>OY725346.1:6135694-8535694 GCA_963243735.1 Neocrepidodera transversa | reverse complement strand
ATAGGGAAGAATAGGAAAAAATAGAAAAAAATGGGAAAAATATGTTCCCTGTAAAAATGCAAAAAAAGGAACAAACAGATGAAAATATAGAAAAATCTAAAAAAGCTAGGGAAAAATAAAAAAATTGGGAAAATTAGGATAAACGTTTTCCGTGGAAAAATGAGAAAAAATAAGGAAAAATAGGGAAAAATGCGAAAATAGGAAAAAATTCTAAAGAGTAGAAAAATAATAGAAAAGATCAGAAAAATAGTAGAAATGGGAAAACTAGGAAAAAATAGAGAAAAAGACAACAAAAATACGAAAAAATGAAACAATAAGAAAAAAACTGGGAAAAAATAGAAAATCCAGAGAAAATATGGATATATACAGAAAAATCGAAAAAGTGTGAAAAGTTAAAAAATAAGAAAACGAAAAAAAATATAGGAGAAAATAAAGAAAAATAGGGGAAATGGTGAAAGTTAGAATAAAATAAGAAAAATAGAGAAAATATAAAAAATAAACAGGAAAAATTGGAAAAGTAGAAAAAGATCAGAAAAATAGGAGAAATGGGAAAAAATAAGAAAAAAGGAAAACAAGAGAAAATAAGGAAAATACAAAAAATCAAGAAAATGGACAAAGTTAAAAAAACAAGAATACAAAAAAAAAATAGGAGAAAATAAAGAAAAATAGTGAAAATGGTGAAAGTTAGAATAAAATAGGAAAAATAGTGAAAATGGTGAAAGTTAGAATAAAATAGGAAAAATAGAGAAAATAGGAAAAAATAAGTAATAGGAAAAATATGCAAAAATAAGAAAACAGAAAAAATAGGAGAAAATAAAGAAAAATAGGGAAATTGGTGAATGTTTGGAGAAAATAGGAAAAAATAGGTTAAAATAGGAAAAAATTGGAAAGTAGAAAAAGATCAGAGAAAATAAGAGATATGGGAAAAAATAAGAAAAATAGGGAAAAATAGAAAAAAAGGAAAGCAACAGAAAATAAGAAAAAATACAGAAAAATCAAGAAAATGGGAATAATTAAAAAAAAATAGAAGAAAATAGGAGAAAATGAAGAAAAATAGGGAAAGTGGTGAAAGCTAGGATAAAATGGAAAAAATAGAGAAAATAGGAAAAAATAAGAAAAAAATACAAAAATTGGAAGAAAAAAATCTAGAAAATAATTGGAAAGAGATGAGAAAAATAGGAGAAATAGGAAAAACTAGGAAAAAATAAGGAAAATAGGGAAAAATGGAGAAAACAAGAAAAAAAAGAAAAAACAGAAAAACAGGACAAAAAACCAGCAAAAATACGAAAAAGTGAAACAATAAGAAAAAAACAGGATAAAAATTGAAAACCAGAGAGAATTAGGAAAAATCGAGAAAATGTGAAAAGTTAAAAAAAATTAGGAGAAAATAGGGAAGCTAGTGAAAGTTCGGAGAAAATGGGAAAAAATGGAGAAAATAGGAAAAAATAAGATAAAATAGGAAAAAATTGGAAAAGTAGAAAAAGAACAACATTTTTTTGGATTCTTTAAATACCTTTGGTAAAGGTTTTAATACTTACCAGTACTTAAAGTATTTTATAAATAACAGATTTATATAGAATGTTCAATTTGTTGGCCATAATTAGGAAAACTACAGAAAAATCGAGAAAATTTGAAAAGTTTAAAAAAAAATTAGGAGAAAATAGGGAAGATAGTGAAAGTTCGGAGAAAATAGGAAAAAATGGAGAAAGTAGAAAAAAATAAGATAAAATAGGAAAAAATTGGAAAAGTAGAAAAAGATCAACATTTTTTTGAATTCTTTATATACCTTTGTTAAAGGTTTTAATAATTACCAGTACTTAAAGTATTTTATAAGTAACAGATATTTTGTTGGCCTTAAACCACATTTAAATTTTGGACCCGGTACAATTTTAAATATTTATACTTATTGGCTTACACTATATAAAATTAAGTTTGTGATTAAATGGAAATACAACTCAGCGCACTATTTTGATGACTAAGCAAAGGTCGTCTACTGTAGATAATAATAATAAATATTTTTATTGTGAAATGGTGCGAATTTAACTAAAATACATTGTGTTCAAGTAATTAAACATAAATAAACAATTTTCATTAAAATTTTAATTCCCATTTGAACAGTTTAATTAAATAATTATGGGTATGGTATCGTTAATAATTTTTTTATTGACATGCATTTATTTTTTCACCTTCCCATTACGTCATCGGTGTGTGAGTAAATGAAAATGAGAACAAGTTATCGTTTTCACAAATTTTATCTAAAATGAACATGCTTTTTTGTTGATAGTAACTAAAATAGATCTATTACAATCCTCCCGATATTCTGAATTTTAAAAGTATGTATGAACATCAAAAAATTACTGAGACTTCTAAAAGTATATATGAACTTCCAAAAAATTGCTGATACTTCTAATAAGTATCTATGGATTTCCAAAAAATTACTGAGACTTGAAAAAATATGTATGAACTTCCAAAAAATTACTGATACTTCTAAAAAGTATGTATGGGCTTCCAAAAAATTACTGAAACTTCCAAAAAGTATGTATGGACGTCCAAAAAATTACTGAGACTTCTAAAAAGTATGTATCGACTTCCAAAAAATTACTGAGACTTCTAAAAGTAAGTATGAACTTCCAAAAAATTACCGAGACTTCTAATAAGTTTGTATAGACTTCCAAAAAATTACCGAGACTTCTAAAAAGTATGTATGGACTTCCAAAAAATTACTGAGACTTCTAAAGTATGTATGAACTTCCAAAAAATTACCGAGACTTCTAAAAGTATGTATAAACTTCCAAAAAATTACTGAGACTTCTAAAAACCATGTATGAACATCCAAAAAATTACTGAGACTCCTAAAAAGTATGTATGAACTTCAAAAAATTACTGAGACTTCAAATAAGTATGTATGGACTTCCAAAAATTACTGAGACTTCTAAAAGTATGTATGAACTTCCAAAAAATTACTGAGACTTCTAATAAGTATGTGTAAACTTCAAAAAATTACTGACACTTCTAAAAGTATGTATGAACTTCCAAAAAATTACTGAGACTTCTAAAAAGTATGTATAGACTTCCAAAAAATTACTGAGACTTCTAAAAGTATGTATGAACTTCCAAAAATTACTGAGACTTCTAATAAGTATGTATGGACTTCCAAAAAATTACTGAGACTTCTAAAAAGTATGTAGAGACTTGGAAAAAGTAACTGAGACTTCTAAAAAGTATGAATGGACTTCCAAAAAATTATCGAGACTTCTTAAAGTATGTGTGAACTTCCAAAAAATTACTTAGACTTCTAATAAGTTTGTATAGACTTTCAAAAAATTACTGAGACTTCGAAAAAGTATGTATGGACTTCCAAAACATTACTGAGACTTCTTAAAGTATGTGTGAACTTCCAAAAAATTTACTAAGACTTCTAATAAGTATGTGTGGACTTCCAAAAAATTACTGAGACTTCTAAAGTATGTATGAACTTCCAAAAAATTACCGAGACTTCTAAAAGTATGTATAAACTTCCAAAAAATTACTGAGACTTCTAAAAACCATGTATGAACATCCAAAAAATTACTGAGACTTCTAAAAAGTATGTATGAACTTCAAAAAATTACTGAGACTTCTAATAAGTATGTATGGACTTCCAAAAAATTACTGAGACTTCTAAAAGTATGTATGAACTTCCAAAAAATTACTGAGACTTCTAATAAGTATGTGTAAACTTCAAAAAATTACTGACACTTCTAAAAGTATGTATGAACTTCCAAAAAATTACTGAGACTTCTAAAAAGTATGTATAGACTTCCAAAAAATTACTGAGACTTCTAAAAGTAAGTATGAACTTCCAAAAAATTACCGAGACTTCTAATAAGTTTGTATAGACTTCCAAAAAATTACCGAGACTTCTAAAAAGTATGTATGAACTTCCAAAAAATTACCGAGACTTCTAAAAGTATGTATAAACTTCCAAAAAATTACTGAGACTTCTAAAAACCATGTATGAACATCCAAAAAATTACTTAGACTCCTAAAAAGTATGTATGAACTTCAAAAAATTACTGAGACTTCAAATAAGTATGTATGGACTTCCAAAAATTACTGAGACTTCTAAAAGTATGTATGAACTTCCAAAAAATTACTGAGACTTCTAATAAGTATGTGTAAACTTCAAAAAATTACTGACACTTCTAAAAGTATGTATGAACTTCCAAAAAATTACTGAGACTTCTAAAAAGTATGTATAGACTTCCAAAAAATTACTGAGACTTCTAAAAGTATGTATGAACTTCCAAAAATTACTGAGACTTCTAATAAGTATGTATGGACTTCCAAAAAATTACTGAGACTTCTAAAAAGTATGTAGAGACTTGGAAAAAGTAACTGAGACTTCTAAAAAGTATGAATGGACTTCCAAAAAATTATCGAGACTTCTTAAAGTATGTGTGAACTTCCAAAAAATTACTTAGACTTCTAATAAGTTTGTATAGACTTTCAAAAAATTACTGAGACTTCGAAAAAGTATGTATGGACTTCCAAAACATTACTGAGACTTCTTAAAGTATGTGTGAACTTCCAAAAAATTTACTAAGACTTCTAATAAGTATGTGTGGACTTCCAAAAAATTACTGAGACTTCTAAAGTATGTATGAACTTCCAAAAAATTACCGAGACTTCTAAAAGTATGTATAAACTTCCAAAAAATTACTGAGACTTCTAAAAACCATGTATGAACATCCAAAAAATTACTGAGACTTCTAAAAAGTATGTATGAACTTCAAAAAATTACTGAGACTTCTAATAAGTATGTATGGACTTCCAAAAAATTACTGAGACTTCTAAAAGTATGTATGAACTTCCAAAAAATTACTGAGACTTCTAATAAGTATGTGTAAACTTCAAAAAATTACTGACACTTCTAAAAGTATGTATGAACTTCCAAAAAATTACTGAGACTTCTAAAAAGTATGTATAGACTTCCAAAAAATTACTGAGACTTCTAAAAGTAAGTATGAACTTCCAAAAAATTACCGAGACTTCTAATAAGTTTGTATAGACTTCCAAAAAATTACCGAGACTTCTAAAAAGTATGTATGAACTTCCAAAAAATTACCGAGACTTCTAAAAGTATGTATAAACTTCCAAAAAATTACTGAGACTTCTAAAAACCATGTATGAACATCCAAAAAATTACTGAGACTCCTAAAAAGTATGTATGAACTTCAAAAAATTACTGAGACTTCAAATAAGTATGTATGGACTTCCAAAAATTACTGAGACTTCTAAAAGTATGTATGAACTTCCAAAAAATTACTGAGACTTCTAATAAGTATGTGTAAACTTCAAAAAATTACTGACACTTCTAAAAGTATGTATGAACTTCCAAAAAATTACTGAGACTTCTAAAAAGTATGTATAGACTTCCAAAAAATTACTGAGACTTCTAAAAGTATGTATGAACTTCCAAAAATTACTGAGACTTCTAATAAGTATGTATGGACTTCCAAAAAATTACTGAGACTTCTAAAAAGTATGTAGAGACTTGGAAAAAGTAACTGAGACTTCTAAAAAGTATGAATGGACTTCCAAAAAATTATCGAGACTTCTTAAAGTATGTGTGAACTTCCAAAAAATTACTTAGACTTCTAATAAGTTTGTATAGACTTTCAAAAAATTACTGAGACTTCGAAAAAGTATGTATGGACTTCCAAAACATTACTGAGACTTCTTAAAGTATGTGTGAACTTCCAAAAAATTTACTAAGACTTCTAATAAGTATGTGTGGACTTCCAAAAAATTACTGAGACTTCTAAAGTATGTATGAACTTCCAAAAAATTACCGAGACTTCTAAAAGTATGTATAAACTTCCAAAAAATTACTGAGACTTCTAAAAACCATGTATGAACATCCAAAAAATTACTGAGACTTCTAAAAAGTATGTATGAACTTCAAAAAATTACTGAGACTTCTAATAAGTATGTATGGACTTCCAAAAAATTACTGAGACTTCTAAAAGTATGTATGAACTTCCAAAAAATTACTGAGACTTCTAATAAGTATGTGTAAACTTCAAAAAATTACTGACACTTCTAAAAGTATGTATGAACTTCCAAAAAATTACTGAGACTTCTAAAAAGTATGTATAGACTTCCAAAAAATTACTGAGACTTCTAAAAGTATGTATGAACTTCCAAAAATTACTGAGACTTCTAATAAGTATGTATGGACTTCCAAAAAATTACTGAGACTTCTAAAAAGTATGTAGAGACTTGGAAAAAGTTACTGAGACTTCCAAAAAGTATGAATGGACTTCCAAAAAATTATCGAGACTTCTTAAAGTATGTGTGAACTTCCAAAAAATTACTTAGACTTCTAATAAGTTTGTATAGACTTTCAAAAAATTACTGAGACTTCGAAAAAGTATGTATGGACTTCCAAAACATTACTGAGACTTCTTAAAGTATGTGTGAACTTCCAAAAAAATTACTAAGACTTCTAATAAGTATGTGTGGACTTCCAAAAAATTACTGAGACTTCTAAAAGTATGTATGAACTTCCAAAAATTACTGAGACTTCTAATAAGTATGTATGGACTTCCAAAAAATTACTGAGTCTTCTAAAAATATGTATGAACTTCCAAAAAATTACTGAGACTTCTGAAAAGTATGTATGAACTTCCAAAAATTACTGAGACTTCTAAAAAGTATGCATGGACTTCCAAAAAATTACTGAGACTGCTAAAAGTATGTATGAGAGTTTTCGGAAAAAAACTAATAATACAGTTTTGTCTGTCTGTCTGTCTGTTAGCCTGATTCAACTCGAGAACGGTGACAAACAAACGCACAACGGCAATCGATTCAGCATCGTTAAAATGACATTAATCTTTGACATATTTTTACTTTCCCGCTACTTATACTATATATACTGTGGTATATAATGTATACCGGGTGGTCCATGTACTCCCCCAATATTTCGGTAGTTTTTAAATTAAAAAAATAGCTTTTTGGAACACATCAATTAGACAATAATGGGCTACTTTTAGACCAACAGGAATAAAAATATCACTTCTGGTAGAACCGGAAGTGACATCATTTTTTTTTCTTGAATGGAATGACAATATTTTTTTGATGGTTTCTCATTCTAAGTACAACAGATTTTTCATATTTATAAAATTCCAAAAATTAAGTGAGATACGATTAATTTTTTCATTTATTCAAAATCGCCTCGCAGATGAAGGAGATGTAAGAAAATTGTTAATTAGGCTATGGAAATTAATAGTAAAGTTGTAGGCTTGTCTGTAGAGAAGAAAATAATTGTTTGAATTACTGATAAGTACCTTTGTTTTTAGGTTTTTTTCAAAAAACGGAATTTCATTTTCATTTCTGTAAGGGTCCTATCGATTTTTTTTATGGAACTATGCTATAAAATTAAAAAGTTGTTCGTATGTCACTTATTTTTTGGAATTTTTTAAATCTGAAAAAACTGTTGTTCTTAGAAAATGATGCTTAATAATAAACTATCAAAAAAATATAGTTATTCCATTCAAGAATAAAAAGTTGATGTGACTTCCGGTTCAACCGGAAGTGATATTTTTATTCCTGTTGGTCTAAAAGTAGCCCATCAATCTATTTTTTAAATTAAAAAACAACCAAAATATTGGAGGCGTACATTGACTCGTATATAGAAATTTATTTTCGTAACTTTAAATTTTCGAAAACTAGAAATTACGGCAAAAATATTGCTATTTTTTAATTCCAATTTATAAAAATTAAAATACCAAAAAATATTTTTAATAAAAAATCCACATTTTGGAAACATTCAAATTTTATTATTATTTGATAAGAAAAACTACTAATTTCCTGTTATTTATGTTTTTAATTTTTCTGTAAAAACATTTTAATTGGTGTTACTGATATTTTTAAAATAGAAATAAACTAAGTTAATGTTTTTATTGTATTATAAAACTCATAATTGCAAATATGTGAATTTGAGTATGGTCTTACCAATTATCTATATTTAGTTAATAATCTACATAACATTCAAAATAAATTTATATTTTGTATACTATTAGGCATTTATTATAAAAAAAAATATATAGATGTTAGTAATATTAGTAAAATGTATTTAAAGTCCAGCACAATTTCTAATTTAATTTTATGATAAATAATAATTATTAATTTATTTTAATCAATAAAACATTTATTATTTTAAACCCTAAAAACTGTGGTTAAATTTCTTCTAGATCTTGTTACTTCATCCTGTATTTTATAGCTGCTTTATATTTATCATTAAAAAACAATTTAAAAAGTGTCAATTTTCACATATTACATAATAATATTTCACTCCCTTAATAGTCAACCCTTGCAGCCGATGGCTTGTGGAAGGTTATTATTATGTGCCGTGACTTGTCTAGTTATCTTGTTAGTTTCCGTATATACCAAAGGATCACAAATTAATATAAGTATTAGGTATACTTTTTGCCGATTAAAAATGTTTATAAATTGCAGACTAATTAACAAAAAAACATTACAACAACAGGGTCTATTTTCTCGTTCATATTGGACTATCTCAGCAGAAATAAATAAATAATATAATATTCTTTTGGTGTTTTAATTTTTATTTAGTTATTATGTCACTCAGTTTGAAGTGTAATGGCTGTTTTATTTTTGCCCAGGGCCAATCCGACTTTTTGAGGTCAAAACTGTACAGGATAGCGATATCGCGAATCGTTGCTAAAAATGATTACAAAAAGAAAGAAAAATGCACTCCTGCACATGAAGCGGTTTCGAAGGGGGGTGATTTTTAAGGGTTGGAAATGGTTTTTTGCAATTTCCAGCGAAGTGTGACTTCCAATCAAAAAATGGTCAATGGTAAAGTTGTAGATAATAAATAAATCTACAATTGTGTTCAGACTATATTTCAACATAACCAATTTTCAGATATAATGGCGAAATTTGGAGTTTTTTATGTCGAAAAATATTTTAATATACTTGAATTTTTTTATGAAACGAAGGATTTGATTAATTAAACCACCGTCTGTTAATTGCATTATGAATTTTCCACCTCCCACTCCGTTGCATTAAACAATATGCGTGTTTTTATTATGCAGGGTGTCCCAAATAAGAGTGATCGATTTATTAATTGGCTATACGAAATCTAGTTTTCACTAATTGTTTTCGTTTACATAAAAGATTTTTATGAAATTTATTTACATTTTTTCCCATTATTTATTTTGGTCAAAATAAATTGGAAAAATATTTATTATTTTAAACGTATGGCATTTAAAGGAACGATTCGTCTTCTTTAAGTTTGACATATTTTGTTTTCCTGACAACAAAGACATTCGAGATTACAAGAAACTGCATTTTTCTTTTGGGAAAAAGAACATTAATAAAAAATTAATAAATTTGACAAAAAAATTTATTCAGCGACAAATCAACACAAGAACTAAAAAATAACATTTGGGACATTTTCGAAAACATTCTGACAGATATATTAGAAAAATCCTTTGAAAATTTAAAATTTATAACTTACATTCCTTATTACTATTAATTGCTATATTATTATTATTATTAAATTTTTGTTATGCTTGTTGCTGAATAAATTCTTTGTCAGATTTATTAATTTTTACTTACTGTTAGTTTTCCATAAGGAACAATGCGAACAAATCTAGAATATCTTTGTTATTAGGAAAGCAAAAGATACCAAACTATTCGTTTTTAAAAGAAAATAAATCGCTTAAATTAACAGGTTGTTGCATTTAAAATACATATTTTTTCATTTATTTTGACCAAAATTATTTAAACACCCTCTAGTAATGGAATAAAATGTAAACAAACTTTTTGGTCAACGAAAACAATTAGTAAATAAATGTAACAGAAGGTTAAGGCCATTAGTGAAAACCCGATTTATTTAGGGCAAATAATAAACTGTGCATTTACGTTTAAAATCGATCATTCGTATTTGGGACACCTTGTATTTAAAATGTTTATTAAAAGAGCGCGTATGTGCTACTTTTTTCAAATTTATCTAGAGAAAAAAGAAGAATCACACGCACAAGATAATATTGGCGCCTGTAGCTTATAAATTTTATGTAAAATTGAATATTGCCTATTACAATTAATATTTTGAGAGAGCTTTTGTTTTGATAAAGCTCTATTTATAAATTTACCTGTCATTCCGTCGGTTTTGATTAGTAATCAGTTACAGGTGTGTTTTTCCCAAACACCAATCATTATTGCTTCGATAAATAGAATCATATACATTTTTCTTTAATAATAGAAAATAAAATAGTTGATGTTTAAAAAAAAATGATGCGTTATGGAATTTGTACATCAGTTTGAAATCAGTAGGTATATTTTCCAATCAAAAGCGCATTTCCTTGTTTTATCAGCATTTCCTTCATATGCATTGTCTGAAATCAAATTAATTTACATAATTATTATACTGGTTGTCGCAACCACTAGTTTGTTTGGATATAAATATTGTTTTACTTATTCTATTCTTAAGTATACAATTTTTAGTGCTAATTCTTAACAAATGATTTGGGCTTTAAACAATTTATTTACAACCCAGTAAGGATTCTGTACCTAATTAAAAAACCTGTTTAATTGTAACACCACCTTCATGTTTACTATGTGCTTCTTACTTTTATGTATCAATAGTCACGACAAATAATAATAATAGCCGTCCCTTCTCCGCACAAGCCTCTTTGGCTTCTGGAGTTCACTCTTAAGGGCGAGTATTATTATTATTAATAGAAAGAATTCTTCTAATTTTACTAAATTTACTCTAGGTAGGGGATATTTTAGGATCATACATAATACCGTATTTTACCGTATTTAATGTTTCAAACCATTAAAACAACGAAATCTTGCTTGTTCAAACGCATATTTATTGCAGATCTGATGATGCCAAAATGGGAGTTATGCATTTCATTTTTGACCTCGATTTTTTTTTAAATCTTTCTATTATACCCTTAAAATGTCCCCGTGAGATATAATACTCCATCAAATTCCTTCAGGAATGCCCATAATTAGATTAAATTTAAGGGGATATCCCATCATGACTAATTAGGTGGAAATCCGTTGCCTTCCACTCTCTTCGCGGAGACAGGCCAGAATTTGAAATGGATGAATATCAATTCCGAGGTTGTCACGTCTAATGTATTACATTTCTTCAGATATAATACTTTAAATTATAGTAAAAAATCAATCTTGTCTGTGTTGTAACCCCCACCCCCCTGGCCATTTAGTAAAAAAATAAAACGCTGAAAAACCCTCAAATCGTATATTACGTAATTTCAACCTTTTTGTGATAATTACAAAAATCAAAACTTTGAAACATTATTTACTCTTGTACTCTATTTGTATGTGAGGACTCCTCACAGAGACCCGCCACTGGGTGCACGAAAGAGAAGACATTTGTCACATTTTACTAATTTGTATTTTGTGCTTGTGTAATTATTTTGATATTTCTGTTAGCTTTTATTTTACAACCTCTTTATTTTGATGATTTGTAATCACGTGTATTTACTAAGGTCAATAATGTCCTAATCATTCAGGTAGGACGATAGGATGCCCGCGGGTCGGTCGCTGTCTGCGTCATCCCTCATTGGGAAAATTTCACGGGAAGGGGAGATGACATTGTCTCCTACCGTTCCAATATAATTAATTCTTTTTTTGTTTAAAAGGGACCGTACCTTAATAGACATAGTAACAATCTTGACCAACTCATAAAAACACAAGATTTTCTTTGTGTAATGTACTGTGTATTGTTGTAATTGGTAAATGAGACTCCTGACTTAACCCTTCCGCCCACACAATGTCGCGCCGCTGTGAACGGTCAATTAAACAAATGGTTTACTTGTCTGGACGCAAATTAAGTATGAATTTTCTTCCCCGGATTTTGAATTGGGGGTGTTTCTGAGACATTTTATTTAGATATATATTTTTATTTTGTAACGAATTTTAGATTATTTTTCTCTACTTATTTTCTCTTTTGTTTTATGGGCATTTGTTTTCTATAGGATAGGCAAATTCCTACAAATAATTATTATGGGGTGGAAGTTGGCGGTAGACACAGGTCTACAAAATAATTGATGTTTTTTTTTCTCTGGCTCGTTTTTCATTTATTCTTTCTCGAAGCATAGGTACTGTTAGATAGTTTAAGTTATAACTGCGTAGTGAGAATCTACCCTATTGCAACCTGTTTTCGCCAATTTGTTTATGTTATCGTAGATAAAACTGCATTCCAGGGGAAGACTTTTAGCTAATTTGGGCTTTTTTAAGGATTTTAAAAGAAATATTAGAAGCTTAAATTTTATATAGGTAAAAATAAAATTAGAATTTATACTTAAAATAATTCTACGGAAATAGAAAAATATAGGTTAAATAATAATTAAAAATGGAAATTAATAAGAGATTAAGTGACCTAGGGTAGGAACGTTTCAGTGTCATAATAAAATAGGATTTGTTTTTAAATTAAGCTGCTGGCAACGTTGTACAAACAAAAAGAATAAGTATGAAATAGACACAGTTTATGTTTTTGCTAATTTTTACAACGTTGCCAGGAGCTTAACTTAACATTATTAAAACAATGATATGGCAAACATCTAATTTATCAAATAAAAATTCACGAAACATACAAACGTATAATAAAACAAACCCGATAAAAAAGTAAAATTTTACATGCACTAACAAATATGATAAAATACTAGAAATTAATCCAACAAAATATAATTTAAAACACTGCAAATCCATCAAAAAACTAATACAAAGATCCGCTAACTTATCAAAATGACAAAAATCCAAAAACTAATCTCAGCGTGGTTGTCTTAATTTCTCGATTCGGAATGGACGTAATGTTGGTGGATAAGACATTGGGCTACACGCAAATAAGAAATTAACAATAGCTTTTAGGTTGATTAAAGCACTTACATTGGGATCAACGACATTTTAAAAGAATTATTTAAATATTTAGATAAATAAAACAAAGCTTTATGATTTTTACAAAAATATATAACAAAAAGTAAAGGGGGAAACCGGAGGGCAAAATTTGTACACCTAATTCGTCTACGTTAAAAAATTTCCGCAATTCCCCGAAATTCCTCGCAATTCCTCAAAGCATTTCCTTCAGTTCCTCGACAATTTTCAGGATTAAGCATTTCCTAATTTTGTTTGCGATAGAGAAAATTTAATATAATTTACAAATTTTCCAAAACTACTTAATCACACTCGCCAACTAGATCACACCTTTATGTAACTTGTTACGTCTTTCTGAAGCATTGCAGCTCCTGTTATATCAAATTTCTAAAAATTGTTAAAAAAATTAAAAAGCACTTACCATCTTCCTATAGCATAATAAATAAGATTTTCCATTTATTTTCTTACTTTTAAAAAAATCTTTTACCTAAATTAAGAGAAAATCGCAATTCCCCGAGCTTGAACACCTAATTTCTCCTGCGGCTTTCTCCTCGCAAAAAGTTATTTAATGATCAGTGACGTGTTTCGGTGTAAAACAACTTCATCATCAATAAGTAACTTTTTGTTATATATTTTAGTGAAAATCATAAAACTTTGGATTTTCATCAATTAAAAGCCGACACAGTTAAACAATATTTAAATCTTTCATAACAATAATAAAAGCATGTTAACTTATATCGCTACGTATAAGGCGATAAGTTAGATTTGGCAACATCTGTTTGGTAAATTACTGTTCTGATAGCTTAACATATCTGGTCTTTTAGTATTTTGATATTTTATTGATTTGAGGTGCTTTAATGGTTGTTATTATACAATTTTGATCAAATATAATTTTGCTAGAATGGAGGTTTGATTTTTTAATAGTTTGATGTAATAACCTTTTGCAAAAATCTATTTGTTATTTTAAATTCTGTTAAATTGCGGTCGGTACACCAATATTTTTACTTACGCTCATATTTGTATGTAACTTTATAAATGTATTTTCTATTTTTCCAAAAATTACGATTTTCACTGCTAAAAGTTAGAATCTAATACAACTATTTTATATTGTTGTAAAATTATGTTTTTAAAACCTGAACGAAGATGTTATCTATATTTCAGACAAAAGAGGGCATTATGGAAGTATTCGACGGACCGTGCGATGATTGCGGCTAGATGGACCTGGTTACAGGCCCAAATAGCCGACTTGGAGTACCGAATCCGGCAACATACGGACCTGCACAAACAGATCCGAATGAACAAAGGTGCCATTCAATTAGGTGGACCAAGCCCGCCCAATGCAACAAGTTCATCGCAGACTGCGTTGAACGGGTACCGTGGTCAGCTGCCGGGCAGTTCACCGTTAACCTCAAAGGCTGTAGGTTAGTATCTTTCGTTTTTTTCTGATTTATGTAGCATTTTTGTTTGGGTTTTATTATCGCTTGATGGATAAATAATTAATGATCTTTTGCTTAAAATCATTCATACATGATTGTTCCACTAGACAAACGAGACTTGGATAAACTTAAAGAAATGCTCATTTTTGATAATAATCACCAAGATTATAGAATGTAGAACCAAATTAAATAAAAACAACCCTGAAAATATACCAAAATTCATCTAGCCTATGTAAAAAACCCAAACATCGAAATAATAATGAATTGCTTTTACTAAAGAGCTCAACTAGCTCTTACCTTCAATAAATCCCAAATCCTTTACATCCTGGACTCTATACAAAAGAAAGTTAATTAGCAATTCAATCTGGACTTTATCCAGAGGGCTAATTGGCAATCTAAATCTTACCAATCCTTTACATTATTGTTATCCAAAGGAAAGTCGATTGGCGATCCAAACCTAACCGTAGATTTAACATCCTTTGTAGAAAACCATTCTGAAAGAGACTTGTCTCTCTACTTTAGATATTTTACTGATTTGGTTCTGCAGTACTTCCTGATCACCATCAACTTCAACTCCGTTCAGTTTAGAACTTCAATCCCGTTAGATTCCAAGCTGTAGAACTCGCTACATCTTGAGAACTTTTTAAACAAATATAGCATTAGTAGTATATTAGCTACTTTTAAAAGTAAATATCTGATTTATTGTTTTTTAGTTTAATAATAGAATTTGTTGTCTGGTGCTGTTATATGAGAAATATTAAAATCGTTATGTCATAGAAAATATATGCTCTATCCGAAGAAAAATTAGCTTACGGTTTAAAAATTTTAAAATTAAATTCGTACCTAAAAATGTTATTGATAATAACTAACAAAACTTCATTTAACTCTATTATGTAATACATGGTTGTATTCGGAATTAAATGTTCTTTATAAAAATTTATTGAAAATTACAGGTCCGTATTTAAAAAAATGAAGACTAATAACTTTTAACGAATAAAAAAACTCTCAAAGTCATACCACATATATTTATTACCAGTTGAAAACTGGGGGCGACATGTTTCGGCCATAACGATGGCCATCATCAGGCCTACAATACAAATATACACCACGTTAGGTTACAATTCGACAAACGAACAAATAAGTGTACTTAGAGTAGAAAAAAAGCCCTTTCTAATTCTGATATTGTCTTAATGAACAACTTCATCCCACACAAAATTATTTATTTCTAAATCTGCGTTTCTAATAGTTATGTTTTGGTTACGTTCTTTTATAGGTTAGTTTCTTCTTTCAAGTTTTATTCTAGTTCTGTATTGGTTTACACTTTTCAGCTAGTGGCCTCTTACTCTGCTCCCTTTTCGTTCTTTCTATTGCGTCAAATTCAATGTCTATTGTCATTTTAAGCCGCCATTTAACAAATAACTGCCGCATGGTAGTAATTACAAAATTTATTCAAACATTTTTTAGTACTCTAATTTCTGTGCATCGTAGGATGCACTTTGATGTTATTGTAACTTAGTGGGACCTTCAGATGGGAGGGTAGAGGGTATTGGTTATTTCAACAAAAAATTTTTTAACTTTTTTTTACTAAATTTTATTAATTTTACAATATGATTCGTGTTTTCATACCATCATATTGAATTTTCTTCAATTTTCTACTGTAAGTACACTTATTTGTTCGTTTGTCGATTTGTAACCTAACGTAATGTATATTTGTATTGTAGGCCTGATGATGGCCATCGTTATGGCCGAAACATGCCGCCCCCAGTTTTAAACTGGTAATAAATATATGTGGTATGACTTTGAGAGTTTTTTTATTCGTTGAATAATTGACCACATTTGAGCTATGGATAATCTTTCGGTAATAACTTTTAAACTACCTCGTAGCTTTAGTCCTTTAGAAGATCATCATATTGTTCCAATAATTTTTCCCTGTATATGCCACTGGAAAAGAAAAATTTGTCAACATGTTTAGGATTTAAAACATTCACAAAAAAACAAAATTAATGCCACTATTTTCCATACAAAGTCCGTAGAAAAACTTAGTTACCTTTAATAAAAGAAAAATTTGATGTGGCAACACTGGCAACACATGACCTCTCGTAATTTTTAAATTAAAAATTAAGCCGTTAACATAAAAAGGTATGGAAAAAAAATTGTGCTGTCGGGGACGAAGTTCTTTACGTTATTTTTCCACTTCGAAAGAAATCGACAGAAATCAAAATCAAAAGATAAAAAAAATCGCAAAAGTCGACAAAAGCCGAAAAATTCAGAAAAAGAGACGAAAAAAAGTTAGAAAAACCTAAAACAACTTGAAAGAATCAAAAAACAACAGAAAAATGAGAAAAAAATCGAAAACCCCGAAAAATCGAAAAAAAAACAGGAAATAACGAGAAAAAAAGACGCAAGAAAAATCGCAAAAAGAAGTCGTAAAAAATCGAAACAAACTTATAAAAAAAAGCAAAAAAAATCGCAGATAATCGCAAAAAACAAACACAATATATTGCAGAAAATTGCAAAAAATTTAAAAAAATCGCAATAAAAACGGAAAAAATCACAAAAAATGGCAAAAAAATAGCCCGTGCAAATAATTGCAAAAAATCTGAAAACAATTTTAAAGAAATCGTAAAACTATCGCAAAAATAAATTACAAAAAAATCGCAAAAAATTGCAAGGTTGCTAAAAAACGGAGAACAACCAAAAAACTGCCACTTCCGGTTGTCCGATTGACACCAAAATCTAATCAGATCTAATCTAGCGTATCAGAATATTGTATGCAAGATTTCAAATTTTTTGATTGAGTAGTTATATTATAACACACATACACTCACACACAGACATCGCGAAAATATCAAAATCGTATTCTAGGGACCCTAAAACGTGTTTATCCATTGAAAACTCATTACCCCAATTTTTAGCTCTCTCATCTGAAGGGCGAGAGGTAAAAAGTGATATAAAAAATTCTACTTTGTAGAAAATGTTGTGAGTTTGTTCCTGGGTTTTTCCTTAGTTTTATCTCGAGATTGCTAATCAGTTCATTCATTTATTCATTTACGATAATTTCATGACAAATACATCATCGTATTGTTATGAATAAATGTTTCATTGAGTAAATTTCATAATAAGCTGTTGATAAAATAATCCAGGTATGCCTTTAACAAATTTTTATAACGTAGTTTATCAAAATCTTAAGGGCATTTGGAAGGTAACAAAAGGTTACTTGTAGGTGTGTAATGTAAAAATTATTTTAAATTTTAATTAAATGTCAAGCGCTTTCGACCAGTTACTGGACAAAAGTTAAACTTAGGAAGTGCGAAAAAGAGGCATCAAATTTTACAAATTTTTAAAGTTAAAATCAATAAATAAAAATTACTTTAATTTTTTTTTGAAGCCTCGGTAATCACTTGGACTTTATAAACAAAAACTAATTTCGTTAAATTTTAAGCCCGTAAAACGAAACCGCGTTTTGTATCATAATGGCGGCGGTTCCCAAGGCTCTTAATTTGACAAATATGAAAAAGGAAACTAAATAAATGACAACAGAATCACAAATCACAAAAATTTACGTATAATTAAAATATCAATGGTACTAACTAATGGATAAATTTTGGGAACTCTTTGTTCTTCGAACAATCTTGTTCCTAACTTAGTAATAAATATTTTTAAATAATCATTTACTAATAATATTACTTATAGGTAGTACATCTAATGAATGCCTAAGCATTGAATACCAGTGCGCTAGAACCAGGCCATTGGTGAAGTTCAGGAAAAGAAAGTTGTTGCAGATCTCGGGATTACACGCTGTTTCAAGAAAAGCGGCCAGACCGAGCACTGTACGATGTGGGTGCGTACCTTTGTCCAATCCATGCGCTCTGTGCACGGGCAGGACGGATCCGACGCACCCCAGGGATCCACCGGATACACTCAGCAAATCGGAAAAAATCGCGCTGTTGGATCCTGGATTTCATCCTGTTTTTTCGCTACCTGAAGGTAAGAATATTTCATAACAATTTAATCGTATTAATAGAGGATTTGTAACTAGTTTCGTTAGTTTCCAAGGAAAAAGTGTAATTTTACCATTAAAGGTTTAAAAAACAATCCGTTATTACTAAATATACTCAACACCAATCCATACGTCATAATCAAGTAACCAAAGTATACATAGTCTCAGCGCGCTCTACTAAATGTACGCGGTATCAACGCAAAGGAAAAAGTGTAATTTTACCATTAAAGGTTTAAAAATAAATCCGTCCTGGACGCGTTATTACTAAATATACTCAATACCAATGCAAGCTCCATAAGTCATAATCAAGTAACCAACAAAGTATACATAGATACAGCGCGCTGTACTAAATGTACTCGGTGTCAACAAAGGATAAAGTGTAATTTTACCATTAAAGGTTTAAAAATAAATCCGTCCTGGACGCGTTATTACTAAATATACTCAACACCAATGCAAGCTCCATATGTCATATTCAAGTTACCACAGTATACGTAGTCTCAGCGCGATGTACTAAATGTACTCGGTGTCAACGCATTGTGCAAGTGGGGGCGGTGGAGCTTACTTCAAACACATTTGTGCTGTTGATCAAAAAATAGGAACCTTTTTAGAAAACTGTCAGAAATTAACCGAAAACGATAAAATGACATTGGTCAGGGCCACCTATAGTCTAGCGGGTTCGCAATATTATCCCCTCTCTAGTTACAACGTCATCAAAGTCGCTGGTGTACAACAGTAGAATAATGGGGAGTTGAACAAAAATATAACCTCACGTTTTTTCTTTATTAACAGTTAGAATTAATCAAATAAAACCCATTGAGTAATTTGAGCTAGATTTTTGAATAAATTAATTTAAAAATTCAAATTTCTAATTATTTGAATATGTCGCCATTACGATCGTGACGTCACTTATGTGCAATGAAGTTGGCGCCAAGCCATTAACTGCAAATGTGTTAAGAAGAGAATACGAATGAACAACAGATGTTAAATCTCACTTATACATGATAATTGGATAAAGATGAAAACTTGTACCTATCCACTGTGAATTCGACTATTTTAATGAGATCAGGTAATAATTTACTGTTTGGTACATAAGTGCTGGGCACAAGCGTTTCTGATTAAGTGA
The DNA here is from genome assembly GCA_963243735.1 of Neocrepidodera transversa. Lineage (NCBI taxonomy): Eukaryota > Metazoa > Arthropoda > Insecta > Coleoptera > Chrysomelidae > Neocrepidodera > Neocrepidodera transversa. Next base: position 8,516,217 of record OY725346.1, on the reverse strand, counting down.
AAGGTCGCGCCCGGGTCTGCTTACTGCATATTTCACTGTCACTGTTGTAGTTTGTACTCTGTAGAGCTGGTTGATGTTAATAATTTTCCGTATTTATTTGTATTTGTAAAGATACGTAAATAAAGGTCAATTTTATTTTGAGAAACTGGCCCACGTTAATATTATGCTGCAGCTATTGCACATAAGTGACGTAGGCGCACTACAAGTTGCATAGATGCATTAATTTTTAAATATCAATTTTTCATGTTAAATTAAAGAAAAAAAATCAGAAAAAACGATTTTTTTATAAAAAGAAATTCATTTTTGTAAAAAAAGATGGACTAATATTTCAAGTTGAACTCCATTGGAAAATTACGTAAATTTCATGTTTTCCTTGTTGATTGATCACTAAATTTACATATATATGTATGTAGTTCTATAATAGTAAAGTAGGTACATATAAATAATTTATTTTTGTTGCTAAAATACCTAATAGGTGTTTAATTTCCGATTCTAACACTAAAAATCTTTATTATTCTCCATACAATCTTAAATTTTTTAAGTGCATTGGAATTTAAAAGATTTATATTACATCATTATCTAGTAAAATTTTAACAAAAGTTTTCAGTTTTCTTATAAACTGAAGATAATTGCAATTATTTTTTATATGTTTAATATAAATAAGTTCTTGCGGAGATATTAACTACATCTTTTCATTGCTCTTAAACCCTTAACCTAATTTATAAATACATTTTTTTAATGATATTTCAACATCGTAATGAATACAAAAAAATATAAATTAAGTTTGAAATGAGTATTCTGTGATGTATTTTGACTTGTAATGCACGATTAGATATTCGTCCTTGAAATTTTACAAATCAGTTGTGCGACGGCGACTCGCATTTGTTGTAGGCCCGCTAAGCTATAGGTGGCCCTGCTCTGGCTCATATAGCAGTAGGAGCAAATGCTTCTGAGAGTTTTTTATGAATATGTTGCCACAAAAAAACAACATGTCAAACATCTCGCAGTCCAAAACAATGTAAACATCTCACAGTCCAAAACAATGTCAGTCCTTCGGATTTTCCAGTTATTTGTCCCAGATAATAATACCGATGCTACAGGGAAAAATAACTACATGATTTAAAGGCAATATATGGTAGAATGGTTTCGTTAACCGACAAAAGTAGTGACGGATACAATAAAAACGTTATACTGAAATATATTAAGACAAGTCGGCACCGGGATAAGTCGAAGTGAAATAACTTTTTGTCGATTTTTTTGAAAATCCTCCAAATAGAGTAAATCGCCAATTAGCTAATGATAATTGCTTTTCTTTAATTTTTTTGCAATAAAATAAAACGTGAGTTGTTTGTGGTTTCGGTTGTTTTTTAAACCCAAATTTTATATCACAATTGCAACGATTCTGTATGTACTAGAAAAATGAAAAAATAATATATTTATAGTTATTATGAGAGGACGTGGTTTGATTTGAAACAAACCCATCCTTATATATTTTTTGGAAATAATAATTAACAATCTAAAGGAAAATAATATAACCAGAATCAATAGGACGTGTGACTAAAAATTATTATTAGCTTTAATTGGAGATTTACTCTCTTTGGTTTAAGTTTTAATAAAATCGCTACAAGTTTTTTACTCCCGGCGCACAGTGGCGCGAAGCCACCCAAATTGATCTACGCCCCTTAGGGTTGTGTCGTTTGAGGTGATTTTTTTTTAGTGTTCGTCATAAAATTCCCTATCGATCCCTCTTTCTCGATTTTTCGCACAAAAATGACCCTACGGAACACGAGATTGACATTTTGCGGGTCTTTTTTATGGGGAAATGCTCGTCTTGAAAAACACTACAAGACTGTCCACTTAGAATTCGAGAAGAAATTTTCCGTTGCCCTTAAAATGGTTAGGTTTAGGTTACCGACCCTACGGGACACGAGATTGAGATTTTGCCGGACTTTTTTATGGGCAAATGCTCGTCTTGGAAAACCCTACAAGACTATCCACTCGGAATTCTGGTAGAAATTTTCCGTTGTCCTTAAAATGGCCACAATTATTAAAAAAATTTCACTTAACAGAAATCGTTCTACTGAAAACTGGGAAAGTATTGGAAAAAATTCTCATCTGACAAAAACTATTTGTACACATTCGGGGAATCCGCAAAAATTTTTCCACAACTTTTTGGCACATTTTTGGACATTCAAAAAAATGGCCACATACAGAGATTTTCCGAATTTTCCCCTAATTCTGAAAAAGGTCAGACAATTTCCATAAATAATTTTGATTACTTTTTTGGGAATTCAATTTTTTGACAAAGGTGCCCATTTTGGATACAATAGTTCATTATTAATGAGAAATGATTGATTGTTCCTTGAACTTTTCATCTTGATCTTTCTGTTTTTGGTCACTTTGATCCAAAATCCACAAATGTTCAATAAATTGTCTGTCCAAACCAATTCTCAAAGAACTCAGTTTTTTGAAGGGTTATAAACACGTTTGTATGATTAGATTTCTTCATCACAGTGATTAATTGCGGCATAATATTTCGACCAAGAACATATTATGAACCAAAAGATAATATAACCAAACTATTGATTTGCATTCCTATTTTCTTTCAAACACATCCAAGTCCGGCAAAATCTCAATCTCGTAATTCGTAAGGTCATTTTTGTGCGAAAAATCTAGATTTTTCCATGCAAACCCATTTTTGGAGTCAAACTTGTTCTGCGCCGAATTGTCGGTGTCTGTCACTTCCTGCGCCGACTTGTCGGTGTCTGTCACTTCCTGCACCGATTTTAGCAATAAACTTATCAACTAAATGGTAAAAAAGTCGGCTTTGTTTTAACAACAGCTCATTTCTCAATCTTATCTAGTTTTTTGGTTTTTTACCAAAATTTTGCAATCATGGAAGTTGATAGTAATTCTAAATTGACAGCCATAATATATGGTAAAACGAGATAAAACGCAATTGCAGATTTGACACATTTTATAACTGTAATTAATCGCCACTTGCAAGTTCTCTGATATTTTTCCTATCCGCTTCTCTCCATTTTCACCTGGTTCTTCCTCTTTTTGTCTTCTATTGTCATAACTTTTTTTTTTAGTTTTTTTGTATTTCCATCCGTTCTAGGATCAATCTTCATCTATTTTTAGCCTTAAATTCTGATTACTATACTCGTGATTTTAATGGTATGAATCATCAAAATCTAAAAAAATTGGGTTTCGACCCCTCTTTTATTTCAAAATTTTGGGCACTAATATTTAACGTTCTTTTATTCCCTAAATATTATTAAATCACCTTGTATATACAAAATGAATAGACTTTTAAAATATGGATATAATACTGTTAAAAATACGCTAAATTATGACTGAAACGAGTTTCTGAGCACAATTAAAATTTGTGAATACTGGTTCTTAATGTTGCAAATAGAAAACTTTACTATTTTTTTTATAAATTTAAAGTCCACTTCAACCTGACTAAAAAAATCCGAATATTAAATTGAATAATTTTGTACCGAGAAATCGCATTTAACACATATTAACAGTTGAAAATGATTCACAACGGTTTGTTTTAAAGTACGAAAAAAAAATCGAGTTTAATAGTCAATTCTTGGCAAGTTTCCATTAGCATTTAGTAACTTAAAACTGTAAATCGAGAATAAGAATAATTAGAATTATACGTTTCACTAAAAATCTTTATTATAAGAATATTTTGGATAACTTCATTATATTTTCTATAATAAATAAATCATTTTACTTCGTCAAATATTAACTCATCTTGCTCTATAAAAAAACTTCTTGATCCGTCTTATTGTTTGTTTTATTCCTGAAGTATTTTCTCTTGGTCATTAACTTTTCTAATTGTTCTGTTGTTCTTAAAACCTTTCAATTTTTTTTCTTTATCTAGTACTTTTAGCTCACACTAACTGTGTTATCATGTTTGTACTCAGAGTGATCCAAAAATAAGTCCTGCTCTATTATTAATCTGTAATTTTCAGAAATATTTGATTACAAAAAAATCTTAAACTGAAAAGTTTTACATGAAACCTATAAAATTGTTTTTATCCATTAAAAAGTTATATAATCAGTGATATGAATATTTTATGGCTTTCGAATCGGTCTAGTTCTAAAAAACGTACGTCAAACGAAAATATTTAAATTCCTAATGAAGTAAAGTAATTGTAAGCTCATTACATCAATCAATATTTCTAAATATTTTTTAAGGGGGGATTAAATAGCGATACCTTATTTTTAATGGACTAACATTGAATATTTAATTGAAATACGAAGTACAATGTTTTTGTTTAATGATTTAATTGATTATCATGTTGTATTGAGGTTAATATTAAAAAAATCATTCTATATGTTTTTCTTGAAAATTTTAAAAATTTACTGTATTTTTCATATGTGTAAATAATAATAAGTCAACAACAAATATGTTTTATAGATTTTGTTAAATATGTGTAAACACTTTGTCATGATGTTCATTTTAATATAATAACTAAAATTATAAGACAATTTATTGTTTGAAAATATAAACAAATGAATAGAAAAAATCTCAATAAAAATCAGAAAAAATAGAAAACAATATAAAAAAATGTAAAAAATCCGGTAAAAACAAGTTAAAAACCGAAAAAAATAATGAATTTTACTAATGGATGCTCCAAATATGTAGCTAGTTTTGTTTGTACAATAATGTGTTATTGTAGTGTAAATAATACTAAAATCAGAATGAATAATATTTTTTATGATCTTGAGATAGTGACTCAATACTTTTTAAATGTTTACAAATATTTAAATCTATTTTTAAATGACACCTGGCACGTGGGAAATTCAATAATTAAATTATCTATTTATTGTAATATATTAAACTTATCTCTGATAATATTTTGTTACAATTAACGATTTTAGATTAAAAAAATGTTAATTTATAAAGTAAGTCTCGGAGAAAATTATAGGCTTACTGTCAGTAGATAGAATGTCCTTTAACTTTAACGGTTCTGTAACTAACGACAATGACGTTTAGATTGTGACAATTATACAAGAAATTAGGTTGTTAAATTTTATTCTAAACGTCATCGCCTTTAGTTATTGAATCTTTAAAGTTAAAGGACGTTCTATCTACTGACAGTTAATATTTTAAAATATAGAGGGAAGTTTGGTTTTATGGAATTGCATGTTTAGTTTATTTGTGAGCAGCTGATTTCAAACATTTACTGCACAAACTGAACAGTTTTGATATTATAGATAATTAAAAATCGTTTTTTTTTACCTTATTTGTGTCGAAATAATTGATGGTATACGAAAAAACTTTATACAAAAATTGCATGTATTTAATTATAATTTAGTCACATTTGGTCAGCCATTAGTTTTATTAACAGGATATGAAAAAAAATATCCCTACAATGTTATTAAAAATTTTTGTCACATTTTTGATTACCGGGAAAAATTATGTTATATAAAATATTAAATTAAATTATTCTACTTTCTTAAAGAGTGTTAAATTTTCTGTCTTTTCGAAAACAAAAGGAATAAGCTTTAATTAACACGAAATTAGTTAAAACGAAACCAGTTAGACAAACTTTGGTTCCATATAAATATTTTTGAAAAGTTGTTGGGTATTTTGAAGAAAGACGGTTGTTCGATAAATGTTCGACATGAAAATTGCTGTATTTTACATTTCATAATAGTTTTACTACTCTAAATATTTAATATCATCACCAAAAATGACAATCAATTAATTAATTAACCCTGAGCATTTCTACCGTGAGGTGTGAGAGAAGTTTAATGTTTTTTTTTTTGGTTATTTTCTTTATTCCACATTAGAATATCCCGCTTTTCTCTCCTTTTTTAAATTTAATTTCATGATTTTTCGATTCATATTCTGTATTAATTTTAATTCTGACATATGACAGACTTCCAAATTACCTTCGACAGTTTTGTCCTGTTCAGTCTCTCCCTCTCATTGTTTTATGTTTTATTTTCTAAAAAAAAAATCATTTTCCATTGCATTTATTCTTGTTTGTGGATTTCTATTAGAATCCAAGATACTGTAATTTTTTTAGTTTGTATTATATTTTCCTTGGTTCATTTTTTCATTTCCTTTGTCTTACTATTAATTTTATTCAATTCTCCAGATTTTTCCAGGATGATGATATCATCAGCTAACATCAGTAGTTTTATATTTGTTGTAAACTTTAATGGTCCCGTTAATTTTTTTTTTATTTTAGAAATCGAAAGTAGAAAAATTTTTAAAGCTAATTTCCAAATTTTTAGATTTTTTTTGAACCCCTTAAATAAATGATCGAAGTTCGACAACTCCAAAACAGTGCGGAGTTTCGCGAGACGTCACTTTGCATATGATTTCAAAGCATAAACCGCTTGTTATTTTTCTATACAAAAACGGGGTTTTTTATCTTCTTATTGGGTTAAAATGAGTGGGAACAAGCTACTAATAAATATTTTGTAGTTCGTTAGTACCTCAACACTTCCAGAAATAAGAAATAACCCAGAAAAAATGTTTATCCTGCAACTATAAATATATGCCAGAAAGCTAGCTGTGCGTCGGAATGTTTTTGTTTTTGACAAATCCCACGTTAATTATTGTAAGGTTCATTTTAAATATGAAAATGTATATTTAAGACAAAAGAAGACAAAGAAACATAGAAACAATGAAGAAAGGAAATATCACACTTAAAAAAAAATAGTACTAAGTTTTTTGATCTACAGATTTGAAACTACTGTCACGGTTTTTACAAATAAAAAGAACAACAATCTTTGATCAACAACTTACTCCCTGAAACTTCAGAAATTCTGTTGAGAATGAGGTTGTCGAGCGCGAAAATTGGATAAAAATCGCACCTAAGGACTAAAGAAATAGGTGTTCAAGGTAAAATTTCGCAGGAAGGGGGTCCAGTGTATAAGTGAATATTTGCCATTGTCAAAATTGAAAAATAGAGAAAATGTCATTGTGTCCTACTCCTACCCGCGATAGCTCGAGAACTGATCTGGATTCAAGTGTTCGATAGTAAATTTGAAAGGTTTAGATAAATTTTATTTCGTCCAAATGTTTGAAAAATACCGGAAATTGCGTCAGAAAATTTCAAAAATTTATTTGAAATTCATCAACTTGGATATTTGAATTCGTCAGTTTTTTTATCAGTGTGACTACAAAATAGTGAATTGTACCGTATTTTTCTACATTCTCTATTATCCCCTTCTTTCGTACATAATTTAATCACTTGTCTATTATTTGTATCAAATCCGATTAATCCATGTCGCACGCGGCGAATCTATATATAGCACGTGTGCCAGTGATGGCGCAGTAAAAAGAATCACAGATACTGTCAGGTGATATAATTTTTTAGTTATTGAGTTATTTTTACTATAATATATGTCACTTTTTAACAACTGTCAGACTTTTTAATAAATATTTTTGTTAAATCTAAAACGCGCTCATAGAAAATTCGCCACCACAAACATATATAGTTTTGACGTGCGTTTTTAAAAGAATTTACTTCTTATTATACTAAAAATGATTAACAAGAAATTTTTCGAACATTTAATAAAATTAATGTTACCAAGTTATAGCACAAATACTACATTAAATTTGTACTCAATACCGTCGGAGAGATCGAAATATATTGAATTGCTAACAAGTATTACCGTTTCTCATAGACGATTATATACAACCTATAAAAAAAACTAATTACATTTTTTTGTCGTCATTTCACAATCGATACCGCGCTTACATGAAGCATAATGATAAGGACGCCAAATTGTTTGACCTGATAACAGACACACACAGGTCGTTGACTGATTTTTATATTATTGCTAATTTTTGTTTTCAGAATTACATCTATTAGTAAATCAGTGAATATATTGGATTTTGAAATAATATTAAAAAAATTTAAGTTCGTTATCAAATTAAAATACAATTTTCACCAGAAGTTTTAATGGAATTTTTATTTGAAATTAATGTCTTCTTGTGTTTGTATATATCACTTTTTTCTGATTAACTTCAAGTAGTTCTGGCTCAGATTCCTCTGACAATTCTGATTCTGTAATTAAATTCCTAACTTCTCCTTCTTTAAAAGTTCTGTTGTGTGCGGCAATATATCTTTTTAGATCGCTCCATACCAACTCTATGGGATTGAGCTCACAGTGATAGGGCGGAAGGCGCAAAATCTTCAAGTTTTGTTGTTCTGCAATATCTTCAATTATATATCGATCGTAATTTGTCCTATAACTCTTGACAACTTCCAACAGCTCTTTTTTAAAATAATCTTCAAAAAATATATCTTTCGAAAGTAGCCATGTTTTTATTTATTCTTTATTAGAACCAGTGTTTGGAATTTTCTCCAATTTCCTGCTATGATAAGAGGCGTTATTCATCACCCCACATGTTTTTTCTGGCAAATTAGAAATCATGTTATGTTTAAACCAGTTTTCAAAGAATGGACCATCCATTTCGTCATGGTAATGTTGTGTGTTTTTCTTTGCAATAAAAGTTAATTCTGCTCCATTAACAACGCTATTTTCACATCCTGCATGTAAGAGCATAAAACGAGGACCAGGAGCTGCATTTAGCTACATTTTAAATTATTTTAATGAAATACATTCAAATATTTTCTATTACTGAAACTTATAAAAAGATCCATCTAATTTTGTTACGAAATTGTTGACAACCTCTGATTGTATATTGTAGTCAATAAGGGGGTATTCGAATCGTACAGTCACTGACGAAAAGCGGCAACATTTTCCAGAAAATCCTCATTTAGTTTGCACTACCCTATACCTCATACACTGAAATTGATGTTTGAAACGGAGTATAGATGAGTTAACTTTTGGCTGCCCTCTCAGATGTAAGCCTGTTTCTTTCCTTGCTATGTATCCAGCCAAAAGTGATAAAGATCCACTCGGTGGTGACAGATGTATCAAGTGCCCCACAAGTTTCATACAATCTTTCCCAACACAATAAATGGGTTACAAGATAAACATTTTATTTTCTTGTAACACTCTTTCCCACACATTGTCTGGACCAAATTCCTTGTTTGTCACAGTAATCTCCTAAGGTCTCTTTAACTTGAATAGAATTTAATCTTGTGTTCTTTGCTGTACATAATTCACATTTAGGACAAAATTGACAACCGATGATAATAGAGAGTTTTTAAGCCCTTTCTTTTGTCATTAGTTATGGTTATCATTATTCTGAGTATGCGCAGTATGAAAACTTTTAGTCCTAAACTTTATTGACGATAACAGGTTCCGATATTTACGGAGAAGTAGCGGCGGGTTGTTCTTGAGGAACTTTTGATTGTGCTGAAGTTGGTCACAAAATAGTGCCCTATGGTGCCACTCAACTTGATCACGTTTTCATTGCTAAAAAAGAAGCGTTGTTTATGACGTCTTAAAATTGTGATTGTAATAACTTGAATTTTTTGTTCGACCTACAGATGGCACGACTTCAGTCGCGCTTATTTTCAAACATTTCTATGATTTTTTAAGAATACATCAGTTTCTGGTCATAATCGCATCAATAAATATATTTAATAACAAAACAAAAAATATTTTATAAAAAAATTTGAACCTAAAATAAATAAAACCAATCTGTGCAATGAACATAGAATTATTAATCTTTTCTAAGAGAATTAGATTATAATTCAGTAATTTTGTATTTGGTCTCCGTTCGTCAGATCCATCTGACAGAGTTTTCATTTTATCTGTTTTTAAAAGAACTGCTGCACATGTCTTATGTGAAGTCGATTGTCAGATTGAGTTGAGAGAAAACTCTCTCTGCTGTAGCTGAAGAATGTGGTAAAGACAAAATACATTTGACTATTACCATGAGATTTTCAAACACTGGTTTGCATAATGAATTTTTCATTAATGAAACATTTTGCCAAAATAAGAAAGAAATAGTGCTCGTTTTTGTCTATTTCTCAATAGTGCGTACTCTGGTGCCACTTCATAGATGAAAGTGCCACTTTTGGCACAATTGTGCTACATTGAACAACCCTGGCAAGGTAGTTGCTATGCTTATGGTTATTTTTTCAATCGCAACGTTGTCAGAATTAGTAGATTGTAGTAGGCATAACTTCTTATGAAAGAGTTTGTAGTTAAATTTCAAGAGAACAGAATTTAATATCTTAATATAAAGGCAGCAACATGTGTTTTTTATTGTTAGGAGTTCTACAAGAATAAGCAAATCTAAAATAATTATTTTCTGCTAAAAATAAAACTGTTAAATTTTTTTTCTGTGGCAAAATCTGGCAACGTCAATGAAATTATTGGGTAAAACTGATCCCTTCTAACACCAACATTTTCTAAATTTTCGTTCATTATTAAGTTTATTAAATATTAATATATTTAAATGAAAGAATTAAAACAGATTAATGGTATTTGACGTTATAACGGCGAACTGTCAAAACGTAAGGAATCCCTTATTTTTATATGGCTTAAAATCTCTTCTGTACCTAGTCGTACTAATTTTTATCATTAATAAAAATTACCATAACAGCGCCTAAAACTGACATTAAACTAGTTGGCTTAAAAACTCTATTGATTATTCAGGCACTACAAGTTTATTCATGAAATGTACCTTTGATTAATGATTTTTGTGATGTTTTAGAAACTTTAGTAACAATCACAAGCAGTAAAAAGTTAAAACAATACTTTCTTTGTAAATGCCCAGATTTTGGACGCTTAAAATTGCTTTGGTACCGCCCACTGGGTATTTGCCCGGCCCACATCACTACTCCATAAACCAGTAGTGGAAAAATATATTAGGTACATTATCTGTATTTATGTTATAATTTGATTTGTGTTATTAAGTAACTAAAGATTATTATTATTATCACGGACAATTCCACTCCATGTGTAAATAATGCCATATACTAATACAAAAATGTCAGTTTGCTATAGGATAAATAGGAAGGAACAGAATTGCAAGTGGATAAAAAAATTGGATGAATTACGTTGCCGTAGCAACGCTAGCATTAAGTAAAGGAGCGTTGTATATAATAATTCTAATTTTAACAATTATTCTTTCTAAACATTATTCTTCTACTTTTTGTTGTTTTAGTTTGTTAAATAAAGTTTAATTGAATTGAGTTTTATATTCATGGAATTGCTCAGATTTTGGGCAGTATATTTTTTAGAGTCTCTCGTATTTGACAAAATCACTCGACCTAACGTGATTTTGTCAAATAGATCTCGTTAAAGTTATAAAAAATATCCGGCCAAATCTGAATATTGTTTTTTATCTTCCTAAATGTAAAATAATGTATGTACTCAAATACTTTTATAATAAAATGTCATTTCAGTAATTGTGAATAGATAAATATTTATTGATAATATCAAAAACTTAGTAATTATAATGAATAAGTAATAACCTAAAATGGATATAAAACGTTAGTGTAATTTTTTAGGAATACGAAATTTAGTTGTTTATAATAGTTATTTATGTACCAAGTCAGTAAAGTGATTCTTTATCGAACGAGTCTAAAATTATGAGCCGAGCGAGCGAAGCGAGCTACAGGCCAGTTCGATAAAAACACTTCACTGACGTGGTGCATACAAAATTGTATCGCTAACCGTAAAAATTATTATTTTTTATAAATAATTCGTGATAGCGACAACGATTTCTAATTAATGTCTGGTTATCTTGATAAATATTAGCGGCAGGTAAAACTGTAAGATAAAATGCTTGTTTACTGCCGCAAACCGGTATGGTAATGCATAGTTTTATTGACGGTTGGCGCTAAAATATATAATCCCGCTTTAAAAAAATATAGTTCTTTAAAACTGCTTCAACTTTTTTCTGGTTTTATAAATTAAAGCGGCGTTAGCAAATTCACAAGCATTTTGAAATTTTTGAACATATAAGACGGACTATCCAGGCAATAAATATATGCGGATTTGCTTTTATAATGTTCTAATTTTATTAAATTAGTTTCTGCATATATTGAAAAGTAAAAAAAATTAAGAAAATTGAAAAAACACTGGAATTGTGAAAATTTAACCTAAAAAAAAGGCATCAAAAATCGCTATAAAAACTATTTCAGGAACTAGATTATTATCCGGTTAGAGACTGTTCATAAAAGATATTTAATTTTTTGCTTTCATTTACAAATCGTGAAAAATTTATAATTTGAACCATAGAACATCTAAAAAAACATCAGAGACCTGTTATTTTGGGGTATATAATTCATGTGTACGTAACGCAATGTTGCCGTCATATTGTTAAGCAGCAGAAAAAAGGAAATTCAATATTGATTATAAAAATTATGTCTTTGTTCCGATATTAGAAAAATTAGAAAATATTTCAAAAAAAAATGAAAAATAAAATTTTAAAATACGGAAAAATGAAGAAATCAAAAAACCGAAAAAAAAATCGCGAAATAAACGCTAAAAATCAACAAATATCGCAAAAACCCCGCAACAAAATCACAAAAAAATCGCAAATTATCACAAAAAATCAATGAAATAAAAAAATGAGAAAAAATGTTCCTCGGTAGAAGAACTTGAAAACAAATTAAAAAAAACCAAAAATTCATAAGAATGAAAAGAAAAACGAAAAAAAATTGAAAGAATCGAAAAAATCTGAAAAACAGTCGGAAAAAATAATTTAAAAAAAAACCAAAAACTGAAAAAAGGAAAAAATTGAGAGAAAAATTAGAAAGCATTAGGGAAAATGAAAAATAAAATTGTGAAATACGGAAACACACAAGAAATCGAAAAATATCATAAAAAATTACAAGTAAATAAGAAAAAATGAAAAAAAACCAGAAAAATAAGAAAAAAGAAAAACGAAAAATCCGGAAACAACTGTAACCATAAAAAAAATTAAAAAATTAAAAAAAAATTATAAAAAGTCGCAAAGAAATCCCAAAAAGTCGCAATAAATCAGAAGAATTAGAAAAAATGAGAAAAAATTAAAAACGAAAAAACAGAACAATGATTAGAATTAGAAAAAATCGAAGAAACCACAAAAAAAAATGAGAAAAAAAATAAAGAAACTTGTAAAAAATAATTACAACTGATATTTATAAAAAGAACTAAATAAGAAAAAATTCATACTGTAGAATAATACAGAGAGTAAAAGAAAGAGAAGGAAGGAAAATACAGAGTGTTCCATTTAAAATAATATAACTATGGTGCAGATCTTTTTATTGATACAACCTTTCCGTTTTCCATATAAAAACCAACGCGACGCGTTTATGGTGCTCCGCCCTGTATATTTCATTATAGGGTTGGTATTAAAGAGATTAACAAAATATAATTATTTTTTAAACATTTTTCTAATTTTGGCTGGTGTATTTATATACCGATATTGAAGCTCAAACGTAATCTGTTTGTTCTTTCCATATAAATGAGACATCCTATATCATAGTACTGAACTGTTTTTATTAGTTGCACTTATTTTCTGTATTGGGTTTATTCATTTTTTTTAGTTCGTTTTTCTTGTTTCAGATCAGAAATACAAATAAATTAAACTTGGTATTATTCGAGTTAATAAAACAGTATTAATTTTAACACTCTGTAGATGCTAAACCAGTCATAGCAGACATTTAAAATTGACATTTTTTTACTTTTAGTAACACAAATAACATATAAAATTTTCATTACCTTCCACCGAGGGCCCATTTCTTAACATTGTGTGCGGGGTTCTTTGTTTTGTCATCGACCATAGTTGTATATAAATCTATTTACCCATGAACCATTTACACTCAGGATACCACTATAATAACAATAATAATAAAATAATTTTTTTGCAAAAAAAATATTAAAAATATCGTTCAGAGTAATTCCCTTTTGATTATGTCATCGAATTCTTATAATATTTGTAATTTAGTTCCTTTCAAAAAATTGTTGACTTCGTTTTGTTTTACCTCCATATCTTTTTAGTACTTATTTCCTTTGTTTAATTAAGTTTTTCCATGTTGTATATAAATGAGTACTTGAAATTGTAATTTACCAAGGCACTGAACTAATATTTCAAAAATTTTAATAAAATTGTCCCAAGTGTCACTTACTAAAATACTCGATTCACTAACTTAAACTGATTCTATCTGAATGTCTTTATTTATATTTTGCCTCTCGATGGCGTCTCCGACGCATAACACTATAAACATCTATTGATGTACGACCATTCAAGTGGTCTGGTCCAAAGCCCTTACTTCGTCATCATAATTCCCAACATTCCTTATAATTGAAACTGGCTATTGTATCAAAAGTTTGTTTGTTTTTATTTTAACGATGAAATTATTTTTTAATTTAAATTTTAAAAAAACTGATTTTCTTATAATGATGATGTAAGAAAACGTTTAGTCTCTATATAAAAACATTTAAAATTTAAAACTAGTTACTAATCTTATAAATATTGTAAATTATATTTCTTATCTTTATTGACTAATAAGTTTACTGTTGACTTCGTGTTCCTCTTGTCTGGTGTACCAATATTTTGTTCCTATTTTAAGTACAAAGTAAAAATAAAATACTAAAAATAAATAAAATTAATTATGATAGAGTCGCAAAATAAAATTATAAAACAATACATACTGAAAGTTGTACTTCCAAAAATATTTAAAATAAAAATTTGAAATTTCATCTTTATGGGTTCATTGGCCTGCAATTTTTACATATGAACGACCAAGTGATGTAATACTGACAAATCATCAATTGAAGGTTATATACTTATTTTTTTGGCACACTTTAAATTTAGGAAGTGTAAAATAAAATGTAAAAAAAATATTATATTGTATAAGGAATTATAATAAAACGTTAATTAATATTAACTCAGGTGACTGGGAAAACAATTTTTTTAATTTCAACCTAGAACAAAAATATACAAATCTATTTATACTTTCCTTCTACATATTGATTGAGTTTTAACTACTATAAAATATTTGCTATATCATTTATAATTCGAACCAAAAAACTAAAATTGATTACGTGGTGTACAGGTGGTGTGGGAGTGTCTTTTGGTTATTAAATAGTATTTTTAGCATTAATTTTACAAAGCATTCATCGGTTAAAAATAGAAATAATGAATACTTAATATATGTTGCTCAAAGCTCCTTAATCGTGGTTTCTCATTTTATGTATTTTTTTCATACTTTAGAAGCAATATGTAAATATACAGCTGGCAATGTCAATTATCTGTACCATTTAAATGAGGACAGATTGTATAATATATGCAAAAAAATAAATTCAAAAATTACATTGTTTTTCTTCCTTGATTTTTTTTGCTATTACTTAGATCTGTAAATCTTTAAAAATGTAGATAATTTCTTATTTAAAGTAAAAATTAGCAGACGTTAATCTTTATTGGTATCATATAGACAGTTTACTTTTTATTTTATCGTTAAAAATTATGGAAAAATGTATATGTGATGCAAATAAGTTGTAAAGTAAAAAATTCATCATATTATAAAATAAGTCAATAGCAGTTCGAAATTTATAAAAAAAAATCGGCTGTATCACCCCAGAACTTTACCAGGTGGGATTATTTTAATTACAAAATACAAAATTCCTGAATGGGAAAGTAAAATGCTGTAAACATTGCAAAAAGTTAATAAAATGAAAAGCGACAAAAGTTACTAAAAATGGGAACAAGTTATTATAAATAGCAACAAGGTATCGAATTATTTCAAAAAAAAGATAAACAAATTATTAACAATGATAAATAGTTGCTAAATTTCAGCAAAAATTAAAACTATAATTAAAAAAAGAGTGTAACTAGGCAAAAAATCAATAATAGGGTAAGAATCTGTCAAAAAGGAAAAACAGAAAAGGTAAAATAAAGCAAAAAAAGGCAAGGACAAAAGTCCAAATAAGAAAAAGTAAAGGGAAAAAAGCAAAAAAAAAGTAAAAAAGAGTCAATTAAAGGTAAAAAAGCAGAAATGGTAAAAGAAGGCAAAAAAATGCCAAAAAAGGAAGTTACTTTCATTCAGGTAATAGTAACTGAATAAATTGTAAATTTTTTAACAATATATTTTACGCTGTGAATGTAAAAATTAATTTTATAAATTTCTGGAAATATTGGAAATATCTATTCAATAAAAAAAAAATTTAAATAATAAATGTCAGTGTCACTCTTTTTCTTCTTTCTTAGTTGTAGGCAGTGTTGCCGGATATAAAATGGCCAAGACAAAGAAAACGAAAAAGAAGTCACAAAAACGCAAAAAAATGTAAAAAATAGGAAAAAATCGCAACATAATTTTTTTTCTGATTTCTTTTTTATTTTTTTTAATTTTTTCCTCATTTTTTTCTCATTGTTCCGTTTTTTTTTATTTCTTTCGTTTT
Source organism: Neocrepidodera transversa (assembly GCA_963243735.1). NCBI lineage: Eukaryota > Metazoa > Arthropoda > Insecta > Coleoptera > Chrysomelidae > Neocrepidodera > Neocrepidodera transversa. The sequence goes on along the minus strand of OY725346.1, from coordinate 8,499,918 downwards.
TTAATTTTTTCATTCCTCTGATTTTTTGGGATTTTATAGCGATATTTTTGCAATTTTGTGCAAATTTTTTTTTGCGATTTTTTGAGATATTTTTTTATTGATTGCGTTTTTTACAATTTTTTCATTTTTCTGCCTTTTTACAATTTTTTTTCTAAAATTTTTAGATTTTTCTTTCCGACTTGTTATAGTTTTTTCTGATTTTTTGAATCCTCCAGTTTTTCTGGTTTTCCGTTTTTTTATTTCTTTGTTTCGTTTTCTAATTTTTTCATTCCTCTGATTTTTTGGGATTTTATTGTGATATTTTTGCAATTTTGTGCAATTTTTTTGTGATTTTTTGAGATATTTTTTCATTGATTGCGTTTTTTACAATTTCTTTTTCATTTTTCTGCCTTTTTTACAATTTTTTTTCCAAAATTTTTCGATTTTTCTTTCTGATTTTTTGAATCTTCCAGTTTTTTTCTCGTTTTTCTGTTTTTTCAGTTTATTTATTTTTTTCTCTTTTTTTTCTCGTTTTTGTTTTTTTTGTCTTCAATTTATTTTTTCTATTTTTCTTATTTCTTGCGGTTTTTTCGATTTTTTACCAATTTTTCCTCATTTTCTTTCTTATTGTTCTCGTTTTTTAATTTTTTCTTATTCCTCCTATTTATCCAATTTTTTCGATTTTTTTGCGACATTTCGGTATTTTTTGCGATTTTTTATGATTTATTGCTTGGATTATTTGCGACTTCTTTTTCGTTTTTTATAATTTTTTTTCTGATTTTTCTTTTAATTTTTTCCCATTTTTTTCTGTTTTTTTTTTGTCCGCATTATTGATTTTTTTATTTCTAATTTTTCCTCATGTTTTCTCATTGTTTTCGGGTTTTTTTTCTAAATCCTTTCTTTTGTTTTTTAATTTTTTCTAATTCCTCTGATTTTTTCAATTTTTTTGAACGAATTTTTCAGATTTTTGTTTTTTCTTTATTTTTTCGGTTTTTTCGATTTCTTCTAAATTTGCCTCATTGTTTTCGTTTTTTCCTAATTCTATCTTTCGTTTTTTAATTTTTTCTTATACCATTGATATTGATATTAAATTAGAGGCACGTGAATGAGATTATTATACCTTATTTCGCTTAAATAATAAGTTTGTACATATTTAAGCATGACCTTTGGTAGCCGCTAATGGTGCAGTGGGCCCGGGAATCGAATCCCACATTACCTTTTTTTTTTTTAAACACAGGCTAGATTTAGATAGTCAAGACTTCTTTTACTACACAGGCTAGATTTAGATAGTGGAGACTTCTTTTAATAAAATAAATATTTTTTAAAGATCAGATAACCAAGTTTAATGTTTTAACGTCTGGGTAATTTCTGAAATTATCCGCAGGTTAACGTGTATATAGTCTCGGCCTTAGAGTTAAGTACTTTGATTTTCACGTTCCATTAAAATTAGTTAACTTATTATTGAAGCGAAATAACGTATGACGCAATTCACGTGCCTCTAATTTAATATATCGCGGCGCGGCACGTTAGCGTGCCTGCAGTCACAGCGTATATTTTATTCCTAATAAAAATACATCATTGAAATTCCACAAAAAAGAACTTGTCAACCTCAAGAAGAAAATCACTAATAATAGATTTATGTAAATCATTTTTTACTGTCATTATTATTATAACTATCTTAAACCCAATAAAAGCTTCTTGAATGGTGTTTTTGTATATATTTAACAATTTTTCCTGAGTTATAGAAAACCCCAAATTATTTATTTTGGAAACTTTACAAACGAATTCTCAATAACTACACTTCTTGTTAATTAATTCTATTATTTTAATATTTATTACATTCAATATTTATTTATTACGACCAGTAAATATTTAATTAACAATTTTTTTTTCACGTTGGAACAGATACCTCTCAAAGTATACATTTAGAAGCAATGATGAAAGCACAAGAGTGGCAACAGAGAAGTACAAGAATGAAAACATTCAAGGTATTATCAAAACCCGAAAGACACGAAACCAAATCTTTAGAACATAGGACAAAAAAATTAGAACATCGGAAGAAATACGGGCGAATGTTGAAAACAAGTACGCTAACAGCTCTATCTGCAAGTAAGTAATTAAACAAAATATAATATTTGTCTTTATTACATCAAAAATTACATATTTGACCGTTTATACTTTTACAGAAATAAGGAACAAAATTAGAGGACGTAAACCAGGTAGGCCGTCATCTTTACATCGTGTCCATCGCAAGCGACACCTAGGTGGAGATTTATCGTCCCATTCAACGAATCTACCAACTGATTCAGCAGCAGATGAAGAAGTCGAATCCATAGGTCAGTTAGCTCTTGAAAAATACTGTTCTTTATACCATAATTCATTTATCAAAATCATATTTTTTATTTACATTATAGTCTCTAGGGGATCTTACCTTGTATAAGGTGTATAACTATAAAAAATACTGGATTCAGAAACAGAAACAAAATTAAATATATATTGAACTTTTATAGATTATATTACGAACATTTACCAATATTGATATTATCCGAATCCACAAAAAATTTCAAATATTTCAACTTTATTACGAAATTTTCAGTTGTCATTTTATTCTGATTAGTCTCAATTTTAAAAAAAATATGACATTTCATTGGTCGATATGAAACAAGAGAAGTCTTTCAACTACTGTTATATCATTTCTTTTACTTCTAATGTTGGTTCTTTGATTGTTTCTTCATCTATAACTTCAACTCTCATTTGTATCTCTTCTTACTTCTATTCTATTGATGTCCATTGATTTTGTATCCAATCTCAATTTACGTTATCTTATTATTATGTTGCATTCTTTTTTGTATCCTTCTATGTGCTTACTTAGCCAATCTAGTCTTGCTTTTTAGACAATCCAGACTTGCTTTATCTTTTTTATTACATGCTTTTCGACGTACTTATTGTTTTTTTTACTGAATCTTTGTGAATCCATCCTATTAAAAAGATAAGCATTACTTATAGTTTGTATAATGTTTAATATGGCTCTATTTTTTTTTATATAGGTAACAACAGCAATTCTGGTGGACCACGTTTACTTGATTCGCCTAGTTCGTCGCCCTTGTTACATATGCATTCAATTTCAGGATATAACAAGAGAAGTAGTCGTTTCCAGTCATATGATATTGATAACATTGTCATACCGTATAGTGTCGCGGCTGCTACTAGGGTGGAGAAATTACAGTACAAAGAAATATTAACTCCCAAGTACGTACTTTTAAATTTATTTATTAATAATAGTTTTATAATTTTGATTTTGTAAGAGCCCAGAAAATAATTATTAGTTAAAATAAAAATATTTTATCTAATTGAAATAGTAATATGATGTTTTATTACATATATTCTGTATGGTAACCTTCAATGGGATTTAATCTAAATATTCATTGAAAATTTGTAAGAAATAGATATTATTTATGGTATTAAACCTATTCGACTTATATCACTTAATATCGTAAGATCCTAATTTAAAAATATCAGATAGTACCAAAAATTAAACACTGCTTCAAAGTCGAAATTTTTCCTATTAAAATCAAGAATCGCGATTAGGATGTTAAAAAAATTATTATTATTTTTTAGGTGGAGAATGATAGATCCTGATTATGATAGTCAATTTGAAACCAAAAATAATGGAGCTGTAAATGAAAATGACTCAGATAGTGAAGTAAGTACCAATTTAAATATTTATTATTTTTTACTTTTTGGCGTTTCGGTATCTGATTTGAAGGCTCTATTAACCAGAAATTATTAAAATGTGTGTTTAAGGAAGAAACAATAATTTCTTCCTTGAAATTTGTTAATATTCCTGTATAAATTTATTTTAGTTTTAAATTTTCATGTTCCATAACCACAATTCCCTTTTTATTTCCCATATGACACTCCTCCCTTAGTACAAAAACCCTCCATAGCATTACACCACCCCTTCGATCCACAATGTACAATTGTTACTATTTTAAATGAATCAACCCTGTTTGTTTTTATTGTAAACCCTCCTTTATCAAATTGTATAACTTTTAGGCCTGAAACTAGTTGCCGTTTCCTAATAGTATTTTAATTATATTTATGTGGTACATGACTTCAAGAGTTTTATTTCATTTATTAATAATATTTAAAAAGTAGGTAAATAATCAAATATCAACATTAACTATCATTGTTATCCTTAAGAGCCAAAACGTATACTAATAATTTACTGTACACATTTCTAAGATCATAACTCAAAAGTTTACCCAAATTTTCCTCCCAATGTTTAAAAAAAAAACCATTAACTGATTTTAACCAAATTTTGTTGATCTCTTTTAAATAAATTTATTTTAATAAAGTTATAGCTAAAAGTAGCTGTATTCAATTACATCCAATAGCACTATACCTGATGGAACCTTGGTATGTTTAAAAGATTGTTTCTACAAGTACAATTATGTTTCTGTTATCATATATTGCAGGTAGAATGCGGATGGAGGCATTATTGTGACTTTCAGGAACCAATCACTGTAAATCAGTCTCCAAGAAAATGTATCAAAACTTATTATTTTTTCCACGCATATGGTTTTTGTTTTTTATTGATAGATTCTCTTTGTAGATCTTCTCATTTTTCACAAACTGCTTCTTTCTATATTTTTACAATGTTTCTTTGGCGTGAATTCTATTTAAAGTTGCTTGAATGCTCTTATGTTTTTTATATCACGAAAGTTAATTAAATTTTACTTGTATCAGGAAGGTCCTCTCACTCTATCTTTCGTGCACTTTCAATCCTCTTTTATACAATATTTTTCTATAGCCGTCACGAAAATCGCTATGATTTATTAGAGCGAAATTACAACTTTTACACAAATCGTACCGAAACGATTTTTGTACTGTCGAGACGATTTTTAATATCTACTTGACTTTTCGAACAAATTTGACTTGATAACCATAAAAGTCACTTTCGGAACTTCTCATCAACATGTAATTGGCGTTGTGATATTTTTGTTTAACTATTAATTACTAGTATTATTGCACAAGATTTAAATGTTATTTTGGACAATTCTAATTTTCTATTATCCTAAAATAATTTAACTAATCAAAACGTGTTTAATGTAATGATTTGTAAAATCGACGTCTGACAATACATGAAGTGCATGGGCCAGTAAATAAAAAGGGAAATGAATAAAAGATTTATATTGTAGCAAATATTTTAGATTTATTCATAGTTTTCGATAATTACGTGATAGATCAAAGATTAATATCATTTTAGGGGTTTTTAACGATGCTAAGTCGATTGCCATTGTCTGTTTGTCGCTATCTATGACCGTTTTTGAGTTGAATCTTGTCACAGACAGACGGACAGAGCGGTTGTATAAGAGTGTATTTTCGGAAACTCTAATAGTAACAGATCTCTGTTGTCTATATTAAATGATATTAATTTCTCGTCAAATATAATATGTTATAAGCTCAATCCATTCAATGCGTGTGCTTAATACCTTGTCATGGGCGAATTTTATTCCATAACATGTGGGTCAGCCAAAAAATATTATTTTATAAAATTTGCTTAAAAAAATTGTATTGTTTCTGTTCACACTCTTATTCTAAAAATCAATACTGTTAAAATGCGTTCATATTTCATTTTAATGGCGTAATATAAAGCTAGTATGGACATTTTTACGTTACCGTTTAATGATAGCAAAATTGCTACTAATATGTATGCTTATTAAACTCTATCCAATATTTTTTTTCTTAAAATGACATGGTAATTTTGTGATAAAATATATAGCATGGCTAATCTGTTTGGATGTGTCTACTGGGCCAGTACCAAGTTTAAAAATGAATTATTTGAACATAATATGCCTAATAGCGATTTCGAGTTACTGCTCTAGTGTTGCACGAAGTTTGTCAACTATTTGACATGTCACGGTCGTCGTGCTAAGATAAGCGGAACAGAATTGTTCTGGCTGATTACATGTTTTTATATGTGCGGTATTGGGGAAGTCATAACCCTATTTAAGTGTTTGTTATCATGGCTTCTGTGGAAAAAGTTTTAATCATTAAATTTAAAATTAATGATGAAATAAATTACACTGTCTATTTCCCATAGCTAGCTTCTATAATTTTTGGTACAACTCGTCTGGTTTTCAATATTAATAAAATATCTTCATCGTCGTCGTCTGAACTGGAAGATAATATATCTAAAAAATTCAAAACTTTTATTAACCGTTTGTTCCGTTGTGCAATCATTCCCGCCATTTTAACCTGCCCGAAAAGCGACACGAGCTATCCACAGCAGGGCAAGAAAATGTGTACTGAGTGCAACTTACGAGCGATTTACTAGTAAACCGAAACCTAACCGCTGTCACTTTAAATTGTAAGCCGAACATGTCTACCTAGAGTAGTAACTCAAAACCGCTATAAACAATGTAATCACATTAATTTAGCATATACTAATCCATTACTAAATATTTATTATTCTGAAAAAGGCAGAAAAACTGTTGAAAATTTAGAATATATAGTATCAATAGACATTACCACTTTTGACAGTATTTGTGCATATTTAGTGATTTTTTTTCGCCAACTCAGCTGGGGATTGTCAAAAAGTTAAAAGAAATATTGGATGAACTATAATAGCCTACAACAAAGTTATATGGAGATATTTTGTTAATTGTTTAAAGTTACCAAAAATATAGAATAAGAAAGATACAACAGAACTCAATCGTAGTTCTGATCAGGCAGACATATAATATATTTTATTAAGTTAGTGATCGAAGAAGTATAATTGTACTAAATCTCAGATTTGTCTTATAGACCAGTACTTATATTTTTCAGCTCCAGTTACTAATAAATAAAAAACTTACCTTAGATGTGTAGAGCTGACTTTTTTAATTGATTTTTTTTTAAAATGTGTCAAATTCAAAATTTTATTTCAATATTGTTAATACCTATATATATTTTTTTTATAGATAGAAGATGTTACTGACGATGCTGTGGTAGCACGTCATGATCGCTGCGAATATGATGAAAAGAAACGTTTCTTGAGTTACCTGAAGATGCCCCTGGGTTACGGCCGGACACGATCCCACCGTCGTACTGATAGTAGAGCAGAGTCGAGCGGCGGCAATACGCCTGACCCGATGTCACCTCATAATCCTGACCATCACGATTCGCCCATGACATCACCTCCTGCTACGCCTCTTTCAGTCGGCGGTGGAGACGAAGGGCCACTCTTACCTCAGCTGCCTTCCATCGCTGTGATGAGACGAAGGACTATGTCTCAATCGAAAATTGTTTGGGGCGGAAAGGATAAAGAGGTTAAGGAGGAGTCGCGAGCAACCACACCGGATATTGTTGAGGTAAATTTGATTTTAATGGTTTTTAAAGCAGTTTACAACATATTTGTGATTTAGGTACCTCCATTTGATAAACGAACGTTCCCGATCAACGATGATACCTACGATAAGATGCTGAAGCATATGCCAGAAGATCACCAATTTCAGACCAATATCAGATCGCAGGATTCGGCCGAATACGAAAGCAGAGACCTCTACGATAGCTACCTAGATCAGAAGATCGATTCTCCTGATAGTGAATCGACAGAATCGGCGATTGGAGATGGAGAAGAAGATCCCAACGATCCAGAGTGGATTGACATGGAAAGACTTAGTAGAGAACGTTACAAGAGATAAAGTATCTTTTTCATATAGTTGTTTTTTATAGTAAGTATTTTATAAAATTGTTACAGAAGAAATATCTTATTACCTCCATTGGGAAACGTTTATTTATTCTAAATTGATTGTGTTTGTTTTTATTTTACTGTTTACATCAGGATCTTTCCCAATTTATATCTTGAATTTAGTTTAGAATTTGATTTTTGTTTAAAGAATTATTTTTATATGAATTATTGATTAGCAGAAAATTTAATAGGTGTTATTTAAAATAAACATTGACAATATGTCTTCTACCTTTGAGTAAATATTACTAAACCTTATTTGCCTTAGTTTATTTATTTTATATTCAAATAATCTCCATTCAGTTACATTATTGCTGTCCCAGGCATTTATTCCCTGCTAAGAGTAAACGTAACTGATATCGAAAAATATGAAACCCATATGTGCCCATATCATAGGAAATCAATATTCAGGGGTTATAATTTTCTGAACTACTAACTGCATTTATTCTGAGCACAAGAGATTTGCTTTACAAGTTGGTTTATTATTTACAGGTTCAAACCCAATCCAAGTGAGAAAATGTACTTCAGTTCAAAGTTTCCTTGACATTATATGAGACAGAACTGGAGTTTCAGGAAAACCAGTTTGTAATTATTTTGCGTATGTTTTTTTTTTGTATGCGTTTTAAGCAGGTTAATCTACTAGTATTGCATAGTATTGATACAAACAATGTTGCTAGCAGAGTTAGTTTTGATCTGCTGCATTTGATTTCGTTAACTGTGAAGTTGTTGAAAATTATAAAAGTACTCTTCATAAGAGTAATCTGTATCATAAAGATAGTGTTATTTGTATTCGTTATTTTGGTTAAACTAATTTTACATAATCTACCACAAAGTTTCTTGTATGATGTTATATCTTGTAAATTATATTGAATAAAATAAGTGAAAAGAAAAATTATTTATTTTCAAACGCTTAATGTTGACAGAGGGTCAAGTTACCTACTCTAACTAGTTGGTACATGAATTTTTATATCCAAATATGTTTTAATATTACATGATACAAATAAAAAATGTAACTCGGTCAACTGTTTGTTTTTTTTATCCCTCTTCAGTACTTACATATAAAGTGAATTTTATAATTTTTATTTATGTATAGAAAATACTCCTACTGCTGTCTAATGGTACATACGAGTAGAATAAATAAATAGATATTTTTTGAAGCTATTTCTTTATTAGGTTTTTCTTATTTGACATATAGTTAAAATAAAATTACAAGACTCTTTTCGACGTTTCGCCTATACATGGCAGACTTTATTAAGTTTAAATAAAAATAATAAACATAAATGAAAAGTTTCCACAAAGTCACTAAATTTTCCATTTCATTTAATATCATAAAATGATTTATATTTCTAAACCCCAAAGTTTAGAGAGAAGTGTTATAAGACGGCTTTGTCTGTCTGTCCGCTTTTATAACTCACAAACGAAAAAAGAAACTGTCAACGGTAATAATTTCAGCATATAAATAGATTTCCAGATTTTTACGAACCGGAAGTGATTCTACCGGTTTCAAAAATAGCATTCCGATGTGAAATTTAACGCTGAATCGATATCTGAAAACAGATTTGAGATATCTTTTATGATTCATGAGATAATGCGTGAATCTTGCAACTGGAGTATAGGGGTTTTCTTGGAATATTTAATCCTACAATTCAAAAATATACTTGAACTGTCTTTTTAAATTAATAATAAGTGAAAAACAGCAATATTTTTGCCGTAATTGCGAGTTTTCCAAAACTCAATCATTATCATTCCCGATTTGAATCAGGCTAACAGACGGACAGACAAAACCGTTTTATAAGAGTTTTTTTCTTCGAAGATTCTAAAAACAAAAAACGAATTAAAAGAATCGAAAAAATCAGAATAAATCGAAAAAAATTAGATAACAGAAAACACTGCTGGAAAAAGTTGAAAAAAAATCAGAAAATTTTGGAAAAAATAAAATAGTAAAATACGAAAAATTAAATTGTAGAAAAAAGGAAAAAAACGCAAAAATTCTGAAAATCGCAAAATAAACGAAAGAATCGCGAAAAAATATGAACAGCCAATAAAAAAAATCGAAATAAGTCGCAAGAAATCGATACAATTGCCAAAAAACGCAAAAAAAAAATTAAAAAATCCGCAAAACATTGCAGAAAATAGCAAAATAGTTAAAATCGGGAAAAAATTGCTAATGCAAATAATTGCAAAAAAAATTGAATAAAAATGCAAAAAAATCGCAATAAATAACAAAAAACCCGGAAATGGATGTAGACATAAAAGAATTTAAAAAAAATTCAAAAAAACCGAGAAATCGAAAAAATGCGAAAATAAAAGAAAGAATTAGAAAACAAACAGAACAATAAAACGGGAAAAAATTAGGAAAAACCTAAAAAAAGTAGAATAAAAAACGGAAAAAGAAATCCAGAAAAATGAGAAAGAATTGAAAAACAGCAATATTTTTGCCGTATAACATTGCAGAAAATAACAAAAAATAGTTAAAAATCGGAAAAAAATCACAAAAAATTGAAAATGCAAATAATTGCAAAAAAAAATCAGAATAAAAATGCAAAAAATCGCAAAAAACAAATAACAAAAAAACTGGAAATGGCTGTAGACATGACAGAATTTAAAAAAAAAACCGAAAAAAATGGGAAAAAAATAAAAGAAAGAACTAGAAAACAAACAAAACGGGAAAAAACCGAAAAAAAATTGAAAAAAGATCATGAAAAATGAGAAAGAAGTGAAAAACAGCAATATTTTTGCCGTAATTTCGAAGTTACGAAAATAACTTCTTTATAGGTATATACCTGATATACTACAGTATATACGGTATAAGTAGCGGGAAAGTAAAAGTATGTTAATATCATTTTTGAGGTTTTTAACGATGCTGAATCGATTGTCGTTGTCTGTTTGTCTCGAGTTGAATCAAGCTAACAGATGGACGGAGTTTTTTTCGTCGAAAACTCTAAAACCAGTAAAGCTTCGTTTTAGTTAATTTGGGAACAAGGGCAAAGTTTTAAAACATTTTAATTATAATTATTTTACTTTACTCCGGATTGTTTTCTATTTCAGAAGTTGAAAAAAGGCTTCGAAGGCTAAAAAAAATAAACTACTGTTCCGAATTCAATTCTCTCGTCTAGTAAGAGATTGTTAAAAAGTACGGTGGTTCTCCTATGATAAATGAGGTACCTAAATTAGTTTCTGGGTACAATAAAACTATCGATTTTTCAAACAATAAATCAAAATGTCCATCACAGATGACTATGAAGAGAGAGAAGCAAGTTTCTAAAAATTTGTACTACAGAAGTGTCACTCTCCGGTTATATTCTCTATGGTGTCCACTGAAAGTTTTCTGTCTCTCTTCAAGTTATTTGACTATTCTATTCGGCTGCGTCTCCCAGTCAAGAATGAGTCACCATAAAGGCCGCGTGCAGTATTTATCAGCCTCCATTAGACATCGAAAATTCCCCCATGTACGACAGAATATTAAAAAGTGGTACACTGAGGCAAAACTCAGTATATTTTCATGAATATTATTGTACTGAAAACTTTTCCCACCTGCCAATACTTTGTAATCAATTAAAATTTTTAAATCATTAAAGTCCTACCCAAACCAACGTGAGACTGCTGCAACAGGAGCGGGAAAGGTTTGGAAAGTGCGGGAAGCGGGATAATCTTGTGTATCCACAATAGTGCGTCAAAAGTAAGCGGAATGAACGTAACTTCAGTTGTTTTTTTTATTTAAAAATAATATGTACGGAAGTTCATCAGATGAGGAGAACGTTTTTTTGTTGCTAACTGTAGAACATATGATGAGAAAATTAAGTTAAAATCCTTTTTCATCCCATATTTTGTCTTTCTTCCTTATATTTTTATATTCTGGATGATAAAGATCATATAAAATATGATACACCTTTCTACAATTTCTATAATTCTTTCTGTCTTTAACACAAACAAAACAGAAATGACCTGCGTCAAGAGTACAAACCTAAATAAATCGCAGCACGGCTGCGTTTTGTTGGGCCGACATCGCATCAGTATGTATGTTTGTATTTCCCGCAATGTAATTACGTCCCGTGCGAATTCCGCTCCCGCAGTCCCGCATTGGTTTGAGTAGACCTTAAATAAAGAGAATTAAGTTTTTTATTTTTAATAGAACAGTTTTATCTTATTTTTTGAAATATGTATTCTATGTCGTATTGTGAGAGAAAGGTGGGTAATAGAATAAAACTGATAAAGAATACATAAGATTTACGTAATTTTTTTTAACATTTTTTTTGCTAGCCTGTAATCAGAGACTATTTAAATTGTATTTAATTTATAAACGATTCTGGATAAACAATGACCCCCGAATATCCGCTGTCAAAGATTAAAACAAAAATAATCAAATTATAATCCGTTTTAGCAAATCTCATCTCAAGTAGATAAGTACTTTCCTAAATCCATGTTATTTATACAAACTGTGATAAATGACTACGGAAAAACCTTAACCACAACATCAGTGAATTTTTAGGATTATTCTACAGAGTAAACCCATGAATTTTATTTTATTTATTTGTGGAATTTTTATATAAGCTCAAAAATTTAGATTTATACAAATAATACGTAACATATAAAAACGACATTATTTTTTTTAAATTTATGACCAATAAATGTATTTTTATGTCTTAATTCATTTTAGTTGAAAAACAATCTTTAAATAATTTAATATATAGCACAAAATCTAATATCGACAGTCATAGTACAGGACTTTTTACTAAAAAAAAACCGATTTTTACAAGAACTTAAAATCGTTTTATTTAAATAATCAGTTATTTTTTATTTGCAATGTGTTAATTTAACACACCAGACTATACTATAAATAAAAATTTTATAACTTATTCCTGAATTTTTTTCAGTCCTGTCGATATGTAGAACGCAACTGTCTAAAAACTATATAATTTTTATCATGAGGTTATTGTATTATAATAATTTTGAAGCACTTTTCTGTTATCATTTCACCTATTTTTATTTTGTTATCATTTTATTAACCATTGTTTAATTGGCAGTAAAATTGTAATTAATGAAATAACATTGTCTCATCATATTATTTAATACATTCATATAAATAATACTTTTTTCTAAACAAACTTAATTTGTTAAGAACTTTATCTCAATGTTATTGGGTATATATTAATAAAAAAAATACATAAGAATAATTTTATTTATAATAAAATTATTACAATAAAATACACAGGATAATTACTCTAATATATGTATATACATCAAAAATGCTTAAAAAATGTTTTAATAAAATCTGATAAAATATTAATGGTATAATATATCAAAAAATATATCTTAACCTAATCATAATACAAAAAAATAATAATAAAATATTTGGTCTAAATTTATCCCTCACACTTTTATGTAATTTATTAAATCCTTAATAATAAGATAAGACACTTGAATGTTTGGTTTTTATCATTAATAAATCACATTTTACTTTTAATAACTTTAAAAGAAACACCAACGTCAATTGCACTAAATGTAAAACAAGACATATTTTAAAAAATTGGATGGACTATTAAGTATTTCAGTTAACATTTTTACGATAAACTATTGTAATCATTTATAAAAAATCTCATATACCCTTTAAATTGTTATAAAATTGGTTCCTCAAACAAAACTGTAGGTGTTAGTCAATATTAACAATTTTTAATTAAGGTGGACCAAAATTATTCGACAATAGTTTCAGGGCTGATAGAACTAAAAAACAAGTAATGTTAAAAAATGATTGTTTCCCATAAGTTTAAATTTAATATATACTTTGGTACTATACTTGACAGACAGTTTAATTAATAAAAACAAAGTATTTTCCATACTCAAATGTGGCACAATATTCAATAAAGAATAATCAAATTCCAAGTCATACCACAAATATTTAATAGAGACATATAGTCAATGTACAAGACCATCATCAGGCCTATAAATAAAAATTGTTGTTGGAATAATATCACTAATGAATTGTGTACAAAAAATTACTTATAAAATATGTTACGATCCAATAAAACAATCCAATAAACAGAAGAAAAAAAACATCAAAAATAATTTTTAAAAAACAAATATTTAAAGATTCTTTATTTTCCAAAAATAATTTTTGATATTTTTTTTGTTTATAAGTAGTTTTTTCCTTATTTTTAACTAATTTACGATTTTATTTGGATCCAAACATATTTAGAAAGTAATTTTTTTACACAATTCATTAGTGACGTTATTTCAACAATTTTTGTTTCTAGGTTTGATGATGGTCTTGTATTCCGAAACATGTTGTTTACTAAATATTACGACTTAGAGTTTCATTATTCTTTATTAGTTTAATTGCTCCAAAAGAAGAATAACTAGAAAAAAATTCAAAATATAACCAAAATTGTTGAAATTTAACTACCGGAAATATACCTTATTGCTGCTGAATATCCCTGCAAAAGTGAGTCGACCATTTTTTTTTTGAATGATGTATCTTTACGATTATTTCAAGTGGCTCTTAAATACTAATTTCAAAGTTATGGGAATAGTAATTTACGAAACAAGTCCGGAAAATACTGTTTTTTTGGATGAGTAGACAAAATTCTTGACGAAAAATGATTCAATTTTAACATCCTGTTACACAAAAATCCTACTAATTTTTAGGCGTTCTATCACCCATAGAAATATTGCTCAACAATTTTGGTCCACCTCAGTGGTGTATCATGGTTATAAAAAGTGGAGAGGGGCATTTAATATTTTCTTCCCTAGGTAAAAATTAGCAGTATCATTTTAAAATTTAAAAAATCTAAAAAAACTTCGGCAGTACAATATTTATTTAATTTTAAGACCAAAAGTTTTTATGAAGCTTTTCTAAATTGAGTATTAATGAAGTTACAGGGTGTTAGATTTTCTGAAAAAAATATCATTTTTTTGTATAACTCCAAAACGGCTTAATATTTTTTTGTGAAATTTTATATGTCGGTCTATATTAGTTATTCTAATTTTACAGTAATAATTACCTGTCTGCAACTCAAATCAGGGACGTACAGTAGATATGGGTCCAACATGTGTAGACCCCTAATTTTTACGCCACTAGAAAAATTTTGGTTTTTTTTTAGTGCACAAAGTGCATAAGGTTTGTTATGTAAATTCTCAACAGTTTTTGAGATCTCTGACATTAAATAGGTCAAAGTTCAATAATTATAAGTTATTGTTTCTATTGTTTTTTAAAATTTTGTAATGAAAATTACTGTTTTTTATAAATTTGATGAAATTCTGAATATAAAATCAAGGAATAAATATGAAAATTAAACACAATAATAACTGGAGGACATAGGCAGTATATGCCCAAGAAAAATGTTAGTGTTTATCAAAAAAAAAAAAGTAACAATTACTTATATAATTACTGAACTTTGACCTATTTAATGTTAAATATCTCAAAACTGTTGAGAATTTACATAATAAACCATATGCACTTTGTGTACTAGAAAGGTATAGAATTTAGAAAAATATGTTAAAACCAAAATTTTTCCAGTGGCGTAAAAATTAGGGAGTACGTCCCTGGTTCAAGTTACAGACAAGTAATTATTACTGTAACATTTGACTAATTAATATAGACCGACATACAAAATTTCACAAAAAAATATAAAGTCGTTTTGGAGTTATACAAAAAAATGTTATATTTTTCTGAAAATTTAACACCCTTTAACTTTGTTAATGCTCAATTTAGAGAATGGGTTCATAAAGGCCAATTTCTCAATATATTGCTTAAATTTTTTTTTAAAGTGAATTTCATTCATTTATTTAAATAAATATTGTCAAATTATTGTAACTTACAGTTCAAAATAATTTCTAAAAATGTTTTGAACTTAAAATTGCCCCATAACCACCATTTTTTGGCCAATTTCTAAATATATTGCTTAAAATTTTTTTATAGTGAATTTCAATCATTTTTTAAAATAAATATTGTCCAATTATTGTAACTTACAGTTCACAATAATTTCTAAAAATGTTTTGAACTTAAAATTGTCCCATAACCACCATTTTTTGGCCAATTTCTCAAAATATTGCTTTAAAATTTTGTTAAAGTCAATTTTAATCATTTTTAAAAATAAATATTGTCCAATTATTGTAACTTACAGTTCAAAATAATTTCTAAAAATGTTTTGAAGTGAAAATTGTCCCATAATCACCATTATTTGGCCAATTTCTCAATACATCGCTTTAAAATTTTGATAAAGTGAATTTCAATCATTTTTTGAAATAATCATTGCCTTTAAAAAAATGATTAAATAGAAATGTCTTACTTATAAATAGAAAAATAGATGGACAAAAATTTTTGAAAAAATATCATTTTTACAAATTTTTATGTATTTTCGAATAACATTTTAAATTATTGATGGTCAAACTTATTTCAATAATAAAAATTACGGTAAAAACGTGTCGTCCGAAATTTAAATTTTACGTTAGTGATCCGTTGATTTTTTTGTTTATATTTTTATTATTTAATTCAGTCTAATTAAACAATAATTAATAACATTTCCTTGTTTATTAAATTTTCATCTAAAGAATTTTGGTCTTAAAATTAAGTAAATATTTTACCGCCGAAGTTTGTCCCCTATATTGAATTGATTTTTTTAGTTTTAATTAGGAATACATAGAAATATGGAATCATATTTAATGTATAACAAATTAAATACTGAATGTATAAAAATACTGATCATTTTAGAGATGTTTATCCAAAAAATGTTAACTGAATCCTGTTATGTAAATAATTCGGACTAATTTCTCTTTACCCTAAAATACTGTTGAAAATTTAAAACTGAGTTTAAGTAGACATAATCTTAGCAAAGCAGAACATGTCAAGTTTTATAATAATTAAGGCACTTTTATCAGCAAGTTTAATATAATATGAAACATAAGTTTAAAAAAACATGCAGGCATCCAGTATTTTTAATAAACTAGGTACCAAGTTTTTCTTTAAATGCAGATATCTTTAATAGACTGTTAATAATGTAAGTTTTTTGGATTAACTATTTCAGTCTTCAAGAAACTAGTCTTGATATTATATTTAGACATTAAATTATTTTAAGGAAACGAGAAAATCTTGGTTAGAAAGAATTAAAGAAATAGGAACAAAAAGGGGAAAAAATATTAAAATCTTGGCTAATTAAAAAAAAGGAAATAAGAAATTTAATTAGTGCAAAAAATTGTATTATGAAATATTATCAACTGCATAAAATTATAATTATGTTTTATCAATTACTTTACCATATATTGTACAATAATTTGTCTTCGACGTTTCATAAAATTTAATATTGAAACCTGCATTTATGAATAACAAATAAGACATTAATAAAAATGTTTAAAAGTTTCACACAACTTATGAATGCTGTAAAATATTAAAATTAATAATGAAAAAATGGCATACAAATATCATTTGACTGTAATAATGAATCATTATTAACCAACCGTTTCATCCCCATCTTAAGTTTTATGCAACATCTTTTTGGCAGCCCTAATAAGTGGTGTAAGTGTCTTTAACTCCATTCTTTCTTCCAAAAATTCATGTTGCAACAATTCTCTAGCGGTTGCACGTTTATCCACATCAACTTGAAGTGTAAGGTCAATAAAACTTTGTAGTTTTTCAGATAAAGTAGTCCATCTAGCAATTTTTGGTCTCCCGTTAGCAGTTATAAGATACAATGCCCTTAAAGGTGGTTCTCTAAGATAAGGAGGTTCTCCATCAAGCATCTCCACAATCATTATACCCAAAGACCAAATATCTACTTTTTTACCATATTTTTGTCTAGTTACAACCTCTGGAGCCATCCAATATGGTGTACCTACCATAGTTTCTCTTTGCTCATTACCAATAACATTAGCACAAAAGCCAAAATCAGTCACTTTTACTATACCATTCATACCTAATAGTACATTATCAGATTTGACATCTCTATGTATTGTACCTCTTTCATGTAAATAATGAATGGCCTGTAGTACTTCGTAACAAACTGCTGCAATCTGGCCTTCCTTCATAACAGTTTCAGTCACAACATCTGTTAGTGGTCCACCATCTAACAATTCCATAACCACATACAGATGGTCATCATTTACCACAAAAGCATCAAGAAAGTTTACTAAATTCTTGTGCTTAAAATTTTTCATTATTTTAATTTCACTTAATAGTAGATCCTTTTTGTGTTGTTTGGTCATATCAATATCTTTAATGGCAACTAGTTCTCCAGTTTTTGTACATGTAGCAGCAAATACTAAACCAGAAGCTCCAGAGCCTAAATCTTTATGACTTCTTTCATAATAATCATCTGGATGTCCAGGATTACAAATTTTACGAATCTCCATCATGTAATCTTCATCTGTTAAACCACTACGTCGTCTAAGAATATCATCTTCAGTTAATGAATCTGATTTCGTTCTGTATTCAACTTCTTCCTTTTTATTCTCGACTGCTAGAGATAGGTCTACGAGATTTTGAGCGAGATTTTTTGTTTGGATTAAATTACTGCCATCAATTTTTCTTGGAGGTCTAACTGGATATGAACACCTGCAAGTATATACAAATTATACTAATAATAATAAACGCCTTTATTGGAGTTTGAAATTTAATTTAAATCCAAGAAAGACAGTGTACTAATTATAGTAAAGAAAAAACTTTTATCATATACAAAATTATTAAAGTTCAAAGTGGAGTAATAAAAAATTGTCTATAGTCAAATATCTGGCTCCATTTATTTTTATTTAAAAAAAAATTTTCTTCAAACTGAATATAATACTGGAATAGTTTCAATTGCAACAAAAGGTCTTAAAAGTCCGTTTATTATTAGCCACAATATTTTGTTAAATAATTTCGAAAAATCCTTCAGAGAAAAAAAAGTAATAAAAAGCCCTGTTTAGGCCTGGTAAAAATTGAAAAGAAAAATGTTTTGTGAAAAATGAATATTAAATTTTGAACAAATATAAAAATTGGTACATCTATTGATGCAATTATTAATATAATTTTTTTATATGCATAGGACTCTTATTATAAATTACGAATCTGATTAAGGGACATTTAAATATTCTTTTTTTTTATTTCAGCTTCAATTTCACAAATAAAATAAACAAAAGATACCAGGAAAAATCTAAAACTGATATCGCTACCTGTCTTAATTTTTTTTTGTTAAAAACACAATCATTTTAAAAAATAATTTCCATTTAATGTAAAAAGTAATTAATAATGATTTTTTGTTTACTTAAATTTATATTACAGAAGTATTATTTTAAATTCTTTTTCCTAAAATTTGTATCCTTTGAACAGTTCTAATGAATGTTATTTCCACTATTTTAAACCATTATAATATTATTGAAATACCCTAAAGTCTTAGTTGTTATAGTACATATTTTTGAGATAATTTGTTAATAACTTTAGTCTGATGACATGTCTCTGATCTTTAAATAACTTTTTATTATATATTTTTGTGAAAATTATAAAACATTGTTTTATTTATCTAAAGATTATTATTTTTTAAATGTTTCAAGCATCATTTTTACTAAATAAAACAAAAAAAAAACCTAATAATTTTGCTTTAAAAGTATACCAATAAGGTGGAAAAATCATGGTATCTGGATCAAAATTAAAACTTAAAATACAGGTTTGCTTAAAAGGGATAGTATTGAAAGAAAACTGTAGTCTCAAAATTATATTTACGGATTAGAATTGTTTTTAATCAAAAATAATTTTTATTATTATTTTATTTGAAATGCAAATGCCATAAACCCAATTATAGAGCATTAATTGACAGTATATAGTGAATACATCATCGATTTTGAACATGAATATTAAAAGCACATACACAATAATTAATATTCAATAATCAAGATAAAAAGTGAGATTTTATGTTCGATAGCTTACAGTAAAATATATCCAAGTCAATGCTAACAGAATTTGTCATTTTACACATGGTATAGAGCTTAGAGTTGTCCAGAATATTTGTGCACGATGTATTTACATAAAAAGTACTCGGGTGTCTGGAAAAAATTCTGGGAATGCAAATACTAAACTCTTGAAATAAGGTTGGACAGTCGATAATAATTTTCATAATTTTATAAGTCAGGTGGATAAATGCCATCATTTTTTAGGATTAGTAGTTTTAGAAATCATCTTTGAATTGCTTTTATTAGATCAGTATAATACTGATATAACAGACTCCATACAATTGAAGCATATTCTAAATTTGATCTTATAAAAGCATAGAATAGGGTTTTTAGGGTAGATGTTTTTTGAAGATCACTGCAATTACGAGAATGATACAACAACATAATAAAGGGAAGTGCCTAAAATCAAATTTTTATGCATTGTATTCCTCCAATATTGGAGACAAAATACAAACGGATTATGGATATAATGAATATTAAAAGAACCTAACGAAAATCCTTCACTATATGAGTTGTTAAATAATTAAATATTTTTATAGGTCAATTGTTTGATTTTCCTAGAGAAAAAACTGAGAATTAAGTAAAAACAACAAAGCCACAGAAGATCACTTGCCAACTGCAAATGAAAATATTTACATCTTACATAAAGCTGAAATAATTGATCCAAGAGTAAAAAATGTAAGGAATTTTGAAAAATACATGAATGTTTTAAAGCAGCAATCCAAACCAAAGTGATTTTTGTAAAAATAACCAAACTAGGTTGTGGCTATGGGCATGTAGTTTACATGAGCAATGAAAAATTCATATTTCATGGAATGTTTTATTTCGGTAGAAATAAAACTCCAAGTCAATAATAAAACAACAGTTTTAAGGGGCAACTAGTTTCGGTTGATGAGCCATCTTCAGGCCATATAGATCATTTTAACAAGATTATAATAAAAACAAATGTTTAACACAATTTTATTATTTAGGAGAGGGAAGTTGGGAATGAGGTACATGAAAATAAACGAAATAGTACTAATGTCTAATATACAAGTAATTTAAGATGTTCCTAGACAGGAAATCCAAAGTGAGAACATTATTCCTGTTTTTTTGGACAATATCAACTCTCCGGCACCAATAATCACATTGCACAGTGCAAGCGCCCCTTGAAAAAATGGATAATTTTTTCACTTTGGATTTCCTGTCTAGGAACATCTTAAATTACTTGTCTTTTAGATATTAATCCTATTTCGTTTATTTTATGTTTATTTTCATGTACCTCCTCTCCCAACCCCCTCCCCAAGTAATATAATTGTATTTTTGTGTTTTTATTATAATCTTGTTAAAATGATCTACATGACCTGAGGATGCCTCATCAGCCGAAACTAGTTGCCCCTTAACGCTTTAGCGTTCTTTGGTATAAACGTGGTACCACCCTATTTATTCGTTATGTTAACCTTGAAGGCCGGTTATTTTATATCTTAAAAACATCGCCATTCACTGTCCTTTGCTCTATGTGTGACATCAGTTGTTTACACGATTTTCTGGGGTGCATTTGTCTTTAAAAGTGTGGTTCACCATATATACCAGTGATACTCCAGAGACATTAATTTAGTAGAATTTTGTATTTTGAATTTAATTTTTATTCATGTTGATTACCCAGCGGGGATCTTGATAAAATAAATAGGTAAGTATTATCCATATATGTATACGGAATAACTATAACTTCAAATTTCTAGTGCCGTACCCAGATTTTTTGTGAAGAAATATACATATTTACGAACTGAATAGATTTTGTGAATTTTGTTTATCATTTTGAATTATTTTTTCTATGAGTTCTAGGATTAGCTCGAGATTCATATTTTTATACAAGCTTTATATGCCTATCTCAATAAAATATCCAACAAGTTTGTATACAGATTTTTTTGCGCTAGCAAAATTTTGCCAAATTTCCTTTCGAATGTATAGGATTTTACAAATGAAAATAATGGTATAGTATGATAACGATATTAAAAACTACAGTAATTGTTTTAATAACTTGTTTCTCATTAGTTTTTGGTATTGTCAATTTATCTGACGATTAGAAAAAATGCAGGGCCGTATTCAGGACAATATAACATTCAAGAAGAAAACCAATACTTAAGTCATCTGAAGTTTCAAAGTCTTCTAGCAGACCAACTATTCAGAAATTATTCGAATAGAAAAGACCCGAGCCAGCAACAATATGAAATTATTTTGAAAGTTTTTCACATTTTCCGGTAAAAACCACAAAAAGAAGATGTTAAGAGTGCAGTAAAGAAGTAAGTATATGTGCAATGAGTGCCAAGTATCTTTATATGTGGAATGCTTTGGTCTCTACCATACTAGTGATAAGTTTTGTAAGATTATGTTTGTTTATTTATTGTACAGTTAGATATAATTTTTCCTCGTTTTTTGTATGTTTCGTTTTTGTTATTAATCTGTTTGAAAGTTATTTTGTTTTTTATTCTGATTTTATATACACTGCGGGTTATAATCGATGTTTATACCCTTTAACCCACGGCCAGAAGCCCTTGGGAGCATAAACATCTAAGTAATATCTTTGGTGTATAAATATCTCTAAATTCTAATATTTAGATGGGGTGCTATAGGGTTTATACCAGAGAACACTACCTACTTATTTAGCCCTAAACGGGCTCTGGTAAAATGGTTTACTGCCTAATATAAGACAAAAGAAAAGAGAAAAGTCGAAAGCTAGTCACATATTATTTCCAGAAAACTACATAATTAGCGTTTTTATATAAATAAGTTTTAAGAAAATTTTGACCGTTAAAGGGTTAAAACTATTGTTTTATTAATATATTGTGGTACTATACTTGGAGTTTTATTTCTACTGAATAATTTGACCACATTTGATATATGGATAACTTCTTGGATTTAATATTGTATTTATTTTGATGATGGAAAGCCAAAACCGCTTTGAAAAATAAAATATTACACGAAATACAAATTTTTCCTCAAAGGAATATGAAGATTCTTCAGATTCAGACTCTGAAATTGTCGTGGAAACTGTTGATGAATCTTACATATTCGATTATGAATTGGCAGGAATTGAAAAGATTTGACTCGATTTAAATCTAACATAACTAAAATATATTACTACTAAAATATGAGGAATTAGAAATTGGTAAAAACAGATCTAATTTAAAGGCTAAAAAAAATCGTTGAGTTTTCTCTTTAAAATGTTGAATTTTTGAGAAAAAGATTGACTCACACAAATCTCTCGAAGATGATATTTTAGAAGGTCGTAATAATTCTTTTGTACATATTATTATCTATAAGTTCTAAATAAATATAAAAGAAAACAATATTATAGCTGATAGAACTTGGGAAATATTTAACAGTACTCGACTCGACAGAACCTAGCAGTACTAGGCAGTATGTTGTACTAGATAGTACTTAACGTTTCAAAGGCAGTAATCACTTAAATACTGTCAAATTTGCATTATGTGTATATTTTAATCATATTAAGATAACCCTGGGACTTATACAAACAGTGGTGAAGAATTAAACAGAATCACTAACAAATTTCTTTGCCAAAATTATTGATAAAACATTTAATAATACATATTTACACAATCAGAAGCTCTATTTGGTTAAGCATAAACTTTACTTACCGTTTATCATCACTTTTCTCAGAATCAGACAAGGAATCTTTACTTTTATGGGCATCTTTGGATTGGGTATAAAGATCAATTTGTTTGGATTCTTCTACAATATCTCTTTCAGTTATAATATGCTTAAACTCTGCTCTATCTTCACTGCCTTTTTTAATGGAAAAGTTATAAAATTTTAAAACTTGTTTAACAACTAAGGGGTTTTCCCTTTGCTCATCTTTTGTGATTTGAGTACCAATTTGTCTCATCCAAGCTGAAGGAAGACCAGTTAATAGTCCCTTTTCATCTACCGTTACATGAATATCATGATTAACATTAGTCGGTTTTCCTATTACAGCTATATTGCTTTCTTCTTTATGGTGTTTCCTCCTGAAAAACGATGTGAAACTCATTGTAGAATAGTTGGAATGACGACCAGAAACATTTAAGCAATTATTTTAGTTATAAAATGAATATTTTATCAGTCTTCTTGTAGTTTCATTACTTAATTCTATATATTTTGTGTAAAAAACATATATTTTCACTAATTTTTAAGAATCGCCCATCGCCCACAGACAACTGACATTTCTCGTATTGTCGATGACTGGACTAGTGACAGTGACAGTGATGACATTGACAGGTGATACTGACGTTTATTTGTATTTATAGTTTAGAACTTATATTAGTCTATCTTTGTCTATATCATAGAATAAATATAATTAATTTCCACAACTTCTTTATGTAGATAATTATTTGATTAAAATTTGTGTGTATGTAACTGAGATTTGTTTTTTTCAATAAAATTTACTTATGTTTAGAAATATGTGCTTTCGCTGCCGAACTTCTTTTGCACAATAAAATCCCTAAAATACAGAAAAAAATTTACATGTGGCAACAGTATGAAATACACAGGAAAAAGGAATAAGTTGGTGTATCCTTGGCGGGGTTTTTAAATTAAATTTAAATCTTTATTTTAAATATAATTAATTAATTTTTAATTTTTTAAAATATTGACCAAGTTAATTTAAATAATGATAAAAGCAACTAAATTATTTGCAGGTATTAAACGATTTCTTAAATTTAAAATAGAATATAACAGTCAGATCTTTAAACATTTAGATAAAATATTTTCCAGCCACACCTCGTTTAAAAATCTCGTAGGGGTTTTTAAAACCAATCAAAAAAACATTAAACAGTTATACCTACTTATATTTATTTTAATGCGTGTTTATAGATGTTTATTACGAACAATGAATAATTACTATAAAGATGTGTGATATCAACCTGTGGTGGGGGCTTTATACAATACCAATACTGCGTCAGTTCAGTATCTTGTTTTGTGATACCGGTATGCCATCCTGCCAAGTAAATTTGACAACATACCTTACGACAAGGCAACGTTATAACTTTCGAGTTTTCTCCTATTTTCAGCCTATATTCGGTAGGAGAAAGTAGGGCATGGATCAAGATATATTATTAACTAACAAAATTTGTATATTACATAATAAAGAGTGTTTCTATTATTTTATTATTTTTTGATTAATAGAAAACCGCTTTTATTTAGCGAATATAAATTGTATTTGTTCTGATTAAATTAATATACAATTGCCAAAATCAGGGCAAATGGGCTATTTTTGTAATTTTTTTAAAAATTACTTTTAAATATATAAGGACAAAATGTATTTTCTATACACTGATTAATAATTTTAAATCTTAACGCTTTTGGACCCTACTGACTTCTATTTTCAAATTTCGCGCGCTATGACGTACTACCTGCTGTTTCTCCCCTTATGCAGATTTAGTTTGAAAGTGTCTACTCGACCACATATATATTATATTTGGTTGTACAACTAAAATAATCGGTATATCGATTTTGAGTGGCTTTCCGTTAATAGTTAATAAGAAATAATATCCAAAAGTAGAAGAATTTGGTTTAATGTGATTATGCGTTAGCAACACACTTCTCACATACTTAAACTGCGGTTGGCTAAATTTAAATTTCATTGATTTTTATAATCGCGTATCGTAATAATCCACATTAGGTTGATTATTTGATGTAGCTTTTATATAATCATTCTCCATTTTTCAGAACACTCCCACAAACACAAATAAAAAATCACAATCGATTTGACACAAAGGTAAAGACGTAAATAAATTTTGGTTTCATAGACAGTCCCGTTTTCAAAGTGACGTTAATAGTAAGGTGTGCCAATCTTATAAAAATATATATAAAGAGCCAATTAAATCAATTCTCAGGTAGTACGTCATTGTTTATTTTAATCTACTAATTCTTAAAGAAAAAGTAAATTTGTGCAAAGTTATTTAAGGTATCATATTAGTAATTTAATAAGTAATGCCTACATATTATCATATATATTAGATTTCGTTATACAAAAGTAGCCCATTTTAAACCAAACCGCATTGATGCTTAATTTGAGCATCAAACGTGTACTTATTTATATTTTAATATATATTTTAATTAAAAAGATACGACCCCTAAAAAATCTAAAAATATACAGGATGTCTCATTTAAAATTGTGAATTTAATGTCACGGGATCTGAAATGTGTGACAGAGTACAACGAAGTCGTTATAGACCATTCACATATATATATTGGACGTGCCCAACCCGTATATCATTATTGTAATATTTTTTTCTGAAAAGAGTGAGGAAGATTGCGAAAAACATCCTAACTACACGATACTGTTTTGAGACACAGAGAGAGAGAGAGGGAGAGAGAGATAGAAATTGACCCAACCATCGTTTCATCTCTTTTCATTATCACCACTAGGCATGTCCATGAGTATATGTTAATGTTATAGACCACAAATATGGGCAATATATCCTTTTTATAACGACCAAATTTTAATATCATAGTTCAAATAGTTTTCGTGTTGAAAACTCGTATGGGTTACGATTAATATTCTTTATTTACTTATTTCGTATTTAATATCTTACAGGAAAAATGCAACAATTTATTAGTATATATCAACCTTAGAGTATAGTTAATATATGGAGGGTATAGAAGGAGGCACATCGCAACATTAGAAAAAGGGAACCAATTTTGGAAGCCAGTTGGTGGCGCTGTTGATCGACTGTTGATGACAGTTTTGACATTTCCTTTGATTTTTTTCAAATAATAATTTTAATTCATTACGTAAACTTTTAAAATATATGTATTTTATAAAAATTTTGTGGCTCATTGAATAAAAAACGTTATTTGAGTCTATGGATCTAATCAATCTACAAACAGTTTTTCAACATACGATCGTCAGCGCCACGTCGGTAATTTATGTACCATTAGTTGCGTATAAAATGTTGGCCACATTTTAAACGTGTTGTCCATTAGAGATTGCCCTCCTTCTATACGCTCCATAAGTTAATAGAAGCATTTCTCTTTTGCTCGGTGGACGCGATGGATATTGCAAATGGCGGATGCCAATATAGCACAGTTTACTATAGCGTGCACAGTATAAATGTGAACAAACCAATATAGCTCTATTTAACGTTCTAACTATGAATCATACGTGGTTCTTAGTAATTTGATGGCAAATGCTTCTTAACTATATTCATTGACATATACTCATGGACGTGCCCAACCCGTATAATATTTTTTTGCTGAAAAGAGTGTGAAAGGTGGCGTATAGGTTCGGTCTAACATCCTAACTGTACGATGCTGTTTTGAGAGAGATGGAGATTGACCGAACCATCTTTTCATCTCTTTCTCTCTGAACATGTCCATGAGTATATGTCAATGACTATATATTCTAAGGTATCAACTCCCAACCTCATTAACAAACCGCCATCTTCACTACGTCATATTTATTAGTCTAGACACACACTTGTGCCAACCAACCATGTATATTTTAGCGTTACTCAACAAAAGTGTAGAAATGAGTTGATTTGACAAAAATACATTTATAACATAAGGAATTAAATGGCTATAAGCTAATTTATAATAGAACTCAGCATGGCCACTTCTGGAAATTTTTTACATTGATATGAATAATTTTATCTGCATCATAATGTTACCATTACTGAATTATTAGCATTAGTCAACGTTATATCTATTGCCTTTTAATATTGCTTTCGTATAATTAATATTAAATGGTTTAGATAATTTCTACTGGAATAGCTTGGCCATTTATTTTCTAATATAAAACAGCAGTTTTTGCAGTTTTTAACTGGTTGAAATTAACATGGCCACTTTTCTAAACCGTTTCAAATTATAGTTATTTGACAAAAATAATACCAGATGTCGCTAATTATTCGTAAATATTTTGTGTAGGAAAATCTTTTATGCATCATTATCCATACAAAGTTTTGTTAATATAAAATTATTGATAATGCCCACTATTGGGGTGCGTGTACAATTTTTTCTGATTTTTTTAACTTTAATATGTTTATTACCCCTATTGACGAAAACAGACAAGGATTTAAACAAATTTTTGGCATTCAGTACTCTGAATTTTGAATATTAAACATTTCTGTGACGTCTTAAGGTAGATCAGTTAAAGAAATTTAGATGGCGCCAGTAGTCAAGTTAAGTTTGAATTATCTATTTGCTTGAGCAATCAAAAATCTGTATTCATCTACATTCTTACTTTTTACTACAAAATGCTTTATAATTATTCGCAATTTTGGTTAAAAACTTAACTTGATAACTGGCTCCATCGTTCGCATATTTCCTTAAGTGATTATACCTTTTAAGTCGTCACAGAATTTAATTTTTTTGAATTATATAGGCGAATATAATAGGTTTAAAACAAAAATAAAAAATAAGGGGTTGAATATTTATTGGTCTAATCACCCATTTACCTATAAAACCATACAAGCACCTCAATTGTTCATCTTGAAAGTAATTTTTCACCCGTACATTTATCAAACTGGAAATTAATCTTACATTTTAAATTATCAAAAAAAAAACAGACACAGTTTATCATAATTCAAACAATTTATTTCAGATATGATTTATTTTTTAATGGCATATAGTTTCTGATGACTCCCGCATCGAAAATTTATTTTGAAAACATTAATTTGCCCCACTTATCCCTAGTCATGTCATGGTAAATTAATTAAACTTTAATTGATGTACCGAATAAAGAGGTAGGTTATCAAAATTTACATTACCTACAGGCTTTGATATTTCGGAAATCAAACTTCAATATTATTTAACGGCCTTATCTAAAACGGAAATTAAAAATAATTAATCACCCTCTAATATTTCATTGGAGCAATAAGTATGGTAGGATGTGGTCTGTTTATATAAAGGCTGATGCGATGCGGTTATTTAATTAAATGGCCGAAGGCAAATAGGCTGTAGGGATGAATAATATTAGTCAAGTATGAATATGGCTGTTTAATTATATTATAAAGAAAAGAGCAAATAAATTTAAATATATAAATAGGAATGTCGTTCCACGTAAACGATTTATTGATTTCAACTAATACTGGGGAAAATAATAAGATTTGGCAACATCGCTAACATGTACCAACTCCGCCACACTACGGACCAAGTCACCAAGGCGAGCTTGATTTTCACAAACATTTTCCGAGGACAGAACGATGCAGGCCCTGCTGTGTTTGTCAACAGTGCGAAATTCGTAGCGGCCGTTATTATCCATTTTACGATATGGAAGTGATTTCAACGGGGACTTCTAGACTATTTTTAACTTCTCCAGTTGAAAATAAAGATGATTTAGAAGAGGTAAATCATTTAAAATCATTTTAGGAAGCAAATGTCCGCCATTGTGAATCTCGCCTTGACTTCTTTTATTTGTATTTTGTCGTTGACAGTACTGTAAGCGCGGTAAAATTAAAATTTGATTTTCATATTTCAGAAACTTGAACGAAGTTACCAATTTCTTCTAAGCACAACAGCTGGATTAAGTGATAAAGATGCACACGAGGCTCTTAACAAGGCGCTATTGAAGGAAAAAGGTTATGAAGAAGTGTCATTTGGACTTTTGGTTACAATTTTAACAGAACCTCAGAATGCAGCCAAAAGTTACAGGGATTTAACGTTAATAACTCGTGATGGGTTTGGATTAATAGTTACAAATTTATCGCAATTAGTGTTGGACAGATATTTGCGATTTAATGAAATAGTGAAACAGCAGTTAATATGGCTTTTAAGGGAAATGATAAAAAATGCTGTGAGCAATGTGGACACTTTAGTGTGGAATTTAATGAGGCATGCTGCAGGAGGTGACGTATCCCCAAAAAATATTACGCTTATTGAATCCCTTCTTGATGTTTTTGTAGAATATAGAAGTTGGTTAGAGAAATTTCCACTTTTAATAGCATCTGTAGTTTATACATATTTAAGAATAGTAGAAGATCACAATGCGCCTTATCTTTCAAGTTTGAGACAAAAAGAAGTTAATTTTTTAATAAGTATTATGAGGGATCATTTTCACGAGTGTTTAGTAATTGGGAGAGATTTAGTTAGACTTTTACAAAATGTTGCGAGGATACCTGAATTTGAACAACTTTGGAAGGACCTTTTACTCTCACCGAAAACGTTATCACCGAATTTTACTGGGATTTTACAGTTATTGCAAAACAGAACATCACGTAGATTTCTTCAATCGAGGTTAACGCCAGAAATGGAAAGAAAACTTGTATTTTTAACATCTCAAGTGAGGTTCGGTAATCACAAACGTTATCAAGACTGGTTTCAGCGGCAGTACTTAGCTACTCCAGAATCACAAAGTCTCCGTTGTGATATAATACGCTTTATAGTTGGTGTTATCCATCCGACTAATGAATTACTTTGTTCCGATATCATACCAAGATGGGCTGTCATTGGGTGGCTGTTAACAACTTGTACGTCAACTGTGGCAGTTTCTAATGCAAAACTAGCGCTTTTTTACGACTGGCTATTTTTTGATAGTGAAAAAGATAATATCATGAATATTGAACCAGCTATTTTAGTTATGCACCATTCCATGAGATCACATCCAGCAGTTTCAGCTACCTTATTAGACTTTTTATGTAGAATTATTACAAATTTTTATCCACAATTAGCAGACAAAGTTAAAGCAGGCATATTTACCTCTCTGAAACAAATTTTAGATAAAAGAGTTTTGCCTTCACTTCTACCTCTTTTTGACAACTCCAAATTGGATAGAGACTTAAGGATCATGGTACAAGATACTTTTAGAGAGTTTTGTAATGCAGCACCATTAGAATCATCTTCCAAAGACATTTTAAACACTCCAAACTCTGTTAAATATGAAGAAAATGAATCTGTTTCCCTTATGAATAATCACATAATGGATACTGAACCCGCTTTTAGTGATGAAGAAGAAGAACCCAGCTTAAGAATAAACACAACTATTAATTACGATACAGATGAAGATGACGATGACATTCCACTCTCTAAATTAAAACTAAAATACAAAATTAAACATAATGAAAACTTTATTGAAGGTCCTATAGGAGAAACTTTACAAAAGCTTCAAAGTGAAACAGATTCTGATGAACGAAATGATTTAATGGAAAAATTAATAGAACAAGTAATTGATTTAGATGAAGACGATGAAAACTTGCCAGCGGTTGCTAAATGTCTTGTTAGTTGTGTAAAAGATGAAGTTAAAGGTGAAATATTTCCAGAATTATTAACTGAAGAAAGTCTTATGACCAGTATGAAATCACCACTTTTTACGTTATTTAAAACTTTATACGGTTTTACAAAGGATGAAATAGGCAAAGATGTAATTTATAAATTAACAGCTGAAATGCATAGTGAACTGTCATGTCTAGGTTACCTGCTCATATATTACCTCAAAGCTAAAATATGGAAAGACAACAAAAAGGAAGATCATTCTGTTGCAAGTGCTCTGAAAATTAGTGTATACAAGGATTTTTGCCACAGCATAGATAAGAAGATAGATATATGTTTATTTGATGATTTATATGCTTGTCATATCAGTGATACAAAATTGATGATGTGGATAGTACCGGATCTATATAGAGATTTTAAACAACAAACTTTAAATAATGCTCAAGTTTTGCGGGTAATAATTTCAGCGATAGACTCCAGGCAGTTACAAACTTTAGTGGGTAAAATTCTTCAAGGGCACCTTATGATGTTCAAGACGGAAAGTATAATACCTCTCTTAAAAGCTAGCCTCAATTGGGAGAGTATCGAACAGTTTTTCCTTTGGCAGCTTGTCAGTGCTCATAATGTCTCAATAGAAACTGTTTTACCATTAATTACAGAACTAGATTACGAACAGCATTCTGAAGCTTTAACTGCGATTACCCTGATGCTTAAACTAGAGAAACCTAATGCCGATTACATAAAATATTTATTTTCTAGGGATATTTGTGATCATGGTGATCTATTTGTGTTTACCATTATAAAATATTGGTGTGATGAGTACATAGACAAAGTTGCTGAATTAATTTCTTCCCTTTTAAGCACAAGGTATCCTTCTACTTCTCCCAATAAACGGAAAAGATCTAGTACAAGTAAAACTTTAAGTGCTACAGTGCCTAGTGCTGACCAAGTGCTGGGACACTTGGAAAAACTTAGAATTATCTGTGAAAAACATGACTGTATGGCGATTTACACTTTGGATTCTATGCAGAGGGCTCTCAGTATTGCACAAAATAATAGTAATGACAGCCAAAGAAAGCAATTCAATGAACTTTTTGCTTTAATGGAAGAGGAGGAAGAGGTCAGCTCAACAAAGAGGTCGCAAGGGAGGGGGAGAAAGCCTGCTAACAAAAATACGGTTGTTAGTAAACGACAGATTGTTAGGGAGATTTCAGATACATCTGAAGAAAGTAGTGAAGTAAGTAAAAAAATTTAGTATATATACCTTAGCTCTATGCAGACAATTTGGTATGTTTATTTTATATAATAATAAGGTAAATACTTGTTATTAATTCCCTGAAAACAAATATGTATTAAGTTTGTCTAAATCAAAGATATTTATGAATTTATATGCATTTTATACTATTTCCGATTACATTTTTATTTATTTTTTACTTTTAATATGCAGGATACTTGTAAAACTAGATAATATTTATGTCCATTAAGTTGGCCCCCCTTTTTTGAATTAAAAAAAAATATTTGTGCTGGGTTGTGCAGTAAATAAAAAAAATTATATATATTTTTTTAAATTTTTTAATTTTTTACCATTATTTTCTCCAATTTTAAAAAAAGAGCCGTGCTGAGTTGTGATATATTGTGCTGAATTTTATTTATTTTTTTTTATTAAATTAGCTGAGGAAATTGAAAATCAATTTTCAAAAATTCTTAAAAAGAATTTTTTAACTATTAGTTGTGCTGCATTGTACTATACTCATATTGTACTTTTGTACTCTTGACTTTTTCTCATAAAAAAATTAGCCAAAAAAATTATCGGAGAAAATTGAAAATTAATTTTCAAAAATATAAAAAGAAATTTTTGGGCAAAACTATTAGTTGTACTGAATTGTGCCATTCTCATATTTTTGTACTCGTTTCCTAAAAAAATTAATTAGCCTAGAAAATTGAAAATTGATTTTCAAAAATAAGTTTAAAGGTGAAAAATTAAAAAATTCAAAAAAAAAATATATAAATTTTTTTTATTTGCAGCACAATCCAGTACAAACATAGCACAATACAGCACAATTATTTTTTTTTTAATTCGAAAATGGCGGGGCCAACTTAACGGATATGTAATATTTTTACATTAAGTAAAAAATATCTTTGAAGAAGAAAAAATAAATTTATTACGTGTACCTCAAAGAAGTGTTATAAAGCTACAACAGGAATGAATGTACAACAATAATTTTGATTTATTTAAAGCTGAATTAATGCTGAAAATAATAATTGAAAATGATAAAGAAAATTTGATTATTATTTTTCTTTTTGGAACTAAGTTCCTTAACGTGATTTGCAGTAGGAATTATCTGGCAGAAATTGTAACGTAACGCAAAATGCAAAATAGATGTGTTGGAAAAATAAATATTAGTTCTTTAGTAATGATTATTAATTAATTAAAGTAGGGAAAATAGGGAAAAATAATGTTAAATAGGGAAAAATAAAGTGAAATAGGGAAAATAAAGCAAAAAAGGGACAAACTGGAAAAATAGAGAAACAAAGAAAATTGGGAAAAAGAGAAAAAATAATGGAAATAGAGAAAAATAAGGTAAAATAAGTAGGAAAAAATAATGAAAAATGGTGCAAAATAGGAAAAATAGTAAAAAATAATGAAAAACGGGAAAAACCAGGGAAAATGGGGGAGAAATAGATACAAATAGGTAAAATAGTGATAAAGGAAAAATAGTAAAAAATTATGAGAACTAGAGAAAAAATAGAGAAATTAGGGAAAATAGGGAAAAATAAAGTGAAATAGGGGAAATAAAGCAAAATAGGGACAAACTGGAAAAATAGAGAAACAAAGAAAAATGGGAAAAATAATGGAAATGAGAAAAAATAATGGAAATAGAGAAAAATAGTATAAAATAGGAAAAAATCGGTTGTGTCACCTCAAAACTTTCCCGACGAGTATCCAGAAACGAATATTTTTACAGTCATATTCCGTATTGCTTCTGTCATTTTTTAACAGTGACACTTTCGTTTAACAGATGTTATACAAAAACTAATGGGTTCTTCCAATGGATAACCCAAACCCATATACCAAATTTGACTTCAATCGGATTAAACGTGTGGGCTCTATCGTGGAAGCATACACACAGACAGACAAACAGACTAAATGGTCTTTATCGACTCAAGTTATCTTAAAATGTATATTTCCATCTTTCTCGAAAAACTTTTTTAGCTCGTTCACAATACATTTTTTCGCACTCGAATTTGAAAAAAAAAACATCAAGACTGCATTTTTTTCACAAAAATTTAAAAAAGCAACAGAAGCAAGAATGCGTTTTCTTGCACACGAATTTGAAAAAATTGAACTAAAAATACATTTTTCCACAAAAAAAACTAGAAAAAAATTCAAAAGTATTTTTTCACAGATAAAATCAAAAATGCATAAAAAACTAGAAAAAAAACAGCAAAAATGCGTTTTTTCACACATACATTGGGAAAAAAGCAAGAAAGGATTTTGTACATAAAAATTGGAAAAAACAGCATACTTTTTTTTACACAAATTTGAAAAAAAACTAGCAAGTGTATTTTATTTCACACAATTTAAAAAAAAATAAGCAGCCTTGTATTTTTCTACACGAAAAACTAGAAAAAACAGCAGAAATGCATTTTTTACTCATGAATTGGGAAAAAATCAAGAATTCATTTTTCCACACAAAAAATTGAAAAATACAGCAAAAACGCATTTTTTAACATAAATTAATAAAAAAGCAAGAATACATTTTTCCATATAAAAGAAAACCAGAAAAAATAAACAGCAAAAATTCGTTTTATACACATACATTGAGAAAAAAGCAAGCATGCATTTTTCCACACAGGAAAACTAAAAAAAAAACAGTAATAATGCATATTTTCACATATAAAATAGGAAAAAGCAAAAAAAAATTATATAACAAGAATGTATTTTCTCTTAAAGAATTTGAAAAAAAATCGGTTGTGTCCAGAGACGAATACTTTCAGATATTTAGTGTTAAAGTTTCAAACTTTGACATTTTTTATTTTTGACAGATGACAGTTGGAGAAATAATTTTTACTATTCTGAATAGAGTTTTTCAAGAGCTTTCAAATGACATATTGCAAGTCAAATTCCGTGACATATTGCATCTATCATTTTTTGATAGTGACACTTCCGTTTATCAGATGTGATACAAAAACTAATGGGTTCTTCTGACGGGTGACCTAAACCCATATACTAAATTTCAGCTCAATCGGATTAAACGTGTGGCCTCTATCGTGGAAGAATACACACAGACAGGCATACTTCCATCTGGAAATGATCTTAATCATCTCAGGTGACCTCAAAATGGATATTTTCATCTTTATTTCGAAAAAAATTTTTAATTCGTTCACAATACTTTCCCATCTCGGAGGTGGGTCGAGAAAGTAAAAAGAGGAAAAATAGAAAAAAATATTGAAAACCAGGGAAAATAGATACAAATAGTTAAAATAGTGAAAAAGGGACAAATATAAAGAAAAATAGGTTCAAACAATGAGAAATAGGGAAAAAAATAAGAAAAAACGGGAAAAATAGAGAAATTATAAAAAAATAGGGAAAATTGGGAAAACTGGGAAATAATAAATCACGTAAGGAATTTAGTTCCTGTCGGGGGTTCGTCGACCGCACAAACTTTTTTGTCCCTTTTATTTTTTGCTTATCATACAGAATTCGTTTTGTTGCTTATAATTGATGAGGTTTATCTATAATTGCTTATAACTAATGGGGAACACAACATGACCATTTTGTGTCCCAAACGACATAATTATCATTGAGAAATATCAAATAATTTATCAACAACATACTTGTATTTTTTCATTTAAGTAATCAAATATTAAGATTGGATAGACTGTATGAATATTGAATAGTAAAGAAAAATAGAGAAAATATTTAAAATGGGGAAAGTAGGGAAAATAGGGAAAAATAAAGTGAAATAGGGAAAATAAAGCAAAATAGGGACAAACTGGAAAAACAAAGGAAAATGGGAAAAAATAATAGAAAAAGAGAAAAAATAACGGGAAGAGAGAAAAATAAAAAACAATGAAAAATGGTGCAAAATGGGAAAAAAGAGAAAAAATAGTAAAAAATAATGGAAAACAAGGAAAACCAGTAAAAACAGGTAAAATAGTAAAAAAGGGGTAAATATAAGGAAAAATAGGGGCAAATGGGAAAATAGTAAAAAATAATGAGAAATAGGGAAAAAAATTAGAAAAAATAGGAAAAATAGATAAATTAAGAAAAAATAGGGAAAATTGGGAAAAAGTGGGAAATATTCAATCACGTAAGGAATTTAGTTTCTGTCGGGGTCCTCCGACAGCACAAACTTTTTTTTGTCCTTTTTATTTTTTGCTTATCATCATTATACAGCATTCGATTTATTGCTTATAATTGATGAGTTTTATGGATAATTGCTTATAACTAATGGGGAACACAACATGATCATTTTGTGTCCCAAACGACATAATTATCATTGGGAAATATCAAATAATTTATCAACAACATACTTGTATTTTTTCATTTAAGTAATCAAATATTAATATATGACGATAGAATTTGCTATATGATTAGACATTGGATAGGTATATTGGAATTTGTATTATATTTGTGGTTTGGACGAAAAACACAGTTACCTTGTATACATTCCAATCATTAAATGATACTCACAATCATGTACCTCAATAATAGAATTAAGTAGCAGGAGAGGGGGGGGGCAACTAGTTTCGGCTAACATGTCATCTTCAGGCCATATACTATAAAAATTTTGTTGAATGGTGCGGGTTTAAGGCAGCAAAAGGTACATGAAAAATGATAATGACTTACAACTGTAGAAAAACATTTTATATCGATTAAAAGTGAAAAGTAATGGTTAGTTCTATAAACTATTTTTCCTCATTATTATTATTTTTATCATTTTTAATTCTTAATTTATCATGTACCTTTTACTTCCTTAAATCCCACATCTTTCCCTTTGAAAAACAGAAAAAAATTGAGAGAATTTAGAAAATATTGAGAAAAAATGTAAAATACAGAAAAAACGAAGAAATCAAAAAACCCAAAAAGAAAACGAAAAAGAAGGCTCAAAAAAAATTTAACAAAAAATCACAAAACAATCTCAAATAAACCGCAACAAAAAAATGGCACATTATCATAAAAAATCAAATGAATAAGAAAAAAATGAGAACAATGAGGAAAAATTAGAATTAAAAATGATAATAAGGTACATTGAGAAAAACATTTTATATAGATTAAAAGTGAAAAGTAATGGTTGGTTCTATAAACTATTTTTCCTCATTATTATTATTTTTATCATTTTTAATTCTTAATTTATCATGTACCTACCTTTTCCTCCCTTAAATTCCACACCTTTCCCTTTGAAAAAAGAAAAAAATTGAGAGAAATTAGAAAATATTGAGAAAAAATGAAAAATAAAAATGTAAAATACAGAAAAAACGAAGATAACAAAAAATCGAAAAAAAAACGCTAAACACGAAAAAGAATGCTCAAAAAAATATCACAAAAAATCACAAAACAATCTCAAAAAAAAACGCAACAAAAAAATGGCACATTATCACAGAGTCAAATGAATAAGAAAAAAATGAGAACAAAATTGGAAAACAAAAAAATAGAAAAAACAGAACAGTGAAAAATTTCAATTAAAAATGATAATAAGGTACATTGAGAAAAAACATTTTATATAGATTAAAAGTGAAAAATAATGGTTGGTTCTATAAACTATTTTTCCTCATTATTATTATTTTTATTTCTTAATTTATCATGTACCTTTTCCTCCCTTAAATCCGACACCTTTCCCTTTGAAAAAAAGAATAAAAAATTGAGAGAAATTAGAAAATATTGAGAAAAAATGAAAAATAAAAATGTAAAATACAGAAAAAACGAAGATAACAAAAAATCGAAAAAAAAAACGCCAAACACGAAAAAGAATGCTTAAAAAAATATCACAAAAAAT
This sequence comes from Neocrepidodera transversa, assembly GCA_963243735.1. Classification (NCBI taxonomy): domain Eukaryota; kingdom Metazoa; phylum Arthropoda; class Insecta; order Coleoptera; family Chrysomelidae; genus Neocrepidodera; species Neocrepidodera transversa. The sequence continues at coordinate 8,462,109 of OY725346.1, read as the reverse complement.
CACAAAACAATTCAAAAAAAAACGCAACAAAAAAATGGCACATTATCACAAAGAATCAAATGAATAAGAAAAAAATGAGAACAAAATTAGAAAACGAAAAAATAGAAAAAAACAGAACAATGAAAAATTGGAATTAAAAATGATAATAAGGTACATTGAGAAAAAACATTTTATATAGATTAAAAGTGAAAAATAATGGTTGGTTCTATAAACTATTTTTCCTCATTATTATTATTTTTATTTCTTAATTTATCATGTACCTTTTCCTCCCTTAAATCCCACACCTTTCTCTTTGAAAAATATTGAGAAAAAATGAAAAATAAAATTGTAAAATACAGAAAAAACGAAGAAATGAAAAAACCGAAAAAAAACGCTAAAAACGAAAAAGAAGGCTCAAAAAATATCACAAAACAATCTCAAAAAACCGCAACAAAAAAATGGCACATTATCACAAAAATTCAAATGAATTAGAAAAAGTTGAGAAATAAATTAGAAAACGAAAAAATAGAAAAAAAAACAGAAAGAGGAAAAATTAGAAAAAAGAGAAAAAAACAAATTTTATTTTTTGGATTTCTAAATTTTAACCCTTTTTGTAGATTAGTTCTGAAATAATCATGTCCTGATAAAATATTTTGTAACTAACAAATAATCTCCACAAAAGTAAAGAGAAATAGGGAAATAGGTACTGAAAAAAATCATTATAATATAAATCAACCCGAGGTTATTTATTTGGAGAAAAAAAAATGTTTACTGTGAAAATCAGGTATAGATTTAGATAAAAACATTGAAAAAAAATATTAAAGATATACCTAATATTCACAGGCGAGATTAAAGATCAGTAGTTTTTGGCCAGGCGAGTTTAATAGTGTCATAAAAATCTTCTATTGACCTGATGTCACTAAAATTCCAATTTCACTCAAAACTAAAACCCGGCGGTCGTCACATCTGGCAACTGAGTAGGTATTATTGCAGGATAATAAACATTTAAATTTTTACGCAGAAAATACATCTAATCGCCATCTATCGAGCATTTAGTTAATTAATAGTTTTTGTTATGAAAATCGTGGGGTTCTAATTCTGTCTTAATAATGCTAAGCAAGCGTTTGCTTGTTTAAAATTTAATTCTTAATAATTATACATGGTCTGAAGATGGCTGTTAGCCGAAACTAGTTGCTCCCCCTGCTACTTAATTATATTATTGTGGTACATTATTTTGAGTTTTATTGGTTAATTAAATTTTTATATATGAATTTAGGTTTTGAATTAAATATTTTATATGTTAACTAGGATGCAGTTAATTATTCTTTTTCTTTTACTTACATACCCGACTATATCTTAACCTTTAACTTTAGCATAGGAGCCAATTTATATCTTAAAATAATCTAGAGGTGAAAAACGCTTTTCGATGATGCGCGGATGAGAATACAATAAAAAAAACAGATTCAAAATGTATGGCAAAAAACAAGTTCTTAGGTATTAAAAAAAAAAGAAATTCTATGCAATATTGAAATTTTCAGGAAATCGAAAATTAAAATAATATACCTATATATTATAAACTATTATACAATAACGGATTGAAATATTGGACAAATATAATTTATTCTCTACAATATTTATGTTTTTGTATAAAAATTAATTTTATACACGTTCAGAAACTAACATAAGTTGATTAATTTTTATTAACACTTTTAACCACGTTATTTTATTTATTTATTTTAGCCACGTTTGTTCAATAATAATTTTTTGAAAAGCGAGTTAAAAGAATGCGATTTTTTTATTCCCATTTTAATTTGTACATACATACAAATTTTGTGATAAAATTGAGACTACATTAAATTGTAATTAAAAAAATCAGAAAATAAACCTCCTAGTTGTGAATATACAAAAAGACGTTCTTATGCAATATTGACATTTTTGGAAACCAAATTTCTAATATTAAGATAAAAAAAATATTTTCAGGAAATCGAAAATTAAATAAATATACCTATATATTAAAAACTATTATTTAACAAACAATAACAGATTCTCTACAATATCTATGTTTTTGAATAGAAATTAGTTTTATACAGATTCAGAAACTATAATAAAGTTGATTAACTTTTATTAACACTTTTATCCACATTATTTTATTGATTTATTTTAGCCATGTATGTCCAATAATAATTTTTTGGAAAGCGAGTTAAGAGTGCGATTTTTTTACCCCCATTTTAATTTGCAATAATATAAGCAAATTTTGTGATAAAATTGAGACTACCCTATTAAATTCTGATTTAAATAATCAGGAAATAAATCTCCCAAGTAGTGTATACAGTGTAGCCCTCTCCTTAAAGTTGTAGTTTTTCATTTGATCTCTGTAATGTCTTAAGTTTTATTTATACAGGGTGTCTCAAAAAAGCGCAGTGACTTAGTAATTAATTTTTTTAAATGGGATTTTTGATTAACATTTTTTTTTCTTGGACTCAGTTGGACTTGAACATGAAAACTGCTTGGAATTTGACGTAGAACCAAAACATGCAATGATATACAGGATCCAGACATCCTGTATAAATAAATCTTAAGCCCTTACAGAGATCGAATGAAACCCTACAAGTTTTGTATTTAACATTTTTTTCTAATATGTAAAATAACGAATTTAAGGGGGGCTACGGACTTTTGGTCCTCACTGTATATAATATATAAAAATTAAGACTAATAAGCCATCTTCAGGCCCTAATCAAATTTTAATAAATAAAACTAGTATATTAGATCACATTTATGTATAATGGAAGGAAAAATATCTGTAAAAAATTGCTAATTTAAACGAGAAAAAGATATTTAAAAAATGGGAACATCTTGAAGTTATACCATCATTTGATGTGTCGCTTATTCCTTTTTCATTCATTAAACATGTTTTTTTAAATTTCCTTTCATATCATATTTTTCATGTACCTTCTTTAGTATATCCTGTATATTTGACCACATTTAAAATATGGATAACATTTTGGATTTAATTAAAATTATTTACAATGCAATAAAATTAAAATCTATTAACAAGATCTTGAGCATTTAACTCTTCTTTGAACTATTGGTTGGCTTAATGAAAGACCCTTTGGGTGAACTCCCAGTCTTTTTCACAAAGATCTGTTATCATTGTTTTCGTATGAAAGCATTTAGAATAATGTGGTTTGGAACAAACCCAGGGATGAAGTACTTTGGATTGAAACATTTCGATGTAGAAGCTGTACCCTATAACTGGAGCGAATATGTCCATATGAGCTTAATTATGACTTTATTCACCAAACGTTTATTTCCTAGTATTGACGATCAATTAGCCAGTAGAGTTGTTTTAGTTCAAGGTCTATTGCCTCCTCTTTTTGAATACGTATTTTTTCCATGTTGCATTCCAAGGTATTTGACCTTATCGCAGACCAGCCTTTTGGAAGAAAAAAATTCTGATAGCGGGAATCGTTGCAAAATAAGATTACAAAAAGTGCGAAAAAATAACTCCTTCACATGTATCGGTTTCGAAGGGGGGTGAGTTTTAAGGGTTGAAAATCAAAAAATGGTCAAGAGTAAAGTTGTGGATAATAAATAAATCTACAATTTTGTTTCAGACCATTTTTTTTTGAATTTTTGATGTTTTTATGTCTAAAAAAAAATCAATATACTACAAATTGCTTTTTGGTTTTTCTCATTTTTTACAGGGTTTTTTAAATGTAAAGGTGTTTATTTTTGTTTTCTATCTTAAAGTTTGATTCAAGACGAAATAAATGAGCCCCTAAAAAATTTCTAGAATCAATTTTTCGACTGAAAAAATTTCATTTTTTTTAAAACGTTAATATTTCATGAAATTTGAAATTCCGGTCAAATTGGTAAATTTAAAAGACTTCAAAACATACAATTCATCAAAATTTTAAGTTGAATTTTAAAGAAAATTTGAGCTTATGTTAAAAAATGGTGTGAAACAAAATTGTAGATTTATTTATTATCTACAACTTTACGGTAGACCATTTTTTGATTGGAGTCACACTTGCAAAAAACGATTTTCAACCATTAAAAATAACCCCCCTTCCTCTCAAAATCGCTACATGTACAGGAGTGCATTTTTCTTCTTTTTGTAATCATTTTTAGCAACAATTACCGCGCTGTCCTGTAGGGACTTTTCGGGTGTTTTGGCCTCAAAAAGTCGGATTGGCCCTGATCTATCATGGTATCTCTTCTGTATGTGAAGGTTACGTAAAACATTTTGTATCATTTGATTCGCCATTTACTTAGCGATGCAAATGTTGCTATCATCGCTAGCTGTAAACATAATATAAAGTAGTGACCCCAGTATGGTGCTTTGTGGTACTCCAGGTTTAATACTACAGTGATATTTTGAATAAGAGTCGTTTATGCCATAATTTATCGAAAGTTTTTATTATAGCTGATAATTCCTTCTAAGCTTTGGTTAATTTGATGTCTGGATTAAAATTAATGATTGAAATAACTAGTTTCAATTTTATCATACAATTTCAATTTTTATAAAAACTTCCTGCATTTTTAAAAATAATTTTACATACTCATGATTCCAATTTGTCTTGTTTGTATAAAATAACAATTAAGAAATTGTGTCGATTAAAAAATATTGAATATTTTTAATGTGAAGACAATCGATTCGAAATTGTTACAAACCAAACATTTAAATAATTAAAGTCAAAGTAGATATTTATGGGAACACAATTAATCATAATAAGTGTGTTACATGAGCACCTTGTACTTGAATAGATTATTAAAAACTATGGAAACAGGATTGTTTCAGAATTTACACCTGGAGATTATTGCAGGGTTGGCAAATATCATATTTATTAAATATATGGATATAGGGTGTCCCAACTATAATGTGGCCCCTGCCAAAAAATCCCATAAAATGAAAAAAAAATGTTACCGTACCAGCTTCATTTTATAGTTAATTTTCTTTGAAACCCTAGCAACGTTTGCACTAATTTCGAAACTAACAATAATCTAATGGGTGACGTTAACCAATAATATTTCAAATTGTCATTTTGTTAGAACACTGAATTAAAGTGTGGAGAGATGTTTTGAAGTTGGCGTAGGCCACGTCGAATAGTTGTTCTTTTTGTTTATGGTGATTGCAGCACCCTTTATAATTTTTGGACAAGAATATCTCAAAAATCAATTTTGTTAAAAAAATAAAATTTTGGTAACATAAATTAGGTAATATTATCTAGGGATTCTTACCTTTAAATTAAATATCAAGGATCTTTAAATTTCATAATGAATCAATACCACTATTTTGAATATAATAGTAAAATTTGAGCTCTTAATGTCTTTTTAATGATTTTTTAAATTGGCCAAAACGCCTCGTTACGTGCTGCATCCTGGTGTAATGCGCTTGTAATTGGCGTATAGTACACGTCTTATTATCCGTGATAGTTTTTAATCTACGTCAGCATTACAAAGGCCACAGTTCATCTCTTTGAACTATGTGGGTGCTTCCAACGTTGAATTCACGGCTCGGTGCTGTAGTCACCTTAATGTTAGTTTATTTTATTTAATAATTATTTTTGTTATTGATAACAAATAGACGTTACTCTTTCGTGACAATTTAAAATATTGCTTAGATATAGACATAAACGTCACGCACTAAATTATTTTTAAACTTAGTGCAAGGGTTTCACAGAAAATTGACTATAAAATAAGGCAGGTACGGTAAAACATGTTTTTTTTATTTTATTGGGTTTTAGAATAAACAAAATTCTTTAACAAAAATGACATTTTTGAATAACATCAAAAATAAAAATTTTTCTCCTTTTGTGAATCTCATCAGTGGAGATATTGTGCATAAAGATAATCAAAGTTTTAATTTAAAGTAGGAAATTGAAATTAAAAATAAAAGAAGAACAATGTGTTCTCAATATAAACCGACACTATGAATAAAGGAAAATAAATTACGAATTTGAAGAAATAACAATACCTATGTACATGAAACCCCTCTTTAAATTTATATTATTAAAATTATTCACACTGACGTCTTACCTTATTTAATTGACATTTAACCTTACAAACATTAACTAATCCAAATATGCCTCAAAAAATTTTATCATTCCATTTTCCTTCTATAGTGTTTAAAACTTTCATAATTCTTAACCCTTAACAACTTTTAACTAATATAGACATTATATGTGTACCAACCTTCGATTATTGCTAATTCTTTCTGAATTTTATTCAATAAATCGTATTTTGTATACTGTTTTAATAAATCTATGCGATTTATGTCAGGAGATCGAGGAGGCCAAGCTACGGGGCCATCATCGTTCATCCTGATTTCTAATGGAAAATGTTCTAATAATTCTTGAAATTGTTGCTATATCTCTCCACTCAAGCGATTTTTAAATAAAAACAGTCCTACTAAATCATTTCAAAAATAATTCCTGGCAAAAACATTTAGATGAAATCTTTCTTTGAAATTTTCTTTTTATGAATGAATTTTTTTAATAAATATGAAAGCTCAATACTGTTATATCTATAAATTGTATTTATTCTAGAGATCCCACAAGTCACATACTCGTATTGTTTCACAAATTATTTGTCTTTGGTTCGAATTGTCGTTTTGTGAAATTATGTTGCAAAATCTCTCATTTCTTTGTATCTCTGTCCAGGAAATTTTCTATTTACATTACAGTAAGCGATTTTTAATATTAAAAATCTGATGCAATGCTTTATGTTTATTCCGAAGCCATTGATGCAGATCTGGACCTAGCCCATTTGTAGAATAAAGCCTTCGGTGGTTCGATTCTTCGATTGGCGTCTTAATCCGTAGATACTTTGGAGATTATCATAGAAGAGTTGCTGGACTATACAATTTTGAAGAGCAAAAAGTGTTATTTTTTAACGCCATTTTAACAAAAAAAAATTGTCGATTTGCGCCACCCTTAGTCCCGGCTTTACATTACTCTGAAATGTGTAGTTTAAATCATTATTTCACAACATGAGGTCTGTTGACTACCTTCATATATTTATTGATACCTGCCAGTCTCCTTATACACGTTGAAATTTAAAAAATCTTAAAAATTAAAATATGTCATTATGTTAGAAATGTAAGATTTTAGTGATTTTAATCTGATTCATTAAATTGTTTTCAAAAATTCAGTGAAAAGCTAGATTTAATTATGTAAACCAATTTAAAGCACTTAAAAAAACAAAAAAAATATTGAATTTCTTTTATTTGTTTTAAAAGTATGTAAATTGTTATTGTTTTTGAGAGATAGTTATGAATATTCCAGTTAGATTCTTGAAAATACGATAAAAGTAGATTGTATATGACAATGCATTTAACATAAATGATATACTAGTAAGTGTACTGTTTTTTAAACTAATTCTTATTTGAATTTTTTGTAACTGAGAAAGTTGATTTTAATTAAAAAGGATAATAAATGAGCAGTAATCAAAATGAGTCTGAATAATTCCATGATAAACAGTAACTTTTGTCAGGACTGACAAGTTATTAGTTTCTTTGTTATTTTTTTATTAAATATTTCACATCCACGTCAAAAATAATAATAGTTTGGTGGCTAACAAAGTATTCCAAAAATTATTATATAATGATACAATAGTTTATGGACTGTTATAAACCATCAGTTGTGAACAAATCCGTTAATAAGCGATTTTCAAGATTGTTTTACACATTGTTTTTAAAATAAAGATGATATATAATGTAAGAATTTATGTTAATATTTATAATAAAACTTTCCTTCACACTTTTTACAAGACTTAAGACTGTGATATAATTATTGATATTTTACAATTCAATGACCAAGTATTGGAATTTTGGGAATTATCTTATAGATAGTATGATTGAAACTGTTAATTCAGCTAATGTAAAGCCGGACTAAGGGTGGCGCGACAATTTTTTTTGTTAAAATGGCGTTAAAAAAATAAAACTTTTTTGCTCTTCAAAATTGTATAGTCCAGCACCTCTTCTATGATAATCTCTAAAGTACCTACGGATTAAGGCGCCAATCGAAGAATCGAACCACCGAAGGTTCTACTCTACAAATGGGCTATCTGCACAAATTGCTTCGGAATAAACATGAAGCATTGTCTCAGATTTTTAATATAAAAAATATAAAAAACGCTTACTGTAATGTAAATAGAAAATTTCTAGGACAGAGATACAAAGAAATGAGAGATTTTACAATATAATTTCACAAAATGACAATAATTCGTGACTCACACGGTATATTATCTGTCGAATATAGGGCTTATTTTAATTTTACAAGATGTAGCTACATTCCGTAAAGGGTTCAATAATGTGCACATCATTTAGATGAGAACCTTCTATTAGGTAATAAATATCACATTATATTTAGTTTTCTACCTAATGTTTACATTGTTTATATGTTCTAAAATTTTTTTAAATAAATACCACTGAAGAAGACAATTTTGAGTGACCCTGTATAATAGTAACCTCATATCACCCAATATTAAAATAAAATTATATTTACTTATTCTGAGTTGACTGAGTTTGTTCAATGAATTACATAAGAATCTTAGCATTGGCTAGTATAAAAAGAATCACCCTGTATACGGAGTCTTAGAACTTTTCAGTACATGTTTATCACCCTATATCTCTATATGCCAATTAGCCCAGGAGACATTTGATCTGGACATCATAAGCTACATTATACTAAATTCGATTGGGACTTTTCCCATAAGAACCGTGCAGGGTACAATTTTTTGATACAAAATCATGAAATTTTGACCGCCCAGAAGTTGGCACCCCAATTGCCGGAACCCTTTGATTTTTTCGGAGTTCTGGACTCGTCTAGAAGAGTTCTCGAGGGGGTGTACCCCTTTTATGAGAAAAAAGAGTTCTGGGTGAATAGATATCTCAGAAATAAAAAGAGTTCTCGGTAGGTTTTGCAAAGAATGCTGGGAATTTTCGGAAATTACAAAAAAAAATAAATTTTGGGGTGCTAACTTCATGCCGCACCCTTGTTTATTTACTGGGTAGTTTTAGTCTAGGGCTGATTTTAAATATAGCACCCCTGAGTTCTGACACGAAAAAATTCTGAAAATTATGAAAATGGATATTTTCAAGGGGGCTACAAAGTTCCGATTTTTGTCGCCAGAACTCCGAAAAAATCAAAGGGTTCCAGCAATTGGGGTGCCAACTTCCGGGCGGTGAAATTTTGACAAAATCTTGGAAATTTTGACAAAATCTTGGAAATTTTGACAAAATCTTGAAATTTTGACAAAATCTTGAAATTTTGATAAAACCTTCAAATATTGACAAAATCTTGAAATTTTGACAAAACATTGAAATTTTTATAAAATCCTGGATTTTTTTAATTTTTTACAAATTTTTGAATATTTAAATATTTTTGAAATTATCGAATACCTACTTATTTAATGTTTTTTGAAATTTTTGATTCTTTTTAATACTTTTTAAATTTTCTAAAGATTTTTGAAATGTTTAATACTTAATAATTTTTATATAAACTTTTGCAATTTTCGAATAATTTTTTAAATTATTTTGAAATTTTTTATATATTTTCTAAATCTTGGTTATTTTTTAATTTTCGAAATATTTTATTGTATTTTTCAACATTTTTCGCCCCTAGAGGGTTCAGCACAGCAAAATTTTTCCCACGGTCAAAGGGTTAAAAAATGTCGTGACGAGTTGATAAAATACAGGATATTTTCGAACAATTTTTTAAAATATTTTGAAATTTTTTATATATTTTTTAAATCTTGGTTATTTTTTAATTTTCGTAATAATTTATTGTATTTTTCAACATTTTTCGCCCCTAGAGGGTTCAGCACAGCAAAATTTTTCCCGCAGTCAAAGGGTTAAAAGATGTCGTGGCGAGTTGATAAAATATAGAATCGCGTGGCGAGTTGGCACATCCCGAAATGATAATAAGTCAAAATTTAAATTTGACTAAAATACCCGTTGGCGCTCTATTAGGACATCGTCTAGCTTTCAAGTCCATAATTTTCGACGCTGTTATAATCTGAGTCTTAAATTTAGTTATTTTTGTACCTCACAGCATTGTTTAGTCGTAAACATGTCCTACCCTAATTAATTTTATCATCCCTACCTATTCCCTTTTCCTATACCACAACCTTTCGTCCCTTTATAATTTCCCCCCTTTTCTACCGGTACGAGCACAACTATTAAACACTACGTTTCTTTCAATAAATATATTAATTTTCTAAATTTACAATTTTCACTTAGCAAATTCTGTTTTTTCTCCCCCAATTCCTAAGAACGTTGTATTCCAGGCCTGATGATGTCAATTTGCCGAAACTAGTTGGCAACCTCCCTTTATCAACTTTAATAACATTTCTGGTACTCGACTTTTATTACTGCAAAGTCCATAATGGCATACTCTTTTACAGGATAATTTTCCGTTTTTAATAAAATCGATAAAATTCGAGCAATTCAATTAGCTATAATTTGTTGTCTATTTGAGTTGACTTTTTTTCCTAAACTCATTAATGTTTATTTTATGTTTTCTAAGTAAACATTTTTTTACCTTCTACGAATCTAGAAATGTTAATTTTCTCCAAAATAAGCGATTTTTACTAGATAAAATAAAACCCGGGTTTATAAATGGGATTATTAGGGTTTTTTTAATTATATACAGAGTTTAGTAAAAAAATATAATTTAATATCGATTTAAAAAGAAATAATTATTGTTGATAAAAAAATAGTACCAAAGTATTTTCACTAGTATATTCAGATTCAAACGACTGGTAGTAATACATGTTTTTTTATTACGTAGGTAGTTTATTAGAGGTTTTCTTTTTATCATAGTTATATCATTTTCTAGTTCCTATTTTTGTTAGTTTAGTGTTACGTTTGTTTTTTACATATGTTGTAAGAATCGTTTTTTTTTTTTTACAAAATACAAAAATATGAAATGTATACAAACAATTTAAGTTAAAAAAAAAGAAACTGGGTTTTATTGAATTCCTTTTTATAAAGTATTTTAAAAGAAACAAATGGTGCTAAAATGTTGATGAAAATTACAGGAAGGATGATCCACCTCTGTTTAAGATATGGGAATGTTGTTCAAACTTTAAGGGTATTCACGAGCTTAGAATTCAAACTACGCAATAACGAAATTTGAAATAGTTTCATGTTTACAAAAAACATTTTAATCTGTTGTTTTATATTGAACAATCTTCATTTTTAATCAAAGGTGACGTTTTATATTATGATAAGTGACTTTTATTAAATAAAATATAACATTGAACCCAATTTGGTAGGTTGTAGTTAAATGGTAGGTACAATCAATACACATAATTTTAATACTATTTTGTGTAGAAGTATAAAAAAATGTACGAAGGTCGTAAATAACCTTTTAATTTTGCTCAAATTTTATATTTTGGCTTCGCGTCAAGCGTCAAAAGATGGTCTCAATATTTATAGGACAGTCTTTATAATGATCACTATATTAAAAAAAAACTGTTAAAAAATGTGTAGTAATATGCACTTAATTAATTTTATTTTTGTATTTTTGCACCAGTTTTTTAATTACTTTTTTTATAATTACAGTAATTTTCGCATAAAGGGTAGTATTTAGTATTATGTAAAATGGACTGGAGCCATTAGTCCAGTGACGTCCCTGCTGTTAAATTAAATTTAAACAATTATGTGCTCTAAAATACCAGCAAATATTTTTTTATATCAAAACACGAAAACAAAAATTTTTTAGATTAAACGTTTTATTCTAACACTAGGTATATTCAGACATAGGTTTCCTACATGATTACTACTCAATTTGCCTCTTGGTTGCAGAATTTTAAATCTCCCTGTGTGTATTTTCAGCTTTTTTTATATAAAGTATGGCTTGGTTGGTTTCTCCGATTATTTTTTGTTTGGTTTTGTTGGAATCAAAACTAAATCTAGCCTCAAATTATCTATATTGCTGATATTATTAAACATATATAATTAGTAATGATAACATTTATAACATAAAATCTGACAAATCTAACTTTAATTAATCATTTTAAACATGTTTAATCTTGTCAAAATTTGGTAGTCTCAGTTTTACATATATAATTGAAATATATGCAAAAATTAAAACTATATGAAACCCAAAAACTATATTTATTATTTGTTTTATAATATACAAATAACGGGACAATTACCCTATTTTCCGAATCATCAGACGTTAAATGCAACTTTGCCTGGTAATATTAAATCATATAATAATTGATACTTCTTAAAATAAAAAAAATGAAAATTATCCTCTTTCATACCGGGAATTGCATCAGAAAAATTTAAAATAATATTAAAAATACATTATCTTTTAACCATTAAAATAGATTACAAATCCGTTAAGAAAATGTCCGAATGAATTAGTTTTTTCCCTCTATAATGGCTAATTTCTGTTTTTAGTAATATGTTAACTAACTCTTACCATTAGTAATGATTCATCGATTTCAGTGATCATTTATCAGAAAAGAAACTGATAAATTCATTTGTAACAAATTTTGATTTCAATAAATTTTTTTCACCAAGAATAATTTAAATTTAAAATATTATACACAGGTTTGTTAGAATAAATAGATATTTAAATGCAACATTGCAGGGTAAATATTAAACGATATAATAGTTGGATCCTTCTTAAAAAAAATTGGAAAATTTGCCTCCTTCATCCCGAGAATTGCGTCAGAAAATTTCCAAAAATTATTAATTTACCATTAAAATAGATTACTAATCCGTTAACAAAAAATCCGAATGAATAAGTTTTTTCCCTCCATAATGGCTAATTTCTGTTTTTAATAATATGTTATAGAAATATTAACTAACTCTTACCATTTTTAATGATTCATCGATTTCAGTTATCATTTATCAGAAAAGAAACCGATAAATTCATTTGATTTCAATAATTTTTTTATCAGTAATTTGATTAGTTGCATTTTTGTAAAACCTTACATTTTTTTTATGTTGCTTACTCAAATGGTAAAGATACATCATGGTAAATTACGTTCTATAGCTTTAGAAATCATCCAATAACATATTTTATTTACAAAATTGGAAAACCATAAAAAATCATAAACGGTGATTTCAGTTTGTAATTAATATGTTAAAAAAATCAATATCACATTCAGATAATAAAAGGAAAAGTAATAACAAGCAGAAGTTGCTGAATGTTTGAAATTTGTGACTCATGTCTAGTAATCTAAATGACCCAAATTCAGACACTTTAACACTATTTCAAACAATTCGCCACGGATGAAATACAAATATCATCAATGAACGATTTCAATATTTATTTTTGTGTCTGTTCAAGTTCTTTCTACTACTCTTTCGCAATTCAACAAAGAAATTAAAAAAAAAACTAATATAAGTCTGTGACACCACAAATTGAAATTGACATAAACATAAATCCGACTATGACTTATAATTCGTCACTTGGACAACATAATTCCGTCATAATAATGTCAAAAAACGAACAAAACAAAATGAATTCATAAAAATAGACTATTATTATCAACTCTTATTTTTCTTCTAACTCTTCGACTGAAAAAAATCCCCTTTATTGACCTCTACAGGAGCCTTGATTTTTCTTTTAGTCCTATAACTTTTCCTCGATAATAGTATTCTAGATAATTAACAATGACAAAGTCACCAATATCAAAAACAGTTTCAGAATTATTATTCCCTTCATCAACTATTTCCTCTGGTTGGGTTATTTCATTATTATCCGTCAATACTTCCTTCCCTCCAACTTCAACCTTTTTTGATAGTTTTCTTTGGTGCTTTTCATGTATTGCTTTTTTATTTAGATTGTCTTTTTCATCCATGAGTTCTTCTGATGTTCCAATAGAAGTCACCTTAATCTTTCTTTTAACAACTTTTTTTTACTTGTTGAACGATTTTTTGAATGGGAAAAACATTTGCATATTTGTTATATGTTCATCGTTTTCTGGTTTCGCTTGACAGATCGCTCCATCAACCAAATGACTTTCAGATGTTCCTTTTTCTGAACTAGTCACTTTTCAATCTCTTTTATTTTTGAATTTCCATTTACATTTCCTTCCGGCGATTAGTTTATTACATCATTGCTATTTTCAATAATTTCTGTTTCAATTTCTGGAATTTCCTTCACATAAGTCTTATTGCTCTCACATATCAGTTGATATACTTGATTTCTCGTTCCTGTATTTGACGCAATGATGATCATAGTTTTTGATGTTGCAAATTTGCATTAATCATTACTCATTAACACATGAAATTTCCTTTTAACTGATTCACTTTCCAACTTCGATTCTTCAGCTTCATTATTTGTTATATTTTTTTCAGCTAAAGGAACTGATTAATTGTTTAACATTATTTTTTTTTCTTCTGTAACATTTGTTATTAAACTGTCAATTTCAATATTATTCTCATTTTCAATACATAGAATATTTTCCCTTCCATTTTCTAAAATTAGCCCGTCTTTTATCTCAATTAAGACATTTGGATTCGAGTTATCTGTTTTCTTAAAAATTATATATATTGTAATGATATAATAATACCAAAATTACCAAGATCTCATTTTGGGGTGGGTTCTAGAGAAAATAATAAATAAACATTACAAAAGTTGTAAAAAAAATATAAATTTATGTATGTCCTGCAACACTTCCTCTTCTGTGCCTTTTCTTATGTATAATTAGTTTTCACTCCAATCTCTCTCTGTTCTTCCAAATAACTCACTACTTCATTGTTCCCACTTTATCCATGCTTTGCCAAAATAGAATATGGTTATGATTTAATCTTCCTCCAATTTCACCAACACCAGTATTTGATTTCTTCAACGAATTAAATTATAAATTTTATTTATTTCTTCATTGACTTGCAAACATTTTTTATTAAAACCATATTTTTTAAGTAAATTGATGTAATTTATTTTCTTATATTCGTTTACAAAAGTTCGTTTGTCAAAAATTGATTTGTTTTTTATTCTTTTTCAACTGTTCTTTTTCCCAAAATTAAAATTTTCTGTTACTTGATTAAAGAATAATTTTTTTATCACTTTTGACTATCTTGCCACTTACTTTTTAATTATACAGCAAACATTTATTTTAATATTCTTTCCAAAATTTAACTTTTTCTATTAAATTATTATACAAATAATAATCATTCATATTATAATAATGATATAATGATAATACAAATAAGATTTTTTTTCTACTCCACAATTGTTGATTTTAAATATTTTATACACCATTTACTCTTAATAAATTCTTTAAAATTAAGCTTTTTTAACAATAAACTCTGTTTATAAAATTCAAAACTCATAAAAATTATTTATGTTATAAAACATTTTAACAATTAACTTATAAAAAAAATTCCTGCAGAATATTTCATTGCAATATTTTATACCAAAAATTGTATTAGCCTGCGTCCAATCATTTCCCGTTATCCTATAGAAATTCTTGAAAATTTGAAGTTCGATATAAGATTCCAAAAATTCTAATGATATTTCTATTTGCAGTCGTTGGTCTCCTAGTTTCCTTTCTAATATACCGATACAACTTGTTCTCATGTCTATTATCTAGCACGTCCATTGTTTCTGTTCTTTTTTGCTCTTCTTAATCATATTAAACTAACATTACTTATTAACTTACTTCAGAGCAACAGAAAAGTAAGTTATAAAGATTATTCTGGACCGATTTGGTATGTAGATTATTTAGGGTCATATCTCGGTCGAGTTTAAATTTAAGCCGTGTAGGTCAAAGTGGAGGGATTTTCTTAAAATTTAGCCCACAGACTCTCCTTTGGCTCCTGAGAAAAATAAGCTATTGTACATGTCTGAGAAAACTTTTTACCCCAAGATATGGGGTGGGGAGCTGAAATGCGATCGGTTTCCGTTCATTTGTAGTATTTATATTGCTTGTCCCATTTTTCTTTGATACTGTGCTCATGTATTTATCAACAGCTATTTTTCTTCATATTCTGTTTTCTTCATTTTTATTTTCCTCTATCTTCCATTTTTCTCTTCCCTCTTGTCTATTACTCTTAATTTTACCTTTAATATCTGTATCTTTCTTTTTTTATAGTAGGTTAAGGTCAATTTGATTTCTGATTGTTTCCTTTAGTACATTCCGCGTCACCTTATTCTATATTTTACGTTTTAATTTTGTACTTGCTATAATTTTGTCACCAAATTATAGACTCTTCATTTCGTTATTGTTTGTAATAATATGCACAATTTATTTTTGGATTTTAATTTTTTGATTTTGATTACAAATTTTTTTTTATTATAAACATAAATAATCAAAAATCCTCTTCACTTTATTCACTTTAGTCTTCTTTTCCCTTTGCGTCCGCATTCCTTTCCACGTCTACCTCATCTTCTTTTTCCTCCTCTTGGTCTATAATTAACAGATGTGTCCGCTGCATATTATACATTCTTTCAGCCCTTATTTTTGAAAGGGTTTAAGCTTAAATTACTATTTAGGAATATATACAAACTTTAAGAGGCCCACACCCAACGTGCAAACAATTTTTTTTAGTATTTTCCGGTTATTGTTAAATAATCCTACCTTCTAGTCCAATTTTTTCTGCGCAGAACAGGGTAGAGCGCCACAAAACATAATTATTCGTATTTTTCACTTTTTCATTAAAGTATCTGATAAGTATAAGAATATCATGCTTTTGAGACATGAGGTGGTTTATTTTTATTTTCTTATTCTTTTTTGTATATTAATCTATTTTTTCTAAATTTTTTACTTATCATTAAACCATTTCCTTTCTTTTCTGCGTCTCTTCACCCTCAAACATTTGGGTATACTTTTCTTTATCAATCCTATCGTCCCGTTTTTAACTTCTTATTTTTCTTGCTGCTAGCATAGTTCTTATTCATGTTCTTATTCTTATAACCATCATTGTCTTATTTTCCTTATTTACCTTTATTCATTTGCCGTTTTATTGTAATGGTCATTATCCTTATCTTCCGTCCCTCTCAATTCGCTTAATATTTTTTTAGTCCTGTCATTATAATCTTCCTTAATTGATGATTTAAATCCTCACTATTGATAATCTTTAACTCGTATTCTTGTTTTCTCTAATTTGTGTTTTCGAAATCTTATGCCTTATGTACATCAAAGTATTATTTGATTTTTCCCTTTATTTACTAATTCTGACGTTTCTTAATGTCCATTAACTACTTCTCTTAAACTTGGTATTTTGTTTCTTTATTTTTTATTACCTTTGATTTTTGTCTTTGACCATTTATTTAAATTTAGTGGATATTTGCGTAAACATTTATTTTATTTTGTTCATAAAAAACTAATGAATATATTTCAAAAACAATAATTTTGAATAAAATATTATTTTTGACCACTAAGAAATCATTTTTTTTTTAATCTAGTATTTAACTAGGGTTTTTATACCAATATTTTAATGGATCATGTGATAATTTTCTCATGATTATATGCTTTAATAGAGATTTTATTTTTATATTGAAATGTATATCAAATAATACCATTGAAAAATTGTATGTAAAAATGACTTATTTTTGAAAATATTTCCCCAGTACCGAAGTTAAGAATAAATTATTAAATATTCTGTGATGCCTTACTCAATTTTTTTTTATAATCTTCCAGGAGGAAGAGATCGTAAAGCCGAAACAGGCAAAGAAGAGAAAAAAAGTGATGTCTGACAGCGATTGACGGAAACAATATGTCTTCGTGCAAATTGCTAGTTCTCTCCTCGATGGTGAGCTCTTCCGGTCCGGACGAGGTTCATTCCTAAACGATATGATCGCTGATGTGAAGAAAACACTGCCCATGTCTCCATCAAAACATAAGGCAATAAAATGTCTTGAAGAAAGAAACACCTGTACCTACCTTCGAAGTTGTTGAAACACTTTCGTTCCTGAAATTCTTGCATTAACTCTTTCAGTCAGGTTTTTAATCCAACAATGATAAAAAAAATTGCTTAACGGTTTACATTTTTATAGTTCTTATTTAACGTTAAATTTTATATATCAATCAAAATTAATTAATATAAAAAGCCGTAAAAGTTTGTTTATATATTATATTTGTTAATTAATAGTTATAATTTTTTCGTCGTCTATCAATGCATTTTTTTATTATTCTATCCAAAAACTTTAAATATAAGTGGATAATAATTTTTTTTTTCAGTTTTTATTGAAATATAGTTTTTTATTTTCCAATTAATTTTCGATGAATAATTCGTTAGACAATTAAATTTTATTACTAAATACATTATGTTGAATAGTTTAAAAAATTATTTGTTAAATATATGTTTATTTCATTTATAATTTAGAATTATATTTACATATCTGGTTAAAAACCAAAATATTTGCTTACTACAAATGATAAATTGGTAAAAAATTTTATACCTAACCAACCTGATATTAGTTTATAAAGCCCTGAATAAAAATCCGACAGTCGGTATTATAGTAAAAATCAACTATATTAGAATGTCCAAATTGTTGCATTTAACGTGACAGAAATTCGCTTATCGAAGGCTAGATCATATAGACAAATATCTTATTTTTTGTGTGTGATTTCACATTCTTGTTTTTTCAATTTATCCCTTTGTTTAACTCAATTCTTAATTTTTCTTTAATCTTTAACAAGGATTTTAATTTTATTTATATATTTTCTTCCACGTTTTCTTTTCGTTGCTCTTAAGTTTTTCTATGTATGTTTTCCTAGTCATCATTTATTCTTTTTTCAAAAACCATACTCAAATATGATAAAATTATTCAACGAATAATAAAATTAAGTCATACCACAATAATTTTATGAAGGTGATAAAAATTAACAAGGAGGGGCAACATGTTTCGACCAAACTATGGCCATCATCAGGCAAGTTAGTTGTGTCTCAAGAAAAATAAAACTGGATACTTATAAAATGGTATGAAATTGACAAATTGTTGAATACATTACGACGATAACATCTGAAAAACCAATAAAAATTTTTTGTAAATTATTAAAATTAAATGGACTGGAGTATGGTTGTAAAACTTCATTTAATTTTAATAATGTACAAAAAAAATTTATTGGTTTTTCAAATGCAATGTATTCAACAATTTGTCAATTTCATACCATTTTATAAGTATTCAGTTTTATTTTGCTTGAGACACAACTAACTTGCCTGATGATGGCCATCGTTTGGCCGAAATATGTTACCGCCCCTTGTTAATTTTTATCACCTTCATAAACTTATTGTGATATGACTTTGGAGTTTTATTATTCGTTGATTTATTCTTGTTTCATCATTTGTCTTTTTTTCGGTCGCATTTAGGTGTTTATAGATTACTTCCACGTTTCTTCTATTATATAGAAGGATAAATACTGAAATATTTCCTATTTGCACTTTAAACAAAACCAATAGGTTTGATCCAACACGAATTTCTGCATCGCTTCGAAACCGTTTTGAGATCGTTCCCGTTGCATAAAAAATCACTCTCTCCATCGTTACTTATTTGTTAGATCAAAAGATCGTGAAAAACAATAAAAATAACATTAAAAACCCAACTTAATAAAAACATAAAAAAATCATCAAAACAAATTAAATGAGTAACAGCAGCAGAATCTTCTATAGAAAGAAGATAACATGGAGCAGCTCAAAATCCGCATGTCAATCCACAGAGTCACTAATTTTGAGCATGTACCTAAATTATGATCCTGAAATCGTGACAAACACGATCACGAATTTGGTTGAAAGACCCAAGAGGATCGTCAGATTACCCTCATCTCTTGGTTGGAACAACTTTTATCTACAGCTCATGCGCGTGACTGTCTTTCGACGTGTTGGAACAAGCCTAATAGTATTTTACTTCGTAAATAGCTCTTGTGGTACTAGAGTAGACATAAATCACACCTAAATCTGTTGTTCTTTATTATTTCTATACATTTATATGATTTTTCTCCATTACTGAGTCTTAATGCTATTTGTGGAGACCATTTAAACCAAACAAAGGACCGCGCACTTCGTCAATGCCAAATTTTCTTTCGGTGAATTTGCTCAAATTTTTTATATTTTGATGCTGATCAAATGTCTTTGTTCCGCTAACGCTCTAAATTCAACGGTTTAGATTATACAGGGTGCTGAAGTTACCTTTTCTAAATATTTCGAATATACAAACCAAATTGAATATGCGTTGATTATTTATATGGATGATTCAAATACAGTATAATAATTCCTGCACACACCAACCATATACAGGGAGAGTCCAAAGATAGTTACTTTTTCAGTGATTTCCAAAAAATTGAGCTGTGGTATTTCATTCATTTACAGATATTTTACAGGATACGAATATCAATTCCGATTAATGATATTGGCATCTCCTGAATCATACTGACATAATATACAAGGTGTTAAAAATCTTATAGAAGATTTGTGTTAAATAGAACGTTTACAGTATCAATAAAATCTCAAGCATAAGTACATTATGAAAATCATCAACAAAAGCCACTATTTTTTGATAGATCCTGCTTATGTATATCCAAAGTGAACTTTCATCATGAACGATCGAGTATGTCGCCGAATTATCCGGAATTTCAGGCATTTGCATATATCAATAAGTAAAACTGTTGCGATTTCACGAGAAATAGAACATCTTGTAATGAGCCTGATTTAGGAGATGCCACTATGATCAATTGGAATTGATATCTTACAAAATATCTGGAAACGAATGAAATTCCGCTGCTCAATTTTTTGGAAATCGCTGAAAACTCATCCTGGATACCATTGGTTTGTGCATGAATTATTATAATGTATAGTGTATTTGTATTGGCTATATGAATAATCGATGCATAGTTGATTTAGTTCCTATATTCAAAAAAGTATCTTCACAATGGACATTTTAAATTTTGAAAACGCGTATAATCTAAACCGTTGAATTCAGAGTGTTATCGCAATGGAGACATTTGATTAGCATCATGAGTTCTACAATATATTAAAAATTCGAGCAAATTTCCTATTGATGGAATGCGTGGTCATTTCTTTTGAATACTGTTTTGGAAGTCTTCCCGATTATTGTCTACAGGACAACAAATTTTTAATCCTATAACCACAACAATTTTCACAATGTGGGGTCGCGGACGACACATTATTATTTTCCATAATAATATATATCTAAGTGTTTTTAGGTTTATTTATCAAAAAAGTATTAAATTGTTTAATTCAATAACTGTATAATTAGACAACAAAAGACAAAATAGTTATACAGATTGGGACAAAATATGAGAAGTACTTATTGGTGAAATATTCATTTTAGATTGTCAAAAATAATTTAAGAAAAAAGTATAGAATGAAAAACCGTTTTATTTTATGATTTACAGTCTTCACAAATAATAATAATAATAATAATAATGATACTCGCCCTACATTTCACCCCCTTACGAGTGAACCCCAGAAAGTCAATGGCAATATTATTATTTGTGTTGGCGCTCCGGGGCCACTTACTGAGGATTGATGGCACCATTTGGCTATATGTGTAGGAAAAGCCGGAAAACCACCACCATCATCGGCACAGTGACATAGGGGGATTGAAAATCTAGGCTCCGCATTATATATTCCTTAAATTAATCAATGCGGTTTACCTATTCGAGTCAAGTATCTAACACTGGATCTAGCATATAAACAGCCGTAAATGAAAATGACCGAGAGCCAACGATCTGTGCCACCGAGACCACACACATATTTTTTGCACAGTGGACACAAACATGGCGGCATTTTCTATCGCGGCGTCTCAAGTGGGTCGAACCTGCAATTTAAAGGACTTAGGAACCAACTTTCTTAGATCCCTTTTTCATTTATACCAATGGATAGACCTGATTAATCCCAGCAATATTTGCCTCTTCTATTTTTTCGTAAACGTAATGGTTTAACCTGAAAAAAATATTTTGTTTTCTATGTCTGACCAAAAACAACTGAATATCTCTTAAGTCTCAATTAATCTCGTATTTTGTCGTAATCCTTGATGTTCTGATGTCCTGCATTATAATCTCGTGTATAAACTTGCAATTCTTTCAAATAAGCTGATCGGAAAAAATCTGATTTTTTACAATGCTACTTATATTTATTTTTTGTGTAATTATAGTACAAATTTTACACAAAATAGTTGTGTAATCTCATAAATAAATATTGAAAGTAACAAATTTACGTCAAAGAGGTACAAAATAAAAAAGAAATTTTATGGAAAACGCGTGATTATATCACTTCTTTGACGCAGTTTTGAAGATTTTTAGTCACTTCCAAATCACAGCAGAACTATTATATAAACTGTCGAATATTTGTCCTAATGTCGGATTTTTATCCAGGGTCCATTTATAAACCATTGCAAATTATAAGAGAATAAATTTGTAATGGTTATTACCAGTGTTTTCTAACGTTTAATGTTATTTATCTTTTTGGTACTCATTACAGTGCTAATTATACTAAATTTTTAACTTCACATGATACAGATGAAGTTTCAAGTCAGATTTTGGTAATTGCATAATTCAATCAAAAAATTAGAGATCCACGTTTTTCTCCTATTTCCATTTTTGTTGTAGTATTACCAACATAATTATGCTTCTGGTTTAATTTTTTGTTTTTCAAAATTTTATTTTTCAACGCTTCCTGGTTTTCTTTTAATTGTATTTTCCAGTTTTCGAAAAACAACTTAATTGATTTTTATATCAATATTCGCAAAGTGTGAATGATAAGATTTTCTAAATCAATGTAACTATGCAGACCTATTTTCAATTTTGTGTCCACCCGAAGATTGACGAGAATAACGAAAATAAGTAGCCAAAATTGTATCTGCAGATACTTCGATTAGTCTACGATTATTTGAGTAAGTTGAACGACTCGATATTCAAACATTATCTGGCTCTAACTATTGTAGATTACTAAGGGATAGATAGGATACTATTTTTTTGGCTGCTCATATTGTATCTTCTGCAGACTAATAGACAGTCTCCTGTTGAAAGTTCTGTGATTCTGAAGATTTTAGTAGTAATTTGTAATATTTCAGTTAAGTTTCACCTGCCTTTGGGTAGAACACATTCCGTTCTTTTACCTAATTACAGATTTCCTCCTTGCAGTGGCTTTTATAGTTTCTACACAATTTGTACAGTTCGATAAAAGGAGTTTTTGCTCCTTTATCCAAACTATTGGCACTTTCCTTATATTTAATTTCCTTACGCCCTGGCACCTGTTATGTTTAGTCAATTATTTAACCGATTAGAAAGCTTTTAATGCAACATATCTGTCTGAGGCGGTAAGGATCTAATCAAACAAAATCTTAAGTGACAAAGGTCCAAGCATAATCGAGAATTGGTTATAACTCGGTTATATTAAACTGGGATAGCTAAATTAGAAGAGGTAGCAAAATGAGTCTAAACAGGCGTTTTGCTCTAAATCAAAGTCTAGATGCGTATGTTTGTGTTTCCCAAACTTTTTCTATCTCTTTAGATAAAAATATTTATAAATCTGTAGTGGCTTATAAATAACAACTATAATATGGTGGCATTCAGTAAGCTAATCTAATGGCTAAATAGCAATGGTGCTCCTCAGTTGGCATGATGAGGTTTTCTTAAGAGACAAATCCATTTCAACGATCTCTGATGGCAAAGTTATTTTCAGTCGTTTTTCTGTTAGATGCAACGTCTGCATTTATAAATCAAAATGATTCTCGTCGGACACGACCTACATAATACATTTTATTGGAATTGTTTAGCTGAAATTGCACTAAAACATAATCTAGTCTTTTAATTTCATCTAATTCTGAATCGACGTTAACTTCAAGAATTTCACTAATTTCGTTGTCTGTTTTCGTCTTCTTTACATTTACCATTTTTTTTCGTTATCCCTTAATATTTTCTTGATGCTCTTTTCTTTTCAACCTTGTTCTTTTCTTTTTGTTCCAATTCTTGTCGTAACGAAGTGGACGTTAGTATTTCTGTGTGTTTCTTTCTAACGTTCTTATTTGCTTGTTCGATAAGTTCGAATATATGATGAGCAGAAAATATATCGGTAAACAAGTTTTCTTTGTCAGACTCAGGAACCAGATATGTGTCTTGAACGATTTGAACTTTGGGTGGAGTTTTTTCATTTTCTGTTTGAATTGCAGATGGCCACTCTATGAGTAGTAGCTTTATCACAATTTTGGATTGACTCTATAATTACTAAATTGACTGTAGTCATTTACTTTTCGGTTGTGCTCTTTCTATCTAGATATATATCTAAATACTATGTTTTCTAAGTTAGTGGTTATCTATATTATTTAGATATATTTGAGGATATTAATCTCTTTTTAGGGTAATTGTCACCTGACTAAATTTCGTTTTATTAATTTTAATTTACCATTTATGTAACTATGTTTGTTGTCTAAATGTCCTAATAGTACAATCATTTGCAGGCCCGGATTAGCGGCTATTTACGCCTTAGGCCAACCCTTCCAGGAGGTCTGGGGAGTGTGGAATTTTTTTTGGCATATTTAACTGTAAACCTCGTTTTAGAGCTTCTTTGGGATTGTTTGAGTTATTAACACATTTTTATTTTTAGTCCTTGAATACATTTTAACTATTTTCCAAGAAAATAATTTGTATCAATCACGGAATAAGTGATTAAAATTCCAAAATGTATGAAAAGCAAATATTTGCAATTGCCCGGACGCTCACGCTCGCTATTCGCAAAGTAGTACAAAGTTTCCGTATCCGGCGCCCCCCCGGGCCTGATCATTTGGTAGTTTTACCCGGAAGTTTTTAAAATTGGTAATTTTATGTGCTCTGTCAGAATTTCTACTTTGCCGCTTGCGCCACCATATTGGAAAAATGGCGCTAAAAAGCAGTTTTTTGACAATATCTCCTTTTTACGATAAAAAGATATATTAAATTAGAAAAAAATTCCAATATTTTATGTTATAACCTGTTTTAGCGTACAAGCGCTGCAAATTCTAGTTGAACGTGCATTTTGGCAAAAAACTCATTTCCTCACCACCATGAAGTAGACCAAGTGGCGCGGTTTTTTATAATATTCCCAATATGCCTATTCCAAAATTCAGCGCATTCTTCTTCGCTTCACTGTTGTTAATAGACCAGGTGTTGCGAGTTCATCGTCTTCAGTACCGATCTAAATGTTACAGATAGAAATTTCATTGCAATCCTCTTCGTTCTCGATTTCACCATACGTTTGCTTGAAAATATTCTTCCTCTTGTGATGGATCTCCCAGAAAACTTTCCAGGTAACCTCTTTTTTGGGAACCAAATGACTTATTATAGAAATAAGGATGCTCTTTCGAGGTATTTATTTTGCTCATACTTGTTTCTGTACTAGTTAAAAGTGTGTCCGAATGACACTGCTCTGTGTAACACCGAATTTTACAGGAAACTTACTAGAAACCTTGTTTACCTTAGTTTTCTCTCGCTCAATTCAGATCCTATAAGTTTGAAATAGGTTAGAGTGAAGTATTGTTTGATTTTATACAGCAATCCTATATGCCAAATCTGGTAAAATAAATGTACAACAGCAAATTATTGGTAAAGTGGTGATAGGAATTTGCAGTTTTTAATGATTTTATTAAATAAAACTGATCTGAATGCTCATAAGTTTTATTACAAAAATGTAAATAAATAAGACTGAATCCAAATTATTTTAACAATCTCGATTCCACGTTTTTATAGAAAAAACAAAGCTAGGTTTTCAAAATTTTTATTCATTACACAGTTCCAATGTCGCAAATTAACCATTTGGGAAACTCTGACTCAAATTGGTGACTGAATTTTTATTTATGGGATTTTATTTTTATTTTCTCAAAATTTGTAACTTGTCTAATTTAAAATTTGCTTGAAATATTCGGGAGTTTATCCAGACATTTGCAATTAATGGGATTCATTTTTTTGTTTTGAATTTTTTTTTAGGTTTTTTCGTTTTGTTCAAAATATATCTTCTTATTATTTAGGAAAATATTGTTACTACTTATAATAATTTCAATTGAATTTATCTTAATGTATTTAGTGACTAAGATGTGTGATGCTGACGAAAAAAGGGGGATCTAGGAAATAACATTCTTATTATTTTGATTTTTCTTATTTAAATTTTAATACCTTACCTTTTATTAATTAACAAATTGATTCTTTGGAAATTAGTGTTTATTAATTTATATAATTACAATTTGTCTGAAAGAGTGATGCCTAGGATGAATACGTAAGTGTATAATATTTTAGATGTTATATCCAAATAATAAAATTATCATTATCTGTATCTATATTTTTGTCTGTACATAATTGTTATTGTTAGTTTTCTTGATCGTTTAGTTTGTTTATTTCTGGATTAATCGAATAGACCAGTCAAATTTTTTAAAAGAATTGTAAATTGATTGTAATATTTTATTGCAATTCACAAATTGTACATAGAAATTTGTAAATATATTTATATAGAATCTTGAATTATTGTTTTCGTTAAATCGTTACATCAAAATCAAAAATTTGATTCTAAAATTTTTAAATGATATTTGGATATATCAATTTATTTTTATTCCTACTAATTTTAAATCAATAAATACAAATTAGCTATCAATTAAAGTTTAAATAATTTTAATATAGATTTTTTAATGAAACCATAGAATATTTTATGTTTAATCTTTTAAAAGATTTTCAGCAGGAATTTGACAAGATATATTTTTTGACAACCTCAAAATGCTCTTGCTTATGTATCATCTCCACTGCAAAAGTTGGTTATTGGAGACTGCTACATGGACCAGTTGATTAAAACTATAATTTATCCATTATCCAAGACATCCTTTATATCCCAATGCTACGTTTGTCTTGCAGTATTACCTGAAATAGTTGATATTTCTCTTCTCACATAATAGTGGCAAATACTGCACCAACCTTGACTTAATACTACTTTAATCTTTTTCTTTGTTTATTTTCTGTTTTAATTGTTTTTTTTTTACCAAAGGCTTCCAAGATCTTCTTTATTGTGATTGAATTTCCTTTTTCATATGTATATATGGCTTAACACCTTATGAGAGGTTGCGCCACTTTCGCTTTATAAATCCATTTAACAGGGTGGATCAGTCCCCACATTCGACTCATCATTGTACTTCCGGTTTCTTGTTCTCTCCTTCCATCTTGTAAGCCCTGTCCTGTTCCATGATCCATCTTGTTTGTGGAACATCTTTACTTTTCATCTAATTAAAATAGAATACTTTCATTAACTCTTCTATTTGTCCTCAAGTTGGGTTTTTAGACTTTGTAAGTACCATTGTATTGATTTTTTTCAATTTGATTATCTTTAACAATATATTTCTTTACAGTTGTCCTGATGTTGTCCATTGTTTTGCCGAAAGCGTTCCACACGTATTTTGAATTGACCAAAGACAAATATATTTATATTTTTTCTACTCTTTTATTACACATTTATTACGTACTGCGTTTGCTTTCTTTTTCAAATAAGAATAGTTTTAGATGTAACCGGTAAAGTGTTTTAAAAAGTCTCCCAACTAAGAAGGTACCATACCCTAATAGCATAGAGGCGTTTAAAAAACGTATGCAAACGACCAACGGGACGATTTAAAAACGTTTGTTAAAGTACCCGAGAACATTTATAAGACGTTTTTCTCTAGTGCCAATGTCATATAGACGTTGAAAAAATACGTTTTAAAAACGTTTCAAAACAGACTAAATAAATGGTTCAACAAAAGACGTTTTTTAGACATGTTTTAGAACGTCCACTTATACTTTTGCAGACCAAATAACACAATGTTTTTTAAATGTTTTTTACAGTGGTTAAAAAAACGTTTAATAAACCTGAAAACATACTTTTAAGGACCTAAAATAAACGTTTTTATAAAGTTTCTAAAGGTAGTTCTAAAAACGACTAAGAAAACGTTTAAACTTTCTTTCTCAAAACATGCTTTTGCGGACCCCAAAACACGTCTTTAAATGTTTTTTACAGTGGTTATAAAAACGTTTAAAAAACCTAACTTTCTGACTTTTTCTGAAACCATACTTTTAGGGACATAAAAATAAACGTTTTTATAAAGTTTCTGTAGTTTTAAAAATAACTCTAAGAAAACGTTTAAACTTTCTTTCTCAAAACATACTTTTGCCAATCCAAAAACACAATGTCTTTAAAATGGTTTTTACAGTGGTTATAAAAACGTTTAAAAAAACCTAACTTTCTGACTTTTTCAGAAAACATTCTTTTAGGGATCTAAAAATAAACGTTTTTATAAAGTTTCTAACGGTATTTTTAAAAACAACTCTAAGAAAACGTTTAAACTTTCTCAAAACATACTTTTGCGGACCCAAAAACACGTCTTTTAAATGTTTTTTTACAGTGGTTAAAAAAACGTTTAATAAACCTGAAAACATACTTTTAAGGACCTAAAATAAACTTTTTTATAAAGTTTGTAAAAGTAGTTCTAAAAACGACTAAGAAAACGTTTAAACTTTCTTTCTCAAAACATGCTTTTGCAGACTTAAAAAACCTAACTTTCTGACTTTTTCAGAAAACATACTTTTAGGGATCTAAAATAAACGTTTTTATAAAGTTTCTAACGGTAGTTTTAAAAACATCTAAGAAAACGTTTAAACTTTCTTTCTCAAAACATATTTTTGCTGACCCAAAAACACGTCTTTTAAATGCTTTTACAGTGGTTATAAAAACGTTTAAAAAATCTAACTTTCTGACTTTTTCTGAAAACATACTTTTGAGGACCTAAGATAAACGTTTTTATAAAGTTTCTAAAAACGACTCTAAGAAAACGTTTAAACTTTTTTTCTCAAAACATACTTTTGCGGACCCAAAAACACAACGTCTTTTAAATGTTTTTTACAGTGGTTATAAAAACGATTAAAAAACCTAACTTTCTGACATACTTTTAAGGACCTAAAATAAACGTTTTTATAAAGTTTCTAACGGTAGTTTTCAAAACGACTTAATGTTTAAACTTTCTTTCTCAAAACATACTTTTGCGGACCCCAAAAATACAACGTCTTTTGAATGTTTTTTACAGTGTTTATCTTACAAAAACGTTTAAAAAACGTAACTTTCTGACTTTTTCTGAAAACATACTTTTTGAAATAAAACGTTTTAAAAACGTCTCTATTGTGACTTTATAAAAAATTCTGACACGGACGTTCAAAACAGGTATAGTAGTCGTTTTTTATTGTACTGTAGCGTACAAAACGTTTCGTTATGTCTATTTTAAAAGCTTTTATAAAACGTTTTATTTAGGTCCTCGAACATTCTGACGTTAAATGTACCATAAAAAACCGTCAATCGGACCTTTTATGCTATTAGGGTAATTATGCCACAATGAGCCATTTTTTTAAATAAATGAGTGCAGATACTTTTAATTGAACTGACAATACTTATTTACTATTACATCGAAACTTATTCTTATTGCGTTAAAATATAAATTTTGAAAATGTTCGGCAATATAGCGAGTACTGACCGATTAAGAAATTGATAATAAAACATTTTAGGGGATAGAAGGGTCAATATAATTGAGTCCTAAAACAATATTCAATATTCTTTACTGTTCCAGGCTAAATCAAGAAAATCTTAACTCCAGGAAACAATCATTTCAAAAAGATACCCTTAAATATGGAATAGAGGTTAGTATATGTATAAGTGCGTCTAAATTTCAAGATTGCTACATTCCAACCATAATATTCTTTATATATTTGTATTTGTGAATGAGTAAAAAATAGTACAAGTTAATGTTAAAGAATGATCAAAAACAATTATTCAAATTAAAATATCTGGGAATGCTATTCTAGCATGTACCGCACAAATTCCTGGTGAAAATGAAATCTGTATGGTCTGCCAGCGATTTTTTTTATATAATGAATAGATATGCTTATTCGTTGTGGTCTCATTTCAATATCCATTCCCGTTTACAAGATATGATTTTTCAATTTTTTTTAACTTTGGCCGTCATTTTCTCGGTACCAGTTCGTTCGACATCAGAACTAAAAACACTTTATTTTACATACTTTTTCGTCCTAAACAAGAATCTGAAGTTAGATTTGAAATATCACACACACATACAGACTTATAAGATTCCGATACTTCACTCCTTCGGAGTTTATGAAAACTTCTACAAGTCATTTTAATTTTCTAGTATAGTAAATCAAGGTTGATCTTTTGTAAAATATATTCAGGAATGAACTACAAAATCGTAATATATGATAAATGTGATTTCTTAATTTATAAATATATTTGTTTATATTTTTGAGTTACAGATTTTAATGCTGAACCTTTGATGAATTATGCATAATGTACATCCTGGAAACGTGAATTCCTGTCAGGATAAATAAGAAAACTACTTCAAATATGGTGTTTGTCTAGTGAACTGTAAAAACTTTAGTAAGTTAACCAGTAATTAAATTAAATTCTTTTTTAGGGTTCCGTACCCCAAAGGGTTCAAACGGAGCCCTATTGCTCTCACTCACGTGTCCGTCTGTCACAGCAGCTAAACCGTTGGAGTTACAGCCTTCAAATTTTCACAGTATATGCGTCTTGTTGTCCCAAAGATACATAAATTGTAAAAATATTTTTTAATGTTTTCAGGGGGGTTCCTATACAGCTGAAGGAGGGGGCTGAAAACAAAATTTGGCCTATCCCATCGAGTGAGGTATCGCTGTTTCGAGCTCATTGAATAGATAAAACTGTAGTTTTTGTTTTAAAAAATATTGCAAAACGTAGGCATGAGTCAGAATTTTTTGCGAAGTTTTGTTCCGAAGTATTTTTTAACTTTCCATTGACCTATGAACTTGAAATTTGCTGATAATGTTTATTGTTACGTATATTTTACCAACAAATACCATTATAATAATAAATATGATTTTTTTTTATTAATATTTCCTCATTTTTAGGATTCCGTACCTTCGTATATAATTGTGATATTGGATATTTTATTATTTTTATCTATATAATTGTATTAGTTTTGTTAAAAACGCATTTTTCATCTTATACTTTTTTTTCTATCTTTGTTGGTTACGCTGACATTAACAAATTTGTTAATATATCCCAAGTATATATGCGGATTATGATATTTGATATTTTATTATTTTTATCTGTGCTATTATTAGTTTTATTAAAACACGCATTTGTCGTCTCATAATTTTATTTTCTTCGTCAAACACCCATCCGCTAGGTTATTTTTCTTTTCAGTTCTTCAATTTTTTTACCGAGTATTTTTGGCTTTTTAGTTCTATTAAAATTTTAAAGTCCTCCTTTAATATTACTGCCTCTGAACAGCCGGCTTATATTCTACATTTGGTACGGAACCCTAAATGTGCGAAATCCGACACGCACTTGACCGATTTTTTTATTTAACACATGCTGTTAAAAAATAAAACTGCAAATATTTAAAAAATTTTACTTGGTAAATTGAATTTTATATTTCTCATATCTGTCTTGATTACTGCTAATGCTTAATCAACATATTAATAACAAAAAAGTAACTGCCCAAATACAGGGTGTTCCGCGAGTGACTGGCCAAACTTTACCAGATGGTAGAGGACCATGTAGTTGTTTTATATCGGCCATTATTATGTTCCAAATATCTTTTGTTTAATATATACAGGGTCTTTGCGTTTATTTTCAAAAATTTTAATTGTCAATATTTTGGCGATGGTTCTAATTCGAACAAAATTTGGTACGTATATTCTAATGTGGGTAATTTACCAAATTATGTATCATAAAAATAATATTTTTTTTACAAAGTATAAAATTTCACCCTGTATATGAATTTTGCCAACTTTCGATATCTATTAATAAACTACAATAATAACGTAAACAAATCAAACTCTCAGAGTTTTTGGCACTTTTTTAGTAATTCTAGTTTTAATTCCTAAATTTACGATTAACCGTTTTTAAATAATTTTTACGTACGCATCTGCTTTAAAAACTCAGAAATATTCATAAAAGTTTTTAATTTTGCGAAATAAAACTCACTTTTAATTGTATTACTACTATTGGCCAACATACGTCAAAAATAATGACCGAGAAAAAACAGGTACTTAAAATTGTGTTAAATAATAAATAAAAGAAATTAACTAAAACTAATACATAAAAACAAACCTAAGACAAGGTAACAAGATCATAAGAAGTTTTCGAAATATCCACCTTCAATTTAAATGCAATTTTCTTGATCTTAACACTAAATTATTTACACCAGTTCTGATCATTTCGGGATTAGCGTATATTTTAGATGATGCCGCAAAAAATAATCTAAAGGGGTAAGGTCGGGTGAGCGAGCGGGCCACGTTCTGGTAAGAGTGGTTTAAATGTTCCCTTACCGATCGTGAACTTTTATGAATATTTCTATGGTTTTTAAGCAGGTACGTACCTAAATATTATTTAAAAACGGTTAATCGTAACATTCTGGAATTAAAACTAGAATTACTATAAATGTGCCAAGTACTCTTACTGTCAGTAGATAGAACGTCCTTTAAATTTAAAGATTCAATAACTAAAGGCGATGACGTTTAGAATAAAATTTAACAAGTTGATTTCTTATACAATTGTCACAATCTAAACGTCATTGTCGTTAGTTACAGAACCGTTAGAGTTAAAGGACGTTCTATCTACTGAGTATTAGAGTTTAATTTGTTTAAGTTATTATTGAAGTTTATTAATCGATATAAAAAATTGTCAAAATTCATATACAGGGTGAATATTTATACTTATTAAAAAAATTTTTTTTTGACGGCGTTAAAATAAATTTTGTTGTTTACGATACAGAATTTGGTTGATTACCCACATTAGAATATACATACCAAAGTTGGTTCAAATTAGAGCAACTTTCGCCAAAATATTGACAATTGAAATTTTTTTAAATAAACGAAAACACACTGTATATACTAAACAAAACATATTTGGGACACAATAATAGCCGATATGAAACCACTCAGTGGTCCTTTACCATCTGGAAAAGTTTGGCCAGTCACTCGCGAAACACCCTGTATATTTGTGTTTTACTAGTTAATTATTGTATATTAATTACTTAGGAATGAGACAAATTATGGACTATATAATTGCAAAATATCTAAAAAAACATAGACTATTCACACAGTTATCAGCTAGCTAATGGAAATGAGCAGAAGGTAGTACATTAATTAAAGGTGAATGTTTTTTGTGGATTATTTATCGCAAATAATGAAAAAATATTTAAAAAATTAAAATTTTATCAATTTAGGTTTAGTCTTCATTAAAACTAAATCACATTAAAAAGAAATTGGTTTCAATTTTGGGCTCTCACCATTTCAAAATTCCAACTCAAAATTTTACAAGAAAAAACTTTTTGCCGAAAATGCAAAGTATTGTGTTGTGTTGCTTTTGTTTCGGAATATTTTTTTAATCCGGACCAGGATTTATTTTATTGTAAATTTATTGATCGATTGAACACTTTAAACAAAATATTCCCGCCAAATATCATGAATATCTACAGTGTGGTTAGAAAGTTATGATCCGTGCAAGAAATTGTCACAGTATCTTCGTTATTAAAGTAGCAGACCCATTAAGTATGGTGTTTTTGAAATCGCCTAGGTGTCCCCTATCTGCAGTTAACGTATGTCACTTTCCCAATGAAACACCCTGTATATAATCATGCTAAATATTGGGTAGTGAGTCATACAATATAAGTTTTAAATATATTATCATTTTATTTATTATGTTGACGTTAACAATTTGGCATTAATTTTATATATTCCTGTAGTTATATTATAGCATTATCAGTGTTGTTAACAATACTTTTAAAAATGTAGTTAAATACAAATACTTTTTCAAAAATGTATTTTAAATACTTCAATTGACAATGTATTTAAATACAAATACTTCTTCCTTGTATTTTAAAAGTATTGAAATACAAATACAAATATTTCTTCCATGTGTTTAGATATTATTTCAGTTTGTATTTTTTTTTGATGCCTGTAAGAAGGGATAATAATAAATGGTCTTTATTTGTATTTTAAAAAAAGAAATAACATTTGTGAGGGCTCTTCTTACATACAATGTCAATAGATGAATTAACTAACAGAATAGTAAAAAAGTTTCCATTTTTGTTTAAAGGTAATAGAGAAAATCAAGTGAATGATCTCAAACTTTCCAAAAAATAATGTATTTAAACTTTAACTACAGTATTTAAAAGGTTAGACAAAAATGTATTTTAAATACACAGTAAATACAAATGAATCTTATATTTAACTACGTATTTAAAAACATTGAAAGTATTTAAAATACAATTTTAAATACATGTATTTAGATACTTAACAACACTGGGCATTATTATTCGAGGAAACCAAATTTTATGATGTTGAGGCGCACTAGCAGTGAACATTGGTTGAAAATTTCATTTTCCTGGATTGGACCGTGTCAATTTCGAGATCGATATTCGACGTTTCGCTTCCATTCTAGGTAGCTTCTTCAGGATTTGAGATTAGCACAGTAACTCAATGTCAACCATACTAGAGAGGAGTTTCGCAACTGATTCCAACCATTAGAAACCAAGGAACTTAAAATATGATAGGATTGGGTTATTGGTAAACATTTTATATGGTAAAAGGATTGATAATAAATATTTTAGCAGTCTTCAATAATTTATTTATGACATATATGAATATATAGAAATCTCACAATTAATATTAAAATTATTTAAAATATTATTTAAATATATTGTCAGGACTCAAGCTTTTTGGCAAATCTATAGAACACAATAAATTGTAGAACATTATCACAATAAGACCTTGGAAGTAATTTTTTGTAACATTTAATCATATTTCTATTAAAAATATTATCTATCACCTCACATAAATAATAAAAGTAACTAAAAACATTGCTTTATTAAATAACAGTGCGTTGGTTGAGCTGTTGCCGTGTTCAGACCATTCTATAACAGAAAAATAGAAAATCAATTAATAAAATTAATACAGTGATAACATTTGCTATTAAGTTCTGACTGATAATTGGTTCATTTGATTTCGCATTAAAACTCACAAGACTATATGTAATACAAAAACTTCGTAGCACAATAAATTTCATGTTATTTCAAAAATTACTGTAATGCAACGGATCATTTTGCACTAAGCCAGTACGTGATCCTGTATTAGAAATATATACCCTCATCTATTATTATTATTAACTATATTTAACTTTTTGGATCAACTTTCCCCATTTGTTATTGATGAAAATCAAGCATTAGTCGAGATATTACACGAGGAATTAGAAAAATATAGATTGCCTAGTTTAACTTTAGCCTAACTATGAAGTTGCCAGGTACAAACAGGTATACAGGCGTTATTAATATATCCTCAATAGTTATTTAATTGTTTTTTTTTTATGAAATGAAAGGTTATTTTATTGCTTATACAACAGTATTAGGTTGCCTTGTCAAAAGTGTGTCACATCCATGGTTGCAGAGAGGGTGAAAATATTGGTTTTGAATATGAATAAATGAAGAAGTGTTTTTGTGTTTGGTTCGGAGAATTCTGTTATTAATTTTAATAATGTTGCCATAGGAAAAATATCATAATGGAAACCATTTTCACATAACAGAAGTGTAAAAGTAATTATAATTCAACATTCATAAAGCTGCAGCTATATTTAACTTTTAATCCAAACTATAAAAATGACTATAAAGAAAATAAAACTTTAATGGCCATTTACAAACAATATGGCAGGCAGGGACGCGCCAAGTACTTTGCAGCGCTGTCGTGCCAAATAATGATAGGCGCCTTTATATTTATTGAGCCAAAATTACCACCCAATCTCACACAGTTCAATTTGTGCGGATTTTACGTGAAAATTATTGAGCAATACAAAAAAAATTAAAATAGCTTCAAATGTCAATGGCGTAATAAATAGGAGGAGAAATGTGACATATTCTTCCAAATGCTGGATAATTTTACAATTTTAGGCCATTTATTTTGGACAATTCTCTGATCAATTTAGGTAACTTTAGACCATTTTACTAATATTTTATACCGTGTTTGGACAATTTGAGACTATTTGGACAATTTTATACCATTTTAGATTATATTGAACAATTTTCTGATCAATTTATGTAACTTTAGACCGTTTTATTATTATTTTAATCCATTTTAAGACAATTCTAGACCATATTCGATTATTTTAAAAAAATCTGATCAATTTAGGTAACTTTGGTTCATTTTTGGGGAGAGAACAAAGGGTAATTTCAAGAAAATATGTGACAAAATTTGAGATAAAATAAGGAATATTTGAGACAAATTTTGAGAGAAAAGGAGGGGAAATTTGTGACAAAATTGGAGAGAAAATAGGGGAAATTTGATACTAAAAAATAAGAACAAAGGCGTAATTATAGAAAAAGGGGTAATTTTAGAGAGAGAAAAGGTAATTTCAAGAAAAAAAGTGACGAAAATTTAAGATAAAAGAGGAAAAAATTGAGACAAAGTTTAAGAGAAAAGGAAGGGGAACTTGAGATAAAAGCGTGACAAAATTAGAGAGAAAATAGGAGAAATTTTAAACTAAAAAATGAGAAAAAAGGCGTAAATAGAGAACAAAGGGGTAATTTTAGAGAAAAAAGGGTAATTTCAAGAAAAAAAGTGACGAAATTTAAGATAAAAGAGGGAAAATGTGAGACAAAGTTTAAGAGCAAAGGAGCGGAAATTTGAGACAATAACGTGACGAAAATAGGGGAAATTTGAAACAATAAAATGAGAAAAAGGCGTAACTATACAAAGTGAGTAATTTTAGAGAAAAGGGTAAATTAAAAAAAAATGAAGAAATTTAAGATAAAAGAGGGGAATCTTGAGAAAAAGTTTAAGAGAAAAGGAGGGGAATTTTAGACCATTTTGGACAATTTTAGGCCATTTTAGATTATTTTGGACAATTTTAGGTACTTTTAGACTATTTTGAACAATTCTTTGATCAATTTAGATAACTTTGGACCGTTTTATTGCCATTTTTAGACCATCTTGGACAATTTTAGACCATTATAGATAATTTTGAACAATTATCTGATCAATTTAAGTAACTTCAGACCGTTTTAGACAATTTTTAGAAGATTTTTCACAATTTTAGATTATTTTGAACAATTCTCTGATCCATTTTATTATTAATTTCGACAATTTTTAGATTTTGGACAATTTTAGACCATTTTAGATTATTTTGAACACATCTCCAATCAATTTGCGTAACTTTAGACCGTTTTTTATTATTTTAGACAATTTTTATAAGATGTTGGACAATTTTAAGAGCATTTTGAACAATTCCATTTTAGGTAACTATATACCATTTTATTATTTAATTTCGACAATTTTTAGATTTTGGACCATTTTAGATTATTTTGAACAATTCTCCAATCAATTTACGTAACTTTAGACCGTTTTTTATTATTTTAGACAATTTTTATAAGATGTTGGACAATTTTAGAGCATTTTAGATTATTTTGAAAAATTCTTTAATCAAGTTAAGTAACTTTAGAAGTTTTTATTATTAATTTAGAAAATTTTACTGCATTTCAGATTATTTTGAACAATGCAATTGATAGACAATTTGTAGAAGATTTTGGACAATTTCTGATTAGTTTGAACAATCCTTAGATCCATTTTAGGTAACTTTTGACCGTTTTATTATTATTTTAGACGATTTTGAACAATTTTAGACCATTTTAGATTATTTTGAACAATTTAAAAGTAACTTTAAACCGTTTTATTATTAATTTAGACAATTTTTAGAAGATTTTGGACAATTTAAGATTATTTTGAGCATTAATAATTCACACGAAAATGCAAAACGCATATGTTCACAGTGGAACCGACATTTTTCACCTTGTTCTTGTCTATTTTTCGAGATGATTTAAAATACGGGTTTCATGATATCGTTCCTAATTTTTATATAAAAAAAATTTCACCGCCAGTATTGGTAGATAATTCTTAGGTTTTATGTAAATGCGCCTTTAAGGCCTTGGACGGCGCGTCCCTGTAGGTCAATCCACTTCGCATTATCTTGAAAATTCCAAAATACTAGGCACGCAATCTGACAAAACATCAAATTTCCCTTCTTCATACTATCATTAAATAAGACGTTGTTATCAACCAGAAAATTGGAAATAGTTGAATAAAAATAACCAGTATTTTGTGCATATTCCTTAAGGAGGTTGGTTCATCAGACATTTATATTCTACTTTTTGATGCGTAAACCGAATCTGAAGTCAAAATTTTAAAAAATGCCACGAAAAAACGAACATTACGAATACATAACAAACGGAAGTTCGTGAAAATAATTAATGGATTATTATTGAATTAGCAGTTAACCACGAGATGCTAACATTAATCTGTTTTTTAAAAGTCCTCTACGGCAGTAAATTACGTTATCAGTTAAAAATGGTGAACAATCTATCCGAGGACATTTTATCTTATTAAAAATTGCAAGGCGCATTTTAATGGATCATAGTTTGGCTTATACCAACTCATTGGATTGTTATTTTTACGTCAACTCACAACTAAATTTTTAATTACTCACTATTAATGCACAAGTTTACCTGTTGTATCTGGACTATCTCTTGCGACGTACAACCAATATTTTTCATGCGAAAATTCAGTACTAGAAGTAGTTTGCACCCAAGCTGGAGCAGTATTTAAATCGTCTATCTGTTTCGTTTTCCTTAATTCGATAGTTCTTTCTACAGTTCGTTGCCAAACGTCGTGTATATTCGCTGTACACCGAAGTTTTAGTTTGCCTTCGTCGAATAATTCCTCCGTTACTCCAAATTGTAATGAAGAATATGAGCTGAAATTTAAAAATCAATTTTCAGGTTATCGAACATAAAAGATTATCTATAAATGGGCGCATCCTGCTAGTTCGCTCCCGCGGTCAGTTGAGCTTGTTAATCGTATACGAGTTCGCTCCAAACGTACTATACTAATTCTCTCGGATGGTTTTATTTGTAAAATTATTATTTATTTACCATTTTGAGTATATTTTGAGCTATTCCAAAAAAAGTTATTTTAAAACTATTTTTCTAGTCGCTTATACTATGAGACATTATTTTCACAAAATCAAGTATAATATATGCGTTGTCATTTTGGTTTAATAGAGAAATTTGTTTCTCTTTGAATTCTTTCCTCAAACGGAGCTTCTCTACGATATACTTTTTGTTGGTAAACTTAGGCTTTTTATCTTTATATAAGTGTCTATTTCAATATTTTTTGAAACCTCTAAAAACTGAAATATATTAGGATATGGAGAATCAAAGAATTAAATTTGGAATGGAAACTTTCACATGCGTTGGTAGTTCGTTGAATTAAAGAACTGTGTTCAGTAAACATGGAAGAAGGAAATGATACATCTTCAGCAATATAATTATCTACCAGATAATCCGCAAATTTTACTACAGGTTCTGTGTTTGGCATTATTGCAGCCAAATAAGTAACAAAACATTCCCCAACCATTTCAAAAATGGTAGCCCAAAAATATATGTTAGGTAATTTCCAATATCAGAATTTTTGGAATACTCTGAGACCAATCCAAGACACTGTAATTTTCTCCACCTGACTTTTTAACGCTTCCAGGTAAATCCAATCACCCCTCATAAAATTTAGCTGCGGTGATAAACTGGGCACGAAAGTTTACCTGTCTATAATCCGTATACGTAAATTGGTCGCGAGGATTTTAGGATCCGTTTAATCCTATAGGTAAATTGGGCGCAAGCTTAAATTGTTCTTATACGGGTGTTTCATAATCGAAATCTTTAAAATTTTGAATTAAAAATTCTTGAAATTTTGGAAAAATACTTTTGGATCAAAATTTTTAAAATGTTTGAAAGTTTGGACAAAAAGTCTTATAATTTTGGAAAACAATTTTTGAAATGTTTGAAATTTTTAAAATTATTAACCAAAATTCTTGAAAGGTTTGAAAATTTTGGATCAATATTCTGAAATTTTTGAAAGTTTGGGTAAAAATTATTGAATTGTTTGAAATTTTGGACCCAAATTAATGAAATTGTTTAAAATCTGAGACCAAAACTTAAAATTTTGGATCAAATTTCTGGAATTTTTTTACTTTTGGATAAAATTCTTGAAATTTTTTATTTTGAATCAAGTTTCTTAAAATTTTTGAAGTTTACAAATTCGTGAAATTTTTTATATTTGGATCAAAATTCTTGATTTTTTTAAATCTTGGACCAAAATTCTTGAAGTTTTTTAAATTTTGGATGAAAAATCTGAAATTTTTGAAATTTTGGATAATTTTATTTGTTTGAAATTTTTTATCAAAATTTTTGAAAAGTTTTAAATTTTGGAATAAAATTCTGGAAATTAGTCAAATAAAGTTTATATTTTAATAGAAATGTTCATATGGAATTGCCTTAATTATATGGAGTTGTATTTATCGATTACAAAATTTATTAATTTAATGTTAAAACGAAAATTTGAAAAGGAGATATATAAAATAAAAAGGGGGAACATAAAAAAGAAAAATCCAAAAAGGTGAACAGAGCTAGTTTGTGGAAGTGGTTAAATATAAATATATAGAAGATTTTTTTACCTTACGTAAAATCCCTCTATAGTTTTTCTATATTTTCGTACATAAGGTCCGTCTATAGCTCGTCCATTAATATGCCATGTCAAATTTACTGCTGGATCAGATTTTTCTGACGAACACGTTGCTTTGACATAGTCACCAGTCTTGTATCTCGATTTAGTACCAAAAAGTATTGGATCCGTAGAGGGTGGATCCACAACCTAAAAAAAGATTTTATTTTTTACAGGGTAAGCATAGACCAATTTACTAGTATGACTTGACAATATGGGTGTAATTAATTGACCAAGGTAAA
The DNA here is from genome assembly GCA_963243735.1 of Neocrepidodera transversa. NCBI lineage: Eukaryota > Metazoa > Arthropoda > Insecta > Coleoptera > Chrysomelidae > Neocrepidodera > Neocrepidodera transversa. The sequence continues at coordinate 8,421,325 of OY725346.1, read as the reverse complement.
TTAAAATAAGTGCCGTACCAACACCTTGATCAGTGTTTAAAAGAGACATCCCCCCCCCCCTTAGGGTGGGAATTTTCAAAAATGCATTCTTATTGGGGGTTTACGCAGGGCCGCCAAGTCGGAAACTAGGGGCCTGGGTCCAAGGATTTTTTTAGGCCCCGAATGAGGCGGTCGGCCCGGGCTCTCATATATTGTTTATATTGACCCATAAAAAAATTACGAAGTCAAAAGTCCACTATGTCCAAAATTCAGTCAAAGTTAACCTAAATTGTAGTTATAGTCAATAGATTGAAAAAATAAAACTAATATTTCTACTAAAAGAACAAAAATAGCTTAAATAACATCTGATTTTCAGATGTTTAGTTTTCGAACATTTTAGGAAAGTGGATACGAACTCCTCCCCCCCAACCATGGCGAGGGGGGACGTATACCTCTAGACTTGGGTTGGCGGCCCTGGGTTACGTCGGGGAAAAAGTAACTATGCCAAATTTCAAGTCAATCGGTCGGATAGTTTCGGAGATCTATAGTGATGCAAAAAAGTATTTCCCCCCCATTTTGGTGGGAATTTTTCAAAAATCCTTAGTAAGCATCTACGTCGGGGAAAGAGTAACTATGCCAGATTTCAAATCAATCGGTCGGATAGTTTCAGAGATCTCGTGATGCGAAACAGCAGTTTTCCCCCCTTGGGGTGGAAATTTTCAAAAAATCTTTCTTAGTGACCATACGTTGGGGAAAATGTAACTAAGCCAAATTTTAAGTCAGTACGCGGATAATTTCGGAGATCTCGTGATGAGAAACAGCAGTTTTCCCACCTTGGGGTGGGAATTTTCAAAAGTCTTTCTTACTGACCGTCTACGTTGGGGAAATAGTAACTAAGCCAAACTTTAAGTCTGTCGGCGGATAGTTTCGGAGATCTCGTGATGCGAAACAGCAGTTTTCCCCCCTTGGGATGGGAATTTTCAAAAAGTCTTTCTTACTGACCGTCTACGTTGGGGAAATAGTAACTAAGTCAGATTTCAAGGCAATCGGTCGGATAGTTTCGGAGATCTAGTGACGCGAAAAGTAGTTTCCCCCCTTTTGGGTGGGAATTGTCAAAAAATCCTTTCTTACTGAGCGTCTACGTTGGGGAAATAGTAACTAAGCCAAATTTCAAGTCAGTCGGCGGATAATTTCGGAGATCTCGTGATGAGAAACAGCAGTTTTCCCCCCTTGGCGTGGGAATTTTCAAAAATCCTTTCTTAGTGACCGTCTACGTTGGGGAAATAGTAACTAAGCCAAATTTTAAGTCAGTACGCGGATAATTTCGGAGATCTCGTGATCCGAAACAGCAATTTTTCCCCTTGGGGTGGGAATTTTCAAAAAGCCTTTCTTACTGACCGTCTACGTTGGGGAAATAGTAACTAAGTCAAATTTCAAGTCAGTCGGCGGATAATTTTGGAGATCTCGTGATCCGAAACAGCAATTTTCCCCCTTGGGGTGGGAATTTTCAAAAAGCCTTTCTTACTGACCGTCTACGTTGGGAAAATAGTAACTAAGTCAAATTTCAAGTCAGTCGGCGGATAATTTTGGAGAACTCGTGATGCGAAACAGCAGTTTTCCCCCCTTGGGGTGGGAATTTTAAAAAAGGTTTTCTTACTGACCGTCTACGTTGGGGAAATAGTAACTAAGTCAAATTTCAAGTCAGTCGGCGGATAATTTTGGAGAACTCGTGATGCGAAACAGCAGTTTTCCCCCCTTGGGGTGGGAATTTTAAAAAAGGTTTTCTTACTGACCGTCTACGTTGGGGAAATAGTAACTAAGTCAGATTTCAAGGCAATCGGTCGGATAGTTTCTGAGATCTAGTGACGCGAAAAGTAGTTTCCCCCATTTTGGGTGGGAATTGTCAAAAAATCCTTTCTTACTGAGCGTCTACGTTGGGGAAATAGTAACTAAGTCAAATTTCAAGTCAGTCGGCGTATAATTTTGGAGATCTCGTGAGGCGAAACAGCAGTTTTCCCCCTACCCCTTAGGGTGGGAATTTTCAAAAGTCCTTTCTTAGTGAGCGTGTACGTCGGGAAAAGAGTATTATGAAAAATTTCAAGTCAATCGTACGGATAGTTTTTTATATAAAGATAGTTTTAATTTGATATTTCGTATTCCTTAGGCCACCCTCAATTTTAATTTTTTAAATATTTGTCCTAGATTTTGAATCCCTCTTCGAAAAAAAAAATGTTTTAGGCTTTTAACTAAAATAAGGTAGCTTTTTAGATATTTTCTGAAAATACGATTAAAAATTATAAAAACCTTTGCCACCGTTGCCAGATTTACTAAAAAGTAAAAAAAATTAAAGAATTTCTTTGTCTTAGGTTTTTGAATAATTGTTCTAATTAACAAGATCATTTTTTGCTTATTATTTTTTATACAAAATTTATAAGTAAAGAGTTTATTTAGTTTTATTATTCTGTGATTTATGTTTTGATTTTTTTTATTAATAATAGAAATAAAACTCCAAGTCATGTACCACATATATTCAAAAAATAAAGTTTTAGGGGGGCAACTAGTTTCGACTAATGAACCATCTTCAGACCTGGAAACAAATTAACCAGTTCGATACACAATTTTATAACATTACATTGAATAAACTTACCATATAAATTAATACAAGTGATTATATAAAAAAAAACAAATCCATAAAAATAATGTGGGGTTTGTTAGGGTTGGGAGATATGAGGACACATCAACGTGAAAAAAAATATTTAAAAAATAATTAAAAGTTTAAAAGTGTGTATAACAATTTTACAATTAATAAAAATTATGAGACTTTCTTCGGTATTAAGAATATCGTAGGGTTATTAATCTCATTTTGGTAGAGTGCACCTCTGTTGTGCAAATAGGATTTTTTTTTTAAATTTTCAATGTTTTCCCATATTTAAGAAAAAAAATTTTGACTGTTTTGTTTTATCCTAGCTCAAATAAATTTAGATATATTCTACATATTATACCGATAAAGGCTTTCAGAATATCAAGAAGAAGAAATGTTTTTGCGAGGGTCGTCCCCTATTCGAATTGAAATGATTAAAGTGTCACTACTTTTTAAAAAATCATTTGTATCGGATTTTTTCTAGACTGAAAATATATCTAAGTAAAAGGTTATATCCACCTAAGTTGGCGACATAAGAAAAACAGTTTTATTTTTACTTTCCGAACAACAGAGTTGTATAGAAGGAAAGTATTGCGATCATGATATTTTGACCATACCCAGATTTTAACGAATCTTTACGTTTTGAGGTCACCTGAATCCATTTATATCATTTTTAGCATGATGTCTGTCTGTGCGTGTGTGAACACGATAGCGTCTAAACGGCTGAACCGATTTAGATGAAATTTTATATACATATTTAGGGTGGCAAGGAGACAACCTGTATAGATTTTGGTGTTAATCGGACAACCGGAAGTGACAGTTGCTATAAGTGATGACGTCATTACTAAACAAGATGGCAATAAAGTTTTACACATATATTTTTTATACGTTATAGTTTAATTTCGGATGATTAAAATTTTCAAAAACTTTTGCCATTGTTGCCAGATTTATCAAAAATAATTTTTTTTCATATTTTTCTTAAATAAAATAACCAAAATAATGAATTTTTGTGAAAAATTACAAGATATCAAAGTTGTAGAACATAAAATTTTCTACACATTTTGTCATTACCGGTTTTTTGAATTCCTCATAGTTTCGCCGCTAGAGGGCGTGAAACAAATTTATATAGACATTTTTGTGACTTCTTTAGATTTTGAGACAAAATTATGGATTTTTATGAAAAATTACATATAATCAAAATTATAGAACATAAAATTTTCTACAAATTTTGTCTTAACTTTTTTTTCGAGTTACGCGTAGTTTCGCCGCTAGTTTTTATTTTAATTTTTATCTTTATTAAATTATTATTTTTTAGTTAAATTTTAATATTAAAAATTTACAAAAAATATCTTTAAATTTGTAATAATTAATTTTATAATAATAATTTTTTTCAAAATTTTATTACAAAAATTGTGGAATTTTTTAAAAAATGGCCAAGGAACATTTAAAATTTTAAGTAAACTAGATTATCCATTCTCGAATGTGGTAAAATTTATCAAAGGAGATAATGAAAATTGAAGTCAATACCACATAATGTATTTAAATTGAAAAGATCTTAAAGATCTAGTAGCGAAGCGACATGTTTCGGCTCAGATGGCCATCTTCAGGCGCTAAAATTACAAAAGTGCCATCATGAGTACAATATTTGTACTTTTAGCGCCTGAAGATGGCCATCTGAGCCGAAACATGTCGCTTCGCTACTAGATCTTTAAGATCTTTTCAATTTAAATACATTATTCAAGTTTCATTATCTCCTTTTATTTAAAATTTTATTACGATTTTAAACTAAATTGAATAACTTCTAAAATATTAAAGTTGTATTAAAAAACTCTATAATTGTGATTTTTTCAAAATTTTATTCAAAAAATTGTAGAATTCATAATTTTTTTTGAAATTTAATATATGTTTAAAAAAAATTGAATAACTTTAAAAATATTAAAGATATTAAAATGGGATTTATACCATACGATAGGTAATATAAAACTCTAAATTTAGAAAATATTTTAGTCTCTTCGAATTTAACATTGTAATTCTTATAAACAAAATAAGAACAAAAATTAATTTTTTTTCTTTTGTTTTATCGAGAATAGTAAAACAAATGAAAAAAGTAAATAATATATACGAAAGGGATGAAAAGTAAATTATGTGTGAAATATTTCATAATTTTAAAATAATACTTATAGAAATTATACAAAATTATAAAAATTTGAAAAAATATTTTAGAAAAAATTATTTTTTTTTTAATTTTTGTAAACTAATTTTATTAATGTATTTGATGCAGAAAAACTAAAGTAATCGATTAAACAATTACTTTACTATGAGTGTTCGGAAAGTTGGGTGGGATTACCCCCTCATTTTTTGTTTTACGACAAAAAGTAAAAAAGTCATTTTTCATAAAAAAATCTATATGTTCTAAAATCTAATTTGAAATATTCAGTTTTAAAATTTATTACCAATATACGAGGTTTGTCAAAAAATATGATATTGGTATAGGATGAAAGTACTTTTAGGCATGTAACAGATTTGATTAGAAAATTATCAAAAACAGAGAAGAATAATTTGATAAATGTGACAATAGATTAACAAAATAATCAATCTGGGACTCTATGCTGTTAGCTAACTGAAGTAAAGCAGACATATAATTTAATAACTAAGAAAAGGGTCAACCATTGAATAATGGAGAATTTCAAAGCTTATACTGGACTAGACAGTAATATGTAGCCTTATTTCGTTCCTTATTAAGGAAAGATACATTGGAAAGTAGCCAGAATTTCTTATACATTTTAATTATCATTTTCAAACTAAATGAATCAACTGGAGAAGCCTCAAACAAAAAAAAATTGTGCGGTCGTTATTTTTTCACTTTTACAAATAAGAAAAAATCCATAAAAATTGAAAGAAACCGATGAAACTAAAAGAAATCGAAATCGACAAAAAATGGGAAAAAACCTAATAATTTTACTATGTTAGTGTTTAATTTTCCTACCAAATTTTAACACCATGTACAATTTCTTCATTATGTTTGCCTGATGATGACCATTGTTTGGCCGAAACATGTCGCCAATTTAATCATCTTAACCTTTTGATAAATTTTGTGGTATGACTTGGATTAAAGAATTTGCAAAAAAACAAAAAACAGAAAAATCAGAAAAATGAGTTAAAATCGAAATAACCGAAAAATTGAAAATAAATCGAAGGGTACGAAAAAAATCAGAGAAAAAAATAGAAAATAAAAGAAAGAATTAGAAAAAATGAGGAAAATTTGGAAAAAATCGAAAAAATAAAAAAAAAACCAGAAAAGAAAAAAAGCTGAAAAATGTAAAAAAAACCAAGAAAAATTAGAAGAATCGAAAAAATTGAAAAAAACGGAAAACTGGAAAATATTGAAAATGTCAGAAAATATTGGAAAAAAATAAAAATAGTATTGTAAAATACGGAAAAAAAAAATAAAAATAAAAACCTAAAAGAATGTGCAATAAATCAAAAAACAACAGAAAAAAGTCATAAAAATGAGATTAAATCGAAAAAACCGAAGAATCGAAAAAAATTCGAAGAGTATCTACGAAAAAAATCAAAGAAAAAATTAGCAAACAACAGAATTTGAAAAAATCGAAAAAATAAACAAAAACAGTAAAGAAAAAAATCAGTCAAATGAGAAAAAACAACAGAAAACATTGGAAAAAATTGAAAACGTCAGAAAATATTGGAAAAAAATGAAAAATAAAATTGTAAAATACGGAAAAGAGGAAAAAAATAAAAAGAAAAACAGAAAAATCGCAAAAAATTGGAAACAAATTGGCAAGAAAACAAAAGAAAAACGAAAACCATAAAAAAATTCGAAATTATTAAAAGAAATCGAAAAAAATCAGAAAAAAAACAAAAATCAGAAAAAAACGAGAAAAAATTGGAACAATCGAAAAAAATGAAATAAAAACGAGAAAAAAATGGAACAATCGAAAAAATTAGAAGAATCAAATTTGAAAAAAAATGAAGCTTTTGAAAAAAATTGAAAATATCAGGAAATATTGGAAAAAATGAAAAATTAATTGTAGAATACTGAAAAATCGCAAAAAAAACGAAAAAAGTCGCAAAAAAACGGAAAAAAATTACAAAAATTGCAAAAATATTGTAAAAACCTTAAATTTGGAAAAAATAAAAAAAAAAACAACAGAAAAAATCAGAAAAATGAGATAAAATCGAGTAAACCGAAGAGTACGAAAAAAATCAGAGAAAAAATGAGAAAAAAAAACGAGAAAAAAATTGGTACAATCGAAAAAATTGGAAGAATCAAACAAATTGAAATAAAATGAAAACTTTGGAAAAAAATTGAAAACATCAGGAAATATTGGAAAAAAAATGGAAAATTAATTGTAGAATACTGAAGAAACGAAAAAAATCAAACATTATAAAAAAGAATCGCAAAAAAAGCAAAAAACCGAAAACAATTAAAAAATTTCGAAATAATTGAAATAAATCAAAAAAAATCAGAGGAATAGGAAAAAAAATGAGAAAACATCAGAAAAAAAAGGATGAAATAGAAAAACAAAACAGAACAATGAGGAAAAATTATAAAATATCGAACAAATCACAGTGCGAAAAAATCGGAGAAAAAATTAGAAAACTGAAGAAAGAATTAGAAAGAAAATGAGGAAAAAATGGAAAAAATCGAAGAAAAAAAAACCAGAAAAGAAAAAAATTGCAAGAAAATGGCAAGAAAAGAAAAAGAACCGAAAATAATTGAAAGAAATCGAAAAAAATCAGAAAAAAAAACAAAAAATTAGAAAAATTAAAAAAAAAACAAGAAAAAAATTGGAACAATCGAAAAAATTGGAAGAATCCAACAAATTGCAATAAAATGAAACCTTTGGAAAAAATTGAAAACATCAGGAAATAATGGAAAATTAATTGTAGAATACTGAAAAAGCGAAAAAATTAAAAACCCGGAAAAATCGCAAAAAAAAAAACGTAAACAGTCGTAAGAAATCAGAAAAAAAATTACAAAAATTGTATAAAAACATCGCAAAAAACAGAAAACCATTAAAAAAATTAAAAATTTCGAAACAATTGAAATAAATCGGAAAAATCAGAGGAATAGGAAAAAAGTCAGAAAACAAAAGGATGAAATAGAAAAAAAAAACAGAACAATGAGGAAAAATGATATAATATCGAAATAAAATAGAAAATCAGAAAAAACAGAAAAATAAGAAAACATCAGCAAAAACCAAAGAAAAATCGAAAAAATATCTCTTCAATTATTAAAAATTAAAAAAATAAATATAAAATAGTGAATTATAAAGTATATCAAAAAAATCAGCACCAGCCGGTTACAATATAAAAAAATTTACATGGGCATATTTTACACATCATCATAGTGTAGAAAGAGACAAGAGAGAAAGGGAAGGTCGGCTGGGGGGGGGAGGGGGCATAACGCTTTTACCTTACGTGACGCTTTCTGCCAGTTAATTCCTACCGCAAGCCGCGTTATTCGTTCCAGTAATAAATAGTTAAAAACCAAATGAAATACTGCACCTTAAACTACAAAAAATACTATGATAGCTCAAAACAAAACTGCTTTAATTGATTTGACGAAAGAGTACCATCCAATATTAATCACATGTCAAAATAAAAATATTGAGAGTGACTTACCTCTAGAAAGGCAGTTTTCATATCAGTAAAAAAACTGGGCTGATCAGCAGTAACTTCGCAGCTATATTGACCATTTATTGCTCTGGTAGCATATTTTAATACCACGCGTGTCGCGTTAGATAGTTCTTCAGCTACTTGAAATCCTCTTAAGTTAAACGGTTTTACAGAGTTGATTCCGTTCAAAGTATACCTAATAAAAAAATAAAATAAGTTTAATCGAAAAAAAAATATACGTAGTTTTTACCTGTAGAATTCTGCTGCATTATGGTACCATTTAACAGAATAAAGTTTATCTCCTTCCAGATCGAAGAAACATTTTAAAACTACTTCATGTCCTTTTAGGACGGCTTGAGGAACTTCAATTTTAACTTCTATACAAACATCACCTGAAAAAAAGATAAATCTATACATTAATAGTGCCCACGAAAATGATATATTCAGCCCTAATAGCACAGAGACGTTTAAAAAACGTTCGTTAAAGTACCCGAGAACGTTTATAAGACGTTTTTCTCTATGGCAAATGTCACAACTTCTAACGTCATATAGACGTCGAAAAAAATACGTTTTAAAAACGTAAAACGTTTCAAAACGGACTAAATAAATGGTATGACAAAGGCGTTTTTTAGACATATTTTAGAACGTCCATTATATTGCGGAAACAAAAACATAACGTCTTTTAAACTTGTTTACAGTGGTTATAAAAACTACTTAAAAAAACGTAACTTTCTGACTTTCCTGAAAACATACTTTTGGGGACCTAAATAAAACGTTTTTATAAAGTTTTTAACGGTGGTTTTAAAATCGATTCAAATAAAACGTTTAAACTTTTTTTCTCAAAATTTACTTTTGTGGATACAAAAACGCCTTTTGAACGTTCTTTACCGTGGCTATAAAAACAACTTAGAAAAAACGTTAAAAGAATGTAACTTTTTGACTTTTTTTGATAACATATACTTTTTGAACGTTTTTACTGATGGTGTATTTACAAACTACTCAAATAAAACATTTAAACTTTTTTTCTCAAAATATACTTTTGTGGACCCAAAAACTTCTTTTGAACATTCTTTAGGGTGGCTATAAAAACATCTTAGAAAAACGTTTAAAGAATTTAACTTTTTGACTTTTTTTGAAAACATTCATTTTGAACGTTTTTACTGGTGTATTTATAAACGACGTAAATAAAACGTTTTAACTTTCTTTCTCCAAATATACTTTTGTGAACCCAAAAACGCCTTTTGAACGTTTTTTACCGTGGACATAAAAACCACTTACAAAAACGTTTAACGAACGTAATTTTTTGACTTTAAAATATTATCCATACTCAAATATGTTGTTTTATTCATTATTTTTGACTTTTTTTAAAAACATACTTTTTCTAGATTTATAAAAATCATTCTGACATGGACGTTCAAAAAAGGTATAGTAATCGTTTTTTATCGTACTGTAACGTACAAAACGTTTTGTTTTTAATTTATGAGTTCAGACGTTTTGTCGACATATTTTGGATGTTTCTTTATGTCCATTTTAAAAACGTTCTTGTAGAAACGTTTATAAAACGTTTTATTTTGGTCCTCGGACGTTCTGACGTTAAATGAACCATTAAAAACGTCAATTGGACCTTTTGTGCTATTAGGGAGGTTTGGCCAAACTTTTACGGAACATAGGAAATTTGTAATGAGATAGAGAATAATGCATTTATGCAGCAATTTAATGAGAAAAAAATAAGATGAAACATTCACCAATCTTGTGGATGGATTTTAGCTTCATTATTTTTAGTTTCAAAATAAGAAATATTTATTATGGCCAATTTTTTTCTTATATTTACAATTATTTAACCCTTTAACTGCGGTTGTCGTATATAAATTATTCGTAAAAACTCATTGTAAATAAACAATTTTGTATATTTTGTTATTTCCCTGAAAAATTTTACAAATTTTTATGTTTTGCAATTTTTTTACAATTTTTTGGAAATTTTCAAGGGTATTTGAAACTTTTGACATTTTTCAAATATTTGTAATTTTGTTTTTAGAAATTTTCGATGTTTTAAATTTTTTTGAATATTTTGACATTTTTACTTTTTGAAATTATCGATTTTTTTTAATTTTTAGACATTTAGTTTTTTGAAATTTTTGAATTTCTTAAAACCCAGTGTCGTTTTTAAAATTTTGAAAATTATTAAAATCAAGTTTATTCATGTTTTATTTAAATTGACTCAAAATTCAACTAAGCCAAAAATGTTTTTCAATATTTTTGTCTCTAGAGCATTCAGCGCTGCAAAAATTTGCTCGCAGTTAAAGGGTTAATGTGTTTACATTTTCAACTAATGGCTTTGAAAATAAAATAAATCTGGATAAATAAATTATAAAAAATCCAAAAATTCTCAAAAATAAAATTGTAAAAAACAAAATAAAATTTAAAAAAAAATACATTTTTGTACAAAACGTTATCTAAATTTATTGTAAAGTAAGAATCTGATAATATCAATACTCGGCTAAAGCTAAATTCAGTTTGTTAAGAATGCCTTAAAAATGCATATATGTTCCGTAATACATTGGCCAAACCTGTATTAACAACATTAAATGTATATCTAGACAAGTAGATGGATTCATCGGTTTAAAAATTTGATCATTTTTGAAAAAATCTGTTAATAAAAAAGTACAAAAAATGGCAGTTTAAATTAGTGAAATTATTTGCCAAGTTTATTACATTTCTATAGCCAGTTTTGAGAGTTATAGGTAAAAATCATTTTTCAATTTTTTCACTGTAGCTTTTATAAAACGCTGTCTGACTTGGTAGGTAATATTATTCAGTGGCTAACTGCCAAAAATTTTTAAAAGCAGGTCGACTTTAGACAGATTGTTGGAACAGATTGTTATTTGCTTTCCCTTTTGCAGGAACATTCCAAGAAAATTTTAACTTCCAATAGAGGCAGAAAATTTATTCGACAAACAATTCTTTACCGAACGCGCACCTTCTTATTATTCAAAAGATTTATTCGTCTTCAATGAAAACTATTTTTACTTTCTCTTATTCCAAGAAAATGGAATATTTTTTATAGGTATTGATTATACGAAAATACCATTTAGAAAAAGTCCCTTCTTTGTGTACGTCTGGCTGTGATTCGCACAGCTTAAATCATTGGAATTTGATATAACCAAAATTTCATCAACTAAGTAAGATTTCAAATGGAATCAGTTTAGGGTTGCGCTAAATTGGAGTGTTTGCTATTTTAGCGTATATTTTTTTACCTAAAATTATTGGTTTAATGAAATAGACAAACAACTTAACGTTTTATCCAGATCGATGACTGAACGTATCGGGTTCATTATAAAGCTAACATTTTTTTTTTCACCCACGTTTAAATTTATAAGTTTCGACAATATTTGTGAGATAAAAAATAAACTTTCGTAACTTCGTTATGATAAGTTTTATGATAAAACTTTACGCCAATCAAAATTTATTTATTACCAACAATTTCGTCGAATTATTGCCAACAAACTTTTAATGGGAAAAAACTCATGTTGCGTTGACTGAAGTTGCTTACAAGATTAACAAGTGAAAAACAGCCATATTTTTTCCGTAATTTCGAGTTTTCGAAAATTTAAAGATACAAAAATAAATTTCTATATAGGTTTATACCTTTATTGTATATATAGTATAAGTAGTGGGAAAGTAATAATAGGGAAAATGGGGAAACATGGGAAAACAGTGGAAATATGAAAAAATAAAGAAAGCATGGAAAAAAGGAAAAGAGTAAAAATAGAGTCCACTAATACGGAAAACAGGAAAAAACAATGAAAAATATGAAGAAATACTAAAAAATAGGGAAAGATAGAGAAAAATGGGAAAAATAGTTAAAAATTGGGAAAATGGGGAAACATGGGAAAACAGTGGAAATATGAAAAAATAAAGAAAGCAGGGAATAAAGGAAAATAGTAAAAATAGAGTCCACTAATACGGAAAACAGGAAAAAACAATGAAAAATATATGAAGAAATACTAAAAAATAGGGAAAGATAGAGAAAAATGGGAAAAATAGTTAAAAATTGGGAAGAAGTAGGAAAACAGGGAAATTGGTGAAAAATGAGGAAAACAGGGAAAAATAAATACAAATAGAATAGATACATAAAGAAATTCAAAAATATATAAAACAGGAAAAAACAATAGAAAACAGCAAAAAATAGGAGAAATTTCGAAAAAAGAGGAAAATAGGGAAAAAAAACTAAGAAAAACAGTGACAAATTTGGAAAAATACGAAAAAAAATAGGGTGAAACAGTAAAAAATTGGGAAAAATATTGAAAAATAGGGGATAATAGGGAAAAAATAGAAAAAAACTGAGAGTTATGACAATAAAAAGGACTTTAATTGTAATCATTAGGGTTAGTTAATAACTTAAGGTAATTAATCACTTTAATAACAAATAGAACGCAGTAATCGTTATTATTCAAAAATTAATCACCTTAGAAATCCAAATGATTGGTACCATTAAATATTTTACTTAACACAATTAAACACAGTATTAACAGTAATTAAACAAGTTGTATAGGGACCGGTGACAAGTTTTATTAGTTTTGTGTTACAAAAGCGTGCATGTGTGACATCTTCAAACGTATTACAAATATTCACGACCGAGAGCCGAGACAGGATCTGATGTACACTAAAAATCATGGATGTCCTAAATAGTACAGAAAAAAATTGCTGATAACGGTGTAAAAATAATTACAGTGAAACTTATTAAATAAAAAGTGTTTTTATATCTTTTTCTGTTATTTTCGGACTGCTACAAACACACGTCGACCGAAATTGCGAAAATCAAAGAATTGGAGTATCGAGCTATCATCAAGTACCTGTATTTAAAGGAGTTAAGAGGTAAGCAGATTTACGAAGATATAATTAGCGATCAATGTCTATCATATGCGACCATGAAAAATTGGATTGCAAACTTCAAAAGTGGTAAATTTTCCATTGAAGATGAATAGCGATCAGGAAGGCGAGTTTCTGTATCCGTCCCTGAAAATATCAATGCAGTTCATGACATAATTATTTAATACGTCCATCATATAGTTCACGCATATGACGAAAATTTTTACAAAATAGATCCCCACATGTCTAAATGTTAACCAAAAGCCTGCAAGAGTAGAAGTATCGCGTTAGATCTGTGCTCGGTTTAAAAAAGACCTTTTAAGCCGTATTGTTACTATAAATGAATCTTGGGTATATTTGTACGACCCAGAAACAAAGCAGCAATTGATGGAGTAGACGTTTTTCAAGGCCTAAGAAATTTCGCGTTTAAATATCCACTGGAAAATTGCTTTATTTTTTGGGATTTCCATGGAGTAGGGGTGGGAGGGTGAAGATGGCGCGGAGGCAAAGATGACGCAGCTAGTTATTTCCTAATTCGAACTATATAGAGGTCTGGTCCCACTATAAACAGGACACGTCTGCCGAAGTGAAACGTGAATCAGACATTTTTGTTATTGCCTGGTTTTATTCTAACCTTAAAAGGTAAGTCGTTCGGTTTTAATATTTTACTTTTATTTTGATGTAGTAGTAATACACGATTAGTTTTTTATGTCTTACATACGTTTAATTAATACATTAATTGTGACAAATAACATTTGTTTTAATATTTATACTGCAGTGTTTGATCGGGTAAGTTGGCGCAATGTGCGTCATCTTACCCGTCAAGCCTTTATATGCGATTTTACATGTGTTTTTTATTTGTAGATGCCGTTGAACTATAAGAGAAAAACTGAAAGAGGATGTTATTCCACAGCAAAAGTAAGTGCTGCATTAAATGAAATATTGGCCAATAATAGAAAAATTCGAGAGGTTGCTAGAACATTTGAAATACCAGAAGCAACTTTACGACGGAAATTGAAAATTAAAAAGAAACAGACCGAATTAAAATCTCAGTCTTTAGGAAGAGCTCCCATATTTACACCTGATCAAGAAGCTGAAATTGCCAGTCATGTGATCACATTGGCAAAATTGTTTTTCGGGCTAATGCCTATGGAGTTAAGAAGAATTGCATATAAGTATGCAGAAAAAAATAATATTCCAAACACGTTTAATGCCGAAAAACAAATAGCGGGTAAAGACTGGTTCCAACGTTTTATGAAAAGGAACTCACAAATTTCATTACGAAAAGCATAAGCCACCAGCATTAACAGAATAACTGCTTTCAACAAATCAGAAGTTGATCTGTTTTTTGCTAATTTAATAAAAATTCAAGACAAGTACAACTTTTTACCTGATCGAATATTCAACGTCGATGAAACTGGAATATCGACAAGGAGTGTTGTCAAGCATATCTAACTCCCCTATCAAAAAACATGTATCTATACAGTTGATTTTTCCAGTACCGGTTCCCATGGGGAAAATGAAAAAAAAGCAACGTCCAAAACAACATTCGGAAGTTTTAACCAGTACTCCATTTAAAGATATTTTGGAAGAAAAAGATCGAAAGAAAAAATTAAAAATTGAGAAGGCAAACGCCTCTAAGAGAAATTTATCAAATGCTACAGAAAATAAAGAAAATAAAATAAAAGGAAAACAAAACAGATTAAAAAAGACAAAACAAAACAATTTAACTAAATCCAAAAAGAAAAAGATTGTTTTAGAAAGCGATAGTGAGGAAGAAAGCTACGATGACGGAGAACTATGCGATGATGATGAACTTGACGACATTAGTACCTCAGGGGAAACTTGCACAATATGTGGTGACTGCGGAAAGGACAACGAAGTATGGTTCCGATGCACATATTGTGGTCTTTGGTCACACAAAGCCTGTACAGGTGTGGAAACTCCCGATAATTACATTTGCGATTTTTGTCCCATTTAATATGATGTTTTTTTTGCCTTTAAATATAAGTACGTTTAATGCATTTGACTTTTACTGCCTGCGTCATCTTAACCACCACGGTGCGTCATCTTTCCCGCTGTGGAGGGAAAGATGACGCAAATGCATTTTTTTTTGTTTTTTCAATAATATTTTTAGTTTACTTGGAAAGTACAAAACAACTACACTGTGTCGTAAATAATTATATACTTTATGTATGTATTATATTTGCACCTACCCATACAACTTTCCGCACAAAATATTAAGGTACTTTCTTAGGTGCGCCATCTTCACCATCTCTCCCCTAATCATGATTGATTATCTGGAAACGAGTAGAACAATAACTGGGGATTACTATTCGACGTTACGACCACTCTACGAGAAACAATTAAGGAGAATTTAATAGACGAGGAAAGTCATCCAAAGGTGTTTTGTTTTTGCAGGACAATGCCTGTACACACTAATCGCATGTTGCCATGCCACAATTCGTGATTTGGGGTTCGAATTACTGGAAAACCCCCCTTATTCACCAGATCTGACTCTGACAGGTCTAGAGACGTTGTAGGTTCGGTGTAATAAATGTATTAAATTAAGAGGAAAATATGTTGAAAATCTATTTGTTTGCTTCTAAGAAGTTTTCCTCGTACTAATAATACGTAAACATTTATTTAATTATGTTTTACGACTTTTTGAAGATGCGAAATTTTCAATAATTTTAGAAAAGTTACAGGTTCTAGATAATCTAGACTCGATAGCTAATATACCAAGAGCAATTAACCGTTCCCGAACCATGGTTTAGTTCTAGAAAAATGACTAAAGGTTTATTCTGCTTTCGTCGAGAAACATTTTACATTTCCAAATTATTAGCCACTAATTTACATTCATTCAAGATGTTAGGCTATTTTTACGTTGAAGCCATTAAAAGGCATTAAAAAATTCCAAATATTTTAAATATTCAATTCAACTCTTACTTCTGGTGTTAAATTAAGCTCCAATAACCCTCCATTCCGGGTAGCTTTTCGCAGATTTGTTTAATTCTAAAGAAATTGAAATTAAAAAAAAATCAAGTGGAAAACGAGTCCATTAGAAGATTATAAGAGAATTGTCATTAGAGTTTTTGAAAATTGTTACAAATGTTGCTGGACACGGTCCCCGGTATTTTGTACCACCTTATTCAACACCCTCTCGTCGGGCCTGCATATTGTGAAGGAGGTCAGAAATAATCATTTTAGTTATATATTTTATAGTTTTACCGTATATTGGACGCAATCACCCAAAGATGGAGAAGGTTGCTATCATTAGTGGTTGCGATACAACATCAACTATATGTACAACTTGAAAAACCAACAAAAAGAAAATAATATTGATTCTAACATGATCGCCCCAGGCAACGTGTTTTTATTGCTTTATACTAAATGCAGCAATTGAAGCATCAATTCACTCCATTTGGTTCAATTCAAGGGCGGATCCAGAGTCTCACTTTAGGGGGGTCATAACTCGTGAAGAACTTCTGGGGGTCCTCTCCCGGAAAATTTTGGGCTATATTATTTATTGGTATTTATAAAAAACATCACAGGATAGGGGGGGGGGGTCATGACCCCCATGACCTCCCCCCTGGATCCGCCCTTGGTTCAATTGCTTTGGAAAATCGTCAAAAAACAAAAGTAAACCTTTCAGCTACCCCTTCAATAAAAACAGGAGTACGTATGGATCCAGCACCTATTTTTTACAAATGTAAATAAAAATATGTATAGACATTTATTGAAGAATAAATAAATAAAACTCTAAAGCCATGTACCACATAAAATATAATAATAATCAAATTTAGGGAACGGCAACTAGTTTCGGCTTAAAACCCATCTTCAGGTCATAAATTGGTTGATAACATTGTAAAATTGAAACAATTAACATAATGATGTAGTAATAGGGTTTAATGTAAAGGGGGGTTGGTTTTATAAGAAGTATAGGGATGAAGTGACATGTGGAATAAAAGGGGGGTAGGTTAAATGATAAAATTGTCGAACATGCAAATGTAACTTAATAAAATTAGTATTGATAAGGAATTTATTGAAGATTGGACCACATTTGAGGTATGGATAATCTTATGGATTTATTTATTGAAGAACTTGAACCAGGAACTCAACAAGAGTTAAAGGTTCAACTCATGATGAACCCTTCTTATAGTTATTTAATTTTTTGTTGTTCTAATAATTAATTAGTAAACTTTGTATACATCTTATGCATTAGTTGATGATTATATATTATTATATACTTGGAACGGCTCATAATACCTCGGGCCAGTAAGCCTAAAATCTACAAAATGCCCTTGGTTCATTAATACCTATTTTATATTTAAGTATACAAAAATAAATCTAATTTTGTATAATAACCTTTATTATGGCTCGTACATATATTATTTTGTACTTTAATAAAGATGTGTTATTGTATATTATTTTGTGTGCTAAATTTACTTTTACGAAACACTAAACTTTTAAATTTAAAGAAATATATGCATGAGTAGTGGTCTAAATATATTTTTAGTTAATTAAAAAAATAAATTTAAATAAAAAAGCAAAATTTTATTGGTTAATAATTTTTTGTTTATTACGTAATAAGTATAAATTGTTTGTTATTTATCAAAACGTGTAGTAAAAATTTCTCCACGCCCATGCCTTACAAGTAATAAAAAAATAGAACTCTTGGAATTTCAGGAATGTGTTTCACTTACCTCTAAACAAGGCACAAATCACAAAAATTCCAACGAGAAAACGATTCCCATCAAAACTCATCTTAGTATTCGCGACACGTACAACATTAAGACATTCGAAATGGGGTTATTTGTAGTTTTTCTCAGTCTTCTTATATGCGGCAATTGGATCGGAAGCTGTACAAATGATTCGGCAAAATCGGAAAGTCTTTCGCATTCCAGGACATGGATTATCACATCATATTTGCAACTGCGCACAAAATAAATTCGATTCTATACAATTGAATCATTCTGGACCGTTCAGGGGTGGATGGCATCATAAAAGGGGTGGAGAATTGATTTATATGTTTTGTGGTTGGGAGAATAACTTAAGAATATGATGACTTACGGGGAACAAAACAATCATTTAAAATTAAAAAAATAATTTGATATTATTAGGTATATCCATCTATATATTTTTTGTTTTATATAAATTTACAAATCAAATATTAAAAATAACTTTGTATCGTAGAATGTCCTCATTGTCGATATATTATATTGTACAGTAGAGTTCAAAATATGTTAGATAATTTATTTGTGGACTAGGCGCGCGCGAGTGGCAAAATGTGGGGAGCAGTAAAATTTAGACAGTGTTATCCGAGACACAAGTAAAGACCCATAACTTAGCCTAAACGTATTTTTAATGTTTAAGTTGGAGCAACTTGTTTTCCATAAGTTATTTTAAGTAATTTGATTTTAAAAAGTATAAAAAGATGCAGCACTATATTGAGCGTAAAGAGGGTGGCCGAATTATACTGCCTTGGCGCGGTAGACGTCTAAATCCGCCCCTGTTTACTTTATGAGGAAAAGTATAGAAGACAATTAACATTTGTGTACATATATATATAGGACTGGATTGAAGAGGAATTAAAACACAAATTCTGCTAATCACAAAACGCATTTATTGCTAGGTAAAAAACTTTCCTTATTCACTCTTAATTCTTGGGTTATCACTCTTCACTTTTATTTCTAACAAATCTGGCAATAAACCCCATACCCCCAATTTAATGTAAAGGTGCTAAACCAAACACCCCGGCTCAATTTAATGTAAAGGTGCTAAATCCCACACCTCAATTTATTGTAACATATAGAGGGGTCGATACTGTAACTATTCCGTTAAATTTTAATGGTCTTTAAAATTTTAACAGCCGCTAATATCATTTCGGTATTCGCTAACTGTCTTTTCGTTTAAAACTAAAACGATTCCGTTAAAACGGTAGCTTTTAAAGGCAAGTTAAAAGCAAGTATTAAAAAATAAAGGTATTAAAAATAGCGTATTTTGATATTAACTTTTTAGGTTTTAATTGAAGAATTAATAGAAAAGTTTTATTTCGTGTTAAAGTAAAAAATTATTTTATTTTAGAGCTGAATTAAAGACTGGAAGAGCAGCCAAGATCACTATTAATGGTGTTTTCTAAATTTTCCATGACAATCTTAAATTGACCAATCAATACTTATTACCTATATATTCTATCCATGACAAAAAAAATTAGAGAATATCGTATGATTAATTTGAAAAACTTACCTCATAAAGCGGTTCGGGAAATTCACGAGCGCCCATTCTATGAGAAGTACTTCAAACTCCATTTTTAAGCCACACTTTTGTAACAAAAAACTAATAAAACGTGTCACCAGTCACTATACAACTTGTTTAATTACTGTTAAATAATTTGTTTAATTGTGTTAAGTAAAATATTTAATACTCCCAATAATTTGGATTTCTAAGGTGACTAATTAATTTTTGGTTACTGGTTACTGTTTTCTATTTGTTATTAAAGTGTTTAATTACCTTAACCATAATTATCACAATTAAAGCACTTTTTATTGTCATAACTAAACATTTGTTGAGTCCTAATACGTATTAAAGTTTTTATCTACTTAAATTCTAAATGCTGAATAAACTTTTTCCTCCGTGTAGATGTCAGAGCTAATAATTTTTCCTCCATGTCTGAGAATGGCTTTACTAGAGCGCCTCCTTTCAGTCCCTTGTCCGTCTTTTCACGCTTGTCTTCATTTCACTGATTGTCTGAAATATGTAATTTATTTAGTCCTAATCAAAGCTTTTAAAATTCATAACACTTACATAGTTCCACTGCTTAATGGTTTTTGGCGGACATATTGCATTTAATACAACACTCGCAATTGACCCCTAAGTTGATTCACTTTGGTTAAATCTGTAAGATTTATCTTTCCGCCAAGTAAAATTTTATTTTCTTCCAGAAAACCTCTATTAGGTAGGTAATCATTTTGTTTATTCGTGGTTCTTTTTGCAGACATTTGAAATATATATTGCAATATAAAATATGGTAATATAAATATAAAACTACTTACACAAACAAGTAGAATATATATTGTCTTCTTTTTTCCTTTTAAAGTTGAACCATTGTATAAAGAGTAATATGATATGGGGGGATACCTTGCACCCAGTTGAGTACCTTTACCGGATATGAGCCGTTGATATATAGCCGCGCGTCTATGATAAAGGATCAAAATAGTAAAAAAGAATTGATCATTAGAAATTCTCGATCGCGTCACATTAAGGTATATGGTGAGTTAATTAGATCCTAAAAGGTGTACATTCCAATAATCGCAATAATCTGACGATGTCAGTGTGACGAAAGGAAGTGGGGAGAGATACAAATTTTTAAAAATAACGTCACCTTGAAATAATCAAGCGCGGTTAATTTTTTTTTCATTTGGAAGGAAATAATTTAAGGATCACGAAAAAAATATAATCTGATGATTTCCTCAAACCGGAGTACTTAAAAGCATCAATAAAGTGTGGTGTGTGCAGCTGCTGAGAATTATATGTATTTCCCACTCCGCGCCTTTCTTCCCTTCTCACTCTTTGCTATTTCGCACTCTGGTATTCTCTATAGTATGTCTATAGAGCTTTTAAAAAATGCTGCCACAGAACAAGACGTATCGCTGTTCTTTCTCGAAAGATTGAAATATTCCTAATCATAATTGCTGTAATTAAGGATCAATATTTCCGTGAAGAGAATCTGAGGATGAAATTGTGGACGAAATCGAGCCAGGCGAAAATGATTCGACGGATGAAGATTTAAAAAAAATTAAATTCTTATACTTATTTTTCTATAAATATATGTACTTATCCAGTTTAAAAGTTTTTTCTTTGCATTCTATTTCCTGTGCTTTTAATGGACTAAATTCAATGATTAAACAAAAACATTAAGATTATTGGTCAGCACGTCTAGGACATTAAGATGAAGCGTATACATCTTAATCTGACACGCTGGAGTATTTCTTTGGGTATACTTGCCACCCTCTTAAAATATCTGACACGCTCGATTACATTTTTTTGTCCATTTTCAAACCTTTCGTACAGCCACCCCCATCGTGCAAATCGTCAGATTAAGCAACCTCCATTATTAAAGATACGTTTGGAATACATAATATCAATGTCTGACGCGGTCGGATATTTCCATGTAACGGTTTTTTTACATTTTTGAAATTCTATAGACGCTCCCCCCACCGATGAACGGATATACATTATATAATATTTTTTTCTTTTTATCATCCAAGCTTCGATATAGGTCTTCACGACGTTTGAGTAAATCCCCATTTAGCATCGTGGTCTCCCCTATTATAACCATTGTATAAAAAGTATACAATGCTATAACGAATACATAATTTGATATTGACTGCTACTAAAGTCAAGCAACTAATTACTACATTTCTAAATGATCGTCCGATAGTCGATAAATGACGACCAATAAAAATAAGAAATGGAATAAATGAATGAATGGGTGGGCCCATTGTTTAGTTTTTGTTGTTAAATTAAAAATAGTTGGTAGGATAAGGGAAAATAGTATAATTTGATCACAATATTTAAATAAAATTAAAGATAAATTTGCTGTCAAAAGGGATCCGATAGCGCAAATTTTGCGATTTTTTAATATATAATACGTGGGAACATTTTAAATGAACGAATCTAAGTAGTGTAAATAAAAAAGGATTGTTAATAAAAAACAAATAAATTTATAAACCCAATATAAATAAAACTTATTTTCAAAGGAATTTGAGTAAGATCTATATTTAAAATTATAATCTCTATTTCCAGTGGTGATTCAAATTGACAGTGTAATTAAACTGCTTATATTCTTCAACATTTGTTTTAATACGAAGTATAAGCATTAAGAAATGCGAATTTTCAAATGACAATAATATTTTTCGTGACAATATTTTTTGGGACCTCCGGGCGTCGTATCAAATAAAAAATGATCGTATTTCTTTATATTTCACAAAAATAAACTCACAATCATAAAATTACGACCCCCAAACTTACTCCATCTCTCAACGGCTAAAAGCATAATAATCAAATATTCCCGCTTGAGAAACCCCCAACCCTCTTCTTTTTCATTCCAACCAACATCTCAGTGTCACCAACCCAAATAAAATGATCCGGTACCTTAGCACCTTAAAGTATACAACCACAGACAAACATTGTTGGTTGTCTACCCAAAACCTCTACATATTAGACAATTACCAGAACTGAAACGACAATTTTAAAATCATGAAGGGAAGTGAGATAATGTACAAAATGGACATTAAAATTTAAAGAAATGCACAAATTTAAAACAAAAAAACCCTGTAGATACCCTTTTAAATTAAAAAAAAAGAAAAACATCCTATTTTTGTCATATTTGTAAAATTTCCATCTATAGAATACAAAGAGGCATTTGTAAGGATTTATCATAAACAAATCAATTTTATGTTTTTTATCTAATTTATTTTAACAGTCTTGGACCAGTGCTAAACCTACTTTTTAGGTAGATTTCCATATATGGAATCTACCTATTGTAATAGATTCAATGGTGGGGCCAAAAACTGGGAATAGGGACGCTACGCCGTTTATGACCTGGAGAATAAGAATCAGTAAAAAAAAATTATCTGTATATACCTATATGAGTAGACATTCCGTTCCGGCATGATAAGAGGTCGCAATTTTTGTCCAATCAAAACCAAATTTGGTACAAAAATTCTTTAGGGCAGTCATTTGTTGCGTATTGTAAATGGGTATTCTACCTCTAAGGGGGTGAGAATTGGATGGGGTTGAAATGTCAAAAAAATCAGATCTCCGCCATTTTTGAAAATATTAAAAAAGACCATTAGACTTTCTTTATGCTCTGATTATTATAAAATTAATTTGTCTAAAACATTTTTTCATTCGACTCACGGTGGTGGAACTGGAGGTTGTTGAAATTTCAAAAAATTTATATCCGCTATTTTCAAAAATATTGAAACAGGTCATAATTTTTCTATGTTCTAATTATTATAAAATTAATTTGTCTAAAACTTTTTCTTTCAATCCGACCTAAAGGGATGGAACTGGAAGGGGTTGAAATTTCAAAAAAATCATATCTCCGCTATTTTTGAAAATATTGAAACAGGTCAATAGAGTATTTTCATGTTCTAATTATTACAAAATTTATTAGTTTGAAACTTTTTTCGATCTGACCATATCGTGGGGTGGGGAAGGATCAAAGTCTCAAATTTAGACAACAGAAATCTACCTCCCCTGTCGACAGATTTTTTTTTTTAAATATAACGATTTTGTAAAAAAAGATGCAGATGAATCTTTCATAAAAATAGTAATGAATGAATTTATTCGATAGTAACAACTTATTTAGTAATTATTCGATAGTACCCATCACAAGTACGGAACCCTAACATCATGCATAAAACTAACCGTCTGCTGGAGATCTTTTCGGATGAGTGTACTTGGAAATTGTTTATATTTTTTCAATCATCAAACCTATAATTGTACCTACCTGATGCAAAATATACTTTTAATATGTCTACGGATACGCATGAAAAAGTACGTAAATATCTAACAAAAATACTGGCAAATATTTAACACATTCATTTTCCACCCCAATTAAATGTTCAATGGGAGTTTTCCAATTTGTTGTCGCTGTAATTTTTATTTCCGAATTGGAGAAGTCAAAAAAAGTTAGAATTTCGTCCGCATATTTCAAACTTTTATCCTTAAAAAAAAATAAGGGAATTTTATTTGGAAAATGATACTGAGCACGACCCAAATCTTTTCTGATGGTTTATTACATAAAAAGCTGCGATTTGATTGGTTTATTCTTATTTTAGTCAATGTTTTTTCCCCTTAATTCTTATATCATTTTATTTTCTGTTTAAACTCGCTTTTAAAGTGCTTATTTTACTACTATTAACAATTTGTTTTAAAGTGCGCCACATCTTTTCTTTTCTCCGAAGTAAACGTACAACTTCGTTTCTTTTTTGCTTAACTTTACAAAGCGCAGGAAATTTTTTATATTGAAGTTTTATAATACGTATCTTTCTTTCAACTCGCCTTATCTCCTCATCTATCCAATTGCTACATCTGGGATATTGAATTTCCGGCAAAGGTGATATTTTATCTACACTTAATTTAACATTATTTATGAGGCTGATATAGGATATCAGCATTGGAAGATGTATAGTTCCAATTTTTATCAATTAAGTCTAATTAAATATCTTTTATTACATTTTTGGAAAGATTTCTTGAATAGTCTTTGATCTGTAAATTTTGGGAATTTACATTCAATCTCTTTAATTTTTTATTGGCTTAGAATTAGGTCTGTTTTGAAACTACCTGTAACTCTTGGGCGGATGTAATATGGGCACCAGACTACCTCACCATTTAATCCAATAACTATTTTGGGCACCAGTAGAATTAGTACCTGCTAAATTGCTGATGAATTTTGGGCACCAATAAGATATGAATTGTACTAATCTTGTGATTTTCTTATACAGAATTTCTGACTTTATACCATCCCTACCATTTTTTGGAATACAAAAACACTAAATTCCTAATCCCCAATTCTACGTGCTCTTAAGACGGTCATAAAAGTTTATACCAAACTATTTGGGAGATTATATTTTAGATCCAATATTTTTGGGAAATTTATAATTTATATCTAACATTCTATTAACCGAATTATTGGGAAATCCAATAAACATTTCTAATAACGATTTTTAGAATATAAATTTTAAAAGGTACCTTTAATGCTGGTGCCCATAATGTATACGAGACTAGGGGAATACTAGTAGAGTAGCAGGTAGGTGGGCCAGCTTGGTTCCCATAATAATTTCCCAATTAGGATAACGCTTGTACTATATCAATGTTTAAAATAACTTATCAGACAAATATTCTAATTGCCCAAAATTAAAAAATTATGTAACGTTTTTTTATCTGAACTATTTTTTTATCAGAACTATTTACCATGTTTTTTTTATCATTTTTGCCTTAGCTCTTAATTATAAAACACACTTCACCAATTTATTCATATTCAATTTTATATACTTATCTTTATAAAAAATCTAAACGGATTAGAATTATCTTGACATCTTCGAACATTAAAAATTCTTTTTTGGTAGACAATAAGTAGAGCTGGTTTCATAAATCAATTTCCGTAAAAAAAATTGATAATTGATTTTCAAATTTATTTTAAAATTTTATCAATTAGGTGAGAGGCTGGACACAAAAACGTATTTTTACTGATCATTTTTTTATAAAAAAACTAAATTGTGATAAACTACTGCCTCTAGTATTGGTTTAATATTGGTAAAATTAGATTACTGTGAATTTAAATTAATTTTATTACAATCTTTACACAGAACCTATTCTTTTAAATAGGTAGGTAAAATTACTACAAAAAAACCGAGTAAAGTTTTTGAACACAGTTTTTTTAATACCATTTACAACTATTTAACCTGACCAGTAAAAAGTATAAATAAAATGAAAACAATTTATTATCCTTAAAAATAATTGATAACAGCTCTGATTGTATAAAGATGTTTTATAAAAAAAAAGAAAATATAGCTTATTTAATTTAAAGAGGACTAAAGGTTTTTGTATAATAAAATTTCTAACACTGTACAATAGGTAGTGTTTACTGCTTCCATTTTCCTAGAAAACACATTGACCAACTCTTAACAAATACATGCCAATCTTCATAACGAAAGTAAGCCCAAATTCTCTTGATGGTAAAAGAATCACCAATAAAATCGGTCACGTATTTATACAGAGCACGCACAAAATAAAAAGTCCTATTGAATTTTAAGTAAAATGGGTTACAATGATGTTGATGTAACAATGGTGGAATAGATGGTGACGTTTGCCAATGACGGCCTTAAATTTAGAAGGCGAACAACAACAAGAACGCCATCATAAGACAGAAGAGACCCATAGCTTCAGACAAGGCAAAACCTAAAATGGCGTATGAGAAGAGCTGTTGTTTCAGGCTTGGATTTCTTGCGTAACCGATGATAAGGGAACCGAATACTGTTCCAATACCAGCACCTGTAATAAAAAAGGAAATAATATTAATATTACATTATCTAGAAAATGCTTTAATAGAATGGTCAAATATCTGAAACATTGGAACATTGTTAAATCATTAGTTATTTAGTTTAAGAAATTTGACTTCCTATGTGATTAATTGAAATAAAAAAAATGGATAGGACAGATAAGGAGCATTTTAAAATACCTACCTCGGGTGTAGACAGCAAATACCCATGCAGTATTTTTCAAAAAAAGCATTATTATTCCAAAATACATTTTTAACAAAACTCGATATACTAAACAAATTTTAATATCAAACATTGATGTCTATTTTTAACTGTACATGAATCTTATGCCATCAAAAAATTTATTTCTTATATCTATTAATTTTAAAGGGCGAATAACATTAAGAAAGCTATCATAAGACAAAATAAACCCATCGCTTCTGATAGGGCAAATCCAAGGATAGCATAAGAAAAAAGCTGCTGTTTCAGGGAGGGGTTCCTAGCATATCCAATTATTAAACAGCCAAAAACTGCACCAATACCAATGCCTAAAAGGATGTGTAAGTTTAGGATACATGCAGGGATTTAAATGACCAATCGATCTATCAAAAAATATATGTAAATGAATAACTTCAAAGAATATTGGTAAATACTTATAAATATTCAGAAACTCTACCGATAAAAACAAGTCGCAGTTTGCAATGCATTGAAAACTAATGAGGGTAGTTTTTCTCAGGAACTATAAGAGATGGTGCAAATCTGAATAAGTATGAATTCAGCGTTCAATTTAACGTCGGAATGGCTATTTTTAATACCGGAAGTATCTCTTCCGGTGCAGTGTGTAAAACCGGAAGTCGCACAAACCTGAAACTCGCCTATGCACACATTCAAGATGTGCCGAATTTATAACCTTTGACCATTTATATCGCTATCTGTTATAGTTCCTTAGAAATAGATGTGGATAGATCCGTATCATTAGTGGTTTTCTTTCCTTAAGGGAAAAACTACCTAAAAAATGTTGATTTGACAGAAAACCACCTCTAGAATTTGTGATTTTCGTCTGTCATGAGTTTCTGGATATAATGTATCAAAATATTTTTACGTTTGTTAGGTGGATAAATTCATTAATAAGATTCGAATAAAATTTTAAGCAGCTTTATAAAATAAAACTACCTACTACAAAGAACATTTATTAACCCTTTCACTAGTGGTTTATATTTAAAAAAAGATACTAGATTTTCAACTATTCAAATTTCAGAACAGCTTAACAAAAATTATGCAATACAGACATTTTATAATTTATTATTTTAAAAAATCTACAAGATTTTGACTTTTTTACTCAAGTGGTAACCAGATTTATACTCGTTTAGATTTTAAGCCACACCTAATGTAAATTTGAAGAAAAATAATTAAACTAACAATATCCCTGTTAAAAGTAATTAGATTCATATTATTATAATGAAATTTGAAGAAAAATAATTAAACTATCAATATCCCTATTAAAGGCAATTAGATTCATATTATCACCAATTATATACTCCTTTAGATTTTAAGCAACATGTGCTATGGCACTTAAATTAGGTATAAAAATGACTAATTATTACACAAAGGATGATGGAGCCCAAGAACAGACAATAATTTTTACAATATCGGTAAATCACTAGTGACTTACTCTGTCAATACATAAGGAGCAAAGGACGTAGTAGTTATCCCGCTATTAGGACTACGTCATAGCATAGGATTTTAAAAGTGGACGTCAAATAAAGTTGAAGTTTAAAAATAGACTGTGAATGTGTTAAAGATCATATTATTTAAAAAAAATATTTCACATTATTGTTGGTGTACATTCAAGTCGAAAAAATCTAATGAAAGTTACATTGTACTAAGCTAAAGTGGAGCATCTAGATGGAATAATTAATAAAACTAACTAGAGAAGAGATTTGATGCAATAGATTTTATAATAATAAAAGAAGGGCAGAAAATAATAATAAAAATAGAGAAGAGATTAAGCAACAGATTCTAAGATAAACGCATTTTCTAGTCAGCTAACAGATCTAAGTGATTCACTAAAAACAAATAATTCGAGATATGTAAACTAAATGAAAAATTAGATGAAATGGAAGCCAGCGATAAGAAAAACACTTTACGAGTTGACAGTATAAAAGAAGATAATGAGAATCTAATGTGCACAATGAGTAAAATGTGGGATAACGGACATAACAACATTTACAGACTGGACAAGTAGATGTAAAGATACAATAAGAACATTTATAGTTGAATTCGTCACCTATTTAAAAGGAACGAAATATTGAAAAATAGAGGCAATTTTAAACAAACTGGAATTTTTGTAAATGAAAGTTAAGAATGGCAAAAAACAAATGGGGAGTAAGGAAGCCTGTAGATTTAAAAATATTTGTAAAATAAAATGGCAAAATTATGCCCACCCAAAGTAGAAGTTAAAACAGTAGTACTTATTTCAAAGTTGAATTTATTTTGGAGTTTTTATTCTTTATTTGCAATTAGAAAAGATAAATATATGAAGAAATAAGCTTTTACGAATTACTAAAATTTACTTTTTGTTTGATGCAATTATCAAAAAGTATTCAATTAATTACTTTACAGTAAAATGTAAAATTTCAATGTATTTTATTAATGTATATTTTTATTTTATTCACATTTCTCTCATTTAGGTCTTTACAATACGTTATAGTTATTTGTTTAGGGTTTAAATTATCAGTATTATTAGAACTGCACAGGGTTGAATACAAAGACAGCAGAAGTTTACACAAATAGCGCAAATGGGAATTATGATATTCTAGTAATTACCGAATCGTAGTTGAGAAAGAACGTATTTGACATTAAATATTAAATACTGATTTATATAAGTATGTCGAGTGGACAGAAACTTAGAAATCACAGGTAAAACAAGGGGTGGAAGGGTGTTCATAGCGATTAAAAATAAATATAGAGTATTAAGTTACACAAAACACCACAATATTTGGGTAGGGACTTTTCCCCTACATGTTGTCAGTCACTTTAGAGATTGACGTTAAATTATGATTTAAAGTCATTTGTTCACAATGTTCAAAAATGTTTAGTTGTCCCGCGGTCAAAAACGAATTAGCCAGAATTCTTTTTTTATCTGAGTTTTTGTTTATATCTAGTTTCATTTTTAAAATTAAATATTTGAAGCGTATTTAGAACATTAAATAGAAAATATCCTCTATAATTTGAATTATTGATTATTAAGGTAAAACTTCAACACAATGTAAAATTTTCTATTTTTGGTATCTATATGCACCCAGATATTGTATTCACCATTTAGGATGAGATAATTTCGCTAATTTACGAGGGTACTGCCCCCTCCCCACAAGAGAACGATTGGACATACAAATTGGTAATACAGTGGTATAAAAACTATTAAAAATAAATAATTTTGTATACTTTGTTATTTCCCAGCAAATGTTTACAATTTTTGATGAATTTTTAATGTTTTTTGAAACTTTAAAATTTTTGACATGTTATTTTTCGATGAAAACTTTCGAAACTATCGTAATTTTTGAATTTCTACATATTTTTTTGTTGAAATTTGGAATTTTTTTTTGAAATATTGTCAAAATTTTTGAATTTGTTAAAACAGTTTAAATTTTCGAAAATTATTAAAATAAAGTTTATTTAAATTGACTCAAAATTCAACTAATGCGAAAATGTTTTAATGTTTTTTGCAATATTTTGTCCATGGAGCTGCAAAATTTTTGCAATAAAATAATCCAAAAAATAGTAAAACTCTTAGTCATACCACAATAATGTAATTAAGATATTTAACAAACGAGGAGCAACATGTTTCGGGAATTCGATGGCCACCATCAGGCCTATAATACAAAAAACTTGATAAGCAAGTGCAACATATTCAACTGTACAATGACAATGGTATGGAAATTTAAATGAAAACATTCAACTCTATACATGGTGATTGACATAAAAAAATTTAAAGACTTGTTTTACTACATAAAAATTTTTAGTTTTTATAGCCGAGGGCTACTGGAGGGCTGAGCGTTTTTTTGTATTATAGACCTGATGATGACCATCGAATGGCCGAAACATGTTGCCCCTCGTTTGTTTAAATATTTTAAATTACATTATTGTGGTATGCCTAAGAGTTTTATTATTCTTCGAATAATTTTACCACATTTAAGTATGGTTAATCTTGTTTTTGAAATAAAATGTTTAAAAATAAAATTTATTAAAAACCAACTTCATTCACTTGTAGTTACAGTTGTTGTGGTACTGAGCATATAATTTAAAACGTAAGTAGGCATCCCACTAAAATCAAGTTTGATTTTAGGATTCTGGGCAATATCATCCTAAGTGATAAATACCGTAGCACACTGAATAAATATAAACTTTGTCAAACTACTCGACCGCTTGGTTAAAAATTAGAGAAGTGGGGAACGAAAGAACAAAGGGAAAATTTGAGAAGTGGAGGTATCGTTTTAGTTGTTGGACAATCTATACTTCATGTTTTGATTTTATGCAAAATTTTATAAATGAGAATCAGAGATCTCATGTATTTATAGCAGGTTTAATCCAGGCATTTAATTATTATCCTTTTATGTCACAATTAAATATCAACTATATATCAAAAATAATTATTAAAAAAAATTACTCAATGTCAGAAGATATTCTTTAAATTCCCCGAATAGTATATTTTTTTCTTAAAGAGAAAAATTGTTAGCGAAAGGGTTCAAGTATCAATATTCACCTAATCTTTTATTAAATAAAACATGAGTAAGTATTACATAAGATAATTAAAATAAATATTTTATCATTAAAAAAAAACCTGATTTAAGTGAGAATGTTCCCTTAATACTTTAACATATGGAAAAGCTTTAGATGAAATGTGATTAATTATGTTTTAAATTATATAATTTTAATCAGAAATTATTAAAAAAATATATTCAATGAATATAATTAAAATGAAAATAAGCAAGAACTGATTAGTAAAAATTTGCTGTTATCACTTACATTTTGATCCCATAGTTATGAATCGTATGAAATTTTAAAACTAACAAAAACTACATACTTTTTAATATTAATTAGCTTTATTTGTAATTATTAAGTTCAAATTAGAAATGATAAAAGATAAAGATCAATTAATATAAGATTTAACCACCGAAAGTACAAAATTAAAAAGCATGGTCATGATTACATAATGTGCACTATTTTTACATAATTATGTTAAAAACACGCCTCATTTAAGGATTTTTAAGGTAACTAAATAAGGGTAGTAAAGATTTATTTTAAATAAGATTTGTGCATACCTGATCCTGCTACTCCTACAGTGGCAGCACCTGCACCAATAAATTTAGCAGCAGAGTCAATATCTCTGCTTACTTGTGTGGTTTGGAAACTGCGAATAGCGGGAAGGAGCGCTGGCTGTTTGTGTTGTTGCACATTCTGTACCTGTATTTGACTTTGATTTACTACACTGCTCAGAGGCCTTAAATATTGTTTTGTATTAGAGATGAGCTGAAAAATAAATTAAATTAGAAACTGAAAACTTATTAATTAATATTAAGTATTAAATAGTAAAAGTATAAGAAGTAACTTAAAAACTGTTATACTAATCTAATATATGGGAGGTTACATAATGGTTCATTTAGGTTTAACTATAACATGGGAAAATCTTATTTAATTTAAAATACTTACTGCGCTTCTTGTAGCAGGGGCAATCAGTCTGGCACAGGCAAACATTTTTATTTATTTATTAAATCGTCCGCTACCTACAAGCCTAAAAAGATAAAAGTTAAGAAAATGGCAGCCAAGTACAATCTGTCAAAGTCATAAGAGGTAACGTAAAGTTCGACCTACAGACGCGTTACGTAACAAAATTTGGTCGAGATTTGCCTAAAATTTGATTAAACTACACTTTGGCTAAAACTTTAAAGTTGATTTTATGCTTTTTAACAGTTACTTATGGAAATTTGTTAATTTATAGGAATAATGTAACTAACAATGGCCGGGTCAAAGCCAACTAGATTTACGTAAGACTATGATCGATAATCTTCAAAAGCATATAATTATTGAAAAAAATTTGAGCAAAAAAATTTCAATACGATAATCGGCAATAGAAGTTAATATTTTTTAAAATCCGATGGCACATAAAAGCCGAAAAAAAAATGGATTTAACATTTTGAAACTTACCAAAGAACAGTGTAGTGAATTACGCGAACTTTTCGAAACTGCAAACGTCCAATAGAAGGGAAGAGAAAAGGGTATAAATGCAATTGGAGCTTGCGCATTACGAGTGGAGCATGCGCTTTTATTCGACATATCAGCGGTGTTGCCAAACTGAAATATTAACTTAAATAAAAATATGTATCGAAATTGAAAACCTGTGAGAAATACCCTTTATTAATGAAAAATAAATATATGCATGATTTAATAATTCACTAGAGATGAATAGAAATTACATTTGAAACAAAAAAAAATAAAGATATTTTCTGTTTGGTATCTCGAAGTTGGTACCAGACCACTGTGACAGTAATGACATAATATACTTACCAACATTAGCTGAGTTCGACTTGAAGAATTTGGAGTGATAGGAGTAAAATGGAGTAACACCTAAACCGAATTTTTGTTAGTACTCGAACAGAAGGAGTAACCAATGCGAACCCACCTATTAAAATACAATAATTTTTAACGAACCTTTATGTGAACAGGATTAATAAGTAATAAATGTGTATAATTTTGAATTAAATTTTAAATAAAATAATAATTAATGTAAAGATTTAATTTCTTAAATTAAAAATCGGTTAAAGTGAAACAGAGTACTATTGAACCATACGAGTGACAGAGATATAATTTTATTGTTATAATCGTCTAATCCAGAACAGACAAAAAGCAATCCTACACCATTAAAAATACATTCCACTATATAGAAGATACAATTATCCCCTCTTGATGGTCGATAGTGTCTAAAATGATAGGGTGGTTTATAATTATATATAGATTATTATAAATCAGATATTCAATTATTAAATTAATTTAAAAAAATATCCAAGTTAGGTAAGAACTGGGTAGTTAAAATAAAAAAAATTATTTTCAATTATTTCTAAAAAAAACTACTTATTTTTTCCGCATTTAAGTAGAAAAAAATATGGAATTATATACATATAATAATTTCTTATCTAATAGAGTACCTAGATACATTTATTTATATTATTTTATTGTTCAATATATTCTATATTCATTAATTTTCTCATTTTAAATTATAAACACTAATAATGTGTTAATGAGTTAAAAATCTTCGCATTTTATAATCGAATTGTCTAATCAAGTGCATTTATCTATTTTGATATAGGAATTATGATTATTGAAATCACCCTATACATTTCTAATAACCTTGAGCAGGGGACCGACTGACAACAGCGCTAAAGAGAGAAAGAGATGGATAGCAATGGACAGAAATGGCGGCGCTCTGTCCAGGTGTTCAGTATGGTTTATCTTCACAACAAAATTATGGTGAAAATAGAGACTTGATTTTTGTGAAATTAACGGATTCTGCATTACGTGCAATAGAGGAGTATCTAAAAAATCAGGTAAGTTTTCAAAATAATATTTCCTTGTTTAAATAAGTAATGCAATCTGTTGACTACCACTTTTGACCAGTCGCCATATTCAGATGACTTATTAACCTATTATTTTGTTTCCAAAATAATGATTATGTTACAAGATTATTTTAATAGCGAGAATAAGCTCTTGGAAAGTTTTTCCACCTAATTTTAATTTAAGACAATTTTTGCCTTTTCCTTTAAAGCCCCAGCCACGTCAACATATTGAAAAAATATTATATTTTTGAAAAATTGTCGGTCGAAATAGACTAGTTTCTCGAAATTATGACCCTATAGAGTTAATTTAAAAAGATTGATCTTAAAATTACCATTAAAAAAGTTGAATGGTTCTATCAGCTATTATTTTTAAAAGAGGTTTCATTTTTTTATTTACGTAAATAAATATTTCACTAGATAATGGATTCGTGTGTATTTTGAATTCAAAATTCTACTTAAAATTTAATGAATTGAAAAATAATGTAGGTGAACTCTTATGACATGTTTGTCTACCTAGAAAACCAGATTACTTTTAGTAGCAGACGTTTTTGGGGTTACTCAAGAAAGTAATTGTCATACAAATAGTTAAATAAAATAAAACGATTTGTAATTTATTTGGTATTTCCCCATTTTAACTATTCTACTATCATGTGGGGTTGCCAAATGTAACCAAAAGCACAGCTAAAATTAGATGTCAAAAGTGAATCAAGAATGTAATGTGGGTGCTAAAGAATTTACCTATTGAACACCTAGAAGTAGGTTGTTTATAAGAAAAAAAAATCAATAACATTGAAAAAAATCGTGTTGGAATTTAATCAGTAACCCTGAGTATTTCGCAAAAAATTGCAAATGGTATGCTTTCAGACGAAATATTATATTCGTGACGAATTTTAAAATAGTCAAATCTGAAAAAATATTTGTAAATATAACTATTTTTGACGTAAAAAGGATATGACCCGCATATGCGAAAGGGGATCCTATTAGACTTGACAACGTCGCAGAATCAGCTGGGTGTCAAACTGGAATCTGTTTGGGGTTCAGTGGCGCGACCAGGACGGGGGTAAGGGTAAAATCTATCCCCTCCGTGAGTTATAACGTTTGTTTGCCTTGCTTGGGAACTGGTAATACGAGATTTTGTTAGTATGAAAAGTACTTTTACTTTCTAAATCATATGACTTCTTTTGCTGGTGTCACAGTTTGTTGCAAGTAATTGTAACTCATTGTAAGTTCTAATAGGATAGGAGACGAAATGGTACTAATTACATATCAAATTAAAAAAATACTGGAGAATGTACTGTATTTTTAAAAAGAAAACTATTTTTATGGTTTAAACCTGTTTTTATGAATATTTTACATAATTTCCATTTTTCTTTATGAACGCTTAAAAAAATATACTTAAAGAAAGCATAGTAAATACTTTTTTTACAATAACTAAAAGTATTTATTGATATAATATAGGAATTCATGATTGTTTAATAGTCGGAATTTAAATATTTTTAATGTTGGCTGGTTGGTGTATAAAAGAAATAATTAATATCTAATAATTCATGATCTTGCTTGGCGCTTAAAACATTTTGTTTAATATTTCCTTATGAAATTATTGTTTGTGAAATTGTCATGATTATTGTTTAGCCGGTAAAGAGAAAATTGATTATCTCTAGGAATTCTATATGAATTTAAAATTTAATTTTTTAATTTACACTTTATGTCATACTATATCATTATTGTCTTTTTATTGCTTAGTTACCAACTACATAATAGTATATTATTCAAAGAACATATAATGATGGCTATTATTCACGACGGTGACGTAAACCACCCGTGTGAATAATAGCTATTATATGCGGAGTAGAATACTATACTTTATCCACGACTATTAAATAATTTAGACTCAGTTTTTTTGTTAATTCTCCATTCCATAAACGCTTCATACGCAGATATATAAAGTTTTCAAGATTTTTCCGGTAATAAATTTAAAGTGAGGCTTCTCGTATATCTGGAAGTGTACAAGACATCTCATTTTCACTATCTGTCTCCATTTAAAGTATTTTAATGAAATCTTTTAAACTTTCAAACGTTTTTTTATATTGTACATACAAAATCATAAATCAGTTTAAGCTTTTCATGTTTGATCTAGAAATCAGTGAAACCAGTGAATAATAAAATCATTATTCACTTGTGAATGGTCGTGCGGGCATTAAGTTCACTTTACGGCCGGCAAAGTGCACTTTATGGCTCGCAAAGTGAACCTTAGGCCCTCGCGGGCGTAAAGATAAAAAACAGATAAATTAATAAGGTTAATTAATAAAATTATTATGTAAAAAATTATAAATTATTATGTTAATGAAATCAAATTAAATTTTCAGTTTTTTTTTTATTGTGGATGCAATAACGAATTTGTATGACATAAATTGAGCACCCGCCAATTCGTAACTTTTAATCCCTAGCGTTCATACAATAAAACGTAGACAGGCCAATTCGTAACTCTTCAGTTACATGCACCGGTGAATTCGTAACTTTGGACTGTTGAATTCGTAACCAATAATATAAATAAATATTTAGCTAATTATGACAACATAACATCAGGAACGTTTGGTGTTGGTTGAAGATGAAAAAAAGCAAAATAATTGCACCTCACATGCATTTTACTCACTTATTTTTGGGACTAAAGTGCCACTTTCACTCCCTTGGGATTAATTTTTTTTTAGTCTCTCGAATAACAAAATCAATAGAAACCATAGCCTTGTAAACAAGAGGTGATCTTTTTTTTTCAGTAACTTTTCATAACCATTAAGTAATCGATTAAGTTATCGTTATGAAATAATATTGAGTGTTTCTTTTCACATAATTATCGTATGAATTTCAAAGATTTAGTCCCTGAGGTGCAAAAAATAGCGTATGTACCACGTGATTAAAGTGCTACTTTTAATCCCTCGAGTGATATACTATTATTTTATTTTTTATTACATATATTATAAAATATCATACACAACAAAAGTAAAAGAATATTTTAAGGGTTTTTAACGATTTGTGACTAATTTGATAGAATCATATTCCGTAATTTCAGATAGAGAACGTTTTGTGAGGAGATTCTCAGTAAAGGAGCAGCACCCACCTCCGCATTCCCCATGTTAAATCTCATAAGAAATCGCTAAGGTTCATTCTGGCAAAATTGCGTTAATTCAAGGTCATTCGTTATCGTGGTTTTGGTTCGGTTTAGGCACTTCAGCTCAGTCAGGTACGTCTGCTATTGAACCAAATGGAGCTGAAGAACCTGACAGCTGAAGTACCTAAACCGCAACCCGACGTTATCAAAACCGCGAGCCGGCGTTATCTTTAAGGGATGACGAATGACCTTGAATTAACGCAATTTTGCCAGAATGGACCTTTACAATTTTTTATGTGATTTAATATGGGGAATGCGGAAGAATGGGTGTTGCTCCTTTACTATTCTCCATTTAAAACTTTTTTGAATGAAACTTAAAATTATTTACAACTAATGTTTTATGTCCACGTTCACTCATTATAAAATCAATTCCAAGCACTAACTATTTTTAACAAATTTTGCTTTCGATAGTTTAGCAGTTTTTTTCAAGAGAATATACATAAATAATGTGCATTAGATCTTCTTGTTTGATTTTATGTTAGTATATTAGCACATTTTTAATCTGGCATATCAATTTGTAGTTTT
Organism: Neocrepidodera transversa; assembly: GCA_963243735.1. Classification (NCBI taxonomy): domain Eukaryota; kingdom Metazoa; phylum Arthropoda; class Insecta; order Coleoptera; family Chrysomelidae; genus Neocrepidodera; species Neocrepidodera transversa. Next base: position 8,383,843 of record OY725346.1, on the reverse strand, counting down.
GTACCTTTCAAATGATTAAGGATAAAGGTACGAATTAATTAGGATTGGGGGATTAAAAAAAGTTGCGAATTCACCGGGGCCCAAAAGTTTGTATGTACCGCAGGTATAAATAGAGGCTCTCGGGTTTGTCATATCGTCTCTCTCAGGGCATAAACATTGTTTTATACCCTTGGTACTTATATGTTCATATAAAGTAGAGTGTCAGATACTAATAATGATGTTATACGGTGTGATCCTTTCAGAAGAATATGTGAAATGTTAATACATAAACTTTGACCAAAATAATTAATAATTTAAATAAGGGATACAGCGAACGATCAGTGACGAATATAATATGTGTATTTTATTTAGTAAAAGTGTAATATAAAGAAATTTAAATCATTTTGTTAAAAACAATAGTGATCGGCCGATAAGGATTTTTAAAAACAAAATATTATCCATACTCAAATGTGGTAAAAAATAAAACAACTCGAAGTCTTACCACAATAAATTATTTAATAAACGACATAACTTCACAATGGCGACATGTTTCGGTCTACACGACCATCATCAGGCTGATTAACGAAGTTGGATCCAAAGAGTAGAATTTTAAAATAGATCCAATTTGTTAATCAGCCTGATGATGGTCGTGTAGACCGAAACATGTCGCCATTGTGACGTTATGTCGTTTATTAAATAATTTATTGTGGTATGACTTCAAGTTGTTTTATTCTTTATTGATAAGGATTTTTGTTTACTGATACCGATATTTCAGTTGCCGATACCGATATATTATTTCATTAATACTGAGTGCACATTAAGCCAATACAGTCCTGATGCTTCGGCCGCCCAGCTTCATGTAAATAAATAAATAAAGTTAATTCAGTCTTGTCTGTAATTCACAGTTACTTGAGTCTCCAAATATTTTTTAAAACAAACTAATCGAAGTTATTTCCAAAACCATCAATATCATTCACATTTTAATGATTTCTCCCATTATAGTTTTTTTATTATTTTTTTTTATTTTTATATAATAAAACAATGCCCTTGATTAAAGTTCCTCGTGGTCCAAGAATGTATTCACTCAAATTATCAAATCGAATGACGCCCTCGTTTGTATGACAATTATAAAACGATATTTTTATTGTTACGTTGATTAAATTCAATATAAAAAATGAAATTAATTTTTTGTGCATATTTAAAAACGTCATTCCTAATAATTGAATGTCCTAACCTTCAGGGTCAACGCATAAGATACTGGATTCAATAATTAAATCCTAATTAGCAGTTATATTGTATGTTATTTTTAAATACTTGTTTTTACTGCTAATCTATGGAATTTTAACAATTTTGTTCAATAGTATGTTCACATCAATAAAATATATTAGTCCAATATACAATCCTAATATTGCTAATTTTAAGAATTTTACTGATATTTAATGATTATAGACATCTCACTTTTACTACCTATACATTAATTTTTTTATGTCTTAACATTAGAAATATATGTATACTGCTTATGCAATAAACATGTTTCATGTTATATTAGTTTATCATAATTGTTTTCGGTAGATTTACAGAGTGAGCAAATTAAAAATGTAGCTTGTTGATTTAAAAGAATATAGAGTTGGCCGTTTAAAGAAGAACCCATTACGTCAAGACAAACGCTGTAAGCCATAAGTTTAAAATTTCAGCATATAATCCTTTATTTGCTCTGATGAAGTATCAGACTTTTCAGAGGATGTCTATGCACTACTTAATTCAGATTCTGAGTAGAACCGTTTAAATAAAAAATTATATTCGTAAATGTTCATTACAAGTGCACAAGTGTATTCTTTCTAATGAATTAATTTGAACAATCTTTAAATTTAGGGTACAAATAGTTTAATTAATAAACAATTAAAAATACTTCCGATCATTATGTTAGCAGTTTTGTTTTGGTTTCAATAACTTAGAAAGAACAAAGTATGTTTAAATGTTTAAAATAATATGGCAGATTTTTTTTGTACATTTGACAGTAATAAATAATTTATTTTTAGTACCAGTTTTAATTTGATACTAAAACGTACAAGGGAGGCGTTGTCGATGCGTGAAGTATGACGTAATGGGTTCTTCTCTTATTTTTGGTTTTATAAAAAAAGTTATTCTTGATAAAAAGTTCTGCATGGTAAAACTCTAAATGAAGGTAATTAGATTCCGATTTTTTGCAGTCGTGTACGAGATTCGTCAAAAAATATAAATTTTGCTCAAGAGTAAAGTACCTTTTTCTACAACCACTATTCAAAACACGCTTTTCTACACAAATTTGTATACGCAAAGCAGGCTTTTTTTAATTTCTTTGATATCCGTTGGAAAAGTAATAATTTAGAGTACGAAAAGTACACGCTATAGCACTTTTCCCCACGGAAATGTCAAACACAGCTATGACCTGTCAACTTTTTTTGACAAGTTACTGTTTTTCTTTCATTAATAAATGTGGTTGTAGAAAAAATATTGTACGCAAAGCACTTTTCCCATTCGCTAGATTTGCTGCATTCGCCTTCCGGCTCGTGCCACAAACTTCTGAGCTCGTGGGAAAAGTGACGCACAAACTACTATTATTTTTGATCAAATCAAAAAGTGTTTAAAAATTTTTTATTCAAAATTGAAAAGTACATCCAGATATGCAATTACAACTATTTAGCATGAATAAACAGGTTGTGTAATTTTTTTATTTTTTTCAAATCGACTTGTAGAAAAATTTGTAAAAAATTACACGGTCTATAACACGTTTTGATTTTATCAATAATAAAGGTAATTTACGACTGCAAAACATCGGAATCTGATTATTACATTTTGGGTTTTAAGTCATGCAGAACATTTTTCAATCATAACTTTTTTTATAAAACAAAAATAAAAATGTTTTCCATATGGTGCCGACTTAGATAGACACACTGTACATTACAGTCGCCGCTTAATTTGGATATAAAATGTATGGCTAATACAAGAACACTTAATTTGGCAACATTGTAACAGTCATGAAATTAATTATCTGGTCTTTTCAGATAAAAGCAGATTTTTTAAATATTTATTATAATCGAATCACTAAAGTTATTTAAATCCCATTTACTTCAGTTGTATATGGTTTGTAAATATTTTTTTCTTCATTTAATCATTTTTAAATTAATTTTATACCCATAAATGAGTTAAAAATAAAAAAATTCACATAAAAAGTATATTTTTACATAAAGACATTATTTACTAATCTATTCAGATTTGCTATCAGATTGTTATTCTTAGTGAGTTAACAGCCAATAATTATAGTTTGTTAATCTCAAAATGGACTTGAAGATTCTTGCAGCGAAGGACCACTCAGTTATTTGTAGAATGGTTTTTGGGCGAGCGCTCCTTTAATATTAAAGATAGGAAGCTGCGGTTTTCATCGATCGATTCTGTATTTAATTATTGAGAGCACTTTTTTTAAATTATTTTTAGTTAAAGTGGTGTGCGGGCCTCTTAACTCAGTGAATACAAAAATTTCGATAAATTACATAGATAAAATTTTTCTGTTAACAGTATGTAATATTTTTAATTAATTTTTCAAAAATAGCAAAGACCAGTTTTTTAAAATTAGTATTGGAACAAGAAAGGTATAATAGTAATATTAGAATGGACATTTTAATGAGTGTTTATTGAAATATGATTCATAAAGTTTAGTAGTACACCAATTTTTACCTATTATTATAATACTTATCAGTTATATAAGTTGTTATTTGATAAAAATAATCCAGCTAGAAAATAAAACGGAAATTATCACTTACACACAATTTTCATAGAATTACTTCAAAATCATTAAAACAGAAAGATTCATATACATATTTTGAAGTTCCAAAAATATTTATAGTGTTTTTCCAAACACTAAAATTAACATAACAAAAATAATTATGTTATTCAAAGTGTAATACAGATATATTTAAGTCCGTTCCTGATATGCGTTAACTGAAATTTTCCATAAGTTATATTGATTTTAAATAAGGTAAATAAATACTCAAAAGAATCAACAAATTATGACCGAATTACGCGTCCACTATCTACAGATAACTATTATGGTATTTCTGTTCTAAATTATTGTTTAAGAAAAACAAAAACTAGTGAATTGTTCGCACTGTCATAGACGGTCTATTTTTTTCATTTTTATTTATTTACTGTTCAAACACTTTTGCACCCAACTACAGAACTGATGTATGAACAGTATAAAATGCATACAGAAAATAGGAAAAAAAACAACAGATAAGCAAATTAAAAAAAATACAAAAAAGAAATTACAATTAGCTTCCCAAGAAGTACCGTGTTGTACTTTGAGCACATTTTATGTAAGGGAGAAAATTTTTAAATATTAGTTCGGGGAGCGGGAAGGTAAAAGGTTTGACATGTTCTGGATGTTATTCTTTGGATCATTAAGATTGTTACAGATGCTTTTGTGTAAAAATATTACTTAATAGATAGCAGAAAAAATGACCATTATTGTCCTCTGTTTATTAAGCACTCTTGTGTTAAAACTCCATCCTCGTACGATACGAACATCGTGTCAACTCTCGTTGCACAATATTAACATACCATTACCTACGTGAACGTCAACTAAAAATACAGCACTCATATCATATCCACAATCTGTGCATGCATTCGAGTGAGAAAGTTAATGCGCTCCAATCGGATGGAATTAATAATTTTAGACACAATAGTTAACACGTTTAAAACGTGCAATCATCAATCCACAAAATAGGCCCCTGTTTTAAAACGTCGGTGCCTCCTCCGATCTATTAAAAACATAAGTGAACGTTAATTCGTGGGATGTATTCGTAACAGCGTTTGAATTTAGAAAAAAAAGTTTGATAAGTATTAGCACAAATAATTAACGAATGGAAAAAGAAAGTTTTCAATAAATATAAAAGCAGTAGAAAGTGATTTACATATTTAAGATCCGGAAGAATGATATTTTGTGAATGGTCGACTTGGAAATTATACATATAAATTGAAAATCAATTTCTAATTATTGAAAAATCAAGACTCATAAATCTTTCGATTGACATTATTAAATCGAAAAAGTTTGGAAATATTATTGGCACCCAACTATATACTTTTTATTTTTTCTTAAATACAAATATATAGGCCATTGTACTTAATTATATCTGGAATTCACAATATATTTTAACACATTGACTGCCATCTCGGTCTATAAGACCGATGTTTTTAATGTCTGTGAGACCAACGTTCTGCCACACTTATATCGATGTAAACAGACCGAGATGGCGTAGTAGAAGGTCTGCAACATACCAGGAAAAAACAATTTTGGTTTCAAAAACGTATATTATTGAATATGTTAGACTGGTTTGTTTTATTTATTTTTCATACCAGTAGACCTTATAAAAGCAAATCAAAATGTTTTTTAGTTTGTATGTTTTTTTAGTAGTGTAGTTTGCGAGCGAATGAATTCATCAAACGACACGGGTATCCCGAAATAATCAGATAGAGCTGAAACTTGGTAAATGCATACTGAGAAGGTTACGCAGAACTTGGCGACGTGGACCGGGCCAGTTTTTTGGTCACAGTGTCCCTATTGGGTCGATACTCACTAGACTTCTCAACTACACTCACTGGGGTTTTCAACTTTTTCTGAAATGGTCAGATTGAGTTGAAACTTGGCAGATGCATAGGGAAAAGGCCACGTAAACCTCGGCCACCGTTTACCGAAGTGAGTTTTTGGATCACAGTGACCCCATTGGGTCCACATCTACTAGGTTTTTTTACCTTTCTCTAAAATAATCAGATTGAGCTGAAACTTGACAGATGCAATATACTTCTCGTACAAAATACATATAAAATATCCTCCAGCAAAACCCCAATTACCCCGCTCTGGAAAATGCCTTATGTCTGAAACTGAAACCAAGAGCGGATTCAGGGGGTCATGGGAGTCATGAACCCCCCCTATCCTGTGATGTTTTTTTATAGACACCTATGAATGACAATAAATACTATAGCCCAAAATTTTCCGGGGGAGGACTCCCAGAAGTTTTTCACGAGTTATGACCCCCCTAAAGTGAGACTTTGGATCCGCCCTTGACTGAAACATGATTTAAAGAGTTGCCTGATTACATACAAACTTTGAAGCATTTTTTGTTGCTGGAGGCCAACTCGGTCTATAGAACCGATACCTTTTGTGACGTTTTTTTATTTTTATCAATGTTAGCTATTTATATTGTATTAGCCGATGGCATTCATGGCCTGAGTGAACATTTTTTTTTGGTTAACCTGTTGATGACCGATTGGGCCTGATATGACATTTGTCCTAACCCGTATGGCAGTCAATGTGTTAAAAAATTATTATATGACAAGAGTAAACACCTTATATCAACTATATGAGACAAAATTGTGATTATGGAAGATTTTTTTTTTTTTTTTTTTTTTTTATGGAAGATTTTTTTTTTTTTTTTTTTTTTTTTTTTTTTTTTTTTTTTTTTTTTTTTTGTGGCCTTTTTATATATTCGTGTTTAAAGTGTTTCGTACAATATTTATTCATATTTATATTGTTTCGGATAAATCAATTTAATTTATAACATGTTAATTAAACAAATAAAAGTAAACCTTAAAAACATCGGTTTCGTTATAAATTCTTTATATTGCGAAAAAACACTGAAAATGGCTTTTTTTGTCAACGAAACGTCGTTAGAATTAAATCATAATTTAATGGTAAAGAGTTGTATAGAGATAGGGAGATTGTATCCAAACGGTGATTAAAAAATTTCCTAATACGAAAGTTCGTAATAAAATTTTAAGCCTGTAAAAATACAAGTGGGAGTCCAGAATTGTAGAAAAAAAATAAGTGAAGCGGGGGACCTTGATTCCTCCCCCGGGAATATTTTAAGATTTTTAACCCTGAAAACATGATTTTAAGCTTAATTTCAATGGGATTTTAGTAAAAACAAAATTCAGTAAAGCTGAGGACCGTAGTTCCTCCCCCGGGAAAATTTTGAAATTTTTAACCCTGAAAACGTGATTTTAACCTTAATTTTAATGGAATTTTAATAAAAACAAAATTCAGTTGAGCGGAGATCCGTGGTTTCTCCCTCGGGAAATTTTTGAGATTTTTCACCCCGAAATCGTGATCTTAAGCTTAATTTTAATGGAATTTTAGTAAAAACAAAATTCAGTGAAGCGGAGATGCGTGGTTCCTCCCCCGGGAAATTTTTGAAATTTTTAATCCTGAAAACGTGATCTTAAGCTTAATTTTAATGGAATTTTAGTAAAAACAAAATTCAGTGAACGGAGATCCGCGGTTCCTCCCCTGTGAAATTTTTAAGATTTTTAACCCTGAAAACATGTCAGGGGGTCCTCGCTCGGGAAATTTTTGAGATTCTCGACCCTAAAAACATGATTTTAAGCTTAATTTTAATGGGAATTTAGTAAAAACAAAATTCAGTAAAGCAAAGGACCGTAGTTCCTCCCCCGGGAAAATTTTGAAATTTTTAACCCTGAAAACATGATCTTAAGTTTAAATTTAATGGAATTTTAGTAAAAACAAAATTCAGTAAAGCGGGGGGACCATGGATCCCCCACCAGGAAATTGTAAGATTTTTAACTCTGGAAACATGTAAGGAATCTTCGCTCGGGAAAATTTTTAGATTTTTAGCCCTGAAACCGTGTCGGGGTCCTCCCTCGGGAAAATTTTGAGATTTTTAGCCCTGAAAACGTGTCAGGGGGTCCTCCCTCGAGAAAATTTTTAGATTTTTAGCTCTGAAAACGTGTCGGGGTCCTGCCTCGGGAAAATTTTGAAATTTTTAGCTCTGAAAACGTGTCGGGGTACTGCCTCGGGAAAATTTTGAGATTTTTAGCCCTGAAAACGTGTCGGGGTCCTCCCTCGTGAAAATTTTGAAATTTTTAGCCCTGAAAACGTGTCGGGGGGCTTCCCTCGGGAAAATTGTGAGATTTTTAGCCCTGAAAACGTATCGGGGGTCCTCCCTTGGGAAAATTTTGAGATTTTGAACCCTGAAAACTTGCCAGGGGAAAATTTTGAGATTTTTAGCCCTGAAAACGTGTCGGCGGTCTTCCCTCGGGAAAATTTTGAGATTTTTAGCCCTGAAAACGTGTCACTGGGTCCTCCCTCGGGAAAATTTTGAGATTTTTAACCCCGAAAACGTGATTTTAAACTTAATTTATATGGAATTTTAGTTAAAAAATCAGGCCTCAGTTACTGGGCGACAAAATCTCGGCACTTTGCATGCTATTTTATGTACTCCACCCAGGTGCAAAATTTCAGCTCGATTGAATGATATAGGAAGTGTGTTAATTTTCAATTCCAAGATTTTTCTATAAGTGAAGGATTTAAAAATGAGTCTCATCGGAATGATATTTTTTTACATCCTTCGTTAAATTTAAACATTTTAGAAATGTTTTATTGCATTCGTTGCATTTGTATTGATTTTTTTTAGTAAGAGATTATTTGAATATTATGTCCATAATAGATTGTAATATTTCAAGCAATTTTGTGACATTTTAATTCGTGTATTAAAAATCCCATTGACCTTGCAAAAAAGTTTGCCCTAAATTTTTCAGCGTCAAAATTGAAAGTAACTTTTAAGACTGTCTAATTCTAATAATAATTGAAATAAATTAATTTTAATTTTGTAAATACAATCCCAAGTTTTTTTTGTAAAATATCAAACTGACAAAATAATAAATAACTATGCAACTGTCTTCTTTAACCTGCGGTTACCTTTGCTACCTGTATTACTTCATTGTATCTTAAAAAGCGTTACCGAATCAGCGGTACATTTGTTATCTTCATGTTAAATCTTATTTTCTGCTGATTTATTTGGTTCGATCGTGCAAAAGTTGATTAACAAAAATTTGTGCACTTTTGTTGAAATTAATATCGTGCAAAAGATTATATTGACTTGCCATTAAATATTTCCAGTTAAATCAATGTTTGATGAATTAGTCTAATTACAATTTAAATTTTGCACAAATTTAAAATTGGTATGTTTGCTTTAAATAACATATTTTTTACTTCTTAATATTTTTAAATATTTAATGTTTCAATTATTTCTGCGAAACATCAATGTGTAATTTTTCAAATAATATGACGTAAAATTAACAAAAATCGTTTTGGTTGGTCAAATATTAACTCAATAATTTAAGAAAGTGTGCGGACAAACGCGGTAAAGTCTAAAGCATATATCTGAAAATATTTTCCAATACCACATGAGGTGAGAACATTTTTGTTTCCTTACAAAATATGCAAATTTCACTGAATAAAATTCTCTCGAAATACCACTCGACTTACGTTTCGTGGTATTTTAAGGAAAATTTTGTTTCATGAAATTTAGACTCATAATTTCCAAGGAAACAAAATTTTTTCGAAAAATTTTCACCTCTTGATATATTTTCTATGAAGATTTATATATCTGTAGGCTCCTTGTTTTTTTATATATTGAACAATTAATTTTAAAGTGCTCTTAAACAGTTGGAATGTTTTTTATATCAGGTGTCGATATAAACTTTGTTATTATCACATGTTTTTAAATAAATCTTGATTTGGAGTTATTTTTAATCCCAGATAAAGACGCATATTATTTTTATGCAGTACAAAAAATGGACAAGCTAACGTTATCTTTTAAGTAAATACTCCAATATTAAGTAATTGTTTTATTTTCCATCGATTTACGCATGTTTTTACTTAGAGTGCATTTTTTTGCTTCGTACAGGCTGTTTTTTATCATGTTGTAATATTGCTATAGTCTATTCAAAACAAAAACCGTTGCACGTCATCGTAGACGAAATAATAAGACGGCAGTGATAGCAATAAATAGAGCACGCAAAAATTCCATTCATGTACGAACGTCACTAATTGTGGCTTTTAAGGAAATCGTTTCTAAACATAACGTCCGAAAAGATGTTTTTTCTTATTGCAAATCATCTATGACGTGCAACAGTTTTTGTTTTGAATAAACTATATACTCTAAACCATAAAAGATACGAAGACGATTAAATGGGCAAAAAGATTGAGAACATTACATGGTTTTTACACATATAATTTTTATTAAAAGAAATATCAAAAACTGGAACAGGAATGTTTCGTCACTTAAGGGCCACCATCAAGTTTTTTTTCATTACAAAAATTGATAAACCGTTAAAATTTAAATTCAGTAATATATCAGACTTGTCACTTTATAACCTCCCTGGAGGAGAGGCTATGTGATCACACTGGACTGCTGCGAGAGATGAGTACTCACCACACTCTCGGAATGGTTTCGGATGTGCTCTCCCCCTGAACTCACATACAGAAGTCCTTCAACGTCATTCTTCCGAGAAGAGATTAATGGGAAAAGGGGGAGATCCTCTTTCCAGGGACGGCTTATGTACTGTATACAGATGGTTCAAAGACCCCAAGTGGTGTTGGAGCCGGAGTGTACAGCAGAAAACCGAGAGTTTACATCACAGTAAGCCTCGGCAAGTATGCTACCATCTTTCAGGCGGAAGTTTTCGTTATAGAATTGTGTGCAAGAGAGTTGGTAAACCATCATCTTGTCAACAAAGGTATTTACATTTTATCGGACAGCCAGGCAGCTTTAAAAGCACTTAGCTCCAACCGGCTGGACTCGAAGCTGGTGTGAAACTGCATCGAATCCCTGGATCGCATTGCTACCAGTAACAGAGTAACCCTACTCTGGGTACCTGGGCATGAAGGGGTGGAGGGCAATGAGAAAGCCGACACTCTTGCGAAAAGAGGTGCAGAATTCGAGTTCATTTGACCAGCCAAAAGCAGTGCCAATGACACTATCTGGAAATGGGCCGAGAGGAAAACTCTCCAGTACTGGAAAGATATTCCTGGGTTACCTCACTCTAAGGCATTTATAGTCAAACCCTCAGATAGCACCCTATCGCAGATCCTAGAATGGAGTAGAAGTGATCTACGCATACTAATTGGACTGCTTACAGGGCACTGTCGTCTGCGGTACCATCTGAAGAAGCTAGGTCTGAGTCAAACATCGAACTGTCGCTTCTGCAGTGTGGAAGACGAAACTTCGGAGTATATTTTATGCTCCTGCCCTGCCCTGGAAATGAATAGTTTTCGTACGTTTGGTTTTGTACAGCTGGAGCCTACCGACTTCAAGGAAGCTTCACCTAAATCAACCATAGACTTCGTAAGAAGGTGTGGATTGTATGGTGAATTATAGCCCATAGGGGTGAGCCACAATAGGCCTCTGTTGGCCGCAGTGGAGGGGCGAGCAAACGCTCCACTCACATTGAACCTTACCTTACCTTATAACCTCCCTACGCTACTCCTAATAATGGAAAAAGAAGCACTGGCGGCAACCTGCAGGCTGGGTCTAAACGGAATGGGATGGGAACTGTCAAGGAAAGGATACCATCCCATCATTGCAGAAAAACTAAAAACAATCCGGTGTTAGCCGTGCCACAATTTTGTGAAACCTTTTGAGGCAAACATACATACATAAAAGCGAGGTCAGGACGGGTCCAAAATAGAAAAAAAACACATGTGCTGGATTCTATTATATCAACTCATGGAGAACCTGCATTCTAAACTTGGGATCTATGGCAACGGTCTTTCAAGCAGAAATATGATGTTGCGCAAGGATCTTAGAATTAAGAGAACCCGCATACTCACGGATAGTCAAGCATCCCTTAAAGCAATGAAGAGGGTGGAAATGCAATCCAAACTTGTGTTAAAATGTCATAAAAAGGTAACTCTTGAATGGGTGCCTGGACATGATGGCATAGAAAGAAATTAACAGGCAGACCGCTTGGCTGGTAAAGGAGCCGAAAAACCTCAAATTGGACTACAACCCACTACTAACATGTAAAGGATGTGCTGGAGCTTTAAACTGCACTAGGTGTCCTGACTGGACAATGCGGGCTTGTCGGAAAATTCCCTATTTAGGAAATGTGAGAAAGAGGATGAGACTTCCTCTTCATAAATTACACTTTGAGGGACAGTATCCTCAACCCGAAGAGATAGCGAAAACTAACATCAGTACTATTCTGGACTTTGTCAAGAGTACTTTCTGATGTGGAAATTGGCTGGACACAATAGGCCTAGAGTCTCAGTACAGGTGGGACTTCCCACGCCCGATTCAGATAGATAGATAGATAAATAATCTTTTGATGGAATCACAAACGGAAAAGGTCGCATAAGAAAAATTACTCTTACATTTTATGTTTCATTACTTCACAACTGCAATAAAAGTCACAAACAAGCTCAATCTTCTTGAAATTAAAAAAAGTCATATCCGATTCTAATTTCACTTGGTTAAATGTACTTAGATCAGTGTTTTTCAACCTTTTTCATGATGCGACCCCCCCGGTATGAAAAAATATTTCGCGACCCCCCCGACCCTTCGCTTTTTTATCACGTTACAGTGTTACAAATATTCATTCCATACGAAGTTTTTTATGCGTCTCCATAATATATTTACAGCAGGCCAAGTCCACATACTCTGAATTCATTTGCAACCCGGAATTTCTTTTGAAATTAGCTTTTCTTTCTGACTTATTTGGGCATTTAAATATCTTGAATAAAAGTCTTCAAGGGCGAAATGAAAATGTCATCACTGCAAAAGACAAAATACATGGCTTTACAAAAAAAATTGACTTGTGGTCGTCGTCTATAAATCAAAATAACTTCGATATACCTGGTATGAAAATGGTGTTAGATAATTTGAAAGAAGAGTTGTGTCATTACTTCTCAGTGCAAGAGATATCGGAGACCACTGGGAAGAAGTGGATCTTAAATTCGTTTTTAAATGTAGCTATAAATGAGATAAATTTGCCAACTAAGCTCAAAGAGAATCTACTAGAATTATCTGCCGATGGGATGTTACACTTGGAATTCAAGTCTTCTAATTTGGATACCTTTTGGTTAAGGAGAAAAACAGAATACCCGGAATTGACAACTGAGGCTTTGAAGTGTTTGATTCCATTTGCCACCTCGTACTTATGCGAGTTGACATTTTCATTAAGGCCCCAGATAAAAAGTAAACAAAGAAATCGCTTAAATTTGAAAAACGATTTAATTCTATGTGTAGCAAATACGGATCCACGATTGGAAAAATTGATTAATAAAAAACAAGCACAATCTTCGCATTAACATGAGTCTTAAGATTTTATTTTTTGTTTGTATTGACATAAAAATGTTTATTAGTATATCCTTTTGTTAAAATTCTCTTACTTAATAAATAAATATTAATAATCTTTATTGTTTTTTACTGAAGTAGTTCTCTCAACCTCTGGCGACCCCAATACAGAAGCTGCTTTAGATGGTTATTTATTTTTGAAGTTACAATTTTGATTCAACTAATTTTAATATTATTTGTTTTTATCCGTCAATTCGCTAGATAGGGTCTTTTATTCTTCTTTCTTTCACTTAATTCCTTATGGCCCATTACTTATAAGAATTTGGATAGCCTCTGTCTGATATTTAGTCTTCGTTTTTCTTGTGTCTTTGACACATTCAATATTATAATTATCATTATTAGTTTTTTACTTTATAGTCGGCCATTAGTGGATGATACGGTTCTACGCAGTTGAGCTCATTAAAAAAATATATTTAAATGATTTATTAGTGCATCAGTAATGCACTTTGATTATATCTAACAACTTCTTTTTTATATAACTCCAATGGAGTTATTTATTTAAATTTTAAGTCGTTGTTTTTTATTTTTTATCATGTATTAGTTAAGTTTAATTTTCATACCTATGTAATTTTCTATAATTCTACGTTTTGGATCTAATTTGTTATTATAGTTCTTCCATTCTCAGTTTGAGGACACGTGCTACTATAAAAGTCATAAATGATTGTGGGCGGCATGCCGACAACGGGCGTGCATATAAAATTTGTATAGGGAGAAAAATGAAGTAATAAAATAAAATCATTCCTTATACAAAAAAATTGTACAGTTTCTTATAAGACAAATACTAATTTAGGTAAATACTGTTTCAAATAGTCGCCAAAATGCCATTCTGATTATACAAACCTTAATAAACTAGTATTAACACACACTACCCCTATAATACCCGACTTGACGGTTACACTGTTCGTAGAAAAGTTATGGTCAATTTTTCCAAGAAGTGGTTTTACGATAGCAACAAACCCTTAGAAACTAATGTTTAAAAGATTTATAACCCATTGTATTTATCCACAAAGACCGGCTGTTGCCAAGTTACCAAAATTTTCATGCATAGGGCGAATTTTTATATTTAACGTGAATTTTATCATTGGTGGAACTAATTAATTATAATATAACACTAATACACTTATATCTATATATTTACAAAAAAATACACTATCTGTCTAACTGCGTCACTAACTAAAATTTTAATGGAATAACGAGAACATTTTTATAGTAAGGCTAAGAAATAATTTTAGAAAATAAATGTGACAACCTCGATTGATTTCAGCCTTCTCAAACTGAGAATGGAAAAACTATAGTAAGTTTTTAATGTTTGTTAACACTATTGATGTCTCTTCACAATGTCCTTTTTTATTATAGACCTGATGATGGTCGTGTAGACCGAAACTTGTCGCCTTTCAGACTATATGTCATTTATTAAATTTTTATTGTGGTATTCTTAATTTATATAATATTGTTGATTATATCTTGAGTTTCGACCATAAATTCTCACTAAATTTGAACTTCAATGTACATGCATTTCAATTACACCCTGTATATTTTTTATCATTGAACCAGTTGATAAATTTACTTGGTTAAAAGTTTTATTGTGAATTTTTTTTAAATATAGAGACAAGAAAAGTATTATATAAACATTTATGTAATCACAGGAAATTTATTATGTATATATCTCAATATAATATTTTAGAAAGTAATCTGCAAAAAGATATAGAGAAAATCTGGCAGGTGGCAAAAATTGGTCCTCAGCCTCAACGTCCCTTTCGGTAAAATATAAACAAGTACTTACTTACTGTTGCACCTTGTAGATGCTGGATGAATAGAGCAGATGTTAAATCCCAAATACATATCCGATAACCGATAACATAAAATTTTATTAGATTGGCAGGTAGACAATAAAAATAAGCTTGTGACATAGCCGGGGATATGATTTTTTAAGAAGGTTAAATAAATCTTCCTAAATTTTGTAAAGTAAACAAAACAGTGAAATTTGTCACTGTTTCTTAAATTTTAACATTATTAATTATTTATTACATCTTTTTCATCATTAATAAAAATATTGTTCTAATAAATAGCAGTGTTTACTAGGTTTAAAATTACGTAACACCACACGGATAACATATTTTTCGGTTACATGTTAGATAACATTTTTGTTAATTTGTTTAACATTTTATTGAATACATATAATATTTTTATCTAAGCATAATAAAATTATTAACGCAAATTTAATGATGGATTTAGTTAGATTATAATATTAGTAATTTTTGTTTCAGAGCAAATTCTACAATCACAAACCGAAAATCAAGTTCCTAGGCAATGAAAATGGGGTAAGTTATTATATTAGGCAAATAAAGAATAAAAGAAATCCCAACTAAATAATATATCCATATTTTATTTGTAATTGTCCTAATGCTAGTATGTGTGTATCGAAAAATATAAGTAAACTTACTTTTTAAATAAAATTTAACAGTATATACCAAATAGTTAACAAAAATATTGATTTATAGTAGTTTGTGAGAAATGTATTTTTCACACTATACTTTCTCTACGAATATATTTTTTAAACAAATTAAAAATTAAAAAAAAACCGTTTTCAAAATTTACGTTTTTATAGCAACAACTTACCGGATTGGTTAATTATTTATTTTTGCTTTCCTACATTTTTTATTTTCGCTTCTTTAAAAATAGGGATAACAATAAGGTTTGGTTATCTTAATTAAAAGTTGGAGAATCGCAGGTAAAAAGATCGATCTTGTGAATAATCAATTTAGAATAAATAGGGATAACCACGATTTGAATATCTTTATGTACGATCCACAAGGAAAGTCGGGTTCGGTTTTTTTATCATTAGAAAAGTTTTTGATACTTTATCTCAATCTGATCTATATAAAAAAATCATAATTTTTACAATATTAATAATTCAGGTAATAAAATTCAAAATCAAGTACCAGATAACATATATTTCAATTATAGGTAAAACGAAAAGAAGGTAACTGCAACTAGTTTCGGCATCACTGCCATCATCTGGCTATAAAATTTAAATTTTAAGAAGTGCTTAATGTAGTTACATAAAGTTAGCACAACCATTATAGCACAATCTACTCAGACCTTTTTGATAATTTTGTGCAATTTTTGTGCGCTATTCCCAATTTTTGTGCATTTCTTATTATGCCAGCTTAATTGAAAGCTAGCACAACTTTTTATTAATTATGATGCGATTTTTTAAAAATTAGCACCAAGTTTCAGTTTTTTCGATGAATATTAAACCAGTAAATAAACCAGTGAATATTAAATCAGTAGAAAATCGAAGAGGTTATCCATATCTCAAATGTGGTCCAATTATTTTTTAAAAAATAAAACGCCATGTCAGTACCACAACGTGTAATAGTATAAAAAAAATTAGATAAAATCGTTTATCACTAAAAAATCGATGTTTTTATGAAAATTCGCGGGCCCCCAAGGACTACCGGGTCGGGAGAGATTCCCCCGTTAACCACTGTCGATGACCCTGTAAATATGCAGCTCACTTTGCTTTAAATATATTTTGTTGTATTTTAGAAGACCTTACGTATATGAAAAATATTAAATATG
Organism: Neocrepidodera transversa; assembly: GCA_963243735.1. NCBI lineage: Eukaryota > Metazoa > Arthropoda > Insecta > Coleoptera > Chrysomelidae > Neocrepidodera > Neocrepidodera transversa. The sequence continues at coordinate 8,367,089 of OY725346.1, read as the reverse complement.
AAAAGTAAAAGGAGAACCAACCTCTCACCCCCGACTATCAGTAGTCGGTCTCCTAAAATACAAATTATGAATGCCGATAAATTACAATATATGGATAAGACTATAATATACACTAAAGCACGGCTAACTTTACATTATGTTTAAATCTTCCAAAAAACTAACCAAAAATTTGTCGCTTTAAATATATTTTGTTGCTCTTTCTAACACGATTTTAAATATTATGGACCATTTAATAACCGATAAATAATGATATAATCCAATGCCGTTAAGCACTACACGAATCGCCAAGAAAGATAGATTTTTATACCGAAATATAAAAGGATCGATCGTCCTTCAGTGTTAATAGGTTTCTGTAAACATAAACTTTTTGGAGTCGAATGTCGCTATGGACCGAGCGCCTACAGACATAAAGACTGCCCGATACATCTGACTGAGCCTTATTAAGTAAAAAATTAATAAAATTAACGGTAATTGCCAAATTTTAAAATTTTGGCCACGGTTCCATAATATTTAAATCTATTTGTATTGTAAGTTGTTTAGAATTCTCGAAATGTGTACAAATATTTAAACTATGTAAACTTTGGACATGCAACAAGCTTATGATTTTTTTTTAATTCGCCTTATTAAACAAACAATAATATTTTGAAAGTTCCTTGAAGTACGTCACTGTATTAGATTTGATCCGAATAAAGTGAATGTGAGTTTTTACGTTTGAGTTTTTTTTTTTGAAGAATCGGTTATAAATTTACATCAATCAGTTGACATTCAAGTTGTATTTTGAGATTGTTAATTGTAAAGCGTTTTTGAAGTGCGATTTTACTGTCTGATAAAATGTTTTCTTACACTGAATTAACTGATCTGGTTCTGGTGTATGGTGCTCCTGGTGAAAAATCTAATCAGCAAGCCCCGCACTTTTCTTATGCAAACGAGAGCACCGTCAAATTGTTTAAATTTTACTTTCCCGGGCCCATCAAAGGGAAAGTAAGGTGAACGAGCAAAAAAAAATTGAGATATCGATGGAAATATCCATTTTGAGGTCCCCCAAGACGATTGAAACCATTTCTAGCATATGGTCTGTCTGTGTGTAATCTTCCACGATAACTGCCGAACCGTTTGACCAATCAAGCTGAAATTTGGTATGGAGGGTCGGTGTGTGCCTAGAATGCGACCATTAGATTTTGGTTTAAATTGGTACAGTAGAAGGTCCTCAAGACCGACATTGATTAAATACACATGTAACAATTTTTTAAATTTTAAGGACAAACAATAGATTTTAGAAAATGTTATAGTACAAAGTTTTAGAGCATAAAATTCCCTATAACTTTTGTTTTAAACTTATTCCAGAATTTCCAATAGTTGCGCCACTAGAGGGCGTGTAAAAAATGTGCATGTAGGTTTTATCTAGTTTTTCTTGATTTTGAGGACAAACAATAGACTTTAGTGCAAAATGTTGTAGTACAAAGTTTTAGAGAATAAAATTCCCAACAACTTTTGTCTTATGCTTTTTCCAGAATTTCCAATATTTGCGCCACTAGAGAGCGTGTAACAAATGTGCATGTATGTTTTCTCTAGTTTTTCTTGATTTTGAGGACAAATAATACACTTTATTGAAAAATGTTGTAATATAAAGTTTTAGAGCATAAAATTAACTACAACTCTTGTCTCAAGCTTTTTCTAGAATTTCCAATAGTTGCGCCACTAGAGGGCTCGTAAAAAACGTGAATGTAGGTTTTCTCTAGTTTTTCTTGATTTTGAGGACAAACAATGCATTTTAGTGCAAAATTTTCTCAGGAAAAGTTGTAATTTTCTTTAACTTTTGTGTTTAACTTTTTATCGAATTCCTCATAGTTTCGCCGCTAGATGGCGAGAAAAATACACGTTTACGATTTTCCATTTTTTTAAATTGGACGTAAATTATGCTCTTTAGTGCAAAGTTGTAAAGCATAAAATTCCCTACAACTATTGTATGAAAATTTTTCCCGAATTCCCAATAGTTTTCATACATGATTTTAGGAGATCCTAATTGTAGCAGTGTGACATACAAAATTAATGTAATGCTTAGTATTTTGTAATTAAAATAATAATAATAAATAACATATTCTCTTTCGGGAAAGTTCTGGGGTGACCCAGCCGATTTTTTTATATGTTATAGTACTTGATATTCTGATTAAAAATGTCCATGGGCGCAATCCTATCCTATTGCTAGATTTCGAGAGTTACAAATCCAGATTTTTTTAAATTTAACACAAAAAAGTTCCTCTTAAATATTTTTGGAAGTTACTGACTAATATATATAGCCACAATACATACTTAATTATCGACATCAAAATATTTTGACTTACAGGGTGATTTATGCTTTCACAGGCTTGTTTTGGTCAAAATTATGACTTTTATTAAAGGCGCAAAGATCATCGGAGGGTATTAAACTGATTAGAGTAAGTTTAACCACCAGGTAATAGCCGAACAGACCAAAGGCAAACTTAAACTAAACTAACAATTTTTTTAAATCTTTCATCATTTCTATATTCATTTATAATAATATTAAAATATGATAAATACCACGGTAATTTCATGTTCCCACTGGCCAATTTTGGTGAGATACATCTATGATTTAAATAAGAAAATTCGATAATTATTTTTCTTTAGCTGTTCGTATGTATTAAGTAACACCTTTTGCTTAGACAACTTGTCTACTCTACCTTCATTTTCAAAAGATTCGTCATCTCGGAACCTAAAATAGGTATAGAAAAAATTGTATTTTTAAAAATATATGAAAATGATGGAATGCTGCCAGTATTTGATACATAAAAAAACGATTGTATTCGGGAAAAAATTTAAATAATTTAGAATACCAAAACACAACTTTTTTGGGTATTTAATTATTTGTTACTAGAACTGGACAATTACTTACCAAAAATAAGTAATTTTTGAAATATAGTAAAATCCATAGTACGTTAGTAGGTTATTTTCTCTATATTCTTAAAAAACGGCTTTGCTTGTTTGTTTTAATTTGTTTAAACTAAATGATTGGCAAATTACCCTAGGATGTTTTTATCAGTTTTCTAATTTAATTATATCTGTATATTCATATTTTCCCAACATAAAATGAAAATAAACATTGAAAATGAAGTAAAAAAGCGTTTTCCACGTACTTTATTAACAAATGTAATTGTCAATTTGATTTCAAATACATTTTTTATTTATTGGAAAATCTATTCCACAATATTTCGTTTGACTATCTACTTACCCCAATAGGATTATCATTAAGGTTGTAAATTATTCATTATAAAATAACCAATAACAGATCCGTACTAGTGTTTTTGATATAAGTATGTTTTTAATCACCCATAAATTGCGGATCAAAGACGAAATGAACTTTGATAATCGAAGATAAAAACTAAATAAATACCTGCCCATTATTTTCGGTTTACAATCATAAATTCTGGATTTTTTTATAGAATCCTTACTGATAATCCTATTGGGGTAGATAGAAAGCCAACGAAATACTGTAGAATTGATGTTACCGTATAAAATAAAGTATTTTGTAATTGTAATAAATCGCATTTTGAAAGTAATTTCTCTGTTGCACTGTTCCAACCAATTAACGCATCACTTACTAGAAAAATATGGCCATTTTATACAAACTGTCAAATATTTTTTTTAATTTTTGGAAGACCTTGATATGTTTATTTTAACCACAAACAACATTTTACCTGTGGTGTGTATGTTTTCCCATTGACTTTTTCTAGTCTATTATTATCATTATTTTTATCATTCATTATAAGATAAATCGATTTTCAAGGTAGTTACCGGTTTGATTTTTGTTAGTTAGAACTAAATAATTACGCGTTTAAATTGTTAAGAAATTTGACGCCTTCAGAGATTCAGTGTGACATACATGAGTTTCGCGTAGGGTTGAACGACACCGGGAAGCTGGTGAACACATTAGAACTAGCCAAGGCAGAAATCGTGCCAAAACCGTTTTTTAAGACTCTCAAGATATATCAACAAGAATGTTGTTATTAGCTTCAAAATTCAAATGGCATTTGAGTAAGTTTGGGACTGTGTACTGCCTACTCGAGAGCCACCGTTATCTGTGGATCATCGTAGGGTCCAATTAAATTTTGTCATGGACCACGTTAACTAAAAGGAAGCTGACTGGAAAAACGAGTTTTTGGATAGATGGAGTCCAGATTTTGTCTGCGTAATTACGATTAGACGAGTTCTTTTTTTTAGTAGACCAAATGAACGATGTTCGATACTCTAAAAAGTATCTATACAACATATTGAATCATCAAAAATGTTAAGGTTTTCATTTTTTCTTAAAACTAGATCTGCTACCATACCGTGCTATTCAATACTTTCGATACAAATTTTGAAATCAGCAAATAACAATTTGACTTGGGAAAATAATAGTTAATTATTCTAAGAAGAAACTATTTATTTTTTCAATAAATTCACTAAAGTAAGTAATAAATTACAAGACATTGAAATTGTAGTTGTGATTTTTGTACTAATTGTAGTATATTTGCACTTATAGAAACTACCTTATTTTTAAAGTTTGGATTTTTGGGTAACGTCTGTAGATTTCGGAATTCTGTTTTTAAATTTATTTCCTAAATATTGATATAAGTTCATAATATGGACACTCTAAATATAAATCGGCGAAATAAATTAAGCCTATTTCTTTCTGTGCAAAATAAACGTTTTCCTGTTTGGTTTTAGAAACAATTGTATGCTTTCGTCTGGAGGTATTAATTTAAAATTATTCTATGAATAATAGAAAATATTTAACTCTAAATCAGACTTTAATGCTGAAAGTGTAAAATACTGCCTATAAAAATTATAAACGATAAAAGGTGGCAAAAGTTTAGTTGGAATTTCGTAAATCGTTATGGGTACAAAATTTGTTAAATGGGAAAATATATTCGTATTTCAAAAACGAAATTGGCGAGTTTCGTTAAATTTTATTAACATCTTAATTTTAAAGACAGAAAAAGGCTTTTTTATTGAAGACCAAACATAAAATATCTAAATGTTAAAGAAATGTTTCGTCTTTAAAAATCCACCCTTAACTATTTTTTCTAAATATGAACCTGCAGTTTTGTTGTCATTTTTGAAATCCCCATTTCCTTCTCTATCGAACCATATAGAACACTTAGTTCTAGTTTTGACAATGAATTGTACTTTGGGAATTTTTCTAAGAACGGTCCTGTTCCATTTTAACAGTCACTGTAAAAAAGAACAGGACCGTACTAAAAAAAAATCCGTTATTAAAACCTAATAAAAAAATTAATTGTTCTGCATGAAAAAAAGGAAGTTCAAAAATAAAATAAAAAATACAGGTCTGTATTTAAATGAAATAGGGTAGCTCCTCAAAAATAAAACGTTGCTTTAAAAAATTGGATACGCTGTGTTTATAAAAATAGTTCATGGGTTTTTTGTATATTTTAAAATTAAGGTGTTAATTAATAGTCTAGGGCCATTTTATTGGAAATGTCAAATACACTAACGTCAAAGTTTAATATTTTAAGCTTAGATCATATACGCTACGCTAGATACGGCATGTAGGTTATTTGTTTTGTAGGTCTAGGCGGGGGGGGGGGGGTTAGCATACTACGTCAGTGATTGGTCGTTTTCAAATTTCGACATAGTTTGACCAATGAGAAATCAGTATCAACGTAGTTTGACCAATGACAAATCAGTATCCGACTCATAGTACACTGTAAACATTTTAAGTGTCAATTAAAGATTTGTGTTAAAACCGGTATATAAAAATGGATTTAACGAACCTCATATTCTTAACATTTTTAAATTCTGCACTTATATATTTTATATTTTCTAAATAAAACTCGTGTATAATAAAAGAATTAAGATTAGGTAGATTATTTGATGTAGCTTTTTCAGAACACTCCCACAATCATAAATAAAAAATCACAATCGATCTAACATAAAGGTAAAGACGTAAACAAATTTTGGTTTCATAAGAGTCCCGTTTTCAAAATGACGTTAACAGTAAGGTGTACCAATCTTATAAAAATTTAAAAAGAGCCAATTAAATCAAATCTCAGGTAGTACGTCATTGTTTATTTTAATCTGCTATTTCTTAAAGAAAAAGTAAATTTGTGCAAAGTTATTTAAGATATCATATTAGTCATTCAATATCTATACATTATCATATATATTAGATTTCTTTATACAAAAGTAGTCCATTGAAGGTACAAAATTAATTTAAGCAGTAAATTGAATCAATCTTTCCCACATTCTTAATCTATAAAAAATCAAAATATAGATGATTGGTTATCGGTAGTCCTTCGGTTTCTTCATTTTTAGAATCACTATTTTAAGTTCTACAAATCTGCAGTAACTTTTCACTATACTATTGATTTACAAATCCTAATTCTGCTGCATTGATTAGTTTGGAATCCTTTCATACCTTCAATTTCGGTCATACCTTTTTTCACACCCCGTTCATGACAGTGGTGGATCCAAAAAATAACTTCGGGAGGGGCAATCATTCCCAGATATACAAACACCGGGGGGTTTGGGGATATGGAATATCCCCAAGGGAAAGGAGATCGGGAAAATTTTGAGTACTTCGCTTTTTAACAAACTTCAGAATTTTACAAACACTATGATGCAATTTTACAAACACTATAAGACGCATCAGGTTAGAGTAGGGATGTGCGATTCTTTCCAAAAGATCGATCTTCTGAATCGATTTAGATCGTTTGGTATTTAATCGATGCACTTAAAGATCGAATCGAAAAAATCGATTTTCTTAAAAATCGATCTTATAATTTAATATTTATTCACACAATTTTATTTTAGTTAAACGAAACAAAAATACTTGAAACTTGGTAGTTTTTTATTCCTTCTGTCTGTCCTTTAAGGGAATCATTTATTTATTTACAATTTAATATATTTTTGAAATGAAACAAATGGCTGGAAATGACAATTTTCTGTTTCTGTCTAAATTTAAATTTACTATATCTCGTGATGTCGCAGTAAGAATATAAATTGAGAACCTCCGATCTTTGTTAAGCGATTTTGTAATAAAAGAATCTATACACTGATTAATCGCTTGTGAAAAGTTGAATTTTACACTTAACAAACTTCAAAAAAATCCTCATCTCGGGGTGGAGGGGGTCAATTGCTCCCCCACTGGATCAGCCACTGGAAAATTTTACAATTTATTCCTTATTTTTTCAATAAGAATTCTTGAATAACTTCTTTCGTTCATGCTATTTATTAGTTAATTCTTGTCAATGTCTCTAACATACATGATGTTATATTTTTCCAAAATTGCACAATTGAGTCTTGATTTTCGCAGTCTATTTAATCAACAGGTTGTTGAAATATGCTACGAAGATAAAATCTTACACAATAATGTCAATAATTACAGCACATAAATTAATAACGTTATACGCAGAACTACAAATCGCATTGATAGCGTGGACACTATTTCACTTTCACTCACGATGTACAAAAACAAACGCACCAAATAAACATATATTTTGGGGAAGTACAGCGCGAACAATGATAATTTGAATCAGCGTAAATTTTCTTAGGCAAACCGCATTATATCGAATTAGCGTTAATTGAGAAAGCTCAAAACGAGGTCTTACTATACTTAAATGGTGATTACCAGGTAATTAAAGATAAAATCCTGCATACATTATTTTACATATCTAAAAATCTATATTATTAAAATTTTCCATAATGCATGTTTATATTAAATTTCGTGTAAAAAACTGGTATTTGAAAAAATTAGCTCCCTATAAAAATAACAACACTTTTTCACGTGTTCATTTTGTATCAAAATTACACAATAAAGGTCTACGAAAATTTTTAATTTATTGGATTAAACAGTTGCAATTCATATAAAAAAGTATTAATAAATATTTTAGAATAATTTATTAAGCTGCTATTATATGATTAAAAATAAAATATAAATTTCACAGGACTATTTATTTTTGTTACATATAATAACAGCTTTTGTTATCTTATATTATGTAATTAGGAAAATAGGTAAGGAGACTAGTTTCGGCTAAACAGCCACCATCAGGACTAAAAATACATCGTTCAAAAACACAAAAAAATTACAAACTTTTTATGTTTTTAAATGATTTCATTTTCACCCCACCCCTTATGATATATTTTTAGCCTAAAATAATTGTCTTATTAATTACATTTTGTATGTCGTGTACCACAAAAAATGTTTTATTTCAGATGGACAACTTATTGGATGTAATTAATTTCTATTTAAAAATTTGTAGGTAGGTTTTTGAAAATTTAATGTTAATTAACTTAAATTCAATTAAAAAAATGAGAAAGTCGCTAATTACTTTTTATCATATTTTAAACAGCCTTTGTTATATAAGTGTGAAATTAGTTAATCTTGGTTGATTACCGTAACGCGGCTTGTCTTTAAAATACAACAAATCCGTCGTCTGAGTTCTATTGTGACTAAGAGGAAGATTGGATTTCCCTAAATTACTGTATAATTGATAGTAGATGTAGTAACATTATTTACTTACTACATTATCTTTAAATAATAATTTTCAATATTTTTTTAAGAAATATTTCATATTAAAACAAGCGGAAATCTTAAAATAATATACGTAGATGTCTCATATAAAATAAAGAATAACTAGGCCATTAATCAATATTCAAAAATTCTTAATTTTTGAAATACAGGATGTTAGTTAATAAATAAAAACAGTTTTTTCGTTGTAACTTTTTTAAAAATAAATATTTTTTAACGAATCTTTGCAGCTGAGTTACTAGACTAACAATCCTCATTGTGACGAGACATTTTTTTGAATGTTAGGCTACAAAGAATACATTTTTTACATAACTATTAATCAGTATAAACAGTTTTTTTAAACCTGTGTACTTGGAGTTTTACCAGACAATATTTCCATAATAAAGTAATAAATTACATGAGGTTATAAATAAGAAAGCCACAGATAAAACTAAAACTAAAAAAATGTTACAATGTGATTGAAAAAAAATAGTATAGTAATTTTTCTTTTTACAATTAAATATTTTAAAGCTATATTTTCCTAAAGTAGAAAGACAAAAACTTATAATTACAACAATAATTTCTTCATTTATAAATCCTTGAAGGATCCTCTGCTGGATCCCCTGATATAAACATACCACGAAAAATATAAACATAGACTGATAAAAATTCAGTTTTTATTAAATAATGTCTAAAAAATTATAATTTTTTTATATATTTTGAATATTTTTAACATTTTAAAATATCTTAAATTTGGTGTAAAAACGTTGACAAAAAGACAGTCTTCATTTTCTCTGGGATCTGTAATTTGAGATTTCCTACTAAATTAGTAGATTTTTAAGAAAAATGTGGGTGTTTAGTAGAATTGATAATTTTAGTAGATTTCAGTAGATTCTTTGGTTTTAAATTTAAAACTATTGCACATTATTCGTTTCGCCCTAATCGGCTTTTATTGTACGTTAACTTGAAAGTTTGATTATTCATCACTGTGAACGATGTGGTCTAGTTGTAGAGTGTAGGCGTTACATATGAAAGTTCCCGGTTCGAATCCTGATATATTTTTTTTTACAAAATAAATGTTCCCTCTTTTCACTTTGTCACTTTTTTCTGAAAATACCCCTTTTTTATAAAATTACCCTCTTTCTACATTTTCTCATTTTTGTCATATTTTTCCTCTTCCTTCAAAATTTCCCCTCTTTTCTCTCAAATACTGTCACTTTTTGTCTCAAATTTCCCCTCTTTTCTCTCAATTTTAGTCACTTTTTCCTGAAATTACCCTGCTTTTTAAAAATTACCCCTTATGTTTTCATTTTTGTTATTTTTTCTCAAATTTCCTCTCTGCCTCCAAAATTTCCCCTCTGTTCTTTAAAATTTTGGCACTTTTTTTCTTGAAATTACCCTGTTTCCCCCTTTTTTTTCTAATACTACCCATTTTTTCTCATTATTGTCAAATTTCCACTTTTTTTTTTGGAAAGAATTACTTTTTTGAGTAATTATTTTTTTCTTTCCCCCCTTTCCACTCCGTCGGTAATGTTAGAAAGGGAGAGGGAGAAAATTGGAAATAAAAAGTTGGGACGAATATTTACATATAAAAAATTTGGGAAAAAGTTTGAAACTAAAAAAGTAGGGGGAAAAAGGCTGCGACGAAAAGTGGAAAAAAAGTAGAGGAAAAATTGGTAAAGAAAAAATTTCAAATTTTAAATTATAAAAAATTAGTAAAAAAGTGGAAAGAAGGTTTTGACAGAAAGGAATAGGAAATTAGTAAAAAAATGTAAGAGAAAAGTGGAAAAAAGTAAGGGAAAGGGTGGAACTAAAAATTAGGGAAAAGTGGAAGAAAGTAGGAGAAAAATGAAAAAAAATAGAAAAAGAAGTGGAAAAAAGTTTAAAGGAGAAAAAGTGGAACAAAAAAAATTAGTAAAAAATGTATGAGAAAAAGTGAAAAAAAGTAGGGGAAAGGATAGAATAAAAAAGTAGGGAAAAGGATAGAAGAAAAAAGTATTGGAAAGGATAGAATAAAAAAGTAGGGAAAAAGTGAAAAAAATACGGAGAGAAATGAAAAAGGGGGAAAAGTGAAACAAAGAAATTAGTAAAAAATGTGTGAGAAAAAGTCTAAAAAGATAGAGGAAAGGGTAGAATAAAAAAGCATGGAAAAAAGTAGGGGAAAAGTGAAAAAAATAGGGAAAGTGGAAAAAGTGGAACACAAAGAGATTATTAAAAAAGTATTGGAAAGAGGGTGGGGGAATAATGGGAAAGAAGTTGGAAACATACAAAAATTAGTGAAAAAACAGGAGAAAAAATGAGTTAGGAAAAAGAGGAAAAAAGTTTGAAACTAAAAATTACTAAAAAATGTAGGGATAAGTGTAAAAAAATGTCTAATACAAAAAAATGAGGGGAAAAAATTGGAAAAAATGTGAAATATAAAAAAATGGTAAAAAAGTAGAGGAAAAAAAGGATGGCGGAAAATTTGCGGAAAAAAATTGAGATAAAAAAATAGGAGAAAAAATGAGTCGGGGGAAAAGTGGAAAAAAAGTTTAAAATATAAAAAAAATAGTGAAAAAGTAGGGGAAAAGTGAAAAAAAATGGGGAAAGAAGTGGAAAAAAAGTTTTAAGGGGAAAAAGTGGAACAAAAAAGTTTGTCACAAATAAATTAGAATGTAGGAAAAAAGTAGTTTAAAGAGTGGAATAAAGAAATAAGGGAAAAAGTGGAAAAAATAGGGGAAAGTGAAAAACAATTGGAAACGAAGTGCAGAAAAATTATAAGGGGAAAGAGCAAGTTATATTTTCTTTTTTTTAAATACACAGGTTAGATTTAGATAGTCAAGACTTCTTTTAATAAAATAAATATAAATAGTGTTATATTTTCTTTTTTTTTAAAACACAGGTTAGCTTTAGATCGCCAAAGACTTTTTTTAATAAAATAAATTAAAATACACAGGTTAGATTTAGATAGTTAGTGGATTTAGGTAGTTTATTATCGAAATGTTGGTAGGATACGATTTATTGAAAGCGGTAACACTGTTTAGTACTCCAGTCCATTTCTCAGATAGCAGTGGCTCCTTGTAAAATTTACAAAAATAATTTTTTCATATAAAAAAATAATTGGATAATTATTATTAAACAGTCTCCACGTCACGAAAAACAAAGCAGCATATAATTAATACGCAAAGAGAAAAATTCGGACCCCTTTTTAAGTGTAATGCGCCAACGAAAGACTGTGAGATTTTGTATAGTTAAAGTTTATATACTGGAGCAGTGCAGAAAGCTGGCATTAATATATAATTGTGTTATAAATAAATTAAATTAAATAATTTTTTTTTTTTTTTGAAACAAGTGTACTTTTCTTTATTATGGTCAAACGAGTATTCAGTCTAAACATAAGTGTTGCATCGCTGGTATTAATCCGGTCGCAATCTAGTAGGATTGTCCATACAAAAGATGATATCACGGATATTCATTAAAAGAGCAATATTGCCAATAATGCAGAGAGACAGTGCACAAAGGGAGGTCACACTATCAAACTTTTTTTAACAATTAAATAACTATTAACTTATAAAAAAACTCATACAGAGTATTTCATGACAATATATTGTCCATTTGTATGATATTTTTCTTATGATCATTTACCACAATAAAACAAATTGTGTTTTGTTAGTCATAAAAATTTCCCTTTCAAATATCTACATTAAAAAGAAAAGGATAATTAATCTGGTATAGTAAAAACGGTGTATAGTGAAACAAAAAAATAACAAATAAATGTGCTTCACTTTTATTATGCTTTATATGAACAATTTTGCATACAGAGTTAAAAATTAATTATAATAAATATTTTTTAAAAGAAAATAAATTACTACTCATAAATAGCGAGAAAATATTGACGGAAGTACAATTTTTAGAGTGATACAATAGCTATTTACTAAAAATGAATAATTTATATTATTCTGTATTTTAAGGTAAACAAAATAAAATTTGGGATACCTCAAAGGTCAGATTCGAATCCAAGTATGGAGTAAAACTAGAAAAATCTAGGAAACTTGGCAAATTTAAAGTTGTAAAACCTTTGAAGCGATCGATCCTGTCAATTAATAAGTATTGTTTTATTTCAGGAACTTTCATTTCCGTCTCTCCACCACAGCAATGGCAACACTTCCTTTAGTTTCTCCATGTCTAGTACGGCCGATATGGAGGGTCAGGGAGGTAGTTTCGAATGCATCAAACAGGTAGGAACTCCACGGGGCCCATTAGAAGGCCTCGGTTCCATCCCATACAAGATACGTATCCATGCCAATGATGACGTCTATGAAGTTACCCGAAATCGAATGACTGAAGCTGAAGATAAATATAAGAATAAATGGTAAGTTGAAAGTAAAAACTGAATTGATAACAAACAAAATTAAATTACAAACATGAATGATAATTATGTATCAGGTGTCCCATTATACTTATCTACACAGTAGTAGTTAAAGTATTTATAACTAATTAAGAAGCGATACGTACACCCTAACAAGGTATTTAAATCTGAACTAAATACATGTTTTGAACATAATTGGTTCTGGTTTATTAAAGGTTAGTAAAATGGAATAAAAAGTTATTTTCTGCTCCTTATACTACAAATCTCTTAAAAACAAAGAAATAGGACATTGAGGCTTAGAAAGTTTAATTTGATTGGCGGATCATAAATAAAATGGAAAAAAATAATCCATGGTAATAATATTTTTGATTTAGTAAATATTAATCCAATATAAAATTTTCAGATTTTTGTCAAAAATAATTTAGTGGAAATAATCCTCATTGATTTAGTAAAGTAACAAAAACATTCAGTGATTTTCTTATAAATTTTACACTTTTACCTACTATAAGTATTTTTTTACGGCAGGCAGTAATTCAATTTCTGTATAGTTCAGTTTATTTAAAATCACCAGCAAGGGCATAGATATTTTTTTTTCCTTGGGGGGATACTTTTTTCCTGAGGGAAATACTTTTTTCCTGGGAGGGGGTACTTTTTTTCCTGGAGGGAGTAATCAAACTTTTAGACAACTATGTTTGCCCGTTTCTACATTTAATATATTTTATTTATTCTTTTCATGCTTTTTTTGGTATCCTGGGGTGGGTAATTACCCCCATTATCCGGGCAGTGATTTCATTTCTCTTTTTGTCCAAGATATAGAAAAATCTATTGCTTTTTTTCAATATCTTTTATGGAAAAATGCATTCTTGCTATGTTTTTCATATTCTTGTGTAAAAAAATGGCATTTTTGCTTTATTTTTTTAATTTCCTGTGTGGAATAATACATTCTCGCTTTGAATTTCAAATTTTTATATAAATAAATGCATTGTTGCTTTGTTTTTCAATTTTCTTTGTGAAAAAATGCACTTTTGCTTTGAATTTCAATTTTTTATGTGAAAAAATGTTTTTTGTTTTGTTTTTCAGTTTCCTGTAGGAAAAAATGCATTGTTGCTTTGTTTTATAAATTTCTGTGGGAGAAAATGCATTGTTGCTCCCTTTTATGTTCAAATACATTTTTGATGTTTTTTTTTCCATTTTTTTGTAGGATAAAATGCTCTTGTTTTTTTCTCCAATTCATATTTGAAAACTGCATTTTTGCTGTTTTTCTGTGAAATGGACTATAACAACTCAACAATTTACCGAAAAATTAGTAATTCTAAATTTTAGTTTGTGAATATTAACTGTGAAAAATGTATTCTTGCTTCTTTATTCAAATTTAACTACAGAAAAATGTATTCTTGATTCCCTGCTTTGCACTATTTTTTCCCTATTTTGTCTTTTTTCCCAAATTTTCACTATTTTCCCCCTAATTTTCTCTATTTTACGCTATTTTTTCCCTACATTCTCCTATTTTTCAATATTTTTCCAAAAGTTTCCTATTTGTCACTACTTTCCCGATTTTTCTCTTTTTTCCCAATTTTCCCCTATTCAATATTTTTTCCTAAATTTTCTTATTCTTGTTTTTTTTTTCAAATTTAACTCTGAAAAAATGTATTCTTACTTCTTTTTTTTCAAATTCGAGTGTGGAAAAATGCATTCTTGTTTATTTATTTGGGAGAATTTTAGGCAACTGTGGGCATTTCTATATCATTTTTCTCTTATTTTCTGCAGAAAAATACTTTTCGGCGTGTATTTCTTTGATTTTCTGGAGTTTTCCGTGAATTTTCCGTCACCTTTTTTCCGGATCTATCCCAACAGTGATTAACTGATTGATTATTTTCTCCTAACCCTCTTGTGAAACAGGTTTTACAAGGGCGTAGATAACTTTTTTTCGTGGGGAGGGAGTTTTCAAACTATTAAACAAATATATGTTTAAATCCAAAAGGTTATCCATTATCTCAAATGTGGTCTATTGGTAAGTAGGTAATAAATCTCAAAGTCGAGTACTACATAAAATTTATTGAAGAAGATTTGAAAAGGTTGGCAACTAGTTTCGGCATACTGCCATCATTGGTAAGTTTTAGTTTGTTTTGATTCTTCTCTCGGCAATTATAACTTTGTATTATAGGCCTGATGATGGCAGTCTGCCGAAACTAGTTGCCAACCTTTTCAAATCTTCTTCAATAAATTTTATGTGGTACTTGACTTTGAGTTTTATTACCTACTTAAATATATGTTTGTCCGTTTCTACATTTCATATATTTTATTTCTTCTTTTTGTGCTATTTTTTGGTATCCTGGAGGGGTAATTACCCCCTTTAACCACCTCAATTAAAAAAAATCCAATATTTCAGCACAAGAGAAATCAAACCTAACCAGACGGACATTGGACGCAAAGTGAAGGTAAAGCAGAGTAGAGCGCCTCTCCATCCTGTGCGTAGAGAAATGCCATCAATGCGCGACAGCCTTCTGAAGCAGCCGTCTCAGCCATACCAGCACCTGCCGAAACCCTCCATACCGCCGCCTTCGGCACCGCCCCCGTCGTCGGCCATCGTCCATTCGTCGACCAACGGTCACTTGTCCAACGGCCTAGGCAGCAATCACGTTAGTAGCTCCAGACCGCAACTCAATGTCACTAAGAAGCTCTCTGCTCCTGAGTTACCCAGGCGTCCTCCTAAGTAAGTTTATATTGTTAAATTTGTACAATTATTTTAACATATTCATAACTATTAAAATCGCTAAATTACTGTATTAATGAATACAAAACAAATAAACCTAAAAATAATAGATAAGTCAGTAAAAAACAATATGTTTATTCAAGGACACATAAAACTTTTTAAACAAACAGATGTAACAAAATGTTACACTTAGTTAACGAATTTACTCATAATTAATGTGGGTAAAACGTTTCCGGATCTAACTTAAAGAGTGCTGACCCTTGTGGTCCTCCGTTTTTGCCGGAGCAATATATTGTGAAAAATAAAAAGTTATCGCATCCGATATAATGTTAATAATTTTCACACGGGATGTAACTGATGCAATAAATGGTACAATAAAATTTTCGATATTGCCTATTTTTGTAGCTAGTTAGCCACTTGTAACACTGCTTGAATGATACTAAATAATTTGCTACCATAAAATCGTGTGAAAGTTTGCCTAAACTTCTTTGATTTTCTACTATTGCCTCAATATGATATAACGCGATTCTGTAGAATATATTGCATGTATTCGCTATATTTAAAATGCGTGTATTTTAGCTTCAGAGCGATATTACAACATTTTGTGTGTCGTCTTTTAGTCCAAACCAGTGTCGAAAGGGTTTTTCCATACGGCCGCTAGCACTGTGCTTTAGTTGTTAATTAAACCCTTCTCATTATTTTAATGAGTCATTATATTTATTAGGTCTGTAACTAACGGTAGATTTAAAGGATTTTCTATCTACCGACTAATAGGAGAACATTAACACAAAATAATAAAACTGTATCAAAATACTATAACAAATCATAAAAAATATCGAAGTCTGATTCGCGCACAGAGGATTCCGTAACAAACTTGTAGGGTTTATACAACTAAATCGACCCCTACATTAAAAATTAGAGATGTGGGGAAAGAAATAGCAAATAGAAAATTAGAATAGTGGTGACGCAGAAACTGTCAGTTAAGTTTTTTTTTGCAATTAGAGGATTCCGTAACAAACTTATAGGGTTTATACAACTAAATCGACCCCTACATTAAAAATTAGAGATGTGGGGAAAGAAACAGCAAATAGAAAATTAGAATAGTGGTGACGCAGAAAGTGTCAGTTAAGTTTTTTTTGCAATTTATATGTAGATAGTTTGTCTGTTTTTTACTAGTATGTTTAAGTTTCCTTCCAAAGTCAGCCCCTGAAACGTATGATGTAATTCTGACACTACGAGCTGCATGTCAAAAATTATGTCTTAAATCGAAAAGAACGTCGGCTCTCGCCATATAAATACCATACGAACACAGAGAAATTTAGGTTACTGTCACCGCGTTTTAAAATTGGGCCGTTTAGAAGTGAATGATGGATGAACACGTCGGGCTCCAATTACATTGTTTTATTTTTGTTATGTCAAGAGAGAAGTTCTTATAGCGACTAAAAATCATCCAGAATTGGTGGAAGTACCAAAACGTTACAGAAGTCATATTGTTCGTCTGGCATGATTTTTATTCTTTGCTCAGTGTTAGTACAATTTTGTCTATTCAACGTTGCGATTTTTAAAATCTTGCACTGACTGTCACATATTTTTGATATGTGATCTTCATTGTTTCTAATTGGCGAAAGTCCTTTAACATCATTATGATATTCTATGTTTTGATGATTGTGTTAAAAAAATCTTGAATTATATTCCGAATGCAGTTCCCATGACTGTCTAGTATGTATTAACTTCTAAGTCTATTCTAGTTGTATCCATTGATTTTTTATTTGTTTTGTTATTTCGATAGTGAATTGTTATTTGGCATAAGGCTTTTCCATTTATTATTTTATTAAGCTGTTTATTAAAAAATTTACCTTCGTTGTCATTTTTGACAGATTTGTCTAATATTTTCATTTGAATTAGTTCTTTAATGTCGTTTATTCGATTCCTATTATTTCATTATCAGTTTTTTTTCTCTCGTCGCGTGATGTTATTTTGTTAGCATATTAATTAAGTAATTTATTTTATTTTAACTTTAAAGTTTAGATTGATTTTCCTTGTAGTGGTCTGAATTCATTATTTTAATTGTACTGTTATTTGTTATATTATTCAACCAAAATTTCAAGCATACTTTAAAACCCAAAATAGGCTGGTATTTTTGGCTAACCGAGCGTTTGACTTAAAGAACAGTTTCACCGGTGGGTCTAGACTCTAGAAACATGAAATTTTGCACATAAGTATAACATAGATTAGCACTAAAAACATGAATATCTTATCCAAAAGGAATTTTTCACCAGGAAAATTCGATGAGAAATTCTATAGGGCAAAATTGTCAAATACTTTTATAAAAGCTAAGTTTTTGTCAGTACCCAAACAGATGTAAGTAATAAACTTACTGGCATTAACCGCGTTAATAAGTAACTAAATGACGTTTAGATTGCGACAGTTACAAATCCATTAAATTTAATCAATATTGTTCTAAGTGTAGTTGACACTGATCATTCATTATTTTTATATCATCCTTATGAGTTTAGATAGATTAAAACGAATTTTATTTTTATGATTTATTATTTATCAATGTATAATAATAATTATCTATATTTTTCTTTTCAGTTCTCCAATTTCCAGTCGAAAGCCGCAGACCCTAACTCCCCCGGGTGGCGGTAGCGACGGCGGCAGCTCAGGCAGCGGCCAATCTCCTACTAGTACTCTTCCCGGGTCGCCACCCCTCATTTCCACGACATCCACGGCCAATAAGCGGCCAGGATTTCACGAGGGTCCCGATGGATTCGCCTATAAACGTCAGCGCATTGCTCATACCGCACCCAAGCCTTATGCCACAGTTAGTAATATTTCTATATTGAACTTATTTACTTTAATCATCTTATAATTGAAGATTTATCCACACTTATGAACCGTATAAAGTGCCTCTTTATCCACTAGTGGAATAATGAAACTACTTTATTCCACTAGTGGAATGAAAAATAAATAGCAACCATTCAACATCTGATATTTTTGTCCATAATTTCAATGATTATTGAGGAGATGACTGAGCAAAATGTCAAATCATTTTTTGATAAAAAATTTCGGCGATTTTCATTTTAAATGAAATTGATTTTAGATACATTTCGGTAAATTATTTTTTTGGCTTTTCTCTTATAAAAATGAAAATTAACGAGTATCTCAAGCTAAACTATAATATACAACCTTGCCAAAAAAATCTCGCACAAGATCATTGTTGCCAACAAATTTACACAAACACATAAACTATTATAGTTAAGTGCCATTTGATATATTAATACTTTAATAAATATGGTCTATTAATTAAGCAGATTGATAAGTCTTATAATCTTTTTGTTTTTTTTTTTTAAAGAAAACAGAGTTAATGTATTAAATCACATTTTCTGAATTTGTGACTTCTTTAAAATATGCGGAAAAATTGGGAAATGAGACAAAACTCACAGCAGTGGGAAGGACAAATTAATATCCTAATTATCACTGGTAGCCATAAAGTGTGCTGATATTTTATGTGATTTTAGTCCTATGTTAATCTAGTGTCAAGCTCTATATTTCCTTTCATTTGATGTTTCCGCAAAGTGCTTTTGTCCTCTTGCTAGTTTTTCTTAGGTCTATTTTTACTCTTTATTCTTGCTTCAAATACGTTTATGATGGTTTCATTTTCAGATTTTCTACTAATTTATTATTCCTTATCTTGTCCCTTATAGTTTTTTCTTTTATTATGAAGAACATAATTTCTGCTGCAATAACGCATTTTTATTTATTAATGTCACTTTCACTTTTATGTCTATCGGAATTTAACTGTTTTCAAACCATATTTTTATTAAAGACTCTTCTATTATTTCCTATCCTTTTATTTATTTCCATTTCCAATATGTCCTTTATTGTTGCCAAGGATTTGAAGTTATTGGGTACATTCACCTGACGTCAGTGGCTGAACC
Source organism: Neocrepidodera transversa (assembly GCA_963243735.1). Lineage (NCBI taxonomy): Eukaryota > Metazoa > Arthropoda > Insecta > Coleoptera > Chrysomelidae > Neocrepidodera > Neocrepidodera transversa. The sequence continues at coordinate 8,347,560 of OY725346.1, read as the reverse complement.
GAAGCGCTAAACAGTTGGGTGCTAACCTGGTTAAGCAGATCGTAAACTGCTGAAAACACAACCTCAATTACTTTGTACAGGCTTATTTGTTGGTTTTATCATGATACAAAAAAATGTACATGGGTTTTTATAATTATTATTATTATTATTATATTCCTGTTAAAAAAGCCGTCTCGTATTATTATCCAATATGCTGTGGACGATGTTCAGACTTTGGTGTTTGTGGAATTACTAGACGATTAATTTAATTTTAACCCCATTGGAGTTGCCGTTAATTATTTAATTCAGCCTGTTGACATAGTGGGGCCGGCCAGAGTAAACCCAGTTAGAAATAAACATTATTTTGAGAATGTGATCCCAAATTATACACCAGATGATTTAAATAATCATTTAGAAACGTTTGAGGTAGGTAAAACCACCGAACAACCCGAAGGGTAACTCGTCGAAAATCCCATTAAACTTTATAAGCAAATGTTATTGACCTTGCGCCATTTTTTGGCTACACTCTCAGGACTGGCTTTGCCCATATGTACTGTCCAGAGTGTGTTAATAATGCTGCCTTAGGAGACTATTAGGTTTAATGACACATTTTTATTTATTCTAATTATAAATTATCTTGGTTAACATCTACTATACTCCTATTCTAACCTTCATAGCTAATTCCATGAGTTTACTGAATGGCTGACTGTCTTTCACAAACTCCAAATTGATGTAAGATTGCAGCTTAGAAATAAGATTCTGTATTTGGATTATTTTGAACTGTTTAAAGTCAATACTTCCTTTTTCTTGGTACTTTCAATGAATAATTTTTCTTTCAGCATCACCCCGACCCGATTTACCACCCACCGGTGGAGAGTAATAGTCAGAGGCGACCAGTGACAGATTCGCGAGACGCGAGTAATATGAATCCCCGAAGCAGGGAATCTCCGTCCGGCGGAAGTGGTGGTGGTGGCGCTATCGGTGCATATGGATTAGTCAACGGGCATTCGACGGCGCCGGCCACCAAGCAGGAATCTAGCGATGATGAGAATGAGGTTGGAAAAAGAGCGTGTGATAGTCAGTAAGTAATTTCTGTTTTTTATATGTTGTTTTTAGTAATTTAAATATTTAGTACTGGTATAAATGATAGTTAAGAGCGTTCTATCGACCTACAGATACTAAAAGTTATAAATTTAACTAAAATATGGGAAAAAAATCTATTATTGTGGCTACGAAGTACATTTTTTTTCTAGCTGTTTAATTTTTTTAGCTTTCCACAATTCGCTATAATATTTTTTAAGATATTTGGTTAAAGAAAAAAAGTAAATCTAACAATAGTTAAGTTTTAAGAGCGAATTAAGATAAATGCATTCAATTGTTTGATAAGTGCTGCCACCTTTTAGATAGACCTAAAACATTACATTTTTATCATCATTGCATTTTAAGTCTCCATAGGTGGCCCATTGCTTCAATCAGAAAGTAGAGGGGAGATGCAACTAGGATTTAGTTTGCAACGATAGAGTGCTCTTAAAATGGTTATGTAAACTAAATAATGAGACACAATCAGTTGAAATTTCTAAAAATATCAATATTAAACGAAACAAACAACAATACACATAGAAAAGATGGGATAGATATTCTTAAAAATGGATGAGATATAAAACAATCATTTACTTGTTTAAATAGATCATGTTTTAAATATTAGGATTAATTAATGAAAAAATAGTGAAATTGGTGAACGTTTATCTTTTTCTCTATCCACTTTCCATATTTCTAAAACATGTTTTCACATTTCTAACAATCTCTTTTTCATTTCAACTACTGTTTTTCCTCTTCGATTTTGATCTTTAACTTTGTGTTTTATACTTAAAATTATGTGGTTTATTGATGATTATACTTAACCTGGTTGCTTTGTTTATTTTGTTTCTTATTTGAGGTTCAATTTTCACCTAATTCGTAATTATATAGGGCTTAAATATTCATATGTTATTACAACTTCTCTCAGCTGCTGATACTGCATTCAGCTTCATAAATATTAAAAATATATTGATTTAATTAAAATAAATATTTGTAATGATATATACTGAGCATATATGCAAAAATGACAAAAGTGTCCCATTTTAAATTAGAATTAAATAATATATACCGTGATATGTCCATTTTGCGCCGATATTAATACATGTTATATATATTATAATAATCTGCATTTTAATTATTAATGAAAAATTTTGATACTCTTATATCAATGTAGGAGTGGGTTCTGATCTAAATAATAAAAAATCATAAAATTTAACAAAAATATAAATAATTAATGAATTCTTTTAATATCCTGTCCACACAATGCGTTTTCTTTTCTTTTACTTCTTCCCGCTACGTTTTTTGTTTTCGGTTTAGCTTTTGAAAAATATTCCTGATTTTCCAGTTTTGAAAGTTATTCCAAATTCTAGAAGTTTAAAAAAAATTTGAATTTTTTTCAGATTTTGCATATTTTCCAAGTTCTTTAGCTATTGCAAAATTTTCTTGATTTTCCAGTTATAATCTATTCCAGATTTGGAAGTTTCTATAAATTTTGATTAATTTTCAGGTTTTGCAAGTGTTTCCAGATATACTAGTTTTTTTTAAATTTGTGTATTTTCCAGATTTTGCATATGTTCCAGATTTCACATACTTTCCAGATTTTGCTCATTTTCCAGGATTTTACAATTATTTTTGATATCGTAAGAATTTTCCGGTTTCAAATTCAGGAATAACTTCCATATATAATGGAAGTTTAATTTTATTACGTTTTTTTCATATTTTCCAAGGTTTTCCAAGCTTTGATAGTTTTCCCAGATTTTTCTCGATTTTTAATTTTTAAATTTTATAAGTTTATACCAGTTACAAATTTTTAAATTTTTTTGCTTATTTTACAGATTTTGCATATTTTCCATTTTTTGAATATTTTACCAGATTTTTCGTATTTTCTATTTTATGAATATTTTTCCAGATTTTTCACATTTTTCCAGATTTTCATATTTTTCCAGATTTTTCGTATTTTCTATTTTATGAATATTTTTCGTCCGCTTTCTACTGAAAATTTCTTCTTTATTCTACCTAAATTTCAAATTTATGTCTCCTTCTGTTTTCAAATCTTTACATGATTTTACTGTCCTGGTCTTTCATTGGCTTACATATTTTTTATCTAGTTTACTTATAGTCTTTATTATACTTTTATTATTCCTTTAGTATCCATATTAGGTCATATTATAATTTACATTCAAAATTCCTTCTCATAATTATATATAATAAAAAATTTATAATTATAATGGTAAAATCTTATATGACTTTTTTTTATTACTTCCCGTCTCTAATTAATTCCGACAATCTTTTTTTTTCATCAAAATACAAAAAAAATTCTTATTTGATTCCTAAAACGTATCCCAAAATTTTTAATACTTACTGAATGATTTTTAATTTTCATAGTTAAATTTTAAATAATTACTTTTTCAAATAAAAATTTTATTTTTAGTAAAATTTCTTAAGACTTCCTTTAAATATTCAAAATCGTTGATTAAAAAAATTTTGTCTCTACAAAAACCTTTCAAATTTTATTTTTAGAACACGATACTTAGTTATAATAATAACAATAATAAATTAACTTCTATAAATCATACAAATTATATATTTAATTATTTAATGAAAAAACGCGATTTTCGATTTAAGGAAAATCTAAAACGCTTTAATGAACAAAAAACTAGAAAACCAGTGGTTATTTTCATTTTTGGACTTACTTTTCACTAGTAATCTTCCTAGAGCATGAATTATTACCGGAAATTTTCTTAAAAAATCGTGTACGAGGAAAAGTTTCCGGTTATTAATTCAAGATCGTGGGGGATTCGGTAAGAAAATTTCACACCTAAAAAATTTAAAAGTAATTAATTATTTATTTGACATTAAGATTAGAAGGAAAGACTAGTTTTGGTCTAGTTAGTCATGAGTGTTTGTTGGTATGTTAAAAGTTAAGTAGTAATTGTTTAATTTTGATTTGCACAAAAAGTAAACAAAAAATCTTATATGAATCAAGCCCATTACAAGTGTCATTATTTTGACATAAAAATTTCCACTTATTAATTTCGTCCAGGGTACCCTGGAGGATGAAAATTTCCGGAAATTTTTTGGGTTACCATGGTAACCAAACAAAAAAATAGACTCTGATTGGCTTAAAAATGGCAGTGTGAAATTTTCAACAAAATGTCCAGTCCTTATGTCTTATCAAAATATAAATTTCTCAACAATTCTAACCATGTGACGTTCTTATTTTAAATCTTATTCTATTAAAAAGTTATTGGAATCAAAGACATCCTGTTTAATTTAGATGTAATTTTATTCTCTTCTCTAATCTTTCTTTCAATCGCTCTTCTGCAATGCTTGTATACTATTAAGGCAGTCATATTTAAGACCAATACAAATGCTCCAGTTCCAATAATTTAAAATGTGGGAACTTCGTTTTTTTCCATTGATCCAGAGAGACCGCCACTGTTTCCAGCTTGCGTTACTGGGATTCTTATCTTAATGTGATGTTTTGACCATTTATCCTGAAAACAATGCAGAAACACCAACAGAAACGGGCAGCTAATACCAAGCATAATGGCACATAAGTCTCACTTCACGTCTGAACCAAAACAGACATCATGTGGGGCCAAATTTTAATTCGAAGGATGAGTGCGCTACGTTAATTTTTGTTATTCTGAAACAATAATTACTCGAGAATTAATGAAGAAAATTTCAATTATTTTGCACTGTTGAATAGAGAATAAAACCCTCGTTCAAATGAGCTATCACTTACCACCCCCTGCTATTTACATTTTTGGAAGGGGATGAAATTAGGGGTAAAATATTCATACAAAACTGTACATTGTAAAAATTAAAGGCCGATATGTCTCGGCGATTTTCCTAACAAGAGTCCAGTAACGAGTCATATAAGGGGGGTAACACTTATGATACTCACAGTATATTTTTGCTGTTACCATTATCAGTTTTTCTAGCAATAAGTAATATAGTTTGTTTTGATATAATCATCAAGATTTATTTTTTTCTTTTTTTTTCAGTATACACAAAAAAACAAAATTTGTATACACATAAGTGTTTTCATAATGTGCAGATTTTCACATGTCTTGTTTTCATTCATTATTACTATGAATAACAAAAATTTCACAACAAATCTATATACATAATAGGTTTGTTTGCGTTAAAACAAATTACGGCTTCGAACTGTTCTGCGCATGCGCATTTCCAATAAAGCGTTTGTGTTTGAACAAAATTGTTTCAAACTATCCGAGTCTAATGTTTGTGTTTAAAGTTGTTACTGTCATGAATAGTTTTAATTAGTTTCTTCCCTACTAAAGAACATGCCAGGATTATTTTATTCGCGCATGCGTGTTTGGTCGTGTGTTTCTCTAGTTTCTTGTGTATTGTTTTTTTCAGATAATTTTATTTTGTGGCGTTATTATAGTGGTGCATTTTTCGACTTCTAGAAGTTCTTCGTCTTCTGGAGAGTAAGAAATATTCCTAAATGTAATTATACCGGATAGGATACAAAATCCTAAAAATGATTATTTTCTGTTAACTCTGTTTACAGATGCTGAATTTATTACCCATTTTAGATCAGTTTCTTCAAAAAACTTTAATCTTTGAATAACATCTTACATTTATTTTATTAGATTTTGCTTTTAAGAAGGTGCTAACAAATTATTCTTTTTGGGGTACCCCGAAATGTGATTTGTTTCTTGGAAACACAAAAATTCGGATAACTCTCTAACAAAATATTTATTATAGTCTTGTGAATTTATATAAATAAAAAAATAGTTGACCCATTTCATTTCGTGAATTTTCCATTTTTCTTATTTTGTTAATTATGAAGATGTCTAATAAAAAAGAAGAATTTAATAAAATTCTGTTTATGTTTTAAACGCTGTTATAGTTCATCTTGAACAATTCTAAACAGTTTTGGATTTTTTAACGCAAACAAACTTAATATGTATCAACAATCATTAAATTGGAAATACAACTATTATTTAATTTATGGAAAACTTATGACCTATTAATTTTATTTTTGTTATTAAAATTGAATCATTGGCTTATGAGATAAGGCGTTTTTAATGAAGTTGTTTTAAAATAAAATTAACACATTGTTATAATTTTGTTTGGAAGTGATTTTAATATATTTGGAAAAAAATTTAATTCAAACATTTCAGTTTTAATATTTCCTACTTAGAAATGGAAGTAAATCATAAATTAATACCAGTTGTAAAGATTACCAGTTTTATCATCTTGTCTTGTCATTCCAGATATCTTGAATAACAAGGAAATATAATATTTGAAGAATATAGTCAGCAAATTCTAAAAGAATGGTTTTATAACAAAAATACAGATAAGAAAACTACATATGTGATTAACAATGCCCACAGATGCATAACTTTTTTAAATCTAATTATCATATGTTCTTAGTGATTATAATGAAGAATATTCTGCAACAATAAGAATATATTTTTTAGAATTTTATAATAAAACTTTGATTCTAATATAAACAATTAAAATAAAAGAATAGATTTAAATTAATTATATTTATTCTAATAAATTTTTAATAATTATTATTTATTCACTAGATAAACTTTTCTCCAAAAGACTGTTTAGTGAATAATAAATTATCAGATATATAAAAATTTTTAAAGTCCCAAGTATATTTGTGAAATGTATGACATACATTATTGATACAAAAATAGTTAAAAATATTTAAATTCAATATTTAATTTGTATTTATGTATTACAGCTGCATACCCGTGCGGGTATGCTTTGCAGGTTTCCTTATTTTATCCTGTATTTCCCAATTTTTTCAAAATTTTCACAATTTTTCCTATATTTTTACTCTTTTTCCCCTATTTTCTCTTTTTTCGCAACTTTCCCCATTTTTTCAATTTTCCTATCTCCTGCTATTTGTTCCTGTTTTATCCTATTTTCTTTATTTTTTCCGATTTTTTCTATATGTTCCTATTTATACTTAGTTTTCCTAAATTTTTCCTATTTCGTATTTTTCCTGGTTTTCATTATTTTTCTCCCATTTATTCCTATTATTTCATGTTTTTTTCCTATTTTTCGCTACTTTATTTTTCCTATTTTTTACCATTTCTTCTTATTTTTTCCCATTTATCCCAATTTTTCGCCATTAATCGCTATTTTACTTTAATTTTTTATATTTTTCCATATTTTCTAACTTCCCTGTTTTTCCCATTCACTATGCCACGCTGCTACTGAAGCTCTTGGTTAAATATGTTCAAACTTATTATTAAAGAATTCCGACTGTCGGACGTTTAGTAATTGAGATGAACGTCCGACTGTCAGACGTTTATCCACAGCCTTATTTTATCCTATTTGTACTAATTTTTCCCTATTTTCCCCCAATTTTCGCTATTTTGCTATATTTTTTCAATTTCTTCATATTCTGTTTTTCATTATTGTTTCCTGTTTTTCTATATTTTTCACTATTTTGCCCTCTTTTTTCCTATTTTCTTTATTTTTGCTTATTTTTCCCTACTTGTCCTTATTTGTAGTTATTTTTCACTAGTTTGTCCTATTCTCCTCGTTTTTTTCCAATTTCCTCTACTGTTTCCCTAGTTTTAACTATTTTCCCCATTTTTATGTTTTTTATATTTTTCCCAATTTTTTTATTTTTCCTTATTTTTTTTTATATTTGGTATTTCTTCCATTTTTATCTTGGTTTTTCATTGTTTTTTCTTTTTTTCATTGTTTTTTTCTATTTTTTCATGTTTTTATCTTCTTATTTGTTCCTGTTATTCCTCATTTTTCACTTTCGCTATTTTTTCTCCATATTTTTCCTATTTTCCTCTATTTTTTGTTTTTATTTTTTGCTGTTTTCTATATTATTTCCTATTTTTTATAATTTTATAATAGAAGTATTACAAGAATATGTAACAGAAAACTAGAAAACAAAACATGTGTAGGAATGGGGGGGGGGCTGTTAACCCTAAACTCCCCTGGCTGCGCCACTGACAGCGTCAGTTCAATTTAATTACTTTTACTTCAATTTCGTCTTTTGTTATTTGCTTAATTTGCATATTAAAATAAAAAAATCATATATAACTAAATTATATAATTCTGGATGCATATTACCTTTAAATATGTATGAAAGATGATTTATATATTTAGTAACACAAATAACAATGTATTACTTACTTGTTTCAGTTTTGATGTAAGCCAAGAAAAGACATTTGTTGATAGTCGTAGTATATCGCCGGTAGTGAAAACCGAGAAATGGGATAGGGAAAAATCTAGCGAAAGGCAAAACGGCGCCCTGAATCGAATAACGAACGGAATCGATAGGAATGATCAGCCTAGGCAGCAAAATACAATGCCTATCGGTGGACATGGAGGTATCAAATACACAAATGTGTCTTCCTCAACCGAAAATAGGATAGCTAGAGTTAGTCCCGACAGTCAGACTGAAGGCTTGCCAAACGGCGACTTGGACAACAACTTTATTACAGAAAAGGAGAATGAATATCCTGACTATAAAAAGTAAGTAACTATAATTTTATTCCTATTTTAAAAATTAACAAACATTAAAAATAAAACTTTAAATAAATTAATGGCTTAGATTGGGTTTAATAAAATTATAGATATAATAGTGAAACTGAATAATATAACAAAATCATTTAAAATACGTATAATTGACAAAATACAAGTGAAAAACGGCAGTATTTTTGCCGGAACGAAACCGTTTTATAAGATAAATCATGAAACTGCGCGCCTTTAAAAGTGACATTAAAGAAGATTTAAATTGTTATACACGAATTTAGGTTTCTAAAATTATTAAAAAAAAACATAAAACTTTCTTTTGTTTAAGAGACACTGAAACATTGTTATATACCAAATTGTTACTAATAAAAAGGGGCTTCCTTATCATTGGTGCTTTACAAGGTTTTTAATACACCTATTACAAAAATTATACAATTTTTATACAATTTTAATATCAGAATAATTATTTTTTCAAGTATCTTAGAACAAACTTTTTTTAAATTCATATAAACTTGATCTTAAAATTGCAACTAAATGAAAAGAAAAATGTATTTGCGCATGACACAAAATTGATATGTTTTGGAAAAAAAATTAGTTGAGGGAAATTTGCATATTCCAAAATTAAGAAAAGCATAACAGGAATAATAGAATAATAATAATAAAATTACTAATGATTCTAACTACAACCAAATATACATCGACAAAACAAAGACAAATAAAAAAATTAAGTGTGAAATTATACATGAAGTAATTTCAATTAACTTTAAAAAAAGTAACATAGTTTTGCATTCACTGCAATTCTATTCAACAGTGTAATTAAATAAATATTCGGCTGAGTTTAGTCTTGAGAAATCTTAAATTAACCTTTGAGAATAATTTAATTTATCTTAACACTGTAGATTTTAAAGGACCATGCACTTTTCTTACCTGGTCGGGTCCCGGGCCGATTTTTTAAATATTTGGTAGACATTTCTTGAGTCATATGGATCGTGACTCTAAAAATAGTGAGTGACTCAAAAATTTACATTCAATATATTAACTGTGGTTTACTCTCCTAATTAAATAATTATCTATCCATAAATACTACTATTTTAAAACGTGAAATATAATTAACGTAGCGTTTAAATTGAATTTCGTTGAAAATAAACATCCACTTTGCCTCAAAGGTAGCAATGGCGCGACGGGGCAATTAGTGGAAATTATCGGAGCCTAAAGAGACTAAATCTACCGCCCCTCCAGTTTTCGAAAATGCTGAAAACGATTGCGTTGGTTTACTCTCTCCGGATTAATCGCACCCCCAAAAAAGGCAAAAAGCTGCCCCGAATGGGGTAAAACGCAAATACGCCATCTCATACCAACAAAATCTGCGCCACCCCCAGTTTTCGAAGATACTAAACACGATAGTGATGGTTTAAACTCTTAAGTTAACCGCATCCTATAAAAAGAGCAAAAACCGACCCCGAAATGGGTTAATTCGGATACGTCTCATACCAACACAACCTGCATCACCCCCCGTTTTTCGATAATGCTGAACACGATGGTTTCCTCGAAACGAACCCTTTCAAATAGCCAAAAAATCTTCTTTTATCCGGTGCATTTCATAAAACCGTGTATTAATGGGGTAGTTTTTGACCGTTTGAGAGTGAAGTTTGCTTCGGGGTGAAGATCCAAGATCACCATCCTGTTTAGCATCCTCGAAAACTGAGGCGGACGCAGGTTTTGTCGCTATAAGGCGGCGTATCGGCCTGAACCTCTTTGGTGGTGGTTTTTAGCCGTTTTGGGGGTGCGGTCAACTCTAAAAAAGTTTAAAGCGCCGCCATCGTGCTTAGTATCCTCAAAAAGGAGGGGTGACGCAGGTTTTGTCGGTATCCGTTTTACCCCTTTCGTTTTTTGGGGGGGTTGCGGTTAACTCGAAGAGAATTTAAACCACTGCCATATTGTTCAGCACCTCGAAAAGGGGGAAGGGGAGAATTAGTCTCGTTTAGGCTCTGAAATGTTTACATATTTGTCCGACTCACAAAATCCACTAAATATAAAGGTGGATACAATAGAATTACTTTGAGTCAAATTTATAATTATTTGTTTTCCTAGTTTTTTTGTATATTTATTAAATTAAAATTATCAAAAAATGACTCTTCAAGTATCGGCTAAAGGAAAGGAAGTTTAAAAAAAAATGATTCAAATAAAATAAGCATAAGAGTAACGACTTTTTTTTTTAATACAACCTGTATGTTTATTTTCACAAAATTCAATTTTAACGTATCGTTTAGTATATTTCATAATAATAATAGAAATATTAATCAGTATTTATGAATAGAAAATTACTAATTTTTTAAAGAGAGTAAAGCACAGTATTGAGTCACTTTTTTGGGCCACCCTGTATTTTTAAAGTCATGGTGCAATGAGCAAAAATGGTACATATGACTCAAGATATATGTGTAACAAATTTTAAAAAAATCGGCCAGGGACCCAACTGAAATAAGAAAAGTGCATGGTCCTTTGACAAAAGTACTTTTTTGTATAATTTTTTTGAGAATATAATACATTGAATATTGAGCCAATTGTTGCTTCTTAAATTTAAAATAATGACCAATAGGACCTTGTACCGTAGTGACAATAAACGATTAACTATTATTGTTTAGGTATTATCTAACTTGCGTGTTTCACTTGACAAATAAAATAATTTAGAAAAGTCAGACAAACGTCAGATACATTTTTTAACTGTATTATATTCTCTTAATAATAATATTTTTTTACAAATGTCAACTCGTGCCAGCCCCATTCTTCATATTTTCTCGATGGAGCTGGTATTCATAACATTAAAAAAAATTATCGATAATAAGCGTACCACTTATTATAAAATCCTTGACAATACATTTTAAATCTGTATTCAGCTAGGTATAACCTAATCTCTTTAACAAAAGCATTCTTATACCATCCTTTATTTCAAGACGTTTACTACAGCCTGGTTTATAGTCATTTAATTTATAATGTTATAATATGGGGTAACCCTACTGATACCAATAGAGTGTATCGCAAAAGAAAATTATAAGAAATATCTTTGGCTTAAGCTCTGTAGCTCTTGTAAATCATTATTTTTGCCTCAAAAAATTATGAGTTTTCCATGTATTTATATTTATCAAAGCTTGTTGTATATTAAAGAAAATATAGAAAAATTTCTGTTAGTTCCGCCTTACATTATTACGATACTCGACATTTAAATTTATTAGTTTCACCAAAGCATAGAACGGCCAAACTCGAAAATTGTATATCGTATTCAGGTTTAAAATTGTATAATCACCTTCCTCTGTCTCTAAAAACATTATCCAAAAGTCAATTCAAGTCTAAATTGAAGGAGTTTTTATTAGAAAAATGTTACTATAGTATCAAAGATTTTTATTTTGATATTAACTTGCAATAATTTTAAATAACTTATATTTTTGCCTGTAAATGTATGATTTATTTTAACTATACACTATTCTTTTTTGACTTGTCCTATACATGTAAAATGTCTTAAAGGATTAGTAAAATTTATTTGTTTAGTTAATGGACTCATCCAGTGATTTTTTAAAATATTATTATTTTATAATTTTGGTCTACCATAACACATTGCACGGGGTCCAGCCCTTCTGAGACCGATCCTGCGGATGTAATTAATTCTTGAGATTATTTTTGGCTATGTTTTCATATCAATAAAACTGGCAACTCTCGTTCTCTTTTGTTATGATTAAAAGAAGGAAAGAAGTATATCAAATTTTTCTACAAACGAACAAAGCTACAATATTGGCAATGCTGTAGAAAGTAAAACGTTAATTATTGGTCAAGAAGCAGCGCCACAAAATATTTTTATTACTTTTTATTGATTTTTATTAATTAATGAATATTATAAGAACAATGAAAATCAACATAAGCAACTAGGTTCTTTAAGCTATTCATTCATAATATAAAACCAATAAATTCGTTCCTACTGGATAAGTCCATTCCATCCAGATTTCATTAACCCAATTTGTTACTTTTTTTATTATTTATCTCTCATTTAATTAGGCCCAATCTATGTTATACTATTCAAAATTTGTTATAAAAGTTTGTTTAATTGTTTACGAAAAATTCTAAATATCCATTAGTAGTTATCAAATATTAAAAAATACGATTATAGTAAAAATATTTTGGTTAGAAATTTTTAAATGTATTGAACGTATTATTATTTTTTAGGCAATATGTTACCATACACGAAGCTGATCAAAGAAGACAGTATAAAGCAGATTTTAACGCCGATTATACGGAATATCGGGATTTACATAGTATTGTAGAAAAAGTTTCCAGAAGGTTTGCTCAGTTAGAAGAACGTCTCAAGAAAGAAGACGAGAATAGTCCCAAATATAAAGTAAGTAAAATTACAAGATAAATGTGAAATTGAATTTATCATAAATTTACAGAGATATTTATTTTATTCTTGTCTTTTTATTATAGGACATCAAAAAACAAATAGTTCGAGAATATAACGAGAACAAAAAGAACATGGAACACCAGAGGGCGAAGCGCAGGTTTCAATATCTGCACGATAAGTTGTCGCACATCAAAAGACTAGTTATGGAATATGACCAAGAGATGACTGACTCCCGGTACTGACGCTGGGCGGAGGCGGCCCCCGGGGGCCACATGGATGTGGTGCCGGGCCCCTTGCCCTACTGCCTTTCAACGGACATTCGCCAAGAGGACATCACGAAATGTATAACGCAAATTTTATTCCTATCCATTTAATTAATTTCTTAGTGCAATTGGAGTTGCGACCACTGTGCGATCTGACAATTTTTGATTGGAGAAAATTTTAAATGCTCCAAAGACTCTTTAGTTTTATGGTAAATGTTTCTCAAAGGGTAAAAAATGGTTTGTTCATAACAAAAGATAAATTATAAATTTATAATTGTTTTGAAAATAAAAAGACCAATACTGTTCAATACTCGTGTTTTGGGTACAATCGTGAATTAATTTAATACAAAAGAGCTAATGAAATACGCCTTAGTCTGGTAAATGAAAAACTGTTGGTTACGATTTTTATTTTTGTGTTATGCTTTTTTATAATATAATAACCATAGTGATATCTATATTTTCATTTTTAACAGTTAGTAGTAACATATAAATAAAAAAATATGTAATCTTTACTGATCTATAATCTTTTTCCAGTGGAACGTTCAGCCTTAATAATAATTTTTATCTAAAGTACCAACTTTTTTAAAGTAGATTATCATTTATGAATTCGAGTGAGAAATATTTGCTGTCAAATTGAGAGTTTTAGTAGTGAAAGAAACAATCTTTGATGACAATTCAATTTTGTTGAAGATGTTTTGTTTTTTTTTTGTGATGGTACATTCCAATTTTTGTGCCAGATGGACAGATGCATGTATACCAGGTGTTGCGTTTTTCAATAAAAATATTAAAACGTTGAGTTCGTACATATATTTGATATTGTAATTCGGATCGAATTTTTTTGACCACAACGTTTTTTAATGCAGTTTTTATCATGTTAGCATATCAGTCGATATCAATTATATTCATTAAAAAGTTACAACATATCCATCAGTACTAAAAGTTTTATTTTTAGAACGCAACGCCCTGTATATGAGATTTGTAAGGTTGGATCTGGTGGAGGTAAAACTCAGCTAAAATAGTATTCTAAATTATTTTTGAAGAATACTGTAAAAAAAAAGAAGTGAAATTATATTAACTTATATAGAAAAAGGTGTTTTGATATTTATTAAAAAAAAAGAGTATAATCCTCGTCCAAATGAAAGCCTCTTACTGTAAACCTCTCTATTTTCACCTGTTTTTGATATACAGGGGTGATTATTTTAAATAAGCACTAGTAATTTTCTTTTCATAAAAAGTATATATATAGGAAAATATTTAGACAACGTTTTTCGTTGACGGATATATTTTTTAACGTTTTCCAATATGTGAAAACTATTTTATAAGCAAACGATTCAGCTTATTTGGGTATTCACAACTTGATTCTTCTCATTCTTATGATGTATATTGGAAATATGACTAAATTAGACCATATAATGTAGATTTTTTTTATATTTATTATGTTTAGCAAACATCTAAATAACTGGATTAATATAAAAATAAAAGTAATGACAATCGTTGTAATAATGGTATTAATATTCACAAAATCATAAAATCCATATCAAATTTAAAATCATTTTAAATTTATTCTGCAAGTTATGAATATCCAACAATTTTTAAAAAAATTGAGTTTTGAAAATATATTATTGTAAATTTGAAATATTTTTGCGTGAACTGAATTTATCGCTTTTTAAAAAGGCAGCGAATATTAAAATAAAAAAAATATTTTTCCATATATAACTAGTAAATACGAAATATAAAAGTAAAATTCGCTTCTATGTTTTTAAAGCAGTGTATTTTTAAAATGGGTGCCTAGGCTAAAAATATTTGAAATTTGCTTGAATATATTTTCTTTTATTAAACCTCCTAGACTGAATACACTTTTAAGTGTCTTTGGTGATTCAATTCGATACATACGAATATTAATTTACCCATTAAAAGTTTAATTTAAGCTTCGAATTTGTGTCAATTTATTAATAGTGCCAATTCTTAATTATAATCATCCAAAAGCAAAAAAATGGTTGATTGTGTTGTAGCATAGTGATTGGAGTGTGGAAACTATACAAATTATATGTTTTGACTGATTTGACACCGTCAAACGTTTTTAAAATTACTAATTGTACACATTAGCTAAGGTAAAAGACGTAGTTTTGAATTTTTTTGCATATGAGGATTAGAATTTTTTTTTATTGTTTTGGGATCAGATTTCTTAAAAAAATCAATGTTTTAGTGATAATAACGTTTATTTATTTGTATTTTAAAATATTTAAAAGTTTTGCATTTGCAACTGTTTTATTGTAATCTCGTTTTATTATTTTTTATTCGAATGTGTCAAAAAGTGACGTTTTTCAAACTTTACGAATATAATTTACATAGACTACAAAGTTCATATTTTGAAATTTTATAATTATTGACTGATTTTTTTTGCATAATCTTTAAAGTAATTAATTCTGATTTCGTTTAATTTATTAATTAGAGTGCCATTGGGAAAAACAATGATAGTCTAAAAATAGGAATGCTCTAAGAACTAATAAAGTTATATGAACATTTTTAAATAACCCAAATTGATATTTTTTTCATTACTTTAGAGCTAGTTAAAAACGATTAACCTTGCGGATGGATTAGGTCAATAGGTTAATCTCCAATAGAGAGTTATTGCACGATACCAAATTTTTATACCGTATGCCTTATACCTTAGCACTACTTGTCTTATTGCATACATATAAATATGATTTATTGCAAGGATCTTTACCTTAAACGTTAGGTTAGACGCTAGACTTGTCCTTTATCAAATATTTTCGTTTGTGTCACGTTGGCAACGTTTTTTGTTAAAAGATAAAAGTAACTCGAGTTTTGATATGGCTTTTTCCTCAGACCATACAGTAAATTTTATGGTATAAAGGGTTTTTCCAAAACTAAATAAAAATTGTTTTAGATTAAATGTAAGTTATTAACCATAAAACATTTTATTTATCAGCAAAACATCGACAGAACAAAAAATTCGCATAACGTATAAGGTTTAACCTTATCCCTAAGAAATAGTGCATGACCTTATACCTTATTAAAAATTTGTTTAGTTCTGCCCATACTTAGATTCAACGTAAAGTATACGGTATATTTCAGGTGTCGTGCAATAAGTCTATTGAACACATTATAAAAACTTTGCCTTATTAAGGTAGACCTTATAATGACAGCTACGCTTGCGCAGAAATTCTTTTTAATAAGGGAACCTTAATGCCTTCCTTAATTGCGTTCGATTACGGTAAAAATTTAAGGTGACTTTATTTCCCTCATAGCTGATAGCTAAGAATAATTCTAACTTATTTATTTTTGTGGTTCGTTATCTTATTGAATTTATACTGTTTTACGTTATGTGAGATTGCTTTTATTTTTTGGCTGGGTTTTTAAGTATTGTTATTGAATTAAAAAATTAAAGTAAAAATAAACACCAACAACAAATCAGCAATGTTAGAAATAACTCTCGCTTTTAAAGTAAAACATTCCCTTATTAAGCGAGTGTGTTTAATAACTCCCGATACTGACTGTGAGACATCCATTCTACAAATCGCATAATAGTGGCCTTGATATGCCCACCAAAAAGTGTTTAATTAATTTTTTATTAGCAAAAAGATTTCATGGTCCATACAGATCAGGTAGAAATGGGTACTTATGTTTATAACTGGTTGCGGTTTCTCCTAAAATAGCGATGCGATGGTTTAATTACGCTTCTTCTGAAAATATACCTCCACTCTTGAGATAGTTCTTAGGAATTTTAATTGATTGGGCTCATTTTTGTAAGAGTGCCAAAGGATCGATAACAACTTTTAACACAATGTTTTTCACTTTTTCAAGTAGATAATTGTTCAAAGAATAATTAAACTCAAAGTCATACCACAATAATGTAGTTGAAGATAAAATTATCCAAAAATACCAATTCATTAATCCAAATTACGTAAATGTTAAGCTGCCTCCAGATTTGCCACTTTTGTCTGATATCCATAAAACTGAACCGACATGAATTTTGTTCCAAAGTTGTTTTTTAAGCAGATTTAAGGTTTCTTTATTTTCTTCAGCATATGTTCTCCATTTCTCTAATTGTATTTCATGGAATTCCAACAAATCTTCAGAAAAACAATCGGAATAAAAAAAACAAATTCATTTTTAACCGAATCTGAACATTGACAGCGTTCCCAAATTTCTTCAAGATCTTGCCTTAGTTTGATAACAAAAATCTTAATATTGGTTCTTTTTAACTCTTCACATCTTTGTAACTCAGTTTGCAAAGATTTCATAACTTTCAGTGAATTACCTTTGTACTTATTTCGAAAATCTCCTCCTTCTCGGAAGTCTAAATCCAATAATGTCTATGTGTAAATATTGTGTCTTTTTTGTTCAAAAACTCAAAATCCAGGAGAATGAAGGCATTGTTAGTATTTTTTTCGAGGGTAATATAGCAAGGGTGTAGTAAATGCATCTTCCGCATATATATATTCTGCACACATGTTGAAACGTCGTCGAGTAAGAGAAACTGCTTATATTTTTGCTATCCTTTATCCTTACATATACTCTTATCGAGACTGACAAAAAAGGTTCCCTGTCATAATTCGAAACTTAAAATGGTAATTTTTTACATCAATTTTGGACAATAGATAACAGGTTTTCATAAGATCCTTTTAGGTACAGCAAAAAAGTACTCTTGATATTTTTCGATATTCTCCATCGTTTCCGGGAATTTAATTTCGAAAAATTTCTTCTCTCATAATTTTCTAATTTTTTAATATATGACTGCTCGATTTTATGATCAAAATTCTCCATGGGACCAAAGTCTTCCTATGGCTAGTTTTAGATATACAGCGTGTTAAAGGCACGAATTATGTATGATAATAATATTTACAAGTTTTGTCTGTATAAAATCATTTCGCAGGGCCGGGAAATCATTTATTGACTATAAAGCTAATATTGTAAATGGTTTTGTTACGTAATTATGCAATAGTAAATTATTAATTATAGAAATATTTCATTTACCTCTCTATACTAACAACGTTCCCCAGAACTACATTTCTTCCATAAAATTGTTTTTATCAGTTTTAGTATAGGAATTGTATTGTGTAAAACTAGCCATAGGATGACTTTGGGCCTATGGAGACTTTTGGTCGTAAAATCCAGTAGAGTCATATATAAAAAATTTGAGATAATTCGACCTAGTGCCATTTTGCGTGGAGTTTTCTTTTTTTTTCGAATTTTACGAGTTGAATTCTTTAAAACAAAACTATTTCAGGAAAAATTGAAAAAAATTATTAGCCCATAATCGATGGTCCACTTATATTTGATCAGATTATTTCTCAAACATTGATATTTTCTCAATTTTCGATTCCAAATCAATCCAAAAATTCACGTATAATGTGTTGGCTCCTATACTTAAGAAACTGTCAACGAGGGAAACATAGTTTGTTCGCAAGGAAGTAAGGCGATTTTATCAGCGAATACATTTTGACAAATGAGAGAAATAATCAAAAAATGGTCTATCATAGTTTTTCTCACTGACTTGTAATTATTAAAAAAGTATTTTATGAATTTCCAAGAATGTATAGAATTTATTTAAATAAATTAGGTCCAAGGGAAAAGACAAATAATTCTTTTTTTGTCTGTAAAATTAGCATATTTGTAGACGAATTTGGGAAAGTAAAACAAAAATTGCATTTTTTGGAAAATTTGTAAGTAAAAAAAATTTTAAAAATCTTTATTTTAGAAATAATTTGTTAAAACGATTAAAAAAATAACCAAAACTTAAAAATTATAAAAAAAAAACATAAAAAAATAATTTTTTTATTATGAAAAAAATATATAAAGGAAAAAATTTAAATCAATTGTTTTATAAATTAATATAACTAGCTAATTATTTTGCATTTAATTTTTATCTCGGGGAAAACTGAAAATATTTAACACAAGTTAATAGACAATCCAATGTATAGCGACTTTGGAAATTAAAAATTAATTCTAAATAATAATCTAAAAAATTTTACTTCTTGGGACTGTTAAAGATTTGCAAATCTATAACTAGTAAATTCGAATAAAAAATAGTGTATAAAATGTGGTTTTTCGGACTCATAATAATGTTACTGTAAGAATCCGAAAAACTTTTCATCTATGTCATAAATTACTCTTGAGGTAGTAATAAAGTGCTAACCATTAAAATTTTGTACTCCGATTTTAGTGTATTTCATAATTATTTATGACATATCGAGTGAAATTTCTAATCCTTAAATATGTTTATTAATTCCTCCAAAAACATTTGTTAAAGTTGCCACACTGACTTGGTGCTCCAGTTTATTAATCTGTATAATCCCAGAACATGTGACAGATACGTAAAAAAACGAAAATCAAATTTAGATACATTTAAATATGTAAATAGGAACAAAAATTTGAGGTTCAGTTCTCAATTAAAATTATAGCTTGAAACATATTCCTGAATCTTTACTTTTTTTTGTAAAATTCGTCAATTTTAAAAGTGTATTTTCGCTCAATTTTAAGACTTGATTAAATAACAAATAGTTAGGTTAGTGCCATTAAACGGTTTTTACTAAACAAATTATCTTTTCCTAATATATGTATAATGAACAAAAAATTGTTTTTCCCCCAAGTTGCTTTTGTTTTAAAAATGCAAAACTACATATACTGAAAACTTTTGATTCTTTATTTGTAAGATAAGCCAATGAACTTCATTCATGCTTCATGCATTAACCCTTTCACCACTGAATATTTTTTCGATTATGTTTTTGTTTCAGGTAAATGTACTCATCGATAAGTGTGAAAAAGGTATAGAAAAAATATTTTTTTCAAAGTCATTAATTTATATGTCCCAATAATGTTTTTCTGCGGGATCTTTATGCCCCATTGGTCATTTCAGACAACACATACATAATTTATTGATTTTTCATCATGAATGAAAAGGCAAGAAGCAATTTTTACACAAAGGCACATTACAAGCTATACATATTGTCTTTGTACCCTTCTCTATCTAATTTTTGGTACACTGGTGACATCTTCTGGACGGACCATGACATTTTGACGTTTGCTCCTAGGGCCATATCTACCGCTAAGATGTCTCTTTACGGTAGCCTTCTCTCTATCATCTGTTCGGCTTATGGCATCAAAAATTTGTAAAAAAAAAACTTATGCCACCATTAGATTTACGGTCTAGATCATATGTAAACACTTTTTGGCCTGCCAAATCAACGCATTGTAGAATGCGATAACATTGGGACATGCTAATTCTGCCTTTTCTCCATTTTTAAAAGTTCTCTTCACAACATCCATTGTATTTGACTGACAGTTAGACAAAGCTAGAATCTATTTAGTATCTTGCCATTTGGTTGTAATAATACCTTCATCACTAACTAAAAACCATCACTTCGAGCCATTTTATCATTAGAAAAACGAGGAGTGTTTTTTCGATTATTCATATACGGTCTGACAAGCTCAAAGTAGATTTTCCATCAAACTCACACTTCTGAAAAAGAACATGGGACTGAAAGTAGCTGTATAGGACCTAAATACGATACTTCTTTGGGTTGGGGAAGGAGGGACTTCTGTTTCTTCTTCTTCACCTTCTCTTTCTACCACTTCTTCAGAATCCGACTCACTTCCTTCTACTACAATATCATCTTCTAAATTATCTTCATGTCCTGGATGACCATAATCACTATCTTCATCAGAACAATGGAATGGATATTCCTCCAGTTCCTCTGATAAATCACTAATATTATTTATTACCAATCTCCTCTAGCTCCTTTTGCCCCAGTATAAACATCAGAATGTATAAAACATGAAGTTCACTTATATAAAAATTTTTGTTATTTACTCCCCTTATGTTCTCTCAGGTCCTTCGTTAGTTGAAGATCGTTTTATCAATGTCCAGTCTCTTGTTTAGGTTAGAAATGTTCAAAAACACTGAAACTAACAAAACGCGTGCATTTCTGGACGTATGCGAACCTATACACAATATTTTTTTTTAGATTTGCGAATTATTCCCAAACTGCATTTTTCCCTAACTTAGTTATAATGCGATATTTTTGGATTTCAGTTATGACCATTTTTTTAGAATAAAGTACTTAAAACTTTTTCTGAAAAAATAGGACGTTTTAATATCAATCATTACAAGCAGTTAGATTTACACTGGTAAAATAAAGTCTCACTACCACACTTGTTAATAAACTGAAGTGTACGACTAATAATTTCAGAATAATAATGGTAATTTTTTTAAATTAATAATAACTTTGGCAAAAACTAATTGATAAATTTGCTTGGATCGAAAATCTAAAAACCTGATACTGGAACGAGTCTACTAAAAAAAAATGAATTGCGTGAACATTTCTTAGAATGTTGTCCTATTACTGACTAATGGGCTAGGGCTAAGTAATTTTTTAACAGATTTATTGCCAAAATGATATTTAAACGTATGATATGCGTGGTTAGGGATATAAAAATGGCAATATTGATTTATTATCGGCTCATGGGATATATGTCCAGATAGTGGTGAAAGGGTTAAAGTTGTGAACGCTACTAGAACAATATATTCAATACTTTTAAAAGTTTTATTTTCATTTTATTAATTTTATTTCTACACAACTGTTTCGTCAGGATTTGTGTTTTATATCGGATATTAACATTAAATCTGGCAAACTTCTGTGTTCTATTAAATTGCTCCAATTTTTTCTTAATTTTTTTTTAACAATGAGTTGACTTCTATAACTACTGCGTTCTAAGTTTTATAAATTTAGGTTTCTAGTCATAGTTTGAAATACAAATTACACAAACATAACTTCCAAAATTCAGTCATCACTATTATTATTATTATTATTTAACCTTGATGTCAATCAACACAAACTAGTACAATTAAACGTAAACCAATTCCAAAAATTTGATGGGTGATTCTACTTGCTATAATAAGAAAAAAGTTCATATAAATAAAAAAAAATCCCTAATAAATAGTAAGAATACTCCTACACCCTGGTAAGAGCAAAATATGTTACTAAGATGCACATTAAGTTATATTTTATTATTTATAAAGAAAATCAAGTCATTAATACAAATTTATTTTTTCGGCGAACTTTTTCTTATTTTAATAATTTATGGATGATTTTTTTTATTGCGCAGCTATTGTAAATGTATAAATATTAAAAAAAGTAGGCGCTTGCGAGTGATTTTCATTAAAATTTAGAACAAATAAATTCAATTTTACATATTGTTAAAATTGTAAATTAATTTTCATCTGTCTGTTCTGGGATTATATTCATTAAATTTTCGCCGAGAGCGAATGTACTAAAGAAATGTTGTAATTTTTTTGTTATTAGATAATTTTGTTGGTTATGAATTTTGCCTATAAGGTGTACCGCTGAGGCTATTGGACTTGTTTCTATGATGTTTTATTACTATTGAGTTTTAGTTTGTACATACTGTATATTTTTCAGTTGACATTTTGTGAACTTCTCAGCAGATTCGAGAATCTGGTTGTATTTTTGTTTATTTTTATTGAAATGGATGTTTTTGAGAAATGTGCATATATTTTTTTGCTTAATTTTTAAATTAATAGCAATACACTTCATAGTAGTGATGTAAATTTTTTGGAATTGAATATTAATATATATTATACGCGAACATTCAAACTTGTGTTTTTCTCTTGTAAATAATGCCAGAATTTAATTTACTGTCTTTCCTTTTCAGTTTAGAAGTAATTTGACATGTTTTCGAAACATAACAGTAACCGGAGTGCATTTATTTAAAAGAAATTATAAACCTGATTATAAAAGGAAATACATTCGGCCTGATGTTGAAAAAACGGAAGCCACAAAAATAGTTACTGGTCTGAGTGAACTTGCTTGATCAATCTAAACTAACATTCCTGAAGGTATCTTTTTTTAATTTTTTTTACGAAAACAATGAAGTTATTTCTTTTTTTTTTAATACATAGGCTAGATTTAAATAGTCAAGATTTCATTTATTAAAATAAATTAAAATACGTGGGTTAATTACGCTATTTATTTTAAACTAAATCCGATTGACGGACCTTGTTTAATTAGACACGATATCCCTCAATACGGACCTGTAGGTATAATAGTTTTGTTAAAAAAATTCAAATTGAATTGTTGAACTAGAAATTAGAATATTATTTTTTGGTAATTTAATGCAACAAATTATTAAATAAAATAAATAATAAATTCACCAGATGTACATGGTAAACTGATAATTTTACTTTTTTACGTAAAATATTTTTTTTCTAAATATGTAGGGCATATATTAATTGAACTTTATTCAAATATTCTCAGAATATATAAATTAAATCTGATTTCAGTAGTTAGTTTTAAGTTGGTTAACAAAAAAATATGGATAAGATTTGAAAGCAAAATTATCAATTTTTCTTTGTTTATAACATAAAGAAATGAAAAATTAGAATATAAATTTTTTTTTAAAAAAACGGTATTAAAAGAAATATAAAAATTAATTTTGCTATGAAATTCTTTGTGATAAGTTGAGTGATATTTCTTATCAGATGGAATTATTTGTCGTTGGGTTGGTGTAAAGTCAAAATTAAAGTTGTTCATAAAAAATAGTACGTAAAAATTTTGGATTTTGTTTGAAAAAAGAAGGTGAATTGTCAGATAGGGTTTATGTTAGAATTTGCGGGAATTAAAATAAAATGTATTAAGAAAAAGCTTTGTTTATAAAAATAAGAAGACAGAAAGCGTAGCTTACAGAATAGCTAAAGAAAAACAAAATAGGAGAGTAGCAGATGTTGATGGAAGATATTTTTTATAAAAATTTTGATTTAAATTAAATTTCTGATTTTTCTTTTATTTAGCTACTTTGTGAATCCAACCCAAAAAAGATAAAATTCTATCTGATCAAGATTGAAAATCACCATATTCAATCAAGAAAACATTTTTTTCAATCAAAATATTTTTCTCATCCAACAAAACACTTTTTTCATTGACCAAAACATTTTTTTTAATCAAGAACACATTTCTTTCAACCAGCAAAATCATTTATTTGGATATTTAAATAAACAGTTTTGTTGAATCAAATAACACGTTTTGTTCGACATATCCATTAACATATTTATTTGGTTCAAATAAAATTTGGTTAATTCAAATAATCATTTTTCTCTGTGATTCTTCCTTGAATAAAGGACCCCGCACTTTTCTTATGCAAAGTGGCGACCGGTCAAATTTTCTGAAACTTTGGAATATTATACTCGACTTCATATGAACAATGGACCACAACTCAATCCTATGACTAGTTTTCTAGATACAGAGTGTTAAAAGTTGAAAAGTGCCCATTTTTGTGATTTTTTTTTTGAAAATTACGATTTAGTTTGAATTTATCCTGCATACGCACGTTTTAGTAGAAAAAATTTATGTTTACAGAGCGATTCACAAATATGACTGTAGTTTTTTGCAAAATCTCAATTTTTCTACTGCGACTTTAGGGAAGCATATTTTCAAAAGGTACTATAGTATTTTGACGAAAAAATATGGCATAATACACATTTTTAATACAGAGTGTTTCATATTTTTTTTTATGATTAATTCAAAACCCTGTATTGATTTTTATACCATTAACAGATGTGTGTCGCGAAGCTTTAAAATATACAAGGTGGTTTATTTCTCAGTCCAATAAATAAATTTCCTAAGTAAAAACACAAAATACACCAAGCGTAATCAACACTTTAATTTTTTACTCTAAACAAGTTTTTGATTAAGGTTAGGAAATATCATATTAAATATATCTAATATTAACACACTTTTTAATTTACTAAAACGTACGAAAAATAGGTATTTCCAATTTATATAGGTAAAGTTCTCACCGTTACTTATGGAATTTATGATAAGGCAAACCCACCTCTAATATCGGTAGTTTATTTCCTTTGCTGATAGATTTATGAACTGTATATACTTCCGCGTTTAAAAAACCTTCCGGACTTACTGGACGTTTTAAAAAGATCCGCTATAGTACATTGGACGTTTTATGGACGTACGAAAAAGGTACAAATGTCACAAACTTGGACATCCTCAAAACGTCCCATACAGACGTTTAACTAACATTTTGGGTTGGGTAAACGTTTTTCCAGGATAACGTTTATAAAACGTCCATATTGGTATATATTTTAAAACGTGCCACAAATACTGTTTATAAAACGTCTTCTTTGGTATATTTATTAAAAATATAACTTAAATAACGTTTAGAAATGTCCTTCTTGGTATATTTTAAAAACGTGCCACTAAAAACGTTTATAAAATGTTTGAAAAAAGTCCTCGGATCTAGGGATATTATGGACCTTCTGTGCTATTAGGGTTATTACTTACCTTGTAATAAAAGTTATTAAATGTATGGAAATAATAAGACAATAATCACAAACGGTTATTTAATAGGTAATCAGTAGTGTTGACATGTTTGGTATAAATTCATTTCTACACTTAGTTTTTCACAGCAGAGCTAAATATCAATAAAGAATGTATTGCTAGTTCATTATTTTTTTATATATTACAAGTATTTTTTATTCAGGTACAAAAGTAAAGGATTTATTTCGGTTCATAAAATTGAGATTTGTTTCCTTAAAAAAATTTATTTATAACATGTATTTATAATATAATATCCACCGTTAAACAAGTAAAAATTGTGTTAGGAATTTGTCCAGTAGTAAAACCTCTCGCAATCATAGAAATAATTTTTAAATTATGAAGAAAATTTCACCAATTAAAAGGCTGTATATTGTATCGTTACCATAGCAACTAAAAAAAAATCTGAAAATTTTTCTCCTCCTTGGAGTAAAGGAGCATGAAATTACATTGGAAATTTTTTGACATTTATAGTAAAATGACATTTACATTGACCATCAAAAACCGTCATTATCCTAGTATTTTTTTTAATATTTCGGTATGAAATTTTCTTACCGAAACCCCACGTGCCCCAGCATTGTCTTGTACATGAATTTTTAAAGAAAATTCATGTACTCAAAAAATTTCTGGTAATAATTCATGCCCTAGAGAGATTAAAAGTGAAAATTTCACATCATAACATTTTCTACCAATTAAAAGCCTGTATTTTGTATCGTTACCATAGCAACTAATAACATTTCCGGAAATTTTTCTCCCCGGAGTAAAGGAGCATGAAATTACACTGGAAATTTTTTGACGTTTAAAGTAAAATTACATTTACCATCAAAAACCGTCATTATCCTAGTATTTTTTTAATAATATTTAGGTGTGAAATTTTTTTACCGAATACTTACCACTGTAACTTCAATTAAAAACTTAAAATTTTTCTCGAACACGAATATTTAGAAAATTCGTGTTCTCGAAAAAAATTCCAGTAATAATTGAAGCTCTAGTGGTATTACTATTGACAATATTGAAGTGCTACCAAATTATTAACAGGGTTGTAATTAATTAAGCTTAATAACGAGAAGTAGAAATACTTAATTGTATTTGCAGTTGACCCAATGTTCATAAAAAAAAATTCTACACGCCTGGGATATAATTTGAAAGAGTTTAATTAACTTGGACCCTATTTTTGTTTTAAAATGACTAAAAAACCACCATTCAAAAACTTGTTTATTGTTGGTATTTTTCAAGAGGGCTTTTATTTTAGTAATTTTCTAGTCAACTAAACCATACCGTAAATATTTTGGACAAACTCAAATTTTTAATAGAAAAAACCGTTTAAGCTATAAATATATACCATTTAACTTAAGGCGGATATTATTTATAAATTCGTATTCTATTTTCTACTTTTATTATCCTTTACCTGTAACAAAAAAAAATAATTTCTGCTGTTTTTTGCTAATCCTACCCACATTAAATTCTTTTTAGCACTAGTATCAATAAAATTAACAGTCATTATTAATTAATTTTTTCTACGACACTCAAAAGTAACACAATCCGTTTCATTTGAGAAAAATATAACCATTGTGCTAAAGGTATCAGTTCTACGATTGTCACCTACATTTCTAACTAGTATTGTTTCAATATTTTTTTTATAAGTTACACAGTGCTATGTTTACAAGGCTGGTGTTTAGTAGCATCGAGAATTTTTTTGATATTGAAAGAATTTAATATATTACGAGAGTTTAACCTCTATATTCCGCCATGTATCACAAGATTTATTTATTTTATGTGAGCTAGTAAAACGTTAATATCGTTAGTTTGAATGTAAATTGTTCAGTAGAGGTCTTTCATTAACCATTCCAACGAAACTTTAATATTTGGTAATACTATATTCCAGTTTGTAAATAATAGACAGTGATTTAGTCCCACAATATTTTGCTTTTAAATATAAATTACTGTCTATTATTTTCCAACACGGGTATAGATCATATAAACAATATTTGCTATTGACATACTATAATTTAAGTTAATCACAATAATTAGACCACAATGAATATTGTCAAAGACGTAAGAATGAAAAATTTCACGGCCGGAGTCAAATGTAATTGTTTATTTCCGGCCTGTTATGCCGTGGTCTTCTTTGGTTACTTCCAAACGTTTCGACTGCAACTGCGAAAGTCATCTTCAGTGGCGTGGACTATGTACTCTTCGCGACAACCACATATTTTCCAGTTGAACCAAACGTTCTATGAACAAATTGACAAGAGTCGCTATGTGAAACTAATGTATACAGAAAGAAACACACACTGATACAGCATGGATCCAACAAAAACGCTAAAATTAAACACCTGGCAACAAGTGCTACAAGCAAATTAATACAGCAAAGAAGCCATAACTGGTGCTACGCGCCCAATCGAGAAGAAAATAACCAGGTACTGTCTATAGAAGGTGCCACACAAAGAAAATACTAGAGTATCTAAAAATTGCAATATACCGCAGAAATCCCCTCACATCAGCAGGAGTCTATAGAATTCCGTGCACTTGTGGAAAAGTGTACTTAGAATAAACAAGAAACTTCAATAGAAAGGAAGAAACAACAACGATCTGGCACACAGCACTAAAGAGCGCGAAATTAAAACGTCCAAAAACCAATTGCGCTAAAAAAGTGCGCGCAAACACATATAAATATCACACTCGAAGCGAAGGAGGGTTTAGTTTCAGTTGAAGAAGACCATGGTATAATAGCCCGATAATAAACAATTACATTGTCATAAAGTTAATGGGCTACATTAAAAGAGGAACATAGAAATCAACCTCTCATACAGTATATCAAATTACAAAATTAAATAATAATATCCACATTTGTTTATTGTTAAGCAAATAACTTGATTTCACATTATAAAGTTGGCTTTTAACACCAAATGAATTACGGATTTTAAAAATTTGTTTCCTCATGAATTTTAATAAGAGACATGTCGGAAAATATATTTAAGAACTAAACAAAATAATTTCATAATAGTAAGTAATCTAATAATAAATACAATATGCCCTAAAACAGACAAAAAAAATCTTAACATTAAAATGAAAATGTACCTATTAATAATAATATGCTTTATAGGCGAAATATAATTCAAATATGTGTTATCAAATTTTACTTTATTTAAATTTAATACCATTTGTTTAGCGAAAATATTAAGTGTTAGTGTTAACCCCACTCTTAATTAAGAAGTAAAAAAGAAAAGGATCGAACAGAACAATTTTTTTATAGTATACTTTAATGTCATAAATTGGTTCCTGACTGCAACAAGGTATTCCTCGATTGAAAGGATTTAAAATTATCGATTAAACAGGTAAAAAAATGAAAATCTTCAAAAAAAATTTAATTTGGATTAATCAACACTAACAGGCAAAATTCTGATATTAAAGTACGTTATAATGGGAACGAACCATTTTCTTTTTTACTATAATTGGAATAAAATAGATTTAAAATATTCAGAACAACCCAAAAAAATACTATGATTTGAAACTCATTATTATGTGTAAAATTGTTTGAATCAAAATAAAAAGTATAGGTTCATATTGAAAATTTAACAAAAATTGATAATGCTCTCGAAACGGCATACCAAACAAAAAGTCCTTTTACTGTTTGTGATTTTTGAAAATAATAATAAGTTCTCATATATTTTGTACTTTTAATCTAATAAAAAGATTTAAAGATACAAAAAGAAATACATTAAGACTTAAATAAAAAAATACTGAATACTCTAAATATAAACCAGTAAAAAATCTCATTAATTTTTAGAAAAAAAAATAAGTCTTAATTTTTCCTGCAATAATTTCTAGATGAAGTAATTTACATGGTTTAAGAATAAATATTTTAGTAATCTAATCCCACTGCGATTAATAGCATATTTTTTTATTAATGAATAACTAAAGCTAGTTCTTCAGCGCACTCACATTTTTGAATTACAACATTACTTAAAATGTTACAATATCATAAAAAAAAAACAAAAATTAGTCATATTCGAGTCCTGTGCCATTTACCCATTACCAAAATGAACCAAAAAATTAATTGAATGTGTTAATAAAACTAAAAAATCGCATAATACTAAAACAATTAAATTGTTTCCTTAAAAATACATTGGTGTTAAGTAGCAGAATTATATTTTTTAAATTAATTTACCACAAACAAATATCGAAAAAATCGTAATGTTTAGAACGTAGTTTTCTGCTTTTAATTCTTGGCATTGTCAAGAAAAAGGAGAAAAATTATTTTAGTATTATGCAACTTATAAAAATCATTACTATTTAAGATCAATTAAAAAATTAAATCATGAAACATCAAATTTTTGTTAAATTACTAAAAAAATTATCTAAAACGTAAAGTGTATATTGTAAAAGTTATAATTTACAGTTTAATTTTAAATTAATGTTTTATTTCAATATTAATAATCTCAAAGTATTAGAAATTGGTATATACTATTTTGTAAGCATTGTTTCTAAACGGAATTAAAAAAACAGATAAATTTCAAAAGTAAAATGAGTAAAAATGTAAAAATTAGCTGAATTATTAACTGCTGCTAGTTCTGCAAATAGGACAAGTTTTATTAGTGTTGAACCACATTGTGATACAGTGATTATGGAATATATGTTTGCAAGAAAGTGTTCTTACATTATCCTTCATCACATCCAAACAAATTGTACATTTGTCTGTACCCTTCTTCTTTCTTTTTCTAAAAAACAATTTTTATTAAATGCAAATTATTCACATTATAACACAACTAACGCTGACCCCATAACAAACATTACCAACTGGACGTTTTCAAAATAGCTGACTGAGAAAGGAAAAATAGTATGTAGCATAGAGCTGTGAATTTAATGACAAAAAAATGTATATTTTTTTAGGACTTGTTGGATATTGTATAACCTTGTATAAAATTGCACTTGGTAATTTTTTTTTCATCAGCTTTGGACCAACAAAGTATTGAAATTAAAGACAATATTTCAGAATTTTCATTGTTTTAAAAATATTCAAAATAGAAATTAATCTTTAAAAAGTATAAGTTAAAAAAATGGAAAAAAACTACGTTTCTGATGATGAAATTTGCCAATTTAATATAAGTTATTAATGGACATAAATATAGCCCTAAAGTTACACTCTTTTAAATTGAAAAATTAGAAACGTTTTTTTTATTGTTACTCTAAAACAGTATTTTAAAAGAATTTTTTATGAAGATTCTTAAAAAATGTCTTTAAAATTTTTTTATTGACTGATTTTGCAATTTTTTCGAACGAAATTAAATATATAAATATATTAAATTTTCATACAAAAATAATAAATATTACTTTGTTATTTACTTATAGATAATAATCTGCGTAGAAAAAAATGTTATTTATAGGTCAAACCCATTAATTTTGCAAAATATTCAATATTTGTTATAAAAGCATGTAGACAAGAGGAAGCTATTTTAAATATTTATCAAATTGATTATTTTTATCTTCAATTTTTGTGAACAGAATTTTCCAAAACATGTGCGATAGCTCCTTTTTCTCAGATGTCCAAGGGGAGGCAATTTTCTAAGTTTTAAAAAAACCCTTCAAGCCGCTTTTGAGATCAGGTAGACAAACAAAAAAATGCACAAAACTGTATTACTAGTATCAAATAGTTAATAATCGAGTAGAGGATCATACCCACTCAAAATCCATTTCTAATTAGTCAAATATTCAATTGCAAATCTAAGTAGCTATTCAATATTAAAAAAAAATGTAAAAGAATATCAGACTTTATACTTCCTCAATAAACAGCTTTTTATTGAGATCACTCAAAGTGTAATGCCCAGAAAATACAATTTTATGTTTGCATAACACTAAATAAATATGTTTACACTAATATTGTTAAGCTATCAAAAGGTTAACAAATATGCTGTCCAAATATAATGAGAAATATAAAGTCTTGTAATGTAATGTTTAAACTTTATTATTAGATCTAACTAAAACAAACCTTTCGACAGGAGGATCATCCCATCTGTAGATATCGTTTCCACAACCATAACCATAATCATTATCTTTATTTGAGTTACCATAACTGTGAGATTGTCTATTATTTGAATTTATATTCCATACTGTATATGCTAAGGTACCCACGGCTACTACTAGCATTATCCCAAATCCTATAGGAGTAAAATGCAGTGCCATTTTTGAAAACTACAAAAAGTATACCTTTAATTTTTGATATCCATTGTCTACTTTTTGACGTGAACTATTTACGTTTCAAAGTTATACTGACCTTGTAAAGGTGGTTTAAATATATTAACCGTTATCGCTTATTTAATGTTGCTAAATATAGTAAAAATTAAATAAGTAGGTTAAAAATTTATATAGTTTCACTCCGGGACTTTACACAGAAACTAAATTATTTGCTATCATAAAATTGTCGAGGTTATATGTCACTTGTCAAATATACATATGACGTTACTCGATTCTACTTACCATCTTTTTTACGCCTTTTTTTGGATTATTCAGCCCGGAAAGTTTTTCCATTTATACTCGCCTTTTCTGAAATTAATTTGAAGATCTAAGCTAAAAGTTCCTGAAGTATTTTCAAAACAGCAAAATAATTTTAAATATTAATTCGATATTAAATATCGGAAGTAAACAAAATTATACCAACTATTATAAAAAAAACTGTAAATAATATGAAAGAGAAGATGTTCCTAAATACCAATAAAAGCAGAAGAAGAACTTTCTCACTATCCTTAAAAAGAGAAGAAGAACTTTCTCTTATTGTGGTTATGTTATATTGTGTTTGTGTTTACATTTTTGATAAGTTTATTATGATTTGTATAAACAGAAATGTGTAGCTTCAAATCCAGAAATTTATTTAAACAGTTATAATTGTACACATTTAAAACATTACAGAGTCAAACTCAAAATTTACAATATGCAGAGAGAACGAAGAGCAACTGCCGGTAATCGGATGTCCAAACTCCTAGATGAAGAAGAGGAGTGCCAAGA
The DNA here is from genome assembly GCA_963243735.1 of Neocrepidodera transversa. NCBI lineage: Eukaryota > Metazoa > Arthropoda > Insecta > Coleoptera > Chrysomelidae > Neocrepidodera > Neocrepidodera transversa. The sequence goes on along the minus strand of OY725346.1, from coordinate 8,314,987 downwards.
TGATTTTTACAAACAAAATTACGGAGGTTTTCAGGAAACTGAATCTGATCATGAATATGAGTAACTATGAATAAAATCTACCTGAATTGTTATATATTATATATTTTCCAGGGCTGTAGAGGACGACGATGATGTCGTTGATTCAGATTTTAGTATTGACGAAAATGATGAACCCGTATCTGATACAGAAGGAGATGAAAATCAAAAAAAGAAACGCAGGCTTGTTACTAAAGCTTATAAGGTAATGTATTGTGTACACCTATTATAAAATTTTGCAATACAAAAATTACCTTACAGGAACCAATTCAGAAGAACGAGAAGCCCAAACTGCCAAAACCTAAATCTTCAGTTTCAGAATCATCTTCAAAGGTTAAACGTTCATCTAGTGTTGGTTATGAGTCTTTTGGTAAGATTTTTATAGTTAAAAAATACACAAAGGTAATTTTGTGTCCAACGACACAAATATGTGTCAAATAGAAGTATCTAAGGTTACTACCATAATGAGTTTAGAAGTGGCAGTTTGTTTGTTTTTGTATGTTAGGTAAAAAGTGAGAATCGAAAATTGTTGAGGTAGAAAAAATTAAAAAATCTGACAGCTTCATTCTGCTAACATTAGGGTAGATGTTAAACATCATTGGAGGCTATCAGAGTTCCAAAAGTGTACCTTCGCCTTTAGCTAACCCTTATAGAATAAATTACTATTTTAATTCTATATTCCATGATAGTTGTAGTAATTGTGGAAATTCAAAATTTAATTATCACAGCAGAAAAAAAAGACCAGGGAATCAATTTTAACTTTAGTTTAATTAGCATATAATCTTTATATGATTTTATCAAGAATACAAAATCCAATGCTGCAGGTTTGGATGACATTAACATTGAATATAACAGTAAAGGTGAAAAAATGTAATTCTTATTTTTCATGATCTAAAAAAGCCCGTTGGCAGTTAACCATGGGTTATTCATAAAACTTTTGGATAGAGATATGCAAGTAGACTAGTTTGAAGACTATATCAGATGTGTAGTACTACTAAGAGCGTCGGTAAATTTTTTTCTTGGAGGGGTAAAGGCTTCTGAACTGAATAGTGAGGTCAACATTGAAAGTACCCACATAGTTCGAAAAGAGATAATCCGCCTTCTTTGTAATGCTGATGTAGACTAAAAACTATTATGGGTATAATAAGACGCCGTGATGTTGTGATTGTGGGGATCTAGAAATGCAATTCCGTAATCTATTTTCAATGAACGAATGATGTCTTCCATCTATGTTGAAAAAATTGTAGTTTTCCTTTAAATAATAAAAGAACATTAATTTTACATTTTTTTTTTAAACGTAACTTAAATATATTGTCAGATAACTATTATTTTTATTTTAAGATACAAATAAATTTTTACAATACTAGAAGTCATTTATACCGGTTATAGAACCGTAGTGGACGAAACAATTTTTTTTCGTAATTTCTGATAACGCCAATCGTTTTTATATGCGAAAATACCCTATGATACGTAGTTTTATATTTTTCCATGGACAAAATTGCGATGTTGGCCGGAAAATGGATTTTCCTGAAAATCACATTATAGACTAATTTGGGTACTTGGAAATCGAATCGGTCATCTGTTTTTCGCTCAGACGCTCCCTTTTCCCTCGAAATCATCCTATATTAGCTATTCGCTGACGAATTTTTGACGTCCGTCGACTTTGAAATTTTCTCGAGACGTTAATAGTAACCGAAACAGTTTTTTTTTTCTCTTTGTGGGAAATTTCCTCCTGAATCGATTGAGTATCCGTATAGAATTGTGCGACAAAGCGTTTGGCAGCTACAAGCCGTTAAAAATCTATTCGTCACTATACAATGTCGCTATATGACTTTTCCTACTGAGTTTTCTATGGTAAAAACGAATCTTCTATCGAGAATACTGTATAGTGACGATCTCACCGGTTACGAATTTTCCGGTCCTCGGAAGGATATAGACCGGTTTTAGGACCGAGGCGGGCGAAAAAATTTTTTTTCGTTATTTCTGATTACGCCAATCGTTTTTATATACTCTATGACACGCAGTTTTATATTTTTCAGATTTTTTTTAGAAACTTTGATTTTTTCGCGATATCTACAAACTTCTGTAAATTAAAAAAAAACCTGCAAAAACAAAACCGGACATTATTCATTTTTAAAATTTGGAAAATAATTTATTTTTCCATACGATATGAGAAAATATTCGAAATTTCTCGAGACGTTAATAATTACCAAACAACTACATCTAGACAATATGGTCTTGGACATAAAATTTTATTATAGTACTAGGCACTTCTGTTAATTCCCTTTTGAAAATGTACTTTCAACTTTTAATAGCGGAATGAAAATGCTTGTACTGCTGCCTCTACAAAGGTAGAAAAAAAAATAGATTTAATGAATAATATTAAAGAATACATAATTTTTTTGTAGATAGTATAGAACATTCTAAGCGTGTGCATGTTACAATAAAATAGACATTAAAATACAGATTAGTAATAAATAAATTGAGAAAATATCAAATGTTTAAACTATATTTTAAATGAATTACAACAGTTATAACAATGATACTTTACTTTAGATTTAGTTTTAATGTCCATCTAATTATGTTTTCAATTTTTAAAACTTATGTTCTATTTATAATAGGTAGAAAATCGGTGAGGAAATCAACTTTAGCAAGAACAGCAGAAACTGCTCAACGAGTTAAAGTGAGAGATCTTGAACAAAGAAACAAAGTCAAAAAACAAGTGGTGGAAGAATGGATCCCAACACAAGAAGAACTATTGGAGGAAGCAAAAATTACTGAAGAAGAAAATTTAAAATCTTTGGGTGAGTTAACATTGTAGTAATTTTTTTTTATAATAGTTTAAAAATATACATTGTCTACAATTTGTTTCATGTTGCAGGTTATTGGTCATTTTTATTTGATGTACTTATATATTCAAGTTTTCTGCATTTTTCCTTGTTTTACAATAATATGGCGCTAGTGTGTTGCTTCAGAGTAGACCTTAATTTTTTCTTTGACCCAAATAAATACAAAACATCAAATTTACCTCACTTACTCTAAACTTTAAATTGTGTATAGCACATTCCCTCTAAAATATATCTGAAATCAATCAGAACTATTAAAGTAAAAAAGTCTTTGCAAATGTTAATCAAATGTGTATATTCCAACCTGCTTACTCACGATCAGCTTGATTACTTTCTTTATTTGCTACGCAGCAAATGACACTAGAAATTCTTGGATTTCTGATTTGCTCCATTTAAATTTGGAATTTTTATGATTAACCGTGATTGATATGAAGTGTTGTCAGTTATACTATGAATTAGCAATTTTGGAAACAGAATTATTTAAAAAAGAGCACTTTTGTATTAATGCATATATAATATTTATTCCTATTTCAGCGAGGTATAAAAAATTAGAAGATGAGAAGAAAGCTAGAAGGCCAACAAAAAAAAATTATTCAAGTGCTATGATACAATATAGGTCAACAAGAATGCCAATTATAGAGGAAATTGATACTGATGAAAGGTACATAAGGTGATATAATCTTTATCGTGCAATTCTTAAAAATAAATTTTATAGTGCTGTCAAAAAAGAAAATGAACAAGACCAAAAATACTGTGAAAGGACATTTATCACTATATTAAATGATCCTAACGATGTTGTTTTCAAGAAAGTTTTTAACATTAAACCTCCTCCTTTGTTGCCTAAGAAATTGAAATGTGCAATCACTGGGTGAGTTAGTTATTCAATAAGCTATTTCATATCAAATATTATTAAAAACTTGATGTCAAAATGTTGATATTACTAATTATTTTATTGTTGTCAAATGACTTCAAATTGGTTTTAATAAGCGCCGATAAAACCGAAATGGAATTAAATGCGGATTAAAAAAATAAAATAGGAAGCATTGTTTATTCAAAATAAAATAAAAAGCATTGTTTATTCAGGTTACATCTAATAATAATAATCTTTATTAAATAGGTAGTCCTAATTTACAAATTAAGGTAATAAAATTTACAGGTTCTAATATAATATAAAAAACATATAACATACAAAAATATAAAATTAATATAACATATTTGAAAGTGAATATTATATAATGCATTTAAATGAAATTTTAAATTTACTAGTGCTGAAATCTTACTTAAAAAGTTGGGACTTAAAGGTAACAACTGTATTACATTATCTTAGCTCTCTGGGAAGTTTTGTTAAATTCAAGTAGACTATTATAAAATAAAAATTTTACTGTTCGCATATAGTTAGTACGAGTGACATAAAAGTTTGTGTTGTTTCTAAAAGGCGATTGACCAAAGTCGTTCGGCACTGTGAAATTTATCACAAATAATAATGTTAAATACACAGACAATTGAAAGCAAGATGGTCTAGGACAACAACAACTTTCAAATTTCAAAGCAGAGTTGTTTTCTATTTGGAATAATTGGGAAATTAGAGTTGCTTATAAAATGATATAACTGTTTGTTTTTTTTAACACCGTTGCTATCCTCAAATATTAAGCAATATATTGAAATAGTAAATCCAGGAAATGAAGGGTGAATTACACTTCTCTTATCCAGAGAATTCCTCACTGGGCTGTGTTCAACAGTGCCTAAATAAACAAAATTACAATATAAAAAAAAACTTAACAAAAACAATGATCTTTTTTTTCTTTCTTCCTTCTGCTACTTTTACTGAATTCTTGATATTTATTTTCTGTTTCCGCCTTTTACTTTTGGTATCTATTCACATTTCAATTTATTTACTGTTTTACTTCTTTATTTCTTTATTTTTTTTAAATAATATTGCTTACTTTTTAAAATAAATTATTTTTATTTCTTCATTTCAATAACCATACATTCCTTATAATTAACATTCATTAATATAATAATAATAATATTTATTCACATAAAATTCAAATTATATTAGTTACAATACAAAATAAATACATTTAAAATAAAAATAGGTGAATGAATAAAATAAATAAATATTTGCAAATAAACAAAGAAACACAGAAGTAGCGTTAGCCACTTGTATATGTCCTTAAAAAAATTACATAATCAATTTTTAGATAGCCACAGTCAGGTAAAAGTTTACAAATTCGGGAAAAGTCTTAATTGACGGAAAAATTGTAATTGAGCTATAATTTTTACTATTTTTTTTAACTGCTTATATTAAATAGTTTTTTTTTATATATTTTAACAAAGTTTTTGATTTACTAAATCGGAGAATAACTGCCTATCTGTGTTTAATATCCACTTTTTTAATTCTTTCTAATATGAAAAATAACGTTTTCACACTACATTAGTCTTTTACAGATTTTTTTAATGCCTTTTAAAAATTTATGACAAACTTCTTCTTTTGATTGATTATCAATCACCCACAATCAACAATTTTCCAATTTTTTTTAACAACATTTTTTCAAACTATTTTTTTACATAATTTAAACTATAATTTTGATTGACCCCAACCCAATGACAAATCATTTCAACTGATAGGAAATGCATCCAACCTGTCATAAGGATTTTTTACTTCAAATGGCTAAGCCCTATAGATAACAGCAAAATTAAATTTATATTACTTTTAATATCATTTACTAATTATCTTTATAATTCACATTTTTCTTTTTTTTATGTTACAAACAAAGAAAACTGTTAATTTTATTTCTATTCATTTCCTTTTATTTAAACCAATCCCTACTTACTATTATATTTTATAACAAATTACTTCTATCCTGTACAGGGTATACAAAATTTCATAATAATATACATGTGATTCTGATTCGCTTTATAAGTCTTAAATAGGGATGAATTTGTGCAAGCCTCATATTTCTATTAATAATTTAAAATTGTATGGTACTTCTGTATACTAACAATAAATATATGCAGATTGTAAAGTTGTTTACTCATAGCAATGATGTATTCGCCATTTTCCGTGAATTATTGGAGGGGACTGTGAGTCTGTAAACGTACAGAGTACCGCAAGATTGCCATATTGTGTAACACTAATTGTTAAATGTGTTTTTTTGATAAAGACTTTTAGTTCAAATTATCGGAGTTCGTAATTACAATGAGTTTTGAACTACTCCAAACCAGAATTATTAAAAAAAGTTTAATGGGCGCCATTTGTCCAATTTTTTTTTATGTTAACAGGAAATCCACAACGAAAAACGTTTTTCGAGTTTAAAGTTCGAAATCAACTTATTTCCGGAAAAATCAAATACAAATTCAAACATTACAAAAAAAAACATGAATATATATGATATCTAGACTAGTATTTTCCTAAATTTTCAGCAAAATCGACAATATGGTTTTCGAAAAAATCAAGAAAAACACTTTTTTTTCCAATTATAAAGTTAAGTATTTTCTTGATTTCAACTATTTTTGTTGTGACATAATTTATTTTTCTGAAATAAACATCCACAAAATTTTTGAATTTACGCTTTTGATTCAAAAGAAAAGAGATTTTTTAAATCATTTATTTCTGAAACGTCAGAAATTACAGTAACAGATCTTTGCAGGAGTGCTGTTCTAGTATAGTCAAGATTAAAGAGTTAGGGCTTACATTTGTAAACTTGAAAATTGTACAATCTGTTTTTATAAAAACTTATGTAAAGCATTAGTAATTTAATTTGAAAATAATACCTACTTTTTTTTTTTAGTAAACCAGCAAAATATGTTGATCCAATCACGTGCGTACCTTATCATAACAGTACATGTTTGAAAATCATCAGGTTGGCCTATTATGATTATTTGGAAAATAACGGCGATAAGAGCAATTCAATTGTGGCGGAATTTCTAAAATGGTTATCTCAAAATAAAAAGAGATTACGAAACGAGTTGATAGTGCCAGAACAGAAATTGGCCTTTCAATAGATAAGTATATGTTAAATGAGTGATGCAAATTGGTATTTTTTAAGTTATTTGTGTTAATTTTTATTTTATTAATATCAGTTGTAATCTTATTGTAAATTAAATCATAAGTAACTTATGATTGGAGACAGATACATGTTTATAATTAAATTTTCTTAGAACTAATGACTTTTTTTGAGATTAAAAATAATGGAATAATAATTGTTTACATGTTGGATGTTTTTTCAAAAAATGGTGAAAGTGCATATGTCTGAAACAAAAACGAAGGCTTCTTTTACAATTATTATGATTGTGCCATATTCTCACAAGGGACGATCTCCCTTATAGGGGCGTAGATTTAAAAAAACACCAATTCTTCTTTAGCTCTTTTGGTTTCAAGGGAAATTGAGTTTTTTGAAAAATGATGAAAGCGTCATTTCTACATAATTCACCAAAACAATGTTATAAAAAAGAAAGTAGAAAGAAACACACAGTATTTCTTAATTCGAATTATCTTTCTCTATCTATGTCTTAAATTTCATTACAATCCCAGTGAAAAAAATCTGAGCTCAGTTTCGGAGTAAATTGAGTTTTTTTAAAAATGGTGAAGGCGCAATTTGACACGAAAAAAAAGGCAAGACTATAGACTTCAAAAATCTTCAACATTTTTCATCAATCGAATTTTAAAAATAAATGGAAAAGAGGTAGTTTGAGGGGCGTAGATTCCAAAAAAGTGATGAGTTCCTCTCTAGCTCTTTGAGTTTCGGAGTAAATTAAGTTTTTTTAAAAATGGTGAAGGCGCATTTTGACCCGAAAAAAAAGGCAAGACTATAGACTTCAAAAATCTTCAAAAATTTTCATCACTCGAATTTTAAAAATAAATGGAAAAGGGGTAGTTTGAGGGGCGTAGATTCCAAAAAAGTGATGAGTTCCTCTCTAGTTCTTTGAGTTTCGGAGTAAATTAAGTTTTTTTAAAAATGGTGAAGGCGCATTTTGACCCGAAAAAAGAGGCAAGACAATAGACTTCAAAAATCTTCAAAAATTTTCATCACTCGAATTTTAAAAATAAATGGAAAAGGGGTAGTTTGAGGGGCGTAGATTCCAAAAAAGTGATGAGTTCCTCTCTAGCTCTTTGAGTTTCGGAGTAAATTAAGTTTTTTTAAAAATGGTGAAGGCGCATTTTGACCCGAAAAAAAAGGCAAGACTATAGACTTCAAAAATCTTCAAAAATTTTCATCACTCGAATTTTAAAAATAAATGGAAAAGGGGTAGTTTGAGGGGCGTAGATTCCAAAAAAGTGATGAGTTCCTCTCTAGCTCTTTGAGTTTCGGAGTAAATTAAGTTTTTTTAAAAATGGTGAAGGCGCATTTTGACCCGAAAAAAAAGGCAAGACTATAGACTTCAAAAATCTTCAAAAATTTTCATCACTCGAATTTTAAAAATAAATGGAAAAGGGGTAGTTTAAAGGGCGTAGATTCCAAAAAAGTGATGAGTTCCTCTCTAGCTCTTTGAGTTTCGGAGTAAATTAAGTTTTTTTAAAAATGGTGAAGGCGCATTTTGACCCGAATAAAAAGGCAAGACAATAGACTTCAAAAATCTTCAAAATTTTTCATCACTCGAATTTTAAAAATAAATGGAAGAGGGGTAGTTTAAGGGGCGTAGATTCCAAAAAAGTGATCAGTTCCTCTCTAGCTCTTTTAGTTTCGGAGTAAATTAAGTTTTTTTAAAAATGGTGAAGGCGCATTTTGACCCGAAAAAAGAGGCAAGACTATAGACTTCAAAAATCTTCAAAAATTTTCATCACTCGAATTTTAAAAATAAATGGAAAAGGGGTAGTTTGAGGGGCGTAGATTCCAAAAAAGTGATGAGTTCCTCTCTAGCTCTTTGAGTTTCGGAGTAAATTAAGTTTTTTTAAAAATGGTGAAGGCGCATTTTGACCCGAAAAAAGAGGCAAGACAATAGACTTCAAAAATCTTCAAAAATTTTCATCACTCGAATTTTAAAAATAAATGGAAAAGGGGTAGTTTGAGGGGCGTAGATTCCAAAAAAGTGATGAGTTCCTCTCTAGTTCTTTGAGTTTCGGAGTAAATTAAGTTTTTTTAAAAATGGTGAAGGCGCATTTTGACCCGAAAAAAGAGGCAAGACAATAGACTTCAAAAATCTTCAAAATTTTTCATCACTCGAATTTTAAAAATAAATGGAAGAGGGGTAGTTTAAGGGGCGTAGATTCCAAAAAAGTGATCAGTTCCTCTCTAGCTCTTTTAGTTTCGGAGTAAATTAAGTTTTTTTAAAAATGGTAAAGGCGCATTTTGACCCGAATAAAAAGGCAAGACTATAGACTTCAAAAATCTTCAAAATTTTTCATCACTCGAATTTTAAAAATAAATGGAAGAGGGGTAGTTTAAGGGGCGTAGATTCCAAAAAAGTGATCAGTTCCTCTCTAGCTCTTTTAGTTTCGGAGTAAATTAAGTTTTTTTAAAAATGGTGAAGGCGCATTTTGACCCGAATAAAAAGGCAAGACAATAGACTTCAAAAATCTTCAAAATTTTTCATCACTCGAATTTTAAAAATAAATGGAAGAGGGGTAGTTTAAGGGGCGTAGATTCCAAAAAAGTGATCAGTTCCTCTCTAGCTCTTTTAGTTTCGGAGTAAATTAAGTTTTTTTAAAAATGGTGAAGGCGCATTTTGACCCGAAAAAAGAGGCAAGACTATAGACTTCAAAAATCTTCAAAAATTTTCATCACTCGAATTTTAAAAATAAATGGAAAAGGGGTAGTTTGAGGGGCGTAGATTCCAAAAAAAGTGATGAGTTACTCTCTAGCTCTTTGAGTTTCGGAGTAAATTAAGTTTTTTTTAAAAATGGTGAAGGCGCATTTTGACCCGAAAAAAGAGGCAAGACTATAGACTTCAAAAATCTTCAAAAATTTTCATCACTCGAATTTTAAAAATAAATGGAAAAGGGGTAGTTTGAGGGGCGTAGATTCCAAAAAAGTGATGAGTTCCTCTCTAGTTCTTTGAGTTTCGGAGTAAATTAAGTTTTTTTAAAAATGGTGAAGGCGCATTTTGACCCGAAAAAAGAGGCAAGACAATAGACTTCAAAAATCTTCAAAAATTTTCATCACTCGAATTTTAAAAATAAATGGAAAAGGGGTAGTTTGAGGGGCGTAGATTCCAAAAAAGTGATGAGTTCCTCTCTAGTTCTTTGAGTTTCGGAGTAAATTAAGTTTTTTTAAAAATGGTGAAGGCGCATTTTGACCCGAATAAAAAGGCAAGACAATAGACTTCAAAAATCTTCAAAATTTTTCATCACTCGAATTTTAAAAATAAATGGAAGAGGGGTAGTTTAAGGGGCGTAGATTCCAAAAAAGTGATCAGTTCCTCTCTAGCTCTTTTAGTTTCGGAGTAAATTAAGTTTTTTTAAAAATGGTAAAGGCGCATTTTGACCCGAATAAAAAGGCAAGACTATAGACTTCAAAAATCTTCAAAAATTTTCATCACTCGAATTTTAAAAATAAATGGAAGAGGGGTAGTTTAAGGGGCGTAGATTCCAAAAAAGTGATGAGTTCCTCTCTAGTTCTTTGAGTTTCGGAGTAAATTAAGTTTTTTTAAAAATGGTGAAGGCGCATTTTGACCCGAAAAAAGAGGCAAGACAATAGACTTCAAAAATCTTCAAAAATTTTCATCACTCGAATTTTAAAAATAAATGGAAAAGGGGTAGTTTGAGGGGCGTAGATTCCAAAAAAGTGATGAGTTCCTCTCTAGTTCTTTGAGTTTCGGAGTAAATTAAGTTTTTTTAAAAATGGTGAAGGCGCATTTTGACCCGAAAAAAGAGGCAAGACAATAGACTTCAAAAATCTTCAAAAATTTTCATCACTCGAATTTTAAAAATAAATGGAAGAGGGGTAGTTTAAGGGGCGTAGATTCCAAAAAAGTGATGAGTTCCTCTCTAGTTCTTTGAGTTTCGGAGTAAATTAAGTTTTTTTAAAAATGGTGAAGGCGCATTTTGACCCGAAAAAAGAGGCAAGACAATAGACTTCAAAAATCTTCAAAAATTTTCATCACTCGAATTTTAAAAATAAATGGAAAAGGGGTAGTTTGAGGGGCGTAGATTCCAAAAAAGTGATGAGTTCCTCTCTAGTTCTTTGAGTTTCGGAGTAAATTAAGTTTTTTTAAAAATGGTGAAGGCGCATTTTGACCCGAAAAAAGAGGCAAGACAATAGACTTCAAAAATCTTCAAAAATTTTCATCACTCGAATTTTAAAAATAAATGGAAGAGGGGTAGTTTAAGGGGCGTAGATTCCAAAAAAGTGATGAGTTCCTCTCTAGTTCTTTGAGTTTCGGAGTAAATTAAGTTTTTTTAAAAATGGTGAAGGCGCATTTTGACCCGAAAAAAGAGGCAAGACTATAGACTTCAAAAATCTTCAAAATTTTTCATCACTCGAATTTTAAAAATAAATGGAAGAGGGGTAGTTTAAGGGGCGTAGATTCCAAAAAAGTGATCAGTTCCTCTCTAGTTCTTTGAGTTTCGGAGTAAATTAAGTTTTTTTAAAAATGGTGAAGGCGCATTTTGACCCGAAAAAAGAGGCAAGACTATAGACTTCAAAAATCTTCAAAATTTTTCATCACTCGAATTTTAAAAATAAATGGAAGAGGGGTAGTTTAAGGGGCGTAGATTCCAAAAAAGTGATCAGTTCCTCTCTAGTTCTTTGAGTTTCGGAGTAAATTAAGTTTTTTTAAAAATGGTGAAGGCGCATTTTGACCCGAATAAAAAGGCAAGACTATAGACTTCAAAAATCTTCAAAATTTTTCATCACTCGAATTTTAAAAATAAATGGTGGAGGGGTAGTTTGAGGGCCGTAGATTCCAAAAAAATGACCAGTTCCTCTGTAGCTCTTTTAGTTTCGGAGTAAATTGAGTTTTTTTTTAAAAGGTGAAAGCGTCACTACTGCATAATTCACAAAAACAATGTTATAAAAAATAAAGTAGAAAGAAACAGACAGTATTTCTTAATTCGAATGATCTTTTTCTATCTATGTCTTAAATTTCATTACAATCACATTACAATCTGAGTTCAAAAATCTTCAATATTTTTCAAAATTTAAATTTTAAATTTAATAAATGCTTCAGGGATAGTTGATTCCAAAAAAATCATCAATTCTTCTCGAGCTCTTTTAGTTTCTAGGGAAATTGAGTTTTTTTGAAAAATGATGGAAGCGTAATTGAATTTTTTAAAAAGTGCCTAGTTCTCGTGAATTTAAACAAAAAGTAAATAATATTCACTTCAGAAATTAAATATTCGTATTCCCACCAACTCATTTATGTTTTATTAAAAGATTCCCATTTACTTTTATTAATATTTAATATTTTTATACTTACTATTTTTCGGCCTTTTTCCTCAATAGCTGTAATTGTCATTAGTCATGACTACCTTGTAATTAAAATTCTTCAAAAATATTTAACTTGGTCACATTCTTTTTATTGCAGTAAAAATCAAATCACAAAATCTCTAAATTTTATTAATTAATTTATAGTAGTAATTTTAATATAATGATTTTTTATTCGATGTACAAACTATCTTTAGAAAACTACAAGTAAAAAAATGAGATTCAAATTAATAATATGTACAGAAGCAGGTGAGACATTTATTAAGGATATAATGATTTATAAATCATCTCATTTCAAACACTTTCTGTTAAGCAAGCAAGTTAGTCCGCACGAACTCAAAAACTAAATTGAATAAAGGCGTCGGGTTTTTTGCATTAAGTTTCTATCAGGTCAAAAAGAGCTAATTAGATTTTGGGATTTAGTTAATAAAGAGAAAAAACTAAATTCATTCATTGTTAATATGACCGTGAAGTGTGATGTGCTTCTTTACTCTTCTTTACTAGTTATTTATGTATTTACAGCCTTACTATAAAAAAGTTATATTTATTACCGCTCGAATTACTCTTCCTAAATCAGTTTTAAGTTGAAGAATTGATTCTTGTTGAAAGTAAAATAAAACGCTCATTTAACACTTATTAGATATTTTATTGAATTTGTGCACAAATAATACATATCATAATCTCAATATATTCTGAAAAAACCCATTTAACAGAGTTCTTTTCAAAAGTACAACAAAAAATAATAACATCAAATATTATTAATATGACACATAAATTACCTTAAAATAATATATTTATTTCATTACAGGTATATATAAGCTACCTATTTTAACGAAATAATGCCTTTTTTAACTTTGTAAAATAGCCATCAATTTGAAATTGCTATTTAAAATCTCACCTTTTAAAATACAACCTCAAATAAATCTAGATCTTTAATCTAAGTACAACAAAATGTATACAGATTACTTTGTTTAATAAAAATGTCCAAAATGATTAACAAATTGCACTTGGCTCAATATATATTTTTTATTGCACGTGTCCGAATCAGATCAGAGTATTTATAAGCTTTTTTTTAATTATTGCTTTTTACAGATTCAGTTCAAAAAATATATTCGAAAATCTGGACGGAAAATAATGAGATTTATTTTCATCTTAACATCAAATAATATTCTATATCAGATCTAAAACTATTTATTAATACAAAATGAATTAACTGAAGTACCTTCATACTAATGAAACGAAGACAATCATTATCCAAATAGTTTTGCTCCTAATTTTGTTACCACACTACTTTTCTATGTAAAAAAACCTCAAAATGTTTTTTAGTTACTTCAATGAGGTTTATTAGTTATTTTATTCGGAACAAATATTTAAACACAAATTTTAAAAACTTAATTAATGATGAGATTAAATAAAAGAGTATTTTGTAAAGTTTGATAAAAATATGATCGTAGCTTTAAAATATTTTAATTGACAACGTAGCATAAACAAAATTCCATAACTTTAAAATTCATTATAGTTTTATTTTAATAATATAAAAAAATATGTTTTTTTTTTCATATTTAAGATAAAACATTATAAATTTAAATGTCAATAGAGAATGACGTTAATAGTCTACTACTCTGTTCTTGTATATAAACAGTTTGGAATAAAACTATCAATATTTTTGTGCTTCTGGAAAAAACATGCCATTGTAACTTTCCGAATTTTTTAAGAAGCTAATATGGATTTTTCTATATAAGATTTCTTTATTTTTTTACTTGATCCTTTCTTTGTTAATAAAGTTCAAATATGGAGTCTTGAAACAAATAGTATTACTGCCTAATAAAGTGTTATAAACAAATGAATTGAAAGGATTATTTAAAAAAATACACATTAGCATGTGGAAAAGAACTAACAGATTTGAACAATACTGATGATAAATGTATGTACTATGAAAAACCCAAACCAAATTAATAATTATTTTTAAAACTACGCATAAGATCTTAATAATCACATAATTATAAAAAATGTTTGCTCCGATTAATGAGATATTATAAATAAATAGAACCGAAGCGGCTATCCATATGTGGCAAATATTGTTAAATTTTTGCAGTAGAAAATAGTCTAAAAATTATTTTTTTTGCAAGTAGAGATTAGAAGTTATTTTATTTTTTTAATCGTTAAAGGACCATGGAAGAACTTAAAACCGCTGGAATCCACCAGAAGTTCCTCGTGCAACATCGGCCATCTCGAAAAACGCGTTTTCCTCTCTATTTCCGGACATATTGTTCCGATTTTCTTTTTTTGGGATTATGGGGCACCACATTCATTAAGAAACATTTCCTGTAGCTGATGCAGAAAAAAAGTTATATGCTACTGAACACACTTTTATTTGAAGTATTTTTTGCATATAACTTTTGTCCTTTTACAGCTACAGGAAAAGTTTCTTAATGAATATGGTGTTAAATAGTTTTCCCCACAATCCTAAAAAAAAAAGAAAATCGGACCAATAGGACCCGAGAAAAACGCGTTTTCCGGGATGGCCGTTGGTACAAGAGGAAATTTTGATGGATTCCGGCAGTTTTACACTCATTTCATGGTCATTTAACGATTAAAAAATAAAATAACTTACTGCTCAAATAGCATTGGACCGTTTGCTAATTTTACTGAGCTACAAACATTTAAAAAGTCAGAGAATAATAGTATATTATGTACCAAGGGACTAAAGTGTTACTTTTAATCTCGAGAGTGAAGATTGTTCACTGTCGAGATTAAAAGTAGCACTTTAGTCCATTGGCATATAATGTACTATTATTCTCTGACTTTTTAAATAATAATCACTCGAGGGATTAAAGTAGCACTTTGGTCACGTGGAACATACGCTATTTTTTGCACCTTAGGGACTAAAAGCTTGAAATTCATACGATAATTATGTGAAAAGAAACACTTAATGTCCTCGTTGACAGTTCCTTAAATATAGGCAACATATACGTAAATCACTAAATGTCAAATTGAAATTTATTATTTTGACGTTTTATAGTAATCGCATATAAACGAGTAAAATAGTTTGCTATTGTTTCTATTGATTTTGTTATTCGAGGGACTAAACATTTTTTAATCCCTCAGACAGGGACTACAAGTATTTAAATCCCAAGGGAGTAAAAGTGGTACTCTAGTCCCTAAACGAGGTCTTGTTATATTACCCCCGAGTAAAATAGTTTGCTATGGTTTCTATTGGTTTTGTTATTCGAGGAACTAAAATTTTTTTTACCCCTCGGACAGGGACTAAAAGTATTTTAATCCCAAGGGAGTAAAAGTGGTACTTTCGTCCTTAAATGAGGTCTTGTTATATTACCCCTGAGTAAAATAGTTTGATATGGTTTTGTTATTCGGGGGACTAAATTTTTTTTGGCCCTCGGACAGGGACTTAAAGTATTTTAATCACAAGGGAGTAAAAGTGATATTTTAGTCCCTTAACGAGGTCTTGTTATATTACCCCCGAGTAAAATAGTTTGCTATGGTTTCTATTGGTTTTGTTATTCGACGGACTAAAAATTTTTTAATTCCTCGGACAAGGACTAAAAGTATTTTAATCCCAAGGGAGTAAAAGTGGCAATTTAGTCCCTAAAATGAGGGAATAAAATATATGTTTTAGACCCTGAAGTGCAAAAAAAACCGTTTATGTAGCCCAAATATAATTTCAAACCAAAATTCGGATTAAATCACAAAATGGAATGTTGATATTTGATTTTAACATAAAAAGATGAGGTAACAAAATTAAAATATATTTTTAGTTAGATAAAATGTTTTATCGCAAAAATATTTGGATAAACTGTTAATACTTGAAACAAATTTGCTCTAAAGAATGATTTTTAAATTAATCCCAAAAAATTGACTATGTATTTTGAGCCCCCTGTAATTTTCATATTTTGGCGTATTTAAGATATAAATATTTTAATGAAAATATAATAAAATTCATTTACACATATAAAAAATGTAATAATTTGATCATCTTTTTCAAGGTGTAATTAAATAACATCTCGGGCACTAAAAGGCACTTTTATATAAAGCTTAAGGTTACTTAAATAAGTTCAATATTTAATCAATATATTTTAAAAAAATAGTGCGCAAGATGTTATTTACAATAAACCTTGGCATTAAATCTATCGTTTAAGTCACTTAAATAAATACCTACCTTACTGTTTTGTATTGCAAAAATTACAGCAGCTTGAACCTCACCAAGAAAATTTAATAAGTACAATTATGTAAATAGACCAAAAGAAAGAGATGCGCATAGAATATTTTCTTGGTAGGTATCTTTCTTTTTAAACTTTTTTGGTGTACCAATATAAAACAGTTATAAAAAATAATGTTTTTGTAGTAAATGGAATTAAAAAACGTGAAATATTCCTTGGTATTTTACCACTTTTTTCATATATAAATTATAATTAATCAGTCTAGATTATACTATGTGGTAAAAATATTTGATGAAAATAAATTTAATAATTTGGATTAAACGTAACTATTTTTTATCGGAACACCACCGTTGTTGATTTTAAAAGTATTGTTGGCACTCTTGAAAAACAGTTTGTACTTCACAGAAAATATTATGAAGATATTAGTAAATTATTGATTAAAAAATGGATAAATGCTATCCTACCTACAAAGTGTACAAAATATTCAATAAAATAAATCCAAGTTGTAAAAGATTGATATATTTGAATTTGAGATTCAAAAAAAGAGTATTTATCGTACTATGAAAAAATACAATTTGGATTTATTTATTTTTTAAAGTTAATATTTATGTTAAATGCCTTAATAAATAATCAGTTTTGTTCAATTTTGAGATAATTTCATAAATAAAATAGAAAAATTCTAAGAATTAAAAATATATCTATAAAATTAAATTACGTTTATTCAAAAATCAATAAATTGATATAAATAAAAAACTAAAACTCGCTTTTGTATATTTAAAATTAACATAATTCAGTTTCGCCTATTTCAAAAATAATTAACTCAATAAACGTGTAAATATAAAGAGTATTTTAAAATATCTTTTAATTTTAAGTAAACGAAAAGTATTTACTCGCAATACTTTAAGGCATTTAACAATTAGAGCTAATAAACTAAGGTTAAGTTTACAATTCGAGATGTAATACAGTAGGGTAAGGAATAATAATAGTTTTTTTGTTTACTATAAAATTTAGGATGTATACTACTTTAAAACTTAAACTAGAAAATAACTAAATTAAACTTAGTTTTTCGAAAAATGATTTCGAATATTATAGCTAGAGCATAATTTAAAAATCTCCTGTTATTATTGTTACTATGCTGTAAAAAAACTAAGTTCGTATATTCTAAAAACTCTTATTCTTGATTAAATATATCCAAGTAAACACTATGTATATATCTATCTTACCCGACTGTATTACCGATAAATTTTAGTACACACGATGACAAAAAGTGAATCGATGTTAGTGATGTAAATGGTTAGACATACCGCTACCCTTGAAGTTGGTCCGGCGCTTCCGATTTTTTTTCGTTAGTCGAAGGATTGGCGCAGAGGGTTGTGTGGGGTGTGTTTGTGACGAGGGGTTAGCACTCCACAAAGCCTAAGGCCGGCCAACCGAGTTAACAAGAAAAGAAAAGAAAAAACAGTTTGTTAGTAATTTGTAATAGCTGATCCACGGCACAATTTTATTTCAATAATAACTTTTCAAGATTTATCTAAAGTCGTTTAATTGATTCTTCATTATAATTTGCATCAGAAGCCTATCATTATCATCATTTTTAATATTATTGATAGATTTTGTAAGCTTATTATGTAAATTATAGAATTTAGAGAAAAATTCAATAAGTTCAAAAATATCAGCTATAGAAATATAGATCACAAATCTAATGTGTAAGTAATGATATAAAATTTTCTATATTTTAAACTTATATAAGTTAAAAATATAAATTATCATTGTTTTTTTTTATAATTAGTAAAATATAACAGCAAACTATTTACGACTTTACATAAATCCTTATAAAAATCTCAGTGTCAATTGTTGTTCGTTTTTTGATAAAGAGAAAAAAAAGAAATTAAATGAAGTTGAAAATATGTCAGCAAAATCAAATTTTATTCTTTAAACGAATTTTGAATGCATTTTTTACATGATACAGCTTAAATTTTCCATTTAAATGTGTTTAACGCCAACCGGTAATAAAAATATGCAATTACCATACAGATTTGCGGCAATAAACAAGTACTTCATCTTACAGTTTTAGCCAGACATTAAACTTTTGTTGTCAGCTTTTGTCACGAATTATTTATAAAAAATAATAGAATTTTACGGTTGGCGATAAAACGTATGCATCACGTCAGTAAAGTGTCTTTATCGAACTCGCCCCGCTCGCTCGGCTTATAATTTCACACTCGTTCAATAAAGAATCACTTTACTGACTTGGTACATAAATTAATGATTTCATTGTTAAACATATAACAAATCAACGAATAATTAAAACTCAATACCAAGTAATTTATTTTTGGTTTAGGAAGAGATCAAAATGGCGACATGTTTCGGCCAAACGATGGCCATTATCAGGCCTACAATACAAATTAAAATTGGAATACAACAATACATACTTAAAAAAAGGTTACTTACAAAATTAATGATAAAAATTAAGTATAAAAAAATATAATGTTGAAAACTTTAGTAATAACCAATAACCCCAAGCCCCCTAAACAAAAATATATGGTGACATCAAAGTGCATCCTACGATGCACTACTAAAGAAAAATTAATTATATCTTTAGTAGTGCATCGTAGGATGCACTTTGATGTTTAGTTTAGGGGGCTTCGGGTTATTGGTTATTACTAAAGTTTTCAACATTATATTTTTTTATACTTAATTTTTATCAGTAACCTTTTTTTAAGTATGTATTGTTGTATTCCAATTTTAATTTGTATTGTAGGCCTGATGATTGCCATCGTTTGACCGAAACATGTTGCCATTTTGATCTCTTCCTAAACTAGAAACAAATTATGTGGAATGAGTTTTAATTATTCGTTGAATAATTTTACCACATTTGAGTTATGGATAATCTCCTGTTTTTTATATAACAAAACTATTTACCATACAAGGTACGTAACGAAAATGATACTACAAGCTTTGGTTTCCGAGAAAATTTAACAATACTTACAATTTAATTGAAAATCGATAAAAGTTACTTAAACACGAACACTTTTTATTGACAAAATCCTAAAATTACTTAAAAAAACAACCTAATAATTTCATTTTCTCTATTATTAAAAATATATGAAACCAGTGGAATTTGTCTTGTAGCATAATTTTTTTTATCTGACACTGTATAGTTCAAAACTGGCTGTAAGATTGTAAATAATTACATATTTTCAATGATAATAAAATTGTGGACAACTCAGGTTAAAAAAGCATTTTTTAAACATACAGCTTGTTAAATGTACACCCTGGTTAAAAGTTAAAATAATTTGATATAAATAATGTAATCCAGTAATCTATTTGAAACATTCATTTATTATTTTAACTTGCATTAAGAAAAATACTAGAACTTTTCAAACAGATAATTTGATATAATACCGACACCCGTTATAAAAATAATGATTTCATTAATAAATTAATTGACTTTTTTTAACGAACAACATGCATTATGGAAAAAAGAAAAAAATGACACTGAGATTAGAGCAAATATTACATACAAGTAAGTATAAAATATAACCTAGGCAGCAAAAAAGTGTGAGAGTGTTCTATATTAGGAACTATATTAAAAAAATGCGTGCAAGAGATTCGACAGAATTTGAGTGAGACAGCCTAGATAGTACTTCGAATAAACCAATTTGTAAAAATATTTTTTAATCTATAAAAATTAATTTTGGTTTATTCCATATACTTAAAAAATCAAAAATCTTAGAAAAACTAATAATGCTATTATTTATTTTATTTATACATAAGTGTTTCTGTGATTTTCGATAATCTTGGCTGATAAAATTTGTTCCATAATATTAGAAAAATGCAAAAATGTTATTCGTACTGTACAAAATGTTAATGCAATTTTAATATAGTGCTATATGGAACACAATCATACGTTATATATTCATCCATTCATAAATTAGTGAACTTGGCCAAAATTGTGGAATTAGAATAGTTATGATTTACTTGTGAGTGTTAATGGCAATAGTTAATACTAAAAGATTAATTTAAAATAACTAAAAAATTGTTGGGGTCCAGAAATAAAATAATTTTTTTAATTTCGTATAAATATATTTTGTTCCACATTGGCGCAAGTCAACAAAACAACATACAAAAAAATATACTATAGAAAGGTATATAAAACTACTTAAAATTCGGTTTAAACCCCATTCTAACAGATTCCTCATTTTAAATTTATAAATAAGCTCAATATGTTAAAATTTGTTTCAAACAAATATTTTTTTTAATTAAACATTCTTATTTTATAAGTACATTCAAATGATTATAGTTTTAATAAAAACTATGACAAAAGAAAAAATCTATAAGAATGGGATATTTAAACTCTTACCTAAATATATATCTCACAAAAATCGCAACGAGAAAGAAATGCAATTTAAGTGAGTTCCTATAATACTAAAAATCAACACATCTTTTCAAATGCCGCATAAATATATTTTTGTTCCATAGAGTACGTGAAAAAAGGAAAGAAGGACTTACACATGACATAAAAAAAATATCTCAAATAAATAAATAAGTATGTAAAAATATAAAAAAATATGTATAAAAAAATTTTAGACTAGCTATCACGTGATGTGATGTGTGATGAGGTACAAAGTGTATATAAAGTACGGACTTACCTAAACCTAAAATGTCTCAAAGCAAGGCAAAAATCACCAAAAATAAAATATAATATATTTTTATCAAGTATCAAAAAACTAGAATGTGATGCTCTGATAGTATTAATAAAACGAGAAGTAAAAAATATTATTCCAGATTCACAAAAAGTGATGTCTATATAAAAAGTTTTACTTATGTACTCTACGAATCTGTTTTTTTTAATTATTTTTTTACAAAAAACTACTAACTAAAAACAAAAAATTACTAAACTATAAAAATAAAAATATATACAACTTATAAAAAAATACAATTACACCTACTAAAGTGCCTAAAAGGCAATTTTAATAAAGTGTTTTTGCCTTGTCCCTAAATATGGTAACCTAAACTTCTTCATGAAGAAACGAATCCTTCTTTCCTCTAAGAAAAATTTAGCATAAAACGACTAAAAATTGTACGTATAAAGAGTGCTTTTTCACAACCCGCATAAAAAGTGTACACTCAATACTGATAAAGACTGCTAAATTTCGCGGATAATAATAATAATTATTTAGCACGCGTTTCTTTCAAATTACAACTAGTGTCAGTTTAATTGTAGAACTTTAACGAGATTTTTTAAGGTTTTTGTCGTTTTGCAAATATTTCACATTTTGATAAGTGTATTTTTCAAATTAATCACAAATCAAGACTGTATGTATAGCTCAGATACATAAATATTTTAATTGATATACTTTTATATATTTTAGTAATCATAGAAATGTGTGTTTTGGTTTAGTATATGCAAAATAAAACCAAAAAAATTCTTTAAAAATCTCATTAAAACTCATAACTGATATTTACAACTAAATATTTGAAGAGTATAAAATTAGAGTAGATAAAGAGTATATAGACCACATTGGTTCTCATAGGGACGAACATCTGAAATAAAATAGAAAAGAAAAAACAGTCAACTAACCTTGTCAGTTATTGGGGATTTAAGAGAGTGCACCCGCTCTTTGGTAGGGATGCTCCCTAATTTGTCCCAACCGTCGCTGTTTCGCAGCTACAGCTGCCGCACCTATACAGACCATTGTTAAGTTTATATGTTTAGCCATCTTACACAATGCAGTCTCCCATTTTATGGAAAATTTAAAAAGTAAAGCTAACAAGTCATTGCGAATGTTCTATTTAACTTTACATAAAAGTTGAATTTACCACAGACATTATTTTCATTAATATAAATCATGATTGCTAGAAATTTAAGGTGTGGTAAGAAACAAGAATCATTGAAATCTGAAAAGAAAAATCGGTTCGATGTATTTGAGAAAAGATGTATAAACCTTTTAATCTTTAAGGAGAAACACTTAGTAAAATTGGCCATATAGCCATTATAAAAACGGAGAAAGAATAGAACTGCACTGGAAACAGAAAAACTACATACAAATAGTTTGTTAATTTTAAAACTATAGTGTGTTGGTCGGAAAATTAAAATGTGCTGGAATTTTACAGTGTTACTAACTATATGTTGTTGGTATTAAACATACATAAGTTTTACAAAATTAACACCTTAACAGGATTAATTAATATTTACTTTAGTTTTGCACCAATTACAAATTAACCGAATTATCAAACTAATAGAAAGTATGTTACGTCGATTTTTTATTAATTTATATTTTAAAAAAAAATCCACTGACCGTTAAACCCTATGGAAACCATAACGGTGAATAGACAATTTTAGCATTTTTTTTATATTGATATTTTAATATAGAAGGTCCAAATGTACTATTTATACTACTTTGTTATTTTTTTAAGACAACCCTTTAAGTTAAAAACATCCTCTTATTTAAATTACGCGGGCTTGATGACGTAATACCAGAAGCTTTACCTACGTCACATACTGTATCGATATTATAAGAAGTGTCTACTCGATCATTCGTTGAAATCATTCGATGTGATATTGATAATCGAATTGTTAAATTATGAATAGGTTATTTGCAATAATTATTAATAATACCTAATAAAGTTCAGAAATCAGAAAACTGATAATAGTTAAAGGTCCAAAATCAGATATGGAGCGATATTCATTTGAAAAAAAAAATGTGAAATCATAACAGATACGGTCTTTCTATTCGATTTTAATCGATTTTTCTACTTAACGAAATGTCATATGTACCAACATAAGTTAAATCACTGAATAAACTTCCCAGATCAGTAAATACGTCACGTATTTTAAAAAATCATCATTTTTAAAAAAAGGAAGTTTATTTTGGGTGGGTTTTGATTTGTAACCGAATAAATATGATTAAGATTAAGTGTCGGTGTATTAAAAATCCTAAAAATCTTACTTACTAAAATCGTCCAATGTTTGATAAAAAAATTGAAATATCGAAATTTTTTTTGACCAAATTTTAATTATTTTCCTCAAATAATTCACCGTTAGGGTTTTTATGGTATATAAAAAATAAAATAAAAAACACAATTTTGAAAAAAAAATTGTGATTTAAAATTTCCAATTTTGAAAATGTCTTTCGTTGAATTTCTTTTTGTCGAATTATGGATTTTTGATATTTTATTTTTTACCAAATTTCAATTTTTTTTTTCAAATAATTCTGTAGAGTTTCCACAATTGAAAAAATATATGAAAACTTAGGTAAGACGATCTATCAAACGAGAAAACTACCGAAATAAATAAGAAAAAAATCTAAATAAATCGAAAGAAATTGTAGGAAATCGACAAAAATTGCAAAAAAAAACAGAAAAATAAGAATAAAAAAATGAGAAAATTAAAAAAATTTGAAAAAAATCAAAAAACAACAGAAAAAGCTGAAAAAAACAACAACAAACATCAAGTGGGAAAAATGAAGAATACAAAGGAATAAGAAAAAAAAATAAAAAACATAAAAATTAGAAAAAGAAACAGAAAAATGAGGAAAGATTGGAAGAAAATAAAAAAATCGGAAAAATGAGAAAAAATTTAAAGAATTGAAAAATCATAAAAATAAAAAGAATGAAAAAATAAGTAAAAAACAGAAAACATTGAATGAAAAATCAGAAAATAATGGGAAAAATGAAAAATAAAACTAAAATAGGGAAAAAACGAAAAATAAGTAAAATTGTTAAAAACCCGAAAAAACGCAAAAAAACGTTAAAACCCGCAACAAATAAAACCAAAAAGAAGTTGCAAAAACAGCAAGAAATCCCAAAAAAAATTGAGGCAAAAATAAAAAACAAAAGAATTAGAAAAAAAAACAGAAAAATGAGAAAGATTAAAAGAAAATAAAAAAAATCAGAAAAATGAGAAAAAACTAAAAATCAGAAAAATGAGAAAAAATCAGAAAAATAAAAAACTAGAAAAAAAAAACAGAAAACAGTGGAAAATTTTTTGAAAAAAAGCAGAAAATATTGGGAAAAAATTAATAAATAAAATTGTAAAATAGGAATTAAACGAAATAAGTAAAATTGCAAAAAAACAAAAAAGCGTTATAAATCGCAAAAAGCGTGAAAAAATCGCAACAAATAAAACCAAAAAACGCAAAAAATCGCCAAAAATAAGGATAAAATAGAAAACAAAAGAAATAATTAGGAAAAAACAGAACAATGAGATCAAAAATGAGGAAAGATTAGAAAATAAAAATTAAATCCAGAAAATGAGAAAAAATTAGAAAAATCGAAAAAATCAGAAGAAAAAACGGAAAAAGAAGAAAAAACGGAAAAATAAGAAAAAACAGAAAACATTAGAAAAAATTGGAAGAAAATATTGAACAAAAAATGAAAAAGAAAATCGGAAAAATCGCAAAAAAGACAAGAAATCGGAAAAAATAGCAACAAAATGGAAAAAAATAAGAACAAAATAGAAACAATTGTAACCATAAAAAAATTAAAAAATTCGAAAGAATTGAAATAAATCGCAAATCCAAAAAAAAATAAAAAATCAGAGTAATAAGAAAAAATAAGAAACAATTAGAAAATAAAAGAAAGAAATAGAAAAAAAAAACAGAATAATGGGAAAAATTGAGGGAAAATTAAAAAAATCAAAAAAGCAAGAAATAAAAACAGAAAAAGACCAAAAATTGGAAAAATGACAAAAAAAAAATAAAAAACCTCTTTCTCTCTAAAAAAATACTAAATAAGCAAAAATTCATATTGCAGAGTAAATAGAATTGAAAAAATCAGAAAAATAAAAAGAATATGAAAAAATAAGTAAAAATCAGAAAACATTGGAAAAAATTGAATAATAAATCAGAAAATAATGGGAAATATGAAAAATAAAATTGTAAAATCGGGAAAAAAACGAAAAATAAGTAAAATTGTTAAAAAAACCGAAAAAAAACGCAAAAAACCCGCAACAAATAAAATCAAAAAGAAGTTGCAAAAACCGCAAGAAAAACCAAAAAAATTGCAATAATTTTCGATATTTTATTTTTTACCAAATTTCAATTATTTTCCTCAAATAATTCTGTAGAGTTTCCACAATAGAAAAAGTATATAAAAACTTAGGTAAGACGATTTACCAAACGAGAAAAGTACCGAAATAAATAAGAAAGAAATCGAAAGAAATCTTAGGAAGTCGACAAAAAACGACAAAAATTGCAAAAAAAACAAAAGAGTAAGAATAAAAAAATGAGAAAACCTAAAAGAATTTAAAAAAAAAATCAAAAAACAACAAATAAAATCAAAAAACAACAGAAAAAATCAAATAGGAAAAACGAAGAAAACAAAGGAATAAGAAAAAATGAGAAAAATAAAAAACAAAGGTAGGTATTAGAAAAAAAAAACAGAAAAATTGGGAAAGATTGGAAAAAAAAATCAGTAAAATGAGAAAAAATTAGAAGAATTGAAAAAATCAGAAAAATAAAAAAAATATGAAACGAAGTAAAAAAGAGAAACATTGAAAAAAAAATTAATGAAAAATCAGAAAATAATGGAAAAAATGAAAAATAAAATTGTAAAATATGAAAAAAAAAAAAATGAAAAATAAGTAAAATTGTTAAAAAAAAAACGAAAAAAAAAACGCAAAAAAGCGTTAAAACCCGCAACAAATAAAACCAAAAAGAAATCCCAAAAAAATTGCAATTTTTGAGTTGATTGAGAATCGATCTTTCGGCTGCTCCTCGGGGACGGTAGATATCAAAAAAGTATGCATAAACAATAACAAGATTAAAAATAAATCATGGAAGCTTTCCAGCCCACTTATTTTAAATCGGATTAACTGATACAGAAATTTGCCTAGAAGATGAAGAAATTGATGATATGAACCACAAATTCTTTAACTGCAGAAAATATAAAGCTAAAACAAATACATTATTGGAAAAATTACAAAATATTAACCTACCTCTTAATGTTCCGTTTTTTTCTGGCAATCGGCGGGAAAAAAATTAACGATATTCAATCTAATGTACATATGCTTTGGTGTATATTATTAATTACTTTTGTTTGCACCTAATTGCAATTAAAAATAAAGAGAGCACCAGAAGATTCTGATAATCTAAAATGGATTAAATTAGTTTTGAAGTGTATATGTTTTGGTAACTCTTATTAAGTATAAACTATTGTGGTATTCAACTTTTATGTAAAGTTAACTTTTCTTGAAAAACTTCCATACCTAAAATGTCTACTAACTTCTAAGTTTTTACTACTTTGTAGCTACTAAAAAAAGACAATTAAAGCATTTGATCGTAATATTTTACCTAACTCAAAATATGATACACCTATTTTGTTCTAAATTGATTACTAAAAGAAATAAATATCTTATAGTAATAATATAAATGCTTTTTTTATACATAGTTAAGACAAATTTCGAAATTAATTCAAATCCTTGAAATAAAAAAAATATATATACACAAAATATAAAATATATGATTGTAAATAAACATAAACTTAAAAAGTGCAAAACAACTGACTATTGCTTCTATTACGTTTGACGTACGAAATAGTCTCGAATAAAATATATAAATTAAAAAATATATACCTAGTTGCTATGACTTGCAAGATAAAATTGAAAGTAAAATCCTCTTTTTTTTTAGATTAATATGTACTTTTCCGTACACAAGATAATCTGCCTAGCGGTTAAGTATCACAGAAATATAAATATAATGTAATAAAATAAATTGTGACTAAATTTTACCATCTTTTCCTTACGCGAATGGTGAAAGATAAAATATAGTAAATTCAAAATACCTACAAGAAAAATCGGCAGCATCTTATGGTTTTTGGCACAGCATATGAAAATATTATAATTGATGATTTTTCTTGGCATATAATCAAAACGCTAATCACAGAAAGTTGTCGCATTCAAAATCTGGTAATCTGTTTTGAAAACTCCTTTATATTTGTATATGATAATTATAAAATGGATTTTAGTAACAGACATATTTTGATGAAATTTCAGAAAACTGGCTAGATTTGAAAGTGAAAACCAAAAGAATATTTTGAATATAGCACAAATTTTATGGTTTTAATTTAAACTATTTTGTGATAATATAAATTATGCGAATGGTTAAATATTTTTCTGTGAAAAAGTTATTAAAACATTTTTTATAGCTTAGATAAATTCCATTAGAGTGCAGAGAGAAATTTTGACAAATGAAAAAAAAACCTAAACAAGAGACATTTATAAAATAAAATAAAATTCTATATGACATTAAGTTACCTCTGAAGGATCCGCGAATAGTATTCTAGTGGCGTTAAATTTATCAATGGATTCATATTATGCCTTCTATATTCAATTTCCAATACTTTGTTCCTTTTAATATATAATCAATAAGCAGTGGTGTATTGGTAAAATAAAATGTATTGGTAAAATAACAAATGAAAAACGACAATATTTTTGCCGTAATTTTGAGTTTTCGAAAATTTAAAGTTACGAAAATCTATATACCTTATATATCACAGTATATATGGTATAAATAGCGGGAAAGTAAAAATAAGTCAAAGATTAATATCATTTTTGGGGTTTTTAACAATGCAGAATCGATTGCCGTTTAATCAGGCTAACAGACGGACGTACGGACAAAACCATCTTCGAAAACTCAAAAAAGTATCAGGGGGGAGGCGGGCGGCAAATCTGATTATCTTAAAAATGCACTATAAAAATCTTTCTTTTTTCTTATCCGTCAATTTAAAATATAATTTTTATTTGTAATGAAATAAAAAATTGTGAGGTGAAAAAGTGAAATAAAAGGAAAGAAATCTTAAGAAATCGGCAAAAACCGACAAAAATTGCAAAAAACCAGAAGAATAAAAATAAGAAAAAATGAGAAAAGTTAAAAGAATTTGAAGAATTCAAAAAAACAACAGAAAAAATCAGAAAAATGGGAAAAAACGAAGAAAACGAGAAATAAGAAAAAAGGAGAAAAAATTGAAAACATAAGAATTAGACAAAAAAACAGAAAATGAGAAAAAATGAAGAAAGATTGGAAGAAAAAAACAAAAAATTGAAAAATGAGAAAAAAATCAGAAAAAAAAACATGAAAAAATAAGAAAAGAACAGAAAACATTTTAAAAGAATTAAAAGAAAAATATGTTTTCTTATTCGCCAATTAAAAATATAATTTTCTTTTGTAACCAAAATAAATGTAAAGAAATCGGCAAAAACCGACAAAAATTGCAAAAAACCCCAGAAGAATAAAAATAAGAATAAATGAGAAAAAGTAAATGAATTTAAAGAATTCAAAAAAACAACAGAAAAAATCAGAAAAATGGGAAAAAACGAAGAAAACACGACGATAAGAAAAAAAGGAGAAAAAATTGAAAACAAGAATTAGAAAAAAAGAAAACAGAAAATGAGAAAAAATGAAGAATGATTAGAAGAAATAAACAAAAAATTAGAAAAATGAGAAAAAAATCAGAAAAAAAATATGAACAAATAAGAAGAAAAAAACAGAAAACATTGGAAAAAATTGAAAGAAAAATTAGAAAATATTGAGAAAAAATGAAAAATAAAATTCTAAAATATGTGAAAAAAGGAAAAAATAAGTAAAATTGTTAAAAAACCGAAAAAATCGCAAAAAACCGTTAAAAATCGCAACAAATAAAACCAAAAAAGTTGCAAAAACGCAAGAAATCGTAAAACTAAGAAAAAATGAGGAAAAATTCGAAAAAAAAACAAAAAACGAGAAAAATTGAAGAATCGAAAAAATCTGAAAAAAAACGGAAAAAATAAGAAAAAACAGAATACATTGGAAGAATTGAAAGAACAATCAGTTAATATTGGAAAAAAAAAATAAAAAATAAAATTGTTAAATACGGAAAAATGACAAAAATAAATAAAATTGTAAAAAAACCAAAAAGTCGAAAATAAAACACAAGAAATCGCAAAAAAATTCAAAAAAATCAAGAACAATCAAAAAACCGGAAACAATTGTAACCATTAAAAAATTTAAAATTAAAAAAATCGAATGAATTGGAATAAATCGCAAATCCCAAAAAATGGCATAAAAGATGCAAAAAATCAGAGGAATATGAAAAAATGAGAAACAAAAGAAAGAAATAGAAAAAAAAAACATAATAATGGGAAAAATGAAGAAATATTAGAAAAAAACAAAAAAAGAAGAAAAAAAAGGCAAAAAATCACAAAAATGATAAATAAAACTCTTTCTCTCTTTCTCTCTCTCTCTCTCTCTCTCTCTCTCTCTCTCTCTCTCTCTCTCTCTCTCTCTCTCTCTCTCTCTCTCTCTCTCTCTAAAATAAATATTCTAAATAAGCAAAAATTCACATTGTAGAGTAAGATAAATAGAAGAAAGGTCGCCTGGAAGTATCATAACGCGTTTTGCGTTACGTGACGCTTTCTGTCTGTTAACTCCTACCGAAAGCCGCGTTAAGGAAATCCTTTCCAAAAAGATGTCCTTTCGGAATAAAAGTACCGTAACGCGTTCCGGTTCTGAAAAAAGGTTCCAGAACGCGTTCCGGTTCTGAAAAAAGGCTCCGGAATCCGTTCCCGCCGCAATACACCACTCTCAGTAAGTAATGTTAATGACGTTTAGGTTGTGATAATTTAAAAATAAATGAACCTCTAAAGTCTTATTCTAAACGCCATTGGTGAATATTCTATTTATTGATACAAATTAGTGCAAAATTTGATCAAATACTGATCATATATCTTTGTCAATTGTTAAATCCCTTCAATAACGTTACAGTGGAGCTTTTATTTGTATTCTGTAATAAATCTTTCTCTTATGGGGTATAGTTCACTTTATGGATGATCTAATGTTCATAATGGACCAATAGTATGTGGTTTTATTTTAAATGAATATAGAGACTCGTGTCTAATTCAAACCGTGAATATCTACACAAATTTACATACAGCTTAATAATTAAAGGGAGTCGCTTGTTATGCTATTACACATACTGAAATTTTCTTTATAATAAGCATTATGACTATAAGACTACTAGAGACCACACCACACATTATCATACAATATGGTTCCTCAGGTCATATTCTCAATTTTTTGGCAGATAATATACAGATTCATAAAAATAAGAAAATACTTTTGTAATAAATATCTGCAATCAGTCTTGTACAAGGAGGCATAACGGAAAATACTCCTCAAGAAACTATAACACTGTAACTGATTCATTTAAATTGTAGTTTGAGAACAGGAGATACTTGTACAATTTTGTCAAGATCATAAGGAAACCAGTTATATGTAAATGATATAAATATCATATTTTGAAACATATAAGGCCTATTGAAACCACGAATAAAAATTTAAGATACAAAAATATGGTTGATTAATTGAACTGCAAAAACAGATTTTTCTGAGATCTATCAAATAAAATTTTCACACAGGGTAGTTAGTCTCAGTCTGTTTTTGTTTATATTTCGCGACAAGTCAAAACTTGAGTAAGATTTTTGCGCCAGCGTGTTGTGCTCTAAAAGGATTCGATCCTTTAGGATTTCTTGAGCGAATCCGGATCATGATTACTTTTTTTTAAGTGTTCGAATAATGCTCTCGAATGTTTAAAAATGATTCGAATCACTTAAGATTCGAATCCTCCCCAGCTCTGGTATGAGATATAAAAATTATTTTGTTGGATTTGGTATCAAAAGTTTCCATACTCCAGTTTTCAATTGTAAATGTCTCTAGTGGTGTTTATATTTATTTAACAAAATTCCTTTTCGACCTTCTCTATAAGTTTTTCTATAAAATTTTCAACGAAATGTGAACTTACTAAAATCCACTATTTATTTTTGATCATCAATTTCATTTTATAAGATACCGACCAAAATTTATAAGATGCTAATGATGTACGATTTTTGTTTCTGAAAAAGGAAAAACTAGTTGACATAATAATGAAATAAAGTTTGTCCGGTTACGAAAAATTCTTAATTAATTTAACGTTCGACGGTTTCGTGAGAAAATTCTAATCTCTAGATCAATAAATTTCGAAACAGAAAGT
Organism: Neocrepidodera transversa; assembly: GCA_963243735.1. Taxonomy (NCBI): domain Eukaryota; kingdom Metazoa; phylum Arthropoda; class Insecta; order Coleoptera; family Chrysomelidae; genus Neocrepidodera; species Neocrepidodera transversa. The sequence continues at coordinate 8,283,556 of OY725346.1, read as the reverse complement.
AAATAAAATATATATGTATATGTGTGTTCACCAACTGTTGCAATTAACAACTAGAATATTGTTATATTATAAATTCAGTGCGAAAAAAATTATCTTAAATGGCACTTATTATCAATTTCTAAAACAATGACAACGAACTTTTTCCTCGATATTTAGAAAAAAAATGAATTTTCCCGATGGACGAAACAACTCTAGAAAATATAACAAATATATTTGTTTAAAAAGGCCATGCAACTACATTGGACTCTTCCACTTCGAATACACAGCCTCTTGAAACACAATTCTAAGTACTAAAAAAAGTACGACCCGCAAATAAAATAATAATTAACGGGCAAACAACCCACCCGAATGATCAGCTGTAGTATATTCCGTTAATAAAGGGGATGCTGCAAGTGCGGCGTAATTTGTATAGTCAGCATAGGGGGTGTAGATAAGACCATGGTGTTCCCCGGGAGATAATAGTGATCCAGGAGGTGCTGAACCATTAAGGATTGATGCTGCCGTCGTAGGTACAGACATCCTTGGAGACAGTATTAAGGGGGCACCCAGAGGCGTTCCTTGAGTCCTCATTGACGTGGCTAAACCAGGCATGCCGGGGGAAAGTAGACGCTGGGTTTCGACTGAGGCGGCTAACCGCCTCCATTCTTCGTCACAAGCTGGAATTAAAAATTCTACCGACATAAATTTATCCATTTTCGGGAGTTTATTAATATTATTATTTAAAACTTCTACAAAAGCTATGAACCTGAAAATATTTTTTAATTAAATTCAGAAAATAATATGATTGTTTCATGGTCATGTACACAAATAAATATTTGTCAATCATTAAAAAAATATGTAATACAGGAAAAAAACAGTTTTAATTAATTACATTATTTAGATTTTTTAATGACTTTACAACGCAATATCTTTAATGTTTTTTGTAAGCCCTAGATTTATACAAAAGCTTAAGGTGCTAAAATATTGTTGGGAAATAAAAAACAGTTAATAAGAACTTATTTTTAATTAATATTATTAATTAATATTATCTTATACTTTTTATAACAAATGCATTATTTACAGCTTTGGAGTTAGATTTTAAAACTGTTTTTAAATTTGTATGTATACTGGGTGTATCAATAAAAACTATCAGGCTGAATATTTTGGAAATGAATAGAGATATTTTCATTCTGTAAAAGCCAGTTTGTAGGCCACTGAGAGAGCTTCAGTTTTATATATAAATTGATTTTAAAGATGTCAAAATGTAGATGGCGCTACGCTCAAAAAATTTTTTTAAGCAGATTTTACTCTTAGAACTTATTCGACAAATCTAACCATTTTCGAGATATTTATTGGAAATATTGCCAAAATTTTGAAGTGTATTAAGAAAATGTTTAATTTTTTGACGCAAAGTTGATATTTTTCATCCTATAGATAATTAAAATCACAGAATTATTAATGCTAATGAAGTTGTACTTTAATAAACAATTTTGTAATAAATCCCAATTGTTTGATGTTCGGTTTATATCAAATTATGAGTCACAAAGAGAATTTTATAAAATGTTGTTTAGAATCAATATTTATAAAAATGATAATTAAAAAAATCAAGATAAGTACGTAGCTGTGATTTTAAATTTGAATACATATTTTCTGGACTACCCCGTATACAATACACAAATTTTAAAAGTTGCGTTTTTGGTTTCAGATCAAACAACAACTTTCATGATGAATATAATTTTCCAATGGATAAAAAATATCCATATGAAGCAAACTTTCTTATAATAAATTTGAAGGCTACATTGATTTAAAAACATGAAATATTGTAGGATTATAGGGTTGCATTTAATAAAGTTATAAGCTGTGTAAAGTACCCAAAATATTTTGTAATTTTAAATAGTTTTAGAGATCTAAAATGTATCTTAGATTTTTAATAGCATTTAAAAAAAAATTGACAGCAAACTAAGAAACTGAAATATTCAATTAGAAGAAACTCCTATATTAATATTGATAATAATTTCATATAAATTTATTATTGGCGGTTACGTAAGTTTATGAAAATTATAAATACGATAAAAAATACCTGCTACAGCTGCTGCTTTTGTAGTTGAATCCCTGTAAGTTCCATTTATTATGGCTAATTCCATCAACTGTCTTTTCTTCAATTCGTCTTCACCATCAGCTTGCTGAAAATTTATGAAAGAAATTTGTGTATAATTAAACTAACAAAGTCGCCGAATACTGCCGATAAAATCTATAAAAACTATCGAATATTTTGTGTCAAAAAAGTAACAATTCTAGATATCTCTATATAAAAAATTGTCGTGTCGCTGACTAACTATCAACGCACAGCCTAAACCAGAGGTGATAAGAGGCGTGAAATTTTCAGGGTAGTTTCCTTTGGTAGTGTAGGGGAGCATTAACAAAGAAATTTTGAAAATTCCCATTTTAAGGCGTTCAAAATTGGGATTAAACAAATATTAACCCGCTCGGGTAATTGCGTCAACCAAAAACATACAGGGTGATTCTTTTAGAGGGGAGTGGCTCACCCGCCTGAGGGAGCGCAAATATTTTACTTTCCTGACCCATCTCCGGGAAGGGAAATATTGTGAACGAGCTAAAAAAAATTTCGAGATAAAGATGGAAATATCCTTTTTGAGGTCACCTGAGATGATTAAGACCACTTCCAGATGGAATTTTGTCTGTCTGTCTATCTGTCTGCCTGTGTGTATTCTTCCATGATAGAAGCTACATATTTAATCCGATTGAGCTGAAATTTGGTATATCGGTTTGAGTTACCGGTCGGAAGAACCCATCTGTCAAACGGAAGTGTCACTATCAAAAAATGACAGATGCAATATGTCACAAAATTTGACATGTAATATTTCATTTGAAAGTTTTTGAAAAACTCTATTCAGGACAGTCAAAATTATTTCTCCAACTTTCACCTGTCAAAAACAAAAAAAAAATCGGTTGTGTCGCCCCAAAACTTTCCCGACGAGTATCCACGTATGCTTTTTCACATATTTTTACAATTTCTTTTTTTGCTTTTTTTTAGAATTTTTACCATTTTTTAGCTCATTTTGCTTTTCATGTATTTTTGTGCATTTCTTTGTTTACGTTTGTATTTTTTTTGCGTTTTTTTGTCTTTTTTTTTTACTTTTTGGGATTTTTTTTTGCATCTTTAACGTTTTTAGCATTATTTTAATTTTTTCAGCATTTCTTGACTTTATTTAGATTCTTTGGCAACTTTTTGCGCTTTTTTTATTTTTTGGCATTTTTTGCACTTTTAGCATTTTTTAACAATAATTTACTTTTTTTTGATTTTTTTTTAGATTTATGGCATTTTTTTGCATTCTCTTTTTCATTTTTAAAATTTTTTAGCATTATTTTACTTCTTCAGCATTTTTAAAGCTTTCTTTGGAATTTTTTTAACAGTTTTTACAATTTCTTTTATCACTTTTTTTACCTTTTCAGTTTTTTTAGAACTTTTAACATTTTTTAGCTCATTTTTTTGCTTTTCATGTATTATTGTGCATTTCTTTGTATTGTTTGTATTTTTTTGTATTTTTTCCATTTTTTTTTTGTTCGTTTGTTTTATTTTTTGGGATTTATTTTGCATTTTTAGTGTTTTTAGCATTATTTTACTTTTTTCAGAACTTTTTTACTTTTTTTTTTTAGATTTTTTTAAATATTTTTTACAATTTCTTTTAGCAGTTTTTAAACTTTTTTTGCTTTTTTTAAGAATTTTTATCATTTTTTAGCTCATTTTGTTTTTCATTTCTTTGTATGTTTTTTATTTTTTCCATTTTTTTTTGTTCGTTTTCTTGCGGTTTTTTTTTTATTTTTTGGGATTTATTTTGCATTTTTAGTGTTTTTAGCATTATTTTACTTTTTCAGCACTCTTTTACTTTTTTGTTTTAGATGTTTTTGGCATTTATTTAAACATTTTTTACAATTTCTTTTAACACTTTTGATACTTTTTTTGCTTTTTACCTCTCGCCCTTCAGATAAGAGAGGTATAGGAATCATGCTAAAAATTAAGTAGTGAGTTTTCAATGAATAAACACGTTTTAGGGTCCCTAGAATACGATTTTAATATTTTCGCGATGATGTCTGTGTGTGTGTGTGTGTTAGTGTGTGTGTGTGTGTGTTAGTGTGTGTGCGTGTTAGTGTGTGTGTGTGTGTTAGTGTGTGTGTGTGTGTTTGGATGGATGTTGTAGTAACGATAACTCAAAAACTACTGAATAAAAAAATTTGAAATTTTGCATACATAATTCTGATACCCTAGATTAGATCTGATTAGATTTTGGTGCCAATCGCACAACCGGAAGTGGCAGTTGCTATGGGTGATGACGCCATTATTATAGAAAACGGCAATAAAGTTTTACACATATATTTTGTATACCCTACAGTTTATTTGCATCTCATTAAAATTTTCTAAACTTTTGCCATTGTTGCCAGATTTACAAAAATATAATTTTTTTTCATACTTTTTTGTGTCAACCTGTAAATTTTTGATTCAAAAATGGCGAGAGGTCATGTGCTGGCCACATCAGATTTTTTTGTTCGTTTTTTTGGATTCCTTTTTTAATTTTTTGGGTTTTTTTTGCATATTTAGCGTTTTTAGCACTATTCACCACAGATTTTAAAAAGTAGGGGAACAAAACAGATAAAGAAGGAAACTTTTATTTATTCCAACATCAACGCGGCCGAAGTCGCGGGCAAAAGCTAGTTAAATTCTAAAATAAATATAAATTCACCATCATCCGAATTTCTAGTAGATTTAAGGTTTTATATAGAATATTAAATTTAATTATCGTAAGCACCAAATATTCTCAACTATAACTTCCCACTTACCAAAACAGATCCTTAACATTGCCCCATTGAAGTTTTTGTCGCTTCTGTATAAAGAATAACCATTCAGACGAAATGTAAGCTAAGGGTTCACAGAAAATTGGATTCCAACTTTGTGAGAAAATAAACAAGCCACGTGGGAATGCTGAGACAAACGCAAATAAGTCAAAGGCAAAAAAAAGAAGATCAAAGTGAATGCCTAAAGGAAGAAAAATCTAAAAAAAATGCCATAATTATTAGAATTAGATTCTTTTTGAATATAATCTAAAAAATGGAAAATGAATAGTGATTATTGTAAAGTCAAGATCAAAAATGACACATCAAAAACCGAATGCTAAAAGGGAACAAAAAACGTGTGTAAGTCGACAATGAGGAACTATCGAAAGCGATGTAGATGGTGGAATAAGCTCCCCATTTTTCGATTTATTTCGAAATAAATAAATTAAAAGCAGGACAATTATTGGAGAAGTAAGTGTAGAAGGGAAGGAATGGAGAGGAAGAACAAATGCAGAACTCAAAGTGCTATATGGAGAAATTAAGAAAAATGGGGAAAAATAAAGAACATGGGGAAAAAATTGGAAAAACAATGAAAACAGGGAAACAGAAAAAATATGGAAAAATGAGGAAAAATAGAAAAAAATAAAGATTAGTCGTTCCCAAACTCTCCTGGACTCTACGAGATTGTTTAAGGGCACTCACCAATTTATTCCAAAATGGCGTGACAAATACTCAAGTTAAAACGAATAACCTCTAAGAAAAACAATATATGCATGAAATGAAAAAAAAAACCAAGCTGCACTCTTAGAACACAAGACAAAGTAGAATTGTTTTTTTTTCCAAAATGAGAGCTTTTTTTGAGTTGTAAATAAGTCATCTAAAATATTTTTTTAGTTTGAATTATCCCTCATAACGTTGTCTTCGTGTGTTACTTAATTTTATTGAATATTACTGGATAATCGATGGTAGAAAATGAGGTTTGCTTAGATTCTTGAGATAGTCTTATAAATTCACGATCTTATCGTCAACACATCTAGATATGGTCAGAGAAAGTAATACTTGTTTACCAGAATTAATTATTTTAGAAATAAAATATCAAGTTGTTTAAACTAGAATAATGCTCAAAAAAAATATATGTTTATTTATTTTCATGCTTTCGAAAAAGCTTTTCTAGGAAATATTTAAAATATGTGAATAGTCACACTTAAGTACCAGTCATTATGGATTTAAATTTATGAAACTGCTATAATCTTTTACAAATCACATTGTGTATTGTGTTGATTTAACAACCTGTAGCTTAAGTTGACTCAATCCGCATACCGTTAAACTAATCGTGATTTTCTTCAATATTGTTATAAAACCATTATTAATGATCATATTAAACAATATTTTTTTGTTTATAAATTTGCATACATTTTAATACATTTACTAGAATAGATTAAATTGTGATTTTCGTTTTAAATTCTTGTACTTGAAGATTTTAATTTTAATGACAATTGTATATGTCAAGGGGTTAAGTGCGATAACGCAATCATTGCTATTTAACTAAAATGTTTATAAATATTTTTTTGTATTGAGAAAATCTGGTTTGCAAGTCCATATGTTTGACTAATAGTTTATTTATTTATTTGGTACTATGCTCTACAGATTAAAATCCAAGTAAGAATACAGGAATTATATAAAAAAGTAACTCCAAAATGTAACCTAACAGACGTTAACAAAATATACGCCAAAAAAAACAAATAAAAAAAAGACTAACAAAATATAACATAAAAAACTATTTAAGGTAGTAAGATTTAATACTTGTTAAAATCACTTTAACTTTTGAAACTCTGCTACGCCACTGTTTAGTTCCCTTTTTTCTCAACCACGGCTCCCGCCAAGGTGAGCACCGTGACAACCCTCTCTTCCACTTCAACCGTCGAGCAGTTAACATGTAAATTAATATAGTGCTTCGTTTTCTACCTGTGCATGGTTTTAATCCTAAAATATAATGTCTAATGTGTGGAATTTAAGGTAACAGATCTTTTCCATTTTATTACAAATATGCAAAGACCACGGGTCTATTTTATAATTAATCAATCATATGGATCATCGTGCATGAGAGCGGTGTTGCCAAACTTAATAGAACAATTTAGAATTCCTTAGGACACGGACCAGGATATACCAAGAGAGAGCTCCTCTTATGGACACCCTTTTTTCTGTAATTTTATATCTTTTTTTAAATGCGCTGTTGTAAAATGTATTGTACTATATTCGGAACTATTTATGTCTTGTTCTTTCTTTAATTTAAATGTACTGTATCAAGCATTACCTATTTAATTGTTGTCGTTTACTAGTAAAATTTAATTGTTGTTTACTAGTAGATGAATTTCTGTTTAATTGTTGTTGTTTACTATTGTTGTTGTTTACTATTAGATAAACATTGTTTAATTATTGTAAATTTATGTGTTAACCTTTTACGTTTAAAGCTTGCTGATTAAATCTTATCAGAAAGCAGGACGATATGTTTTATTGTCCCACGTCCCCTAAACGTGTAATAATTATAGGGTGGTCCTTCGAAATCTTTATTCGACCACGCGATATCTTATGTGTGATTTTTTGAACCAAACTTCTATTACTACAAGTCCACAAATCTACTAAATAGATTCACTCTGATTCACACAATACTGCTCACAGTCAGTGTTGCCAGGTGGGAAAAATTTTCAGTGCCACAATTTGTGGTCACTTCATTCTTGAATAAGAGACGTTACGTTACTTATTTTTAGTTAATAAAATTGTGTTTTATTTTAGTATCTTCTTGGCTGACTCATGAACCAGTCGCAACCTCCTCATAAGAAGATTTTGAGCCCATTTTATGATACTCATATTCAAAAATTGGAATCAATACAAAGGCGGTTTCTAAAACTCCTGTCATTTAGAATAGAACATGTTTATCCACCACTTTCTATCAGCAACACTGAACTTCTTTCCCGACACAAAGTAAATAGGTTAAGCCACCGGAGAGACTGTCATTCAGTAATCTTTTTACACAAAATCATCAGTAACAAACTTAACGATCCAAATTTTCTGCAGAAACTCGATTTTATTGTTCCAAGAATAGCATCTAGAACATGTCAAACCTTTTACCTTCCCACTCCCCGAACTAATATTTTAAAATTTTCTCCCTTACATAAAATGTGCTCAAACTGTAACACAGTGAATTACCAGCTTGACATCTTTAATACTAGTATTTCGGCCATAAAGACGTACTTCTTGGGAAACTAATTGTTATTTCTTTTTTTGTATTTTTTTTTTTTATCTGTTAATGTGTACTCTGATGATATGTATGTATTTCTGTATGTATTTTATATTGTTCATAGATCTGTTCTGTAGTTGGGTGCAAACCTGTTTGAACAGTAAATAAATAAAGAAATAAAGAAATAAAGAAATAAAGAAGACAATTCCATTCCACATGAAAGAAAAAAACACATTATTTCAATATATATTTACTATGGGTCGAAGAAGCTGACCAAGGCCGCAGAAGAATGATTGGTTGCTGAGTTTGCGCCGATTAGAAGCAAAAGTCAAATAACATAAGAGAGATTTTCCTTCGAATATTCCTGTACCAAATCAATTGTATTTAACTGAGGATCAAAATGAACATGATAATATTAAGGATTGGGTTTTGGCCATTAATATGGATCAAAAAATCGATCAGACTACCTTTAGACGACAGACCACTTTTTGAATCTGCTCTACTACAGGGGGAATCCGCTTGTTTTCTAACTGGTTACCCGGTGAGAAAACAACCTCTAACTTTCGACAAATCGAATCTACAAGCCAATAAAGACGCTTGGAACAAGTTGAATACAGGAGCTAAAATGTCGCTCGATTCCAACGTTGCCAGCGCTATTTCCTTTATCGCCAAATCGCCTAATTAAAATATTTTTGTTTGATTACTATAAGTTTAATGAAAAAAAGTCTATACCGAGCAACTTTGGTTATTAAATATTAGTATTTAAAAGTATATATAAAAGGATAAAAAATGGCTTTTAAAGGTAAAAATCGCTTTTGAAGGAAAAAATTGATGACGAAAAAATCGCTTTTAAATAAAAAATATCATCTAAAATGATAAAAATGTTAATACATAAAAATAAAGACGGGTTTTCATTGTTCAGTCTAGTACTTTAAAAAAAAAAACATTAAAAATAGTGACTGATTTGCATTGCTTAGGGCCGGTTTTTCAATGTAATGTTAACTTGGAGGTTAACTAACTTCTACTTGAAGGTTAACCTCTAGTTAAAATAAGAAGCGTTTTTCAATTCAAATTGTACTTCTTGTTAATAAACCTAAATTTTAAATTTATTTCAATCTGGCAACATTGTATTTTATGTGTTCTGTGGTATTATTTGTTTTCATAATAGAGTTAACCTAAAAAGATTCAAGTTCAAGAGACGACTCCGGCCGAGAAACAGAAATGGGAAAAACTAGAAAAAGAACTTGGGATACGTGGCGAAAGCTTTACTCATGAAGAAGAAGTTCTTGTTAACGCCGTAGAGAAATACAAAGATATAATAGAGAGTAAAAAAAGTGGTGCCACTTCTTAGCAACAGAAGAAGGCTGCATACGAAACTGTGGCTAAGGATTTTTCTATGAACAGTGGGAATATTCGCGACTACCGAATTCATAAATATGAAAAAAAAACCAAAAAAAATGTAGTACGAACAAAACAAACATGATGAATATTGCAAAAAAATCTAAACTGTCGTCTTCGAAAAAATTTGGCCCATGTCGAATTATTTGTCTTCTCACTATTCCTTCCACTTCGCTACTATATAAGCATTAGCAATATCTAAAGCACGTCAAATAACGTAGGTTATAAAGCAATTTTCACTAAACAATGGGTTAACCCTACCCCGAGAGTAAGGTTAAAGTTACCTTTCAGTTAGTCTTTAACTATCTATTGAAAAACAGACAAGTTTTAGTTAACTTTTAGTTACCTCAAGGTCAGAGTTAACCACACATTGAAAAACCGGCCCTTAGTAATTTTGTTTTAACTCCGCAATGTACCATCCACTTAGAGAGAGTAAGCATATGTGAGAAGTATGTCACGGGAAAGATTTGTCGTGAGGAAGGATTGTCGTAGGGAAGGAGTGTTGTAGGGAAGGATTGTCGTAAAGAAGGATAGTCGTGGGGAAGGATTGTCGTAGGGAAGGATTGTCGTAATGAAGGATTGTCGTAGGAAAGGTATGTCGTAGGGAAGGATTGTCGTAGGGAAGGAATGTCGTAGGGAAGGATTGTCGTAAAGAAGGATAGTCGTGGGGAAGGATTGTCGTGGGGAAGGATTGTCTTAGGGAAGGATAGTCGTGGGGATGGTGTCGTAGGGCAGGATTATCGTAGGGCAGGATTATCGTAGGGCAGGATTATCGTGGGGATGAATTATCATGGGGAGAGAATTGCCCAGGAAGTATTGTACGGCTAAGGATTGTCACGGAATTGTTAAAAATAGTGTACATTTGATGGACTGCTGTTGGGCAAAATCTATAGATTAAGTTTGAGAAAAATTGTTTAGAGGCTACAAGTAGATCGTAATGTAAAAAAACCTGTTGATATTAATAAATAGTATATTGTGTCACAAGGGCAGAAAATGGGCTTTAGCAGCCTGCGGCAATTAGATGCATGAACGAGCGAAGCGAAGCGTAGCGAAGGCAGCTAATAGCTAAGGGCTGCTAAAGCCTTTTCTGCTTGTGTGACACACAACTGTTTTTCGCCTACCAAAAAAAGAAAACAAAATACAGGAAAATATAATAGTGTACTTGCATTTACAGTTTTTGATCTTTCCGATAGATAAGCAAGTAAAACATTTTCTGTTACATTTTTGCTTTTTTACTCTTTTTTCAGTTGTTAAACATTTCATAGTACTTTTCGTACCGATGTCTTGACCTTGTAGGTAACAAATTTAGAGAAACATTGCTAGCTTCTTCTTGTAGGTCTGATGGAGTATTCGAAAATATTTCATCACTGTCTGAATTACTATTCATTTTCACTAATTCACACAATCACAATTAATCACAATCAGAACGTATTGGTATTTTAATTTATACTGACGTTTAATGAAAATTTATGTGAAATGTCAAAGTACGTTAGTGACAGTTAAAGGTGTCTAGATATAGTGGAAAATTAAAAAATCGTGATGATATGAGTTTAAGCATCCCTAGGGAAGATAAACATTACTTTCATCCGTATTTCTAGGGTGGATATGACTCATTTTCATATAATGTAGGCAAAAAAAATATTACATTTCATGGTAAAAAATAAATCAAAATAAAATTTGTATAAAAGGAAGAGTTCGTCCAGATTTTATAGGCTAATATTTTGACTCTGATAAATATATAAACATCGAAACGTTACTTTTCTATAATTTAAACATTTATTTACCAAAATTTTCAATGAATTTGCTATATTTTGTTATTTATTCATTCCTTTATTTAAAATGTATGTTAATTATTATAATTTATTATAATTGAAAATTAGAAGTTACCGTATATAATAAACAAGTCTAGAGAAATGTGTAAAACGTTATGTGTATTAATGGGAGGTCTCAAAGCATAAAATTTAATTGATATCTTGTATGTCTGTATTCCCATGATTTCTAATGATGATTTTATTTTGTGATCTAGATTACAGTAATCTAGGCAGAAAAGAGAGAGAGTTTGTTATTTAAATTTCACACTTACAGCAAAAACACTGTGGCTCAACGAAAAGTAACATAAAGATGTTCATATTTTAAAAATATTTAGTATAAAATAATAAAATACTTACAGGTACTAACAGTTTTCTTACTTCTTCTACTGCCCTTTGTAGTTTTAATTGGGCTCTATTTTCTGTATCTTCGACTGTGAGAAGGACGTGAAGTTCGTCAGAAAGGTGTTCCCAATTTGGTTTACCTCTATTTTGATCCTCCTAAAACAAATTTTTTTTTTTAATATATTTTTTATACTTACAAGTGTATTAATACATAAAATAATAACAGTATTTATAAATATTATGTGGGAAAAATATTAATATAGAATTAAATTATTTATAAATTACTTTAGTTTAATATAAAATTGGATTATCTTATCACAATTTGTGGCTAAGAAATCAGAATTAAAATAAAACCATTACAAATGTTTATAAAAAGTTATCAAAGTTATATACAAATTTTAGTAGATTTTTATTGAAAATAGAAATTAAAAATCAACATTCTTATCAATTCAACGTCTAAAAAAATAAAAACATACAAATTTGATAATTACTCAATATTATATAAAATGGATCATTTAATACTATTTTTATACAAAATTATCATTTTGGGATCAGGCAATTTTAACATTTTCTGGGTAGTAAGATTGTCGTATTTGAAATTTTTAAATTTGATACTTACAATACTCCCTTTAATATCGTTGGCATGAAATAAAAAAAATGTTATAATAAAGTACGGTATTAAAATTACAAAGTATTTGGAAGTATTCCAAATCAATATGTCGTATATTTCTAGTAGGTAACGCTTAAGAAAATCATTTTTACAACAGCTTAAAATTTAATGAAAACCACATTTTACTGCCTGTGCCAATCATGTACCACTTTACTAAATAGATGGCCAATATTTGAACAAGGAACAGGAAATTTATTTTTTTTGTTAAATATAAAGTAGTTCAGTACTTTTCAGATATTACCCAAGGTAACATAATATAAACCCAGCAAGCTAATAGTAACCAAGTAGATCAGGTACGGACAGACATACGGTTTTAGTTGACTTGGGTCATTGAAAATAATAAAATTCGAAACCGTTTTATCGATTGCTGAAAACAGAAATCCAAAATTCGACACCATTCTCAATTTATTGCTGCGACAGATGGAAAGACGGGCAAACAGACCAGACAGACGGTTGAAGTTGACTTAGGTCATTGAAAACAGACAGACGGACGGACATACAGACAGGCAAAATTATAGAAAAATAGAACCGAAATAAAAATTATACTAATTAAAACATATTAAAAATTTGCAAAAATTAAAAAAAATAAAAAATAAAATTAGATGAAAACTAAAAAATCGAATAGTAATAAGAAAAATAGAAAAATTTAAAAAATAAAAATAATTAAAAACAGCGATTTAAAAAAATAATGAAAAAATAAAGCAGATAATGAATTAGAAAAATGGAAATATTAATGGAAATGGAAAAATAAAACCATGAAACACAGTCAAAAAACAAAAAAAATAGTAGTAAATAAAAATTAACAATATTAAAAGAAAAATCCAAAAAATATAAAAAATTAAAGCAGTTGAAGAATTAGAAAAATTTTAAAAAGTAATATAAAAAATACAGAAAAAAATATAGGAAAATTGTAAAAAATAAAAATAAAACAAAAAATAATAAAAATAAAAAAAATTTAAATCAAAATGTTACAGAAATTAAATAGGAAAAAATGTCAATAGAAAATAAAGAAAAAATTAAAAAATAAATAAATAGGAGTAATTAATAAAAATTAAAAATATTAGAATGAAATTAAAAAATATATAAAAAATTTAAGCAGTCGAACAATCAGAAAAAATTGAAAAATTATGGTACCAAAATACAGAAAAATATATAAAAATTGTAAAAAAATAAACAAAAACAAGATAAATTAAAACATTACAGAATTAAATAGAAAAAAAAATGCCGAAAGAAAATATAGAACAATTTTAAGAAATAAAAAAAATCGAAAAAATTAAAAATGTTAGAAAGAAATTTAAAAATTATGAAAAATTAAAGCAGTCCAAAAATTGGAAAACTTAAAAAATCAAGGTACAAAAATACAGAACCAATATAGGAAATTGTAAAAAATAATAAAAAAAAATAAGATAAATTAAAAATTAAAATATTACAGAAATTAAACAGAAAAAATGCCAAAAGAAAATATAGAGGAATTGTAAAAAATATAAAAAAGAGCAAATAAAAAAAAACCGGAAAAAAAAATGAAAAACAAAGAAATTCAAAAAATTAAAGGAAAATGGAAAAATTAAATTAAAATACAGAAAAAATAAAAAAAAATTAGGATAAAATTGACAAAAATAAAAAAATCTAAAAATAGAGATTAACAAAAAAAATTAAAAGAAAATTAAAATATTACAAAATTAAACAGAAAGATTCAACAAAATTAAAAAATATATACCATAATTGTAACATTTACCAAACATTTTTATTTAAATATTACGAAGAAATTTAAAAAAAATTTGAAAAATTTAACCATTCGAAGAATTAAAAAAATTTTAAAATTAAGGGAAAATGGAAAATTAAATTAAAAATACAGAAAAAATAAAAAAAATCTAGGAAAATTGAAAAAATAAGAAAATTCTAAGAAAATTGTCAAAAATAAAAAAGCAAAAAAAAAGAAAATTAAAATATTACAAAAATAGAAAGAAATTCAAAAAATTAAGGAAAAAGGAAAAATTAAATTAGAATACAAAAAAATAAAAAAAATTAGGAAGAAATTGACAAAAATAAAAAAATCTAAAAATAGAGACAAACAGAAAAATTAAAAGAAAATTAAAATATTAAAAAATTAAACAGAAAAAATGCAACAAAATTAAAAAATATATATGAAAATTGTAACATATACCAAAAAATTTTTTTAATTACGAAGAAATTTAAAAAAAAAATGAAAAATTAAATTGAAAAATAAAAAAAGCAAAAAATGCAAATAAATTAAAAAAAAGAAAATTAAAATATTACAAAAATTAAATAAAAAATATGCAACAAAATAAGTGGAAATCGAAAAATCAAGTTAAAAAAAATACAGAAAAAATATAACAAATATCTAGTAAAATATGCAGCAAAATTAAAATATATAGAAAGAAATAAAAAAAAAATAAAAAAAACACGAAGAAAATAAAAATGAATAAAAATTAAAAATATTCGAAAGAATTTTAAAAATATATGACAAATTGAAGCAATTGAAGAATTAGAAAAAATTTAAAAATTAAGAGGAAATGGAAAAATTAAATTAAAAAATACAGAAAAAATAAAAAAATGTAAGAACATTATCATAAATAAAAAAAAGAAAAAAAAATAGATTGGTTAAAAGAAATTAAAAGAAAATTAAAATATTATAAAAATTAAATAGAAAAAATGGAACAAAATTAAAAAATATAGGAAAATTGTAAGAAAAATAAAAAAATAGAAAATAATAAAAATACCAGAAAAACAAAATAGGAATAAATAAAAATTAAAAATATTAGAAATTTAAAAACATGAAAAATTAAAACAATTCGAAGAACTAGAAAAATTTTAAAAAGTAAGTTAAAAAAAAATACAGAAAATATAGGAAAATTGTAAAAAATAAAAAAAAATAAGAGACAAATAAAAAAAACAAAATAAGAGATAAATAAAAAAAAATTAAAATATTACAGAAATTAAATGGAAAAAATGTCAAAAGAAAATTAAAAAAAAAAAAAACAAGAAAAAATTAGAAATAAATAGGAATAAAAATAAATGAAGTTAAGGGAAGATGGAAAAATTAAATTAAAAAATACAGAAAAAATAAAAAAATCTAGAAAAATTGTCAAACATTAAAAAAATATATAAAAAACAGGAAAAAATAAAAATAAATTGGAGTAAATAAAAATTAAAAATATTTGAAAGAAATTAAAAAAAAAATGAAAAATTAAAGAAGATTAAGAATAAGAAAAATTTAAAAATTAAGGAATAATGGAAAAATTAAATTAAAAATACAGAAAAAATAAAAACATCTAGAAAAATTGCCATACATTAAAAAAACATAAAAAACAGGAAAAATAAATAAAAATAGGAGTAAAAAAAATTAAAAATATTATAAATTAAAAAAAAATTAAAATTAAAGGAGTTTAAGAATTAGAAAAATTTGAAAAAACAAGGGGAAATGGAAAAATCAAGTCAAAACAATACAGAAAAAATATCTAAGTAAAATTGTCAAAAATAAAAACAAAAAAAAAGAAAGAAATTTGAAAAATATAGGAAACAAATTGTAAAAAAATTACAAAAAAAATATAGATAATGAAGAAAAATTTTTATGTTTGTGGATTGGCGATAATTCGTATAATATTAAATTTCAGTTCAGATTTAGGTAAAAAAAAAGTATTATAAAGAGTGAAATCATTAAAATCAAATTTGACATCCAAAAAGAGTCTGATAGGATCCTATTTTATTTCAAATAATTTTTAGCATTGGTTTGACCTACTAAATTTATTTATACTTTGTGAGTAGTCAATGAACCCATTTAAAAATTAATTATAGGTTTCTATAAAAGCTAGGAATAAAAATGTCTGCTTATTGAATTAAGATTAAATAAAGTTAATAAGATCAGATATCGGAATGTAATGAAATTAATATATAAAATACTTGAAGCGTAAAGAATCAAAACATAAGAGAGGATAAATAATAGTTATCGTTTTTTATAATTTTTTTTTGGTTTAAAATTTATTTTATCATATGTTTGATAATTTCTAAAAAATTATTACAGATTAAATGACAAAAAAATTTGGGGGGTTTATTTTAACATGAAAATTAACTAGAGAAAAATTTCTAGTTGCTAAAAGATCCAGTGGAAAAATGGTATTTTGTCTAAATATGTAAATGTTCTAGGATGTAAAAAGACTGTTAAAATACATTTTTAATTATTTAACTAATATTCTCAAGATAATTTATTTATTTTCCACACATGTTACTTTTATGTACAAAAAATATCTTCTATTCTATTCGGCTATTCATTTGAGGTATATTTTACTACCGTATTAAAAGGAGAAACTTGCATTCTTCTCCGTTTAATTACTCTTTTATTGTATTTTTTTAAGAACCCGTGTCGATGTTTGGTTTTTACATGTAGTTATAAGTGTCAACTAATATTTTTCTAGCAGCTTTAATTGTAGTTGGTAGCAAATCTCAATAATGAATTTTTGTTTTTACGACTCTAGTGTTTGTCTAATAATTATATGTACAATATTTGTATAAGTGGCTTAGGTTAGATCATTTTAACAAATACGTGACAATAAAAGAAAAAATTATTATTTTTAACTATAATCATTTTAATAAGGACAGAAGAGAAATAAAAATAAGGTACCATATGAAAAAATAAAGAGAAAGATAAGATAGTTAAGGGAGATAAAAGATACATGAAAAGATAAAAAGTGGGGGGTAAGAAATTTTAGTCGCCATCACGAAACTAATATTGAGGCTTTTGGGCCTCAGTACTTCGTTACAAATGGGAAAAAATTATAATTATTTGTTAAAAATAAAAAAAAAAATTATATAAATGGGGAACAACAAAAACTATTAAAAAAATAATTATAAACTATCTAAAGAATAACTTATTAAAAATACCGTAAATCTAGTTAAAAATTGTGCGTTCGGGGGATCCCCGTTAGGAAATAAGTTTCTTAGGTTATTTTTTCAATTTTTAATGTTTTAAAATAAGAAAACAAAAATCTGAAAACTTTTAAAAGAAATCGAAAAAAATATATAAAAAAAATGGAAAAAAATTAAATCGAAAGAGATGGAAAGGACTCAAAAGAAATCGAAAAATATATACAAGAAATGGAAAAAATCAAAAGAAATCGAAAAAAAAACGAAAAAAAAAAATGAGAAAAAACCAACAAAAATCGAAAGATTTCGAAAAAAAAAAACGACAAAAATCGAAAAAAATCAAAAGAAATCGAAAGAAATGGAAAGGAATCAAAAGAAATCGAAAAAATATGAAAAAAATTCAAAATTAATCGAAAAAAAAACAAAAAAAATCAACAAACTCGAATGAAATCGAAAAAAATTTACAAAAATCGAAAAAGATCAACAAAAGTCGTGAAAGATCGAAAAAATCCGAACGAGATCGAAATTAATCCAAGAAAATTGACAAAAATCAAAAAATCAGAAAAATAAGAAAAAGAAAAAAACTGAAGGAATTTGAAAAGAATCAAAAAACAAAAGAAAAAATTCAAAGACAACAGAAAACCATTAGAAAAATGAGAAAAAAAATACGAAAAAATCGAAAAATCAAAAAGATATCGGAAGATATGAAAAAATTAGAAATAAAAATTGGACAATGAAAAAAAAAATCCAAAAAATTTAAAAATATTGAAAAAATCAGAATAACACATGAAAAAAATATCAAAAAATTTAGTGAAAAGCGAGAAAAAATTAGAAGTATCGAAAAAATAAGAATAAATCGGAAGTGATCGAAAAAGAAATAAAAATTATTGGAAAATATTGGAAACAAATAAAAAAAGAAAATTGTAAAATTTGGAGAAAATAAAAAAAAAACAAAAAAATAGCAAAAAAACCCAGAAAAAAGTCAAAAACAACAGAGAACCATCAGAAAAATGAGAAAAAATACGAAAAAACCGAAAAATCAAACAAATATCGGATAGGAAAAAAATAGAAAAGAAAAGAAATAGAAAAAAAAAATAGAACATTGAGAAAAAATCCAAAAAAATAGAAAATATTGAAAAAATCAGAATAAAACATGAAAAAAATATCACAAAATTTAGTGAAAAACGAGAAAAAATTATAAGTATTGAAAAAAATCAAATAAAATCGGAAATAATCGAAAAAGAAACAAAAATTATTGGAAACAACTAAAAAATAAAATTGTAAAATATGGAAAAAATAAAAAAAAAGATCAAAAAAATAACAAAAAACCCAGAAAACGTTGGAAAAAATTCAAAAACAACAGAGAACCTTCAGAAAAATACGAAAAAATCAAAAAAATATCCGATAGGAAAAAATTAGAAAAGAAAAGAAATAGGAAAAAGGAGAACAATGAGAGAAAATCCAAAAAAATAGAGAATATTGAAAAAATCAGAATAAAACATGAAAAAAATATCAAAAAATTTAGTGAAAAACGAGAAAAAATTAGAAGTATCGAAAAAAAAAGAATAAATTGGAAATAATCGAAAAAGAAACAAAAATTATTGGAAACAACTAAAAAATAAAATTGTAAAAATGGAAAAAATAAAAAAAAATCAAAAAAATAACAAAAAACCCAGAAAACGTTGGAAAAATATTCAAAAACAACAGAGAACCTTCAGAAAAATACGAAAAAACGGAAAAATCAAAAAAATATCCGATAGGAAAAAATTAGAAAAGAAAAGAAATAGAAAAAAGGAGAACAATGAGAGAAAATCCAAAAAAATAGAGAATATTGAAAAAATCAGAATAAAACATGAAAAAAATATCAAAAAATTTAGTGAAAAACGAGAAAAAATTAGAAGTATCGAAAAAAAAAAGAATAAATTGGAAATAATCGAAAAAGAAACAAAAATTATTGGAAAATATTGAAAAACAAATGAAGAAAGAAAATTGTAAAATTTGGAAGAAAAAAAATCGTAAAAAAAACCCGGAAAAAGTTTAAAAAAATCTTAAAGAACAACCAAAAACCGAAACAATTGTGAACAAAAGAAATAAAAAAATTAACGAAAAATATCGAAAGAATTGAAATAAATCACAAAATAAAAAAAATGGCAAAAAAAATTGTAAAAAATCGGAAAAAAATCAAAGGAATAAGAAAAAATTAGAAAACGAAAAAGAAATAGAAAAAAAGGTAATTGGAAAAAAAAGAAATAGAAAAGAGACAAAACAATGACAAAAAAGAGGAAAAATTAGAAAACGTCGAAAAAAACAGAAAAAAAAACAAAAAAATCAGAAAAATGAGAAAAAACCAGAAAAAGTCTCTTTCTATAAAATAATTATAATATTATAAAAATTTATAAAATCAAAAAAAAAGAAATAAAAAACAGAACAATGAGAAGAAAAATCGAAAAAAAAACCAGAAAAAAAAACAAAAACATCAGAATAATGAGAAAACAGGAAAAAAGTAAAAGAAAAATTATTAAAAAAAAAATATGAAAAATAATACGAAAAAAACGAAAATAATCAAAAAAATTGTATAACAGCCAAAAAAAATCGCTAAAATCAAACAATGTGTCAACAATTTTGTATGATGGGTACCGGAAGGGCTGGTCCGATCCTGCTCAAATTCAATAGGGTTCAATAGGGTTCTTCCTTGGGCAAAACCGGAACTCGATCGGAACTTTCGTTCAAAAATTACACTGTTTCAATCTAGACAGACAGACATCCGGACAGGATTTTATTTTTGCATTTTCGGACTCAGGGAACTCGGAAACGTCGATAAAAGTGATAAACAGTGGGGATAAGAAATTTTTTTCGCCATCACGAAACTAATAGTGAGGCTTTTGGTACTCAGTAATAAAGAGGGTATCAGAACATGAAAGAGTAGTTACTAAATTCTATACATTTAACCGTGCGTTTTATCTCGATACTGAAGAATTTCCGGACACTATAGTTTATAAATAAAAAATGACCTCTAGCATTACTGACAATTAGGAATAGTAATACTGTGACACCCTGTATATGTATTAAAAAAGTGACTGATAATATTACACCATCGCGGATACAAAACAATCTTATGTTAATACTGCAGCTACCACCGTTATCCTCATAATACCAGCCAGATATCAAAGAAATAAAGATTCAATTAAATACAGTAGGAAAAATTGTTCGCAATAGGTCCCTGACCTATCAATTCGATATCCATAAAAAAACGTGACATCTAAAACAAAAGACTACACACTTCATTAGATATTCATGTGAGGTCGTGAAGACACGCCACACTGCCACACACCACATATTTAATTTACATCCACATCGTATATGTTGTAACGTTATTAAATTACTTTAATGAATTCCAGATGAGATTTTACTTATACAGTATGTCTCGGTGAATTTACCTGCCTAACGATATTTCGTGCAAACCAAATCGTTATTTTATTATTAAAACCATCTTATATAAGATAATTTATAACTGTTAGAATTTTATTTCTATAATAAAACTTAATGGCTTTATAACTGATAAAATAAAATTATAGGTACATGATATTTTATTCTAGCTGAATTGGGCGTGGGAAATCCCACCTGCACTGAGCATCTAGGTCTATTATGCCCCTCCAGTTTTCACATCTGACCAGTACTCTTGACAAAGTCAAGAATAGTTCGAAATCTCCGGGTTCAGGATATTGTACCCCAAGTACCATTCCTGATCAGGTTCCTGCAATAGCATAATATATGAAACCTAGTTTCGTCTTCTTCCTCACATTTCCTACATAATGAATCTTCAGATACCCCTATAAGGTTCAGGTATCTTCTGAGCCCGAAGTGTCATGTCAGGACATCTAGTGCAGTTTTTTAAGCTCCCGTCTATTTAGGTTAGGTTAGGTTAGTCCAGAATAGTTCGAAATCTTTTCGGATTCAGGATATTGTACCCCAAGTACCATTCCAGATCAGGTCCCTGCAACAGCATAATATATGAAACCTAGTTTCGTCTTCTTCCTCACATTTCCTACAGTGTCATGTCAGGACATATAGTGCAGTTTTAAGCTCCGTATATTTAGGCATAAGAGGCTCTTGGGTGCTTTGGACTGTATGAGAACCGGAAGTACCATTCATTTATCCCTGTGTTCGTCTCTTAATTGTATCACCAGCATACCCTTTACATGTTGGTAGGAAAAACCACATGAGGATTGTGGCCCAATTAAAGGTTTGTCGGCTCCTTTACTATCCACGTCATTTCTTTCTATGCCCTCATGCCCAAGCACCCATTTAAGAGTTATCTTGTTATGTTCTGTCAGGGCATTTGGGTTTTTATGACAGTCTAATACTAGTTTGGACTGTATTTCTGCCCTTTTCGTTGCTTTAAGGGATGCTTTTCTATCTGTAAGTATAAGTATACGGATTCTCTTATTTCTCGCGCATGGGTAATGCATAAAAGAAAAAACAAATTGGAAGATCAAAATGGAATAAATATTAAAACAAAAACAATAAATATATCTAAAAGAAAAATAACTGAGAAGATGTGTATTGGTCAAAAGCATTGCAGCAACTATTTATTTCTGGGAGAAGGGTAATAAACAATGGTCTTTAGAAATAATTTTTGAACAAACAGTAAGTTTAAAAAATGAAGAATATTAGATTTATTGCATAATATTTTGAATGATTTTACAAAAAGTAGATGATTACTAAGTTAGTTGAGGATCAAGGATAATAGCAAGATATTTTATTTCTGTGACGAAATCAATTTTAGATCCGTTAAAGATCACATCTAAGTTCCTGGCATTTAATTTTCATACATTTTGTCTGAGAAGTATTTATTTTAAATTTATTTAGATATAACCAATTGTATAATATATCTAAATCAGCACTTCATTTTTGGTGAATTTTTTTTTTTCGGTATTTGTACAAGTTTGCTATTTTTTTCACAATTTTTGGTAATTTTCCCGTTTTTGTACGATTTTTCAATTTTTTGACGTTTTTTGGTAAATTTCATATTTTATTTGATAATTTTTCTGGTTTTTTAATTATTTTTTTGTCACGTTTCCCTTTTTTGACAATTTTTACAACTTTTATTAAATTTCATGTTTTTTTCGACAATTTTTGATAATTATTCAGTTTATGTACATTTACTCTGATTTTTTTTACAATTTTTTCTGGGTTTTTGATAATTTCGGACAATTTTTCTGGTTTTTTAATTATTTTTTGTCACGTTTCCTTTTTTTTGACAATTTTGTGAATTTTTACAACTTTTGTTAAATTTCATATTTTTTCGACAATTTATGATAATTATTCAGTTTATGTACATTTGCTCTGATTTTTTTACAATTTTTTCTGGGTTTTTGATAATTTTGGACAATTTTTCTGTTTTTTTTTTAACAATTTTTAACAATTTTTGGTACTTTCATGTTTTTTTGTTCAATTTGTCTATTTTTTGACATTTTTCGGTAAATTTCATGTTTTATTTAATAATTTTTGATAATTTTCCTGTTTTTGTACAGCTTTTTGTTTTTTGACATTTTTTAGTAATTTTCCAGTTTTAAAAAAAAAATTGTTAATTTTTTCTTTTTTGACAATTTTTTGAATTTTTTTACAACTTTGTTAAATTTCATGATTTTTCGACAATTTTTAATAATTATTCAATTAATGTACATTTATTCTGATCTTTTTTACAATTTTTACTAATTTTTCTATTTTTTCTTTGATAATTTAGGACAGTTTTTGTGGTTTATTGACAATTTTTAAAAATGTTTAACAATTTTTGGTACTTTCATATTTAATTTGATAATTTTTGATAATTTTCCTGTTTTTGTAGTTTTTCTGGTTTTTGACAATTTTTAGTAATTTTCCAATTTTTTCAAAATGTTTTGTCAATTTTTTCTTTTTTTGACAATTTTTTGAATTTCTTTACAACTTTGTTAAATTTCATGTTTTTTCGACAATTTTCAATAATAATTCAGTTAATGTACATTTATTCTGATTTTTTTACAATTTTTACTAATTTTTCCGTTTTTTCTTTGATAATTTTGCAATGTTTCTGGTTTATTGACAATTTTTAAAAACGTTTAACAATTTTTGGTACTTTCATATTTTATTTGATAATTTTCCTGTTTTTCTACAGTTTTTCTGTATTTTGACAATTAGTTTAGTAATTTTCCAATTTTTTCAAAATGTTTTGTGAAGTTTTTTCCAGTTATTTAAAAAAAATTTGCCATTTTTTCTTTTTTTGACAATTTTTTCAATTTATTTACAACTTTTGTTACATTTCATGTCTTTTCGACATTTTTTAATAATTATTCAGTTAATGTACATTTATTCTGATTTTTTTTTACAATTTTTACTAATTTTTCTGTTTTTTTTTCACAATTTTTGGTAATTTTCTGGTTATTGTATAATATTTCTGTTTTTGAAATTTTTTTGAATTTGTTTACAACTTTTGTTAAATTTCATATATTTTCGACAAGTTTTATACATTTATACATTTACTCTGATTTTTTTACAATATTTACTAGTTTTTCTGATTTTATGGTAATTTTCCGGTTATTGTACAATTTTTCTGTTTTTTTTTTATAATTTTGAACAATTTTTCTGGTTTTTGACAATTTTTAAAAAATTTTAACAATTTTTGGTACTTTCATGCCTTTTTGACATTTTTGGTAAATTTCATGTTTTATTTGACAATTTTTGGTACTTTCATGATTTTTTGACAATTTTTGGTACTTTCATGATTTTTTGACAATTTTTGGTACTTTCATGAATTTTTGACAATTTTTGGTACTTTCATGATTTTTTGACAATATTTGATGGTTTTCCTATTTTTGTACAATTCTTTTGTAATTTTTTAGGTTTGTTGACAATTTCTGGTATTTTTCCTTGTTTTTTTTATTCCGTTATAGTGATTAACGTATTGTCAGCAAATAAGTTTATAAATGATGAACTTAAATCTTTATATACATTATTTACATAAATTATGAACAAAAGAGGGCCCAAAATACTGTCCTGTGGTACTCCAAAAATACTTTTTCTTGTAGTAGATATACAATTGCAGAGATATACTTTTTAGGTTTTCTAATGCTTTGTTACAATTAGAATAACATTTTTGTTTATGTAATAAATATGAAATAAAAGAACTAAATAGTGTTTTTTCCTTATAAAGTGCATATGAGAAACGCAATAATACTGCATTTATAACGAGGCATCTTCTATAATTTGTGATCTACTGCTTATTTTCAATTTTTTTTTACTAAAATATGAATTTCCTGGAAATTTTTATAAATACGCAGTATCTTTTGCTTAAACAAAACCTGTATTTCCTCTGTTCAATCACTTTCTCCCGTTTACATATCTCAATAAAAATGTAGATATTTGAGACATGCGGTAACTATTTAGTGACACAGATATACGCATAACAATGGAATCGATTTTTTTAACGTCTCCAAATAAAACAAAACAATTGTACACACCTTCTTTTTGTCCCTCATGGAGCCCTTCCCTCTGACCATTATTTTGCAGCCAGTTTCTTGTTCTAGTTGCTTGGCCGTCATGCCTCGTGGCCCTAGAATCCTACCTACGAAGTTGAACTGAAACAAAAAAATTAGGCATTATTAATAATTATACGGAATTAGAAAAATATCGTAGGACAAAGACGCTGCCTTTAAAGGACTAAGAATATTGAGTAAAATAATATAACTAAAAATAATCTGTAGATGGTTATGACTAATTAATTATACAAATTATGAACATGAAATTCTTTAGCTCTTGTTTCTTTGATTGACTATTTTACTGATGAAAATTGGTAGTTATCTGATTTTGAATATCCCCCTTTTTATGCCGAGTTATGACGTAAACATTTTACATCATAATCTTGTGTGGTCCATATTTCCTTTTCGTTCTCATGAACGTCATCTAACCCTCAATATTTAGGCGCGAAAAGAATTATTTTCTAATATTTCAAAATTCTAACTTTTGTAATTTAATATTTTTTAAATGGTTCAAGTGTGCCTTATCGTTTTGTAGAAACAACTTGACTTTGTTTTGGATATTTCTCTAAAATTCCTCTAAACAAAAAATAAAAATAATATACCGGAGGTTGGTTCGTCACACCATTTTAAATCTCGTCTGATATAAAAGGATTGTTATTTTAGTTATTAAAAATATTGACAAAGTACATAAAAATAATTAGCCTTCATGGACCCCTTTTGTCTCTTACAAAATTATAATGATAATGTATTTAGAATGTTTATATCGTTAAGCAAGTTATATAAGCCAACCTTTAGTTATTCTAATTTAATTTGATTGGATAAATAAACCGATTTACATACAAATAACAGATTGGAACTTCTGTATTTTTTTCCTTCTTAGTATTTTTATGTAATTATCATTTTTTGTAATAAAGAAAATGAACAATTTCCACTTAATATTTTATAAAACGTAATTTGCTATTACCTAATTTTTTTTTAGGTGGCCTAGTATTTTTGGATGATGAGAGAAAATGTTTTAAATATATGTAAATACATGAAAATACGCTTTTAGTATATCTATTTGTTGTTGTATAATTGCACTAATTGACAACATCTGCGAATAATTATTGCTAATTCCGAGTAGTTTTGAATGCAAAAACTGTATGTGTTTAGAAATAAAATTAACCTAACATTTGCATACGATATGAGAGACATCTGATGGTATTATTTCTAAAGATATTTTATAAGATAATCTTCCGGGTATAGCTTGATATGCTGATTTCTTAATGTAACATAAAAATCGTATCTTGACACAGATCTTTTAGAATGAGATATTTTGCCACCAATAATAAACATGTTTTTTTTTTCAAATTAATTTGTCATTTTTATCTAACATTTAACGTATTAATTAATATAATTAATTTCTTATGAACAATACAATAGCCACTACATGTAATAATTATTGTGAAATTAATTTATAATGAGGGATTATGGCATGAGTGAATTTTATAATATCACGTATAACAATAGTCCAGCATTATAAAAAAATTTCATATGCTATTTTGTCGTCGAACTAGCGTTTAAAGAAATACATAATTTTTAAAAGTATTAAAGTTCGTTTCATTCAAAAATTATTATTTCAAAGCAATCCATGGACGAAGGCACGTGGCTACGTTTTTATAAATGTCATTTTCAAATAAACAAACAGATTTTACAAGATTGAAGGAGATTTCGAGATTCTTAAATAAATTGAGTTAAATCTAATTCCAAAAAGTCAGAAGTGGGAAGTTTGCTCAATACCGTAACAAAATGTTAAAATAGTTACAGAGAAGGATTTGCTTGCCTATTTTCTTAACCAGGTAAATTAATTATTATAAAATGTGCATGATGGAGATCCAAGGAACTAAAATATTCCAGAGATAAAATAGCCCCCCGTTCATATCAACAAACAATCAAAAGAGAAAACTGAGTGGTTCCTTCCGTTACCAAAAATGGATTTAGAAATGGTAACTTTCAAATCGACTTTTGCAATGTTAGAGGAATTAACACTAATATCAACTCAGTACACCAATACCTTCAAGCTGATATTTGCACTCTGTGAAACTCAAGTCAGTTCGTCTAGCAACGTATCTCTATCCCAGGGTGCCTATTCTTGAGTCAATCGAACGCTCACATCGTCTAACTTTCAGTAGAGTTCTCTTAAAATCGAACTAGATGTATTCTTGACACGATCACATCACCTGCACTTCTACTGAGACTTGAGAGAGTCAGCTCTGACGACCATACCCAGTAGAAACAGGTCATTTCAATAGAAGTTCAGAGTACAGACCCATCATAATCACAAAACATAATGCACCGTGGCGAAAAGAATTTGACTGTTCTTTGATTGACGGCTTGATCTTAACCAAAAAGTAATATCCGCATAAACACATATTATTTTTTATGGTATTAATAATTTTTGTGAAGGTTTTATGATGGAAGAAGACGAAGTTTTAGTTATTAATCAAATTTTTCAAGATCTGATAGAGGCTAAGGGGGCAGTTGAAGATAATGAAAATGAGGGAGTGCGCTTTCAACATCAAGTTGACGCCTTCGCTGTCTTAAAAGAACATGTTTAATAATAAAAAAATTAAAAATATTGTTTATTAACTAATTTAAATAAAGTGCAGTTAACACATATGTATAAAAATATGAAATATGGAACAATAAAATGAATATCTATTTCAAAAATAATATTTATTGTAATAACGAAACAATATTATTACGAAAAACTCAAGGAACATCGAAATAACTTAAAACTAAATTCAATTTAAATGGTAACAATTAATCACATGTGCATTTTTTGTCAATTTTACCATTAATATCTCTTAACACTTGCACCAGATCTGTCATGGCCTTTAATTTTTTAATTTCATATCTTTTTCTGTGTTCATAGTAGTTTGCAGTGGAAGTATTATTTTCTTCTATTAGGTTGTTTCTCGTTTCAATGCTTTTTGCCATCTGCTGTGATAATTTAATTGACGATTCCAATCTTCTTGTTTTTGAAATTTTTTTTGGTGGTTTTGGCTTTTTATTTGTGTTCTGTTCGCTTGTAGAGGGTTTGCTTGAAGGAAATTCTAAACTGTAACTATGCTCTGGCTGATCTTCTACTGCTTTTCTTTAGGTCTTGCCATGTCTAAAAAAATATGTTTACAATTATATATTGTTATACCTCAGCTTAAGACAAAAAATCTTAACTACTTTGAATTCTACATCTGTCACAGTATAAAGATGCTATTGTTTCAATATTTGTATGCTCAGAGCTTATTCGAAAAAAGTAAAGGCGTATCATATATATTAAGAGATCATTTCTAATGAAAATATGTATATTTATATTAATCCTAATTAAAACACTTACCTTTCTCCAGTGGCGCCAGTCTTTATTTGCCCCTCCTGCAATCGAATTTAAAAGCATTGTTGCTTCTTCCCAAAGATTTTGTGATATTTTAAATGTAAAACTTTCGCTAAACCGTCCAGACTGTAAATCTGGATGTTTGCGCACAAACTCAGTCAACACTTTTTTTTGTTGTTCGTTTAAAGGTCTCAACTTTTTCTTTGGATCTTCCATTTCCACACAAAGAACTCACAACAATCACAACATACCCCCACTGTGAAAGAACTAATAACGTAAAAGTGGTAAAACTAATCAACTTCAACTTGGACCATAACCACCACACACACAACCACACTTAAATTCAATCCAAAAAAATTCAAAGTTGTCAATTGCAATTGTCAAAAACAAACGCTATTTAGGCAAAGCGAATCCAGAATTTAGTTAATATGTACCAAAGAAACTTGGCAACACAACAAGAGAAGAAGGTATACTCAAGAATACGATATGACTGCACCGAGAGAAAACTGCTCGATCGAGAACGCTCTCACGAGAACCGTCTTCTCTTGATAGAAGCTTCACCTCCTATGAGCCCAAGAATAGCCACCCAGGTATTAGCTTTTATTGTCGCTTCAAATGTAAATTTGGCATCTTCCTCTTGCCAATGAGGGGAAACATTAGAACCCGTAAACTGGATGTTATGTAGCTCAAAATAACACCTGCTATTTCTATAGGCCTCCAAGTGCACAATTCAGGCACTATTCTCCTCACTAGAAAATACCATAGATTTTCTCCGAACCAATTAACTTAGTAGGATCGCTATCTTGGGTGATTTTAATGTCCACAACATCAATTGGCTTAAATATTCAAATTAACCCAACTCCATGTTGAACACACACGAATTCCGGATCGCATTGGAGATTTTACTAGTATCTTAGACCTCGTTTTGACAATACATCCTAAAATGTTCACCGTTGCAGTACATTCTCCATTGGTATCTTCCGACCATAAACTCATTTCAATATCGAATGAGCATTTTACCTAGAAACACAGTGGAATGGAAAATTCTGGGTTACAACGCAATTCAGCCGCAATCAACTCACTGTGAGTTTTACGACGCGAAATGTGTTGAAAAAACATTTTATGATTTTTCAATCCGACCCATTCAAACAAAAACATATTCCCGCCACACAGTGACCGTTACATACTCCCTCTTCCTATTTCCGCCCGGCAGTGTGTGTGTGTGTGTCGAGCGACAGGTGAATCCGATGGTATCGTGGGTATGTGTGCATCGAGATGCATGAAAAAAATGGCGTCTAACGCACACCCCCAATAAGCCACAGTGCTGAGTTTTAGTTGTTACGTGATTAACAAAAAATCAGAAAAGTGACCAGTATTAAATGTTGTGATAACCTGTGCACCCCGCCAGAGTGAAAAATTCCAGTTGTTTGCTAGTCGCTACAATAAGCATCTTTCCTCATCATGGCTTTCTGAAGGCCAGTTAAAAGTAGGAACTGCAGTTCCTCTCCAGGTGCCCGAATACTAGGCATAAGAAAAATGTAAGTGTTTAGCATATCTTTATAAGACAAATTTATAACCGTTTACTTTACAAATATTGAGAAACTCATCCCAGTGCAGTTGTATGATTGTATTTGTTATGAATATTAAACTTTGTTAGTTCAAAAAACTGTATATGCATTACTTTTCTCATCTGCTCCCACAAATTAACAGTTTCGAACGAAATTTAAAAGTTCAATTTTAAAACCAGATACCTACAATCGATATACAGTTCATACCATAGAAATCTCGGTATAAATAACAAATTATACCCTCGGATTTCTACAAAATGTTCTTACAAACCGCAGCTTAAGAGAGTCGGTTAGAATTTTACTAAATCCATCTTTCCACAACAGATGATACTAAAAAGCCAACCTACTGGGTGAACTATTTTGTAGAAACTCGACGGTCATCTTTCATCTAATATTCCACGTGTATAATCAACAATGTTCGATATTATTTTCCGACAGCGTGTCATACCATTTCGACTAATCTTAATACAAAAACACCTGCTGGTCCTGATGCCATCGTTCTTAAAACATTTTGCCAGAAAGCTGACAAGAACAGATGGTGCTAAAAAGCCAACCAGCTGGGTGAACTATTTTGTAGAAAATTGACGATCATCTTTCAGGGAAGACACCACCTAATATTCCACGTGTACAATCAACAATGTCCGATATTATTTTCCGACAGCGTGTCATACCATTTCGATTAATCTTAATACACAAAAAGCTTCTGGTCCTGATGCCACTGTTCTTAAGACATTTTGCCAGAGAGCTAACACCTGTCTTTTCAATACGCCCGATAAAAAAGGAATATTTCTTTCTAACTAGAAATGTGCTCGAGTGCAGCCAGTACCCAAAAAAGGGCAAAAAGACCTTACCAACCAACTATCGACCAGTTTTATCGCTTTCCGTTATATCAAAAGTTATGGATAAAGCTATCAACCAATACGTTTTAAAATATTTTAACATCCTTAGTGATCATCAATATGAAACAAAGATCAATAGGGGGCTTCCTCATCTATGTTACCCATCTATGGAACAGCGTCATTGAACAATATGGAGAATCCCGCGCCATTGAACAATATGGAGAATCCCGCTCAATTACTCTAGACATCTCTAAAGCATTTGATCCTGTTTGGCATGATGTAGTTTTGATAAAATTACGCTCTTATAGCATCTACGAAAAGTTTTGCACATGGTTTTCCAGTTTTCTTAAGGATCATTTTTGCAAGTAGTAATTGACGGTTTTCTTACTATCTTCACTTCATCTTCACTATCAACGCCGATGTTCTACAACGATTTATTTTGTCGCCTACACTTTTTCTCCTTTATACTGAAAATTGCTTTGCCGATGACAGTAACCTCGAATCCTTAGTAGATGGTATCTCCCTTCAGAACAATCTCAATAGAAAAGTTACTAAATTTTCCCCCAGATTGACCTTGAGAGGTCTACAGACGTCTACTTCAGACGTTTACAGATCGTCACAGACGTTTACAGAAGACGTACTTCAGACGTATATAGACCTCTGTAGACATCTGAAGTACGTCTTCTGTAAACGTCTGAAGTACGTCTTCCGTAAACGTCTGTGACGATCTGTAAACGTCTGAAGTAGACGTCTGTAGACCTCTCAAGGTCAATCTGGGGGAAAATTTAGTAACTTTTCTAGGGAGATTGTTCTGAAGGGGGATACTATCTACTACAGACGTTTACAGAAGACGTCGGTAGACCTCTGTAGACGTCTGAAGTATGTCTTCTGTAAACGTCTGTGACGATCTGTAGACGTCTGCAGACCTCTCAAGGTCAATCTAAGGGAAAATCTAGTAACTTTTCTAGGGAGATTGTTCTGAAGAGGGATACTATCTACTGTCCTCCTTTGTCTTGAATTCCCGAAAAACAGCCGCCTATGCACATCTTCGCAGATAACAAGATGTTTTAAATCTTAATAAAGACCTGGAAGAAATTTTAGCTTGGGGTGACACTAACCGAGTAGTAACACTAACACAGGCAACCGTTTTTTGTAAAAAGGTTAACGTTGTGGAACCCGATGTAATTATGTCTGGGCGCTTGCATTGCCTTCATTACTAAATTTACTTGGTGCCAATTTGGAGGGAAATATATTATGATCACATTACAAACATGGTGAAAAAAGCTTCCCAAAAACTGTTTCGCTCCAGCAACAGCTTTTATTGTTCAAATTCGACCATCACTGGAATATTGCTCTTACAACTGGAGCTCTGCTTCTAAGCATACCTTGCAGTTGCTCGATTTTATCCAAAAGAAAGCGATTAGCTTTATTGGAGATCCAGAACTGACTAGGAATATTGAAAGTTTAAAACATCGAAGAAAAGTGGACGATCTAACTCTTTTCTATAGATATTTTCATGGAAGGTGTTTGGATGACATTTCTCCTATAATCATATGAAGTCCAACTCTGTACTCCTCGTACCAGAATATTTAAGAATTCCTTTATCTGGAGAACGTCATCACTCTGGAATGACCTTCCTGAAACCGTGTTTCCCAAAGAGTACAATCTTCAGCGATTCAAATGCAACGTGAATCACCATTTCTGTGCACGCCCCGGTCTTGAAGCGACTTAAAGGATTTCCTATTGAGCGTGTGCTGTATCAATAAAAAAATATTTTCTAAATTGCAAGGATGCCCTTAGGGCATAAGCGCCATAAAGTGACTGATTATTAAGGATTTTGACATTCATAATCACAGTATTATAATGGATAAGTAAATTAAGTAATTTTATTTTGCTGATATCTAATTTTTAAGTTTAAATTAATACTTACATCTGGATGTTCTTTGACTGGTACATAAACTTTTTCTGTGAGTGTCGTAACTGGTCCATCTGGTTCTGGTAATACTAACGGTTCCTTTTTCACTCCATTTATTTGAAATAAACTAGCTCGTACTTTTGCTATTTCTGTAACAAAAAAAAAATATCATTTAATTAGTTACCACTCAGTATTGGTGAAAATTTAGTATTACAGTTATATTTAATTTATATAACAATATTCTCACGATTAAAAACGTTTTTAAGTGGTTTTGATTGTAATTATTATTTTTATAAAAAAGCGGGAACTAAATATTTTTGGTAAAACTGTAAAAAATATTTATTAATTATACTCTCGCGCCTTTCAATCAAAGGATACTGCCGACATTTTTAACAAAATAACATAGTTTCTCTAGATCATTAGCGTTCCACTTTGCTGGTGGCAATAGTTAACACATTAGAAATAAAATGATAACAATCTCGGTCATAATGAAGTCATTCTATTCACGGAAATTACAGAATTCTGAAAATAATTAAGGTGGGAATGCAAGTATACCTCAGAAAAATAATTTGATATAAGTGGGAAACTCAAATTATGCAACTAAACGAATCCATGACTGTAACGTATATTTAGAAGTTACACTATTAAATTAGTGTAGGTTTTTTTATATATAATCAGATAATACAGTGTGAATAAAGAATTTCCGACTATAAAATAACAGTAGGCATATATTTGCGGTTATATAAATTATCTGTACACCAATTGTTATCGTTATCGTTTTTCGGGGTGGAGTAAAATTCGGGAGATTATTAATGTAATTTTTTGGCAACAAAAAAAAAGATTATAAAAAGTCTTTCAACTGGTTTTTTCTGAGCTTGTCTGTTTTCAGTTTCTGTAGTTTATTTCATATATGAGAGAATAATAAGCCTGTATAAAATGTGAAGGAAAGTTATGTATGTCCGTAAAAGTCCGTAAACAATGAATTTTTTTCATGATTTTATGTCTGTTTTTTCCAAACAGGAATGTACCTTTTTTTCGAACCGGAACATAATAATAATAATAATAATAATAATACTCGCCCTACATTTCACCCCCTTACGAATGAACCCCAGAAGCCAATGGCTTGTGCGGGGAAGGGACGGCTATTATTATTATTTGCCGTGGCACATGTTTCGATATACTCAGAAATGATAACTTTTTGGAACGAAGTTCCTTAACTCGAATTGCGCTAGTTAATTGGCAGAAAGCGTCACCTAAGGAAAAAGCGTTATGCTCCCTCCAGGCGATCTTTCCTCTCTTTCTCTTACTCTCTCTTTTTCTACAATATGATTTTTTTTCTTTTTTAGAATTTTTTTATAGAGATTTTGTTTGTTTCCTTGTTTTTACCATTTTTCAGATTTTTTGTTTTTGACTTTTTTCGATGTTTTCTTAGTCGTCTAATTTTTTGCGATTATTTGCAATTATTTGCGATTTTTTGCCACATTTTAGGATTCTCTTCGATTTTTTGCGGTTTATTTCAATTGTTTCGAATGCTTTATTATTTTTTTTATGGTTATAATTGTTTCCGCGTTTTTTGTTCTTTGTTGTTGTTTTTTTGCGATTTTTTTTTCAATTTTTTGCCATTTTTTTGCCACATTTTTCGAATTCTTATATTTTTTTTTGGATTTTTTCGGTTTTTCCGTATTTTATTTTTCATTTTTTTCCAATATTTTTTGATTTTTCTTTTAATGTTTTCCTGACTTTTTTTGGATTTTTTCTGGTTTTCGATTCTCATTTTTTGTCGTTTTTTTTGCCTTTTTTATTCTTGCCTTTTTTTTCTTTTTTGCAATTATTTGCGATTTTTTGCCATTTTTTAGGATTCTCTTTTCGATTATTTGCGATTTATTTCAATCCTCTGGAATTTTTTTATTTTTTTATGGTTATAATTGTTTCCGCGTTTTTTGTGCTCTTTGTTTTTTTTTGTGATTTTTTTTTTATTTTTTGCGATTTTTTGCCATATTTTTCGAATTCTTGCGGTTTTTTGCAACTTCTTTCTCGTTTGTTTTTTGCGATTTTTAGCATTTTTGCATTTTCGTTTTTTTTTACATTTTTTTTATTTTTCCGTATTTTATTTTTTTTCCAATATTTTCTGATTTTTCTTTCAATTTTTTAAATTTTTGTCGTTTTTTTCTTTTTCCAATTTTTTTCCTTGTCTTTTTTTGAGATTATTTTCGATTTTTTGCCATATTTTTCGAATTCTTGAGTTTTTTTGCAACTTCTTTTTCGTTTATTTTTTGCGATTTTTAGCTTTTTGCATTTTCCGTTTTTTTTACATTTTTTTCTTTTATTTTCGTTTTTTCCGTATTTTACAATTTTATTTTTCATTTTTTTCCCAATATTTTCTGATTTTTCTTTCAATGTTTTCCTGTTTTTTTTTTGGATTTTTTCTTGTTTTCGATTATTCTAATTTTTTCCCGTTTTCTTTTTCGATTTTTTGCCTTTTTTTCTTTTTTGCGATTATTTGCGAATTTTTGCCATTTCTTAGTATTCTCTTTTTTTTTGCGATTTATTGCAATTCGTTCGAATTTTTTACTCTTTTTTAATTTTTTTTATGGTTATAATTGTTTTCGGGTTTTTTGTTGTTCTTTGTATTTTGTTTTAAGATTTTTTTTTCATTTTTTGCGATTTTTTTTGCCATATTTTTCGAATTCTTGCGTTTTTTTGCAACTTCTTTCTCGTTTATTTTTTGCGATTTTTAGCGTTTTTGCAGTTTCGTTTTTTCTTACATTTTTTTTATTTTTTCGTTTTTTCCGTATTTTATTTTTCATTTTCTTTTCCAATATTTTCTGATTTTTCTTTCAATGTTTTCCTGACTTTTTTTGGATATTTCTGGTTTTCAATTCTTCTATTTTTTCTCGTTATTCTTTCTTTTTCCGGTTTTTTGCCTTTTTTTCTTTTTTGCGATTATTTGCGATTTTTTGCCATTTTTTAGGATTCTCTTTTCGATTTTTTTCGCATTTTTTTATGGTTATAATTGTTTTCGGGTTTTTTGTTGTTCTTTGTTTTTTTTTTACGATATTTTTTCGATTTTTTGCGATTTTTTTTGCCCTATTTTTCGAATTCTTGAGTTTTTTTGCAACTTCTTCCTCGTTTACTTTTTGCGATTTTTAGCGTTTTTACATTTTCGTTTTTTTTTACTTCGTTTTTTCCGTATTTTCTTTTTCATTTTTTTTTCCAATATTTTATGATTTTTCTTTCAATGTTTTCTTGACTTTTTTGGATTTTTTCTGGTTTCCAATTCTTCTAATTTTTTCTCGTTTTTTTTCTTTTGTCGATTTTTTGCATTTTTTCTTTTTTGCGATTATTTGCGTTTTTTGCCTTTTTTCGATTTTTTGTGATTTATTTCAATTCTTTCGAATTATTTAATTTTTTTTTCTTATGGTTATAATTGTTTCCGGGTTTTTTGCGACTTTTTGACTTTTTTTTCACTTTTTTTGAGATTTTTTTCTCGATTTTTTGCCATATTTTTTGAATTCTTGCGATTTTTTGCAACTTCTTTCAAGTTTATTTTTTTCGATTTTTAGCATTTTTGCATTTTCGTTGTTTTACATTTTTTTTGGATTTTTTTCGTTTTTTCCGTATTTTCTTTTTCAATATTTTCTTCCAATGTTTTCCTGATTTTTTTTTTTGGATTTTTTCTGGTGTTCAATTCTTCTAATTTTTTCTCGTTTTTTTTCCGATTTTTTGGCTTTTTTTAATTTTGCCTTTTTTTTCTTTTTTGCGATTATTTACGATTTTTTGCCTTTTTTAGGATTCTCTTTTCGATTTTTTGCGAATTATTTCAATTCTTTAGAATTTTTTCATTTTTTTTTAAATTTTTTATGGTTATAATTGTTTCCAGGTTTTTTGCGACTTTTACCAACGTATGAATTTTATTTCATCAATTTAAAAATTACAACAAAAAATTTAAGTTATTAAAGAAATAAATTTATGTCAAAAAGGGGAGAAATTAAGTTACAGGAAGTATGGAGAAAAAAAAATAAAATAAAGTAGGAATATATTTTCAAGAAGACTAGAATCTCATGATTTAGAAGTAAAATTTATGTAAAAGAAAATACCAGAAGAGGCGTAAAATACGATTTTAAAAAAATATATATATTTTTTTATAATTATTGTAATGTTTATTATTTTTCTATAGAAACCACCTGAAATTTGAGATATTCAATAAAATTAAGTTATAGGAAGTATGGAGAAAAAGTAAATAAAATAAAGTAAGAATATATTTGGAAGAAGACTAGAAGCTCATGATTTAGAAGTAAAATTTATGTAAAAGCAAATACCAGAAGAGGTGTAAAATACGATACAAATAAAATTTATATATTTTTTTATAATTATTGTAAATGTTTATTATTTTTCTATAAAAACCACCCCAAAATTGAGATTTTCAATAATATTACTGAAATATCATAATAATATATGGAAAATATCATCCATTCTAAACCAAAAAAAAAAATATAAAAACAAATTAAACTAATAAATATTGTTCAAATAGTGTATATTTTTCTCTTTTTATAATTGACAGTGATGTGGAAAAATCGTTGCCAAGAAAAATATGAATTTTAACTTATTTTTTTTACTTAACTGTCATCTAATATTTAATAGAAAGTGATTAATAGCTATCTGTCATATTTGCAATACTAGTTTAACATATATATGATAAGGTTTATTTTCTATTTCAAGGCCTCATAGAATATTAAACGATACTCATTATTCACTTAAGACTGACTATGAATGAATGAAACTTTTGTTTGAAGATTTCCGAAATCTTGATAAAAACGAATTAAGTTAAATTTATGCGTTTTTCGTAATGCTTGTTGGAAGTTTATATGCAATGTGATCATCTTTCTTGCTAAATGTGTTACAGATATTTTTTTTATTTACCAACTAAATGTTACAAAAACAAGAAAGTTTCAAAGTTTTTTAAATTGACCTTAAATATTACAAATTTGACACAATTTAAATAATTAAAACTGGAAGCAATTTTACGAGTGATAATAATGAAAAAAAAAAATAAAAGTTTGCATTCGTAGGGCTCAGAAACATAATTTTTGTAATGGCGGAAAACAGCAAACTATATTGCAACGAAGTTTAATTTAATTTCTGTAATAATTAAAATATTTAAATTAAATTATTTAAATTAGAATTAACTTCGAATGTAACCCCCGTCGAAAGATGGAGTCACTCGCGTACTTGTTTTGTATACCCAGCCGACCTTATGGTATATCATAGCCGGAGTCGATCTAGTCAGTTGCTATGACCGTCAGAATTGAAGTAGCAGTGGCAGTCCGAGTTCCAGTGGCAGGCAATCGACTATTAGAGACAGCACAGTAAAATGATTATATGCATACAGTATTTGCACTCCGGTATCGGCACTTTGATCCACGTGGTGTTATTTTTACTACCAGTGACAAACAAAAGCATAGTTGCCAAACGTGGGATAATTGGATAATATCAGGAGCGTTGTGATTCTTTTGTAATATGGTTATCAGGCGGATATTTAGGATAATTTCGGAATAATTACATATAATATATATTTATGCTTTTCTTTATGCTTTTTTCATTCCTATATTAGTACTAAATCAAAGAACCGGTATTAAAATTTATTTGATATTGGCAACACTGCAAATATCCCGACAACCAAGCTTAGTGCAAATACTGTATATAATAATTTTACTGTGGAGACAGGTCAAGCTGAAGGGAGCGAAGCCAATTTCACTTGTACCGGAGTCCAGAACCGTCAATCTGACCGTCAACGTCAGCCTGGAAGACGTACATTTACCGTCCACCATCTACGCACAGAAAGAACCGTGTTACACACCTTCCTCCGGATTCGTAGCAAAAATAACCAGGTAATCAACACAGTGGGGCAAGTAAAGCCATAAGACCCTTGGAGTATTTTTCTCACTGAAGCTGTCTGTGCAAGTGGCCTTCCCACTATAAACGGAAGGTGGCGCCCGAGGCAATCCGAATCCGGGACGAAGGAGCCAAAATACAGCTTGACGACGAAAAGAGAGTT
The DNA here is from genome assembly GCA_963243735.1 of Neocrepidodera transversa. Taxonomy (NCBI): domain Eukaryota; kingdom Metazoa; phylum Arthropoda; class Insecta; order Coleoptera; family Chrysomelidae; genus Neocrepidodera; species Neocrepidodera transversa. The sequence continues at coordinate 8,245,125 of OY725346.1, read as the reverse complement.
TTAATATTATGAAAACATCATCAGGAAGTTTTTCACACAGGTATATAAATCTGATTGGTTCAGGCGACAGTCAGTCTTATTATTCATTGTCATGCAAATCAGTTCTCAATGTGCTCGTTTGTTATTTATGGTGGTAAAAAAAAGTGTACAATTAATTGGTAAATGTGGGCCGGGCCCCCTCGTGAGCACACGAAGAATGGAAATTTCTTGGCACAATTTTGATAGTTTGATTTTTAAAATTAGACCAGTGTTTTGTCATTTGTACTGATATTTATACTTTGGGGCCATTTATCGGGTAAAATCAAGTAGTGAGCGTATTAAATAAGAGATATGACTGGATGGACTTATTATCAACATCTCACATTTTGTATATTTTGGAATATTATAGAAACACAATGAATCAGTCAGTCTTAAAATGGTATAAGTGTGCAATTATTATTTTAAACATAGACGGACATGTCTGGGAAAATAACAAGGGAAAAGTTAATGAAATTATATTCCAGGGTTAGGCAGGTCACAAGACCCTTCAGTGTTTTATATTTAAAAATGATCCCAAATACGGAATTCTGTAATGTTCGTAGAAAAAGTTCTCTTCGCACTAGTGTGTATATAGACATTTGCCATAAAAACTGTACTATCATGCATTTTCAAATAAACTATAGGTTAGCAGCTCATTATTCGTTTTATTATTTTCTAATAGGTACATAATTTGTTTTTTACACCTCGGGGAGTGAAACTAGTACTTTGGTCCCGCATTTTTCTAAAATTACCCCTTTTTTTCTCATTTTTGTCACTTTTTTGCCTTAAATAATCCCTCTTCCTATAAAATTTCCCTTTCTTTCTCTCAACTTTTGTCATTTTTTTGCCTCAAATTTTCTTTCTTTTTTCCCTAAAATTACTTTTTTTCTTTCATTAAAAGTACCTCTTTTTTTCATTTTTATCAAATTTCCCTTCTTTTCACTCAAATTTTTTTGAGTAAATTACACGCTTTTTTAAAAAATACCTCTGTTTTCGAAAATTACCCTTTTTCCTCATTTTGTTCACATTTTTGCCTAAAATTTTCTCCATTCCTCCAAAATTTACTCTTGTTTCTCTCAAATTTTTCAATATTTAATTTGAAATTTCCTCTTTTTCCCTAAAATTACCTCTTTTCTCTCATTAAAAATACCCCTTTTTTAAATTAAACCTTTCTTTTTCATTTTTGTCAAATTTCCCTTCTTTTGTCTCAAATTTTATCACTTTTTTCTGAAATTACCCCTTTTTTAGATTACCTCTTTTTACCTATTTTTGTCTCAAATTTCCACTCGTTTCTCTACAATTTTGTGTTCCAATTAAGAGTATACTTTATATATCAAATTATAAGTTTTTTAAATTGTGCAAAAACATATTTTAACAGACTAAAATTCTTTAAAAAAAGTTTTAGAACAAAGATATATTAAAAAAAAAATTGAATTTAAAAGATGAAGATTGTTTCCCTCGTGATTAATATACTATTATGTTATACTAGTTCAATATTATGTTTTTATTGCTTAGTTACCAGCTACATAAAGTGCACTTTAAAGCCCAAAGTGTACTTTATAGCCCGCAAAGTGCACTTTATGGTCCGCGATTTTTTAAAATATTCATACGCAATATTGAACTAGTATGACATAAAAGTTTGTATGCACCGCGGGTATAAACAGATGATTATGCCCTCGGGCCAGAGGCACTCGAGTTTGTAAGATCGTCGCCCTCAGGGTATAAAGATCTATTTATATCCTTGGTACATAAATAAATATTGTTTAAATAAAAGGTGTAATTAACGACTTTCCCTATTTTTCTCTATTTTCCCTATTTTTTCTTATTTTCATCCTGTTTTTTCCGATATTTCCTATTTTTTTCTATTCTTACTATTTTTACCAAATTTCCCCATTTTTCTCTAATTTGCCTTATTTTTTGCTAATTTTTTCCCTTTTTCCATAATTTTCCGCTATTTTTTTCCTATTTTTACACTATTTTTTACTATTTGTTCCTATTTATACTAAGTTTTCCCTATTTATACTAATTTATTTCTATTTCGCCCTATTTTTTCCTATTTTATCTTACTTTTTTCCCATTTTTAACTATTTACCCCATTTTTGTCTGTTCTCCTATTTTGCCCAATTTTTCAATATATTTCCCATTTCTTCATATTTTTCCTGTTTTTCTTTATTTTGTTCTGTTTTTTTTTTTTCATTTTTCACTATTTTTTCTTAATTTTCGTTATTGTTTTCAAATTTCCATATTTTTCTCTGTTTTTTTTTTGTGTTTTCTTTAATGTTTCTCCATATTTCTACGTTTTTCCTCGTTTTTTCCGTTTTTTTTATTATTACCTATTATTTTATTTTTTCTATTTTTTCCTATTTTTATTGATTTTTTCTTTTTTTTTTAATTTTTCTTATTATTACTTTTCCCTATTTTGTTCTATTTTTTCCAGTTATTCCCTATTTTTCACAATCGTTATTTTTTCCCTATTTTCCCCTATTTTTTGTTGTTCCATATTTTTCCCTATTATTCGATATTTTTCCTATTTTCAGCTATTTCTTGCTATTTTTCAATATTTGTCCATGTTTTTATTTCTCTATATCATTTTTTATTTTTTATAATTTTCCTCTCTTCCCCTATTTTTAGTATTTGTTTGTGACGGAATAAAATGACGCATTGCTTTAAATTGTGGCCACAGATACATACTTTTTTCAGGGTGTTATTTTGTGAGTACAACAAGTTGTTAATTTTTCGTGAAGCCGGATCTGGATTTCTCCAAATATTAATATGACAATCGATTTATTAATTGAGGCTTAAAATGTGTGCTAAATATAAAAATAATATACGGGGTGGTTCGTAAGTTATGGCTCATTAAATAAATTGATAAAAGTTGTAGGAATCATTAAATATGAGATATTTAGGACCACCTAAATGACCTTTATCTACCCTTAACGTACGTTCGGTTACCAATAAAACACCCTGTATACGTGGGATCATCTTTTATTTTGATGATATGAATAAATATTGTCATAAACATTATCTATAACCAGTTAATTTATAAAAAATTTAAATAAATCAAAAAACTGAAATTTGTTTTATTAGTACAAAAAAATAATGGAAGACGAAAAGGCATTACTATTTTCCATGTTTAAAAAAAAAATGACCTTATAGTATTGATAAACCTGTATTTAGATATTATAATTTCATAAAATGCTTGTCTTAAGGTATGTAAATTGTCTTACTCTTGGTAATTTAGGTTATTAAAGGTGAGATAAAAAGTATTTATCGATGTCAAAAAAAGTGACAGTAAAATTATATGTTTTTCTTAATATATTCAATGCCTTCGAATATACTCCATATATGAAGGTTATTTATATTGAATATTTACTTAACCATTATTTTATTTAGGAAGTAATTCGATAAGGAAAATAAATAAATATTATTTTTTAATGGACCTTGAATTTGGGTATTTTTATTTGACAGTGATTTCTATAAATATTTGTATGTATATAAGAAGAAAAACCACACACACATACACCACAGGTCTTAATATAAGTAACAAATTAATCCTGATATATATCTTTCAACCACTTAATAACTAAATAAATAAATAAACATGTCATTAAAAAACAAGAATTATAAAGTCTCGTTAAGTGACATAATTGTAGTTTCTAGCATTCCATTTACATTTTTTAATAATAATCTTTAAGTGAAATCTCTATATACATATGCCTGACAGGTGTTCATTGGCATTCTCTTTCTCAGTTTTACCTTTCGTTGAATAAATTGGTGGAATACGCCCATCATATCATTTCGATCTTGTTCGATTTAATTGGGAACTAATTTAAATCACTTAAATTCGTTTATTGCTATTTAAAGATTTACTTCGTGGTTGCCAATAATAATATCAAGAAACGCAAAATCAGTTTAACACTTTTTAGTTTAAATATTTGAAATGAAACTCCAAAAAATTATTGGGGGGAAAGCGGCGACTAGTTTCGGTTAAACAGCCATCTTCAGGACATATAAAAGTAGTAAAAATAGTAGTATTTAGTACAATATGTTCCATTGTATCTGTTCTATTTATTTCGTTTCTTAATTTTTCTAATTTTTTGTTATTCCTGTGATTTTTTGTGATTATTTGCGTTTTTTTTTCAATTTTTTGTGATATTTTTTTATTTCTTTCGTTTTTGTTTTTTTTCGATTTTTTCTGATATTTCCTGCGTTTCTTTTCGACTTTTCTCGCTTTTCCTCATTTTTCTGATTATTGGTTCTTTTTTTCTGTTTGTTCCAAATTTTTGTTTTTTTCCATTGTTCTTTTTTTTTCTATTTTTTTCATGTCTTAATTTTTCTCATTTTTTTCTTACTCCTGTGATTTTTTGTGGTTATTTGCGGTTTTTTGCAATTTTTTGTGATACTTTTTGATTTATTTAGTTTTTCATTTTTTTTCCAACATTTTATAATTTCTTCCAAAGCTTTAGTTTTTTTTCTCGATTTTTTCTGATTATTTGTTCTTTTTTTCTGTTTGTTCCAAATTTTTATGTTATTTCCATTGTTCTGTTTTTTTTCTATTTTTTTTATGTCTCCATTTTTCTCATTTTTTTCGTACTCCTATGATTTTTTGCGATTATTTGCGGTTTTTTTGCAATTTTTTGTGATATTTTTGTATTTCTTTCGTTTTTTTTACGATTTTTATTGTTTTTAAACACTTTTGTTCGGCTTTTTTCCAATTTTTAGATTTTTTCGTTTTTTCCATATTTTACAATTTAATTTCTCATTTTTTCCCAATATTTTACGATTGTTTCCATAGTTTTTGTTTATTTTTTTTTCTTCGATTTTTTCTGCGATCCATTTCGATTTTTCTCGCTTTTTCTCATTTTTTGATTATTTGTTCTTTTTTTCTGTTTTTTTTCCAAATTTTTATGTTTTTTTCCATTGTTCTGTTTTTTTTTTTTCTATTTTTTTCATGTCTTAATTTTTTTCATTTTTTTCGTACTCCTATGATTTTTTGTGATTATTTGCGGTTTTTTTGCATTTTTTTGTGATATTTTTGTATTTCTTTCGTTTTTTACGATTTTTATTGTTTTTAAACACTTTTGTTCGGCTTTTTTACAATGTTTAGATTTTTTCGTTTTTTCCATATTTTACAATTTAATTTTTCATTTTTTTTCCCTATATTTTATGATTTTATGATTTTTTCCAAAGTTTTTCTTTTTTTTTCTGCGATCCTTTTGGCTTTTTCTCGCTTTTCCTCATTTTTCTGATTATTTTCTGTTTTTTCCAAATTTTTGTTTTTGTTCTGATTTTTTTTCGATTTTTTATAATCTATCATAATTTTTTTCTCATTGTTATGTTTTTTCTTATTCCTCTAATTTTTGTGATTATTTGCGATTTTTGTGTCATTTTTTTGTGGTTTTTTTTGCAATTTTTTGCGATTTGTAATTTCTTGCGTTTTTTGCAACTTTATTCGTATTTTTTTTTAGGATTTTTAGCGTTTTGTCGAACAATTTTTAGATTTTTTCGGTTTTTCGACATTTTACAATTTAATTTTTCAATTTTTTTCTCAATATTTTATGATTTTTTCCAAAGTTTTTGTTTTTTTTTCGATTTTTTTTTTTAATTCTTTCTGCGATCCTTTTCGATTTTTCTTGCTTTTCCTTATTTTTCTGATTATTTGTTCTTTTTTTCTGTGTTTTCCAAATTTTTGTTTCTTTTTCGACTTTTTCTAATTTATCATAATTTTTTCTCATTGGTCTGTTTTTTCTTATTCGTATAATTTTTATGATTATTTGCGTTTTTTTTTTTGTCATTTTTTGGGATTTTTTTGCGGTCTTTTTGCAACTTTTTGTAATTTTTTGCGATTATTCGTAATTTCTTGCGATTTTTGCGATTTTTTTCGTAATTTTTTATGACGTTTAGGGTTTTTTGCAATTTATTGTAATATTTTGATTTATTTCGTTTTTCTTTACGATTTTTAGCGTTTGTAAACACTTTTGTTCAGCTTTTTTTTCAATGTTTAGATTTTTTCTTGTTTTTTTCAAATTTTACAATTTAATTTTTCATTTTTTTCCCGATATTTCCTGATTTTTTTCTTTTTTTCCCGATATTTCCTGAATTAGTTTTTGTTTTAGTTTCAAGTTTTTTCGATTTGTTCTGATTTTTTTCTGATTTTTTCTGCGATCATTTTCGATTTTTCTCTCACTTTTCCTCATTTTTCTGATTATTTGTTCTTTTTTTTTGTGTTTTTTTCCAAATTTTTATGTTTTTTTCTGATGTTTTTCGATTTTTTCTAATTTATCATAATTTTTTTCTCATTGTTATGTTTGTTCTTATTCCTATAATTTTTGTGATTATTTTTTTGTCACTTTTTGAGATTTTTTTTACGGTTTTTTTGCAATCTTTCTTGCGTTATTTTACGATTTTTACCGTTTTCTTAGCGTTTTGTTCGGCTTTTTTACAATTTATTGTTTTTTTTCGTTTTTTCCCAATATTTTCTGATTTTATCCCAATTTTTTCCAAAGTTTCTGTTTTTTCTTTCTCAATTGTTCCGATACTTTCTGATTTTTTTGCGATTCTTTTCGATTTTTCTCGCCATTTTTTCATTTTTTTGATTTTTTATTTTTTTCCGTTTTTTCCAATGTTTTCTGCGTTATTTTTTCTCATTTTTTTTATATTTCTTTCGTTCGTTTCCTTTTTCTTCTAATTTTTTTTATTCCCTTGATTTTTGTGATTTGGGATTTTTTTGTAATTTTTTTTGGATTTCGTTGTTTTTTTGATATTTTTTTATTTCTTACATTTTTTGTGACTTTTTCGTTTTTTTTTACGATTTTGTTCGGTCATCTAGAAACTTTAATGATATACGTTTTGCTTTTATCGGATTTAGATAATATATGGAATGGAAATTGTATTCTATATGGGCAGTTTTTTTATATAAAAAAGCATTACGAGAAAATGGCAGTCGGAAGCAGGTCAAGTTAAATATATAAATATTATTAACCAATACATATTTAAGTAGGTAAAATTTCGAAACCTTTACAAAACAACATCTGATACATCGAGAACTAACAAATTTAATTGTTTTGTAACGGATATATTGGAGGCGCAATTTACCATACAATGAGGTTATTCCTTATATAGAATGGACGTACAAGTAAGAAAATGTATGCTCTCTAAATTAGATAAAAATAGTAAGTACTCGAACTGCGCAGGCTATTTTATGGGCAACTGAAAAACCTTACAAGACATTATAAACATATATTTCAGTTTTAATAGTATCCTCGTTTTGGTTAAGACTTTTTTTTGCACAATAGGTATAAAATTACTTGGAAATCGGTAAACATGTATGCACTACAATACGATAAGTGTATGACCTACATTAAAAACCACACACGTATTTAATTTATAGTATTAGCCTGGATTCCTGTTCCTAGCTGCTATTCTTTTGTCTCAGTTAATAAAATTTTCCATGTCCTTCCTCTTCGTCTTCTTTCAGTTCATTTCGATTTTTGGTAAATATTCTTCATCCATTTTGTTGATACATCCAATGTATCCCCACCCCATAATTTAAAATAATTTTTCCATAAAAAAAATCATTATCTGAAACAAAGCACATGATTGTTTTGTTGAAATATGTATTGTGATTTTAAAAATCTTTTTCTTTCTCTTTTTAATAGTATTATAAATTTTCTTCAATTCTAGTTTTTTGTATATATTTTATTTCGTTGCTTACAATAGTCAACGAAATAATAAATCCAAGGAACTATTGAGATAAAACAAGGAACTAATGAGAAAAAAGTATACTTCTTAATTCACTACCCTAATTATTAATTGTCAAAATTTCCCGGGGGAGGATCCTTCTTGGCCCTAGCGAATTCCAAACCATTCCCTTGCGAAATTATATTTTGGCTACTCCACTGGACCTGCCCAATATATACCAATTATTTCTTCCAATAAGGGTTTTTTTCTACCACCGTGCGTAAAGTACTTACTTTACGCACTCTAAGCAGTGCGTAAAGTTGAACTTTTTTACATGTGCAACACATTTTTTGCAATATCCTTATGTTTCTTATCTTGCGAAGATTCTATGTGCTAGAAATCAACTGGTTAACTTTAAGATTTTTTAAAATAGCTTGTTAAGCTCTTGCATGCGAAATCTATTTTTGTGCATAAAAATTCTGGTAGTAGAAAAAATATTGTATGCAACTAGTGTGTAAAGTGCCTTTTTTCACCCATGTGATTGTCGCACTCGCCTTTTGCTCGTGCGACACCATTCACGTTCGTGAATAAAGTATCACTTTACACACTTGTTGCATAAATAACTATTTCGTTACTCTACACCAATCCGCACCCCGGTATAGAGAATTCAATGTATTAAAGAGAGATAGAGGCTGCAGATGTTCGTAACTATTGGTCCAAATTCAAATCTGGAAACGGCGCTATATTTAAAATGTGACGTAGAATAAATAAATAATACATAAACATGCGCAGAAGCACACCAAAAAAGCACTAGCGTCTATCTTCGTTATTATAGTGGTCAGATATAAACGGGACAAACGTCACTATATTTAAAATTTGACGTAGAATAAATATATTGTGAAAAATCATGCTTAGAAGCAACACTAAAAAGGCACTAGCTTCTATATTCGTTATTATTGGTCTAAATTGATTGCCAAAAGGGCACTAGCGTCTATCTTCGTTATTATTGGTCCAACTGGAACGGGGGAAATGTTGCTATATTTGAAATATGACGTAAAACAAGTACGTAAATAACTAAGAATCAGATTTAAACAGGGTAAACGGTGCTGTATTATAACTGAGACTTAATAACGAAGATAGACATTATTGCCTTTTTGTCTTTGGTTCTGCACAAGACTTTTCTTTACGTATTTATTCGACCTCATATTTCAAATATAGCACCATTTTCCCTGTTCAATTTGGATCAACAATAACGAAAATAGACGCTAGTGAAGCTTCCTTGAAGTCGATAGGATCCAGCCGTACGAAACCAAACGTACAAAACCTATTCATTTCCAGGACAGGACAGAGGCATAGAATAGCTCCACCGTTTTGTCTTCCACACTGCAGAAGTGACAGTTCGATCTCTCTACTTTATTCTAGTATCTGCTAGAGGGTGCTACGTGAGGGTTTGACTATGAACGCTTTAGAGTGAGCTAACCTAGGAATATCTTTCCAGTGCTGGAGTTTTCCTCTCGGCCCATTTCCAGATAGTGTCTTCGGCACTGCTTTTAGCTATGCCAAAGAATGCTTCCTGTCCAATGAATTCGGATTCTGCATCTTTTCCACCACTTTGTGTCCAAGTACCCAGAGCAAGATCACGCAATGGGATCTAATGGCGGTTTTACACCAAACCGACTAGTTGAGTTACTGTTTTAAAAACAGAAAACTCAACTGTTTTAAATGATAAAACTGTTCACATTAAACAGACAAAAATTAGTTGCTGTCGAGTTTTTGTTTTCTGTCATTTTACATAAGAGAAACAATTGCAGTTTTGTTTAATTCAATTCAGAAAGTAGATGGGTGTTCATTATTTTATATTAGTTATTAAAAAAAATTAACATGGTTATTAGTGACAGGAACGCTTTTTTTCTCGTGTGCGGTTGGCTGTTGGTACGTGATTTAGAAAAAAACGGCGTACACGCAGGTATTGGGTAAGATCCTTATTAAATAGAAGGAAATATGATGGTGCTACAAAGACGCTGCCTTGCCGCGACTGTTGATATAAACACACAGCTCAAGTTGATAACACACCCGTTTACACCAAGCCGACTGAGTTGCAATAAACGCAGACCGACATCGATCGGGAAACGAAAAACAAAACTGTTGAGTTGCCGAAAAATCTTCAAAAATCTGCAAAAAGTTGCGGCTTTGTTTTTTTTTCAACTCGAATTGCTGTTTTGTCGGTTTGGTGTAAATCCGCTTTAAGCAGTGTTATCAAATGTGACAAAAGTGGCACTTTCAGTTCTGGAGTAGCGCCAGAGCATGCACAATTGAAAAATAGACAAAAACGAGCCCTATTTAGTTCTATGACAATTTGTTTTATTATTGAACATATTGCTTCATCCGAATATGGCCAGAAAATGATTTATTCTTCAAAAAATCTCAGAAATGTTTAAAATTAGGCTGGATTGAAGTCGCGCCATCTGTGAGTTGAACAAAAAAATGCAAATCACTGCATTCAAACGGAATATGCTATTTAATGATGTCATAAACCATGCCTCTTTTTCAGCGTTGAGTTGAGATGCACCATTGGGCACTATTTTGTGACCAACTTCAGCTCAGTCAAAAATGTCTCCATAACAACACTGGATTATAAGGATTTGATGCAGTTCCACACCAGCTTCTAGTCCAACCGTTTAAAGCTGTAAGGCTGTCCAACAAAATGAATATACTTTTGTTGACAAGAGGATGGTTTATCAATTCTCTTGAACAGAATTCTATCGCGTATTTAGATCAATGTGGTTAATGGAACTAAAAATTCCTTAACATATAAAATAAACAGAAGTATAGAGAATGTAGCCAGCCACCGAATTAAAAAATATTGTTTCTTACCAATCTTATAATTTTAAGTATGTGTCATTATATGTTATGCATTAACTTAATTATTATTGTATTGTAATCAATTCCGATCGCTTAATAAAATAATTAAAAAATATATCCAATTTTCCTCCTTTGATTTTATCACTATATTTTTCGGGAAGGCGTTGCTGGATCGAATTTTGCTTCATTGAAATATTGCAGCATTGGGCCGAATAGTTGTTGAATCGAAAATCGAACATTGTACGTTCGAAAGGTTACTGTTTATCATAAAATATTAACTGGTTTACCAATTACTTAATCGGCTAGCATTTTCTTTGAGAAAATGATCTTAATGAAAATTTAATTTATTTTTATTAAAATTAACATTCAATCATTACCAAAAGTAAAGCCAAGTGTGCAAATTCTAAAACAAAGCATGTCTTTTTACCTCTCGCCCTTCAGATAAGAGAGGTATAGGAATCATGCTAAAAATTGGGTAGTGAGTTTTCAATTGATAAACACGTTTTGGGGTCCCTAGAATACGATTTTAATATTTTCGCGATGATGTCTGTGTGTGTGTTAGTGTGTGTGTTTGGATGGATGTTGTAGTAACGATAACTCAAAAACTACTGAATAAAAAAATTTGAAATTTTGCATACAGGATTCTGATACCCTAGATTAGATCTGATTAGATTTTGGTGCCAATCGCATAACCGGAAGTGGCAGTTGCTATGGGTGATGACGCCATTATTATACAAAACGGCAATTAAGTTTTACACATATATTTTGTATACCCTATAGTTTATTTTCATCCCATTAAAATTTTCTAAACTTTTGCCATTGTTGCCAGATTTACAAAAAAATAATTTTTTTTCATACTTTTTTGTGTCAACCTGTAAATTTTTGATTCAAAAACGGCGAGAGGTCATGTGCTGGCCACATCAGATTTTTTACATTTGCTTTAAATTTTGTTACTAAATTATCTTATTAAAATTTTTTCAACGATTTTTTATTTTTGAATTTTTAAAAAATTTTAAAATGAACTTCCAATGATTTAGTAATGATTTTTCTTAATGATTTTTAAATCAATTTTCTTGGATTGTTTTAAGAATTTTTCATCGAGTGTTTCAGGAAGTATTCTTGGTTTTTTAAATATTTTTTAAGAATATTTGTTGTTTTATTTGCAAGTTTGATTAATAATTAAATATAGATTTTTCAAAATTTAATGCATTTTTTCAAAAAAAAAAAACAAAAAAATATGTACCATACCAAATTTTTTATACCACCGTTTAAAACAAATTGACCAGGGCCAAACAATCCATCTACCCCCTCTTATTTTTTTCGATCAAACGATGTTTCGGTGCAGCAACAATTCGGTCCAAAGATATTTCGACCCAGGATGTTTCGATGCAGCAATATTTCGACCCAGTAAACTTCCGAATGGACAATGTTTCGAACGAGCGACGTTAGTAGATATGAAATGCCGATACAAATGAGCACTTCCGATAACATGTCACATATGGCGAACATCTGGCGCTGACGGGGTAATGCCGGTACAAATGAGCACTTCCGGTCACGTGTGTTTATTAACATCCGGCAAATTAAATAAACATCTGTTTCCGTTTCCGTACGAGCACCGCATAGCTATTTTTAGAACGTGTGAATATTATTTAACGAAATATTGTATGTATTCATTTTAATGATGTCTTTTCGGACATAACTAAATAACTAAGGAGATACAGAGCTATTTATCATATTTTTAATAGTGGAAGGGGGCCATCTATTTTTAGATTTAACTTGTCTCTTGAGTTCAATGACCTGCGCACGTGGCCGGAAGTGCTCATTTGTACCGGCATTACCCGGTCAGCGCCAGATGGTTGGCAGATGTTCGCCAGATGTGACATGTGACCGGTAGTGCTCATTTGTACCGGCATTTCATATCTACTAACGTCGCTCGTTCGAAACATTGTCCATTCGAAAGCTTACTGGGTCGAAATATTGCTGCATCGAAACATCCTGGGTCGAATTATTGTTGAACCGAATTGTTGCTGCACCGAAACATCGTTTGGTCGAAAAATTAAGAGGGGTAGATGGATGGTTTGGCCCTGGTCTATTTGTTTAAATAAACGGTGATATAAAAAATTTGGTTTGGTACATATTTTTTTGTTTTTTTTTGAGACCGGAAGTGTTTATTTGTACCGGAATTTCATATCTACTGACGTTCGGTCCAACAATATTTCGATCCAACAACTTTCGAACGGGCGATTTTCGATTCGGCACAGTTATTTTTCGATGCTGCAATATTTCGATGAGGCAAAATTCGATCCAATAATGTTTCTGTCAAATAATGTATGGTGTATGAATTTAATTATAATTATTTTGCATTAAGTATTATTGATGTAATTAATTTTTTTCCAAAACTTAATTAGCTTTTAGTTTTACCACCCTGTTTCATGTTACAGTATTGCACCAACAATGAATTTTGTTCTCATTTCCTTCATTGAAAAAATTATATTTACAAACACGACTATATGTTTTTGAATACATTAATATTGATAAACTCTGAATGAATTACTTTAGCAACGGCTCACCCATTCGCTGATTATTCTAGCAGAAAGGATAAACATCAAGATTTACCATGAGCGTAGCTAAACGTTTTTAACCTAGTTTTAACAGATTACTATATTTTATAGTGTACTTGTATGAAAACAAACGCATAAAACGAATGTTGGGTCTCGTATTTCGTGTATTTTATATTTCCGATTTGTTTCAATAAAGTTGTAAAAGTTAAATTTGTAAATAAATAATTTAGTTGGCTTATGCTATAAAACCAAAATTTTCAGAATAAACTTTTAATATATAATTTTTACAAATTTCAAAATTTTAGACTTAATAAACAGAAACTTTCTGTTTTATTTTTCATACTGGGTAAAAATCTGAAATCAAAATTTTAAATTTTACACCAATAAAAAAAGTGTTAAAGTTTAAAATTTTAGGCCCGTAGGACTGTTTTGTCTTAATAGGCACTCACAAACTTTTCGTGGAACACTTTTTCGATTTATGCTGAATCCAAATCTGAATTCAGAGTTTTAAAATTACGTGGGATACGTCAGATAGACTTATATTTAGAATTAAGTATCGTAATTTTTTCTGAAATCACTCAAGAATACCTACTTTCTCGGAGCAAATTCAGACCCCAAAATAGGCTATTCTAGTATTTTAGCCCGTTACTAAGCAATGAACTTTCCCGGACCGACAAGAGTCCGGATAAGTTTTTGCCGGCGTATAAGCAGTGAATCTCTGACTTTTGTCATAACAATAATCGAACAGTGGTTGTCAAGGAAATGATTTCATAGACAGTAAGATGGTAATCAAAAATTATTATGCATTTATAAAAAATCCTTAATTTATGATAATGATAATTGCGATTTCAGAAAAAATAGTATGTTTACCTTGTAGTAAAAGCGATACATTCCCAGACTCCAATGCTTGTTGGCCTCGGCTCAACGCCTCGGCTCAACGCCTCGGCCTACAATTTACATTGTCGTCCGGGAATGTCTCGCTTTTACTACTAGATAAACAATGTACTATTCTAGTAAAATTACTGATTGGCAAAGTTCTTCGTTACAAACAGAAATGTATCCGATAAAAAAGCTCATTTTTACTATTGATTATATGTTCTTTGCTCTATAAATTAACCTGTTTAGGACGGGGACTTTTTTTTATACGATATCTGTACATAAAATCGAAAGATTTGTCACGTCGAGTGCCCGATAAATTTGGTGGTCGAAATTTCGACCAGTCCCGTCCGGAACGGAAAGTCCAATGGTGAAAATTTCATTTGGGGAAAAAACAGTGCATTCCTAAGTAATTGGATGCGCTGAATACGAAAAAGATAATAAAAAATGTACAGAAGACATCTCTGACCTTGAAAATTGCATTTCAAGGTCAAATCCGTTGTTTTCTGTTCGAAATGATATCTGTAAATGTTTTTACGTTGGATACAGGAAAATAGTAACGGTTTTTATGTCATTTGCCATTTTTTCCATCAAATGTTGGCCCCTCTTTGAAATTGGGCCTTATTTTTCAATTGAAAACCACGAGAAATAGGGACCGAATTTAGAAACATATTAGAAAAAGCAAAAATACGCGTATTGGAAAATTTGAGTTCCATCATAATCATTGTCTGCCAAATCAATTTCTTCATTCTCCAACTCTTGTATTTCAGGTTCGGACTCGCCGCTACTCCAAGCTTCAGCATCGGCCATTTTATCAAAAGTGGATTTATTGATAATGGACTCATCCAGTGATTTTTTTTATATTTTTATTTTATAATTTTGGCCTACCATAACACATTGCACCGGGTCCAGCACTTCTGAGACCGATCCTGCGGCTGTAATTAATTCTTAAATTAAAATTTGAAAATTGGGGCTACAGTGGCTTGTGACGTGGCCCAATTGAAACAGATTATATTTGGCTATGTTGTCATATCGATAAAACTGGCAACTCTCGTTCTCATTTGTTATGATTAAAAGAAGGAAAGAAGTATTTCAAATTTTTCTTCTAACGAACAAAGCTAGAATCTTGGCAATACTATAGAAAGTAAAACGTTAATTATTGGTCAAGAAGCAGTGCCACTTTCAAAATATATTAATTACATTTATTGATTTTTATTAATTAATGAATATTATAAGAACAATGAAAATCAACATAAGCAACGAGGTCCTGTAAGCTATTCATTCATTAATATAAAACCAATAAATTCGTTCCTACTGGATAAGTCCATTGTGTCAATAATAATAATAATAATAGTGGAATAGTAATGATACCAATAATAGTAGTGTATGAAAAAAGGAAACGTGACACCTATTGGACAGATTAGGTACTAGATGGTTCCCGGGACACGAAGTCCGAGCTCAAGACCCACTTTTCGCAATAAAATGGTTATTTTGCTATTCGCAGTACTATTGGTTTATGGTTTTCGTATACAACGCATCAAAATACATAGGTATACCAATTTACATGTCGAAATACCTAATAAAAAATTCGACCTTGAAATCACTATTTCAAGGTCAAATATGCTACCTAAAATTGTTATATATTCCCTATATTCAAAACATAATATTATTCCCAAAATCACTGATACTTGAGTGGTCGAAATTTCGACCAGTCCCGTCCTTAAAAGGTTAATCTATAAAATACTTATGTTTAGTGTCCGCCGCTGGTAGCGCCGAGCAATGCTTAAGGTGGATCCCACTTAAAAACATTTTATCACAAATAAGCCGCGATTGTAATGATCAACCAGGCGAGACGGCTGCTAAATTTTCCTATTAGCCTCAATTACACGCTCTCGGTGATTAGACATGACAACAATGTCAGGAGTTGCACGTATTCTCTGTTTCGTTCTATGTTTAGTTTTCGATAGGTACGTGAAAGTCACATTAGCCGCTATTATGTCAAATGTTTTGATTCAGATTAAACGCATCACTGATTTCAAACAGAGACAGACCGACGCTGATAAATCCGCATTTCTGGAGTTTTATCAGCTTGAGAAGATTTCAAAGGGTTCAAGATTTAATGAGGAAACTATGAACTTCTAATATTACAAAAATTAAAATACAATAAAATCGAATTACGAAGGCTCTGGTTAAAATAGAAAAAAATACAGTGGTGTAGATACGTGGATGGAGAGATCGGAGCAATTCAGGTTCTTTAATTTTAGATAAACGTTTCAAAAAAATAAAAATGAAAATAATGCAAAAATATAGCGAAAATTTTTCACTGTCAAACTTCTTGACCGTCACATGCGTAATTTGGCGACTTTTACTTATTTTTTATTTTACTTGGCAATAATTTATTTAAATAACGAGTTATTTTCGGAACTAACCGATTTAGTACTAGAAAACGTTTCTTAATTTGTTATACGTAGGGCTTCACACGAGAACGATACTTTTCTCGTCTCGTCTCGCTCCTTTCTCGGTTTTACGAGACGAAACCTGTTTGAAAATTATTTAGGGGATACTGAGACCACATAAGGCGAGATCCAAGAGTCCCATTCTGGTACCGTTCATATTTCTTCAGAATTTTTTCTGAATTTCCGAGAAAAATAAACCAGCAAGCAGTATAAACATTTAATTTTTTATAATAAAAAAAGGTCTGCATAGGTTACGAAATCTAAAATCTGGTAACTATCTGTGAAATATTTTATTTTATAATTTTGGACTTCAGTTACAGCAAAAATCTGGTGATGGGCCGAATCGAATACTTTTAGGAATAAATAAGTTTTTATTGTAAAAATTAGGATACGAAACCCTTAAACGATCTTGAAAAGATCTTAGTTTTATTTTTCTATCTACTAATCCATAAACTTTAAAACATGTGCAAAACAAATGGATCTATATAAAAAAGACAATCTTTTTTATTGATTATGGCACGGTCATGATTTATTTTTTATATTATTTTATGTAGTAGAGCTTATTGTTTACTTTTATTCGGATTTCAGTTCTCAGTTTTCGGCTTTCCGCAGTTTTGACAATTTTCAAGCATACATTTTAAAGTTATTGATTGTTATTAACAATTATTGGTTATTTTTCGATTATAAAAAACCATTTTTCGATTTTTCTCTTCTGGTTCGAACTTTTTTTACGTTTTTTCCACAATGAAACCTGCTGCAGTTAAATCACGTGTATGGGATTTTTTTTAACAAATCTCAAAGTGGTGCTAAAATAGTTTGTAGTTAATGTAAAAAGGTATTTAAATATCATGGAAATACTGTCTTAGAAATAAGTTCTGGTAATAACGAGAGTTGACGAGACGAGACAAACGGTTATGAGACGAGACCGAGACTGAAACGAGACTTATTTTTTTCTCAACTAACGAGACCGAGACGATATTTTTTCTCGTCTCGTGTAAAGCCCTAGTTAAACAGTGAAGGTGTCAAGATGTTCACATCTGAGCAAGACCCTTTTGTATTAAATATAATTTATCACAAAAAAATAAGAAATATAATTCTCAAATTCAAAGAAAGATTCAAATTTCCTCATTATGTTTACATTTAAGAAAACAAGAAATAAATTTACATGAATTGGTATATTCAAGTTGATAAATAGAAAATAAATCCTTTAAATTGTTTATTTTATTTATTATAATGCAATTTTTTATTTTTTATTAAAACAGATTTATGCAAAATTTCGTTTTCTAACGAGACATGATTGAATAATCAATTATAAGACCTAATGCGATTTTTTTTAATACATTTTATATGTCCCTAGTAAAGTAAAATTAAAACAGATTGTATTTTTTTTACTCATAAAACTCGATTTTGAAAATGTTCCGAGAGGGAGCCACTTCCTAAACAGGGAAAAAAGACTCACTGTAGAAAATGTTAATGTTATGTGTAGATAAAGGTTAAATGTTAAGTTAAATCTATGCTCCTACTCTCCTAAATTTGAAAAATTTTATGTTTTTTTTTTTTAAAAATTCGCAAACTTGTTGAATATTTTTGGTTTTCACGATTTTTTTCAGAAAAAACAAACAGATTCTCAAATTTTTAGATTTATCCTTTACCTCTTTTGTGACGAACCAAAACACATTCATCTGTCAGTACATGTTTTTATAAAACGATAATACACACTTGAACCACTTAAAAAAATATTAAATTACAAAAGTAAGATTGTTGAAATATTAGAAAATAATTCTTTTCACGCCTAAATATTGAGGGTTAGATAACATTCATGAGAACGAAAAGGAAATATGGGCCACACAAGATTATGAGGTAAAATGTTTACTTAACAATTCCTTCAATTTTTTTTTTAAAATCTTTGAAAAATCTCTGAAAGTCTATAAAAGTCCTTGAGAAATCCTTAAAAAAATCCATGAAAAATGCATAAAAATCTTTGAATACTACTTGAAAAACAATTTTTGAAAAATCTTTCTAAGAAATAATGAAGAAATCCTGAAAGATTCCTGAAAAATTCTAGAAAAATCCATTAAAGGTCCATGAAAGTCCTCAAAAATTGCAGTCCTGAAGAAATCTTGAAAAAATCCATGAAAAGTTCATGAAAACCCTTGAAAAGCTCTTAAAAATTGAAGTCCTGAAGAAACCTTGAAAAATACTTGAAAAGTCCATGAAATGTCCTTGAAAAATCATTGACAACCCCTTAAAAATTCCTCCAAAACACTTGAAAAATCCATGAAAAGTCTAAAAAAATCCATGAAAAATCCATAAACATCTTTGAATACTATATGAAAAACAATTTTAGAAAAATCTTTCTAAAATTGAAATAATTAAGAAACTCTAAATTATTCCTGAAAAATTCTTAAAAGTTCATGAAAGTTATAGATAAGACCTCAAAAGTCCTGAAGAAACCTTGAAAAATCCTTGAAAACCCCTTAAAAATTCATTTAAAAAGCCCTTCAAAAATCTTCGAAAAATCCATGAATAGTCTAGAAGAGTCTGAGAAATCCTTAAAAAAAATCCATAAAAATCTTTGAATACTACTTCAAAAATCTTTCTAAACTTGAAATAATGAAGAAACCTTGAAAATGTCCTGAAAAATTCTTGAAGAATTCTTAAAAATCGTTAAAAATCATTAAAAATCCTTGAAAAATAGCAATTTTTGAAAAATCGTCAAAAATTACCTACAGTTACGTATTAAAAGCTTTTTCTCCTATAACTAAAAATTAATAAATTTTGACTATGATACATTTTTGAAATTAGTATTTTAAAAACTTTCAAATGAGGTGTCACGTGATGTACTTTCTCATTGTAAATATAATCAAGGTACGACTGTTGCCTGAAGAGGATCATGCCGTTTATCGTCGTTTATTGCCAAAATCGAAATAACAATCATCGTGTTCTGCTGACTTTGCTCTGCTAGCTTAGGGGACATAAATTGATTATTTATAAAGATAATAATATACATAAAGAAGTAAAGAAAAAACCCAAATATAGTGGTGTTAAAAACAAGCCAAAAAAATGAGAAAGAAGAAGACATTACAAAAAAGTTCACGCAATATTCTAAAACTTTTGCCCCTTTGTATTTGGTAAATTGACTACCAGAACCAATTTTTTTGATATTTTGTATACATTAGCTGACAACCTATTTTTATTAAAAAAAGACCACACAAACAATTTTTAAAGCTAAATTTCAAAAACATATATTAGTAAAAAAAATAATAAAAATGATGAAAAAATAGATGTTCCTAGATATAGAAAATGCGTATTTACCATCGATGACTATTTGTGTGGCCTGAGACAAAATAAAAACATTCATCTGAACGTTTCATTATTCCAATTTAAATAAAATTAAGGCAATACCGTCGTTAACGATCTCATTTGAGTCATTTTCGTTAAGGTTTTCATTGTTAGCATGCCATTTCTCTCGGTCAATTGATAAATAAGTACCGGGCAGTAAGTTCACATGGAACATGGAAACGATTATTTAAATAGTGGCCATAAGCATTAATAGTACCAGTTCTAAGTATGGAGTCTAACCTATATATAGCCGCTACAAAGTGCAGGAAGTAAGCGCATCATCTATCTTTTAGTACCTCGGGCATATCAACTTGTTTATTGGTTTTATTAAATTGCGGGATTACAAAGCGGTTTCTTGTTTCAAATACGTCAAAAATAAAATGCGATTATTCAACACTACAATCAGCCTAGAAATAAAACCCAGAGGATAATATGTGTAAGTATCATGATATATAAGCTACGTTTATAATATAAGTAGATGGTCTAGAAAATGAACTATTAAAAAATCTGAAATTGAAATATTGAACTATTTTCTAGAGCGACTCATAGCTGCACCAAATATTATTTCTAAATTCATGCAAAAAAAAGCCGATTGATTTTCAAAAGTACTTGAGAAAAATCATTCCATATATTTCCAGCCAATCAAAATAGTCCATCTCGTCAGAGATGAAACGGTCGTTTTTATGCTTGAGTAAGTGACTAGAGTTATAACTAGAGATGTTCGATACATATCGATATTCTAGAGAATCGATACTTTGAGTGTCGATACTCGACACTTTTAGCTGTATCGATACAGGGTATATCGATACATAAATACGTAATATCGTATCGAAAATTAAAACAGCCTTAGATCATTAAAGCTTCGCTAGAAGTAAGTATTCTGCACATTTTGTTTGGTTCTTGCGGGATAAGGCAAGGTGATGTGAGACGTACCAAGGGATGCCACTGAATCAGTAGCGTGCCGTTTTAAAAATGTTTTAGTTATTATTTATATCTAGACAAATTTATGTTTAAAGTTTTGTCATTTAATAATGTATCTTTACCTATGTTTTGGTTATTTCTGTCTAGTTATTAATTATATTAGTTCTTTAGCAATAAACAGTTCGTACATCCTGTTACCCATTTATGAGACACGCTTATATATATGTGAAAAGAAAACTGTCAAATCTGTCAAATGCTACTGGTGTATTTAAATCAACCAATAGGAGATCGTCGGGCACCTTATTCCCCCTTCATTTCCCAACAAACTAATATAATCTTAAAATTAATTGTGTTTCTCTAGTTGTGTAAATATATTAGTAAAATTCAAAAATCACATCACAACTACAATTGCAATGTCCTATAAAATATTACTTATTTTATTGGCGAAAAAAAATAGTTCCATTTTAAAATAATCAACTATTTTTTCCCGAGTCATATAACACCATAACTAGAAAAAAAATAAGCCAAAATGCGTTTTTTCACACATACATTGGGAAAAAGCAAGAATGGATTTTATACATAAAAATTGGAAAAAAACAGTATACTTTTTTTTACACAAATTTGAAAAAAAAAAAAACAAAAGCAAGAATACATTTTTCCTTATTCAAATTTGAAAAAATGCAGAGTGCATTTTATCTCACACAAATTTAAAAAGAAACAAGCAACAATGCATTATTCTACACGAAAAACTAGAAAAAAAACAGCAGAAATACATTTTTCACACATGAATTGGGAAAAAAAGCAAGAATGTATTTTTCCACACAAAAAATTGAAAATAACAGTAAAAACGCATTTTTTCACATATAAATTAGAAGCGAGAATACATTTTTCCACATAAATTGAGAAAAAAGCGAGCATACATTTTTCCACACAGAAAAACTAAAAAAAAAACAATAAAAATGCATATTTTCACACATAAAATAGGAAAAAAGCAAAAAAAAAAAGATATAACAAGAATGTATTTTCTCTAAAAAAAAAATCAGTTGTGTTCAGAGACGATTACTTTTTCAGATATTTAGTATTAAAGTTTCAAATTTTGACATTTTTTATTTTTGACAGGTGACAGTTAGAGAAATAATTTTGACCGTTCTGAATAGATTTTTTTAAGAGCTTTCAAATGACATATTTCAAGTCAAATTCCGTGACATATTGCATCTGTCATTATTTGATAGTGACACTTTCGTTTGACAGATGTCGTACAAAAACTCATGGGTTCTTCCGTCGGGTAACCCAAACCCATATACCAAATTTCAGCTCAATCTGATTAAACGTGTGGCCTCTATAATGGAAGAATACACACAGACAGACTTTCATCTGGAAATGGTCTTAATCATCTCATTTGACCTCAAAATGGATATTTCCATCTTTATCTCGAAATTTTTTTTTATCTCACAATACTTTCCCTTCTCGGAGGTGGGTCGGGAAAGTAATATCAATGTCAAGTAACATATTCGCTACGTCAGACTTAATTATTCTACAAATAACAGGTAGAAGAAATACTAGTTCTGACATATTACCGCGATTTTTCTTGTCTCGTGAAGACACACATGTAGAAATATCAAGTACTATTCAAAAATGACACAAATTCTTATCATAAAATACTAATCCTCTATTGTGCAAAGGTGAAATTGAAATTTAACAACTACCTACTTAACCTGGTTCATCTACGAAAATAATCAAATAAATGATACCTCTTTTTTATCAGTGGATAAAAGTGTCGCTATCTTTTATAGTGCTTATGAGACTTTTCGAGTGCTTGCGAGGCCTTTTGAAAGCTTGCGAGCCTTTTCCAGTACACATGAGCCTTTTAGAGTACTCGCGAGTCTTTTGGAGTGCTCGCGAGCACTTTTGACGAGCACAAAGCACAAAGTCCTTTGGTAAAGTGTTTTAAGCACTAAACACCGATTTTAAAAAGTGCTCGTAAGCACTGTGCTCCCGATCATAAAATTGCTTAAAGTGCGTAGGGACAGCTCTGGTTAAGACTACAAAACCTAAAATAAGTCAGTTAATTGTAGTGTGTCGTTCGGGAAAATCTGTTTTCAGGCCTTTGAATATCTGTTTTGTTGGTCCCACGAAATATTTAGAAAAAACAACACTTTTAAAAAAAAACAAATAATATTTTTAAAAATAATAATGAAATAAAGTCAAGCTACCACCACTGTATATGTCTCAGATCATAATAATGAATAAAATGTTATTTTTCCCTGGGTTATCTTCTTGTTTTTTTTTCTTCTTCGTTTTCGCGCTTAGTAAAATATCTGTCGTGTATTAAGATAGCCAGCCAGCAGCACATTATATGAACATAAGTGAATTCCGAACAATTTCTGTTGGGACAAGGCGAGGTGGGAATTAATCAAACTTTTAATAATAGAATATCATCATTATTTGTTTTATTTGTACTCAAGTTGTTTTTATCTTTATAAATATTTAACCTTCGCCAATAAATTAGAAAAAGTCCAGTTTTATTTATAATAATAAATTAACTTCAATAATTCATAAATCAGCGAAAAGGTGTGATGTTTCCATATCAATGACCATAATTAATTATGTCACAGTAGTTATCATCTTGTTGTAATCCACACGCGTTTTGGTTTGCTCGGCATAATAAAGATACATTATGTCACAATATTGATATTAGTTATATGGAGGCTTTCACAGTTTGTCTCCTTTGGATTTCTGCTAAACTGATGCCATATTGAGATAAACATAAAATAATTGTTTAAATTGTTATTAAAAATAATTATTATTTATTTTATGCCTGTATGTCCACAAAATAAAAAACAATTACGTAACGCCGAAGAAGTTAAAGATAGTTATTTATTATATTATCGACTCATTGAGAAAATAATTGACCTCTTAAGATTAATTAATTATAAGGAATCGTTCCATCATTTTATTATAAAGTTAAACAACTTAAACATAGCTATTATTTATCAATAATCATTCTTTTTATATGAATCCTTCAACCAGCAAATCGTTTTAGTATTCTATTAATCAGTGATAAATGAGGCAAAAATATCGAACAATGAAAATAAAAGCCATTCATATGTCACTCACCCGGAATTTAAAAATAATATGTTCAAAATTATTTTTAATGGTCAAATATTTGCAAATTGATTAAAACACAATATTTTTTGCTCCATGAGAAATAAATACAACATGATTGCTGGCAACGTTATTTATCCAAACTCTGTATAAAAGAAAAAAATCGAACTATCAAGACCATGAAATGTAGTTCCAAAATTCAACGTCCAGACGCCGCGACGTCCTTCGACCTGACATTCAAGATTTGATGGCGCTTTGGCGTTTGTCCAGTGTCACATTTTTGGTCGGTTACAATGAATAAGGTCATGATATTTTCCATTAATTCTTGTTTTTTCTTTTAAAATTGAAAATAGCTAAAAGCCTTCCTCTGTAATGAATTTCAGATAACATAAACAAAATTAGCTAGAACACCATCAGAAAGGCGTGAGAACGATGTCTTAATTGCGCTTTGCTTATGTCACAAAATAGGGGAAATTCTGGATATAAATAGGTCGTAAAATGAGATAAAAGAGTAAAGACAGTTATCTACGGGGTATCCGCTTTGAAAAGAAAAATCTAGATTTAGACGATCAGGTAAATTATATTGTAACAGAGTGGAAAAACGTCCATTAAAATATATTGTGTAAATGTGATCATTTTTATAATTTTTACAAAAATCTGTTTAGTTAGAACAGGTATAACCTTCGCCAAAAAACTACAACTTAAAATTTTTTTCATATAATTAAGTGCAAACTGATTTAAAATGTGTACGTTGTTAAACAGTCAAGAATTTTAGCACAAAGTGGTAACGTTGCTACGGAGTTTACCTGAAATAGTTTTAATAACCAGCAAGTACCTTTTTTCGATGGGGGATGCAAATCGGATGATACCTTTACTTGGCCAGGTAAAAATCAAATTTTTGGGATGCAACTCGGATGTTCGCCGTCAGTTGTCGGGGAAATACAACGGTGAATCCCTTAAGGCCTAAGAGGGAATCACCGACAAAAAAACAATCGAAGCAATTTAATCAATAAAAATACCAAATTAGTTACACGTCTAGCAACATAGAAATTAAAGTAAATGCTTGATTAAAATAATTCTTACAATAATTCTTTTGTTAATGGCATTTTTTTACATTATTGAAAGTTATATATTAAAATCTACCAAGAGAATTTGCATACTATAATTTCCTGAAAAATGTTGAAAATCTACTAAAAAAGTACCAACTTTATATTCTAAGCAAACTTAAAGGTGGGTATTCATTAGAGCAAATTTACGCGCACGAATAATTTGCGAGCACAAATATGTGTACGACGAAACTTTATTAACGTTTTTTCTTGCGCGTAAAAATCTTTTCTAGAGTTGCGTGTGCCTGAAATAATGCCACGAAAAAATATAGCAAAAGGCGATGTTGGATAACACATTTTTGTTGCTATTGATTCCCATGCACCTACTTTTTGGTTTCTTGAAAAATTACTCGATGTTTTGAATTCCATAAAATGGGCCATTTTTCGTATTTTCATCAACGAAACACAGTTTTGAATGCACAAAGTTTAAAATTATCTTTCACATTGAAGAAATTTACCATAAACCGCGATAATAATGGGGGGAGCGCGTTCGTACTTTGCCCTGAACACATTTGAGAATTTTTGTGCGTAAATCATTTATGTGCGCTAATTTGCTCTATGAATTCCCACCTTAATGTATCTGTACCTATCTTAATTTAATCATGTAGTAAACGGTTCTTTTATAATCCATATTGTCATAGATGGATCTCCTTTTATATAAATAGGTATCTGTAATATTTTTAACAAATTTTATCAAAACTGCGAACATCAATCCCGATCTTATTAAAACCGCCTGAAATACGTATAAAGAATAAAGACATCAATGATTTCGATTATTTAATTAAATATTTTTTTTTATTTCATATTTTGTTATGCATTTTTTTATCTTATTATTTATAATTATATTTGTGAATAAATTTCTGTTATTGGGTGTATCCTATACGAATTATTATTATTTTATATATCATTGACTGAGCTTCTAAATCTCATGGCTATAAAAATAAGCTTAACTGTTAATTACGCCGTTTTATCGACTTTAAATAAAAGCAATAAAAAAACGTATCTACAATCTTTACATACTTAATTGATTCTTATGCTGAAAGGATATCTTTGTTTCGGATCAAAGAGAACTGCAATAAAAACTTTTCTGTTACTGTAATTTACACATGCATAGTGTAGAAACTCAACCCAGTGATAAAGCAAAAAAAAACAACTATTTACATGTTGGTTTATTACTACAAATTTGTACCGTTCTTAGCCTGAGAAATCGCCGATAGAAATTTTTTGTTAAGTGAAAAAACCTTTACACTATATCATAGTTATTTTCTTTCATTATTATTTTATTAAGTATAAGCTACCTATAATATTCTAGAAATTCAATTTAATTTAATTTACTTTTAACATGTAATCAGTGTGAAATTAATCGAAAATTCTTATGCAATTCCATAAGTGATGTTCTCAGAGTTGCTAGATCATTTTAAATTATGTATAGGGTGGCTACAACTCGAAAAAACGAATAAATTGTTGGTTTTAACTAAGTAGTTATTAAATAGATAAAGAGACAGGCGTTATCGTGTGATAAGGCGGAGTTTTAGGCGGGAAATGACATATGTAAACTATAGTGTAAAACATGTTCAACTTTCGTTGCACAGCTTAAACAAACAAAATCAAATTTATTAAAAGTTAAATTAAAAATGCCAATGGCTGTATCCAGGTTTAGAAGCAAAAGCAAAAAGAAGCGGAATATACATAAAATTTTAGTTTTATTATTTTTATTTTATAGAACCCACCCCAATATTTGAGATTTTTGTTGATATTGCATTTTTTATTTGAATATTTGAGAGCTGGTTTTTCCGTCTAAAACCCCGCCTTAATACTATTTACATATGATTGAAGATACTAAATAATTCTTTTTTAATTCTCCTTCTCAGACAACGGAATGTTGGTATTTTGCATATAATCTGTCGTCTTAGAATTCGTCTAACTTAAAATATTCAAGTCAGCAAAAAACAAATAAAAGAAAGATGTTAATAAATATGAGGAATAATAGTTGTGCCAAGTTGTAACCTTGTGGTACCCCTGAGGTTCAATAAATCAGCAACAGAGAAAATGGAGGCGGTGATAGTCCTATAGTGATTATAAAAAGTATATTTTTTCGATTTAATTGCAGACAAATTTATTGAATCAGATTCATAAACAAATCACTTAAATTTAATATTATGTATATTTAAATTTTTTTTGTTATTAGTTATTTACTAATTTTTGCTGATTGTAAAATGTTAATTTTCCTTGTTAATGTCAATTTTAGCATAGTTTAAATAATTAATAATACTTACAATATGACCATGAGAATATAAAAATTATGTATTAAAACATTGAAAAAATTAATTAAGCATCTTCATTTTTTTGGTAATATTAATAACAATGCAAATGATTCATCTATTTATACATAAAAAATTAATAGCTGAATAGATTAGTGTAGGTGGTCAATTTGGTAATATTAAGAATGACGTTTATTTATGAATACTAAAAATTTGATAATTTCCTAATTTTTATATAATGAGTCACTAAGACAAAATAATTATTATACAAACTTCCAATGAACAAAACCTTTAACACATTTTAATATTTAACTTACCTCTCCTTAATTTAGGTAATAGGTTTATGTAATTTGTAGTTCTTACCTGAAAATAAAAAAAAAATTATAGAATTTGATTTACTAGTAAATTATTTATAATATAATATAATAATAATGTAGAATATATATTTGAAGAAAAGAACTTTTCTGTTCATCATTTTTTTGACAATTTTACACATTTGACTTGTATAATTAGAATAAACCAACATTCTTTACATAAGATTTTTTTATGATAGTTATTGCATAAAATGACGTATGGAATGTTAATTAAAATGAAATAATTGAATTGTCAAACATCAAACTAATGACAGACGATGTCTTAAACGTCAAATTACTGACAGATGACGTCTCAAATACTGTATTTTGACAGTTCATATATCAATTGACAATTAAAACATTTATAATGTATAAGATATCGACAGCTGACATTTGTTGACAAGTGACGTATCAAATGCCAAAACAACAGAGATTAAATACAAACAAATTTTGAAAATTTAACATTTTTGAAAAAAAACCATCAGCTAATATATCAAATGACCATTAAAATACAAACTAAATTTGAAAATTTAACAATTTTTAACTAGAATAGCCAATAGAAGACCAAAACAACAATATACTAATGTTTAAGATATCTTAACAACTGACGTCTCAAATGTCAAAATATTGAATAATGACGTCATACTACAAATTTTTGATTGAAATTTATGGAATTTTAAACGAAGAGGACTTAATTGAAATAAGATATACCAAAAGCAACGTGTAATGGAAAGTCTTGACTCAATTTCTTCAACATCAAATCAGTTTATCATCAAATGCTGATGATGTTAACATAGTTAGCGAAACGTACGTTGAGTGATAAAAAAGTGCAGTTTTTGTTAGTGATGACGACATTTTTCAACCTTGTTGAAAACTAATGGTACCAAATTCCCAATTCAAATTAAGAACCTTGTCCAAAAGAAAGGTAGCAGTGGGAGACCAACCGTTTTGATCCTTTGTCAGGACATCCACTGTTAGAAAAGATGAGAAAAAGGAATTTAGAACGTGTTACGCACGTGTTTAAAACTGATGGTTCTTTAATTTTGTGACCAACCAACCCCCCCGTATATCATTATTTTATTATAGGGTAAGCTGATAAAATACAGGGTATTAGATTTACACACTACGGTGGAAAAACAATCGAAAATTTAAACTAAACTAAAAATAACTTCAAAACAAATAGATTTAGACATAGAAGACCATCATAATTGATAATGGAATTTTCTACATAATAAAATTATAAAATACAGGATGTCCAATTTAAAATAAGAACGATATTGTTGTTTGAATATGTAATAAGAGAGTCGTCAAATTTTGGACGTACTGTATACATTTAAACAACTATAAACACATTAGTGCTTTTAATTATAAGTCTATTTTTTTCAGAAAAATTGGATTCATTATTTATTATTTTTCTTGTAGGTATCAAAATATCTCGAAAACTAAAAAGTATAATCTATAAATACAATAAAATATAGGGTGTTCCATAAGAAATAATATAACTTTGATACGCCACATTTTTTTGGGACAAAATAATTTTAAAATGTAGCCTTTATAAAGATGAATAAACTAAATTTTCAAAATATTAACCGTTTAGCCACAATGGACCCTTGCGTCTATCGTGACTCACCCTGTATAAGTGATTTTTTTTCAAAATATTGGAAATATAATTGTAGACTTTAGAGACTGTGGCGCTCGTGCTTATTTTGACGAACACACAAATTAAGTTCCACTTTGATTATTTATATGTTTGACACTTCACATCATTAAGTTTGACATCATTTTTATGTCATTAATTTTATTTTTTGTTTATGCAATGTTTTGGTATGACAATCATGTGGTCTCTTCTTTTCGATGACAATCCTAGTGGGTTTACAAAAAAAAAGAAGATAAAGAAAAAGAAGAAGATACTAGTGTTGTCGCGGATAAAAAAGGAAATAAAGAAAAAGAAGAAGATACTTCTGTTGCGCCGATAAAAAAACAATTTTAAAATAAACAACTATACTCTATTTCAATTCTTTTTGCAACTCAGTTGGCGGTGTTAGGGTGTTAAATTTCGCCCTATATATAACTGTCACCGCATGTAAAAATTTGAGGTTAAGTATTATGACATGTTCACGCAGGCTGCGTTGCCAAATTCTTATAAATGAACTAAACTTTTTAGCTAAAAATATTCATTTGCTTTTATATTAAACTAAGTAAACTAAAGAATCAAATTCAAGAACGATTTAACACATATTATTATTTATTTTATTTAGAAAAATACAGTATTAGACAACATCTAAGAGAATGACATTTTAATCTGACACAAATGATCGTACCAACTTTGATAAAAGTTCAGCATGTTAAACTTGATAAAACTAAATCACAGCCAACTAAATTGCAAAAATAATTGGAATAGAGTATATATGGTACTTATTATTTTTTTGAGATATGTATATTTATATATAACAGATAAAGTATAAAATAAAGTATAACAAAAACTTCAATATTGGAATTTATTAAATATATTTTCTTTAAACTGAATAGTTTGGTAAAATAAACTTAAAGCTCAAAATTGAACTTTAACAATCTTTCATTTTCTTATTTTAAAATCAAACTCTCGGATGTATATAATTCGAATTTATGAACAAATATTTCAAAATTTTCAATTACCTACGCTATTAAATCATGCGAAGTGAAATTAAAATAACAGAATTAGTAATTTACCACTATTATTTAAAGGTGTGTTAAATTCGTGACAAATGCTGACTTACATGCTCATTCCTAAGATGAAGCCTTAGGTGTTAGTTATAATATTTATACCTAGATTTGTTTACAATTTCTCTGATTTCATATGATAATGTGTAGTGACGGAAAAGACTAATATGGGGAAAGTGCAAACGAATTATTTAAAAAATAAATGTAAATTTTTATCGTTTTTTAGTGAAAGTGACAAGATTATAATTTTATTTACATTTTTATATCTGTGTCATTTTCACAAGACTAGATTTTCGTATCAAAATATCATTATTCAATTCAAATATTTAATACCATTGGAAAGTCGGAAATGATAAATTTACTAAAGTAAGATTTTGTACTATTATTATTTCAAAATTTGTATCATCCGGTACACGAAGCAGGAAATTCCTTTTGTTTCCTATGCCAAAGAAAATATTTAACTATAGACCGCACTATACAAATATTTGCTAATTTTTGTTAACCGAAGCAGTTATTAGATAAAAAAAGCAAACATATGTTATCTTATATAAACGTCGAAAATAATGTTTTAAGGCGTCAAAAATTTTTATTTCAATAATTCAATATCGCTTTTACTTTGCAATAAACAAATTTTATTTAAATATTGTATAATTTATTCTTACATGTATCTATTAATATGTATGAATGTAATAGTGCGAAAAAACTATTATTTCCTACTCAAAAATGTTAATATTAACGAGTGTTCTTATCTTTTTTTATTGACCAATTTACAACTTATGTAGATAAATTTTTATTATTTAAATTGTAAAATGTGAGTTACAAGATTAGTAGACGGCCGTTATTGACCTATTTTTGTTTCAAAAAAATTGTTTTGTCTTAAAGTTATGTCGTGGTAATTGAATACAGTTTTAATTGTAGTCTTATTTATAAAACAAATAAATATTGATATGGACCACCCTGTAGATAAGATTCTCAATCCGGGTTGGGTTCACCCCATAACAAATTTAAAAAAATTATATTATATTGAAATGTTTAATGTTACTTATAGTATTTTTTATTGTCGTTTTAATGACATTGGGTTCAATTAAAAAATTTTCTTGTAAAAGAGTTTTAAAAAATTTGAAACTTATAATCTAGCATTATTTCTAAAATTTCGAAAATTGTCAATAGATTATTTTTAATTTTTCTGGATCAAAGTACCTTTCTAGAAAATTAACAGACATTTTTTCAAAATTGAAGAAAAAAATCGAAAGGAGGACCTTTTAATATTTTTCGATTTTAGTTATTACTTTTTTTTTGCTTTAAATGACTTTTCTCGACGGTTTGAGCCACCCACAACATGAAAAAATTCGTTCGCCAATCGTTTTCTAGTATATATTGTTTTTGTGCATTTTATCGGTAAGGGGGTGGAAACCGGAGGGGGTTGAAATTTCAAAAAATTCATATCTCCGCCATTTTTAAAAATATCAAAGCAGGTCATTGGACTTTTTTATGTCCTAATTATTATAAAATTAATTCGCTTAAAACTTTTTTCGATTTGACCTTTATGGGTGGAATTGGAGCTGTTGAATTTCAAAAAATCCATATCCGCCATTTTTTAAAATATCCAAACAGGTCATAAGACTTTTTTTATGTTCTAATTATTATAAAATTCATTCGCTAATTTTTATGATTTTTTAAGGATTTTTAAAAAATTAAGAAAGAGGAAAAAATCGTGAAAAATCGTAAAAAAAATTGTAAGTAAGAAATCGCAAAGAATCGTGAAAAAAAAAGTAGAAAACCGTAAAAAATCGTAGAAAATTTTAAAAACATTGAAATAATTTTTAATTATAATTAAACACATAAAAACTAACTAGAACATATTTCTAAATTATTGAAATATTTGGAAATTTCAAATTTTTTAATCTTGTTGGTTTTGAAATTTTTGAATTTTTTTTAAAATTTTTGGATTTTTTTTTTTAACTTTTGTCCCTTAAACCTGCCCATGTGAAAATATTTGTCCATTTTACAATTTCAGTTTTACATAATCTTTGAATATTATTAATTTTTTAAAATTGAAATTTTTGCTTTTTTTAGAATTTTCGTTTTTTTTTTAATATTTTTATAATTTTTGAAATTTTTCGCCTTTACCTGTCCATGTAAAAATATTTGTCCTTTTTATTACACCTCTCAATTCAATTAAATTTGTGTAACTTTTGTTTTATGTTCTAATTATTATAAAATTAATTCTCTAACTTTTACGATTTTTTACAGATGTAAAATTAAGAAAGATAGGGAAAAAATGGAAAAAATCGGGAAAAAACGTAAAAATTCGTAAAAAAAAACGTAAAAAATCGTAAAAAATTGGTAAAAAAACTGGTAAAAAGTCGTAACATATCGTAAATAATGCTAAATAATCGTAAAACATCATAAAAAATTGGTAAAAAGTCGTAACATCTTAAATAATGCTAAATAATCGTAAAACATCATTAAAAATTTAAAAAATCGTAAAAATCTTGAAAAATTGGTAAAAAGTCGTAACATTTTGTAAATAATGCTAAATAATCGTAAAACATCATAAAAAATTGTAAAAAATCTTGAAAAACTGGTAAAAAGTCGTAACATTTCGTAAATAATGCTAAATAATCGTAAAACATCATAAAAAAATTGTAAAAAATCGTAACAAATCTTTAAAAATTGTAAAAAATGGGTAAAAAACTGGTAAAAAGTCGGAACATTTCATAAATAATGCTAAATAATCGTAAAACATCAAAAAATTGGTAAAAATTGTAAAAAATCTTGAATAATTGTAAAAATAAGTAAAAAAACTGGTAAAAAGTCGTAACATTTCGTAAATAATAATCGTAAAACATTATAAAAAATCATAAAAAAAATGGTAAAAAACTGGTAAAAAGTCGTAACATTTCGTAAATAATACTAAAGAATCGTAAAACATCATAAAAAAATTGGTAAAAAACGTAAAAAGTCATGACATTTCGTAAAAAATGCTAAATAATCGTAAAACATCATAAAAAATAGTAAAAAAATGGTAAAAAGTCGTAACTTTTCGTAAATAATCGTAAAAAATCATAAAAAATCGTAAAAAATTGGTAAAAAAAGGTAAAAAGTAAATATTTTTTCTCTATAGTCTACAACTATATTTCCAATATTTTGAAAAAAACTCACTTATTATAGTATTATTTATTGTCGTTTAAATGGCTTTAGGTTCAATTTAAAATATTGTATAGTTGTAAAGACATTTGAAACCCATAATTCAGCATTATTTCTGATAATTTAAAAAAATTCTCATACACCAAAATAGATCATTTTTTTTATTTTTTTTGGACCTAGTAACCATATAAAAGTGATTTTCAAACACAATTTTTTTTAAAAATCGACCTTACAATATTTCTCTTTTTTTCACTTCTGGTATTTCCAATATTTTGAAATAGTTTTCTTGTTATGTTTAAAGAAAGAATATTAAAATTCTATTTTTGACATTTCAAAAATTGCTCTTACAGCAAAATATATCATTTTTTATCCATTAAAGTTCCTCTAGTAACCATAGAAAAGGGACTTTCAAAAGCTTTTTTCTCAGACGTTTCTAGTCCCTAATCCATAACTTTTACGAAAAAAAAAACGCAAAAGACACAAAAACGCTAAAATCGGAAAAAACCAAACAAAAAGTCGATGAAAAAAAGGCAAGAAATCGAAAAATATTGCAAAAAAATCGCAAAAACCGCAATAATAAAAAAAATTGAAAAAAGTGGAGATTTGAAATAAATCGCAAATAATTACAAATAAATTTCAAACAAAAATAGTAAAAAAAATCGAACCAAAATCTCAAAAATTAAAATTCTATTGTTGACATTTCAAAAATTGCTTTTAAGTGTAAAATATATAATTTTTTATCGATCAAAGTTTCTCTAGTATCCATAGAAAAGGGAGATTCAAAAACTTTTATTTCAAACGTTTCTAGACCCTAATCCATAACTTTCACGAAAAAAAAAAACATTGCAAAAACTAGGTAGGTAGGTATAATACAAAATGAAAAAATTTGAATGATTTCAAATAAATCGCAAACAAAAACAGTAAAATAGAATCGAAACAAAATCCCAAAAAAGCAAAGAAAATAACAAAAAAATTTCAAAGAATCGCAAAAAATATAATCTTATTATTATAATCAATTTGCTAAATAAATATTTTAGAGTAAAATAAAATAGGAATTACCATTTAAGTATAACTTACTCTCATCGTTTATACAAAAAGTACCTACACTAATTATTATCAAAAAAAATTAGAGTTAAGGATATTTAGTTAAGCATTAAGATTGATTGTTATGATTATTAGTCAAATGAAAATAAATACACGTTTACAATGTCAGTATTTCGTTACAACCTGGTGAATGCTCGATTTTAAATTGAAAATTATATCAAATGAAAACTACAAGTCTCGGAAATAATTCGGATTCCCATAATCAAAACAACAATTGAAATTTCACTTTTCGTTACAATAGACCGTTTTATTCTAATGTTTATTTCATTTGAAAGAAAGTCTCGCTGGATAAAAATAACATATTCAAAGCATGCACTACGTTCAGGTAAAATTTGCTATTATCTCACGGTATGACATGATAACAAAGAGGAAATAATACCGAGATAAGAATCTACGAGAGCCGTCTAAAATAAACGGAAGCGAACAGTGGCGTACAAACAAGGCCAAAAAAAATAGTAGGTAACCAAACTCATCTGAATAAATTTGAATTTACAGACTTTCTAGTTGTGTTGTTTTTTGGCTGTTTATTATAAATTATTACATTTTTTTAGTCCATTTTTGGTTTACATTAAGATTCTTCAAAATTGAAAGTGACTTAAAAGATGTTTAAACTAAACTTATTGAAATCATGTACTACACAATGTAATAAATGTAAAATTTGACAATCTGCAACTAGTTTCGGCTAAAAATCCATCTTCAGGCCTAAAAAAATTCTCCATCATGTATGCGCATTGTTGGTGTAAATCAAATCTCTTGTTTGATATGTAATTTCGTTACCACATTTTTTGTATATACTTAATCTTACGTTTAGTGAACACTCTACAATTTTCCTGATGATGGCCCATGTAGGCCGAAACATGTGGCCGATTTTTGATTGTTGAAATTTTTTATCTATATATATATAAAATTGTTGAAAAAAAAAATAAAAAAAGGCAAAATTGAGGAAAAATAAAGGTAAAAATGGCAAAAAAGGGAAAAGGGAAAAAAATCAGCAAAAAGTCAGAAAAAAGGCCAAATAAGACAAAGTAAAATGAAAAAGGAAAATACGCCAAAAAAGAAAAAAAACCATACAAAAAAGTTAAAAAAGTAGAATAGAGGAAAATTAAAAGCAAAAAAAAAGTTTTAGAAAAGTCCAAAAAATATACCAAATAAAGGGAATTAACCAAAATACGCCAAAAAAGTAAAAAAAAGAAGCAAAATAGTGTGAAAAAAAAAAGGCAAAAAAGGGGTAAAAAAAGCAACTAAAAAGCACCAAAAAGGCAAAAAGTTAATCAAAAAAAGTGTTAAAAGGGCAAAAGGTCAAAGAACGGAAAAAAGGGTACAAATAAAATTAAAAATGTCTAAAAAAGTCAAAATAGGGGTAAAAGGACAAAAAACGTCAAAATAGTAAAAAAAAGCTAAATAATATGAAAATAAAAGCCAAATGGCAAAAAAATTAAAAAATGGGCAAAAAAAGCGTAAAAAAGGTAGAAAAAGCAACAAAAAGGCAAAAAAGGCGTAAAAAGGTAAAAAAAAACTAAAAAACAAAATAAAGAGAGGCAAAAAAGCAAAAATGGTAAAAAAAGGCAAAAAAGTTTTAAAAAAGCAAAAAAGAGGTGTAAAAATG
Organism: Neocrepidodera transversa; assembly: GCA_963243735.1. Classification (NCBI taxonomy): domain Eukaryota; kingdom Metazoa; phylum Arthropoda; class Insecta; order Coleoptera; family Chrysomelidae; genus Neocrepidodera; species Neocrepidodera transversa. The sequence goes on along the minus strand of OY725346.1, from coordinate 8,209,024 downwards.
CAACAAAAAAGGCAAAGGTTAAAAAAAAGTTTATCAATAAAAATTTTTAAAAAGGGGCAAAAAAAGTAGAGAAAAAAGGAAAAAAGGGTCAAACAAAAACAAAACAATCGGTTGTGTCACCCCAAAACTTTCCCGACGAGTATCCAAGAAGACCTTTTCAGATATTTAATGTTAAAGTTTCAAATTTTGGCATTTTTTATTTTTTGACAGGTGACAGTTGGAGAAATAATTTTGATTATTCTGAAGAGTTTTTCAAGGGCTTTTAAATGACATATTACAAGTCAAATTCCGTTATATATTGCATCTGTCATTTTTTGATAATGACACTTCCGTTTGACAGATGTCGTACAAAAAATAATTCTTCCGACGGGTAACCCAAACCCATATTCCAAATTTCAGTTCAATCGGATTAAACGTGTGGCCTTTATCGTGGAAGACTACACATAAACAGACAGACAGACTTTCATCTAGAAATGGTCTTAATCATTTCAGGTGACCTCAAAATGGATATTTCCATATTTATCTCGAAAATTTTTTTAGCCGGTTCACAATACTTTCCCTTCTTGGAGGTGGGTCGGGAAAGTAAAACATACAGGGTGATTCTTTTAGAGGGGGAGTAGCTCTCCCCAATGAGGGAGTCCAAATATTTTTTATTATTTGTCTCCAAGTGATTTAATTAGAAAAAGGAGAGAAAGTATAAATTATTTATCTCAAATCAATGTCTAGGGATTTTAAAGTAATTATTTTCACAAAAAAAATTTGGATACCTAATTTAATTTTTCCTGTAAAATATAGATAATTATCTATCGGTATGAAATAATTACTTAGACCTGAAAACTTCGCCATTAATCTAAAAGTAGTCACATAAAATTGTTAAAAAACAATAAGATTATAAAAAAATGGTTTTGAAATGTCAAACAATGACATTGCATTTGATATAACACTTGATATAGTAAAAATGGGCATAGAAGTTTGAAATCCCGGGGGGGAGTAAACGGGTACAGAAAATAAACTTTTATTTACTCCCGACATCAACGCGGAGGAAGTCGCGGGCAAAAGCTAGTACAATATAATTTTGTGGTACGACTTTGAGTCTCATTCTAATGACTAGAAATATACGTTGTCCTCACTTCATAACAAGAGGTGAATTACCAATATAAAAAAAAATTGATATTGATTAAAGTCATTTTTCTTGTGCTCCGACACTGAAGGGAATAAATTCCATCGTTTTTATTGCATTTGTATAACGTGGTTGTCGCTTGGCACGAGGGCAACAGTGTGCTATAGCTAAACATGGAAAAGTCGGCTAGACTAAGAAGATAAGTGACAAAAGGATGCCGATCATTATCATTAGTTTATTTTACAAATTTGTTTTGCACAATTTATTATATTGGTAATTGTTAGTTTAAGATTTCTTTATTTTAGGTTTAAAAATTTTATTACACTGACGTATTCTGTAAAAAAAAAATTCTAGGTAAAGGAAAAAGCAGTAAAGTACAGATTATTCCAAAAAGAATCACCAAATTAAAATGAAAATCGGATGATTCATTTTGAAATAGCCTTTAGATACTTTTTTCTGTGGTCTGGGATTTGCGAACAGTGGGGTTTTGCGAACATATACCCTCAGTCAGTTTATGGGGACCGTCAGGTTGGCGCAGGCAATTTTTTTATTAACATAAATTGTTGTAAGTGACTGGGTTTGCATTTTTTTTTAATACATAAAAATAGTGACTGGTTTATTTAAATCGAGGCAATTATGATTATTATGTTACTATGTGAATTTTAAACAACTCTAAAAGGATTTTTCCTTTATACCTACCCCAAATCAAAAAACGAACACGTTAATCGCATTTTCAAGAGTTACTCGCGATTAAATTTGTCCCTATTATTTATCCATCTTTTTTCTATTTTTACTATTTTTCCTTATTTTCCACGACTTTTCTATATACAGTCTGACTCAAAAAGTCTGCACCATATGGGAAAAATTTTTATTATTCATTTGACAGAAAATGTCTTGATAAAAGTTGGTGCATTGCGTAAAACTGCTATTTCAAGCGTCAAATTTTGAAATTTCTAAATGGTATACAGGGGCGGGCAGAAAATAGGAATTTTGACCAATTGTAATTATTATATTCTTTGTTTTTATTTCAATTTTAAAAAGGTTAATCTTGTTTAGTTTAGGTTTCATTTTACACCTTTAAGATTAATAACCATTATTTTGTAATTTTTTTTCGTTTTTTATTTTAATTTTCAATGCTTCATTTTGTTTAGTTAATTATTTACATTTTGGTACTAAAAACGTTTGGGTATCATTTTTTTACCCATTTTCTTCAATTAAATCATAATGGTTGTTTTTATGTACCTGTCTACAGTGTGAAATTTCAACTTTGCACCAAGAAAAAACAAAAGATCATAGAAATTTAAAAAAAAGGTCGAGAATGGTGTGAAAATAACGAAAAAAACTAAATTTTTTTAACCAAAATGTATTATAGTGATTGAAGGAAGGCCCCTAAAGTGCATTCGAAATGATATTATTTTGAGCTGGGCTAAAAACATAAAAAAAAATGGATTTTTTGCGTAAGAGGCTGTGTTTTTAAATCTCGAGTGTAATTTTTAATTCTTTACAACTTTCCTAAATAAATTTTTTTGACATTGTCAAAAATAATGGTACTTTACTCTTGGTCAAAATTCCTATTTTTTGCCCGCCCCTGTATACCATTTAGAAATTTGAAGGTTGAAATAGCAGTTTTACTTAATGCACCAACTTTTATCAAGAATAAAATTTTCTGTCAAATGAATAATAAAAATTTTTCCCACATGGTGCAGACTTTTTGAGTCGCACTGTATTTATCTATTTTTTGTATAATTTTGAAATTTGTTCCTATTTTTCCATGTTTCTTCGTATTTTTTCCCGTTTTTGATTATTTGTACTTATGTTTCACTATTTTCCCCAATTTTCACTATTTTTTCTCAATTATACTTATTTTCCCCTATATTTCTCTATTTTTCACCATTTTCCCATTTATTTTCAAATTTCCCTTTCCATATTTTTTCCTATTTTTTTTAGTTTTCCCAATTTTCCGTACTTTTCCCATTTTTCACTTTTTTTGCCAAATTTACGTATTTTTCCTGATTTTGCCCTTGCCAAATTTCTCTATTTTTCCTGATTTTGCCCAATTTTTATCTATTTTTCATATTTTTTCGTATTTACCAATATCACTCTAATTTTTCCTGTTTTCCATTAGTTTTTTTTTCTATTTTCTTTGTTTTTACTTATTTCCCTGTTTTTTTCAATATTTTTTACTATTTTCTCTATTTTTTTGTATTTTTCTAATTTTTCTGTATCTTTCTATATTTTCCTGTTTTCCATTAGTTTTTTCTATTTTCTTTATTTTTCCGTATTTTTCTCTATTTTTTTATATTGTCCAATATTTTTTTTACTATTTCCTTTATTTTTTACATTTTTTCCTGTATTTCATATATCGTTCTATTTTTTCTGTTTTTCATTATTTTTCCTGTTTTCCGATATATGCCCGTATTTGTCCCGATTATTCTCTATTTTTTCCTAGGTTACTTTTATTTCCCTATTTTTTCTTATGTTTCCCTACTTATTCTCACTATTTTCCCGTAATTTCCCCCTATTTTTCTCTAATTTCTCAATTTTGCCCTTTTTTCTCCTAATCCAGCTTTTCACCATTTTCCCTATTTTTGTCAAATTTCCTTATTTTTCACTATTTCCCCCTATTTTTCTCAATTTTTCACTATTTTTCCTATTGTCTTTATTTTTCCCTATTTGTTCCTATTTCGCCATATTTTCCCAATTTTTCTGTATTATTCCCTATTTGCCCTGTTTTTCCTATTTTTCGCATGTTCTCCAGTTTTTTCCAATTTTTTTTTTAATCAAATGGAAGAATATCCTATAATAATATACTTATTCTCGTTTCGCCATTTTCTGCCCCTTAAAATCAAATTTTTGCAAAATCCTTTCTTAGTGGCTGTCTATATTATAAACAGAACATACTTCCAAAAGTCTCTGGGTTCAGTAGATTTTGCTGTGCGTTGATTCTATGTCAGTCAGTCAATCAGTCAGGACTTTGCAGCATATATTATAGATTAATAATATTTAGCTTTTGTATTTTACCAATTTCTAATAATAATATCAAATAATAATTTAACAATATTAATTGTTTAAAAATAATAGTAACAAAAACTAATCTTTAGAATGTTCGCAAGTCCCACAGATGGTCAGCGTATTTACAAACCCCTCGAAAGATTTTTAGTTAGTAAAATCCACGTTCGCAAGTCCCGCCAAACCATTTTTTTCTGGGACTCATTTTATTACATTAATTAGATATTTATGAGAGGCTCAAGCGAAAATGTAAATGAAGATATAACAGAAAACTTTTTATAGAATTCTATTAAATTCCATGTAATGGTAAAACTAATTAATTTATTTACAGAAAACGTTCATAAGTTGATTGAAATGGCAATAGATGGCACAATGTTCAGTGATGTCAGAAGTTTAGTGTAATTGTAAGAGACTGTAAGTTTTACAGCAACAGAAGAAAAATTCGATATTTTTGCGAAAAATGCACAGACTTTTTGTCCAGAATGTGCCAGTAATATGGTAGAAAATCAACAGGATATTGAATAATAATTTACTCGTTTATATTATTAAATGTAACAATAATTGTTATTTTTTTGTAAGTAAATTTTTTTATCTACTCCTATTTAAGTTATATATTAATTATTCAACTGCTTTTGAGCAATTAATAGTATCCATAAACAAATAGCGTGAGTTATGACTTTTCATAACTCACTATAGTGAGTTATGGATAGGAATGTTTATTTAGTATACAAAGGTGTCCAGTCTTTTGTTTTTAATTTTTTTTTATTCCTCTGGTTTTTTTTACGACTTGTGATTTCTTGCGCCTTTTTTTCATTTTTTTTTTGTTTTTTTTTCGATTATTTCATTTTTTTCGTATTTTACAATTTGATTTTTCATTTTTTTCCAATATTCTGATTTTTCTTTCAATTTTTTATTTTCTTTTCCGATTTTTTCGATTTTTTTCTCATTGTTCTGTTTTTTTCCAGATTTTTTTTAAATTGTCTCTAATTTTTTCGTTTTTTCCCATTTTTCTGATTTTTTCCAATTTTGCTCATTGTTCTGTTTTTTCAATTTCTTTCTTTTGTTTTCTGATTTTTTTCTCACTCCTCTGATTTTTTATTTCAATTTTTCATTTTTTTTTTTTCATTTTTTGTTTTTTTGTTATTTTTTGCTTTTTTCGAATTCTTTCATTTTTCCATCATTTTTCTTGTTTTTATCTATTTTTCTCCATGTTTCACTATTTTTTCCTTTTTTCTCCATTTTTCTATATTTCCTTATTTTCCTATTTCCCCCTATTTTTTCTTGTTTTTCGCGTTGTAATATATTTTTCCAATTTTACATATTTTCCCCATTTCTCTCTATTTTTTCTGCTTCTTCCGGTTTTTTCTGTTTTTCTTATTTTTCCCATTTCTCCGTATTTTTTTCCAATTTTTCCCCATTTCTCCCTATTTTTCCTATTTTCTCAATGTTTCACTATTTTCTCTCTCACTTTTCTGATTTTTTTTGTTGTTTTTTGATATTATCACAAAAGAAATATAGAGGTGTATACAAAAATTTTCAATATTGGTGTAGAAGTAAGAATGTTAACTCGTGTACAGAAAATGTACTTTAAGCATATTTTAAGGAACTTAGCAATAAATATAAAGCATCTTCTCTGTAAACTTTCTACTCCATCCTAAATAACACATTCAACATAAATTGTGAATAAAGTTCTTTCTCTGTACTTGCAGCTTAGTATTTATTCTTATGGTCGTAGATAAAGTATAGTATTCAACTTGCGGTAATGGTCATAACTCACTTGATGAATTACAGCACTCGCCTGCGGCTCGTGCTGCAAACTTCATCTGCGTGAGTTATGACCTACATTACCACTCGTTGAATAATATACTATTGTAATTGTTATTTTCAATACAAGTTGAGTTCAATAAATCATTTTGAGTATTAAAATATAAATTTTGGTATAGAGGAAACATATTATAAATAATTCAATATTCGGGCATGCTGGGCCCGATGTGTAACATTGAAGTAAATTTTTTCCACGTGTGTAGTGCAGCGTTAAATGGGCAAACTATTTTGGATAACATTATATTGGTCGAAAAAAATCTACACGGACTCCCTTCTCGAGTTATACAGGAAAAACTAATAAAAATGCCATATTTGGTTCCTACACTTAAGTCTGTTTTAAATACATTTTTTTTTATCAATTTTAATAATTGGCAAAGTAAGATACTTTTACGTGGAATTTATTGTATAAAAACAAAAAAACATTTATAGTATTAAATTTACCAAGAAGTACCATTACATTAGTCGAGCATTGTATATTTTGAAGACGACCCACACGTAGTGAAGTGGGTGTGAGAGGCGACAGGCAAGTGCCACCATCTGTGTCGCACAAGGCTACCAAACGGCTTTGAAACAGCCCTGCGAGCCTCGGGAGGGCCGGATTTTTTCTCGGCACGATCTCTCCCGGGGTAAAATACGTTTCGGCTAAAATCCCGCACCGAAATTACGTGTACTTTAAGTGTAAATCAGGGAAACGCGACCATATGGGCGTGCGTAACACGTCGGCGACGTGATCGGAGTCGAGTAGTACCGCGCTACATTGAGGTTACCGGAGATACATTTCCTGTAAATGAAAGTTAGGTGTCCAATAACGGGTTCTGATGGACAGATATATGACTATGAGAATAATAATAGAGTTATTTTCTTTTTTTTTTATTCTGTTTTTTTTTTGCGAGTAAAATGTTTATCAGCAAATTGTGTATCAGACTCCGTAGGTGTATAAAAATTAAAATAAACCTATTTTTAGTTATTTCATTATACATATATTGAAATAGTATAATTGAATTTATTTTATTTTGAAATTTATTATTATTAAATATAATTTTAAAAACTTTTTTTTTGTTCTTTGACCTCGTATAGACTTAATCTCAGGTTGGGTTCAACGTATGCCCAATGATAACATCATTTTTTTATTAACTTACTTCAGAGCAACATCGAAATATCATCCTGTTAGTGTGTCTGTCTGTGAGAGCTCTAACAGCTGTTCAACTAGACCAATTTGCTTCAAACTTGGTATGATTTCCTTTGGGTCATACCTCGGTCGAGTTTAAATTTGAGCCCTGCAGGTCAAAGTGGATCGGAGATATGGGTGTTTTCTTCTTACTTTCGAAACGATCGAGCCGTCGTATGAGTTTCTTCTGGACACCCGCTCAGCGTTCGGTTTATGATCGCATTCTTTTAACTTTTCTCCTAACTTTCAAGTAACATCGACTTTAGTTTAAATCTTGATTTTAATGTTATGCGGCAAATAATAATAATAGCCGTCCCTTCCCCGCACAAGCCATTGGCTTTCTGGGGTTCACTCGTAAGGGGGTGAAATGTAGGGAGAGTATTATTATTATTCTTAATGGTTTGTTTAATTTTTTTTAAAAATAAGACAATTTATTGTTTTACTCCTTACTTTCGTTAAGATAATACATTTTTATTTATTTATTATATTTCCTTTATCTCTTGCTTTATTTTCTGAATTTTCATTTTTTATTTATTTATCTCTAGTCGCATTAATGCGGTATGCTTGATAGTTTTTTTATTTTCATAAAAAATAAGACAATTTATTGTTTTTCTCCTTACTTTCGTTAAGATAATACTTTTTTATTTATTTATTGTATTTCTTTTATCTTTTGCTTTATTTTCTAAATTTTCATTTTTTTATTTATTTATCTCTAGTTGCATTAATGCGGTATTCTTGATGGTTTTTTTTATTTTTATAAAAAATAAGACAAGTCATTGTTTTGCTCCTTACTTTCGTTAAGATAATACTTTTTTATTTATTTATTGTATTTCTTTTATCTCTTGCTTTATTTTCTGAATTTTCATTTTTATTTATTTATCTCCAGTCGCATTAATGCGGTATTCTTGACAGTGACGGCTCGTGAACTTTTTAAGAGAGGAGGCTGGACATAAAACGTTTTTGTAAAAATATACTATTTTCAGCCAATTAATTTAACCTTTGCTCAGCGGCCGTACCAGCTACTTTAGTGATAAAATTAATTGTTGCCCAGCAAGAACCAACGTAGAGGTAGGTTTTCTCTCTTGGATTTTTAATGTTTTTTTCTTTTTTTTTTTGGAAGTTTTCATGGTTTTTTCTTTTTTTATTGATTTTATTAACTTTTTTTATAAAGTAAATGCATCATTTTGCTTTATACACAGTTTGCAGAATTTAGCCTCAGGGCACTGTTGCCAGATTCAAAAATTATTACCAAGAACGGGGAATTAATTGTAAAATTGAAAAAATATTAGAGAAACAGGAAATAAAATGAAGAATGATCAACAATAGCTATTTGTGTATTAAGAGCGGAAAGTGAAACTTTGCCGCTTGAGGCAGAAAGTTGCCCGCGCGATGCGTAGCGGAGCGCGGGCAATCTGCCGAAAGCGGCAAAGCACTTTCTGCTCGAATTGCACACAAGATTTTTTCTACGATCACATTATTTTTAGACAAATAATTTAAAAAAAAACATGAAAAATACACTTTTTCATATTTATCTCTGGATTTAGTCGGCAGAAGATTCAGAGAAATATTTTTAGCAAAATCTGCTACATCTGGAGGTGTGTTTGAAAATTCACATTCACTCTCACTCTCCATTTTTCGAATAGCTTTTTCATAAACTAAAAATGAAATAATGACGTTTCATTAATTTCATAGTCTACTATTTGTACAAAATAGTAAGTAGGCACTTAAATTTGCAATCACTATTGCATTTAGGTGTACCTAGGTGTATCTAGGTGTACCTTCTGACTGTTATATTTTTACTAGATAAATTTTATAAAATAAAGTTTAATTTCGTTCGAAATATCTTCAAATATTAATATTTCAACTAAAATATTCAGACTGCCCCATATTTTGTTTTAATATACATATTATTTACTACCTTTCTTTAGTTTATTGTAAATGAAAACAGGCGAGCGGAAAAGTACGCGCTAGAGCGACAATAATGTCAAATTATTACAGATCACGGAAAACATCAACTTTGCGGTTAGATTTGAGTGTGCAAAAGCCTACTTTGGGTAGTGATCGTAGGAAAAATATTTATAGTGCTATTTGCTGGATAAATTTGTGAGGAGGCTGAACCTCCTTAGCCTCCTTCGAGGAGCCGCCACTGATTCTTGATGGGTTTTTTAAGTTATTGTTTTCTCCTTACTTTCGTTAAGATAATACTTTTTTATTTATTTATTGTATTTCTTTTATCTCGCTTTATTTTCTGAATTTTCATTTTTTATTTATTTATCTCTAGTCGCATTAATGCGGTATTATTGATGGTTTTTTTTTTTATTTATTTATTGTATTTCTTTTATCTCTTGCTTTATTTTCTGAATTTTCATTTTTTATTTATTTATCTCTATATGGAAAATCATCTCAATATATACATAAACTAGTATATTGGTTTAAACGACTTTAGTGTACAATTAAATAATGAAATAATAGCAAATATTAGTTAAATTCGATTTAAAATTCCGCCTCTGAACGAATATAAGCTTAATTTTGAAAACTTCTTTAAATCAATTAAAATTGAGTTCATGACGTTTGTAGTTAGGTAGTCGTTAACTTGAGTTTTAAAATAAGAAAGATTTAACTGCCAAGGTGAAAGAATGTTAAACATTAACTTAAAGGTGTGAATTTAGTTATTTTCAGAAACCGAACACTCCATCATTATTTTGTTTTCTTTTTACTAAATTTAAAAATAGAGCGAATCGTATAATTCTTTAATCTATTTTAGGCCAAAAAAACAATGTATATTTAGAACAGAATTAGAGATTCTTATTTTAATTTAAAAGAATGGTGTTCTCTGGTCAACTAATTGGTTACATTATAGTGTTAGACAAACATGACATCAGGAAATCAACGTAATTTGTCAATAAATAAATCAAGATAGTACGTGTCTTCCAGACGCATAGCGTAACCCAAGTAACCATGAGAATAAATAAATAAAAGAAAAATATTAATCCATACCATTAGTGATTTTAATTGACTAATTTGTACTTTTTTTAATTTGGTCCTTTTTCTTTTCACATCCTCCCACGTTATTTCTAAGAAAATTCGTTTTTAAATGTGACAACATTACATATAACCAAGTAGCGATTATTTATTCTTTTCATTTTTTGTCATTTATATTCATTTATTTTCATTCATTTTCATTCATTTTTATTTAATTTCATTTATTTGTAACCTACAAAAATAAACTCTTACTTTATATATTATGACATTTAATTATATTTTACTTTAGGCCGTTATTTTTAGACATCGAACAATCCTTCGACTCGCCAAAGAGGAACGAAATTATGAAAGCCTTAAAAAAACAAGGAGTAAGTAAAAAACTAAGAAACCTAATAAATGTAAATCCACAGAAAGGAGAAACAAAAGAATTCGAAATAAACAAAGGTGTAAGACAAGGAGACGTTCAATCTTACTCTAGAATTCGTTTTAAGAAATATACAAAAGGGAAATATAAGAACAACATGAAGTCAATTAATCACATATGCAGAGGACATAGTATTGGTTACAAAAAAAAAGGAAGAGCCATATGGAGCTATACTCAGAAATATACTAAAGATATAAAAATCGCAAAAAAAAACAGAAATGAAGGAAAATAACTCAATTCGCCAAAACAACTAAAAAATAACTTTAATAAAGACACCGGCCGTCAACAAGCTGTCAAAGTTGTCAAAATTCGAATATCGAGGGGCAACAGCAACGTGAATACCATTTTTGACAGAAAGAAGATTGAAAATAAAAGTGTAGATTTTAAGGTGAAAAAATGTGTTTAAAAGCAGAGCTTAGCGAAGTAATATGCAAAAAGTGAAGAAAAAACAAATAAATTAATAAATCAAATATAAAACATGAAAAGACTTTTTCTTTTTTTCGGTCAGAACTTTTTGCCAGTGAAGATAAAATTTTGAAAATAGAATCGAAGTTCTTTGTTCGCTTTAAAGATTTTTGAAAATATTTACAAAATTTGAGTTTTTTCTAAAAAAAAAAAACATGTTCGTTTTAACGAATACGGTGTTCAAAGGGCAGAAACCAGCGTGAAATTCAAAAACCTTTGTTTAGACAAAAACACTTTATTTAGCACGAAATCCAAGAAAATAGATTGTTTTAAACAAGATTCTAATTTACATCTTGCATCATCATTGGTATCATCAAATACTGGTAAATGAATATCATCTATTGGTGTTACTTCCATGTTGTTTTTTTTCTTATAGCTCAGTGACTGATTAGAAGAAGCGGATAAAATGCGTCCTAATTTTTTCTTATTGTGGCTTTTATTTGCATAGATGAATCTTTCACCAATATTCATACGGAAAGCAATTAGGTCCATTATATTTATCTTTGGAATGTCTAATGTTTTGCAGTTTTCCTCAATATCCGACAACTGATCAATTATTTCCAAAAGTTGTTACACTGTAAAGTGCCTTTTGGATGTCATTATTCTCACTTATTTCGCTCGACTATTATATAATTGTAAATACAATTTAAAACTTATGTCAACCAAAAAAAAATAAAAAGTTCTTACCTTAATTTGCATAAAACACCAAATAAGACCTTTTTTCAATCCATTCTGTAGAAATATGGTCATTATCTTGGGTATTTTCCGTATTAGAATCTTGGCTAAGCATTTTAAAGTCACTTGAAAATCCACTATTGGCAGGGAGCGCGACGAAAACGCCATCTGACGGTTGCATAAAATCATGCTCGACAATTGTGAGAAGGTATATAAGTTGTGTATAAAAAATAAAAATTCCTTATAAAAAAATCTCATTAGAATTTATAAGCATGTAATTAAAAAATGTGATTATATTTTTACACGAAAAAATTCACCAAAACGTGTTATGATGAACAAAGTAAGTATAAAACATGTAAATAAATATCAAAAACTATGATTCTTAGGTTAGTTTAATCAGTGACATCGAAACAAATAATACATGATAGCTAGCATAATAAAAATTTATGAATATCTGCTAGATTTTCAGTCACAATAATTTATCATACTTTTTTTTTTAATAATTTTTAGGTGATGAGGAATGTAATTATTCAATAAAACCGGATTTGAGTCAATTACTCATCAAATATAATTTCAAACGATGGTCAAAGGGAAGCAACTTGTCACGGCTGTCACGTTAGAGATGTGAAAGAATTGAGACATAGTGGCAAAAGTTATTTAATCACATCGAATAATTGTAGAATAAAACACACATTCGTCTAAGTAAGCATGCTACAAAAGTAGGTTTACATTACATACTTTTTTCTCCTAACTGCATTTATCCAGTTCTTTCTTTTCTCTAATTTCCAACTAGCTCTTGAAAATGTGTAAAATTGCACTTGCTATTTCTCCCTGTATTTTTGCAATTAACAACACAACAACTACTATGAACCGCTTTTATAATTAATTTTGATGTGTTTATTTATGACAAGAGAATGATTTCACGAAATTTTGACCACTACGAGCGCTGGGATCGTTTCAGTTGTCGCCACCATGCATTCTGCACCCAGCGAATAAATTATATTTGTGGTATAAGAAAATTATGTTCGTTTAAATAAGCATGGTGACCGAAAGGGTTTTAATGAGCGCAAACTTTTTGTAATAGAGAATTTTATTTACTTGTTTATGCTGATTCCAAATCTAGAATCGGAATTTTTAATTTTACACAAATAAGAAGAAAATTTCACAAATTTTATATTGGCACTCTAGTTTGCACAACATTTGGAATAACGCTTACATTAACATGATATAGCTAAAATCTATCCAAATGGGCTACCCATTTTTTTCTCAATATTCAGTAAATTGGATCGCAAAATTTAGAGCAACTTTAACTTCTGCATTGATTTCAAAGCATCTTTCATTGGTTAATTGCTAGTTATGTCACGATTTGGTCGGTCATCCACAAAACGCCGAATTTCAATTTAAAAATAATAAATTCTTTTGTCGAAAATTAATTGCTTCAACATGAAAAGAAGCTGGTACTATTCGAGATATGCAATACGGTCACTACAAGTTATTGTTTTTATCTTTTTTCTGGGTCACGGCGCGTCACAGTAAAGTTACGTCACGGTTAAGGATAGTAATTAGGAATTAAAATTCATAACTGTTTCTTTATACAGTATTGAAAGGAGAAACCCTCCTGTTATATACTGCTTCGTTATGATGACGACGAACCATATGTTGACAATAAAATAGATACTTTACATGTGTAGGTATGAAGAGAGGTTGGTCGTGATTTTCAAAAGAAAACTATTATAATTCGACACAATAACGTCTGTATGCTATTTTTATTAAGAGTATATTAATAGAAGCTCTAATGAGCTTTAATGAATTTTTGATTCTCCTTCATTTTGGAACGTTTGTTATTAGTTTTATTTTTTCCAATAAAAATGCACAATTCGAAAACTTAAACTTAATTTGTAAAATATTTAACACGTGTGCCTCTTGCTACTCATCCCAACTGAATGTCCTGTTCCTGTTTCCCTTAGGCCTCTCGATGGCGTCACTCATTCTAAGGGTCAAAACATTAATTGATTTACGACGTTATTCTAGTGGTCTGCTCTTGAGTTGTCACCATAAGCTGATCACAGTTTGATAAAAATTTTTCATTTAGACAACTTCTTTCAATTCCAGTTCTTTATATTTCCTGTATTTTGCAGAATTTGTTTTTTCCTTCCAATAAGATTTAAAATTTTATATGGTGGTACAGAGGTTTTCCAGAACATGTGCGACAGCTAATTTTTTCTCAGGGGCCGAATGGGAGCCTATGGGCCAAATTTTAAGAAAATATCTAGTGGTTTTTGAGATCACGTAGACAAACAAATAAACAAACAAACAAACAAAAATTTAAATGTTTATTATTATTATAATATTGAGGGTTGCGATATCAATCAAATCTAGTCGGAAAAGGTTAAAAAAATAAATAAAAAAAAATTGAAGGGGGAGAAATAACAGATCAATAACAACAAAAAATATTTTTGAGAAGGTAAAAATGTTAGGATTAAAAGAAGAATGTTTATATGGAGATATTTTTATTATGGAATGAACTAAAATATACTTGTATACCAATTTCATTTTTACTTAAAAAAAAAGAAATAAAAAAAAGAAATAACAAGAGGAACGGAATAAAGAAGCAAAATGGGAATATGGTCTAAAATATAGAATCAAAATTGGAATTTGGTCTAAAATATAGAAGCACAATTGGAATATGGTCTATAATATAGAAGCAAAATTGGACTGTAAATAGGTGGGCATCAGAAAGAGGACATTATGAAGTATGAAGTATAAAGAAATAGAGTTACCGGAAGATCATAAAAAAATTTTATTTAGTGATTTAATATTTGTAAAATTAATTTGTTATTTTGTACTTTCATAGAACCCCACCCAAATTGAGATAGTAAATAAGTGCACAAAACGCTATATCAGATTACTCGGTCCTATCACCTGAATGTTTGTTTTTTCTTAAAAGTGCGTTGTATTATTATATTAATATAAGAATATTAAATGCAGTTAGTTGAATAGAGACCAGTGTTACCAATGTGAGTAAAAATGCTCACATTGGTAACAGGATTAAGGTACTAATTGTAGCGAAATGCCTAAAGACAAGTGCGAGGATTTTGATCTTTTATGTATTTTCTGGTAAATTACATTTTATTTAATAACTTATTGTTCCCGAAGCGAGTTCCTAACTTGTTTTGAACATACTGTATAAAAATATTACAACAGGGTAAACATATGATGTTTTTAGTACTTCGGCCCGAAAAATTCACTTTAACAATAAACACAAGAACTATACGCAACGCGAAATTTATGGACATAACGATTTTTTCCGGTTTTTTACGATTTTTTAGGATATCTTACGATTTTTTCACCATTTTTTACGGGTGTTTACGCCTTGTTGAGGTTTTTTACGTTTTTTTGCGAGTTTTTACCACTTATTACGGGTTTTACGATTTTTTACGATTCTTCACTGTTTTTTTACGATTTTGTACGTTTTTTTACCATTACTACTTGTTACGATTTTTTGCAGTTTTTACGACTTATTACGGTTTTTTGCGAGTGTTTACAATTTTTTGCAAGTTTTTACGATTTTTCCATTTTTTTTACGATGTTTTTCCGGTTTTTTATTTTTTACGGATTTTTACGATTTTTTAGGATACCTTACGATTTTTTAGGGATTTATACGATTTTTCCGTTTTTTTACGGATTTTTACGATTCTGTACATTTTCTTTACCATTTTTTTACAGGTGTTTACGACTTGTTGATGTTTTTTAGGATTTTCTACAATTTTTTAGGATATCTTACGATTTTTTACTGATTTATACGATTCTTCACGTTTTTTACGATTTTGTACGTTTTTTGTATTTTTGCGAGTGTTTACGATTTTTTGCGAGTCTTTACGATTTTGTAAGTTTTTTTAACATTTTTTTAGTTATTACGGTTTTTTTACGATTTTTTGCAAAATAGAGTGTGTTTTACTTCTTCGCTTTAATTCAACTATTTCCAATTCAAGGGTTATAATTCCTATTTTGTTTTGTTGGCAACGACGCTCATTCTCAATGAAGATCTCCTTTGCCGTTTAGGTGAAATTCGCGGTAACGTCGGTATGTATTTTTTCTCACTTACGGCATTTTAGTGATACTTAATTAAACAGAGATGCATGTGTGTGTGCGAGGATTTTGTGGGGAATTTTTTGTCTGTGTGTGAGCGAAATGGGATCATTTCAAACAGAACAGTGGAGTTTTTTATAATTATTATGTTGACCTGAATCGTGCATTTGTCGTTTAATTAAATTTCATTTAAAAAGCCAAATCCACTGTTTTTATTTACCCCATTAACCAATAGTATGTTCATTCTCATATATTATTACAATTTCTGAATATTTATTAAAAATTCATTTTATTGAGATGAAAATAAAAGTTTAGTGTCTTTATAAGATTATTTTCAACAATCTAAAATAAAATCAAATTTAAAAACAAAAGCAAAAATTTTATTATTTCTAAACTCATAAAAATATAAAATAAAAACTTGGAATAAAGAGTATATTTATTTTACGTTGAGCTAAAAATACCGGAATACGAAGGCAATGTTTATAGACGGATCAGATGAGAATTTCTAGTTATATTTTTAGAATAAGTTATTGAACATTTCCTAAGTGTTGATAAAACCAGCACGGTTCGTTTTAGATTAAAATATTTAAGGAAACACTGGTTATAAGTTTTTTGTTTTCATACTTTAGAAAATTGAATAACACTTTTATATTTATCCTAAAGCAGTGGTTTCAAAGTGTGGGTCGCGAATTAAAAAATAAAACAAAAATTACTTAACGTGTGTAAGTCAAAAAGTATGGAAATAAAAGGACTATTAACTTAAGATATTCTCGAAGGACCACATCGTTGTGTAAGATAACGATGAAACTTGATTTTATATTAAAAAAACACACGGTAGGATTTCTAAAGAGCTTTTTCGCTTTTTTATTTGTAATCAAGCACAAGAACTATTTACTTATATTACGAACACAATTAGAAACCAGACATTGTTAAGAGCTCAATACCGACACTGGATGTGTGTTCACTTTACAATGCACTAATCATGCCTTTGTAATAGTGGATTATATACCGGGCTGTTACAATTATCTCGTCTATTATCAATGTCCTAGGGATATTACTAAATAATTAAAATACAAGGTGGACCAAAATTGTCGAGCAATGTTTCTAGTGGTGATAGAACACCTAAAAATAAGTAATGTTTGTCCAATGAACCTATGTCCAAAACCGCTTATCAAGGGTGCGACAAACCCTTGAAAGGGCCTAACGATAATTGGTTTTTCATGAATATCTTTCGAGATGGGTACGATACAATATTCAATTTCTAGGTAGTAACTAAAGGTACAAAGATACGATATTTAAGTATTTTGTCTTCGAATTCACTAAGGGTATTTTTCAAGGGGTAAGTTAAGATTTTTTTTAGGTAGTTTTTTTTTGTTATCAGCCATTTTGAAAAATAATATTTTCAGAAGTTTTTTCTTCAAAAAGGTGCTCTTGATGTATTTGACAGAAGACCAAGATAGTGGCTGAGTAACAATTTTCCAAACAGATGGAGTGGTATTTAAAATCTAAAACATACCAACGCGAAATTAATAATATTGCAGAACTAAGACAAAGAATTTCAAATGAATTCGCTGAGTATTAGAAAATTTAATTCCTAACCTAAAAAGAAGAATTCAGTTGTTGTCTATATAAGAGAAAGGAAGACATTTTGAGCAGTTATTGTAATATTTACTTAAAATATTTTTCATGTACCTCAATTAATTCACAATAAAAAAAGCATTCTCGCAAGTAAAGCACGCATTTTTGAACTCAAATTACACGAAAATGATTACTTTTTGGATGATACATTAATAGTACCTTTTTTCAATTTCCGAAAATAGTATTTTAATATGCATTTTCCAAAACAGTTGATAACAAAGAAAAATGTCTAAAAAAATGGTAACTCACCCCTTGAAAACCTTAGATACTACCTAAAATTTGAATATTGTCTCGAAAGATATTCATGAAAAACCAATCATCGTTAAGCCCTTTCTGTGGATTGTCGCACCCTTAATAAAAGTTTTTGGGCATAGGTTTATTAGACAAACATTACTTATTTTTAGGTGTTCTATCACTCCTAGAAGTATTGCTCGACAATTTTGGTCCACCTTGTATATTAATTATATCGCGAACGGCGCTTAAGATGTGTTTCTAAGTCAAAATTTTTAGTCGATGTAAAAATTTCAATAATGTTTTACAGAGCTTACATCCGCTCGATTATGGATTATGGATCTGTGTTGTACGGATCTGAGAGTAAGTCAAATTTAGGAATAATTGACCGAATTCAATACAAAGCAATTCGTATTTGTATTGGTGTATCTTCACCATGTCATGCAATAATCTGTCCATCAGACGAGATTATCTAGCAAATAAATATATTATTAAAATATGAGAACTAGCCGATCTTACAGAGCAATGTATAACAAAATTCTGGAAGATTAAAAATAACCCTCCATTAGTTGAATCTTCCCTTTATATCCATCCTTTAAAATTACAAAAATTATTCATATATTTACACGGACGGGTCAAATGTCTTTCTTTTCAAATTCGGTTACATAACACATGTTCTATATACAATGCCGAAATGCGCAATCTGGCAATCTCTAGTATATATTCAAAACAAAAAAGTAGGCGATAGTGTAATCATAACAGATTCTAAGTAAGTCAGTCTTGGAAGCATTAGCATCCAAACATTTTTATAACTAATTAAAAAATACTCACACTTGATTATTCCGCGACGTTTTGTCTCTTCGGGGCCACCATCAACTTTATTTTTTAAATACGGACCTGTCTATTTTATTTAAAATCATTAAATCGCTTCGAATACTAAAGTCAACGATATAACTTGATTATTCCGTTATGTTTTATGTCTTCAGGACCATCATCAACTTTATCTATTCAAATACGGACCTGTCTATTTTATGTAATATTATTAAATCGCTTCGAGTACTAAATTTAACGATATAACTTGATTATTCCGTGACGTTTTGTCTCTTAGGGGCCACTATTTAATATTATTAAATCGATTCGAATACCAAATTCAACGAAAACTTGATTATTTCGTGCTCTTCGGGGCCGTAATGAACTTTATTTTTTAAATACGGACCTGTCTATTTTATTTAAATTCATTGCTGTGATTCGAAGTATACTTCATTTAGATATCAGGAAATTCTATTTAATTGTTTATTTATTAAATATTACAATAACAAATGCTATCGTTAGTAATGCTCTAGGTCTAGAATCACTAGCAGGTGTATTGTTGTCTCCCCCTCAGAAAATACGTAAAACCACGTATGTCATTGATCGGGCAAAACGTCACAGAATAATCAAGTGTTATTATCGTTAAATGTAGTAGTCAAAGCGATTTGGTACTATTAAATAAAATAGACAGGTCCGTATTTAAAAAATAAAGTTGATGGTGGCCCCGAAGAGACAAAACGTCGCGGAATAATCAAGTGTGATATATCGTTGAATTTAGTATTCGTAGCGATTTAATAATATGATATAAAAAAGACAGGTCCGTATTTAAAAAGATAAAGTTGATGGTGGCCCCGAAGAGACGAAACGACAGATTTAAAATTTAACTGTGGCAGTTTATAACGTGTTAGAATACAACAAAAACTTTTAATAAAGTTATTCCAAATTTTGTATAATAACCGAGCTTTGGCAAAAAAACGATTTTCGACAAATTCGGATTTTGTCGTTTAACTCCGGAACCAATAGGAATATTTTAGGTTTCAAAAAATCGTTTTGTCTATTTTTATATTTCGCACATTTTTCCCCATTTAACCGTCTTTTTAGTGTCTACCGTTTACGAGATAGCAATACTGTCCCTATTAAAAAGTAGTATTTCATTAGGAGTCCAGAAAATAGGCTTTTTCCGTGCGCGTGACAAATTCATGCAAATCACGGGAAAAGCATTTATGGACGTGTAATGAACGATATTTTTTATTATAGTTCGTTAAAAATGAAAACATAATAATAAAATATTACATAAAAAAGACGCAAAAGAAACTTGGAACATTTTCATTTTCACAGTTGTAGGAATGAAAAAACTTGGAACTACTAGAATATTGAAAATCAACTAACTATAACTATACTATCAAAGCAGCGTTAACAAATACTGTTTTTAATTTGAATTATTATTAATGGTTATGTTTATTGAACAATTCGTATTATTACAAAGGTTCAGTCCTTTTGGAGTTTCAATTTGTGAAACTGCAGTTACTAAAGCAGACTCTTCACAAATGTCTTGATTTTCTCGAACGAATGATACAGTTGCTGTATTTTGCGAGTGAGAAGGGTTAAACAGTTTACGTGTTACCTCAATTTTTCTTTGTGTAGACTCTTCTATATACCCTGCTGCTATATTGGAAGAAGGCCACCCTCTGTGTCTTTTTAGAGTGAGTAAATCAGCACCGCTTTCCACCAACATGGTTGCCGAAGAACGCCTTAGTCCATTCCCGGTATATTTTCTGGGATCATCTAGTTTTAAGTATTCTGCAACAATTTTCGGAATACCACTGATGGTATGGCATCCAACGTGCTGATTATAACACCTTCCATTTCGATATGCAACAAATAATCTTTGGCTGTTCATATTTTTCTGTCGTAGGCATATTTACGATAAATTGTGCAAGGCTCAAATGTACATCCATCAAAGATCCCCAAACACTAAAATTGCTTTTGGTAGTAGATATTGTTCATCTGGAGCTTCACATAAAAATTTTGTTACTTGTTCTGCTGTCAAAACTTTGGGACTTTTTTGGAATATATCCTACGGCTTGACGCTTCAGGAAAGCAATAGTTTTTGGATATTTGTTTATGGCCAAACAACTCTTTAGCATTGAGAATCGACTCCACAACGTGGAAGATTTCATAGATTTAGCTTTTTCGACAAAATAAACTAGAAGAATATCGTCACTTAGTTTTAATTTTGTTCAGATTTCGCCATTCTGTAAAAATTTGATATTCGTGTTCATATCTCGACCTGGATTTTACTGGTAATAAATTCGCGGTCGCTTGTGCCGCTTGCTCTAGGATATTATCGGGAATTTCAGGATTTTCTTCAGAGTTCATTTTGTTGGCATAAATTTGATTGACAGAGAATAAACAATGCTAACAAAACAGTGTTTGGCATGTATGATTCGTTTCCATGGTTATTCTCATAGTTTTTCCGTGCGCTAGCCCGAAAAAGCCCATCTTACAATATTACTAATATAGATGAAAATAAGGTGTTTTCAAAGAAGTATAATAAAAAATATTTTCCATACCACTGACATTATACCGTTAATAAAAAAGGCATGTAAAAATAGCTGGAATATTCTATGACAAGAATATGTAATTAGCTCAAAAAATCCATATACATCCCTTCACATCTTGCTAAACTCGGAATTATCAATTCCTCTATATGTAACCTAACCAATCTTCAAAAGCTGATCTCAATCATTGAATATTTTCCTGCAGTAATCATACCGATCAAATAAACACGTTCATCAATACGCTTATAGAGAATAATGTGCAATTTCCTATAAATTTAACACAATTAACCTTAAATAAAAAAAAATTACCTTGATGCATTAGTACTCCTGATAAAAACAGCAAATATTCTGATTAAAAAAAAAAATTAAAAAAATAGATGACTACTTTTTACTACTTTTTTTGTGGCAGAGGACCAAGTTTCCCAATGCCAACGCCCAACATAACAACATATCGCGCACTTCACTGGACCAGAATGAATTTAAAATTATTATAATGACAACCTTCCTTCAATATAAGGTCAGTCATGACAGTTGTAACCACCGCCGATAGATGGAATCACTCGCGTCCGAGTTTCGCATACCCAGATAACCTTATGGTATACCGCGGTCGAAGTCGATCTGGTTTTCATTTTATTGGTTAATTGTGAGTTTTAACAGTTTTTAGAAGTTAATACATAAGTTCTCAGCACAGTAGGGCAAGTAAAGCACGCCCTTCTAGCCGGTAGTGATTTTGTGAATGCCATAACGACCCCTAGAGTATTTATCTTCATTGACGCTGCCCGATGCAAGTGACCTTCACACTATAAACGGAAAGTGGCGCCCGAAGCATTCCAAAACCTGGACCAAGGCGGCAAGACGCAAAGAGCGTCACAATTTACGCTTACCATGCCGCGACATGGACTAAGCTTCAGATCCAAGGTTGGCGATCATGTTTGAACGTCGATTGTGAAGCGATTAAAGGAAGTCAAATATTTTTATAAATTTTACATTACACTTTTAATTGCACAATCAATGATAATATATTTATAGAGATTATTATCATATAGTATGAGGATATATATGCTGTCCTTCAATAGTAGGAATAGGCTGACGTTAAATAAAAATTAAAGAAATCAGACAGTTAATGCATTATCAATTTTCACTAACAATGACACATGATGAAATTAATTTACGGACAACAGACGACTGGCTAAAATTCCAAGCTAATGAAGGCCATGTACTAAAGTAGTATAACATATTATTTAGCGCGCATGTTTTCCTTATAATTTTACACTATAGTATCTATAACGGGTCGTTCACCTAACTAACCCACTACCTATTGTCTTTAATGACCTGCTTATCGTTTTTTGTCGCATCTTTCTCATCGAGTTCGTTAATTTCTTTCGATTTTTTACGGTTATTGCGATTTGAAGGTGAACTCTGTGAAAAATAATTGTTTGTTATTGACTGGAATGAATCATCAAAATGTTGTTTTCTAGTTTTTCTTTTCTTTGTTCGCCCACTTTGTTTATCGGCCGACCAAATTTGGCAAAGTATAATTATAATTTAAATTAACTTTTATCAGTTTCCAACTTAAATTTGTATAATAAAACTGGTTGTAAACTATATATGCTCGAAACTAGTATTAGACGTAAACCCTAATGAATATACTTATTTCATTGCATCTTAAAAAATCAACCTTTTTTATTTTGCGTGAATACATATTTTTTAGACTTTTTTCTATATTTTATGCAAAATATGGGAGCGATTTTGGATTTCGCAGCGTTAGTAGATGAAGATTTGATGATGTGTATGAGGCCTTAGTTTTACACATTCTTCATGATGAGAACTTGGTCAACAATGGCCGTTTTAACTTAGACAACTTGTCCAATTTAGAGTGCAAAAATCTATTAGTTTGACAAAAAAAATCTGCTTAGGTTATCCAGAGGGTTGGGTATACCAGAGAAACTCTAACCATGGGGAATAGAGTAACCATTCCAGGTAGTTTTCTCCTACTTTGTTGTATTGGTTATCTTTGATTGTATCTCAGACGGAATTATGACGTCGTTAACATATTTCTTAACTAATATCGACGTAAATGTTATTTATTACTTGTGAGAGTTCAATTAATTTTTCATTGTCACAATGCCTTCCGGGTATAATAAGAAATAGCAAAGTTTAATTTTGACGTTGATTAATCACTTTTCAAGAGAAAGAGATGCTGGGATACCGCTTTTACCGTTAAATGCAGTCTACAACGTTTGGGTTCACCCCAAAAATATAATCGTATAATACATTCTTACAGGGACGTTAAACATCCCCAAGCTAGAAATTTGAAACAAATCAGCTGAAAAAAACGGAGGTTTCAAGTTACAAAAAATTACTAAATTATGATAAAAGGTACGCAACGCATAAAGCAAAATACAATTTTTGGCATTATCAAGTTATTCATACAAACACACCTTAATATGCGTCATTGAAAACAATCCTTAACATATGTCATTGATTATATATCAATTTTGAGGTTATATGTAAAATAACAATCAAATAATATATGACAAACGTAAAACAGCAGAATACGTCACCGATTATGACGTAACAAACTCTACTCCGTTTTTGGATGTACGTAGAAAGCCGTATCTTTATGTCAAACGTATCATAATTAACACTGCGCATGCGTAGCTGACAATAGACGCGTTTACGTCTATTTTTGATGCGCTGTCTTAAGTGTCTATTATCTCACTGCGATATATGCCAACCACAATAAAAAAACTTTTTGAAATTTTCTATTTTCCCAATTTTTCATATTTTCCTGTTTTTCATTATTATTTTTGTTTTTCATTATTTTTTCCTGTTTTTCACCATTTATTTATTTTCTATTTTTTTCCTATTTTCCCTTTTTCCATTAAGTTCGGATGTTTTTCACTATTTGCCACTATGTTCCCATACACTTTCCTATTTTTGTCTAATTTCCCTTTTTTCCCTATTTTTTTCTATTTGTCTTGTACTTATTTTTCCCTATTTTGCCCCATTTTTCACTATCTTTTTTTAAAAATAAATATAATAAATATAGCATGTCCCTTAATTAAAGTATATAAGATAAATATAAATTTATATATCTACATAGCTGCAGGCCGGTTATTTTTGTATGTTGATAAGAGCTTAAGTATTACAGGAACTTAATTAATATAGATAAGATTTTTAGTTTCTAAATCACACAAGGAAGTTGTTAACGAGGAAAATTTTAAATATTGGATTAAGGTGTTTTTTATATCAACAATCAATTGGCAAAGCATTTACAAAAATGTATTACATAAAATATAAAAATCAGCTAATTTTATAAACAATTAAGTACTGTAAATATTATTTATCACTTTTTTTTCGCTATACATATTTATTTTTTAAAATTACAGTTAAAACGTAATTAGAACTTTTTAAGCATAGCTAAAAACTAATTTTTGTCTCGGTCGTGCTCTTTCAGACATGACGGTTTGCTCCGGACGATAAAAATCGGACGTTTTTTACCGTATACTACGATTCAATTCATTCTCTTCAGTTCGAGCCGAGATCTAGTGCCACAAGCCAGTGCACCATACAGAGCGACCTGACCAGTAGGACTGTAAAAAGCCAAGCAAAGCACCTTTTTTCTCCATTTTATTCATAAATTACCCAATTTTTATTTTTACTTTTGTCACCTTTTAATTGCTTTTTTGTCTCCCTTTTTTTCTCTTAATTTTGCCACTTTTTGGTACTTCTCTCCCCTCGTAGTAGTAAACGGAATAATTTACAGAAATTACCGCTATGTGTTGATCCACATTGAAGGCATTATATTAAAGAGACGTAGATATACGTAAACTAAAATCATGCTCAGAACCAACAACAAAAGGGCGTTAGGGCCTAACTTCGTTATTATTGGTCTAATTTGATTGCGCGGAAAAAGGTATTTTATTACAAATGTGACGTAGTAAATAAACAAAAATCATGCGCAGTAGAAATGGCTCAAGTTTTCTTTTTTAAATTTGTCATTTTTTTATCTCAATTTCTTTCTGTCAAAAATTTCCCCTTTTGTCTTTTTTTACCTCCACATTTTCAAGAACATTTATCCTATTTTTTTTTTAATTAAATTACCTCTTTTTTGTCAATTTTGCTCTTTTTATTAATAAATTACCCATTTTCGTCAATTTTGCTGTTTTTTTAAATAAATTACCCTTTTTTTAAATAAATTAACCATTTTTTAGATTTTTTGGTCTAACCTCTCCTAGGGTACTCTACCCTCTCCTATATGGAAACCCTGGAAAATGGTCACTACTTCCACAATTAATTTGCTCAGTGGCGTGCTCATATATTTTAATTTAAGTATGGTTTCAGAATTTACAAAACTTCTGAAAAGTACCCATTCCATTGGCGTACACAATTTGTCTATTTTATTGTACTAATAAAATATTGATTCATTAATACATTATAACCTTTTACATTTTACCATTTTGGAAATCGGTTATTTACATTGGCGTGCTCATTTCATTAATTTATATTCGACTTAATGATTCATAAAAGTTCTCTTGTCACTTTCAGTGGCGTACACCTTAAATATTTTTATTACTACAAGTTCATGTTTAGCCGAGTGAGAAATCCAGAAAATTACACACCTGTCTTTTTCCTTGTCGGTTTTTTTTTATTAAATAAGGATAATTATTTTTACTTGATGATTTTATTTAATTAATTGGCTTTAACTTTTAGCAACAAATACCCAGGTACTACCCAGTAAGGAAAGTAAAACAGCTGCACTGACCGCTAAAAGCTTTGGTCCAATACCATAAAGGTCCATATTATTTTATATCTACTGACGCTGCACGAAGCAAGTGGCCTTCCAACTATAAACGGTAGGTGGCGCCCGAGACAACCCGTTACCTGGGCTAAGGCGACAAAATATTCATCTCTTAAAAGCATCCGTACTCAGTATTCGAGTATTTATTTATTTGTATTCGAGTATATTTTGAGTATCCGTATATTTTCTTTGTCACTTGCTAAGAATCCACCCGGTATTATTGTACAATTAAAAGTCTAAAAATAAAGGCTTATTCGTATATTTATGTCACTTAATGTTAACTAATATTGTATGGTAAATTATTAATATGAACAATGGCTATTTATATAATTATTACTATCATAAAAAAGAACATAATTTGACCAAACATAATTGTTAAATCAATAAATTTATACTAATATTACGGATATTATTATTATAAAGTATTTCTCATTTATTATAATAAGCGACATTACGGCTTCAAACAAAACATATCAAAACTTTTTTTATTGTTAAATTACGAGCAACCATTTTTCAAAGTAAAATCAGAACTTTACGTCACTTTGACTTTGGAATTTTATATATAACATACCGAGTCCAATAACAACGTAGCTAATTTGATCCTAATTCATAAAAAACACATGCAAAATGTCGTATCAAAAAATATTGTTAAATAGATCAATACTTTTATAACAGATAGATAATTTTACCAAATTAAAAATAACTCAAAACCTAAAAGATTCAGGCATACTTTTTGAAATTTGCTGCCAATATAATTATAAAATACAGTGTATCCTATTTAAAATAAAATAAGAACAATATTGGCGTTTGAATAAATAATAATAATAATACTCAGAAACTCAAAGGTTATGCGGATAAAGGACGGTTATTATTATTATTTTCCATCGCGGTCTGGGGCGATTTACGGATGATTGATGGCGCCATTTGGGTGTAGGTGCATTAAAATTCGTAAAACCACCACCATCATATGTCATTAGAGATTCGCTTCATTTTAGACATCCTGTATAATTTTAAATAACTAGAGATACATTATTTTCTTCTAATAGCGTTATTCACTGACAATAATTGAGGTGCCCTCAGTGCTAGCTGATTACCGTAAGTTAGTATATTTTTTTTTGATATTGAGACAGTTCTTTAGAGTCAGAAGACGACGAACTCGATTCGACCATTTCTTCCAGAAAATACATAAAATCTACTTTTTCTTTAACCGTTCGCAACATATTAATAATTATCATAACCTAAAACGTCATTTATTTTTTTGCATTTGCCCAAACCCTTCGGTCCATTTAGTGCATAAAATTTTGCCCTCAGTTCATCCGCTATGAGTGACAGCTGACTAGTGGATTAGGCGCTCCAAAAATATTTTGCTCTAAAATGACCAGTGGAACGTTCAACTTGCACTCAGTGCACAAAAGTGCAACCAGTGAAAAACGCTATAAGTTATCAGTTTTTTTTTACAGTTTTCGAAATAATAAAATATCTCGAAAACCACAAGGGAATGTTTAAGAAAGTTGGTCTTATTTTTAACGTATAATCTCTAAATTCAATAAAATATGAGACGCGGCGGAACAACTCATTTCCACATCACCGCAGAGGGTAGCTTTCGGCGTTTTTCTACGTGGTTTCCTTTTAAAGAAAACAAATAAATTAATAGTAATTACGTTTATTCAATGTACACAAAAAGGAGTCATGTTTTTTAAGCCACCGTCTGGGCCTTAATTCTCGACTTCATTCCTATAGGAAATTCGACCTTTTGCCTTACTTTTTGTATGTAATATTTCTGGTTTCCTATAGGAATAAAGTCGAGAATCGAGGCCCTGGTCAGTTCCCAATAGTAAAAATGGACCTTTTCATTTACAAAAAATAAATTCTAAAACTTTATAAGTTGATTGTATTTTATACGAAACGCGTTTTAAAATGTTTCCATGACGTCACGTTCACTGCTTGATATACAAAAAATCACATTAGCTACTGTTTTCTTTACTTAAAACATTCAAAGATTCTGAGCGTGAATTCCTTTTGACGAAGAGCGATCATTGGCAACGCTGCAATTTCTTAACGCAGTTTCTTAAATAAAATTATAATGTTCCTTAAACAAAAGTATGACGTAATGTAGTCAAAAAGCATTTTTTAGATATTTTCAGTTATAAAAATTGTAAAATAATTTCGGGGAATCGCTTGACAAGTACTGAACTTTGGTTTTTCTTGTATTTTGGGTTGAATTCCTTTATACCGGGTAATTGCAAATCGCAGTGAACAGTCATTTCCTTATCTGATATTTGCTAGAAATCGAGATGAATAGAGAAAAACGATTGATAATATTTTACTACGTGATGCCAAAGAACGAGTCTATTAAGTATTAAATGACAAATCTCATACGTCACAATTCAGATATAACGGCAAATTGAGGTGCGCATCTTACAAAACGATGCCAAATTTAGTGAACGTGACGTCACGAACCCTCTTTTTTCCTGATTATGGAATAATTAGCTATCAAAAAATTCCAAAAAAAATCAAGAGATCGGACGACAGTGAAAATTCATCAACGCACTAGTTATATTTTCAAATTACTTAAGATGTAGTAGTTTGATCAAATCGTGATTAAATGGCGAATTATATAATATATATTAAAAATGTATTATACGATTATATTCTTGGGGTGAACCCAAACGCTGTAGACTGCATTTAAGGGTAAAAGCGGTATTCCAGCACCTCTTTTTCTTGAAAAGTGATTAATCAATTTCAAAATTAACTTTGCTCTTTCTCATTATACCGGGAAGACATTTTGACAATGAAAAATTAATTGATCTGTCAAAAGTAAACACTCAAATTAATTTAAATAACAAATTTAAACCTTTATTTAAGAGTCTCGGGAGCTTGTGATATTTAATAACTTTAATTTTAAGTACAATCACTTATTTTGCCATCCACTTGCCATTCCTAATTCTTCTTCTTTTCCTTTAAACTAATACTACCTTGTTCTTACAACCAACTGTCATTTTCTTCTCTCTTTTTCCAAATCTTACAATACATAATTCTTCTTTCACACCTAACCTTATTCTAACCCCACTTTATCCACGCTGCATGGTACAATCCACGTGTTTAATTAAGATTTTACTCAATGTTCTCCTTTAAAAGGATAACTATGAGGCCATGGTCCGATATAGGGCATAAACAACTTGTTATTGTTGGCAAAACTCCGGTTTTGAATATGTATTCAATTCATAAGTTTTCCTTTTCGCACTTCAAATTATGACTTGTAGGTATTTGTTAAAATTTAAGTAATGTTTGTTAACTTAATTTCCCCCTTTCAATTGTAGTTGTCCTGAAGATAGCCGGTTAACTGGCCGAAAGCGCTTGACAATTTTTTCAAAATAAATTTCACTACACACTTTAATAGTACAAAATCTGCGTTTCATTTCTAAAATAACATTTAAGTCGATATTAGTTAATAAATACCTTAATGACGTCATAACTCCGTATCATCAATAGGGAAGTTGGCAATCCCGCATGAGTTGCTTCTACTTAGAACGATTCACACAACTAAAATTTTCATTTACAAAAGTTGTCCTAGTTTAATTTGTCTGGAAGCGTACCACAACATAATAAAATTCTTAACAAGGACGGTGACTAGTTTCGGATTATAGCCATCTTCAGGCCAATTATAGTTTATATTAAATAGTAAAAGAAGTATTAACAACGCTAATAAAAGAGCACAATGAATGCGTTAGGTATATGAAAATAAAGTAAAAATGGTAAAAAAGTATTGGAAATTGGTGAAGTAAGGAATCAATTGAAATTGAAAAAACAGAGGATTGTGGCGATGCTTTAAAAAAAAAGAGGTTTGTTATGAGTCCTAATGTAAATATTTATGGTTTATGTTGGAAACAACTTCTCTCTCTAATACTACAATTACCCCTATCATATCTCTGATTTAGCATCTTTAACATTTTTTCATTTATTTCATATTATATTAAATGGCAACTAAGCTTCTAATACTTGTCAATACTGACAACATCACTTAAAGTGAACTGTTGGATTCGAGCCAGCCCTACTGAAAGTATGTCGTGAATGGACTACTTTATTATATCTGTTTTTAAACTCTCTGGACAATCTTTAAAATCCGAAACAAGTATTCAATTTAACATTGTTGAGAGTCTTAGCATACAATCGTCTCCTAAAAGTAGCATGCTTAAAGAGCTTTATTTATGATAATTTTATGTAGCGAAAATTTCTCACATGACTGCGACGAGTGAGGTCAATCTTTTTTTCTTTGGCCGCTTCAATTTCACATCCTGTATCGTCATTATCGCCGAATACCACGGCCCGCCGTTATTTTTTTCTTGCAAACTACTAACCGACACTTGTTTTTCTCCAAGCGACTCGCCCATCAATGGACTACCTAATAAGGAATCAAAATGAGCATCGAGACTTGGTTAAACCTGTCGAGGAATGCCTCTTTATAAAGCGCCCAAAAAAACAGTGCAGCGTTCAATTTTCTTAAAGAGTAAGTATCAAGACAAATTCAATTAGTCTTCAAAATTAATAAGTTAATCCTAAATAGGACATTGAGAATTGGCTTTTACACATAGTTGTCTAAAAAATGCTTCAAACGCAATTATTTAATTATAAATCAATGCTTGAAATTGTATTATTTTTATTATTGTTGTTATTCATATTTTTGAACATTTATTCTTGTCCACTCAAATTCGTACTTCTCTCATTCATTGTGTTATTTTTTCTATCAATTTCTAACAATACAAGCCGAATTTCCAAAAAGATTCAATTAATGTTTAGTTGTTAAAGGATTTGAAACAGCTGAAATTTTTATTAAATAAAGGAGTCCAAAATTGTAAGGCGTCCTGTTATCCCCCGTCCTTTTGTCCAGCGTCCTTTTCTCCCGTGTCCTTTTTCCGCGTTCCTTTTGTCCGGATACCCTCTTTAGGGAAGGAACAAGCTTTAAAAATGCCAAAAATTGAGTCAGAAAATAAAGTTGAAATATCACTAAAAAAATGTCCGGTGAATTCAAACTAAAAGATTTTTTTTTTAATTTGTGATTGTGGATTTGGACTCTTGGTTAATGTTTTATAATCCCGGAGTTTTCCAGGTTTTCTATGACCTAATTTTTTTTTCAGAAAACAAATTAATTCTATTATCAAAAATTGAAATCACTGATGGTAGATTTTGTTATTTTTTCTAAATACTTTGATCGACAGTTCTCAATTTTTGTAGATTTCGAAAAAAAAATTTTTAAATAATAGATACAAATGAAATAAAATTTCATATTTTCAACTTTTTGGATCTTTTAAACTCGAAAAATGATTGTTTCAAAAATTAAATTTTTAAACTAAAATTTTTTTCTTTAAATAGAAAAATAAAATTTCATATTTTCAACTCATTTTTTAATATTACATTTTTTCCAAAATTTGGATCTTTTAAACTCGAAAAATGATTGTTTCAAAAATTAAATTTTTAAACTTAAAAAAATTTTCATATCCCGCGAAGTCGCGATTTAATTACTGTACAAAAATGAGTTTCGTCAAAAGAAACGCTAGGGAGATAATAAATTGAAATTGGGCCATCTTGCGGTTGCTCAGTAGTATCGGCTCAACCATCCATCAAAATTATCAAAAAACATTAGAAAAAGTGGAACAGGAAGAAGATAGTTAAAAAAAGCCAAGCGAAGTTTTTTCTTAGTATTGTTTTCCTCATTTTCGGTTTTGTCCTGTTTTTCCTAATTTTGTCTTTCGTATCACCTTTTGATTCTTTTTTTTTACACTTGTTTTTTCTCCATTTTTCTCTTCGATTTCTTTTCACACTTGTTTATTGTCCAATTTTTTGTAATTTTTTTCTCGCACTTAGTTTTTACCCATTTTTCCCTTGTTTGCTTTTTACCCACTTTTTCTCCTTTTTTTTGGTCACAACAAGACAGTTAAAACTATGCCAAGCTAAGTTTTTTCTTAGTATTGTTTTCATCATTTTCGGTTTTTGTCCTGTTTTTTCCAATTTTGTCTTTCGTATCACCTTTTGATTCTTTTTTTTTCACACTTGTTTTTTTCTCCATTTTTCTCTTCGCTTTCTCAAACTTGTTTATTGTCCAATTTTTTGTACCTTTGTTCTCGCACTTAGTTTTTAACCATTTTTTCCCTTGTTTGCTTTTTATCCACTTTTTCTCCTTTTTTGCTCACAATTCTTTATTTAAGTCCCACTTTTTTCCAACACTCAGTTTTTGGCCATCTTTATCTGATTTTTTCTTCCTTCACTTATTTTTGTCCCATTTTCACAATTTATTTTTCACACACTTGTTTTTGTCAAAATTTTTACCTCAATTTTTTCCCCAATTGTGTTTTTTCACAAATGTTTTTTGTCCCATTTTTTTCATTTGCGTATTTTCTCCCACTTTTACCCACTTTTTTCTCCCAATTTTCCTCACTTTTTCCACATATGTTTTTTCCTCCATTTCTCCCTTTTTTTTGTCAAACTTGTATTTTTGTCTTATTTTTTCCTCACTTTTTTTCTCACACGTAGTTTTTCCCCCATTTTTTCCCACTTGTGTTTTTTACATGAATGTGTCGCCCTTTTTTGCTCACAATTGTTTTTTTAACTCCTATTTTCGCACATTTTTTTGCACACGTGATTTTTTACCCCTTTTCCAGGTTTTCTATGACCTAATATTTTTTCCAGAAAACAAAATAATTCTATTTTCAAAAATAGAAATCACTGATTGTAGATTTTATTATTCTTATCTAAACACTTTGATCGACAGTTCTCAATTTTTCTAGATTTCGAAAAAAAAATTTTTTTTAAATAATAGAAAAAAATGGAAATAAAATTTCATATTTTCAACTTTATATTTTTAAATATTACATTTTTTGCAAAATTTGGATCGTTTAAACTCGAAAAATGATTGTTTCGTAACTTAAATTTTTAAACTTAAAATTTTTTTATATCCCGGAGTTTTCAAGGTTTTCTATCACCTAATATTTTTTTCCAGAAAACAAAGCATAGAACAAAATAATTCTATTTTCAATTTTTATTTATATTTAAGAAATTTTAAAATCTGATTCTTTTAATTCCAATTTTTTTAAACGAAATGGTATCTAATTTTTAAAACTATATTTTAGGCGTTTTTATAATTTCACTGCTTAAAAAAGGGGTACCAAAAAAAATAGATAGCGTCATCACGATGCCATGATGACGTCATGGCATAAACAGGTACGTTAAGAAAAAGCAGAACTAAATTAAAAATTTTAACTAAAAAAATCATCAATAAATGAAACTCAAAATCATGTACCACAATAATATATATTTTATAAAAGGCAACTAGTTTCGGCTAACAAGCCATCTTCAGGTCATATATACAATGATAATAATTTTTAATTTACGAAAGCACAGCGCTTGATTAAAATTACAATACTAAGAGGGGGAAGGGAAACAGAGGTACATGAAAAGTTATAAAAAAATAATAATAATAAGGAACAGCTCTCTTGGAGAACTAACCTCTATTACTTGTAACAATTATTTTCTCTACGATGTTCCTTATTATTATTAATTTTTTATAATTTTTCATGTACCTGTATTACCCTTGCTCCCCGTGGCCTGAAGATATTTATAAAATATATTATTGAATTTCATTTATTGATTCATTTGTAATATGAATAACCTGTCGGATTTATAAAAAATCATGCTATAGATATATCATAAAAAATCTATTTTTAATCGTACTATTGTAACTTAAGAAATATTGAGATAGAGCCAAATGATATTTTAATTTCAGATATGATTTATTATTATTCCGATTATAAATAGTAATAATAAAGTTAATACTTTGTTGTCAGGTTCCGATGTCATGTTATTAATAGGTTAATTAACGTATACATAAAATATTAATTTGTTGTTAATTAACTATAAAATGTTATTTTCCTATTAGTTTACTTACAATATGAAGTATTTGCTTAGAGTGCTTACCTGGAAATAAAAAAAATAAAAATTAGAAATTACAAATGGTCTATAAATTTAAAGAAATAAAAAATCATAAAATAATTTTTTGGGGTGTCCCATGTAAAAATAGTGTCACTATTTTTAAAATTCAAACAATTTTATACTTCCATATTTATTATAAGTCAAGTAAAATTTTGAAAAAAAATTTTTTTTGAATAGTTTCTTTATGGTATTTATTAACTTTGCTGACTAAAATTATGTGACGTTTTAACCACTGAGTTCCAGGAAAAAGAAATTGTGTAAAAAATTTGGTCTTGTTTGGTCTGCTCTGTAAATATTGAACGTATGAAAAATTTTATTCTTATCAAAATTATAGCTTAATTACAGAAATACACAACAATAATTAATTAATAATCTACTTATGCCATAGTGTAGTAATAGTAAAGTGAAAAACGAAACTCGATTGGAGCTTTCGTTCAAAAGTTACATTGTTTACATCCAGACGTCCGGACACGATTTTTTTTGCATTTTCGCACTCAGAGAAAAGTGATACAAGGTGGGGGTAAGAATATTTTTTCGCCATCACGAAACTAATACTGAGGCTCTTTGGCCGTAGTAATAAATATTCCGGAAGGTATATCACAAATCCGAACTAAAGGGTAGTATCTTAAGGATTTAAATTGGGTGAAAAATCGTCCTTTTCTCTATTTTAATAAATATCTGTGTTAATAGTTTTCAAGTTATTCCGATTTCGTACTTTTGTAATTTTTGGTATTTTTCAATTTATTCAAAAAATTACCAGTCAAAATCTAATAGAAAAAATATGTTTTCAATGCAGTTTCATTTTATCTTTCGGAAAAAAATTATACCATCTCGATTTTATTTATTTAAAACATTTCACAAAAAATAATTACATATTCGGATTTAGTGGATCAAAATATAGCGAATTTAACTTTTTATTTCCACGTACCTCATTTTCGACTTAACTATTAATAAACTACCTTTAGATTTTTTATTATTTACATACATTACTTATTTATTGCATTATTCAAACAGGTGTTCACATTCAATTAGAGAAGAATATAAAACAGACAGTAACTAATCGCTAAAAAAATGGCAGTAATGCTCAAATTAATAATTCAAGTATATAAATTTAATTATAATAATTGGAAAAATGCTTAAATGGTAGATATACAAGTGTAATAGAAAATATCAAGATGGTAATTTGCAACATTACAATTATTAAATAATTTATGAAGCGTTGAAAATTTTAGAATGCTTGTTTATGGCATAGCCATTCTTGGTAAATTGAAATGAAGTTTTAGTAAACAAATTGAATGATTTCAATATGGATAAGCATATGAAAATTTATTATAGAATAACTTAAGCTACTTAAATAATGCATCATACCCGAGTATTCAAATAGATGTGTAAAATTTGAAAGATAAAGTTATGATTGAAGTTTCTCTATGTATTATATACTTCGTAAAATGAACTTACAAATTATATCAGCATATATAATGATAATGATAATAAATGCCTTTGTTTGCACTATTATTATAAAATAAAATACATTTTGACTGTTTAGAATCTGCAAATAATAATTTTGTTCAGTGTTGGCAAAGACCCTCTGTTCTATTGGACTGAAAGAGTAACACGCTTATCTGAGGGCTAGATTCACACAAATATAAATTTTTTGAATAAATAAAAAAGAAGAAAATTTTTCGAAAAGAAGAAGAAACTCAGTTTTTATATGTAACTACTTTGCGTTTCACGGTGGAGGCAAACTCTATTGAAAAAGAACAATTGAGAATTCTTTTTTTTTTGAGAATAAATAGTTTACCTATATAGTGCACATCTCAGAGTAAATATATATAGAGAGGGCATTCTATCCTTTTTACCTCTCGCCCTTCAGATAAGAGAGGTATAGGAATCATGCTAAAAATTGGGTAGTGAGTTTTCAATTGATAAACACGTTTTGGGGTCCCTAGAATACAATTTTAATATTTTCGCGATGATGTCTGTGTGTGTGTGTGTTAGTGTGTGTGTGTGTGTTTGGATGGATGTTGTAGTAACGATAACTCAAAAACTACTGAATAAAAAAATTTGAAATTTTGCATACAGGATTCTGATACCCTAGATTAGATCTGATTAGATTTTGGTGCCAATCGCACAACCGGAAGTGGCAGTTGCTATGGGTGATGACGCCATTATTATACAAAACGGCAATAAAGTTTTACACATATATTTTGTATACCCTATAGTTTATTTTCATCTCATTAAAATTTTCGAAACTTTTGCCATTGTTGCCAGATTTACAAAAATATATTTTTTTTTCATACTTTTTTGTGTCAACCTGTAAATTTTTGATTCAAAAATGGCGAGAGGTCATGTGCTGGCCACATCAGATTTTTTATTAAGCCAACATCTAGTTTACTTTTGTTGACATCGTCCTCTAGAAATTCCATAAGCGTACATTCTAGCAGGATAATTTAAAATCATACATTATATAGTTTACAGTTTGTGACTTGATTTGTGTTATTTTTGTAGTGTTATAGGTCGTACTAAATATTTTTGTAAACATTTTGAACTATTTTAAGTGATTTTCTTGAGAGGTTGTAAAGCATGAGAAAGAAATTTGAAAAATGTGGTGCTTTTCTCAAGCCATTAGATCATCAATCTTACACTTCATAAGTAAGTTAGGAAAGTAGTTTTTGAATAATTTTAAATATATTTTTATTATTATAGGTTTCCTGTTGATGAATCAAGACGAGTACAGTGGTGTGTATAATGCTCTGAATTTGGATCAATATAATTTGATAAGATTTGATAATTTTTTATTTTGCTTCCTATCTTTTTTATGTTATGTACCATTCAAATGTTTTATGTTATTCGCATGTAATCCTTACTGTAAACAAGGTTTTAGAAGCAATAAAAAATATTATTTATTTGATTCCATTATTAAATACGTACATTTAATATAAATTTACAAGCATTTGCTATGTTTTAACGTTAATATTTATCAGTATTACAGAAAATACAACTTTATCGAAATTATATAACTTCTCACGACATATTTAATTCAAATATGATATATTAATAATTTTCTATTTTTTGCTAAAATAAGTAAAAAGTTATAATTCTTTGTGTCGCCACTGTCTAATACCGTTTGTTTATATCACGTCAATTTTTATTGTTGATTTCGTCCTCTGCACGAGATTTTTCTGCGCGTCTCACGTCCCTCGCCCACAAACTTTGCCGAGAGAGAGGGCTAGATGTTGGCTTAAATTTTGTAAATGACATTAGTAGTTCCTTTATCTGAGGTGCACAGTGGTTGTTTTATGTCATTTTAATTGACAGATGACATGTTTATATTGACAAATATCAACAATTAACTCAAATCTTCTTTTTCTTTGTAATACTCTTACTATGAAGATCATGATTTGATCTATAATTTTTCTTTTCCAAAAGTGACAAGTAGATAAATATTCGAAAAGTCATGTCAGATCAAGACGACAAAAGAAAAGTTGGATAAAAAATTTTATCAGGCGGACTAGGGGTCTAAAGCAGTGTTAAAAGGGTTAGAGCCAGTCCCATCGGACTAAAATGTCCATTACTGATTTTGTTACTTTCATTAATTAACAATATTTAAGATTATATTCAGTATTATTTCGTGTCAGAACTCAGGGGTGCTAGTATTTCAAACTAGCCCTTTCAAACTAGCCCTAAGTGACTAAAACTGCCCAGTAAATAAGAAATTGAATAGTCTGGCCAAAAATTAGCGAAAACAAACGGTAGCAAAACAAACGGAACCTCGTAACACCCCTTAAAAATATCAATTTTTCATATTTTTTCGTGTCAGAACCCAGGGGTGCTATACTTAAAACCACCCATAAGTGACTAAAATTGATAAATAAATATAAAATTAAATATATTCGAGAAAAATTAGCACCATACAAATAGAACTGTGCAGCACATCTCGAGAGTATCTGATTTTTATAATTTACATTATTTTATATTATTTTACCGACTCAGAAGTCAATGCTGTACTTTGCAGAATTGCAGATCTTTTTGTAAAATTTTTATAAAACTTTAGCACCCTTTGTAATTTTCGGAAAAGGAAATCTCAGAGCAATTTTGTTAAAAAATTAAAATTTTGGCCAAATAAATTAGGTAATATTATCTAGTGATTTTTGCATTTTGAAATTTTAATTTCTTTCAGTTTGCGAGTAAAAAAAATCAAGGAGCTTTAAATTTCAAAATTTCATAATGCAAGTGCATGAATCCATCAATAGCACTATTTTGAATATAATAGCTTGTAATTGGTGTATCGTACACGTTTTATTACCCGTGATAGTTTTAAATCTACGTCAGGATTACAAAGGCCGCAGTTCATCTCTTTTCGAACTATGTGGGTGCTTCCGAC
Organism: Neocrepidodera transversa; assembly: GCA_963243735.1. Lineage (NCBI taxonomy): Eukaryota > Metazoa > Arthropoda > Insecta > Coleoptera > Chrysomelidae > Neocrepidodera > Neocrepidodera transversa. The sequence goes on along the minus strand of OY725346.1, from coordinate 8,170,857 downwards.
GTTGAATTTAAACCTCTTTATCTTACACGAAAGAAATACGCCATGAAATTAGCACAAAAAATCATCGAGAACTCTAGAACTATTCATTTCCAAGATATTCATCAAGTTAGAACTATTTTTTTCTCGCAAAAAGGATGCGGAATGAAGTTAGCACTCCCAAAAAAAATTTTACTTTCCGAAAATTCCTAAAACTCTTTGCAAAACCTACCGAGAACTCTAGAACTCTTTATTGCTAAGATACCTATTCACCTAGAACTCTTTTTTGTCACAAAAGGAGTGCAGCATGAAGTTAGCACCCCAAAATTTGTTTTTTAAAAATTTCGCAAAAAAATTCTATTCTATCTGCATCCCCTCGAGAACGCTAGAACGTTTCGAGACGAGTCCAGAACTCCGAAAAAATCAAAGGGTTCCGGCAATTGGGGTGCTAACTTCCGGGCGGTAATTGAAGAGTACTGAGAAGATGTCGACGATGCCTGCGCGAAGAAAGAACGTGAATCTTGGCGCCAGGGGTGTGCCACTTGTAATTTTTGGTGTACCTTTGGAATAAAAAGAATTTGAAAGTCCAAAAATGACTTTAAAAGTACATACATAATATGCTTCTGAAAGTACGTAATTTTTCATCTTTTTTTTTAACAATTAATCTTAATTATTTGCTTAGAATCAAAATATTTATTTCCTCGACAAACTCCTAAAAAGTTAGGACATAAACAGCTGCTACCATTAGAGTTTTCTTCCGATAAAATAATACATATGAAAATACTAGAAGCAAAGAAAAATGTACTGACCGATGTTGCAAAAATTGGGCAAAAAATTCAAAACATATGATTGGGTTGAACCTATTTTAACAGTTAAAAGTGAGAAAGAATTGTTCGATGAATTGGAGGATACTGAAGGTACGTATTTAGTGTCTTCATGAAAAATTAATTAATTAAGATTCTTTTTTTTTAGTTATTTTGGAAAATAATCTGGAAGAATCTAACGAAGCTACCGAAAATGAAAAAAAATTATTTAAAGGTTCAAACGAATTATTTTTAAAACAACAGAATGCTCAAAATGTTCATAGACATAAACAAAAAATTTTGAATTTGAAAATGGCTGAGAATTTTAATAATCTTTTCATAGTTTAGTTGATTATAATAAAATTCTTAACTCCACCAAGTGAGTTTCTTTTAAAACTAATATTTACAAACTATTCTAATATTTACAGAAAAATTATTTGAATTTTATATTTTGTTTATAACCTCAGAAAAATGTTTAATTATTTTTTTTTTAAAATATTTTTTTAATTACTGACAAGTACATTGAAAGTTTCTGCGTTGAAGGCTCCTGTTTTATTCTCTGGACATTTTCTACGATCCTTCGTAGAGGGTGACCAAAATTTTTTTTCAGGATATGTGTTTTAAATTTAATTCACTATTTACCTTTTTTTATACATAATTTTACATTTTTGTTTGAAGAATATTTATTTATATTTAATTTATTTCATTTAATAAATATTATTCCAATTTATTTTAAATTAAAGTTTTCTATTTTAGGAGGAACATTTTAACATCTTTCTCTTCCGAAGTTCCAAAATCAACAACCCCTTAGTTACTTCCTAGTAACCGAGAAAAGCAAGGCTGTTTGATGAAAAATTATTTCAATGGACAAATCAAAATGCTTTTTTATAAAATGGTTGAAAATGGTAGTTTACTATTAAGGTAGGGTAATTTGTGTATAAGGTGTTATTTTCTTCACTGTTAACAAAAATTTTATTTTGATGGTTTTATGATTTTTAAACTTTATATTTAAAAAAATTTCATTCTTTTTTATTCCACATCACCTGAAACCGCCCCTTAATAGTATCAAAATTTAATATATAATTTAAAAAATGCATTTTAATTTAAGATTTAACCAATTTATTACCAGATGTCAGAAAGAATTAACATCAAACTTTTCAATAAAATTCAATATATTTATATATAAAATATACATAAAATCATCAACGAAGAACAGAAATTTATATTTATAATTTTATGACTACTTTTATAAACCAAATTTCGAAATATGCGTTACAAGAGACAAGTTAGGAAAAACGATAAAATTTACATTTTTTAAAAATTTAAATAAGGCGACCGCTAACTAACTAGTTTGTTGATTTAAAAAGCAGTTAAAATCCTCAAAAGAATAGGTCAGGTTTATCGTTGTGTCCTTGAACCTAAGTGATTAAAATTTGTCAGTAGGTAATTTTTTTCGTCGTGGGTATCGTGTTTTGGTGAAAGTACTCTCAATTTGTATGTAATATATAAAAATACCAGCTGATAATGAATGAATTTTTATGTACATAGGGACGCCCACGAAAAAATTAGCAAATTATTTGGTGTAAGTAGGGTGTAAAATACTTAAAAAAAACCGTAGGCGAAGACAAATTATTGACCTAGAAACAAACATTAAATAATCTAATAAAAAATCACCCTCACTATTTGCATTTTGTTCTATCACTAAGTTGAGAAGTTTATATATAAATTAGAAAAAAATTTAAAAAAATCAGTAACAAATAAAAAATCAGAAAAAAAATTTCAAAAATCTGAACAAATAAAAATAAAGAGAACATTTGAAAAAGTAGAAAAAATCAGAAAATATTGGGGAAAAAAATGAAAAACAAAATTTTAAAATATGAAAAAACCAGAAAGTTAAAAAAATTTAAAATACCAACCAAAAGAATGCAAATAAGCAAAAATAATAATAAAAAAAACCGTTAAAAATCACAATTAAAAGAAAAAAAGCCGTTAAAAAAACGTAGGAAATCGAAAAATTTCGCAAAAAAATTATAAAAAAATTGCAAAAAAACTAGAATGAATTTAAAAAAATAAATCTCAAATAATTACAAAAAAGTCTCAAACAAAAACAGTAAAAAAATTGAAATAATATCCTAAAAACATCGCAAAAAAATGGCAGAAAATGCGCTAAAAATCGGAAAAAAATTCCAAAACAATTGCTAAAATAAAGCGCAAAAAAATGGTAAAAAAATCCAAAAACCCGAAAACGATTGTAACCATCTAAAAAAAATTAAATAAAGAAAGAAAAAAACAAAAGAATTTAAATAAAGGAATAGAAAAAAACAGCATGAGAAAAAAATGAGGAAAGATTATCAATAATCGGAAAAAATCAGAAAAAATAAAAAATAGGGAAATATCGGTAAAAATAGGAAGAATGGGAAAAAAATAGAGAAAAAACAAAAAAAAATGAAAAGCTTTGAAATAAATCTTAATTAATTACAAAAAAGTCTCAACCAAAAACAGTAAAAAAATTGAAACAATGTCCCAAAAAAATCGCAAAAACCGAAAAAAATATCAAAAAATTCAAAAAAAAAAAAATCGGAAAAAATTCCAAAAAAATCGGAAAAAATCCCAAAAAAATCGCAAAAATAAAGCGAAAAAAATGGTAAAAAAATCTAAAAACCCGAAAACGATTGTAACCATTTAAAAAAATTAAATAAAGAAAGAAAAATCGAAAGAATTTAAATAAAGGAATAGAAAAAAAACAGCATGAGAAAAAAATGAGGAAAGATTATCAACAATCGAAAAAAATAAGAAAAAAACAAAAAATAGGGAAATATCGGTAAAAATAGGAAGAATGGGAAAAATAGAAAAAAAAACAAAAAGTGAAAAGATTTGAAATAAATCTCAAATAATTACAAACAAGTCTGAAACAAAAACAGTAAAAAAATTGAAACAATTATCCCAAAACAAATCGAAAAAAACCCGAAAAAAATGGCAAAAAAATAAAAAAAAAATCCAAAAAAATCGCAAAAATAAAGGTAAAAAAATCTTAAAACCCGAAAACAAATTAAATAGGGAAAGAAAAATCCAAAGAATTTAAATAAAGGAATAGAAGAAAAAAACAGCATGAGAAAAAATAAGGAAAGATTATCAACAATCGGAAAAAATAGGGAAATATCGGTAAAAATAGGAGGAATGGGAAAAAATAGAAAAAAACATGAAAAAATAGAAAAAACAGAAAAAATAGACAATATTCCATAGAATTTTCAAGGAAGTGTCAAGGATTTTTCAAGTTTTAAACAATTTTTAGTGACCACTTTAGGTATTTTTAAATATTTTTTCAATTATTTTCTAAGATTTTTTCACAAGGACTTTTTCAGAAATTTTTTAAAATTTTTCAAGGACTTGTAAGCAACGAATTTTCAATAATTTTAACGAATTTCAATGGATTTTTCAAGGAGTTTTCAAGAAATTTTTAATAATTTTTTAAGAATCTTAAATTATTTTTTAATATTTTTATGGATCATTAAAGTGTTTTAAAGGATATTTTTAAATATTTTTTATGAAGTTTTCAAAGATTTTTCAGTTTTTTAAGGATTGTATACAAACTTTAAAAAAATTAGGATTTTTCAAGTTCTTTCAGTGATTTTAACGGAATTTCCACAAATTTTTCAAGGAAAATTCAAGGTTTTTCCTATGATTTTTCAAGAAATTTTAAATATTTTCCTAAGGATCTTCAATTATTTTTTAGTATTTGAGCGTTTTAAAGAATTTTTTAAAGGATTTTTTATAGTATTTTTAAACTTTTTAAGGATTTATGAGTCTATCTTTAAGGATTGGACAAGGACTTTTTAAGATCTTCAATTTTTTTAGCATTTTTAGGGATCACTATAATGATTTTTTTAAAGTATATTTTAATAAGCTTGTAAGGATTTTTGAGAATATTTTTAAAGATTGCACAAGGACTTTTCAAGGACGTGTTAGCACGGAATTTTCAATGATTTTCCATGGATTTTTTATGAAGTGTTTCTATGATTTAAATAAAAAGGAATACAAAGACAAAGTAGAGAAAAATAGAGAAATATGGGCAAAAATAGGAAATGGAGAAAATCGCGGATGGGTTCCACCTATCGGCACCAAGTTGTACTTGGTCAGTCGCTTTTACAGAGGATTTTATCCTAGGAAGTGGCTGTGTCCGTTGGTACCCATCAACCTACGATAGATGTCGTAACTAACTATCTATCTATCAAATTCCGTAGTTAATATATAACTCTCGAACGAAAGCTCCGATCGAGTTCCGGTTCCCACTTTACTAATAAGTTACCCGAATTTAAAAATCAAATATAAGTTAGTCCAAATAAATATAAATACAAATAAAAAAATGTAAAAGAGAATTTTCGCATTCCGACTCTCACACCATGTAGATTAGTAATTACAGCTTTTAACAAACGAGAAGAATTTACGTTTTAGTCATTATTTACGTAAATAAAATTGCCGTTTTCCGGTCAATCAGGTTCTTGAAATGTTTTAGTATTGTGTTCGTCTTCGTCACAATAATCTCTGCACACCTACATGCCATGCAAAACAAAACGATTGGTTGAAAAATTTCCTGGCTTTGTAAGGCAGAAACGGCGATTAATATACGAGTTTTTTATTGGATGTTAGTCATGAGTCATAGTTATATGTTATCTAATTTGTTTAACAAATACTTGGGCTATTTTTAATTGATTCAAATGACTATAATAGTAGATAGACATCTTACAGATTTATGAGATCAGACTTAATACATTTTCTTGGTGACTACATCGACCATGATTTAACATTTTGTCTAACAACTATTTATTATTATTGATATTATTGCAATTATCGTTGACTTGTAAATCAAGTGTAATAATTAAGGAGGCGTATTCGCTTGTCAGAACGTATAAAGATAATTAAAATTTAAAATAAGATATTAATTAGATTTGCGAGAGTTTACTTTTACATTGAATCCGCAACTTTCATAAGTTTGTTTTTTTTTAATCTAATTCTCAGAAAAAAGAGAAATAATCAGGGCGGCTCAATTGAATGTACACAAATACGATAGATAAATAATTTTTTTTAAATAAATGATTAACTCAAATTAATTGAACCAATTGGTGATTCGCATCCTTCCATCTTGAAAAATTTGACATATTAAAATAATGTTTGATGTTTATAATCAGAAAACGTCAACAATAAATTTCGGTTTTCGATGTCATTGTTAATCATGAATCGCCTATATTTCGTTATATAATCGTAATAAATGCCACGCGAGCATACGAAAATAATATTATGCTGTCCTTCTCACTTGACGTATTTCGCAAAAATATGTCTCGTGAGTCGGACAATCGATTATTTTCGATGGTCTTGTGATATTACTACTGATAATACTATTTTAATAATGATATTTTTGTCCTGTTGTTTTGTTACTTTTGCCGTTCCTGCGTTTTTTGTATGTATGTATGTATGTAAGAAATTACTGAATTAATGGTTTTATCTATAACCTTATAAATAATAATAATAATAATAATAATGTTTAATTACCAAATGAACAAAATGTACAATGCACAAATACTATACTAGTACGTAAATAAATATAGACATCACAAAGTTATAAACTGCTCGTGGCAAGTTCTTATTTTTTTTTGTACTTAAAGTGTAGATTATTACATTAATATGTGCTCCCTAAAAAGAAAATGTGTTCCCATATGATAATTAAAAAAAAAAACAGAAGGTAAAACAAACAAAGATGATTAACTTTGAAATAAATAACGAAGAATAGAAAATAAATAAAGCAAAATAGTGTAAAAGAAAATAATAATTTTGAATTTCTACTACTGTGGTTCTATTAGAATTCTAATTTATTTTCGGTCCGTAGCAAGTAAGAAGTTTTTAACTTTTTTTTATATAAGTTTATTGAGTTAATGCCAAATTTAATTTCACATGATAAGGCATTAAACAATCTGGACACCAAGTGAACATAACTTCTCGTGACCAAAAGTTTTTCTTGAAAATTCAAATTTTGATGACGTTTGTATCTAGTAGAGTAATTATGTTCTACATAATAATAGTTAGTGGGATTTTTGCATTTATAACTTACTACTTTATATAGTGCAGAAGACGGATAAGTGGGTTCTTTTTAAATATTATTTAAAAAAAAAACGCTTTTGGATAACTTCTAGTTTTTTCAGATAATATTGAGCTACTCCTTCCCATCCTAGAATACCATAAGAGAGTCGACTTTCTACAAGTAGATCATTTTCAGTTGTTGTATTGATAGTATATGACAATCATCTATGAATCTATTGTAAACTCGGTAGTATGTATGTTGATATTGGGGGGTAATTACACCGCGACCTATAAGATCTATTGTATCCCCTTCTAGTGCTTAACTGTTGAGTATATCTCAGTGATTAGAGTCCTATTCCTCAGAGATTTAAGATTTCTGACGATTTCAGAATCGGTAGATCTCTCGTTTCTATCTGATATGCTCCCAGGTATTGGGCACTTGGGTTTTGCAAAGCAGGGAATTCTGAGAGTATGTGTATTGAGTTTTCAACATCTAAGTCACAAATTCTGCATTCTATTTAAATAAAATCGTGCTTCTTTTAGACGCTGAATTTCTTATCAAGTAGGACAATTCAGCTCGAAGTCCGAGTTCCAGCGGAAGTCCCAGTACTCCCAGTCGTAGTCCGAGTTCGAGCTGAGAACCAGTCCAAAACCAGCCAACGACCTTTCAGTGTTGCCTATGGATGAAATGAAAAGATCCTCCTTTCAACTTAAAATTATCCGATTGTGTCCGAAATTATCCGATTTTTATAAAATTACTTGTTTGTACATGTTATTTTTAGTTGGTCTGGACTTTAGACTTTAGAACGCAATAAAGTTAAACGTTTTTTTTTAAAGGTAACATGACGTTCGACCTCCGACGAGTCTGAGGACTAGAAAGCACCATGTTGTCTAATGTCAAAATCTTGTCATTTTTGCCTTTAAGAATCTACAACATTGTTGCCAAATTCAAAATAATAACTTGCCTTGTGAAATCCCATATTTACCGTTTTCAACTGAAAATGTTGATGTTAATTTTACGGAATCACGCCAGATTTAAAATTATCCGTTTTTTACCCGATTTTCGGATGGATGCAGTCCAAAATTATCCGCCAATCGGCAACACTGCTTTAGAGATTCCAAGTTCAATTCAGCGTTGCCACATATAGTAGATTTCTACTTTTTTGATAGATTTTCACCTTTTTTCCGAAAATTTTAAGTCAGATTTTCCTTGGCAGATTATGGTAAATTTTAATATATAACTTTAAATAATGAAAAAAATCCTATTAACAATAGAATTATTGCAAAAATTATTTTAATCAAACATTTAGTTTAATTTCTATGTTGCTAGCTAGACGTGTAACTAATTTGGTTATGGCACCGTTGTATTTCCCTGATGGTCGAATTTATTCTATAAAACTTTTAGGATAAAAAATCTTTGTTTAACTAATTTTTAAAAAGAGTCAGTTCCGTTTTTTTTTGTTGCACTAGTTTTAATAATTAGATATATGTTAGAAAAAATCTAAAAATAGGTATTTATGATAGATTTTGTAAAAAGGAACCGAGAAATGTTGATTTCTATTCATAAAAATGCAATATAAATTTTATAATTCAATTTTAAAACTCATTTTTTAAAGCTATTTTTGAAATATCAAAAACGCTATCCGCCATATTGCGACGTCATATTCATAGTAAACACAATAGATTTTTGTTGTGCTGTATGTGTTAATTTTAATTTTTTCAAGTTATCATATGTTTGTAGACTTTTATCATCCCGTATTTTATTGAAATATCATCATGGATGACGGTTTCATAAAAGCAGACAGTACTAATCTGCTGGTGGCGAATTTGTTTGCACGCAATCCCGTTCTGCCGAGTTGAGGAATCTTAAAATATCAGTGTAAGTACCTATTATATAACAGAACCCATTATCTTATATTGTGTATAAATTCTTCATGTCATTTTTCATCTAAAACATGCAATAATCTTCACAAAATTTATCACTGTCGTAACATAACCTATAAATATATTACAAAATTTGATATTACGATATCATCATGAAGTTTTCTTTTCTTCATAAAATAGTTGTTACTTGCTAAATACACTTGTTTAAACTCACACTTACTTCAAATTGATCTTCACAGAAATAAAACTTGGTATTTGCGGACAATAACTTCGAATCTCTTTTTGCCAGTTTTAACCAAGTATTTATTCATGTTTATATCAGTTGGCACTTGAATCCACAACTTTCCCGGCGTTTTTACGCTAGTTCTTGCATTCGGACGCAAAACACCAAGGATTATAACACGTGCTATTTACTATGAGGATGACGTCACGAAACTAGTCAGTAATGGCGGCTGGCGTTTTCGCGCGAAAATGTAAAATGATAAATTCAAAGTCATTTTTATGGCATTATCCAGGTAATCAACCTAGTAGGGCAAGTAAAGACCACCCTTGTGGTCGCTAAGGGTTTTGTCGATGCCATACGATTCCTGGAGTATTGTCTTTCTCCACTGAAGCTGCCGGTGCAAGTCGCCTTCACACTATAAACGGAAGATGGCGCCCGAGGAAATCCGAAACCTGGATTAATACGCCAAAAGACCGCTTGACGACGCAATGAGCGTTACATTACTCAGGTTGATGCATTCTGTGAACCTCCTCTGGTTATAGTTTTCCAGAAGAACTTTAGCTTGTTTCATTCCTTGTAGATTACTCCAGTGATTGGTTTTTTTATTTTCACTTCTCTTTTCAATTCTTCTGCTATTTCGTTTTCCTCCATTCCGATACACCCTGGAACCCACATGAGGGTAACTTAGCTCATTTAGTTTTTCTAATCATTCCTTGACCGCCTTCGAGCTAATTACGTGGGAGCTCAGCGCTTTAATAGCTGTTTGTTTGACTATCCGACATAATGACAACTTCTTGCCTGTCGAATTTCTTTTCAACGTTGAACTGTACACATTTTTCAATGGCGCATATTTCCGCTTGAAAGATACTTCGTGATTTTCCCAAGCTTTCGTAAAATCTTCTACCAGGCCCATATATTCCTATTCTAGTGCCCTCTGCTGTCCTGGACCCATCAGGCATTTGTGTTGAGGCCAGAAATTGTGTCTTCGTCCCATTCACTTTTGCGACCTAGCTTTGTGCTGAATTCTTTCACAAAGTCATACTTTTTGGGTATCTCGTCCTGAGGCATGTCCTATACGGAAACCGGGTTTACGTCCAATCATTACCTCTCGGACCATCCTGCGCGTTGTCCTTTTTGCCACCTCATTGCTGCTATTATGCATACACAGGGAGAGAGATTGCTTTTTGAGGTTGTAAGGTTAGTTCTTCTACTCCAAACAACAGCTCCGTAAGTGATGATTGGTCTCACAATAGCTGTGTACAGGATTTTTGTTTTTCTCCGCAAATTTCTTGCATACCATTAAGGCGTTCGTGGCTTTACCCTTTACTTCTTTTTTATGCTTGTTCCAGAGCAGTTTGTTTTTTAAGGTGAGTCCCTGGTATTGTGTTTCTGGTTTCCATAAGGTGTCCATCTAATTTGATGGTTTTGATATTGAGGTTTATTTTCCTCGTGAAAGCTATAATAGTGGTTTTGGTGGGGCTGAAGCTTAGTCCCATCGATTGGCTGGATCTGGATCTCTTAAAATGACCAATGGCAGAATTTAGAGAGGATGTTACATTCACTTGGGTCACCTGTTTGAACTCATACAATTTCCTAAATTTCGTGAACTAACTAAATAGAAGATTTGATGAAGTGCGGAAATCTTGGCTAGACTTGGCCATCTGTCACCAAAGATGGTAAGCCTTTGGTTAAATATTTTGATTTGGTAAAAAAGAATGTAAACAGAATAAATGGATATCGAAGAAGAAACAGATACCAAATGACAAAAAATAAAATAAAAAAAAAATCAATTAGATTAAGGCCAAGAGCATCTAAATTAACTAAACGTAACATTGTGTGAGATTCATTTGCATCACTATGTCCTATGAGTAATAACTAAATATTTTAAGTTTGTATCTTAAAATAGAACATATATTAAAAAAAATGAAGATAATTACAATATACATTGTATACTACACACACATTAAACTTTTTTTATGGTCCTGATTAAAAACAAAAATTGGTTTCCTTCACTTGTTTTCGAGGTTAAATGCAATATTTTTTGCTGCATTGCAACTAACTTATTTCGGAATAATATCAAAATAATTATAGAGAACAGCACCATGAAAAAAATTAATAAACCTTAAACTGTCTAAATAATTTGATAATTTAGTTATTATGGACAGTAGAAACCTAGAAAAAAATTCTCAGTATTAAGATTAATGAAATTGAATTGTCTTCAGCTCTAACATGAGCTTTTTTATATAGAATTAAGTAACTATTTAATTTGAAAATTGAATTTTAATTGCGATCATCGTACCAAAACTGCCATGAGAACTTTTGATTACGTTATTGTTTTAGATTCTTACAATATACCATTTAAAAAAAAACAACATTTATTTAACCACTCCCTGAAAGTTGATTCCACGAAAATTGTTGAAAAAAGTTATTAAAACCCAAGAATTTATTGAAAATTAAACTAGATTAATTTTTATGATTTATGAGCTTTGATTGTCATTTTTTAATTAGATGTTTCTGTTTTTGTGTATACAGTTTAATTATTATTATCGTTTATTTATTGGATTTTCAATTGAATCCAATTATGGTAAACAAACAAAAAAATGGACAATTATTTCAATATATTTAGAATGACAGTTAGGACCAATCTACTAGAACAGTAGCAAAATGAGTACAAAAAAAGGGTACGTATCGTTTGGTCCGGTAATTCATAAAATAAGGTATTAATGAGAGTTTACCTGATAAATTATCAGATCGTCCGCAGGGATCCATATTACATTTATGTTTAGGTCCAAATGTGTTTTTCAGAAAATATTTAAAATTATATGACCTACTTACTGTTTTTCAAGAAACTCAAGAACTCAATGCGGGATATATATACAAATTCAGAAGATTAATAAACAAAAAATCCTCAATTCTAAAATCCGAAAACGAGAAAATAATTAGGCAATTATATATTTGTATTTGTGTTTCACTTAACATATTTTTAAAATTATTAAAAATATATAGTGAATTAGTATTTTCTTTAATAGTAATGAAAATTTGAAAAAAATCCGTTTAATAATTATTAATCAAGCAGGTATTAAGCCTAATAATATTTTCACTATTATTGTCCATAATTACAAAAAACTAAAATTAATCAGTCAATTTTTATGATAATGAATTTTCAAAAAGTGGCCTTCTTACTTGCACTTATTTCTAAGATGTGAATTCGATAACACTGATCTGCAAAAAAATATTTTTCTATTTTTCTTCTCCTTATTATTTTATGCATAAGAATTTTATATTTGTACCTGTTGAATTTAAATTTAACAAAAAAATATATGTAACACATATAATATATATATATATATATATCTGTTTATTTTTTGGAAAAAACGCTATTTTTCCTAACGAGTTAATCCAAGATTAAAAAACATGCACTTATATACATTATATAGGACAATTTATTAACAAATTCTCCTTCAGGATTAAAGAACATAATATTTTATAAATCCAAGTTCACAGAATATAGGAAAAACCTAAAAGAAATTTCTCTCCAGAATTAAAGAACATACAATTTTTCAAATACGTTATATAGGACAAAAAATATCAATTTAGGATTAAAGAACATACGATTTACAAAAACAAATCTTGCATTATATAGGACAATCTTATAAAATTTTATACTCCAGGATTAAAGAACATGAAATTTTAAAAACTAAATCTTACGTTATATACGACAAATTTATAAAAAAAATTAATCCAGGATTAAAGAACATGCACTTATGTACATTATATAGGACAACTTATTACCAAATTCTCTTTCAGGATTAAATAACATAATATTTTATAAATCCAAGTTCACAGAATATAGGAAAAACCTAAAATAAATTTCCCTCCAGAATTAAAGAACATACAATTTTTCAAATACGTTATATAGGACAAAAAATATCAATTTAGGATTAAAGAACATACGATTTACAAAAACAAATCTTGCATTATATAGGACAATCTTATAAAATTTTATACTCCAGGATTAAAGAACATGAAATTTTAAAAACTAAATCTTACGCTATATACGACAAATTTATAAAAAAAATTAATCCAGGATTAAAGAACATGCACTTATGTACATTATATAGGACAACTTATTACCAAATTCTCTTTCAGGATTAAATAACATAATATTTTATAAATCCAAGTTCACAGAATATAGGAAAAACCTAAAATAAATTTCTCTCCAGAATTAAAGAACATACAATTTTTCAAATACGTTATATAGGACAAAAAATATCAATTTAGGATTAAAGAACATACGATTTACAAAAACAAATCTTGCATTATATAGGACAATCTTATCAAATTTTATACTCCAGGATTAAAGAACATGAAATTTTAAAAACTAAATCTTACGTTATATAGGACAAATTTATAAAAAAATTACTCCAGGATTAAAGAACATGCACTTATGTACATTATATAGGACAACTTATTAACAAATTCTCTTTCAGGATTAAAGAACATAATATTTTATAAATCCAAGTTCACAGAAGTGTGAGGAATCCAAAAAGTTAATTACCGAGACGGGGAAATTTTTTCTTCAGGTATTAAAAGCCTTTACGATCCTTTTTCATAGCTAAACAAAGTTTCTCATAAGACTTAGATTTATGTGAAGTAGTGATGTCCATTTTCGATTTTTTTTAAAAAATTTAATTGTGCTGTATTGTGCAATGTTTGTGCTGGGTTGTGCCGTAAATAAAAAAAAATATATATTTTTTCTATTTTTTTTTAATTATTTAATTTTCTCCACTTTAAAAAAAAGAGCCGTGTTGAGTTGTGCTACGTTTGTGCTATATTGTACCGATTTTTTTTTATAAATTAGCCGATAAAATTGAAAATCAATGTTCATAAATATTTAAAACAAAATTTTTTTTGCCAAAACTATTAGTTGTGCTAAATTGTGCTATACTCATATTGTATTTTTATACTCTTGATTTTTTCTACTAGAAAAATTAATTAGCAGAGAAAATTAAAAATTAATTTTCAAAAATATAAAAAAAATTTTTCTCCAAAACTATTAGTTGTACTGAATTGTGACTGATATCGTATTTTTGTACTCTTGTATTAGCCGAGAAAATTAAAAATTGTCAAAAATATTTAAAAAAATTTTTTATGCAAAAAGTCAAGAGTGCAAAAATACAATATGGGTATAGCACAATAGTTTTGATAAAAAATTTTTTCTAGTATTAATTTTCTCGGCTAATTAATTTTTTTGGGAGAAAAAGTCAGAGTACAAAAATACACAAACGTGGCGCAACTCGGACAGCTTTTTTTTAAATCGGATAAAATGGCGGGGCCAACTTGATGGTGAAAAATTAAAAAAATTTAAAAAAAAAAAATAGAAAAAATATATAATTTTTTTTATTTACGGCACAACCCAGCACCAACATAGCACATTACAGCACAATTACTTTTTTATTAATTTGAAAATGGCAAAAATCAAGAAATTTTTTTTCACTTTGCACACATTGCACATAACAATATTTGATCAATAATCATATTAAATAAATGAAATAAAATAACATTAAGTAATTAAAACAATTATACAATATTCATTTAAAAATATTTTAATAGATATGGAATATATTACCTGAAAAAAAGCTGGACCAAACGATATGTTCAATATTTCAAATTTTGCCTTTCGGACGAAACCACAATTTCCCAAAAAAATTAAGTGGGTGGTTAATGAAGAAAAAATGATTGTGAATTTTGAAAATACATATTTTGGATGATATAAAATGTAAATTTAAATGTAAACTTACTATTGATTATATTAAAACTAATCATCAGAATAAGTAAACAATAATAAAAAATTTCTATATTAATCTATTATTTTTTCATCATTTTGTATAAAGAGTATACTATTACCTAATATCAATATTATTACGACTTTCGTACACTTGTACAACTTTAGTTTTCTATTTTTAAATTTTGAATTTTATTTAATGTATCGCGAAAATTGATTTTCTTTGGAAATTTTGTTCTTGGCACAATTATAGTTAGACCATTCCAAAATTACACCAAAATCAGGAACTACATCTAAATTAATTTTGTACGGTTTTCAAAAATAATTTCATTTACAACTTGGACGGCAAACTACAAATGCTTCATTAACAGGCAAACTCAACATCAAAAGGCACATTGCAAAATTTATACTAATGAAAGGTTGTACAGATTAATTAGTCAGGTGAAGAAAATTTGGAGTTTCCTGGATTAATAAAATGTTTTATAAAAGCCATTTATTTTTTCAGTTTTAAATAATTTATCATTATTTTCTTTCAAGTATCATTCATTATTTTTTGACGGCATAAATATAGTTAACGAATAATATGTAGATTCTAATTTTAATTTAATTACTATAGACGTTTTTTAGTTGTTTTTTCCCCGTTTCAAGATCATTCTATAAGTTAAATAAAGGATTACAAATCAATGACTAGTTCTTTGAATGACCTTTTCGAAGTTATTAATTTAATGATCGGTAATTGATAATTACCGGATGTGTGCAGCAAATAAACCTACAGAGACTACATATTTTTTTTGTTTTACTTTCTATTGCGACAACCCTCTATTAAATATTCATTGATTTTAAATTTTGGGATTACAATATGATTGATAAAATTATGCAATGTCGTAAATGAAAAAATGATGAAAACTGTTTCAAACTCTTAAGAGACACATTTTTAAAATTTATATCCAAAGACCTGCAGTGGGAAATGATAAAAGGGGTCACAAAGAACATGTAAAAAAACATTGGTCTTATTTATTTGGGGATGGTTAAAGGAGGTGAAAAATGTTTTTTTGCGATTTTTTACGATTTCCTACAAGTTTTATATAGGTCACTTTTACCCCTAACCTGGAAAGGGGTGAAAAATGTTTTTTTTGCGATTTTTCGTGATTTACGGTTAAACTTGATGTCGTATTGTAATATTTTTGTATTCGGGTTCGGTGAATTTAAACACTCAGTATAACTATAACTAATTTATTTACAGTAAAAACACAACTGTAATATTTATATTAAACACAACTAACAATATTAATTTATATTAGCACGCTATAGTCTTCCGTTCCCATTGTCCGGCTCTTCCAAGTATATATACGAGCGATCTTGAAACATCTGGAATGGTGACGTCACGATTGCTGGAAAATTCTAGTTTATTTCGAGCGTGGTGTGTACACAGGGCCGGTCTCGTTACAATATTAAAAAACATTCAATAACAAAGTTGTAGCTTATGAAAAAACCTAAAATTCTTTTGACCATAACCTCAAAATTTCCAAGAAAAGTGAGGAAGTTCGAAGTAAATTTTTTTTCGGTTTTTTATTTTTTATTTCCGCAAAAATTATAAATTTCGATGAAACTTTATGAGTTATCATATGTACTGTGTTTAACACAATTAAGACATATTCTTTACGTTTTTTAATCTCATCTAATTTTAATAAAAAAATTAATAATAAATTGTTATTTATCATTTATCTGTGTTTAGAACATAATTTGAAATTTGTGCGATTCACCCAAACCTTATGTTATCTCTTTCCTAAATTTTATTTGTTTTTCGCAAGAATAAATATTTATTTAAATCTGTTAATTTTTCTGTAATAAAATTTTATGACAAATTTCTGTGGAGTTATTCGGATGATGTAATGCTCAACCTTTGCCAATATCATTTCAACAGTGGTTTATTGTTGAAATTTTTTTATAAATAGGTTGTTGAAAATTAACGCTCCATATATGTTTTTAGTTTTTTTGTTTGTTAATAAACTGTTTTTTAAATGGAATACTAACAGAAACGAACGTTATTTTGGGTGGAACTCTCTCACGCCAAGTACCACGATTATATCCAATTATTGAATTATCTAGTAATTACTGGTATGGCTTTTAAAATGATCCTTAATCGTAGCTTATCTTCGCTTAATTGAGAAATTTAGATACCCCCAATAACAGTCATTAGAAAACCATTTTATGCATTTTATTTAATTTATTTAAACCTAAAAGATATAATTATTTCTTTGAAGAGAAATTTATTATCATCGGACTGTTTGCAACAGTTGCGAAAATTATATTGCAACAAGTTAAAAATAATTCCAAAAGGTTATCCATATTCACAAATGTGATCAAAAGTTGAGGAAGTAAAATTCGAAATCCTGTACCACAATTTAATTGAAAGTAATATTCTTGGTAACATAAAATAGATTGAAGGGCGGCGACTAGTTTCGGCGATACGACATCATCAGGCCTACAATACAAAGTGTTTCTAATGCATCATTTCTTCTAATTGACTCCTATTTTTTAGTCAACACATTAGTTCTTTGATTTATTTAGTCATTGTAACCAACTGGTTACCGCTTCCCTCTATTTAATTATTAAAATCTAAATCTTCCAAATTTCTAATTTTGTTTGTTTATTAGACATAACATTTTCCTACTGTCACCTCAAATTCTTCTTTTCCCGTTTGACTTTCCTTCTCTCTTCCTACTCTTCTACTTTTTTCTCTCTGTCACCAGCCGGCCTGCTCCCAGGTATTTGATAGTCGTGTCGTAGCTGTTCATTTTTTCACCTGTTTATACCTGGTTGCCAAGTGAGACACGGCAACCCAAACTTTTTAAGTTATTTACATCTCTCTCTTTGAAATGAATTATAAAAGCACAAATTATAAAACAAAAAGGAAGATACAGCAAATCAAATAAATAAGGAAATCATATTTTCCATTTGTATGTTTATTTTCAATCCATTAAACCAAGTTTAACTAACAGTTTTTTAATTAATTTATAAAAAAGCGTAAAAAAAAGTGTCGTAGCTGTTCATTTTTTCACTTGTTTATACCTGGTTGCCAAGTGAGACAAGGCAACCCAAGCTTTTTAAGTTATTTACATCTCTCTCTTTGAAATGAATTATGAAAGCACAAGTTATAAAAGCAAAAGGAAGATACAGCAAATCAGATAAATAAGGAAATCATATTTTCCATTTGTATGTTTATTTTCAATCCATTAAACCAAGTTTAACTAACATTTTTTTAATTAATTTATAAAAAAGCGTAAAAAGTGTCGTAGCTGTTCATTTTTTCACCTGTTTATACCTGGTTGCCAAGTGAGACACGCTTTTTAAGTTATTTACATCTCTCTCTTTGAAATGAATTATAAAAGCACAAATTATAAACCAAAAGGAAGATACAGTAAATCAAATAAATAAGGAAATCATATTTTCCATTTGTATGTTTGTTTTCAAACCATCAAACTAAGTTTAACTAATAGTTTTTTTAATTAATTTATAAAAAAGCGTAAAAAAAAGTGTCGTAGCTGTTCATTTTTTCACTTGTTTATACCTGGTTGCCAAGTGAGACAAGGCAACCCAAGCTTTTTAAGTTATTTACATCTCTCTCTTTGAAATGAATTATGAAAGCACAAGTTATAAAAGCAAAAGGAAGATGCAGCAAATCAAATAAATAAGGAAATCATATTTTCCATTTGTATGTTTGTTTTCAAACCATCAAACAGTTTTTTTAATTAATTTTTAAAAAAGCGTAAAAAAAGTGTCGTAGCTGTTCATTTTTCACCTGTTTATACCTGGTTGCCAAGTGAGACAAGGCAACCCAAGCTTTTTAAGTTATTTACATCTCTCTCTTTGAAATGAATTATGAAAGCACAAGTTATAAAAGCAAAAGGAAGATACAGCAAATCAGATAAATAAGGAAATCATATTTTCCATTTGTATGTTTATTTTCAATCCATTAAACCAAGTTTAACTAACATTTTTTTAATTAATTTATAAAAAAGCGTAAAAAAAGTGTCGTAGCTGTTCACTTTTTCACCTGTTTGTACCTGGTTGCCAAGTGAGACACGGCAACCCAAACTTTTTAAGTTATTTACATCTCTCTCTTTGAAATGAATTATAAAAGCACAAATTATAAAACCAAAAGGAAGATACAGCAAATCAAATAAATAAGGAAATCATATTTTCCATTTGTATATTTGTTTTCAAACCATCAAACTAAGTTTAACTAATAGTTTTTTTTAATTAATTTATAAAAAAGCGAAAAAAAAGTGTCGTAGTTGTTCGTTTTTTCACCTGTTTATACCTGGTTGCCACGGCAACCCAAACTTTTTAAGTTATTTACATCTCTCTCTTTGAAATGAATTATAAAAGCACAAATTATAAAACCAAAAGGAAGATACAACAAATCAAATAAATAAGGAAATCATATTTTCCATTTGTATGTTTGTTTTCAAACCATCAAACTAAGTTTAACTAATGGTTAGTAGCTGTTCATTTTTCACCTGTTTATACCTGGTTGCCAAGTGAGACACGGCAACCCAAACTTTTTAAGTTATTTACATCTCTCTCTTTGAAATGAATTATGAAAGTACAAGTTATAAAAGCAAAAGGAAGATGCAGCAAATTAAATAAGTAAGGAAATCATATTTTCCATTTGTATGTTTGTTTTTAATCCATTAAACCAAATTTAACTAACAGTTTTTTTAATTAATTTATAAAAAAGCGTAAAAAAAGTGTCGTAGCTGTTCATTTTTTCACCTGTTTATACCTGGTTGTCAAGTGAAACACGGCAACCCAAACTTTTTAAGTTTTTTACAGCTCTCTCTTTGAAATGAATTATAAAAGCACAAATTATAAAACCAAAAGGAAGATACAGCAAATCAAATAAATAAGGAAATCATATTTTCCATTTGTATGTTTGGTTTCAAACCATCAAACAGTTTTTTTAATTATTTTTAAAAAAGCGTAAAAAAAGTGTCGTAGCTGTTCATTTTTTCACCTGTTTATACCTGGTTGCCACGGCAACCCAAACTTTTTAAGTTATTTACATCTCTGTCTTTGAAATGAATTATATTTTATCTTCAAAACAAGTGAACGCCATTATTCAACAAAAATTGTTTATTTAACTTTTAATTTAAAATACTTGCGGCTAAATTTTCTTAGGCAGAACCGTATTTCTCTATTAATGTATAAAAATTGTATTTTGATTAAAAAAACAGATGGACGTAGTAATAATGTCCTCAACTGTGACTACACATAGGAATACTAAAAGTTCTTAATATGACACAACGTTTGACTGCTAATAAGAAATTCGTTAACGGTAACAATCTTAATATATCAAAATCTTAATCACCCATTGTTTTAAAACTTTCCACATCTCAGTACTGGCGTCTTCTAGTCCCCGAGTCTGACACATAAATAATGGACGCTAACTGAAAGAAAGAGTAATTTTCTTCAATTTAGCGATTAGCCACACCTTTAAGTAACTCGATCGGTAATGAAGCTCTTGGATGTATCGAAATTTCAGATCACAGATCACTTTCAATCTACGAAGAGACGCCTACGGACGACAACAAATCGAGGACGATCCGACCTACGCTTCACACTAATTCCATTCATTCATGCCATTATGTATTTTAAAGATGTATGTCTTCAACGGAATTCCTCACTAAAAGCGATTTGTGGTTGTGGTTTATAGAGTTCAATGAAACTCTTTCGTTTACTTTGTAAGAGTATCGAAGCCGTATATTATGAAATCAAAATACAATAGATTATATTGTAAAGAAGAATTATAAGAACCTAATTTATGTGACTAATGATAATAGAATTATCATAGGACCTAAAATTTCTAAATTTTAACTCTTAAACCTAATAATGTGTTAATATACAGGGCGATCTTAAATAACTTCTGTACGGTAAAATATTCGAGAAAATGCTCGGACAGGTCGATTTTTATTTCTGATGAAACGCATTTTTGTGTTAAAAAATTTGTCGTAATTTCAATCCCTTGGGTATAGTAGCTATTCCCTTGAAAATCTTAAATGGCAACAAGGGTTGACCATCGATATCATAATATACTTTAAAGTGTTAAATCACAATGTGGTCCAAGTTTTAAGGAAATAAAGCACAAAGTTAGGTACCACAAGAATTTAATTTAATAAAGGAGGCAACTAGTTTCGGTTACAAAACATCATCAGGCCATTATTGAAAACTTTGACCAATAAGAAGTATCACATATTGTGATATACATTAATAAGAAAAAGAACAAATTGGACACGTTAAAACAAATGAGACAGACAATTTGTATCTTAGATCATTTACGCTACGCTAGATACGGCATGTAGGTTATTTGTTTTGTAGGTCTAGCGTACTATGTCAGTGATTGGTCGTTTTCAAATTTCGACATAGTTGGACCAATGAGAAATCAGTATCGACCAATTGTAAATCAGTATCCGACTCATAGTACGCTGTAAACATTACTCCTCACCCACCCAACAAATACTGCAGGATGCCCTATCTAGCGCAGCATTTATGATCTAAGATTTGCATCTAAAGAGAATGTCTTGAATAACTTCCTCACAAATTAAATTTTATATCAGTTTTGATTTTGACACCATGTGACATTTA
The DNA here is from genome assembly GCA_963243735.1 of Neocrepidodera transversa. Classification (NCBI taxonomy): domain Eukaryota; kingdom Metazoa; phylum Arthropoda; class Insecta; order Coleoptera; family Chrysomelidae; genus Neocrepidodera; species Neocrepidodera transversa. The sequence goes on along the minus strand of OY725346.1, from coordinate 8,149,466 downwards.
CGTATTTAAAAAAAAAGTCGCTATATTGTAATAAAGAACACCAATGCATTTTGAAATTATTTGATTATTTCCAACGGGAAAAGATGTCAGACTCTTTCGCCCTTGAGTGCAGTTTTGATATAGGTTTAACTTCATTCTGTACCTTATTATAGAATGAAAATATACGCAAAACACATAAGAAGCAAGTGTTTTAGAATAAATATTCTAACTCTTATTAGCGCCGAGGTGATCTGTTGCCCGAGACATTTCCCGCCTCGGTATGTAATCTACTATTATTTATTTATTTACTAATTAAACCTATTTTTTATACTTTATTTAGATTTAACATTTTTTTTTAATTTTTGAAGTGCGTTCAGCAATTAATCAATTAAGTAGGTAATAAAACTCCAAGTCGAGTACCACATAAAATTTATTGAAGATTTGAAAAGGTTGGCAACTAGTTTCGACAGACTGTCATCATCAGACCAATGAGAAGTGACTTTTTTGATATTACTTAAATAATAATTTGTACCAAATTTTGAAATGTGCGCGCACTATAAGTAATGGGGAGTGGAAAGGAAGGATAATTGTAGTACAGGAAATGAAGAGGGTAAAATGGTAAAATTATTGAACGTTACCATTACCATTTGCATTACATTTATATATAAGTGATATCAAAAAAGTCACTTCTCATTGCCCTGATGATGGCATCTGCCGAAACTAGTTGCCAACCTTTTCAAATCTTATGTGGTACTCGACTTAGTTTTATTATCTACTTACCAGTAGACCACATTTGAGATAATGGATAACCTTTTGGATTTAATTAATAAATTACTCAGGGTAATTAAAATAGTATTTATGTAATGACTTCGATGGGGTCGACTGATAGCTCATTTGAAAGAGTTTTTTATTATCTATTTAACGGTTTAAATTATTTTTAAATATGCTTAAATTTAAAATGTGAAATAAACTAAACCAACATGACAGTGGTTTATTAATTTGATTACATCATTTTAAACTGATACTTAAGAAAAACTGAAATTAAAAACCATAAAAAAAGTAAAAATTTAAATTTAATTATAATTATTTTTTATTTTAAAATTATTTAACCAGTTGAATAAATAATTTCAAATGAGCTATGAGTCGACCCCTGTTACTATTTAAAATTTTCAAACTAATAGTTACTATACGCAAGGAATATGGAAAACAAAATGGGTCTAATTTATTGGGAGGGGAGGGTGGAATATGTTTTTTTTTGCGATTTTTCACGATTTCCAGTGAAACTTGACTTCGTATCAAAAAACATTAAATAGCAAAGTTGTAGCTTATAAAAAAAACCTACACGAATAAAATTTTGAGATAAAAAAATAAGATGTTTTTGAGATATTCATTTTTTTTACGTGTACTTTTTGATAGAATAATAAACTATACAGTTCCCATTTAAAAACATGCACAAAATTAGAAAAAATGACTGTTTTCACAATGAATTTTTCTGCTTCAAACATTTCAATTCAATGTTTATAACAATATTGTACAAACAATAAAATATTTATATTTATTTCGTAAAATTCAATGCTGTAATCAGTTTTTCAATTTTCTTAAAATTTTTAAAAAAAAATCATTGTTAAAACAGCCATTTTTTTCAATTTTTAAGCATGTTTTTAAATGGTAACTGAAAAAAAAAACAAATGTCTGATTGCTGGAAGTTGTTCATTACCCTTTTCTCTAAATGAGATAAAAAGTCTTTACCGCCATTTTTTTGGGATTTCATTGCGATTTTTTGAGATTTATTTCAAATCAATTTTTTTTGGATTTTTTTACGATTACAGTTGGTTCCGGTTTTTAGTTGTTCTTTGGTTTTTTGTGATTTTTTGCGATATTTTTCGATTCTTCTTTCGTTTTTTTTTCGATTGTTCCTCATTGATCAGCTTTTTTCTATTTCTTTCGTTTTCTAATTTTTATCATTTTTTCTTATTCGTCTATTTTTTGTGATTATTTGCGTTTTTTTTGTCATTTTTTGTTTTGGGATATCGTTGTTTTTTTTATTTTTTTTGCAATTTTATGCGACATTTTTCGATTTCTTGCTATTTTTCTTTCGGATTTTTTCGATTTTTTTTTACAATTTTTTGAATTTTTTCTTTTTTTTCGTATTTTACCATTTTATTTTTCATTTTTTCCGATTTTCTCTAATTTTTTCTCGGTTTTTTCTCATATTTATGGTTTTTTTTTCAATATTTCATTTTTTCTTATTCTTCTGATTTTTTTCGTTTTCTTTTTTCTCATTTTTTAAATTTTTTACTGCTATTTTTTAATTTCCTTTTTGTTGTTTTTTTTTATTTTTCAAATTCTATCAAGTATCTTTTTCACTTTATCTCATTCTTTTTTCATTTTTTCTTATTCCTCTAATTTTTTGTGATTATTTGCGATTTTTTTGGGGACTTTGTTGCGGTTTTTTTTTTTAATTTTTTGGGATTTATGCGACATTTTTCGATTTCTTGCGTTTTTTTGCGACTTTTCGTTCGATGTTTTTCGGGGTTTTTTTTTGCAATTTTTTGGATTTTTTCCGTATTTTACCATTTTATTTTTCATTTTTTCCGAATTTTTCTTGGTTGTTTTTCGATTTTTTCTAATTTTTTCGATTCCTCTAATTTTTTCTTGGTTTTTATGGGTTTTTCGTTTTTTATTCATGTTTTTTTTTCAATCTTTCCTAATCTATCCTCATTATTTCTTATTCTTCTGATTTTTTTTCGGGTTTTTTTGTTTTCTTTTTATTGTTTTCAAATTCTTTCAACTTTCTTTTTCACTTTCCCTCATTCTTCTCATTATTCTGGTTTTTCGAGTTTTGTTGATTTCTTTTAATTTTATATCGTTTGGTCGGACTTAAAGTTGAAAAAATCCCAACTTAAAGTTAAAAAAAATCCGATTTTCAATTGTCTATAACTGAAATCAGCTTCTCAGAATAAACATAAAAATGTAAAAAAATACAGAATGATCCATTCAAAATAATTAACTATGATGCAGGTCCTATTATTCAGGCAATATGTATAAATTAAAATTATACCAGCAGTAAACATTTTTTATACAATCTTACAATTTTCCATATGAAAACCGACGCGTATATGATAAGCCACCCTGTATATTTCATTATAGGGTGTTAAACAGAGATCAACAAAATATAATTAACATTTTTTTAACTGTACGGGTCGATATTTGAAACTCAAAAATAAGCTGGTTTTCCCTATAAATGGGACATCATGTATAATACTTCTAAACATTTTTTATTAGTTACACTTAGTTTGGCTTTATTTTTTTTCACTTTTTTTGTTGTTTCAGCTCAGAATTACAAAACAGTACTACTTTTAACACTCTGTAGAGTCATAGCAAAAAATTTAAACTTTATCATTTTTTTACTTTTAGTACCACAAACAACATATAAATTTTTTATTAACTTCCCCCGAGGGCTAATTTCTTAACATTCTTTATAATAATTACTGTATATAATAATTTTTTTATTATTGTTGATTTGTAATATAAATTAAAAACAAATCCCCATTGTTTTAATAGTTATTTTCACTTAGCACAACCCAATATAAATAATTAAACTCCGTTTTGCAATAAGCTATTAAAAAGCCATAAATTAACGATAAATAATAATTTTTTTGTAATTCTAATTAAAAATTAAATATATTGATATGGTTTTTTAGTTATATGCGTAGTTTTAGTTCTGTTTTTGTATGTATTGTGGTTGACTGTGATTGAAAGGTGGAAGGTTATTGTCAAATGTAAGTTTGACAATGAAAATGAGGTTATGATAAAAAGTTTAAGGTGCGTGTGAATGTATGTAAATGTGTTAAGATTTATTTAAGAATGTTTGTTAGAGGATTATTTTTCATTGAATTTAATAGTGAGTTCACAACAATTGTGTTACAAGTAAAAGGAAAAATCTTAGTGTGTTTAGTCATTTAAATTTACAGATAAAAAAAAAATATCTAGTTAGGGGGAGAAAAACAAAGGAAAAAAGAGAATAAACAGTTTTTTGGGTTTTGATTGATTAATAAAATATAAATGTCAGAGATAAAAATAGAAAGATAGATGAGATATTATAAAATGGTTTATTGAATGGTTAGGATTATGTAAAGGAAGTTATAGTATAAAAAATAAAAAAAAATTATATATTAAAAAAGGTTTATTAATAGAAAGGAAAATATTACAAGAATAAAAAAAAATTAGATTAAAGAAGACATATTGGTGTGTAAGAAAACGAAGTGGTACATTTGTGACTAGACGGAAAGGCAGACATGGGGGGAGATCAAAGAATACAGGTTACCGAAGAGGAAATTCATTAGGAGGTGATACAGAAGAAGAGAAGAAAGAACTGATTAAAGGAAGGCACAGCAGAGAGAAGAACCCAACCAAAAAAAGTTTTAAGGCGCCCTAAATTTAGAAATTTAAAAAAAAAAATTTTGTTTGTAATGTTTATTTTTTTTTTTAAAGGAACCCAACCTAAGAGAGCATAAGAGTTTTTCATAATAGCCAGTCTAATATAATATATATTAAAAAAAATGTATGTTCACATAAATAATTATTTTTGTAATTTTTAAATTTCCGTTTTCTATTAAAAAATCTATCGCATCGTTTACTAGAGTCACAGTGTGTTGTTTACGATAGAGGGAGTATATAAGTTTTGTTTTATTTTTGAACTTGTGCCTGTGCCAAGTCAAATCGTGAGTAAGCAATCACCTTTACGTTTCCAAACACCTGCCTTTGCAACATACATCGAGCACAGGTACGATTTCTTATCTTTCTAATTTTGTTACACTTGCCCTAATGAGATTGCCAAAAAAATATCTTTGTTCTAAAATTGTATAACGTTTTTGATACTATATTTAATTAAAACAAAGTGCATTTAACCACATTTTGTTAATGAAACTACACCTTTGGAAATTAGAAAATTGGTATCAAAAATTATAAGTAACTACAATTTATTGAGAAAAATGATTCCACCAAAATGTATGTTCAAATTGTATTTTTATTAAATGGAAGTGAAATACCAAAACAAAATAAATAATCAAAAGACCAATAGAAAAATACAAAATAATTGTGGTTAAAAAACTGAAGACGAAAAATATGTGATTTTTTCCACTATAGAAATTAATTAATTAGTTTTTTAAACCAATGTTTGACCGAATAAAAAAGTCCAACTGATTCAGATCAGGAGACCGAGAAAGCCAAGAAATTGAATCTTCTCTTCGCTTTGAAAATATCAAAATTAAAAAAATCTATAATTTATTTGAAAATGAATGATAGCACAATTTTTATGATCCAGTAGGTAACCTCCAATTTAACATCATAAATCATTGACGGAGAATTTCTAAAATAAAATCTTTGGGTTTCTCCTAAAAGTTTTAAAAATACCAATTTATTTCAATTCAAGACAAAAATATTGAAAAACACATTAAAACATTTTCGCATTAGTTGAATTTTGAATCAATTTAAATAAAACATCAATAAACTTGATTGTAATAATTTTCGAAAATTTAAAAACAAAACTGAGTTTTAAGAAATTTAAAAGTGTCGCAAAAATCGCAAATATTACAAAGAAACCGCAACAAAACCCCCAACAAAATGGCAAAAAAATCGCAAATAATCACAAAAATTCAGAGGAATAAGAAAAAATGAGAAAAAAATTAGAAATCGAAAAAAAGAAGAAAAAAACAAAACGATGAGAAAAAATGAGGAAAATTAAAACAGAAATCGAAACAGTATTGGGAAAAAAATGAAAAATAAAATTTTAACATACGGAAAAAAAATCTAAAAAACGCAAAAAAACCCCGAAAAAAGTCGCAAAAAAACCGCAAGAAATCGAACAAAGGAAGTTGTTAACAATTTTTTAATAAATTTTATTTTAAACATTATTTTATTGCAAAATTTTGCAGCGCTGAATCTACAGAAAAAAATATTGTAAATACATTAAAACATTTTCGCACTAGTTGAATTTTGAGAAAATTTAAATAAAACATCAATAAACTTGATTGTAATAATTTTCGAAAATTTAAAAACAAAACTGAGGCTTAAGAAATTCAAAAATGTCGTAAAAATCGCAAATATTACAAGGAAACCGCAACAAAACCACAAAAAAATGGCAAAAACCTCAAATAATCACAAAAAATCAGTGGAATAAGAAAAAATGAGAAAAAACGAAAAAATAGAAAAAAAAACAAAACGATGAGAAAAAATGAGGAAAATTAAACAGAAATCGAAACAGTATTCGGAAAAAGATGAAAAATAAAATTGTAACATGTGGAAAAAAAAACTAAAAAACCCCGAAAAAAGACGCAAGAAATCGAAAAATGAAGTTGTTGTTAACAATATTTTAATAAATTTTATTTTAATAATTATTTTATTGCAAAATTTTGCCTATTTCAAAAAATATAAAATTTTTCATCTAATTAAAAATATTTTTCAAAAATTTCAAAAACATTGAAATTTCAAAAATATATTGAAAATTTCGAAAACCATAAAATTATTCATCTAATTAAAAATATTTCAAACGTTTCAAAAATATATTGAAAATTTCATAAATATGTAGAAAAATTTTAAATTTTGCAGTTTTTTTGTCGAAAATTTTAAAAAGTAAAAATGTCAAAATATTCAAAAGTGTCTAAAATATATTGAAAATTTCAAAAAATATAAAATTTTTCATCTAATTAAAAATATTTTTCAAAAATTTCAAAAACATTGAAATTTCAAAAATATATTGAAAATTTCGAAAACCATAAAATTATTCATCTAATTAAAAATATTTCAAACATTTCAAAAGTAAATATTGAAAATTTCAAAAATATATAGAAAAATTTTAAATTTTGCAGTTTTTTTGTCGAAAATTTTAAAAAGTAAAAATGTCAAAATATTCAAAAGTGTCTAAAATATATTGAAAATTTCAAAAAAACAAAATTATTCATCTAATTAAAAATATTTCAAAAACATTGAAATTTCAAAAATATATTGAAAATTTCGAAAACCATAAAATTATTCATCCAATTAAAAATATTTCAAACATTTCAAAAATATATTGAAAATTTCAAAAATATATAGAAAAAATTTAAATTTTGCAATTTGTCGAAAATCTTAAAAAGTAAAAATGTCAAAATATTCAAAAGTTTCTAAAACATATTGAAAATTTCAAAAAACAAAATTATTCATCTAATTAAAAATATTTCAAAAACATACTGAAAATTTCAAAAACATCCTGAAAATTTCAAAAATATGTACAAAAATTTTAAATTTTGCAGTTTTTTTGTCAAAAATTTTAATAAGTAAAAATGTCAAAATATTTCAAAAAACAAAATTATTCATCTAATTAAAAATATTTCAAAAATTTCAAAACATTGAAATTTCAAAAATATATTGAAAATTTTGAAAACCATAAAATTATTCATCTAATTAAAAATATTTCAAACATTTCAAAAATATATAGAAAAATTTTAAATTTTGCAGTATTTTTGTCAAAAATTTTAAAAAGTAAAAAATGTCAAAATATTTCAAAAAAGAAAATTATTCATCTAATTAAAAATTTTTCAAAAATTTCAAAAATATATTGAAAATTTCAAAAATATATAGAAAAATTTTAAATTTTGCAGTATTTTTGTCAAAAATTTTAAAAAGTAAAAATGTCAAAATATTTCAAAAAACAAAATTATTCATCTAATTAAAAATTTTTCAAAAATTTCAAAAATATATTGAAAATTTCAAAAATATATAGAAAAATTTTAAATTTTGCAGTATTTTTGTCAAAAATTTTAAAAAGTAAAAATGTCAAAATTTTTCAAAAAACAAAATTATTCGTCTAATTAAAAATATTCCAAAAATTTCAAGAATTTTGAAATTTCAAAAATGTCAAATTTCAAAAAACATTAAAAAAATATTCGAAAATCGTAAAATTTGTAAAAAATTGTATTTGTATAAATTTTTTGTGATATAACAAAATTGCTTATTTTTAATCGTTTTTAATAATAATATTGACAGTTTACTATTTTTTATATTAAAGTAATTTCGTGCTCCCCTTCACTGATGATGATTGTATTCGAGGTTTTTCGGGGTGGTCATACTAAAATCTAGTGAAAATTCAGATAAGATGGTATCAATATTTACTTTTTTTCTGGTTGAACAATCCTAAATATAGACCTTTACCATAAAAACTGTGCTACCATGCATAAGGTTAAAGAAGAGAAATAGAGACAATCAAATTCATTTTTACATAAAAATCAAAATTATACATTAATTTAGGACACGCTGTAGAAGAGCTCAAGAAAAGATAAAAATAACGAAATATTTTTTTTAATCACACACCACCATTATTATCCAAGATTAAAAAAAAACACCTGTTACATTAGAATAAATTACAATGGGAAATGAAGCAATCGCAGAGAAGGCGCAGGTGGATTCAAAATACGAATATTTCTGTTATTTCGCGAAAACTGTGCCAGTTACCTTGGTGTGCGATAAACTCGGTTAGTTTCCTGTATTTTTGGAATTAACGCAACACACATTTTCCGTATATTTATAACGGTTGAACAACGTTTTGGATAAATCAAAGCTAGGCGACAGGAAATATACAATAATAGAAGAAATGACGTTGTTTTGTGAAGGTATTTTAAAAATAGTATTAATAGACGAAACTTTATGTATACCAATAAAATAATTTGTATTAATCAAAACCAGAAAAAAAAGGTCCGATTGCTGTAAGTTGTTTCTTTTTTCTAAATGTGGGGGAGGAGAGTAGTGAGTGTTTTTTGAAAATATTTCATAAATCTTTCACTTTAGAGCTTAGTGTGCCCTGTATTTTTTTAAAATACGTTACAAGAAAGGTTCTATACAATTTTTGGTTGTAACCAATAGTTTCGGAGATATGGTGGGGTGAATTTTTTTTAAATATACCAAAATATATAGTAAATTATAAAGATTATGAAATTATTGTACAATAGCAGATTTTAAATAATACTGTGATGCTAAACTGATCTTAGATTTAGTACACTGAAAATAATGCGGTTCGATAAGTTTTGATTTTATTTATTTATGTGATCTTATCAGGGGTAACCAAAAAGATACCCTTTACAAACCAGCATGCGCGGCAGCTCTTCGTCTGGTGAGTATAAATCAAGAAAAATCACAAGAACTGTATCTTACGATGTTGTTCCATATTACTATAGACAAAATTAAATATTTGAATTTAGACTGATTTATCCTGAAAGTAAAAAAAATAAACAAAGCAAATTTCAAAAAATCAATTTATTCCTGGTTGGAGTTATTTTTTTGAAATTTAAAAATAATTCACAATTCACAGTTTGGTATAAAAAAAAATAGTCAGGAACACAGATGATGCCACTCAACGATTATTTTGTGGTCTAAAAAAATCACAATATTTATACAAAGTAATATTGTACATCAAAATTGTTACTTAAAAACTAAAACCCGTCTCACAATGAGAACTTACCCCAAAATTTATATTAACAAAATTACGTTAAATTACCTGACAAAATTAGGTATACTTAAATAACATGATAAACGAACTTAATGTAGGATAATCATATGATCTCTAAATATGATATTTGTAAAGATTAAAAGAAAACTAACCCAAAATAGGTTAAAAATTATTCATAACTAAAAAAAGTAGTTCATATTCTACTGTCAACATTTAACCAAATATGTATATAAAAAAATTAAATTTTGAAAGATAGGCCGACAAAAAAATTAAAAAAATATGTAGGATTTTACATCTACCTTGCACAAAATTTTCTTGCAATGAATTGGGATCTGGTTCTCTTACACAAAATCGCCAGTTCGATGGTGTAGTCCTTTCTTCAGCGGAGGTCAAGGAAGCAAACGGGAGAAAATACCCTCGGGCGGTGCAAAGCCAATACACCACAGCAGTACTTCTACCTCCCACTTACAAAAAGTGTTTTGTAACCACCTGCATCGCGCAGCAAACAAAAAAAACCGAAAATCTCGTACTTCAAGATGAAATATCCTTCATCACTGAAATCTCGAAGGTCGAGTAGAAATATTCTTCAACAACTGAAGAATCTCGAAGATCAATTAGAAATGTTCTTCACGAACAACAAAATACCATAAAAGGTATGCCTAGAAGGCATGGCTTGAAAGATACCCAAAAAAATAAGCGTGCCTTAGGAGGGCATTTCAAATTTTTAATTATAAAGAAGCCCTCGATAAGACATTAAAACGGTATACACTAACTGTCAGTAGATCGAACGTTCTTTAACTTTAACGGTTCTGTAACTAATGACAATGACGTTTAGATTGTGACAATTGTACAAGAAATCAACTTGTAAAGTTTTATTCTAAACGTCATTGCCTTTAATTACTGAGTATTTAATGTTAAAGGACGTTCTATCTACTGACAGTAACACGTGTAAAATCAAAATTTCGCTATCACAAGTGATACGAAGGACCTTTGCTTATGGCGGTCAGAACAGAAAAGAACCAATCTCGTCTTAAAACAAAATGGTAGCCTCATTAACGACATCCGCAAGGTGGCGTATCGACAAATTAATGACAACTAAATAGCTAAATGTCTAGGCAACCAGATTAACCCCTATGTGTAATATGGGTTGCCTATAGAAGTACATAAACGACTATTCAGAGCATGCCTAGCGTAAGCGAAGCAGTTTACTACTTTAAAATTGTTTTGAGTTATGATATACCTTGAAATTGAAAAAAAAAACTTTTAATTAGGGTCATGAGGTAATTCGTTTATCATGTTGCGAAATACTTACAAAAGAAAAATATTTACAAATGGCTTTTTATACTTAAATTATGAGAGAGATGTGAAAACATAAAACCTTATGCTACAGGATGTCCTGTTTGATGTAAAAATCGTAGACAAAAATGACGTCGATGTATAGAGAGAAAAATAGGTCAATTTTCATATTACAATACTTAGGATCTAAATCCTACAATAAATTATAATAACCACAAATCCCTATCCATGTCTTACCTTTGGTGGGGGGAGTTGCAGTGAAACAGCAAAATCTCTCAGTTTTTTTATTTATTTTTTAACAAAATTATCAAGTACGGTACTAAAAAGTAGATAGTGATGCGTTAGCTACAGCAAATTCATTTGTAGTAGATGAAAATCTACTTAAAATTATTCATAAAAATAGGTTTGGTTAACTTTGAAACACTACGATTACTAAGAAATAAATTTTCAAAATTTTCAAGTGACGTCAGCTTCATTAATTTGTTTAAAGTAATGTAGATAGCATACACATTAAAATAATAGGTTATGTTATACCGAAAAGTGAAAAATAAAACGCTGTGACTAGTAGTACATCAGAAGTATCCATTTATTATTTTGTACATGGGCCGTTCCCTACGTTTTGTTTACAACGTATGAAATTATGTTGGCGCATGTGCTTGATAAGTTTGATAATATTTCTATCACTTTGTTTTTTTCGTAATGCGTATAGTACCGGGTGATTCATTTAACCTGGGATTTTGTAATATCTCGAAAAATATGCATCGTACAGAAAAATTAGCCAAATCGAAGCTTTAATATCTCAGAGGGGGGCAGCCCGTAGTACTAAATTACACATCCTATATGGGCGGGGTGGGCGGCAAATTATAAATCTTATCTATGAAACCCTATTTTTATCGCAGATTCGGATTCTCCGTCGAAAGCAATTTACGATTTCTCTGAACAGTATTTCGATTCACGAATAAAAAATAGGTTATTAACCAACCACTCCACTCACAGGAGGTGGGGGGGGGGCAATCGTGACATCATTGAATAGCCCAGCGAAAAATAGCGCCGTCTGCCGCGAAACGAAACAATTTTTTCACAGAAATAGTACGTAGCTTTCGACGTAGACTCCGAATCTGGGATAAAAATACGGAGTTCGTATTTAAGATTTCTAATTTCGCGCGCGCCCCACCCATAGGAGATGTGGAGGTGGGCATAATTTAGTACTACAAATATAATCCATATTTTGGATAATCCCATAATATAAAAATACAAAATATAAGTTGGCAAAATAGAGATATTTTTTTTACCAATTTCAATTTTTTTTTCTCAAAAAATGCAACATTATATTTACAACTGTCGAAAACACAAATAAAAAAAAATGTTAATGCAAGAATTTTCAAAATGTCAAATTTGATATTCGAATATTCCATTTTTTTCGGTCGATGGTTCAAACTTTTATGTGTAACGCCTACTTGCTCAGATTTCACAAAAAAAAATTAATAGAATTTTCAGAATCTACAGTATTTTTTCCTATAAGTTTCAAAGTTTCAAAACTGAGTCTTAATTGATTATTTTCTTATACAACTTAGAAAATGACTTTCGTTAGATTTTAGTGGTATTTTGTTGTCTATTTGATGTGTGAAGAAAATCTAATTTTTAAATTCAAAAACAACCAAAATATTGGGGGCGTACATTGACTCGTGGCCACCCGGTATATTTATTTAAATAAATTTATTAATTACTCTTAACATTGTTTTTTTTATTGTAATAAACATATTTCTTACAAAATGATGTGTTTTTTATAAAATCAATACATAAATTTTCGATAATAAATATATGTACCTAGAGGTATTTGAATATAATAATAAGCGGTACGAAATGAGCATAAAAAAAAAAAAAAAAAAAAAAAAAAAAAAAAAAAAAAAAAAAAAAAAAAAAACTAGCCACAGGTATACATTTGGGACGCGGTACGAAGTGGGAAATTTAGAGGTAGCGGTACGAAATGGGCATAAGCCTAATAAAATACCGAAATCGCCTAAATAACGAATCTGCACGATTTTTGTTATTCCTGAACGACTTTGTGAAAAATAAAAACATTTGCGACCGAGAAACCTATTATCAGATTTTTCTTTACTTATTTCTAAACTAATGTTAATTTTCTTTTCCTATACTCTTAAACAATAGCGTAAGTATCCCTTACTGGACTGGAACATACATGACGAGATTTCGATACTTTTACGAGACTCTCGTTTGAGAAGCGAGACGAGACTGGAGGCTGCGAGACGAGACTTCTTATTTCATCAGCTAAACGAGACAAGATTTTATGAAAGTCTCGTGGGCATCACTAATTTACTTGGTGCGAATGTAAAGTCTTCGACTTTCACGTCTACGTTGACGAAACCTCCGTAGATGTTCCTCATTAGATATTTTAGAATATTATATCAGTTTTCATAAAGCAACATCTACAAAGATTTTTTGTTTAAAATTTGCTTAGTCCACCTCTGATGAAAGGTCTTCAAATCCGAAGTATAATTATAAGACAAAAGGAGAACGGAAGGTAGGTTTGTCGAATATTAATTAACAGTTGAGTCACATATATCCATCGCCTACTGACTAACTACGTTGAATATCCAATAATTATGCATAAAATATTATCCTCTGAATTAACATACTGAGAATCGAAACATGTTGCACATACAAATAGAAATCGATTGTTTGTCTTTCATGTCTATACATTTATCAAATTAATGGTCACAAAATAGGTCTATATTTCGTACATTAAGACCGTAAGATAACGAGACTCGCCTATTTGTTGCTTCAAATTATTATTTGTGGGGTGCCGGAGGGTTCTACTTTAGAACCAGTTTTGTTATTAATTTATTCGCTGATGAGAAATTATTGACATATGTTGAATAATTAATTAAAATTTGGCTCCAATAAAATAATTATCATTAAATCATCATAAATTTTAATTATTAATTTCTATATTCAATTTAATTTTTAAAATTTTAGTACTTCATATATATTTGGATTACAGCAATAAAAAGTTTATTAATTCACGTTACAAAAATAAAACCATTAAACGCATTCTAAGATTAAATTATTTATAATCGACAAAAAATGTTTATAAATCAAATAATTTATTAGATTTAGAAAATATTTATAAAAATTAAAAATATCTTTAATTATTCATTTTGTTTTGATGGAAAAAAATATTCAAATTTAAAGTATAAAATTATTTACTTACTAGACAAATCAGCTAAGGGTAAAGATTAGGTGAGACAGTCAGACGAAGAAAACAGAAAATGAGAGAGAAAGAAATTGTCAAATATTACTTGATCGGTGTTATTAAGAATCCCGAACCATTGACGTAGATAAAACGTAGGGATTTCTGATGAAATTAATTGGGCCCTTAGGGCAGTCGCACACTTCCTACTTTTGGATCCGACTGTCTGAAAAGATTATCGGATCCGAGCAATAACTACAAGTTTATACGAACATATCGCACACCTACGATCTGACATCGGATCGAGTCGGAGGCAAGAGCAGTACGTCCTACTGGTTGGCCTAATAAAAAGTCTGATCCGACTATGCATTGTTTTTGCATACTGTAACGCAAACATACTATTGCTTGTCAGTTTTGATATATGGTTTCCGATCTTGATTGGATTTTATCGAGAATCGATCTTTTGTGACTCGATATTCGATTTTTTGGATCGATTTCTTTAAGTTGAGATCGATCTAAGAATCGGAGAAAATAGTTGTGATCGAAGATCGATTTTTTTCTGTAGGTATTTCTAAACTTGACTGAAATCTAATAGACGGTTATTGATTCCATATAAAATAATTAACTTGTATGCTACCTAATTTACTCCCAAACCAGTCAAGTAATGAGTCAGTGAATATCTACTTGATAATAAATAATAATGTTTGCATTATTAAAATAGGTTTAATCAAAATATTGTCCTTACAACACTATCAAAATAAAAAATAAACAGAATTTGCTTGTTTTAATAAAAAATAAATTCAAGTTTCACATTTTTTGGCCAATTTCATTTCAGATTGTAAATTGAATCGATTTTCATGAGATCGATTTTTTGTCCATCCGATTTTTTCTAGATCGGTCTTTGACTCAACGATTCGAATCGATCTTTTTGACAAAGATCGGAAACACTATTTTGATCATATATGTAATACTCCTATATCGCCAGCTTGAGAGAGAAGTGCGTCGCCGATAGTAGAGTGTAGACGATCGTTTCTCTCTCACGCAGCCTCGGATAAGTCATAGGCGTCACAGCTGTACGGAAATTTTTTTTATTGTTATTTTTATATATTTAGCAGAAGATATATTGTAATAAAAACGTATAAATAAAGAAAGTTATGATATATGCATTTATCATTTATAGAATAATTTTGAAAAATAAAAATTGCCTACGCTTGCTTAACTTTCCTTTTTCTCTACGTTCCTTTTTCCCCACGAGACCGCCAATGTAATTCACGATGCAGCTATATACTCAAAATGTATATGACGCATGCGCGTTGGCATCCGATTCCGATCTTGCATCTCCTTCTGTCGGAACGCTTTGTTTCTACAGGCAAAGATAGGACGTTGGCGATATAGGAGTATTACATATATGATTTTGATACCGTTTTGACCCGTGGGTGGTCAGTGACGATACCGAGAATTTAATTACCGTGATACCTGACTTGTGGAATGTTAGCTACGAATCTTATCACGATCGCGATTTAAAAGATCTTGCCTGGGAAAAACTGTTTTCGGAAATAAATGTGTATGTACAACGTAGAACGCCGCTGAACTTAGTCAGAGTCAAAATCAAATAAAATTGAATGTATTTTGTCGGCAGTATGCTGTAGTAGTCCGATTTGAAATCCTTACAGACAGTCGGATCCAAAAGTAGGAAGTGTACGGCCACCCTTACGGTCACAAAACATATAATCATGTGTTATTTGTTTTGTTGTACGATCTTTCGCCCGACAGCAGTTTCGAATTAACAGTCTTAAGTGTACGCCTATGTTTCGGTCAAAGATTTTTAGGTGTTATTCGTTCAACGAAATAATAAACATTTCTTTTGCAATGACAGAAACATCAGAATGGTCGACTTGAAGTAATGTGAGTGCCCGGTCTTATTAATTTACTAGTGTTTACTAAGGGCTGGTCTGAAAGGTGTCCGACTTCAACAAAAGCTAGGGAATGTGTTTGCGCATCATTTGACAAGTACTTTTTAGAATTTAAGCCAATTTGGACGCGCATTGGTTGTTTGACAATCGCTTGAGTGAGTCAATGCGAATGGTTTTGTGAAAATGGAAAAAGTATCGAGAAATGTTTGGGCTACGCTGATCAAAAACGAGTGTCCACGGGGACTCTGCACCATCATTTACCACCGTGAAATTTTGGGTAGCTATATCAACCTCTTAGCCCATTCGGTTATCGTACCGACAAATAAAACTAGTCTGATGTTTGACATAAATATATATTTTATTTTATTTATTTGCAACACACATTATATATTAATTTTAGTTTTCTGCACTCCTCATGTATATAAACTTTTAACTATGCAAAATCTCACACTCCTCCGTTTGCGCATTACGTTTAAAAATGGATCCGAATTTTTCTCTTTACGTATTAATATATACTCTTTTATTTCAAATTGTAAAATTTTATACTTCGTTGGGCGCCATTTAATTTTTTTTTAATTTTATTAAGAGCAATGAGTTTCCATTAATCTCAAGGAGGGTTCATAGATATAAACCAAAAATTTTGAATATTCTGACTTTCCTTTATATTTAATTTTTTTCTTATCAAATTGATTTAATTTATTTAATGCGATTTTTATTTTATTTTATAAGTGAGAAACAAATATTCTTTCAATTACAAATAACAATAAAGCTTTATTCAGCTTTTTTGAAATCTTAACAAAACATTTGCATGACGTCATTAGACACCGATTTGTGCCTAATGAAGACACGACGCAAAAAAATGGCTGAGAATTTTAATAATCCTTTCACAGCTATGTTGATTATAATAAAATTCCTAACTTCACCATTTGAGTTTCTTTTAAAACAAATATTTGCAAATTATTCTAATAGTTACAAAAAAAAATTTTTCATATTTGTTTCAACGTTTTATAACCTCATAAAAATGCCTATTTATTTTTCTTTTAAAATATTTTTATTTCTTTAGGAAAGACTTTTGATTACCTTCACTGACAAGTTCACTGAAAGTTTCTATCTTCTTTCTGCGTTTAAAAGCTCCTATTTTATTCTCTGGACGATTTTCTACGACCCTTCGTAGAGGGTGACCAAAATTTAATTCAGTATTTACCTTTTTTATACATAATTTTACATTTTTGTTTGAAGAATATCATATTATTCCAATTTATTTTAAAGTTTTCTATTTTAGGAAGAAAATTCTCTTCCGAAATTCCAAAATTAACAACCCCTTAGTTACTTCCTAGCAACCGAGAAAAGCAAGGCTGTTTAAACATTAAATTGAATTTATCTGGATGAGTTTATTAATATTTTGTATTGAATTTACTTCCTGGGATTATTTTAAATTTTTTACACTACTTTTTATTCGAAATACACCATTAATATGTAAGTTTTTTCATTTTTAATTACCACCAATCATGATACTTCAATTTTTGACATTTCTTAATTTGAACCAAATTATTAAGGTGGCAGTTTACCATTAAGGTAGGGTAATTTGTGTACACGGTGTTATTTTTTTAATGTTAACAAAAATTTTATTTTCATGGTTTTTATGATTTTTAAACTTTATATTAAAAAAAATAATTATTTTCTATTCCATATCAATTTTTTGTAACTATTATGTATTAACCCTTTAATTGTGGACAAAATTTTAATGCTCTAGGACAAAAAATATTGAAAAGTTCACTAGATTTTTACTGTTAGTGCAGTGATGTACTAATTTACGTTAAAAATTTTCGAAATAGGAATTTTATTTTTTTCGTTTATGAAAAAAAAACACTCTTGGGTATGTATAGGAAAAAAATGCTTTTTCGAAAGCGTACGGATATATTTGAGTTGTTTTTTTTAATAAGCTATCAAGAAAATTTTGAAAAAACAAAAATTTTTGTGCAGTGGCGTCGCTAAAAATAGTATTTATATTGTTCATTTATGATAAAAAAAACGTATCTTACGAAAATAGTGCGCTTATTAAAGCCATTATTTCAAACAAAAAAATTCTTATAAATGAAAAAAAACAATAATATTTTTTATCAAGTTGCATTTAAAATCTAGGCCACTTTACAAAGTTGACAAAAAAACCACTTTTCAATAATCTTTGGGACAAACTGGATATAGTTTACCATAAAGTCATGCTTTACTATTACCGCGAGTTTTATCATAAACTATCAATATACCAAGGTATTTGCGAACTGAAAAATAAAACTTTATCTATATTGGATTAAATCGCAAGAAATCCACCAATCACAGTTGACATTTAGGACTCTTTCACCTATTCTTGGCATTTCAAAAATATAAAAAACAAAGTTTGATTAACATAAAAGTTATTTAACAATAATGTAAAAACAGAGTGTGTGAAATAGTCATCTAGGTCGATGATATTAACACAAAAAATAAATAAAGACGTGGTCTTTGTACTTTTTAAAATTGCCTCGCCAAAGTCAACAAACTAAATTATGTATTTACCTCTTTAAAAGAAGAATTCTTTTGAAACATGTCTGTGTAGGATGGCATTAGTATTAGTCAATAGTATTTTCCATAAGCCGCTTCAATGCCATTCTAAGATACTTTTAGATGATAATCTCCATGACGGACAAGATAATTGTTAATATAATACGCGACCCAACCTAAACAATATACTGCTAATAAATCAAACATCATCTGGAAAAAACAATCTGCTAAATACTGTGACATCTTACGTTAAGGAATTCATCGACTATTTATCAATAATAACTGTACGATTGTGCGATATCGTATCACTTATTTCCGTAATTCTAGATCATTTAGATTATATAATCGACATTCTGACAGTTACTATTATTTAAAGACAGGTTTATGTAAACAGAGAAAGGTATAAATGTAGTTTAGGAAGAATTCGCAAATCAAAAAAAAATTTATGAGGTATGAAAAAACAAAACAAAAACCGGCGGTCGCAAATTTTGTATCTCCCGGTCGTGAATTTGGTTTCTCCCTCTCACCTAATTTTTTACACTGTTGACGCATTTTGACTTATAAATATGAAAACAGTCTCCGGTAAAAAATTGGTGTATTGACAAAAATCGCCATCTTTTATTATTAAAATCGAAAATTCATGGTATTTTATTTTTGTGTATGTAAAATCTAATATACCTTCGATAGTTCCAATAAGTTTTTTAGATTTAAGCTTTTTGTATAGTTGCCATAGTGATATTAAGCTTTGTGCCAGTTGGTCCTGAAGAGGATTTTTCATACTTGCTATTTCAAGCGTCATGCTAAAGCGGTTAGAAAAAAACAATTTCTCTGACGCTATTTCGATAGATACATGTTGCTTAAAAATTGTGCTAAGATTAAACAAGATCATTTTGTAATTATGACTAACTGTCAGAATTTATATTTTATTTTTATTTTTGTTTTTAATTCGTTTATGAGATTTAATTAGTTAGCATATCTTTTTATTTTAACTTTTTATATCTATTTGTTAATTGTACATGTACATGGCCCCAATAAAGCGAAAATTACTACAAAAGCGGCTATCATGAAACATACCGGCAGTAGATCAAAACCCAAGATACGGACGTAAGCTGGGTTGCCAAAATGTCTATTTTATCATTATTTGAGTATGTTCAGGAATGGTTTGGACGATAATATTTTGTGAAAATGTTTCTTTTTTTAAAGCGCTATAAGTGTGTAAAATCTTATGAGGATACTCTCCTTGTGTTTCATGAAAATATCTTAAATTTGTTGACAAGTAATAAAATCTGGCAACGGAACGATGATGTCAACTTGTTAACTTTTTTTATGTCTTTGGCAAAGACCAATTACCCAGACTATTTTTTCTTAGTATAAATTTCGTAATTAGTTGATTACTATCATTGGGGACGTGGGTTTTGAAAATGTCTATTACAATGATGACCAAATGGCATTTATTTGATAACATATCGATATTTCAAAAACAAATAGAACAAGTTTTCGAAACTATACATTCCGACCATTACCATACATGTTTCATCCTTATAGGAATCTTCAGTGGCACTTTCTATGGTTTATAGTAACTGAAGCAGGAAAAGTGCAAGTTACAGAAACATGGGATTTAAGCTATATTATTGAGTTAGTAATTGGTAATGTGTGGTCTCATTTTTTTATGAATATAAAGATTTACTTTTTTATTTCATTTTTTTTTCGAGAATTACCGGTCGGTAATTTTTTTGGTTTTTGGTTAATACCTCCTGCGTCCTCTGCACAATAATTTTTTTTTAGATTTGCGAATTCTTCCTTAACTGCATTTTTCCCAGAGAAATGACGAAGTGTTACTATTAATTCAGATTTTTTTAAATTACTTCTTAGATCAATCTGTTGGAAATTGACATAAATAAAAACGAAAAGAAAAATATGTCCACTTTATTTCCATAAATAACATACCTGACGTAACTTTTTTCTGGTATATGCACATGTCACTAACACGTGACATCCGCCAACATGATGGTATATATTCGAATATTACGTTACCATATCCAAAGCAAAAATTACTGTTATCTTTGATAATTATAGGTGTGTATAGTTAGTTCCCGAAAATTCAAAACTACAATGGAGTTATTTAGCTATAATTATTTTTTTTTAATTTAATGTTTTATTAGTTAAGTTCATTTTCATACCTGGATTTAACCAATTTTATTGGATAAAATCATCCATATATTTTGTAAGTGATTTTATAAGTGATGTTTTTTAACAACATGTCGCTTTGACTTTAAGTTTCATTATTCTATATTATATTTATTTACAGCTGAATCGAATTATCTTTAATGTTTCCACGCCGATTTCTTCCGATTGGTCAAGTTTGACAATGTTGGAGATCTGTTGTTCGTTTTAGTCAAAAATCGTTTGATTTAAACCCAGTGCTACTAATTTGTGATTTGGTGACCGACTAGCAATAAATTATACTGTTTCTTTACTAGGTTTTTTCATTATACAAACAAGTATGTTTTATTTGTCTATATTATTGCCAATATTAATTTGATTAACTTTTATTACTTTTAAGCCTACACTGTAAAATCATATAAGAAATTAACTGGTAAGTTAACGAAGTAATTTGGATTTCTTTATGGTTTTGGAAACTTGTTTTTTCATTAAAATATGCCCTTTTACATTTAAAACAAACCAGCCAAAAATTCAAATAAATATATTCATCCATTTTAAAGTTATCAAATAAAATCATTTTATTTTTTATAAATTCAATACCCTGTATTTCAAAAAGTAAATATGTTGGACCGATATTTACAAGCAGGCGTTGTAAGTATCATCTTGAAACACCCTGTATTAGCATAGCCGAGAGGTATAAGGATCTGTTTTAAGGAATAATCTACTCGTAGGCGTGGGTTCCAATTCCCACCGGTGTTGATTTTTTTTCTTTTTTTTTTTACATTTTTTTAATAGCATTTATTTTTTGTAAAAATGTATCCAATGTTTTCTCTGAAAAAATGAGAAAAGTGAAAAAATAGGAAAAGGATAGAGAAAAATAGGGACAAAAAAGGGAAAAATAGGTAAAAAATAAGGAAAATCATAGAAAAATGGGAAAAATGTTTCACCGGAAAAATGCGAAAATTGGAACAAATAGGGGAAAATTCTGAAAAATAAGAAAAAAATAGGAAAAGATAGGGACCAAGAAGACAAAAATAGGGATAAATAGCAAAAAATACTAAAGAAAAATTGGGAAAAATAGAGAAAATAGGAAACAATTAAGCAAGATAGAGAAAAATGGTAAAAATAGGAAAGAACAAAAAAAATATAAAAAATAGGAAAAATGGAGAGAAAAACAGAAAAAAAGAAAAAGTAGGAAAAACTAGGAAAAATTAAGAAAACCTGAGAAAATAGGAAAAAACTAAAAAAATAGAAAAAAGTAACTACATTTCTTTCAATTTTTCCTGTTTTTCATATTTTCCATATTTGTCCCTACTTTTTTATATTTTTCCCTATTTATTTCTATTATTCCTTATTTTTCCCTATTTTTCCTATATTTTCTCATTGTTCTCTATTTTTGCCTGCTTTCTTATTTTTTCCTATCTTCGCCTATTTTCCCCTATTGGTCCTTATTTTACTTTTTGTAAAAATGTATACAATGTTTTACCTGAAAACATGCGAAAAGTGAAAAAATAGGAAAAGGATTGAGAAAAATTAAAAAATAAGGAAAATCTTGGAAAAATAGGAAAAATGTTTCCCCGGAAAATGCGAAAATTGGAAAAAAATGTGGGAAAATACTGAAAAATAAGAAAAAATAGGAAAAGATAAGGACCAATAGGACAAAAATATGGATAAATGGCAAAAAATAGAAAAGAAAAATTAGGAAAAATAGAATAGGAAAAATAGGGACAAATTAAGCAAAATAGAGAAAAATGGGGGAAATGAGAAAGAACAAGACAGAACATTAAAAATAGAAAAAAAGCAGATAAACTAAGGAGAAAGGAGGAAAAAATAGGAAAAACTAAAACACTATATTTCTTTCTATTTTTCCTGTTTTTCAGAATTATTCATATTTTCCCAATCTGTCACTATTTTGCCCTACTTTTTTCTATTTTTCCTATTTTTCAGTATTTTTTTCTATTATTCCTTATTTTTACCTATTTTTCCTATATTTCTTCGTCATTTTTTCCTATTTTCACATATTTTCCCCTATTTGTATATATTATTCACTATTTCCCCTTTTTTCTTATTATTCATTATTTCCCAATTTGTCCCTATTTCATCTTTATTTCAGAATGTTTCCCTGTTTTTCATTATTTTTTCCTATTTTATTCCCTTTTTGTATGTATTTTCCCTATTTTCTGTATTTTCCCAATTTTTTCCTATTTTTTGCAATTTTTTCTGATTTTTCCTGTTTTTCATTATTTTTTTCATATTTTTCCAATTTTTTACTATTTTTCCTTATTTTTAGGCAAATTTAACTTAACCAGGATCCCCTTTTAATTAGAATCTTATAATATTAGTATCTCCATTAAAATCTGACCCATATTAGATGTATCATTAAAAAACTAGATAGTTTTGTAAATTTAACTTTTAGGAGCTTTAAGCCGAGTTTGTCGTGGCATTTTTGGCACATAAAACATGTAATATTATTTTGCAAGAGAAAAATGCTGGAAGATTTAAGTAACTTGGTCAGTTTTATGAAAAAGTAGTAAAAATTAATACCAGAAACTTTGATCTCATTTTGGGTCATTTTCTGGCTTTGAATATATTAATATTTCTATTTGATTATACATTATAACATTATTTTAATTAAACGCTATATTATTATTATTATACTAGATACAAAAAATATCAGAAGAATTCTGGAAACAGTTTGTCTTGTAAAAGTTAATGGAATAAACATCTCTTAAAATTTTATTACTATAAGAATCACAATTTTAACGCTTTATTACACCCACAATTATCTCAATTTGTGAGCATGATTCAATAAAAATACCATCTGCCATAATAGTTATAAAAATCATACCTGTAACTTCTTTTTTCAATGATACTTAAAACATTTTTGAGCTGATGAGGCTTACCTGTAAATAAAAAGAAACATCAATTAGTCTTAAGTATCAACTACTGAAAATCACATATATTTATACATAATGGACACTTTTCTGACGATCGTTATAAATCTGTTTTAATGAAGCCCACGTTTGAAAAAAAAATATGAGACCTATATATCTCAAAGTTCATTCACTCAGCACACGTTTTACAGTAAGCGTGGTCGAAGTATAACTGAGGTGATCATCAGGTGTATTTTTAGAGACAAAAATCTGGTAGACATACACCGATTATTTTCATGTTGTAATTTTCGCATAAGAAAAATAAATAACAATAATGTGAAAGTCTTTATATTAGAGTTTTATTTCGGATTATCACCAGCTTTATTTTTCAAAACACTAACATCAAAAAGTTTCATTTATTATGCTGAAGTTGTTTCTTATTAAATAAAAAAGCAATAGGACAAAAATGCATTCCATTCCAATCGATGCTGACCAAAGTAGTAAATCTAGGAAGCTTCTTAGTAAATAATTTTCATTAATTTGCAAAAAAGCGAACAACGTGTTTATTATATTGCCGAATAATTTATATGGTTCTAAACACCTCGAGCATACATGAGCGCGTGTATACTGAGCAACACAAACCAGTTAGTATTAAAAAATAAAACTTGACTGTCTTCATAGAATTATAAATATTGCGTAGATAAATATTCATTCATATTTTACCATGCCATAATCTAAAAATAGATTTAATTATTCATTGCATGCGTCATTGGCGTTTGAGCCGTGTGCAAAAATACATTTTGTAAAAAATAATTCTCTTCATCCGCGTCTCCCTCTAAGCGCTATAATATTAATAAGAGCAGCAAGAGCAGATGTATCTCTAATCACCAGAGAGGTCGATTTTCTTACTAGAAAGAAGAAAACTGTTACAACCCCCCACGTATAAATCCTTTGGCACAATAAATAGGAAAATAGCTAAGTATCTAATAAAATGAGTAACATGTCTCGGCATTATAAAAATCGGTTGACCGCACCCTAATAATTATAACAATATTTTCTGAGGTTTTTAAAATGTACATAAATTGTAAAAATTGTAATGAAATGAATTAAATTAAAACAAAAACATCTGGTATAAAAAACTAAAAATTTAAAAATCAAGACATTAAAATAGAATAAGAATTTAAAAATGTTAATGTCAGGATAATTAAAAAAAGTTTTGAGTATAAAAAAAATAGATTCTAGAGGGAAATGGAAATTGTTATAAAAAGCAGTAATTAAATAAGAAAATTTACATTATAAGAGATTTGTAAAAAGTATAAGGAAGATCAAATTTAAAAAAAAAACTGAAAGGGATTGTGATCCACAGTTCATTGAATATCCAGGGGATGGGCTATGAAAAGATGGGAAAAGAAGAGATCTTAAAAGAATTTATTTGGACTAACGGTAAAAAAAATATTTTTCAAAAATTTAATTAGTGTAATTGTAATATTGGCTATATTTTGATAATTCATATTTAAAGAAATTTTAAGTTGTTTGTGTAACAAAAATAATTTTATATGTTAAGGTGTGAATGGTCGAATGAATGTTTAGTTTATTGTATACCTTAAATTTGCCAAATACTTAATAATTAATAAAAAATTGGACAATTTGTTTATTTAATACCATATAGTTATATTGATAAAAAAACTATAACCCACAAACCTGAGATAAGAAAAAATAATAATATATAATTAAAAAAAAAAAATTTAAAATTGGTAATTTTAAAAATTGAAAGACCAGCATTTGATTACAATATATTTTGTATAAGAGAGAGGAGTTGCTCTAGAATAATAATAGCTTGTAATAAAAATGTAAGATTATGAAATAGTAAACTCCCAATAAATTGTAGTTTACTAGGGTTGGGTTCACAGGATTCATGAAGTACCTAGATAACAAAATGAGTAAAAATATACAATTTATTTTTATTTTTTTAATTTTTTTTAACTTCAACGCCTTCACTGCTTTTTTTTAAATATTTAACCAATATCTTTTATTTCCAATTTGTATTTTTTCGTTTCTCCTACTTTCTCATAACCATGCTTCTGCTTTTAAATTATTCCCCAGTATTTCATGACTTTATTCAGGAAATGAAAATACTTTTATTTTACCTTTTTTTATTTTTATTGCTAGTTCATTCTTATTTTACAACATTCCAATTCCAGTACATCTAATATCCACTAACAAATTCTTTTATATCTTTGACAATCAAAATTATTTTTGCCCGTTATTTTTTTGAATTTTTTGATAACAACCTTCTTTTTTTTTATTTAAATCCCAAAAATTTCTACCTACTACTTTTTTTGGTTTTAGGAAAATTTACCGCCATCAATTCACCGCCGTCAATTCACCGCTATCAATTCACCGTCCCAGCAATTCACCGCCTCATTAATTCACCGCCCATTAATTCACCGCTTAATCAATTCACCGCCGAAAAATTTAAAAATCTTTTTGTTTAAAGAAGAAAGAGACATCAGATTCAATCAACATTTTTCAGAAATAATTAGTAGAACAACTTCTATATTATTTACCAAAATATTAAACTCATAGGCTTACACTGAGGTGTTTTTAAGTGGGTTAGAAATTTAATTAAATCGTAAAAATTAACTAATGATCTGACCTCGGGTACATGTAAAATGGTTCCCAAATTAAAGAGGGTTAAAAATAATATGTAAATCGGTTCCCGTCATTTTTCGTTTACCTGATCTTTATGTGTAAATCGGTTCCCTGGTATTTAAGTACTTAAAACGGATTAATAAAGGTATTACCAGGAATCTTTCAAATTTTATCTATATTTTTTCTTTTCCACGAAAACTAACGTATTTGACAAAAATATGAAAAAAACCCGATTCATAAATTCGGTTTGTTTGAATGTTTTTGCCCAAAATTAGCAAATTGATAAAAATAAAAAATATATCTAACTACATATTTTTTTTTCGTGAGTTTGAAAAAAACTATTTTCTTTATTACTATTTTAATAAAAACTTATTGAACAAGAGGAAAAATTAATTATTTAAACATATACAGTTATTAAAAACACAATTTTTATAAATAGAATAATTTTAATCAGATTTTGACATATCAAAAAAATAATCGAGGAAATAAAACATATTATTTTCTACATTTTCTATATAAACAAGAGAGTGAAAATACAAAATGTGTTTATAAAATATTAAAAATAAATTAACTAAAATGACGGGCAGTGCACGTTTGGGCCCCGTAATGACCTATAATCCTAATCCGAGAAATATATTTCTTAATCTGTGTGCATGTTTGGGCCCGAACGGAAACAGGTAGGGAATTTTGAAAATTCCGATATTGGATTTTGATTATGTCAAATGCTCTTAAAAGGGGTACAATAAACAATATTCATGAAATATATTTTAGTTTTGTTTTTACTTCATAACGTGATAGATTTTTTAATTAAATTTCAGAGTGTAAATGTAAATTTACAAAGTACAAAAAAATGCATAAACCCAACTCCGACACTATCAAACTGGAGCTTTTTTTGACATGTAGAACAGAAGATTATGATTGTAAAAAAATGTCTCGTTTGCAGTTTGTTCTAATTATTTTAATAATTTTTAAATAGATATCGGAACGGTGTCATTATTTTTTAATAAATATTTTATTTCTTGTACAATTCGTTTGACTTTCCTTAAAAATCATAAAAATTAGTATCGTGCAGATAATATTATTTTTTTAAATTGTGCATAAGTATTATAAATATCTTAATTTATTTAATATAGTTTGATCACCTTATCTGAGGGGCCCAAACATCCTTAGGGATTAACGCGACCATTTTTCGTTTGGGCCGAAACGTGCTTGCAGATTACCTTTAATTAGGGATTTGGGCCCAAACGTCTATCGCCCAAAATGACACCCCCATTACTAAATTGCATAAAGAAAGGGTTCAACGATAAGTGTTTTAGGTAATCAAGTCTTATTACCTTAAAGTTTTGGGAACCAAATTACATATTGATAACAGCTATCAGGTACCAACCTTTTATTTAATACATGTTGGGAACCAAATTACAAACACCCCTGACCTCAGAGGGAGTTTCTTTATTACACACACAAAATATTAAACAAAGTGGAATACATAAAAACGGGTTTTAGATGGGTTAAAAATTTAATAAAATCTCGAAATACCCTGTATATTATTTTTAAATTATTTTTAAAAAATGTTTCTAAATTTTGTTTGTAGTATCAAGTATTAAATTTTTCAACGGAGAATTGATTAGGCGGTAAATTGATTACACGGTGAATTAATGGCGGTGAATTTACCGGACACCACTTTTTTTAAACAATTTTAATTTTGACTTTACAGCAACCCCAATGACAAATCATTCCATCTGACACGAAATGTCACTTAACTTGTCACAATGAATTTAATACTTCAAATGGCTTAAGCCCTATTCATGTTACCAAAATTAGTTTATATTTTTAATACCATCTACTAAAATTTCTTTTTTAATTCACATTTTTCTTTTTTTGTTACAAACAAGGAAAACTGTTAATTTTATTTCAAATTCCTATTCATTTTCTTTTATTTAAACCAATCTCCATTTACTATTATATTTTATATACTATACAGTGTATAACAAATTTCATAACAATTAATAATTTTGATTTGCTAATAAATATACTCTGTATTAAGGTTGGTCCTTCGATCTGATAAAGTTATATTTCAAATATAACACCTAGTACAATTATTCCAAATTTATATCGATTCTTAATCATATTTGTTCATTGAAAAATACCCAAAAAGTACATTCGGGAAGAATTGTTGTGGAAAAGACTTTTAGTGGAGAATTATCGTAGAGAAGGATTGTCGTGGGCACACAAAAATCACGGGTATGCAGAAAAAAATTGCTGATAACGGTATAAAAAGATTTACAGTCAAACTCGTTAAATAAAAATAGAAGACTAAAAACTAGAATCAAAGAACACATTTACCATTCTTTCTCTTTAACAGATTCTGAACTCCTTCATGATATTGGTAAAAGTCATAAACTCGACCTCTTAGAAATATTTCCTTAATAATTCCCCCACTTGTGTTAACGACCAAATTAGACCTAAAGATAACTACATCTTCCTATCTGATAGTTTCAAAGACCTTCTTTAATTTTTGATATCACGTTCTAACAACCCTTCTTTTAGTCCCCCATCCTTTTCTCATACTTGGTGTTCCAATTTCTTCTATGACAGTTCACAATCTTCCACCTTTGACATTTCTTCTTTCCTCATTCTTCTTTTCTCTAGACGTCTAATTTCTTCTTTTTCCTTGCTCTTCTTCTTTAACGTCACCTTTTCTTGTGACGTTCCCCCTAGGTTAGGTCTAGAGTTTTAATTTTTGTTTTTAACTTAAAAAAAAATTTTTTAGTATAGTATGATTTACTACTATTGTACAGCCCAGCCCCTCAGGCTTTTTTAATATTGTTAAATTTAATTATCAATGTTTTTTAAATAACATGTTTCAAAATTCCCGCGTCTAATAATTATATGTCATTTGTCAATTCAACCATTTGCTTTTAGTTATCATATTCACGACACAGTGTAATCTGACATGGCAGAACGGTCTGAAGTACTTTGAATTGGGTCTTCAGGTTTGTCAGATACGTCAGCATCCTCTGATGGTACTGATGTGCGAGAAGACAAAGACTAGATTAGACGTATCTGATAGAGCTGAAGACCAGACCAGACGTATCTGACAGACCTGAAGACAAGATCCCTAGTGACGTCATAGCGCTTTCTCTTTCTGACACGCTGAATTTCCTACACCTCTCTCTCTCCCTCTCTCTAACACCTTGAATTCCTTATAACTAGGGTAGAATTATTGATATTGATTATATTTGATATTATTCTATTCCGAAGATGGTCATCGTCTTCCCGATGTGAATGTGAACGACTGGGCTTAAAGGTGCAGATGCAGACTCAGGCAATGGAAAATCGTAAATACGTAAATACGAATTGTTATCCACAGAAATCTTAATATATAGTAAGTATATATATATTATGATTTCTATGTTGTTATCGTACTCCATGTACGTTTAGAAGTTGATGATAAACTGAGAAACGTACGTATAGTGTTTAAAAACGTGTAGTTTAACATAGTTCCAAATTTCCAGTTTAAGTATATAAGTTAATAATATATCGATGGTCAGATTCCAAACCATGTAAGTCTATTTTTTTTGGAAAATGACTTCAACATAAGTAAATACCTATGTCTACCTTATATAAAAAAACCTCGTATTTCTACTATTAACTATACATTGTAAAATATTTTATTATTTTTTTATTTTTATTGAAATTAATTCCTCCGTAAGTCCTTTTAACTAAAGAGAAATGAAAATGAATAAAAATTAATTAACGCTAGTGTATGGAATAACTGCTCTTTGTATAATTTCAGTGCATAATTAATCCTAAAACTAATGAAATATCAATAATTATTTAAACTCTAGTTACTACCCACGTTAATTCTTTATCCAAAATCAAGCCTAGGGGCTCAGAAAAAAAAATTAAGTTCAGAACAACTCTTGTTACTGTCCACCGTAATTATTTGTCCAAAATCAAGCCTAGCGGATCAGAAAAAAAATTAATTACGTTTATAACAACTCTAATTATTACCCACGGTAATTATTTGTCCAAAATCAAGCCTAGCGGATCAGAAAAAAATGAATGACGTTCAGAACAACTCTAATTACTACCCACGGTAATTATTTGTCCAAAATCAGGCCTAGGGGCTCAGAAAACAAATAATTAAGTTCAGAACAACTCTTGTTACCGTCCACCGTAATTATTTGTACAAAATCAAACCTAGCGGATTACAAACAAATTAATTACGTTCAGAACAACTCCAATTACTACCCACGGTAATTATTTGTCCAAAATCAGGCCTAGGGACTCAGAAAAAAAATTATTAAGTTCAGAACAACTCTTGTTACTGTCCACCGTAATTATTTGTACAAAATCAAACCTAACGGATTACAAACAAATTAATTACGTTCAGAACAACTCCAATTACTACCCACGGTAATTATTTATCCAAAATCAGGCCTAGGGACTCAGAAAAAAAATTATTAAATTCAGAACAACTCTTGTTACTGCCCACGGTAATTATTTGTCCACAATCAAGCCTAGCGGATCAGGAAAAAAAAATTAAGTTCAGAACAACTCTTGTTACTACCCACGGTAATTATTTGACCAAAATCAGGCCTAGGGACTCAGAAAACAAATAATTAAATTCAGAACAACTCTTGTTACTGTCCACCGTAATTATTTGTACAAAATCAAACCTAGCGGATTACAAACAAATTAATTACGTTCAGAACAACTTCAATTACTACCCACGGTAATTATTTGTCCAAAATCAGGCCTAGGGACTCAGAAAAAAAATTATTAAGTTCAGAACAACTCTTGTTACTGTCCACCGTAATTATTTGTCCAAAATCAAGCCAACTCTTGTTACTGCTCGTCGTAATTATTTATTCAAAATCAAGCCTAATGGCTTAGAGAAAAAAATAATTAAGTATGAAACAATCTTTATTTACTACTTACGTTAATTATCTATCAAAACAAGTATCATCTCAGAAAAATAATGAATCAAGTTCGAAACAAACTAGTTCCTACGCACGTTAATTATCTATCTAAACTGAAGTCTGCTGGCTCAGAAAAAAACATAAGTAAAAAACAAACTGTAGTTGCTACACACGTTAATTGTTTGTCTAAAATCAAGCCTACTGGATCAGAAAAAAATAAATAAGTTCAAAACAAACTCTAGTTGCTGCCCAAGGTAAATATTTATCCAAAATCAAGCCTAATGGATCAGAAAAAATATGTAAATTAATGTAAAATTAGTATAACTAAACTTACGCGGTTTTAGATAAGGTACCAACTTTTAGTAAAATAAAATCTGATAAACAAAAAAATTCCATATGGTGCCTTTTGAAAGATAGCAGATGATGAGGATCAAACTGAAAGTTTAATTATTATCTTGTGTTATATATGCATGATTTAATAATAATGAAAAATTATTTAAAAAAATTTAAACACTAATTTATAGAATACATAAAACTCGTTTTAGATTCAAAACCATAAAAATATTTTAATAAAAAAAATTTATGGTACATAACGGTAAATGATTTTACAAACCTTTACATATGTCTAAATCATTCTAAATCGGTAGTTTACTAAAAGATTTACCTAGTTGTAAAGTTTATTGATGGTTATTGAGATTATTCAAATAAATATAAATCTACATGTTTTATTGACACATCAAATAACCTTACGAAATAATACGAATGTCCTGACTTTTATACCGAACAGATGGTAAATCGATGGCGTCAGTTCTTACAAATAACATGTGGTTTTCTTATAAAACGGGCGAGCCTGCTGACAAATTTACTCATCTAAACTGAAATAGGTTATTTTTCCGGAAAATAAATATTAAAAAATATACGCCACATTTTTAAAGAGACTGCAGATTCACGTAAACAGATTTTAATATAAATCACGATAAAACATAAAAATGGGTTTGATTTAAGAGAAATAAATGTCCGCCAAAAATAATGCTTCAAATAATCTACTTATTTGGAGCATTATTTTTGGCGGACATTTAGTAGTATGAATTTTTTACAAAGTCTAGACTACATACCTTTAATATTTACATGTGTGAAAGCATACAATTGAAATTGTAATGGATATTAGACCTAACTTAGTGATTTTTTTCATAAATATTGGAAGGATATTACATATTTATTAGAATTTAAATTTCATATTGGTCAATTTTTAATTTCGCCTGGGAAACACCAAAAAGAGAAGTGCTGGTCGCCCCTGCATTGCCCCAAAAACTCATTAGCCTACTAATCCCCTACCTGAATTGCACTAAAATATCTCTGGGTAAATATTTTGTATTTAATCCCTAGCTCTAATTGCACTACTTCTATATTTTTAATTGTTGGGGAATTTTAAACAATTAAAGAGAAAAATGATTGTTCTTCTCCGCATCCGAATATTTATGTATTTTTGGATACTATAAAAAACATGTAAATAGATACATATATAAAAGTGAATTATGTAAATTTAAACCAAAAAGAGCTGTCAGAAAGAAGGTCTTGCAGAAACAAAAAAATATTGAAAATAAAATAGAGGACTATAGGTTAGGTAAAATAAATAGAAAAATGTTTGTTAAATGGGTATCATATAAATTTAACCCTTTAACTGCGGATATCGTATATAAATGATTCGTAAAAATTATGCTGTGATGTGAGCATCATAAATAAATAATTTTGTATGTTTTTTTATTTCTCTACAAATTTTTATAAATCTTACAAATTTTTACATATTTTAACAAATTTTTACATATTTTAACAAATTTTTATAAATTATTACATATTTTGAAATTTTTTCAATGTTTTAGTTTAAAATTCTTGATTTTTTTTAAAATTTCGGGTTTTTTAAATCTGCAATTTTTGAAAATTTTTCACAATTTTTCTTTGTTTTTTGAAATTTTTGATGTTTTTGAAATTGTTGATATATTTTTAATATTTATAGTTTTTTAAATATTTAAAATTTATGAAGTTTTGAAATTTTTAATTTGCAATTTTCAGAACTTTTGAAATTTTTAATATATTTGGAAATTTTTGATTTATTTTATAAATTTTCGAAATTTTTATTTTTTTTTTAAATTTTCGATGTTTTTGTAATTTTTGATGTACTTCTGAAATTTTTGAATTTCTTAAAATTCAGTTTTTTTTTTAAATTGTTGAAAATTTTTAAAATCTATGAAGTTGACATTTTAATTTTGCAATTTTCAAAACTTTCGAAATTTTTAATATATTCGGAAATTTTTAATATTTCGAATTTTTTAATTTCCAGACATTTTAATTTTTTAAATTTTTGAATTTTTTGATACATTTTTAAAATTCTTAAAATTTGGGTTTTTTTTTAATTTTTGATTTTTTTTTTAAATATTTTTGAAATTCTTAAAATTCATGAAGTTTTGAAATTTTTATATATTATTACATATTTTGAAATTTTTTCAATGTTTTAAAATGTTTAAAATTCTTGATTTTTTTTAAAATTTCGGGTTTTTTAAATCTGCAATTTTTGAAAATTTTTGACAATTTTTCTTTGTTTTTTGAAATTTTTGATGTTTTTGAAATTGTTGATATATTTTTAATATTTATAGTTTTTTAAATATTTTTGAAAATTATTAAAATTTATGAAGTTTTGAAATTTTTAATTTGCAATTTTCAGAACTTTTGAAATTTTTAATATATTTAGAAATTTTTGATTTATTTTATAAATTTTTATTTTTTTTTAAATTTTCGATTTTTTTCAAATTTTCGATGTTTTTGAAATTTTTGATGTACTTCTGAAATTTTTGAATTTCTTAAAATTCAGTTTTTTTTTAAATTGTTGAAAATTTTTAAAATCTATGAAGTTGACATTTTAATTTTGCAATTTTCAAAACTTTCGAAATTTTTAATATATTCGGAAATTTTTAATATTTCGAATTTTTTAATTTCCAGACATTTTAATTTTTTAAATTTTTGAATTTTTTGATACATTTTTAAAATTCTTAAAATTTGGGTTTTTTTTTAATTTTTGATTTTTTTTTTAAATATTTTTGAAATTCTTAAAATTCATGAAGTTTTGAAATTTTTATATATTATTACATATTTTGAAATTTTTTCAATGTTTTAAAATGTTTAAAATTCTTGATTTTTTTTTAAAATTTCGGGTTTTTTAATTCTGCAATTTTTGAAAATTTTTGACAATTTTTTTTAATGTTTTTTGAAATTTTTGATGTTTTTGAAATTGTCGATATATTTTTAATATTTTTAGTTTTTAAATATTATTGAAATTTTTAATATATTTGGAAATTTTTGATTTATTTTATAAATTTTCGAAATTTTTATTTTTTTTTAATTTTCGATATATTTGATATTTTTAATTTTTTAACATTTTTGTTGTTGTTTTTTGAAATTTTTGATGTACTTCTGAAATTTTTGAATTTCTTAAATTTCAGATTTTTTTTT
Organism: Neocrepidodera transversa; assembly: GCA_963243735.1. Lineage (NCBI taxonomy): Eukaryota > Metazoa > Arthropoda > Insecta > Coleoptera > Chrysomelidae > Neocrepidodera > Neocrepidodera transversa. The sequence continues at coordinate 8,114,931 of OY725346.1, read as the reverse complement.
TAAATTTTAAATACTTTTGAAATTCTTAAAATTCATGAAGTTGAAATTTTAATTAAATTAAATAAATCAAAACTTTCGAAATTTTTAATATATTTTCGAATTTTTTAATTTCTAGACATTTTAATTTTTTAAATATTTGAATTTTTTGATATATTTTTAAAATTCTCAAATTCTTAAAATTTGGGTTTTTTTCTAATTTTTGAAATTTTTATTTTTCAATTTTCATAACTTTCGAAATTTTTAATAAATTTTCGGAATTTTTAATTTCCAGACATTTTTATTTTTATTTTTTGAAATTTTCGAAATTTTAAATTTCTTAAAATTAAGGTTTTTTTTTTTAATTTTTGGATATTAATAGAATCATGTTTATTGGTGTATTATTTAAATTAACGCAAAATTTTTACCATATTTTTCAAATTTTTTTCGTCTGTATTTTACCCGCAGTTAAAAGGGTTAATGAATGGATTAAGTAATGGTATTTATTTTTTGATGTTACTAAATATCTAGCTTAAATAAAATATTTTTTTAAATTAAACTGACTTGTAGTACTTAAATTTAATAATTCAAGAAATTAAGAACTATAAATATTAAATAATAAAATTCCATTATTTGGAAGAATATAATAAACTTGTGCAGTTCAGATGGGGGATTTAGTGCCGAGAATCGAAAGTCGTGCAATTCGGGATTATAGTGAAATAAAATTGACCCTTCTTAATTTTTGTGCAATTCCGAGTGCACCCGGTCGCCCAAAAGTCTCTTACCTCGGACACCAAAACGAAAAATAATAAAAGTTTGACCAATAAAAAAAGATTTAGAAAGATATGATGGACCAGCAGTTTTCTGAGTATGATGACGAAAACGAAGCCACAATGTTAAAAAAATTTCATGTAAGAGGAAAACTAATGTTTTTTGTACTAAATGTAAGGTACACCTTTATTTCGTAAAGCAAGGAAACAGATTTCAAAGTTTTCACTTGAGATTATTTTTTCTATTATATGGTTTTTATTCTTTAGAATTACTATTAGTTTCAAAATTTGTTATAAAAACACAATAAAATGCTATTTCATTTTTTTACACTTACTCAATATTATTTATTTTCATTTATTTTTATTTATTTTCATTTATTTTTATTTATTTTCATTTATTTTTATTCATTTTCATTTATTTTTATTTATTTTCATTTATTTTCATTTATTTTCATTTATTTTTATTTATTTTAATATTAACAAATCTAGTTATCATTTTTATTGTATGGCTTTTAAATTTTTTTACACTTACTCAATATAGCCGAAATGTCCACTACAATCGTTAATTGTCAAACGTAAAAATTCAAAAATCCTTTTTTTTGTTCTTGTCAACTCCCTAAAGATAACTAAATGTAAAAATATTTTTTTCATTTATTTTTATTGATTTTCATTTATTTTTATTGATTTTCATTTATTTTCATTTATTTTCATTTATTTTCGCTTATCTTCATTTATGTTCATTTATTTTCATTTATTTTCATTTATTTTCATTTATTTTCATTTATTTTCATTTATTTTCATTTATTTTCATTTATTTTTATTTATTTTAATATTAACAAATCTAGTTATCATTTTTATTGTATGGCTTTTTAATTTTTTTACACTTACTCAATATAGCCCCAATGTCTACTACAATCGTTAACTGTCAAACGTAAAAATTCAAAAATCGTTTTTTTTTGTTCTTGTCAACTCCCTAAAGATAACTAAATGTAAAAATATTTTTTTCATTTATTTTTATTGATTTTCATTTATTTTCGCTTATCTTCATTTATTTTCATTTATTTTCATTTATTTTCATTTATTTTTATTTATTTTCATTTTGCATAGTTGGGTCTGAAAGGATTAAAAGTCACCAATTTTAATATTAACAAATCTAGTTATCATTTTTATTGTATGGCTTTTTAATTTTTTTACACTTACTCAATATAGCCCCAATGTCCACTACAATCGTTAATTGTCGAACGTAAAAATTCAAAAATCCTTTTTTTTTTCTTGTCAACTCCCTAAAGATAACTAAATGTAAAAATATTTTTTTCATTTATTTTTATTGATTTTCATTTATTTTTATTGATTTTCAATTATTTTCGTTTATCTTCATTTATGTTCATTTATTTTCATTAATTTTGCATAGTTGGGTCTGAAAGGGTTAAATTACCAATTTTAATATTAACAAATCTAAGTTATAATTTTTGTTCTATAACTATTTTATTGACATTATTTTATGAATTCTGTATTCCTTGCGAAATGATTTCTAATTTCTGGGAATTTTGTCGCCACGTCTGGGAGAAACGAGTGAATTGACCAAAACGGATCAGATAATAGTTGAGTGGTTATGGCCATATTAGGACATTTGGAACGGCCAACCAAGCAAATAATGGCTAATGGTTTGCCTAATCATACCATTTATGATCATATGATCGACTTTTTAAATTTCACATTATTCACAATACATTAAAAAATATTTTTATATTTAGATATGTTTTTCTAGTTTAGTTTATATAACAAATTTTTAATATCAAGAACCAGGATTATTTTTAATTAAATTTATAGTGTAAAATAAATTATTTAAAACACATATATCGTTATTTCATCAAAATGAATACATGCAACAAATGGTTCAATCAATCATTTGCATATTCGTGCCAATCTACTTTTATTTGTTATTAGTAAAATATGTTACGATGAATCATTTCTTATACATTATGGATTAGGATACCTACCTTGTTTTGTTATTCTAATTAAGCGTATTACAAAGATCAACGAGCAAAATTTAATTGTCTAGTAGCAACCACGCAATGTTGTTATTTAGGTTTATATATTCATTTTTTTACACTATTGGCATAAATATTAAATACTGTTACGAAACCTGGTGTCTATTTTTTTTTTAATTTTTAAAAACTATTAAGAAAGGTAGATTTAAAAACAAATATAATTACAAATTTAAGAAGTTATTAAAATTATTCCTACTCGATATCCCACTCTCACATACTTAACTTTTTTTAATAAAAACTACTAAAATCTAGAATATAAATCCAACTCCATAAACAATCTAAATCTAAATAAAAATATAATTACACGTGATTAAAATCTAAAATTTGTTTATCACAATTTATCTTTTGTATTTTTTTTTGTTTTCTTGTATTTTTATATTTTATATTCTATATCTTTGTATTTATGTATTCTTTATTTTTTATTTTATATATTGTAGTAAATATCATCATATTTATATTTTATACGCCAAAACAAGTATTATACTTTTGGTTTTTGGCTATTTTTGTTTATTTAATGTATAAAATTATAGTTTAAAAAAGTATGTCTTCAATAAAGCACTATTATTATTATTATTTTTATTAATATTATAGTATAGATAACAGACATGAAATTTCGAGAAAACAATTGTATGGAAAATTGTTACTCAGGACCAAGAGGCCAAGATTCCTAAATATATCAAAAGGCATAAAATTTAAAAAAGCATAGACATCAATATCAAGCCAGAAATTAAAACAATAAAATCAAAAATTTAAATAAAAGCCAAAATTATAAAATTGTATCAAAGTCATTTCTTACTAGATTAAAATAAATAGCCATTATAAAGATTGTTTGTTTACAAATTAATATTTTGTAATCCTCAATCAGAAATTGTAATTTCTGAGGGTTCATAAAATATGAATTTGATGGGAACTGAATATTATCTTTTGAACTGTCAGATCCTTGTTTCGTTTCTTTAGAAAAGGACCAAAACTTATTTTTTATTAAATTATACAAAATTGTTACTTCTAAATGGAATTTTTTAGCTTATTTATTTTGTAAACCACATATAAAACAATTACAGGTACATATGGTACACATTATTACCCCAACATATTTTATGTCAAAGCCAGAATTCGCTTTAAAATGTAATAAAACTCACTGTAACTTTATATTATTTATATTAACAATAGTTAAAGCTAGCATAGCATAGTTAGATATATTGCTGATGCGACTGCTCACTCTGAGAGTTAATAAAATAATGCCATAGATTGGCTCGGTCGTCTGTGATCGCTTAGCCAGACATAACAACGTCGGTTAAGTATTCTGACGAGATAGCATATTTCTGATTGGCTAAAAATATGTGGACAAATTTCTCTCAAGTACTTTTGAAAGTCAATCGGCTTTTTATTGTAGGAATTGATCAGTAATATTTGAAACAGCTATGAGAGTGAAAGTGATAATAGTTTTAACAAAAGACGAAATATGTCTGCTAATGTAATTTTGGATTATAGGCATGCAGTGGACATAGGGGATATGCATGTCTAGTCAAGTAAAAATTAATTGAATATAATAAAATATGAAGACTAATGTTGTTTAAATTAAAACACATTTAACCAGGACTATTATAGACTATTGTTAAAAAGAAATGTAGGATATGGAGAAAAAAATTAGATAATAGTCAAAAAGAGATGGAACAAAATTTGAGAAAATAAATAGTAAAAAGAGGATAGAATGGAAATTTACAAGAAGAAAATGTTAAAAGAGTAAAAGAATTAAAAAAATAGACGTCCGTTAAGTTAGCATTACCACTTGAAAATATGAAAAATATTTTTATTGCAAAAATTGTCGCCAATTTGTCGTGGAAACGAAAAATTTGTCGCACTTTTTTTTATGTCTATATAGCCTGGTAATGCCAACTTAATAGTTAAGTTAGCACTACCACCCGTATATCTACGTAAATAAATATTAAATCCGAAATCTGAATGATGGAGAAATTGTCGCTAATTTGTCGCAAATTTGTCGTGTAATCGAAAAATTTGTCGCACTTTTTTTTATATACAGTGTGTCTACTTAAGTTCGCACCATATGAAAAACTTTTTTATTATTAATTTTACGAAAAAAAGTTATTCTTTATAAAAAGTTCTGCTTAGTCCAAAACTTAAAATTCAACCATCAGATATTAATTTTTTAAGCCGAATACGGGGTTTGTCAAAAAATATGAATTTTACTCAAGAGTAAAGTACCTTTAAGTTTGACAACATCGAAAAATGTTATTCAAAAAAGTTGATCAGAACTAAATACTAAGTTCAAATATGCAATTACATCCATTTGCTTTGAAAAAATAGTTTAAACTTAACGGACGTAAAAAATAGATATATAAAATGGAATACTGGGAAGTGGCACAGAATAAGGAGAATAGACAAATTGACATACAAGACAAATTATAATATAAAAAAAAATCACCACATTACAATAGATCATTACCTGGCCTAACAAATGTTTTATTGAAATATATTGGATCATTTTTTAGCTATTCAGGCTTTAGTTTGCATACATATTGGTCTCGAAAATTTCTAAAAAATATTTGCCAAATAAATTCTACTGATGAGGAAGAAACAGAACACTAGCTTGGTGATGGTTTTCTTTCACTTTTTCCTGTATCTTCTAATCCTGAACTCGTTTTTTTTTTTTGGTTTTCCTTTTTTTCTTGTTCCTGTATGATCTATATCTATCAGAATTTTCCTTTCCCATATTTTCATTTTACTTTCTTTCTCCTTATTTGATATCCATAATTCATTTACAAGGAGTGTCGTTGGTCCTGGATACTTTCTATAAATAAACGACCTCTGGAGTATTCCTTCTCCACTGACGATGCCCGTGCAAGTGGCCTTCACACTATAAACAGAAGGTGGTGCCTGAGGAAATCCGAAACCTGTTACAGTGTTACAGAATTGATCAGAAAAAATGTAAGTTCATTCTTTAAATTCATTTATTTCTAAAAAATTGGTTTTAGTTATAGGAGCTTCATAAAGTTTTTGAGACAAGTGCGGTAATATTGACTTTTTGGACCAGATAAAATAACACTTTTTGTGGTTATCGTTATTTCTGAGATTGCGCAGTAAAGGAAAAGAGGGATGACAAACTGAATAACGATAAGGACGAACTTTATTTACGGCAGATTGGGATAACCATTTTTGTCGTTATCTGGATACAGAAGTTGTCTCTGAATTTCAGTATCGCTAATGTCAGTTTGTTATTATAACCTCAAAATTTGTGTTATAGTTTTTAGTTACTCTTTTCTTCGAATTTTAATTCTCTCAGTAGGTATAATGTTAGAAATCAACTGAATATTTGGCTGCATCCTTGTTATTAATACATATATCAATATTTTCATCCATATTTAAAGAAAAAAACACAAACAACGAAATTTCACTAATTCACGTAAGTGCTTAAACCCCACAAAATACAAAATAGTTAGGTTACTATCACTTTAACCAAGGAGACATTTTTTTGATGTTACAAAAACTCTTTTCAAATCATGAGTCGTTATCGTTATCCTTAATAACTATAACCATAAAAAACGTAATTTTTTAGTTGGTTCAAAAACTCCCTATTCTCTAATCTGTGTAAATTTTAAAATAAGTCAACTTCTTTTGCAAAAAAATGACATCCAGCTTACAAGTAGAAACAAACATCCCTTTTAAACATAAATTCATTAGTAACCTGTCACTTTATTTTCATTAATAACCTGTCAGTTATCCTTAATTATTCTTGTCCTCTTTGAAGTGTTGCTGTACACGTTTACTTACGTGCTTCTAGTGAAGTTGCGGATTTATTATTTCATCAAGTTCATTAGAAACAGACTCTTTCGGTTTTTGTGTAACTTGGAACTAATTGAATTCTTTTAGATTTGCGGGTAAATGGAACTGATTCATTTACTACTACATACCAAACTATGATAAGTATTTCCTTATTGTAGTATGAATTTCAGGAAAACTCTTTTTTGTACAATGTAAAAAATATATGTTTAAAACACTTTCATCTAAAACGGAATTTAATTTGTTCAACTAATTTTATTATTTCGACGTTTTATTAGTCCTCCAGTATGGGATTAAATTAGATTTAATTCATTTTTCACAAAATTTTAAACCAAAACAATTTTTTATAATTCGCCATGTATTGTAGTTAAAGTTTTCAATTTTGTATTTATAAATTTCTTTTTTCATACCATTGGCATGGTAAATTTACAATTAGTTATGTTGTACTTGCTTAACTAATTTTTTGTAAATATTCATTAATTTTTGGTCCTATTATATTTTGTAATGATGATGACCATTAAATAGCCGAAAGATGTAGTCTCATTTATTATCTTCACCAATTATAATTATTATGGTATGACTTCGAGTTTTTTTTATTATTCACACTTTCATCTTGTGATTTAAACGGGTAGGTCATCTTGGAATTTTAATCGATTTTAACTATTAATCTAGTTAGTTAGTAGTGGGTGCGTTTTAAAAAACACCCACCTATTTACTTAGTTGCTTCCGTACACTTTATTCTGTTTGTTTTACATCTGTATCTAATCTGAAATCATTTATTTTAAATTATATTGCTTATCTATGGCAAACAAGTTTGTGACGTAAGAATTTTTATAAGTACCTATTTCTAATATGCATACAACAATTTTATTTCTAAAGGTAACCAATTAGATTTTTAGTTTCTCGCTAATTTTATATTTTTCAGTAATTATAATGGTATTTATATTTAATGTGCTCTGTTTATCTTGTTATCTAAGTCAAGTTGATTTTCCGAAAAGCACTTGTGCTTTTGTGCATGTTTATACAAAACGATAAGGAACACTTGAACCATTTGAAAAACTATTAATGTCCCAATTTAAATTCTAGAATGTTGAAATTTTCGAAAATATTTCTTTTCACGCTTATATATTTATGATTAGATAACGTCTATGAGAACCAAAAAGAAGAGATGGGCCACACAAGAATATGACAAAAAATCAAGGTTCAAACTACCAACACCGTTACCGAAGGGCCTGTATTCAGCGCCGAGACGCCGACGCCAATAATTTCGACAGACAGTTCTGTTTTACTTCTTCAAAACTCAGTATTCTCATAAATTATTTTTACATACGACAATTCTTCAGTAAGAGGAAGGTTTTTGTGTTTTGATTTATGTTCACTAACCACCAGACTTTAAAAGAATTTTTGGGATTATTACAATTATTAATAATAATGCTATTATTATTACTACGATTTTTAAACACAACGTGGGTTCTAACTAAACAAAAGATGATCGCAACTATCGGGGTAAAAAGGTCACAGGTAAGAAAAGTATAAAATTAATTGTTAAATAAATAATTTCTTGCAAAATAGTCAAACTTTATACAGCATGGGGGTGAAAGGTCACAATATATTAAAACGCATCATGAAAAGGTTTAAAAAAAGCAGTAATTTCAGTATGTAACAAATCATTGAAAATTAAAGTTTTTTAATTGTGCTTTTTTTGTGCTGTTGTAGATAAAATTGTTATAGATTAATTTTTTCTATTTTTTTTAATTTATTTAAGCTGGCCCCGCCATTTTTTCTGATTTAAAAATTTCGACCAGTGCCAAGTTGTGCTATATTGTGATGTTTTTTTTTATAAATATTACATTAACCAAAAAAATTGATATTTTAAAATTATTAAAAAAAAATCGTCAATTACTGAAAACTAAAGGACCAGCCAGGGATTCAAAATTATGAAGACATTTTGAGAAAAAAGTGGAAAACGGAAAAGAAAATTTTTGACAAAATTCAAATCACTACAGACAAGTACTTTGGCCTGAAATTTTTAGTTGCTTAAGATCCGTTACACATGCGACTGATGGTCAGTACTAACCATCAGCGCTCACGGATTGCATAATATATACAATACAAGATTAATAGTTTGAAGACTAACAACAAAAAGAGCTAGGTAGATCTCGTGTACATCTCTCTTGTTCCACTAAACTAATTAATATCTGGGTGTCGATTCTAACATTGCTGGAGGACATATTTCAAACGCATACAACAATACAGAAACTTAAAACAGTAAGTAAAATGCCCAACATTTTCTATAATCATGTGAAAAGACTCATAGCGCCGATGGCCCGAACTGACGCGTACCGTACGCATCCGCAAGGGCTCGACTGATGCTCCAACGGACCAATCAGTCGACGGACGATACGCTCTACTTGTGAAAACCCCAATAGAATCAATGGGACCGACTGATCGTCAGTACTGGACTATAAATGTAGTGCGACTGGCTTTTTAAGTCGCAATGAAAAACTGTGGCTGCTCCGACAAAATTGTAGTGACAAAATGTTGCGATTTTTGGAAGCAGTCACAGTTACGTTACGAGTAACAAGAATTTATGGAGGGAGAAGCGAATTGTAATGGCTAGAAATTTTTATTGTTTATATGAGTTATAAAAATTTTTCGTTATTTTTGTTATAAAAAAAGGATCTTAAGTACTATTTGTTCTCACGAACATTATGTTCATACCTTCTCTACAGTTTTGTGATATAATGTATGAAACTTCTGAGAAGCATGACTATACTGCGACCAATGGGACAACTGCAAAAACTGCTTCGAAAAAACACTGCTCTTTTTTGAAATTAGGAGCAGACCGCTCCAGTGACAATCGCGGAGCAGTGACAAAGTAGCAGAATTGAAATCGCAACTCATCTCCCTTTGGAACCGAAAACCGGACCGGAACCTAAATTTTTTCTGGACCCGAACCGTAACCGAACCCATATTTTCGTCCAAAATTATTTTAGATACCTAACCCGAACCCTTTAAAAAATAACGATTCTTTCCAAGTTCCTTGTATCAACGAATTTAATTTATCAAATAAATAAAATTAAAAGTTATGGAATTACTATATATTTTAAGTTCATTTTTTAATATATGTGTCAGGCACGGGTCCCGGAGCTTGAATTGGAGGGGGGAGTTTTTTTGTCAGTTTTAAAGAAAAAGGGCATAGTGCTATATAGTTGTAAAAAGGGCGCAATGAGTTTACGTGAAGTTTTTTAAAAATTTGCGATCGCCCCCCCCCCCCCCCCCAACCCTTAAATTCTTGCTTGTGGCTTATCATGTTGATTCAATAAATAATTGACGACGTCATTAAACTCCACAAGGATACCTTTCATGTACTTGGGATTGCATACAAAAAAAAATGTTTTGTCGAAAAATCCCTTGGATCGAAAAAACTGGACCGGACCGAAATATTTTTTACAGACCTGAACCGGACCGGAACCGAAATTTTTCAAATTATGTTGAACCCGAACCGGAACCCTTATTTCATTTGTGCCCGTGTACCTGATATCTAGTACTGACGGCCAGTGGCATGTGTAACGGCTCTAATACAAGTTATAACTTTACCAAAATTTAAAATTTGTAATATTTTCAATAAAATGCTAAAAACGAAAATTACTGGAAATAGAGAATAGCTATTTATAAGACAGAAAATCTCCTAAAAAGATTTTTTTTAAAAAAATCAAACCCATGATCAGAAAAATGCTGAAAACTCGAAAATTAGTTTTAGTGCCTTATAGTAGTATAGCTATGCCGGTTCTGCGCCACGTCCATCCAGTTCCATCATCAATCCGAAGAAGTAGCCACCCCTAAGCTACCCCTATCCGAAGAGAAGATACCCCAAGAAGAGAATAGCTTAGCTTAGCCTCGTTTAACAACCCCTAAACGAAGTAGATAAGGCCTTTAGACCCCAGATACAACAATTAGAGACCGATGACAATGACCAGAAGCGGTAGTTGAAGGCGGTCCCCCTGTTCGAAAGTTGTTTTGGACCTGTTCGAAAGCTGTTTGACCTGTACTAGGCCTGCTCGAAAGCTGTTTTGACCTGTTCAAAATCTGTTTCAGACCTGTTCGCGCGAGACCTGTGGTCAAAAAGTACCGCCGTCAACTACCGCTTCTAGTCATTGCCGTCGGTCTCGGGGTTGTTTCATGGCCAAAAGGCTTTATTCCGTTAAACAAGAATAGATCAAGCGATAAGCGATGAGTTTTGCACTAAGTGTATACCGTAGGATCCAAAAGTACCCAGTTCAACTACCGCTTCTGGTCATTGTCGTCGGTCTCTAGGGGTTGTTCATGGCCAAAAAGGCCTTATCTGGGGTCTAAAGGTCTTATCTACTTCGCTTAGGGGTGGTTAAACGAGGCTAAGCTAAGCTATTCTCTTCTTAGGGTATCTTCTCTTCAGATAGGGGTAGCTACTTCTTCGGATTGATGATGGAACTGGATGGACGTGGCGCAGAACCGGCATAGGTATACTACTCCTTATTATATTTGTTAGTACTTTAAAACTGCTCGTAGGTTGACGATTAAATAAAAGTTCAATGACTGGAAAATGAGATCAATTACGCACAATAGGAAATCCTTTAAGAGTGGAGTGTTGATTTGAAGATTGTTTTCCCTGAAAAATACTTGAATGTCAATATAAGATTTTAATTTCTTTTTAGTATTTACTGTATGCTGTAAGCAACCAAATAATGAACGATTTACCTATAATTTACTTAATATAAGATCTTTTCTTTATTCTCGTTAAAAATTAAGTTACATTTTTTAATACCAAGTGAAATGATAGTGAACAAAAATATTTCGTGTATGTATGTATACGAAAAAACGGTTCAAATATATACTCACTTCGTGAGAAATGAGTATCATTTTATCTTGTACAATATAGTATTGTTCACTGATTTCCCATGCTTTTAGAAAACTGTTAACTGAATTTCACAGGAAACAAAGAAAATTAGTTAAAGTTAAAACAAGACAAATAATAGAAAATAAGCGAACTTTTAAAAGTGCAATACCGGACAGTGAGAAATATAAATATAGGTTAAAGAAAAAAAAGACAATGGTCCGACAGCGATAAACATCAAGTTTATTTTTAATTCATATCAGTCTACAAGCTACTTATTATTCCACAAAAAAATTGTGAGTGGACTAATGCAAATCACAGAATTATTATATGATGTAATCTCCAAATACGTTTAAAGATTTTGAATGTAAAAAAATGGGGGATTTTAGTTTCTTTATTATTTTTTTAAACTAGGACGTATAAGAAATGTTTTTACTTACATTTATTGTAATAATCCAACTATTAAAAAATCTGTATTACGTTTTTAAAATGTATTGAAATTTTATTAATTATATTACATTAAACAGGTAAGTAAACTAAAAAATATTTGATCTAAAATAGTGCTTTGCGAAAATCCAAATAGCTTTAAGTTCAAAGTTGTAATATAAAGCTTAAGAGGAAGATTTATCTTGCGACAAAATAATATATACAAGGGTTTCGATTTACTCGTCCTACACGTTTGTTTTTATTTTTAGGAAAAAAAAATACAGAAGATCTAATCTGTGCTCCTATGCAGCTTCTTTTTAAAAAATAACTTTGTTTTTTTTATCAAAAAATGTCTATTTTTCTAAAAAAAAAATACAAAAAACCCAAGTCAAATTTTCAAAAAGTAGCTGCATAGGAGCACAGATTAGATCTTCTCCAATACATATATTTTTTTCCGTTCATTAAAAATAAAAAACAAACGTGTAGGACGAGGAAAGCGAAACCCTTGCAACTGAAGATTTTGGTCCAAGGAAGTGACGCCACAGTTGGAATTTAAGGCGAACATAGCTTTAAGGCGATCATTTTTTTTTAAAAGTACAGTTAATTCATAAAATAGAAAAATCACTAGTTTATATTTTTATTTTATTTAACTATTTTGATATAAAAATAAAACAACTTTAGTTTAATAGTAAATTTCTTAGCACATGTCGTTGACCTATTTAGTAAGAGTCGTAAATTCAATTGAGCTAATTTTAAATTTTAAAAAAAATTCCGTGAATTTTTGACTATTTCTTTCTTCTTGTGCCAAAAATTATAAGGAAAAAACAAAAATATTATGAAGCAATAGAATGAACTAAGATATAAATTCAAATAAAGAGTGCAATAAAATTTTCATATTAAACGCCGGTTCTCGTATAAGCTTTACCACGTCATTGAGCTTCAAAAATTGCCAGTCCAATTCTCAAATTAATATAATCTAACTTACCACTTTCTTCAATTTTTTTCCGATATCGTTCCATATGTTGTTCTTTCTCAATTGGTTAATACAATTTTTGTTACCCATGTCATAGAGCTCGTCGTATTCACGGATTAATAAAATTAACCTTTCAATTTTTCTGTCATCCATACGCGCCATTGTTAAACATTTTAAAATAATAAAAACATCATGCTTCGGGGAATCACATATTTATATAAATAATTTACCTAGTGACGCTACACTTCATTCCGTAGTTTTAAAGCCTGCCGACAATTCGACGAGTCAAGCTACTTGAAGTTCAGCGACGCGTAGTGTAAGTGAGAACCGCTACATAAGAAACCACGTAAACTGATTCAAGCGACATTTTAACGCTCGATGAAGCTTAAGTGAGAACCGGCCTTAACATTGCATTTACTAAAATTATTCTTCTCGATATGGTGGTCACGTTCTAAAAGTCTATGCTCAAATGCAAGTCTAACACCATTACAGAATTCATATGCAGGGGGGTTTTCTGAAGACATAAGGTAACCACTGGTGAGCTCGGAGTAACCTATCCTGAGTCTTCTTATAACACTTTTTTCCTTTTTTGTCATTGCAGGTATCTTCTGAACGGTAGCACACTGTTAACTTTTATGTAATTTGTTCCAGGAGAAGCAAACTTGTTTTGCTGCTTGTTCTGCATGTTCGTTGCCAGCAATTTCTGATGGTCATTGTTCATACCTTTAGTATGAAGGTAATGGTAGGCGTCGGAGACGTCTTGAACTAGTGGATGTTGTGAGTAATTTTTTTAATAGAGTGCATTGATGTGAGGAAATCTGTGACTATGGCAAGTTTACTGTTATCGTCTACTGGAGTCTTTAAAGCTTATAGTATTCCATATAGTACAACTGTGTGTATACTACATATATTAGAAAGTTTGTATGTTGCTATTGATGTATTTAGTATAGTGATAGCGCACCCGGTGCCATGAACTGCTTTGGAGGCGTCAGTGTATAGCTATTTCTTCTGTTAGATGTTTCGTACTTGTTGTAGTTGCTTAGGCTTATGTTCAATGTACGTAGTCTCTTGGTCCATGGTTTTAGAAAATTTTGTAGGATTTGTAACGGTAAATTTAACGTTTTTCAGAAGAGGATATAATGTATGTGGAGCTGAAAGTGATGTTCTGGGTCTGTCTTCCCTAGGTGGTTGTATATTATCAGTTAATTTGAATACAGGGTTATGGCGTTTGTTGATAGTCTGAAAAAATATGAAAATAGTTGGCGTTCTCGATTAATAAAAAGAGGTGGTTCAGAAGATTCAATGTAGATGCTTGTGCAAGGGCTAAACCTAAAAGCGCCTAGACATATTCGCAATGCTGTGTTTTGGATAGTATTAAAATGTTTAAGATGAGTTTTTCAAGCGCTCATATAAAGAATACTGTAATCCAAATTGGAACGGATACATTCCTATATGTGTTTCTTCTGCTTCTCATTGGTGATGTGCTACTGATTTTAAGATATCAGTGCTGTATGTCATATACACGCACGATGTGCCTCACCCGCCCTCATATAGCCAAGAAATCCAGCTATACGCCGACGACTCCAAAATCTTTGCGACCGCACTATCCATGAGAGGTCTGAATACCAAACAACTACTAAATCACTTCTACCAATGGTGTAGCAACTGGAGGATTACTTTTAACCCTCAAAAATCCCAGCTGATTATTTTCCAAAATACCCCAACCACACCCTAAAAGCTAAAAAATCTCTCAATGAGATCAACCTTAGGCTCTGGGAAGAGTCCCATTTCTTGGAAAACGTTACCTATTTGGGAGGAGTGTGCTACGCGCACTCTTAATTGGGCGGCCTAAGTCCAAAATATTCTTGACAGATAGGAAACGTGCCGCTCTCATCGACTTGGAAGATGTAATCCCCAAAGTTGCTGTATACATACAAAACCTACATCCGTCCAACAATGAACTACAGAATCCTTAATTTCTCATCCCTTTCTCCTGCTCTCTTGCACGCCGTCACTACAACAGAGAGGAGGATCCTTGGGCAATGTGCCTACCACCTCTGGCACTTCCCTCAAATGACATCAATAATGTTACTAATATCCCGGCAATAGTTTCCAGGTTCAAGAATCTCCAGGGAAGATACGCCAGAAAAAGACTAGACAGCTCCAACTCCCACTCATTGGATACTCTCCGGACGAAGTGTACAGATGTATGGAACAGAAGACCCTTTCCAAGACCACCCAAGAAGAAATTTCCACAACCGAATCTGAGGATTTTAAAAGAAGCGAAGGATCTTCCTGATGAGTTCCTATATCTCGAGGATGGACCTCCAGGTATCAGATGAGCTCATCCTCCACTGACGTCAATGGACTCCACACGCACCTCCCGACCCCTCCGGGAGACTCGTAAGTATCAATATAAACTTAATTTCAAAAATTGAATAGATGAGGCTTTTACTTGATGAAGATCCATACTAAACGATGAAATAAAACAATTTTATTTGTTCAAATCTTCATTATATTTGAAATAAGTTCAATATAGATTCGTGACGCGTTTCGCTAACACAGTAGCTTTCTCAAATGAGTGAAGGTATAATGAATAAACTTTTAATTTATACAGTGCATTAATTGCAATCAAATATCTTAGGTTTTCTCAAATATTTTTCCTTTACAGAACAACATCCTCCAAGTATTCCTGAAAAGGAGGAAATTACTCCTACAGCAGGGTAAAAGGAATAGATCAATACCAGGACAAATTACCGAGAAGGATTTAGCAGGTATGCCTCTGACTCTGTTTGCAGAGCGACCAGGGGAGAATCCGGCACTATCTTAAGAATAGAACATAGCGTGAGGTGTCCTTAAAAGCTTCCCGCCTCCACAACTTAGGACAATCGTTGTAATACAAAGAAAAATAAGATATTAGTCCATAGATTTGGTGTCTTGTAAGTGTTGTCTCCATTTAAACTTTTGATCAAAAATCACTCCTAGGAATTTATGCTGAACTACTAGTTTTGGAGGAAGAGGGTTGTCTTTTGCTGAACTAGATTACTTTAGACCAATTATGGATGATATCTACAGCAATTTGAAGTGAAGTACAAGTTCTGGGTGTGACTTCTCCTTAACAGTAGAGGATACGATCGTCTGTATGTAAAACAAATTTAACAGAAGGGATTATTGAAGAGCAGATATCGTTTGATACTTGCAGAATTCGACAAAAAATCGAGACCAAGGCCGATCTCTACGTGAAGGTCTAGAGCAATACGTTATTGTTCTAGTATTTTAATAAATTTTAATATTCAAATGAGTGTATAATTAAATTTTTAAGTTGTACAAAATTTTTCATTGCTAGCAAAATAATATCAATAATTATTCAGATGTTTTTTTGTTTCTTTTCTTGTTTCCTGGTTTTCTTTTTTCCTTAGTTGGTTGAGAAATCCGGAAAGAAATTTGTAAAAGAGGTTATGAAATAAAAAACGACCAACTGTCATTATACAACTAAGGAAAATGTGAGAACGCACACTACAATACTTAGCAGAAATAAAGTGGTGCTAAGAAGCGAGATTTGTGGTACTCCGTTTTCTGGGGTAAGCGACGTTTGTCCATTTGTAACGACTTTAAAAGATCAGTTGTGGTTAGTAAGTTTTGTAGAAAGAAGATAATATTTTCAGTTAAGTAAAGGTTTTTTTAAGATAAAATTTTACTAATCGATTCAAAAGCGCTGTCAATATCTAGACTAACTGCAACAATGTCATTTTTACTTTCCATAGCTTATCAGATATCTGTATGAAGAGTAATCAGATATATTTGGTCTAAAGCCTGCTTGCGTTGAAATTAATAGGTCGTGCGCTTATAAGAGGTATTGTAGACGTCTGTTAACCGATTTTTTCAAGAATTTTACATAGCGTACAGGTTAGCGAAATTGGCTAAAGGAATTTGGTAGGTTAGTATTCGAGTTGTTCTTTTTAACTCTTTCCGGCACCATATTTTATTATAAAGTTCGAACAGATTAGTTTTTGTGGTAGAATGTGTGTTTTAGAAAGATTATGTGTATATCTTCAGGTCATGCAGCTGTGTTCTTTAGTGAGATATGACTTAATTTAATTCAGGAATAGTAAAAATAAAATTTAAATTTATAATAAAATCTACACGGCACTGGTTGCAGATCTAGACTGGTTTATTATTTGTAATTATTTGTATTAGTCCCGTATACAAAAATTGGCGTTTAAATAATACATTTACAAATCAAAAAACGTAAGATATAATATCTGTGTTACAATGTTATGACTAAGTTTTAGTGTCTATCCTACTGTCCATAGCACATTTACATTTTGGGTTTGGTATGAATCATTTCCTAAATATAAAAATTAACGAGTTTACCAAGGCCAAGAACACAACATTATACAAGGGCTGCACTAAAAGTTTCCAATAAATACATAAAAATTATCATGTTATTTGTGTGTTTGATCGTGAACTAATTCCACAATTTACTATTATTGAAAAATATTTTATTTCCATTTTCTTTGAGTTACCGATGATATTTTTCTAATATAAATTAACAGATTTGTTTCATTCATATGACCCAAGTGACACGATCCCATTTTTGTAATTATATTACAAATTTATGTACATTAGAATGTATTTTGGCAACCCACCGAACATAAATTATATATGTTTATGCTTATTCTTAAAATAGTTCTATCAGAACGTCCCTCGTATAAGTAATTAGAATGCAACTTGCAGAACAAATTGCGGTTAATTAGGCAACGTCTGGATCTGAATAGTTTTTAAATTTTTCTGCCGAACCCATTGAAACGAAGTCTGATTGAAAAATTGAATGCGGTGCGGTCGTTGGAACGATAGTAAAAACAGATTTTTGTTGCTAAAAATAGACGATTCGTGGTGATTAATTACTTCCATTTTGACTATTTTAACGTTTTTAATGGCGGAAGTGTGGAAATCGGTGAATGTATTGGATAATATTTATTTGCTCGGAAAAGGTGGAATGGAAACCATAAAATATATTTCTAGAAAAGATTTAAAGATAATATTAAAAATATTATCATAAAATTTATAATAAAATTGCGACAAGTGATGATTTTCACTCGTCACCGGTTGGTACTAGGGGATACATAATTAAACTTTGTAACACTAGAATTCCTATAGTAAACGAATTTAAATATCTAGGAATTATCTTACAGACAAAAACTGACTTGGAAATAAATTGAATATATTATAAAAAAAAAAACGGAAAGAGGCAAAATATTCTAAAATGTGTGGCTAGGAATAATTGGGGCGACCCCTCAGTCTCTCTTGTTCTACAGATCACACTGTAATGAGGCCGGCCCTGTGGATACACGATACACTGCGCTCTAGAGTTACGAAGAATATTCGAGCAATCGTGACGTCACCCTTCTAGAATTAACGCGATGTCTTGCGATCGGCCGTAAGAAGTATATATACTTGGAAGAGACAAACAATTGAATAAATAATTCAAGACGTTCGTGCGCCAAGATAAATTAATATTGTTAGTTGTGTTTAATATAAATATAAGAGTTGTTGTTTTACTGTAAATAAATTAGTTATAGTTATACTGAGTGTTTCAGTTAGTTCACCAAACCAGAACTATAAAATATACGATCTACATATAATAGGTTACCGTGATATGGAACCCCTGTCAATGACAAAAATTTTACAACTACGACAATCCGTTTAAGTACATTTCTCCAATAATCCATTTTTTTTA
This sequence comes from Neocrepidodera transversa, assembly GCA_963243735.1. Lineage (NCBI taxonomy): Eukaryota > Metazoa > Arthropoda > Insecta > Coleoptera > Chrysomelidae > Neocrepidodera > Neocrepidodera transversa. The sequence continues at coordinate 8,096,324 of OY725346.1, read as the reverse complement.
ATGTTGTGATTAAGTCTATATCTACTCTACCAACTGCTTTACTTCATGCCAGAAAAGTCATCATAGATGAATATCATATCGATTGGTGATCTGGCAGGAACTAGGGGGCGCCCATCAATCGCGGAGCACTTGACCAACGTGCCTAGTGAGAAAAGGGACATTGCTTACTATAGGGGTATTGCTCTGGTTAACAGTTGTGTAAAATTATTAGGGGTACATGCCCAAAATGCCCAGTAAGATGCCTGGCTAACTATGAGGGTGTTGCTTTTTTAACTGTTGTGTAAAATTATTAGGGGCACTTGCCCAAAGTGCCCAGTAAGAAAGAGGGACCTGGCTAACTCAATAGATCTTGCTCTGGTTAACTGTTGCGCAAAATTATTAGGGGCACTTGCCCAAAGTGCCCATTTTTCTAACTAGGCTTTGATTGTGAACGGAAAATGGTAATATTTTACCTGAGGGCATATCAAGCAGGGTTTAGATCTGAGCACGATAATACATTTGCGTATGTATTTCTGTATCTATTTTATACTGATCATAGATCTGTTCTATAGTTGGGTGCAAACCTGTTTGAACAGTAAATAAAGAATAAAGAATAAGAAAAGAAAAATATTTGAGATTTTTGTTGATTTCAAGAAAGTATTTGACTCAATAAATCATCTGCTACCAGAACAAGATTACTCTAATTTGGATAACTGGTTATCAAAGAGTCAAAGGCAACGAGAAACGTGAACTTGTAACTGGAACTACCCAGAAAAAAAAACATAAGAGACTGGATTAATTATAATAAAGACAGTCCGTGGGATAGAACGCAATTTGCCGGGTTATGGTTACGAATGTGAAATTGGTCTCAATCGCTTGCTATAAACCAGTCTACCGTTTCTTGAAATTTTCAGATTATAGATTTACCAACTTTTCGCTCTAGGCTAAGCTAAATATGTCGCTCTCGACCGTAGATGAAAATTGAAAACATGATTGTCAACTGCTTGTCCGGAAGAAACGTTATATAGATGATCTCTTTATAGATCTCTGGAAAAAGCATTAGTTTACTGTTTTCAAATTTTCAACTCCGCTCTTTGAACTACATAAAAAGCACTCCATGTAGACCAAGCTGCGCATTGATGCATAGCGCACACTCAGTGACGCGCGCGTTTGGACTAAGAGTACTAGGCCAAAATTGAACTTATCTAGTATCACTCAGCAGGGATGCGAGTTGCAAGTCATGACATAGTTCATAACTGGTCATGAACAAAATAGAACTACATAATGGATATCTTAATTGCAAACATATAGTGTGGTGCGATTGTGAGGCACTGAAGAATAGTTATTTTGGTTATTGGAAGCATCAGATAAATGTAGAAAAAATACTGGTGTAACTATAATGACAAATTTAGTATATAAATGAATTTGTACTAAAATATTCCCTACGAATAAAAATGTATTTTTAAAACTTTATGAATCACATGGATGTTGTGCCAAACGAAATGAGTTTGCATAAATTAATTTATGAGAAAAACAAGTGAGAGTTACTCCCTCATGTTATATAGCAATAGTCTAGTTAACCTTAAGAAAGAAATAATATAAATTTTACATTCCTGATTTTATTTGTTTTACCTCGATGAATTAAAAATAATCGAATAAACAATTCAATCAGTTAACTATAAATACTTGAAATTAACATAAAGTATAAAGTGAAAACTGAAGATTATAAGAGGTGGAATATTTTTAAATGTCATTGCGTGATTTAATATAAATTTTTACGACTTTTTCTTCAATAAATATAATAAAAATGTTATCGTAACTGGGTAATCGAAAAGTGATACAATCAAGTATTTTGGAAAATATGTCGAGGATAAAAAATTATGTTTTTTTCTGCATAGGTCAACGAATGGTAAGAAATATCTTATGTAAAAGGTTGAAAAGGAAAATCCATAAACATATATAATAAATAAAGTGATTTTTAAGAAAAAAGTAATTTATTAGATTCAAATTTAGCATTTGTTTGTTACTGATTGTCATCAGTGTACGTTTCAAGTCAGTTATTTTTTAATTGCTCTTTTCTAATCCATTCTTGGTTTTATTTCTAATATTGTTTTTCTAGAATATTTGGAAAGTAGTAACAGTAACAAGCCAATTATGCTTTCTTTGAAACATTATTAGATGCAGAGTTGTGATCTGATCATGATATTTTATTTGGAAGTGTTAGTTTTGCAGGTAGGATTTTAAAACAAGGAATTGTGTCCTCCCCTTCTAGTACTTAGTCACTGAGGATATTTTAATTATTAGAGCATCCCGTCTACTAGTCCTATTCTCCTCAAGAGATTTAGGCTGTCAGACGGTTTCAGTTTTGGTAGACCTCTCTCTTCTATCTGATGTGCTCCCAGGTATTGGGCCCTTAGGTGTTGCAAATCAGTGCATTCAGAGAGTACGTGGATTGAGTTTTCAACCTCTAAGTCACAAAATCTGCATTCTTCCTATTCTGCTAGTCCAAACTTCTTAAGATGTCCTCTTAGCCAGCAATGCCTTGTTATTATGCGAAGTTTGATTTTACTCAGATTGATACATTCTGTGGACCTCTTCTGTAGAACTCTCGCTTGTCTCATTCCTTGTTCTTGTTGATTACTCCAGTGGTTGGATCTTTTTGTTTCCACTTCTGTTTTTATTTCTTCCAGTATCATGCTGTTACTGAGTCCACAAAAGGGTTCAAGCCCCAGAAATGGTGTTTCAGCCTCCTTTTTTTGGCGAGTTTATTTGCTATTCCGTTTCCCTCCACCCCGATATGTCCCGGAAACCACAAGAGGATAATCGCATTATTCTTGCTTAGCTGATTTAGTTTTTTTAAGCATTCATTGTCCATGTTCGAGCTGCTTACGTGGGAGCTCAACGCTTTAATGGCTGCTTAATACCGGAAACCAGATTGACGTCTGGTGATTTCCTTTCGGACCATCCTACGTGTTGTGCTTTTTGCCACATTCTCCACTTGCATGTGCAGAAGTATGAGGTTTAGGATTACCTCCATTGCAGCCATGTGACACATTCTGATTGCTCCTGTTATGCAATACAGGCTAAATTTTGGATCTTCGAGAGATTGCTCCTCAAGGTTGCAAGGTTAGTTATTTTACTCCAAGCAACAGATCCGTAAGTGATAATAGGTCTCACAAAAGCTGTGTACATCCACCGCAGGATTGTTGGGTTGCATCGCCAGGATTCCCCCCTCCCCCAAAGTTCCAGCATACCATTAAGGCATTCGTGGCCTTGGTCGTTACTTCTTGTTTATGCTTATTCCAGAGCAGGTTATTGTCTAGGGTGAGTCCCAGATATTTCCCTTGTAGTTTTCGCTCAATAATCATCTACTTTGATGGTTTTGAGATTGATTGGCACCATTCTTTTATCGGGTTGGGTCCCCTTTAAATTTTGCAAACTTGCCTCAGGCCATTATGACTATGTCATCAATATATCCTTGGCAGGATATACCGAGGTCAGTCCGAATTCGGAGGAGTTTATTTACTATTAGACTCCACATAAGCGGAGATGACACTCTTGTGGACATCTTTTGGTAGGGCAGATGGTTTCTTGTCCTACCTTTGTCTCTGCTATTCTATTGGAAAGCAATTGCGACATCCATTTGGAAGTCGTGCTGTCTATCCCTTAGTCATCGAGTGCTCTTCTGACAGCTTCATGTGGAGAGGTGGAGTTATTGGGAGACAAATACTCACGATTGTGCGCATACGTTGTTAATGTTAGATTACGTTTTTTTCTTGATTATTTAATCACTAATAAAAAATTGCATTTTTTTCTCAGAACAAAATTATTTTTATGGAGTATTTGTCTCCAAATTGCGAGCATTTGTCACCCAATAGCTCCTCCTCATGTGGAGTGTTATGTTAGTTTTGTTAGTCAATGCTTTCTGGATATCACAAGTCAGTTGCATAAATAAGCGCGGTGTCCATGGATCTACCTGCTCAATATGCATGCTGGCTGGGGTGCAGTGGTATTCGCTCCAGGATCTTTGTTGCTTTTTCCATCGTTTTAGGGACAAACGGTGTGAGGTTGATTGGTCATAGGGATTAAGGCTACGTGGTGTTTCTTTTCCCTGTTGTTGGAATAAAAGGTGACTTTGGCACTTCCCTATAGTTCTGGTATGTATCCCAGTCTTAGACTGCTCCGACTAATTCGGATGATATGCGGCTTTTTCTATAATAATACAGGCATATAATTAAAAATAAAAGTTCTATACTTTTACTCTGAGCATATTTTATCCGCCGAAACCGATCCCGGTCCCAGAATTTGGCGCGCACATCACCATTTTTTCCTACCCTCCATATAAATCAAAAATTAAAGTATCCCTAGTGTGTGAGTCGGAAAAAAGGCCGAAAAAGGGAAATATTTTCAGCCGGAACAAGAGTATCTCCACCCCCCGCTTTCGAGGATGCTGAACACGATGGCAGCGTTAGAATTGCTCTTTGGGGTTGCTAAACCTCTCAAAACGGCCAAAAACCACTCCCTAGAAGGTTTAAACGCGCTTCAAGAGGTTTCCCTGCAGAGAAACACAATTTCCCCCAGTTTTCGAGCATGCTGAGCACGGTGGTGGTGTTGCGTCCGATCCCTGGCAACCCCTCTACCGACCAATACTCGCCCCCGAGAAGGTATGTATCAATTATTCTGTAGACCTGCGCCGGTATATGATATTTTTCTAGCTAGACGGTAAAGAAAGACTAAGGAGAGAAATGTGATTATTTTTCCTATACACAGAATCCTCGAAGTCGGAGAGAAATATATTTGTCGCTGAAATACCGAAAACAACAAAATCACTCTTTCGGAGGCCAATATTGGTCCGTGGAGGGGTTACAAGGGGTCAGAACTAATTTTCAACACCACCACCGTGCTCAGCATCCTCTAAGACGGTGAGGGGGGAATTGTGTTTCTCTGCAGTGAAGCTTCTTGAAGCGCGTTTAACCCCTCTAGGGGTTGGTTTTTTGTCATATTGATGGGTTGCGCAACCCCAAGGAGAAATTATAGTACCGCCATCGTGTTCAGCATCCTCGAAAACGGGGAGAGGAGGTGCTCTTGTTCCTGCTGAAAATATGTCCTTGTTTATCCAACACACACACGCTACTATAGATACATTTTTCTCCTTGCTTCGGATCAAAAATGTTGCTCAGTTCATGCGGGATCATCTTTTCTTAACAAGAATATCCCGTGGTTTCCATGATCACAGAACTTCGAGAAAAGACTGCACCGGACAATTAGGACGCAAAAATAATGAACAGCGACGAGAGTGATAGTGAAAGTGAAGATGAACTCATTCCGAACAATTCCGAATGAGAATAATAAGAGAATCCTAGAATAATGGGCATATGAAAAGCTAGAGGATCTGATTCGAGAATTGGATTGCGGAATATGTAGCATCCGCACTGAAGAAAAAGTACAATTTATTAAAATGGGTCCGCTCTACTGGTTACCTCTATATTTTTTATATTTCATCGCTAGTTCTAAATAACAGTATTTTTAAAACTGTTCATTTATTCCCTCAAAGTGATTATATACTTTTTTAAATTCAGTCTGATTGGTTTGTTGACTAGAATCAAGTTTAAGTGCATCTTATTTTGATCATTATTTCTTTATCGTAATTTCTTTTTAGCATTTTTTTTTAAATCTCCCCTCATATACATTACCACTAAACGACTATTTATTTGATAAACAAGGTAATATTAATTAAATAATCGTACTAAAATAATAGCTCTTAACATTTCTGATAAGTCAGACCTGTGTATTTATTTTATTATAGGGGTTTAGGAGTGTACAGATTGGCGTATCAGCCTTTTCTTTAGTTAGAAATAACCCTCATGTCGGTTCTAACATCAATTAATTTAATTGAAATTAACAATTGTCGTCACAAGGGGTGGAAAGATAACGTTTATATTAAATGATGAATAAGGGCCAGTCATTACTTTTTACCGTTTGATTATAGATTAATATACAGAACGGAGACACAACGTTAAATCCGAATAAGTATAATATTTTATTTATGTGAAACTAGCAATAAAATTCAATAAATATATAATTAAAATTATTGAATTTTAAGAGTGAAAACTACCCCTAAACAATTTTTTTTTAATATTTATTACAAGATAATCATTTATTTTCTTTCTTTCACTTTCTGATTGTTTGTACTACATAAAATATCAAAAATTTTGGAGACAACCCCTTCTAATTTTTTGTTAAATTAAATTCAAAGTACACCGTAATGTGCGTATCGTGTATCAAAAAAAAATCATAATTTCTATTCGAAACTTATTTTTTATTTTCAATTTTCTGTTACATTTTGATTATTTATAGAACACAAAATATCACTAAAATTGGATGGCAACCACGTCTAATTTTTTTTAAATTCAATTCAAAGCACAATAATAATAATAGAATAGTTATTGAGGATTTATCTTTTTCAGATTTCCAACAAATGTCGAAACGTATTTTTATTATTTTTCCGCTATGCTTGAATTTGTAAACTTAATTATTCTTTTCAGAGCTCAAAACTGAATAGAAGCGTAGATGTCTTGAGGAATTTAACTCTCGAAGCATATTACATACAAGTTATCGATTGTGTGAACTAAAAAATATGCTGAAAGTAAGTGCTGAACTAACTTAATTTGATTTAATTCAAATTTGCCGCCAAAAAATGACAGATGTAATACTTAGTAGAGAGTGAAGGTCACGAAAATTCGACCCTTGGAGATTAAAGTGCCGCCTTGTACTTTCGTTTCTGTATAGTTAAGGTTTTTCTTTCCCTAGTTATATATTATATTTTCACTTATGTCCCCTGTTATCATTATTAATTATTTCGACACTTTAATATTTATTTACTGTTGTTTTTAATTTTTTTTATGCCGGTACATTTTTTGTTATATTTACTTAAAAGTTCATATCTTATCTTTTATAACAATATAAATTATCTGATTTTTGTGGTGCTCTTTCAGTCACAATTACAAAAAGAGAATCTATTTTGTTTTTACAGATTGTCTTAAAATTTAATTCACATTTGATTATTTTATATTTCATATTTGTATCTAAAAATTCATGTATTTCATATTAATACTATTCTTGTTTTATATTCTTTTTTTTTAATTTATTTACTTTATGTGAACTTTTAGGGTTTTGGTACAAGTTTTTTGGACAGAACAGTTTCTTTTTGGGACTACAAGTTTTTGGACTGTACAAGTTGTTTTTTGGAACGAGCAAGTTTTTTTCCTCCTTTGGGACCTAACGTCTCTACTGCCGGAAATTTTTTAGAAAAATCTGGAAGACAAGCCAAAAACCAAGCTAAGTCATATTTCCAGAAAAAAAAGAAAAAGTCTCTGAAAGATTTAAATTTTTCTTATAAAATACAACAAATATAACTTTTAATTTGAGTTTAATTTCCTTAAATCCACAAAAAGAAAGAAAGGACGGATTTTGGGATATATATCATACTTTTTTTGTCAATTGTTTCTAAATACATCAAAAAATCAATTAGACTGGCGTCCAAAGTTATTTTGTTTAATATTTTACTTTTTGATATATTTCAAATTCTATTCGTGGAATGAACCCGTAATAAAAAGAATTGAGCTAAAATCTCATTTATTACTAATTATTAACAAATTAATATAACGTTTCAATACTATTATTTCCACTACTAGAACATTTAATCATTTTCACAATGATTTGATATTTCCTTGTCTTTTCATTTTTCGTTCCTACTAGTAGATAAAAAAAAAAAATTAGCTCCTAGTATAGGAGACAAATTGATCTTCTAGACTTGGACATATAAATAATATTTTCTAATACTAGTAATGAAAAAAATTAAAAAGACAACATTAATTGAAAATAAATAAATAATAATTAGTTTAGAGAAAGTAGCTAGTAGCCAAATTATTCCTTCTCAAATGGCCAGTACAATCCTGTTCTACTAAATTTTTAACTGTTTTATTTAAAAATGACATAAAATATACGAAAAAAAAACTAGCCCACATTTGCTTGAACATTAAAATATTCGTTACTCTGTATAAAACCACTAATGGAAAAGTGCCAGTTTTTCCAACTGTTCGTTAGTCATTGTTTTTCCAAATGCACTTAAAACATTTACCGATCCTATTTCCAACATGGTTTCGTGTTGAAACTAAACAAAGATGGTATTTTATGGAGTTTCCTCCATTTTATTTTTGGGTTGAGGTTATAAAACATTTCGTTCGGTTTATTTTCCTCGTGACGTTGATAGTTAAATATACTGAATCCAAAAATAACTTAATGGTACGTTAAACCGGAAACGCCTTCCTTATGCGCCTCTTTTCAACGTGTTCAATGAAGGAATGTTGGAAAAAAATTCGTATCGAGTTAAATAAATAATGAATTTCTATTTTGCGTCCTAAATACTGCTTTAAAAAAACAGTTAATTAAATGAAACTCCAAGTCATGTACCACACAAATATATTTCTTAAAAAAATAGGGGGGATTAGTTTCGGCTAAACAGCCATCTTCAGGCCTAGAAGTACATTAATCGATAATGGGGGGAGGGTTGTAATTTTTATAACTCTGATAATTTTTCTTATACAGGTAATGCTGCCTTACACGGTTCTGCTTGTGATGGATTGTATATTTTAGATTGTACTGTAAAGATACCTCAAACACTGACAGCTTTCAATGTGCATTCTGACGTTTCCGATTTTAGATTATGGCATAAACGTTTAGGTCATCTATGTCGCATAGGGTTAGATAAACTTAAAAATGGTAACGCTCTTGGCATAGACTATGCAGAAGTTGATAAAGAACCTTGTATTTCTTGTATTGAAGGTAAGCAGTCAAGAAAACCTTTTAAGAAAATTAGTTATCAAAAAGCAACTTCGAAATTGGAACTTATACATTCGGATCTATGTGGTCCTATGTCTCAAAATTCTTTTCAAGGCAATAAGTATGCATTAATCTTTATTGATGATTATTCTAGAATGATTTTTATATATTTTATATCTTCAAAAACTGAAGTAAAAAATAAGTTTTGTATTTTTCAATCGATGGTTGAGAGGGAGACGGGTACGAAAATTAAAATTTTACGATCTGATAATGGAACTGAATATGTTAATAAAGAATTCTCTAATTATTTAGCTTCATTAGGTATTCAACATCAGACAACAGTTCCATATAGTCCTCAGCAGAACGGTGTATCTGAAAGAACGAATAGATCTATCATAGAGAACGCTCGTTCTATACTTTTAGATAGTTCTCTTTCTAAAGCATATTGGCAGGACGCAGTTGAATGTGCTGTATACTTAAAAAATAGGTGCCCACATCGAGCTCTCGAAGGACAAACTCCTTTTGAGAGGTGGTATAACCTGAAGCCAGATTTATCTCATTTGAAAGTTTTTGGGTGTCGAGCTTTTGTTCAGACTCCATCTGATCTTAGAAAGAAACTTGATCCAAAATCGATTCAACATATTTTTGTTGGATACACAGATGATCCAAAAAGTTATTTTTTCCGTGACCCATGTTATCCTAGAAGACGAATTAAAGCACGGGACGTTATTTTCTGATTTAAAGACTCAAACTTTAGAATGTAGTCCAGCACTAAATTTATCAGAGCCCATCCCTACTTCAATTTTAATTCAATCTTCAGGTTCACCTCCAGATAATGCTAATGTTTCAGAACAAATAGCAAGTCAAGAACCAATATCAGGTCCTAGTACAGCAGTAATTAATTCCCAGAACTCCTCAGAAGCTGAGAATTATGTTTGTGAAAATCAAATTCTAAAGGAAAGATATCCACTAAGAAATAGAATAAATAATCGCTTTGATACAAATTATTGTTGTAATAAAGTTATAGAAAGTGATTCTATGGATGATCCCCAAACTTTTTCAGAAGCCGTTAATTCTCAATGTAATGAATATTGGCATTCCGCAATGAATGAGGAGTATGATTCCTTATTAAAAAAGGGAACTTGGGCACTTGTAGAAAGACCAAATAAAAAAGTCATACCTTGCAAGTGGATTTATAAGCAAAAGAAAAATGCTGAAGGTCAAGTCGTAAAATATAAGGCCAGACTGGTCGCGAAAGGTTTCAAACAAACCGCTGGTGTTGACTACTACGAAACTTTTTCTCCGGTGGTTCGGAATTCATCCCTCCGTACACTTATAGCTTTTGCTGCAGAAATGAATTATGAAATGCAACACTTAGATGTTAATACAGCATTTTTAAATGGAGAGTTGGAAGAAGAGGTTTATATGGATCAACCCGAAGGATTTGTCAAACAAGGAGAAGAAAATAAAGTGTGCCTACTAAAAAGGTCTCTTTATGGACTAAAACAGGCAGCTCGATCTTGGAACATAAAATTAAATGAAACTTTATCTTCCTTGGGTTTTATACAAACTCCTTCAGAGCCATGTATTTATACTAAAACTTTTGGTAATGATCTACTTATACTGGCAGTTTATGTTGATGATCTTGTTATATTTTATAAGGAAGAGAAATCTTTGGAAACTGTTAAAAATCTATTAAATGAATATTTTTCTTTAAAAGATTTGGGGAAACTTGAATATTGTTTGGGTTTAAATATAAAACGTGATGGTAATACGATAAAGATAAATCAACGAACCTACATACTTGAGACCTTGAATCGTTTCAATATGCAAGATTGCAAGACAGTTTCTACTCCTTTAGAAAATTCTAAATTAATACCAAATGATAAATGTGCTAAATCATCTGAATCAACTTTGTATCCTTATCAGAATTTAATAGGCTGCCTAATGTTTTTGGCTGTTAATACTCGACCTGATATAGCTTATGCAACGAGCTATTTAAGTCAATTCAATACTAAATTTGACAAAACCCACTGGCTGGCAGGTAAAAGGGTTCTTCAGTATTTAAAAGGTACTATTGATTATTCCATAACTTACAAAAGGACAGGTGATTATTTACAAGGTTATGCGGATGCAGATTGGGCAAATTGTCTTGTTGATCGACGTTCTTATACTGGATTTTATTTTTTCATGGCTGGTGGACCTATTTCATGGGAATGTAAGAAACAAGCAACGGTTGCTCTCTCATCTACTGAAGCAGAATATATGGCTTTAACAAATGCTGCAAAAGAAGCCACATTCCTCAGGAGACTTATTTTTGAATTAATAGGTAAAGTTGATAAGGTCGTAATTTTTAGTGATAGTCAGAGTGCACGTAAAATTGCTTTTAATCCAATTCATCACAACAGAACGAAACACATAGATACAAAATACCACTTTATAAGAGAAAAAATTTCGGAAAAAGTTATTGACATACAGTTTTTGCAAACTGAAAACATGTCTGCCGACATTTTAACAAAACCCTTAGGGCGCTTAAAACACAATAGGTGTATTTTAGGCTTGGGTTTAACTTAGTCTGTGATTTGCCTCTTATTTGTCTATGTAATTTTGTACAGATTTTGCTTACCATTTGTGAATTTTGATTAAGGGGGAATGTTGTAAATACTGACCTATATTTATAATCAAAATTGTTATTAGTTCTTTGTTTCATATAGTGATGAGTTTTAATGTATGTTGACAATAAAAATATATGTTACTGTCATATAAAAATTTGTACATTTTATTTTAAATTTACAACAATACTGCTTTAAAAAAACAGTTAATTAAATGAAACTCCAAGTCATGTACCACACAAATATATTTCTTAAAAAAATAGGGGGGATTAGTTTCGGCTAAACAGCCATCTTCAGGCCTAGAAGTACATTAATCGATAATGGGGGGAGGGTTTTTTTACATATATAAACAAACTTACCATATATAAGTAGTAAAAAAAATAGTAGTTTTTAGTATAATAATTCCATGTGGATAAAATAATTAAAAGGGTTGTGGTAGAACGGGTAAAAAGGATTTAAATTTATGTGACATGAAAAAAAAAATTTTTAAGTAAATTCGGGTATAAAACCTGTGATGTGTGGGATACTTTGCACGTGAGGGAAAATAATAATAAACATGAGAATTCTTTGGTAGAATTAACTCAAAATCAGGATAGGAGCTTTTGGTCCTAAGAAACTTGCAGGAGTCTTTAGGACCTCCGTGTTCGTCCAGCTGGACTGTTTTGCAATTAACAAACACATAACAGAAAAATTGATGAAACCAACAATAAAATAAATAATATTGATAATAAAATCCACTATGGGACCATCGTGGTATAAGGCACCATGTAATGGTGCCAGATAACCAGAAAAATAATACCTTTACCTTTCCTCTTACCCCTCGTGCGCGCACTCAATTTCAAAATATTTCTTTTTAAATTGGCAATTTTGTTGTCAAATTTTTAAATAAATATCATTTAATATATTTTATTTCTCGGGTAAGTCTAATGAATTTTTAAAATGTTTATTTCCTATCTCTGTACTCTGTATATTCTAGGCTTGATGATGGCTTGTAGCCGAAACTAGTCGCCTATCTTCTGTGTTTTATAGTAAAATTTGTGGTACTCGACTTTTAGTTTCATTACTTTTCATTACTAGAAAAATAATGATTAAATCAAATATGTGACATAAAACAAGATAAAATTGCGGAGCGTGAAGCGAAAATTGAAGGAAATGGAAGGGATGACAGAGTAGGAACAGCGTTAGGAAAAAATTAACAATATTATATCTTAAAGCTAACGAAATTATACAATTAAATATGACCTGAAATAATACAATGTGAATAAATTTTTAAGCAATTGATAACATTAAAAACCATAAGAAATATAATTGTGTGGTACATGACTTGGAGTTTCATTACACATTTGAGATATGGATAACCTTTTGGATTTAAATGAAATTATTTTAATATTTTATTGCATTACAATATATATTAAACTAGGTTAGAATACGCAAATTTGCATTGTCATGATGAATAAGAGACAAAAAAAAATATTATAAAGTTTTAGTAGCCAGTTCCTTATGAGATAGGGAGTTTTTTAATTAAGTACTAAACTATAAAATACAAATTACGAAATTGATAATTTTTTTTAAATAAAAATTTTGGCGTTCATTTTAACCCTATTTCAGATGAGCTAGACGAAAAACAATGTAGAATTCCAAAAATTTCAACAGGAAAAAAAACTACAGACATCCAGATATATTTTGCGAATTCATAAAATTAAATTTTGCAAATGGAACGAAGAACACTCAAAATAATATCAGATGACAAATAAGTGGTCAATATCAAGGATCCGTGGGACTTGCGAACGTGGACTGTGCGAACAGAACCTTTTTCGTGGGCTTTGCGAACACACTTAAGATGAGAATTATTAATGTAAATTATCATTTAAAAATCTTAAAAGTCCACAGGATAAATACACCAAGATGGGAATATTTTACATTGTCTTCGACTGTTAAGTTACAGTCAAATATTTGAATAATTTAGTTTTTTGTCAAAACGTTTTTAAAAACTTAATGGAATGTTTTCTATTTACTCAAGTTTCGCTCTTTCCAAATTTTTACTTTGCCACCTCGTATCTTTGCCTTAGCGCCATCATATTGAAAAAATGGCGCCTAAAAACAGTTTTTTGTCTCCTTTCCTACTCTTTTATGATAAAACAGTGATAAAATAAATTAAACTAGAACAAATTTCCTATATTTTATGTATTTACTTTTTTTGTAAAATCAATAGTTAGGAGCTCCACCGCAAAAACCAACTTTATCCACACTTTCAAAATCGACATATCGCTTGGATGTTAATCGATATATTGAAGATTAGCTATTGCCCGCAACTTCGTCCGCGTTGATGTTGGAATAAATAAAAGTTTCTTATACCTGTTTCCTTGCCCGATTTTTAAACTTTTATCCCCCCAAGTGGGCTTACTATATCAAGTGTTATATCAAATGAAAGCTTGCAAATTTCAAAACAATTTTTTTTACAATCTTATTTTTTTATAATTTTATGTGACTCTACTTTTAGACTAATGGCCAAGTTTTCAAGTCGAAGTAATTAATTCATACCGGTAGATATTTATCTAAATTAAGAAAATATATAAGTAGACTATATACAAATTCGATTAAAAAATGCAATTGTTAGTAATTTCTTTAATAAACGCTATAAAATCAGGAAACAAGTTACCGTGCTCGTCTCAACTCCTGAAGAAGCTTCGAATAATGGAAACGAAACGTCGAGTATCGATATAAAAATTTATCGGCCAATTTCTATAGTAAAATACCAGAAATGTTTATTAGTAAATTCTTATGGTAAAAAAATATAATATTTTTTAATTGCATTTATTGTCGACTTTTTTTAATAGAACACCCTGTATATCTCTACTCAGTGAAAGATAATCCTTAAAAATCAAATAATTTAATCATTTTTTTAATTAAACTACAACTAATTATACATTTTCAGTAAGAAGAATTTTTCAGATAGTATAAAAATATACAGGGTGTTTTTTGTTAAATAGATGATATTTCTGTTATTTTTATTTTCTATTTGTTTTATTAATTTTTATATGTTCTAGTTTTTTGTTTTATTTTTATTTTTTTGATTGTTTTCCTAATTCCACTTTTTATAGTTTTTTTTATTTTTTTCTTAATTTTCCATTTTTCTAATTTTTTCTTAATTCTTTTAATGTTTAATTTTTTTTTTATTTTTTCTTAATCCTTCTATTATTTTTTTTCACTTCTTCTTCTAATTTTTTCAAATTCTTTCTGATATTTTCTGTTTTTTCCCACTCACTGATTTATGATAAATAAGCCGCATGGAAGAATCATATTATAGTAATTTAAATAGCACCAATTTTACTCCTCATTTCTGCAGCATTCACGAAATTACTCACAAACAGTAAATTTCACATCAAAAAATACAAAAAAATCCCGAAACACGTTTGAGCTTATTCCTTTAGGAGAATCTACGTACCAATTTTCAAGCGCCTATCATTTATAGTTTTCGAGACATTCAACCTTTGACCCCAATTTTAAACCCCTTAAAGAGAGAATTTTCGAAAAATTTTTCTTAGTGCTCCCCTACATTACTAAAGGAAGCTACCCTGAAAATTTCACGTCTGTATCACCTCTGGTTTAGGCTGTGCGTTGATTATCAGTCAATCAGTCAGCGACATGACAATTTTATATATACAGGGTGGGCCAATTACCTTCCCGCGGTTTGTGGCGTCGAAACTAGTAAAGATATCAAAATGAAAAAAAAACTGTTTTATTTGGTTCGAAAATCCCTACAACTAGAAAATATTTTCATTTATACAGAGTGATCCATATATGGGCGGCTAAAAAAATTGTAATTTTTTAAATGACACACCCTATATATTTTTACATTTTTAGATTACTACTTTAGTGGCCTTTATGACAATATTTTATTTTTTTAAATCTGATTGCCGCGTTGCCAAGATATTCAAATTTTTATTAAATTTTTTGAAAAATCGCTACATTTCAAAATCATTCAAAAATTAATGTATTTTCCGAATTTGAAAATGAAACTTTGGTTAAAGTTAGTTTAGATATGGATGTAAATCGTCCATATTTCATTATTATTTAAATATGTACAGGGTGTTTATAATATAAGATTAAAATTTCAAAATTGTAATTATAAAAATCTTTGTTTTTTTAAATGAAACACCCTGTATATTATTTAATATTTAGAAAGCCTATTCTACAGGCTTTCTATACATACCACATACTAGGCTTTCTAAATATTAAATAATATACAGGGTGTTTCATTTAAAAAAACAAAGATTTTTATAATTACAATTTTGAAATTATACTATAAACACCCTGTACATATTTAAATAATTATGAAATATGGACGAGGTACATCCATATCTAAACTAACTTTGACCAAAGTTTCATTTTCAAATTCGGAAAATACATTAATTTTTGAATGATTTTGAAATGTAGCAATTTTTCAGAAAATTTAATAAAAATTTGAATATCTTGGCAACGCAGCATCCGATTTAAAAAAAATAAAACATTGTCATAAAGGCCACTAAAGTAGTAATCTAAAAATGTAAAAATATATAGGGTGTCATTTAAAAAAATTACAATTTTTTTAGCCGCCCGTATATGGATCACTCTGTATAAATGAAAATATTTTCTAGTTGTAGGGATTTTCGAACCAAATAAAACAATTTTTTTTTTCATTTTGATATCTTTACTAGTTTCGAGGCCACAAACCGCGGGAAGGTAATTGGCCCACCCTGTATATAGATTAATCGATTCATTATGTAGGTTCATGCTAAATGAACTATATACATTAAAAATGTACGTTTGAAAATGAGGGTATAAAGCAAAACCAACTTTATCCATCTCCAAGGTTCGAGAACAAAATCCAACTGGCCAATCAAAACGCTCCGTTACTGTTTACAACTGAAAAGGTTATCTAGTTTTTTTTGTTGCTGTTTCAAGAGTGGTTCTGATTGTAATTTAGATGTTTTTTTATTAATATTTGCTTAAATATTCATAATAATGGTTTTTTGTTGGTATAAAGTAACTTTATCCTGCAAAACCAACTTTATCCCGTTATCTTCGTTCATAACCAACTTTATCCAAATTAAACTGTTTTAATAAAAAAAACTATTAAACTTTTGATGTTTTTTATTTTTTTAATGGTTTAGCATGATTAACTTAATGAAAAACAAAAAAACCTGTCACCATGTCTTTGAAAGATAATTTGTAATAGTTTTTTTTTAAATGCTGTAAAATTTGATCTAATGGAAAAAAAAAACTCATTTCCACACCACCATGAGTAGAGTAAGTAGTGCGTTTTTATTCCTGGTATCCCAGTAGGCCTAATCCACATGCACCCTTTACTTAAATTTGGTTACTTAACTTAAGTTCCTTCTTATGCCTACCAAGTTAAGTATTTTTTTCTTACGGATACTTTTTGATTAATGAAAATTCATGGTACACGTCAATCGTGCAAGTTTGGTTTTCCACCATATTTTTCGTTAAGACCTCTGACCACAGCAGAGACACGAACTACCTCTTTTGTCCAGAAGAAGGTCGTTCAAACTCCGAGCAAGTTACAGAGGAGAGACGTCGTTTTTTGGAGGCTTACAGGAGCCACGCTAGCCAACATGTAAAAAAGACGAACGTGGTCCATAAGTATAAATCTTGTAACCTGGGTACTTAATGGGTTATCCGATATCGTGGGAGGTTGGTATTGCCCTTAATTTTTCCGTTTAGGAGGGTGGTGACAGTAACGCTACCGTAACAATAATTGCTGACATTGTATAGGTTGGACCATCCTGTACAAATTAAATGAAAACGATTTTAGCTTTACCTCTTATTACATTAGTGACAGCTTTATTACAAAATTTAATTTTAATTGATGTCACAAATGACATTATAGTTATTTATGTACCAAGGGTATAATTAGATATTTATGCCATGAAGGCGACGATCTTACAAAGCCGAAAGCCTGTGTTTTTGTCTTTATGTCCGCGCGGGCAATAAAATGCACTTTATGCCCGCGCGGTCCATAAAGTTCACTTTATGTCCGCGCGGTCTTTATGTCGTTGGTAACTAAGAACTAACTATCGAGTAAAGTACACTTATAGTTAACGGTTACGTTAATGATGCTTTTTTTTGGTACTGTCGTTAATGTACTACCATGAGGTGAGTACCTCCCATTCTAGGGTATATTTATGTATTTTTTCTGTAAAATGTTTCTTATTCTTTATCTTGATATGTTTTCCGTGCATTATATATTATATATTACTTTTCTGATAAATAAACAAAAATGATGTTTAAAATTTTGTACATTTAAGGAGAAATAAGCATTATTTAAGAAAATACTTCACAAATCTAAAAAAATAAGTATAGTAGATATTAGATAACTTTCATTTGACTTTACTCATTATGAAATTCAAGAGAACTTTATTTTTAGGGTAGATTTAGTCACATTTAACGATTATATTATGTGATGGCTTGTGGCCAGGGCATTTTCCAATTTATTGCTTGCATTATAGCAGTTTTATGGCATTTCAGGATTTACAGGTTTACAAATTATAGCTTCAAAGGTGTTACTCTTGGCATGATACTGTACTAAGAGTCATAGAAATATAGTAATATTAATTTCTGTAATCGTAGTAGTAAAATTGATGAGGTTTAAATTTGAAACATTACGTATCCTAAAATACCATAAAGAATGATTTCAATTTGTTATTATTAGCCTTAATGGTTCCAATTTTATAGGTATATGAAATAAAAGTCACCAGTTAAAAATTACTGTTATTTTGAAATATTGATGTAGTATTTCAATATTTCCCAGGGACTTGAAAAATGGATTAATAATAATTACTAACCCTTCAGGCGTTCCAATAAAAAATTGTTTTATTCTGGATGTTTCCGGAAGTATAATATTTCCCAAGGACTTGAAAAATGGATCAATAATAAATTACTAACCCTTCAGGCGTTCCAATAAAAAAATTGTTTTATTCTGGATGTTTCCGGAAGTATAATATTTCCCAAGGACTTGAAAAATGGATCAATAATAAATTACTAACCCTTCAGGCGTTCCAATAAAAAATTGTTTTATTCTGGATGTTTCCGGAAGTATAATATTTCCCAAGGACTTGAAAAATGGATCAATAATAAATTACTAACCCTTCAGGCGTTCCAATAAAAAATTGTTTTATTCTGGATGTTTCCGGAAGTATAATATTTCCCAAGGACTTGAAAAATGGATCAATAATAAATTACTAACCCTTCAGGCGTTCCAATAAAAAATTGTTTTATTCTGGATGTTTCCGGAAGTATAATATTTCCCAGGGACTTGAAAAATGGATCAATAATAAATTACTAACCCTTTGGGCGTTCCAATTAAAAATTGTTTTATTCTGGATATTTCCAGAAGTATATAAGGGTTTTAAAAAAAGTTTGAAAGTTGTCAGTCACTTGAACGTTTATGGAAAATTAGTTTTTAGAAGTTTCTGGAAAATTCTCAAAGGTTTTGGGAGTTTGTTGTACCTTCTGATAGCTTTTGAAAGTGTTCCTAAATTGTGGCATTACTAAAACTTTCGACAATCTTCTGGAAGATTTTGAAGGTTTTTTGGAGTTTTCTTTACAGTTTCTGACAGTTTTCTTGTTAATTAACGAACGTTTTTAGGGGATTATGAAAGTTTTTAGAGTTACTGGAAATTTTCAATGGTCTTTTGGAGTTATTTTAAGTTTCTGGCAATTTTTGGATATTTTTAGAAGTTTACAAAAGTTTTTATGGAGATTATTAAGGGAATTTATAGAAGTTACTGGAAGTTTCGAGAAGGTTCTAAAAGTTTTTAAAGATCTTTCTGAGGTTTTTTGTAATGATTGAAAGTTTTCAAGGTTTATGGAAGTTTTTAGGATTTTACGAAACTTTTTAGAGTTTTATGGAAGTTTTTAGGAGTTTATGGAACTTTTTAGAGATTTATAGTAGGGATGTGCGATTCTTTTGAATCGATTCGGATCATTTGGTATTTAATCGATGCACTTAAAGATCTAATCGAAAAAATCGATTTTCTTAAAAATCGATCGTATAATTTAATATTTATACAAACAATTTTATTTTATTGGATAACCTTCTTCAATTAATTTTATTTTAGTTAACGAAGCCATTTTTATACAAATGTTATTAATTAAATTATTAAAGAAAAATAACTACCAATGTGTGTTTAAAGAATAAAAAAATGAAAAATAAAGAAATACAAGCACCAACTTGGGAATTTCCCGGACTTAACAATTAACCTATACCATAAAGCTAACATATAATTATTGCACTAGTTATCTAATATGTAATATACATAGACAGAAAAGATAAGAGATTGCTTTATTTTTATTAATTCAAGACATCTGCAATTTCCCGTTTTTATCTAAATTTAAATATAATAGAATTTGCGATGTCGCTGTACGAATATAATTTGGGAACATCCGATTTTTTAATAAAAGAATCGATACACCGATCGCTTAGGAAAAGATTGATTTAAATGATCGAGAATCGCAGGTAAAAAGATCGATCTTGTGAATAATCGATTTAGATCGAACACCCCTAGTTTATAGCAGCACTGCTAGGGGTTACTAAAAGTTTCGATATGGTTTCTGAAAGTTTCCGAATGGCTTTATAACAATTTTTGGCAATTTTTTGGAAATTATAAAGGTCAATGACAGTTTTTAGAAGACATTTTTAGGGATTTATGGAAAGTGTTTTTTGGAAGTGTTTAGGAATTATTGGAAGTTTCGAGAGGATTTGAAGGTTTTTTATACTTGTTGCACTTTCTGGATGTATATTAATTATGTTTAGACTGAGCATATATTAATGTAAACCAAAAAAAAATGGAATAAAATAAAAAATAAATCGATACAGTGTGTCCACGGATTGGGTATCCTATACGTGAAAAATTTTTAAATTTTAGTTTTAGGGAAAAATGTCATTCTTGATAAAAAGTTTTGTTTGTTCTGAAATCTAAAATACAATAATCACATATCAATTTTTTCCAGTAGTAAACGAGGTTTGTCAAAAAATATGAATTTTACTCAAGAGTAAAGTCCCTTTAAATTTGACAACATCGAAAAATGTTATTTAAAAAAATTGATCAGAACTAAAAACTAAGTTCGAATATGCAATTACTTCCATTTACATTGGAAAAATGTATTCATCTTTGAAGTGTATTTCTAGGTACACCAATGCAAATTTTACTGTAGTTACGTGTTTAAATTACAAAATTGTTAGAAAACATTAAGAAACGAGAAGGTCATCATAACTTTTATAATCACAAGAGATAAATGATCATTGAAAATAGAAATAATATTAAACAAGCACAAAACCAATTTTTTGAATGTAAATGGATGTAATTGCATATTAAAACTTAATTTTCAGTACTGATCAACTTTTTTAAATAACATTTTTCGATGTTGTCAAATTTAAAGGTACTTTACTCTTGAATAAAATTCATATTTTCTGAAAAACCTCGTATACTACTGGAAAAAATTGATATCTCATGATTGTATTTTATATTTCAGAACAAGCAAAACTTTTTATCAAGAATGACATTTTTCGCTAAAACCAAAATTTAAAAATTTTTCACCTATAGGATACCCCATCTGTGGACACACTGTATAAATTTTCATATGAAATTTTGTATTATATTATCATGAGCGAAGATTATCAAGGAGTCGGTTTCAAATAATTATAAACGGGAATTATTGTTAGATCAGTCTAATGAGGAATAAAATATAGGAACATTGTCTACAAAGTTTCTGATAAAAGACATTTATAAAAAGGAATAAGATAAAATAATAATAGCAATGAATTATATAAAAATATGTAAAATGGATAAAGAATTTGAAAGTAGGAATGAGACGAAACGAAGAGCAGGTAGAAGGAAAACAAAAGAAACAGGAAGAACAAGAAAATATAATGGATGTTTTAAGGCAAATGATGATTCAAATGAATAAAATGGATAACAAATTCGAAGAAAATAGTAAAAAAATGGATAAAAATAGTAAGAAATTTTAGAAATTAATTCAAAAAAATAGAAAAGAAGAACGCCGAAAAGATTTGGGAAAGAAGATTGGAGAGACAACACAAGAATTGAAACAAAATAAAAATGAAATGATTCAAAAAATAGAGTTATACAGACAATAAAATAGAAGAAACAAAAAAGGAGATAAGAATAAAAATGATAGAACGAGTAATAGAAGTAGAAAAAGTACATGATGAAAAAATTTCTATACTACAAGAAAAAGAAAGTAATAGAAGTAGAAAAAGTACATGATGAAAAAATTTCTATACTACAAGAAAAAGAAAGAAAATCTAAAGAAATGGAGAAAATAAAATACGAAATACAGGATACAGAGGAAAGAATGACAAGATCAGAAAATAAATGGGTAGTGTGGAAAAAAATATGAACGTTGGAAAATAAATTAAGTTTTCTACAAGAAGAATATATCACAGAGTTGGAAAATGTACAAAAGAAAAAAGAGAAATAAGAATTAATAATAATTATATGATGACAAAAGGGGAACACATATTGAGGATGATATAAGAAAAAATCATCCTAAAGTCATGAAAAATTAAGTAAAAAATATTAAAAATAGTGAAGATATGAAGGACAGGCTTTAATTTGGATTGATAGTATAGAAGAAGAATTTCAAAGTTTTGAAGAATAATTTTTGAAATATTTTTGAGGTGATAGTGCACAATCAGTTGTAAGAGAAAAATTGTACTTTAGAAGGTTTAATGAAATTCGAGGAAATAATTATGCTATGCAATTATTTAATACTTCTAAATACCTTGACCCAAAAATAAGAGAAGAAGAGTTAGTTCTATTCATCTCTAGACATTATAATATATTGTCAGAATGCGAGGCTTTAGACAGCAAAAGACAAGTTATATTCGGACAGCTTAGGCTAAACCCCGAAGAATACCACATCCAACCGATGAAGAACTTGTATAGACTAGTGCAGGGGATTAGAGTTGCGGAGTGGGTGAAAAAAAAGATAAACGATACACATGTATAACAAACATGTATGACCCACATGTATGCTAGTCTGTGGGCAGCTTTAGTCTAGGTCTCGAATTGCCTCGGGCGCCACCTTCCGTTTATAGTGTGAAGGCCACTTGCACAGGGCAGCGTCAGTGAAGATAAATACTCCAGGGGTCGTTATGGCATCGACTTTCTATTTATACCGAAATCCGGAGAGGAAGAAAGGTGTGTAATTTTACGGATATCGTCTGAATCGATCCTTTCTGTAATCGCTCGTTGGGACGGTTTACGGCTTGACATTAACTGAATC
Source organism: Neocrepidodera transversa (assembly GCA_963243735.1). Lineage (NCBI taxonomy): Eukaryota > Metazoa > Arthropoda > Insecta > Coleoptera > Chrysomelidae > Neocrepidodera > Neocrepidodera transversa. The sequence continues at coordinate 8,073,582 of OY725346.1, read as the reverse complement.
TGAATACGGTCCTGTTCTACTGGTCAATCCTCTCTATCCAGTGTACGCGACAGTACGGTTGCTTCAGCTTGATCTATCTCTAAAGCTCGCTGAAAAGGTTGGATTTGGTTCTTGGCTCGAGTTCGAAATCGAACTAGGACTGCCACTGCAACTAGGACTGCAACTAGAAATGGTGACAACGTATTGAATCGTGATACTTGATAAAAATTTCGGCGTTTAAGAAGCACGGACGCGAGTGTCTCCATCTGTAGGGGCGGATGTTCAATTGGTACGACGGACCTTATATTCACAGAAATGTTGCCTTTCCCGTAATTTTAAATTAATTATAATCAATGCTGTGGGCGATATAATTTAAACATTTTAATTATCACGGTAATTAAGTAACTTCGGTACAGTCTAATATTTAGGTGACCGGCCAGACTGTAGTGAAGAAGGGCCTGCAGGTGTCAAAACTCGATGGTATTTTGGTAAGAAACTCAAAGTAGAAATTAACATCACTATTTCAGGTGCGAACAGTTTTTTCTTCTCTTGGAGTCATTGACTAATTTCTTCTAAAACAATGCAACTTATTCTAGCACTTCTGTACTTTGTATAAGTATGTTTCTGTATGGTTGATGTAAAGTCGTGTCATTTTATTTTTGATATTTTTTTTTGGCTTCATGTTTTAAATACGTTCCAAACAATTGTTTATTTTTATTTTAATTATATTTGTTATTGGAAGGTGTAAAATCTATATTTAGTTTAAAAACATTTCAATATTTAAACTTTATCTTTCTTTCCAGATAATAATATTGTGGGTAGATAATTAACAAATGGAGAAGGTCAAACGTAGGTTTTTCGAAAAAAATAAATAAATTTTGTTCAGTTTTGAAGATACATAAATGATGAATCGCTTATTAATAAACACGTTCTTGGTAACAATCAAATTAAATAATGTTCATATAAGGAATTTGGTTACATTGTCTACATGTATGTTTAATAAATTTCAAATAATGGATATTATAGGTGATATTTTGTTAACTAGTGAAAGGTAACAGGAGGTAAAATATTCATAAAACTGTCATGTCATGACAATTATAGCCTTAGGACTTATTTATGAAAATTATACACTTATACCATTAATAAGTTCTTAGGAGTTTATATTAAGATATTAAATACCGATTATTTTTAATAAGGAATTTAGTGAATTCTACATTACATTTATTGAAAGTTGTTATAAATACCTTTTTATTTAACATTTAAATATATTAAATGATAAGTTATCAATCTTTTATTGTGGAAATACAATTATCTTTTTATTGTTTACTGTATATGTGTTTAACACAACGTTGCCAAACTTTACTGCACCAGTAATTTGTTATTAAAATCTATTAACACAAATTGTTTACCATACTTTAAATATATGAAATATGTACAAATAGATTAATTAAACTTAAAAATAATAACAAATTATTGTTCTTACTTACAAGGATATACCGAAGAAAGTAAAAATACTACCAAGCCAGTTGCGGTATTAACAATTTATATAATATCTTGGACAGCGATAGATAAAATAAAGAGTAGGCAGATAGTAAAATAGAAAAAAAAACACATGATGATACAATTTATGTGGTGGACTTCCACAAGATCTACAAATAAAACAAATAGTTTAGAATGCCAGTTCACAACGGCCACGTATTAATGCAGATTACTCACCGCCCGGAAGTTGGCACCCCTGCCGGAACCCTTTGATTTTTTCGGAGTTCTGGACTCGTCCCGAAGAGTTCTAGAGTTCTCGAGGGGGTGCAGATAAAGTTCTGCAATTTTTTTGCGCAATTTTAAAAAAACAAATTTTCGGGTGCTAACTTCATGCCGCATCCTTTTTTTTGGGTAGTTTTGATCACTTAGGGCTGGTTTTAAATACAGCACCCCTGAGTTCTGATTCGAAGAAGTACTGAAAATTATGAAAATGAATATTTTCAAGGGGTGCTACAAAGTTCCGATTTTTGTGGCTAATTTTAAACCAGAATATTCAATTTTTTATTTACTGGGCAGTATTGGTCACTTAGGGCTGATTTTAAATAAAGCACCCCTGAGTTCTGACTCGAAAAAATACTGAAAATTATGAAAATGGATATTTTCAAGGCGTGCTACAAAGTTCCGATTTTTGTCGCTAATTTTTCGCCAAAATATTCAAATTTTTGTTTACTTGGCAGTTTTGGTCACTTAGGGCTGGTTTTAAATACAGCACACCTGAGTTCTTACTCGAAAAAACACTGAAAATTATGAAAATGGAAAAAATAGACAAAATACAAGAAGAAAGTGGAAAATGGGAAAAAAATTGGAAAAAATACAAATAAAAATTGACAAAAAATAGGGGAAAATAGGAAAAATGGGAAAAATAGGAAAAAAATAGGAGAAAACAGACAAAAATAGGAGAAAACGGAAAAAATAGGGGAAAAGAGGAAAAAATAGGACCATTACTACTTTTAGTTTATGAGGGGATTACTGGACGAAACGATAAGTAGGTACCCCTTAGCGACAAAAATCGGAACTTTGTAGCACGCCTTGAAAATATCCATTTTCATAATTTTCAGTATTTTTTCGAGTCAGAACTCAGGGGTGCTTTATTTAAAATCAGCCCTAAGTGACCAATACTGCCCAGTAAATAAAAAATTGAATATTCTGGCTAAAAATTAGCAACAAAAATCAGAACTTTGTAGCACCCCTTGAAAATATTCATTTTCATAATTTTCAGTACTTCTTCGAATCAGAACTCAGGGGTGCTGTATTTAAAACCAGCCCTAAGTGACCAAAACTACCCAAAAAAAAAAGATGCGGCATGAAGTTAGCACTCCAAAATTTATTGTTTTTTGTAATTTCCGAAAATTCCCAGAACTCTTTCCAAAACCTACCGAGAACTCTGGAACTCTTTATTTCTGAGATATCTATTCACCCAGAACTCTTTTTTCTCACAAAAGGGGTGCGGCATGAAGTTAGCACCTCAAATTTTTTTTTTTAAAAATTCCTCAAAAAAATTGCACAACTTTATCTGCACCCCCCTCGAGAACTCTAGAACTCTTCAAGACGAGTCCAGAACTCCGAAAAAATCAAAGGGTTCCGGCAATTGGGGTGCCAACTTCCGGGCGGTGGATTACTCTACTTATTCTGATAAAAGAAGTTAAACACAGAACAAAGTTGTGCTACCTTACCTATGTTGCTAACTCCGTACTCCTTATCCCCAAGAATGTGAAGTATTTTTGGTCTTATATAAAGGATCTTAGCCCGAGAGCAGTATTGAATGAACAGTCTTAAGTATACGCCTATGTTTCGGTCAAAGATTGGTACGTGATATTCGATTAAGAAAATAATCAATATATTTTTGTTGCGATGACAGCAACATTAGATTCTGTTATATTATTTTAAAACAACAATTTTAGGATTTACCGTAGTGCTCCTCTTATATCATAAATAGCACTCAAGGATAATAAAAAATGAGAAAACTATACAAAAATGAAGTCAACATACTCTCATTATTACGCGCAAGGTAAAAAGACGTAGATTTATGTAAAGTACATAAAAACTATATTCATTTATATACAGATTGCGACAAAGTAAGTTACTAAGTACAATTTTATTAATCAAGATGTATTTCAGGTTTCTTGTTGGAAGCATGTTATAAATAAAATCCTATTATTTACATCTCTCGACAAGTCGAGTAATAAAAACGTGTGATGTCACCTTAGAGTTTCTTGCTTAACAAACAATTTTTTATTGGCCAACATTCCGCAATATAAAATTATTTATTATTTTAAGTTTCCCGCTTTGGAAAATTATGATACATCCAAGACAATACTTTGTCATGGAAAATCATGTTTTTTTATAGCTTATGACCGAAATGATTGTCTCATAAAAGAGATTACGACTTAACGGAAAATCAAAATATATCACACAAAATTTTAATAGTGAAATTATAAAAAAAAAACAAGATGACTAGTTTCGTCTTTCACAAACCGTTTGTATGCTAATAAAATATAATAGTTATAACAGGAGATTCTCAGCCTATATAATAAATGATAACATACGAGGATGGATTGAAAAGTTTTCGAAAAAAATAATGAAACAAACGCCCTTCAGATAAGAGAGGTATAGTAATCATGCTAAAAATGAATAAAATTATTTATTACAGTAGCCCAATTACTTTTTTCTGGTGAAATAATAATGCATCCACCTCTGAATTGCTTATTTAGATAGTGGGCCGGTGTAATAAATTTTGAACAGGGTTTTATAGGTGCATTATGTGGTATATCGTATATATTAGCTGTAATAAATTTCCCCATCAATTTCCATCGGATTTATCCATTTTGGTACGATGGGTGCTAGCTTAAGCCTAAAGCTGGCTCACAACCTCATATTGTGAACATAGGAGGTGTAATAAATTTTTTTCCGATTGTAATAAAATTTAATTAATGTGTAATAAATTCTCCGTGGGTCAGTATTATCTACAGACAAACGTTGTTAGCGTCATTTGGAAACACCCTGTATATTGTAATGATATCGTTTTAATTACTTGTGGATATATATTATTTTTAATTATTCTGTATACGTTTTTTTTAATAGATACCCGACATTATAAAATTTCTTATATCATTCTTGTTTTTTATTTTTTCTTCATACGTTATTTCCCAAAAATAAAAATTTTCGTATTTGTTTAATTTCAAAAATTTCTTTCAGTCACTTTTGGCTATGTTGCTTATTAATTCTATACCAAAATTTTCTTTGAATATAATTTCCCAAATTAAGATTTTAATAATAATAATAATATAACAAAAATAAGAATAAGATTCTTTATATTCCACAATAAAATTATATTTATAAAATTTAAAAACTCACAAATAATTTTTTTTTTAAAAATTAACGTATTCAAAAACTCATACAGAGTATTTCATTACAATATAATTTTAACTAATACCTATTATTGCTTAGAATTTTCTTTAATTTGGTTCTAGAAAAATAGTTGCTCACGATCAATTTATTTTATGGTGAATCGAGTTTTCCTATTCTATAATATATTTTGTATTAATCGAATCTTAATAATATTTAATTCATTTAAAACGAGTCTAACGTATTATACCCATTGTTATCTTCTATATATTGCGCACTCTTGCCAAGTTAATATTAATTATTATGCTACAAATGGACCGCGACATTAAATTATAAATAATAATAAATTTACAAGTTTATTTGTGTCACACCTTGAAGATGTCTGTCTGAACAGTTATTATAAATATTAATTTAATTAATATTAACCACACCTTTGTCATTTTTAGCACTTTGACTATGAGTTTCACATAGTTGAACAAAAAAAAGTTTGCTTTATTTGTAATCTCCAGCGATATTAGTAAATAAATGTTTAGTTAGATTATAAATGCAAATTGTAAACGACGTGTAAATAAATAGTAAGCATCAAGGTAAACAATTTATTAGGTCAGCTAGATTTAGCTACTTCTACATAGATTAAAATCTGTGTTTAAATAAAATTAAATATTTCTTAATTTTCATATTTGACACAGATTATGAGATAATAACAATATAACAAGATCGTTAGTGTTTTGGACCTTTAAATATTAATTATATCTAAACTTAAACAACTCTCGTCTTCTGGGGGGGTTTTATCCACAGATCTACACACTTGCTTATCACACAAGTAGTTTGTTTAGTACGCGATGAACAGTGACGACGAATATATTCTACTGGCAGCTGTTTTGATTAAAAAAAAAAATTAGTTTAAAACAAAAAAAATCGAACAAAATGGGTCAAAGATTGGCTTTTATAAACTCTGTCAAAGTCCAGCAATTGAAAATAAATTAAATATTAATATAATAATTACAAAAAGTAAAAATATATAGGCTGCGGGGCATTACGAGACACTGTACTAAAAATGTGTGCGAATAAAGCACCGACATACTTGTATGATGTTCATGCTTGTGCATACATGAATTCCGGTCAGGTCCGAAAACTTGTGTGACGTACATGTTTACAATTTTTTGCCCACACACTGGTAAACATGAATGCGCAAGCATGTTTGACAACCATGTATGACGCACATGTATGCTAGTCTGTGGGCAGCACTAAAAGACCACTTGACGACGCAAAGATTGTATGGCACCGGTTAACTAGACAATTATGTAAATTAACTTTTTTAATCGCATTGATAAAAATATTTCAAATATTGTTTAGTATGTTGGTCATATATGCATCCGTTGTGTGGTCACCTGTTTACAATTTATCAGTATGGAGAGAGAACGGAGGTATAGACAAGGTTTCCGAAAAACGTAGAGGTTTTCCCCAATATTGAAATGGACAGTTGCCTATTACACTTTTATATTTGTACATTAAATATCCTGAAGATTTGTTAGTTGGGATTAAGAGCATGATTTACTTGACGAACAGATACACCTGAGGGGCAACGGTGTGGTGGGAAGAAGCATATTTTATGATAGGGGGCGTGTCTTATCCCTTTTGACCACGTTTCTCGGTCTCTACCAGGGTAGCTATAAAAGTTGGTGGAATTGTATCCACTGGATTTATCACAATAGTTACATTTTTACGATAGTTTTGGCTTTAATATAAATAAGTAAATTAAATAAATAAAATATTTATTTATAAAAACAAATTTATACAATAAATTAATTATGAATGATAATTTTTACAAGATTTTGAGCCATAATTAATTACATGTTTGGCTATAACTTCTACAAATATTATTTTAAAATTAGGAAATAATTCAAACACATAGTAGTTTTTACTCTTTCGGATCCTCTATTAGGGTACACATCGTTTGGTCCGGTAAACCCCTAATAAAATAAAGGTAGTAATGATTGTTTACCTAATGAATAATTGGGTCGTCCGGAGGGCTCGATATTACATTTATCTTTAGGTCAAAACGTGTTTTTCAGAAAATAGGATTATTTTATTTAAAATTGTATTACGTACGTACTTTCTGTTTTGAAAATTATCAATGCGAGACATATATACAAATTCAGAATATTTGTAAACAAAAAATCTCAAATTCTAAAACCCAAAACGGGCAAATTATTTAATAAAAAATTAGGCAATTAGATAATAATGAAATACATTTATTGCACTATGTAAAATTGAGTTCCGAATATAATAGTTTTATGTAGTTACTTATAATAATGTTATCTAATTTTGTATTTGTGTCTCATTTAAAATATTTTTAAAGTTATTAAAAATATTTAGTGAATTAGTATTTTCTTTAATATTGATGAAATTTGAAAAAATTCCGTTTAATAATTGTTAATTCTTTTTCTTTGGTTATCTCCAGTTCATCAAGCAGGTATTAAGTCTTATAATATTTTCACTATTATTGTCCATAATTACAAAAAACAAAAATTAATCAGTTAATTTTTATGAAAATTTTTTGGCAGTTCTAACAACTAATCAAATTTTGTCATTTTGTGTCATATGAAACAATTTTGTTTACGTTGCTTATAGCAACGGGAGACTATCGCGATAATTTTGTTAGTTCCTATTAACTTAATGGAATTAATAAGTGATAATTTTTCTGTGAAAAATGAAGCGCCTTATATTTATTTGCAAAAGTCACTCAGAATAAACATTTTGTTGCTAACTTATAATTTTTATTGATACGAACCAATTTGCTTTACATATCGAACACCGGGGCTAAAAGAAGACACAAAAAACGTATTATCAATTTCTCCTCATTTGTACAATTAATGTCCGTCACATTTTAGTAACAAAAAAGTGTTACATAACGTGAAAGTAAAATTTTCTTGTGAAAATTCATATTTCTGCATAGTAACAAATAATGGGATCATAAAATCTTCAGTTATACATATAATGGTATTATAGGTATTTCCGTTTTTGTTTATAAACAATTAAAATGTGAAAGGAATTTAAAAATGAAACATAAGCTTCGAATAGAAATTGGGGTCTGTTTAAAATGCACGAAGCGAATTAGGGGGTAGTTTGAATTTATTTTAAAATGCATTTTTATGAAAAATTACTTGTTATCAAAGTTGTAGAACATAAAATTTCCTACAAATTTTGTTTTTACTTTTTCGAATTTCGCCGCTAGTTTTTATTTTAATTTTTAAATAACTTTTATGTTATTAAATTAATTTTTTAGTTAAATTTTAAATTAAAAAAATATTTGTAGAAGTTATATATCCAAAAATGTAAATAGTTAAAAAACTCAAAGATAAGGGTAATTATTGATAAAAAATTTGATTTTTTTAATTTTTTTTAAACTAACTTTATTAATGTACCTAAAAACTAAAATAATTGATTAAATAATTACTCTACTAGGAGTGTTTGGAAAGTTGGGTGGGATCACCCCCTCTTTATTATTTTTAATCTGATTTTTATTGTAAGCTTTGACGATGTGAATAAACGAGTTTTTAGTCTTTTACGGGGCATTTTTAAATATCCTAATTGATATTAACAATAGTCCCTTCACAATAATTAATAGTTGAAGAATCGAAATAATCAGAACACTAAAATCACCACACTTATCTCTAAGAAAGATCAAACTAATAACAAAATGTGTCAAAAAAACAAACGCGTAGGACGAGTAAAGCGAAACCCTTGCACATACTATTTTGTCGCAAGGTAAATCCTCCTCTTAATATAAGGATTTTTTTAAAAGTAGGTAATTGGAATTGCTTTTTTTCTACAGTGTCTGGCAAACTTGATTGATTAAAATTAAGTGTTCTTTTCAATATTTATTATATATTTAGCTACATGGGAGCCCCTCAGGTGGCTTTGGAAGAACAAGACTGTGAAAATTTGAAGACTGTAGCTCTAACGGTTGAACTGCTAGACCGGTGTGACAGACGGACGAACAATAAGGGCTCCGTTTGGACCCTTTCAGGTATGAAACCCTAAAAAATATCAGCAAGAAACGCCAGCATAAGGAGCCCAAAGCGATTGCAAAAAAGGCATTCATATTCTGATTTTTCATCAAAGTACATCAAAGGTTTTGTTTTGAAACTAAAATTTGGTATAGTACAAAAAGTAGGTCGCGAACAAAATTTTTAAGGGGGTTGTGTTTTAAAAAAGTTTGGGAAATACTGACTTGGTCTAATTAAGATGTTACTGAAAAAAAATGGACAGAAGTATTTTGTTAAATAAAAAATTATAAATAACTAACTAACTTTTTTTGGATTTCACATTCCAATCTTGACATTAAACTTGAATTGTAAAATAAAAACCGACAATGCATAACATAAGCACGACCTCTCCGTAATTGCAATCAACCATAATTAAAAACAATTAATCAAGCATGGCATAGAGTTGGGACGTAACCAGTTACTGTCTACCAATGAAAAATTAATAATCATATAGAGGGAATTTAATCGGGTAAACTACGTATAGTTTTTTTGCAAATATTTCCTTTGGAGCAAAAACTTCATTGCAAAAAATCGATCATTAGATGTAACCAGAGCTGGGCAGAGTATTGCACTAAAGTACTCATGAGTACTCATCAAGTAATCATAAGTATTTGAGTACGAAAAAATGAGTACTTTTACAAATTTTAGAGAGGACTCGTGAAAAATGAGTAACGAGAACGAATAAAATAAAGTAATAAAATTATTAGGTTAGGTTAGAGATAAAGGATACTCATTTTGTTGTATCAATCTAAAAATGTAAAAATGTGTTACTAAACCAGGGCCAATTATTTTTGAAACAAATAAATTCTTAGAAGTATGTGGATGGTGGAAAACTTTAGGGAAAATTATAAGTAAATTAAGAAAAATGGAAAATGAATAATTGAACATTAATGAAGTTAAAAAAATTGAAATTTTTTAAACAACTTTTTCGACTTAAAATTAAGCTTTTTTTAATTTAAATTCGTATAAAAATCGAAAACTAATGTTTTGCTTTGAAAAAAATAATAGCCTATTTAAAACACGAAAAATAACGTTATCACTAAGTTTCGTAAAAAAAATTATTCTTGCGGGAGATAAAAATTAAAAACGAATAAAACTATACTTTTGAGTTTATGTTGAAAAACGATTGATAAAAAAGTTTTAGATTTTTTAATTATCTACAACTTTTAATTTTAAACAAGGGGTGTGCAACCTTGAGTACTTTTTGTACAAGTACTGCAAAAATGTAAAAAAAGAGTCCTGCACAAGTACTAGATGATCCTGCGCAAGTACCTACTGTATAAGTATTTTGTTTACGTCCCAATTAAGTGGAATTTTAAATTGCTTTTAACTTCAATAAATAATACACTAAAGTACTGTTTAAAAACCTTATCCCATTTTACCCATAAAATTAGTCCTATTTTACAAATAATTTCTAGGTATACTTAATTTTTTACTTCTAACAAAATGACATATTTTTAAATTCACAATTTATAACTTAAATGACTTTCAATATCTTAAAATAAATCTCGAGGTATCAATGAAAATAAACATCTTTAATTATTAAGAATGTAACTTTATAAAATCAGGAGTGGACCCACCTATTTTGTGTGAGTCTCAATTTATGTGGAATTAGAAAATTGTTTGACTTCAATAATATTTTTTAGACAACGTTTAAAATCTATATCCAATGTTAATCACAGTACTTTAACAGTTTTTCTTTACTGATATTTCGGGATTTACAATTAATAACTTCAAAACCCTTCAGCTACATGGCACCTAGATTACAAAATAAATTGCCACTCTATTTGAAAACTAACATGAGTAAATTCAGTTTTAAAAGAAAATTAAAAAAATGAAACCTTTCCGAGGAGAAAATCCTCTTTCATAATATCATTTCTAATATTCAATTCTCTAAAATTAAATTTGATTATAAAAAAAAAATATTAGATAAATTATAAATTGTGAATTATAACAATGTGAATGAGCTCATAGACAAGCTCTTTAATGAGCTTTTTTGAGCATTTCCCTGTTTATTTGCCATTTATATATTTTTGCTATTTTATTTACATAATATTCTTCATTATCTTTATATATTTTTCTTAATTATTTTTATATATATCATGTATGCAATATGTACATTTTTTGGTGACTAAATTTAAAATTCTAATGACTTTAAATATCTTTTTTTACGCCCATGTCAGTAAACGTTAAAAATCGCACTGTCAAGTGACATTTAACAATAACATACACGTTATGACATCTCATAACGCACATGTGCGTATGTATTTACATAATTGTAATTCAGTAAAAAAACAATGTATTTTTATTAAAAAAAATGAATTGAAAGCATGTTGCCCCTAAATGTAGGCAATACTTTTTAAGACATCTAATTTGAATAAATTATGTTGCCCCTAAATGTAGGCAATAGTTTTTACGCGAATAATAAAATGTAAGTAGATACTTTGCTCCAAGTTTTATTTAAAGGTGTAGAAAAAGTACGGTACGCAAGTCGAGTTGTAAGTCCATTACGCGGATTCGTGCGTAAACTTTTTCACTTCGTGCGTAATGGTCTACTTACAACTCTTGTTACGTAAAATACTATAAAACTAAGAAATCGGAAATAAAGCGAACTAATAGTTTAATGCTTTAATCGCTTTTACTAAATTATTAAAAATGATTTAATTACACTTAAATTGAGACCTACATAAAATAGGTGAGTCCACCCCTAACTTTATTTTTATAAAGTTGTCTTTTGATATTGTTAGAGAGTCGTGGGTCTCAAAACTAGACGAGAAACGACCTGTCTTCCGCTTTGCGAGTTAAAGGTACATCCCTCGAAGAAAAGATTAAATTTTTTACCAAAAATAGCTCGAAAAATAGATGTGTCTTCCTCCAGAATAATTTTATTTAAACCAGAGAACACTTAGTGCGTTCGATTATTTCTTAATAATTCCCGCCGGTTTATATTACTTTCTGCTTGACATTTTAAATTTAAAATATTCTGTATAAACACGCGTTATGTAGTTAAAAATAATGTTTACAGGACATTTTTTACAATAATAATTATATTATTCGTCCTGTTTAATTTACTTAATTTATATAATTTCCCCTGATATAAACAAACCTTGTTAAAGTACTGCATACGTACTGCAAAGGTACTGCAGAGTCCTGCACAAGTACTGCAGAGTCCTACACAAGTACCTACTGCAGAGTCGTGCCAGATACTACAGAGTCCTGCATAGGTACTGCATAGCTCCTGCAGAAAATTTGTACACCTACTGCAGAGGGTTGCACAACCCTCGACTTTAAACTTTTTTCGATAGGATGCATATTTGAGCTACAAATTGTAAAAAACTAATGTCCAACCCTCAAAAAATATATTTACCTACGCTCCACCTCCCTTCCTGAGCTAAGACTTGTATAAATGCGCATCGTACTCGTTACTCCTCAGCTGTAGAAATCAGAAGTACTGAGTACTCTAAAATTCAAAGTACTCGAAATTTTTGAGTACTGAGTACCGTCAAAATAAAAGTACTCACGAATACCTGCTACTGAGTACTCCGTTCAATTTACTCAAGTACTGCCCAGTTCCGGATGTAACTGAGAGCAAAGTAAGAACAATCGATTGTTGAAAAAAGAGAATAGAACATAAAAGAGGTTATATTTACCTTATTCTAGGAAATAATTACATTGTATTTGATTTATATTTGAATTTTAGACAGATACCAATAATTAAAAAGATTATGGAGACAAAAGTGAGGAGAAGGGGTAGCGACTCACTGATTTCGAAGCTTCATAATAAAAACTTTTCTGGGATAAAAAGTCAAAATATTTGTTAATACTAAGTAAAATTGAATAAAGGTTACTTTGGCCTTGGGTTTAAATATTAACCAACAACAATTTTCAAAAGCATAGCAAACTAGATAATAAAATTAAATGTTTCCGTATTTTAAATATACCAAAAGTAAAAACAAAGTTATGACTTTCCCGCTGTGCGACACTTTAACTGAGGAAAAAAATCTTTGGGTACCCCAAGACACCGGAAAGAAATATTTTATGCCAACCCTTAACTCAAATGCAGACACTAAAAGGCAAAATTAGATATAAATATATTATTACTAATATGTGAGACACATAATAAAAAATCCCCCTATATATTCAAAAAACTTCCACAATCAGTGTCCACTTGTTGAGGTGACACACTTGGATTCTCACCCTTCAAATAACGTAATAAATGCGTAACGCAACAGGTAGTTACTAGTGAAAAGGAGGGTCCCGTTACAGGTAGAATTTCATTTGTTCAAGATAACCCGGCAGGTATTTTGATACAACAAATACGGCATCCAATCATGATTTTTTGAGTAGGTATATCGAGACGCATTTGTGGGATTTAAAGATTAGATAAAATTATTGATGATCGAAATTTATTTATTGGATCGTATAGGAGTGATTAGATAAGAAAAGTAAAAAAGTTTAAAGCTTCTTATGCTCAAAAATTTTTACTACGTATTTGAATATTGACCGAAGTATATGGTTTTATTCCATATTAAGAAATTTCTTGTAATTTCCATATTTATTCTAAATTTTATTCACTTTGTTAAGGATTTATTCCAAATATTATTATGACAATATACAGGGTGGACCGGATTTAATTTGCGTATACAGAGATATCGTAAGCCGCAATAGATGCAATATAGGTTAAATAGGGATATTTTCAAGACAAATTGATTGATTTTTCAAAATTAAAATATCAAATTAAATTTCCCAGATAATTGTGGAAAACCGAAATCGACGAGTTTGATTTTATTTAATATTGCTTAACTATTTTTTAAATACGGATCTGTACTTTTAATTTCGTCTTTGAAATACCCATTTTTTTCTCTATCTAACCATGTAGAACACTTAATTTTTTTTATTGGGTTTCGACAATAAACTGTACTTTGGGAATTTTTCTAAATACAGTCCTGTTCAATTTTACCCTGAAAGTATGAGTACAAGAATTATAAAATATCTTAAATAAGGGGAAGGACAATTTGAGCATTTTTTATAGAATTAAAATAATTCACATTGTAAATTAAGTTATCAGTTATTCAATATTATTTATTTTCTGATTTAAATTCAGATATTTGGTAAAAATTAAGCCCAAACTACTCAATTTTTAATTAATTTTTACTCAAAAAGATTTTAAAATATTTAGTCAAAATGGTACAGAACCGTACTTAGAAAAGTTCCTAAAGTAATTCATTGTCAAAACCTAATAAAAAATTAAGTATATTCTGCATGGTTGGATCGTAAAAAAATGGGGATTTCAAAAATGAAATAAAAAGTAGAGGTCCGTATTTAAAAAAAATAGTTGAAGGTGGCCGTTCAAAGACGAAACGTTGTTTTAAAATATTAGATATGCTATATTATAAGCTTCATTAAAAAAAACCAAATGAAGTTTTTTTCTATCTTTAAGAATAAAACGAAAATCGTCGATTTCGGTTTTTCCCAAACCGGACCTGATATTTTAATTTTGAAATAAACATCTCTGTATACGCAAATTAAATTCGGTCTACCATGTATACCGTAAACTTTGAATTGAACGAAAACGCACATGTTGCGTTGACGGCATATAAGTAGGAAGTACCGAAAACGCCACATATGCGTTATTGGCACGGAACGTGTTAAAAAAATTCGGCCACAACAATCAGTTTCAGCAAAATAATGTAAAGGAAAAGGACTTTGTACTTCTACAGTGTGTGCGTGTGTTTGAAACAAAAGAAAAGCGTTTATCTAAAAAAGAAAACATTTTTGTAAAAAAGTGTTCTAAACTCAATAATCTCTATCCATTTTTTTTTTATTTAGTAGGATGCAGTAAATATCCAAGGGAGGAAATAGTATTTTACGTTACTAGTCCGGTAGGTGACTTATTACAGTACGAGTTGTTTTATGGACGAGGCGATTGTTTTTTTTTGTGACTTATGACAGTTACTGTCAATTGTAAGTTTTGAAAACCTGTATAGTTATTATTATATTCTTAGTTTTAATGAATATGGGAAAAAAGTGTACTCAGCTTGTACATTTTGAAAGAATTTAATCAGTTAACTTACTTAACTGTAACTAAATTAATGTTGTTTCGAAAATTTCAAGAGGCTTTTTTGGACCTTTCTGTTAAATTTCGGATTCTTCCTAATAAGAAGAAAAATCAAAATATTATATATTAAATGAAACATAAGCATTTGTGTTCCATCCTACAGATTCACCATTAAGCAAAAGGGAAGTTCTAAAAAAATTTGAAGAGCATTTAAATATTTTGTTAATAAATAATAATTCATGTACTTAATTTAAAAATGCATATTTTGATGCATTAAATAGTTCCTAAATTTATATATTTGAATATTTTATATTTTTATATTTTTAAGTGACCACTTGTCAAAAAAAGAAAGTAAAAGTCATTACTTCTAAAATCAAAACAAGGTAACTACGTTTTTCTATTATTTTAAAAGTTACGAGGAAATTTTCTACATGATTTTTCTTAGATTTTCTCTTATTGGTATTTCAGCTGTTATAATTAGTTTATAAACGCAAATTTCCCTTTGTAATTTTGCCGATTTTGAGTCATACTTGCAAATAATCGAGTACAATCTTTTATATCATTATAAAAGTTATGAGCAAGTTTTCTGCATAATTTTTCTCACTTTTTTTCTTGGCGCCAAGTGTTGTATATTTTTCATTTTACATCTAACACTACTGAAAACCCTTTATTTTAAAATTCTTCCGTAATAAATGAAAATATTGGGTTAATAAAAAGATCGGTAAAAGTGACATATAGTGGAAGAAAAATTCAATAAAGCATCTGTTAGTTCAGTTAATTTTCTGATCGAATATTCATTATTTATATTAAAAAAAAATTGTTGTTTTATTATGTATTACCATTAATTGCAGTTTATGACACAAAAAAAATCATATTACTGATACCTGATACTATAATGTTCCATTTACCGACTGGAAATGAGTACAGGGAAAGTAGATTTACTAGACAGGATGAAATAAAGGCATTTTACTCCCTTGTAATACATATGATTTTTCCTCCTACCCACACTTATTAATTTTTTTTTCATACCTGTCTTTAGTTTTTTGGGAAAGTAACGTTAATGGCACTATTAGGTGGCGTATTTGGAAATTCAAAATCACTTGAATCGCTCTCTATTTTTCAAAAATGTAATTAAGAACGAGTAATAAAAACTAAGTCATAAAACATAAATTTATTATTTGGTTAACTCTTTAACTGCGGGTAAAATTTTACATTGGCATTAGTTGAATTTTGAGTTAATTTAAATAAAACATCAATAAACGTGATTCTAATAATTTTTAAAAATTACAAAAAAAAACAAACTAAATTTTAAGAAATATATGGAAAAATTCGAAGATTTAAAAAATGTTAAAACTGAATAAATAAAAATGTCTAGAAATTCAAAAATTTTGATAATGTGACGGAAATTTCAAAATATATTAATGTCAAATTTCAAAAATTCCGAGAATTTTAGTTCAAAAATTCCGAGACTTAAAATTTTAACTACAATAATATTATTTTAAGAACTTCAAAAATTTATCAAACATTTCAAAAAAAAAATTCGAAAATTTAATAACAAACTGAGTTTTAATAAATTTTCGAGAATATATCAAAAATTTCAAAAATCAGAAATTTTCAAAAATTGCAAAAATATCCAAAAATCAGAAAATTTTAAACATTTCAAAAATTCCAGGAATATGAAAAAATTCAAAAAATTGCAAAAATTGTAAGAATTTGTAAAAAATTGTAAAATATGTAAAAATATATAAAAAAATTTAAAGAAATAACAAAATTTTCAATATTGTTTATTTACACGATGTCCACTTTACAGTAGTTTTTAAAAATAATTTATATACGACAGCCACAGTTAAAGGGTTAAACAAGATTAACTTGGTAGCAACATGTTTCTACCACAACGATGGCCATCATCAGGCCTACAATACAAATTATAAAATTGGATTATAATATAACATACTCGAAAAAAGAGTTACTTACAGAAAAAATGGAAGAACTGGTACATGATAGTAAAAATTGGTATGAAAATTAAACAAGTCACATTGTAAAAATTTTTTTATTATGGCCGAAGTTAATCTTGTTTAACTAAATAATAAATTTATGTGGTACGACTTAGAGTTTTTATTATTCATTGAATAATTTACCACATTTGAGCTATGGATAATCTTCTGTTTTTATTTAATTAAGTTTAATAAACGCTGCGACTTTTACTACGATTTTCTTACTCTAAAAAAAGTGTCTAAGAATCCTGAAATTAAAATTTAACGTTGAAGTAATGTTAAATTTTTGCCAGAATACAGGATAACAATATGTTTTAGAAATTACGGAAACAATTTGAATATAGATTCACAAGTTTCCTCCCTGATGTGAGAGAGGAAAGTGTTTTCTTTCTATAGGGGTAGGAGGAAAAACACCAAGGCAGTAAAAGTGGCACTTTAGTCCCTAAAATGAGTAAATAAACAACATATTTAAAATGAGGTAGAGAAGTATGAGTTTCTTCTCTGACGTAAGAGAGGAAAGTGTGTACTTTCTATTGGGGTAGGAGGGAAAACACAAAGGCAGTAAAAGTGGCACTTTAGTCCCTAAAATGAGTAAATAAACAACATATTTAAAATAAGGGAGAGAAGTATGAGTTTCTTCCCTGATGTGAGAGAGGAAAGTGTGTTTTTTCTATAGGGGTAGGAGGAAAAACACCAAGGTAGTAAAAGTAGCACTTTAGTCCCTAAAATGAATTAATAAACAACATGTTTAAAATGAGGGAGAGAAGTATGAGCTTCTTCCCTGATGTGAGAGAGGAAAGTGTGTTCTTTCTATAGGGGTAGGACGAAAAACACCAATGCAGTAAAAGTGGCACTTTAGTCCCTAAAATGAGTAAATAAAATACATGTTTTAGTCACTGTCACTTTTAAATCTCTCCTTATTGCTATAGAGAAGACATTGTCCAACATCATGAGATAATTATCTGGTAGATTTTTATCATCTTTAATTAGCGTCTATAATTTTGCTCCAATAATCCGCTTTCTCCCAATATTTTCAAAATTCATCACTTATTTTATTTGGGTATATCACTTATTAAAAATATTTGTCTCTGTTTTCATAAATTAATTCGGGATTTTCTATTTTAAAGATAATTTCCCAAGAGATATTTTAAAGCGTTTGCAATCATTTTTAAGTCAGATTTATTTTTTAATTACGTTATTTCAAATTTATAGTCTGCTATAAATCTTTTTCTTTAATCCTTGCATACTTTTCTGTTAGAACTAATTCCTTATATTTTTTCATTTTCGTGTTATTTTAATAATAAAACATTTTATTTTGACTTGGCACGGATCTGTCTTTAATTTTGTTCCAACGATACGGTTTTTTTAAATCTTTTTAAAATTCTACTGGTGACTGCATAATCAAATATTTTAGTATTAAAAATATTTGAAGATATCTCGGAATGTCACCACAAATTAAAACTAATTCGGATTTTTCATGAAAACGGATCAATTAATTTTGGTTTCCTCTTAAACGTTTAATAATTAATAGATGCCATTTTCTTTCGTCTTTTTACCATTTTCTAGTACAGTCAATAATTAGATCCTACAATAGTAGTTTAATTCATATGAAATGTGTTTTTTAAATAACCTACGCTGTAATTTTGTTGTTGCCTTTCTAAATACACATAACAGATGGTTATTTATTTAATACCATGTAAATTAATAAGAAAATCTGTATAAATGACATCATTAAATATATGAGTTCTAAAAATGGCTAATGACACACATATGACACTTCTTATAATTGAATTAAAAAACATTTTATGTAAGCGATTTTCAATGGATATCTACCTACATGGTAATAAAAGAAAAAACCAGCAAAATCAGCCCGATTTAATTTTTTCACAGGCCGGTTGACGAGAGCCAAGTTACCTACATACCGATGCTGAGCATTCAACCATGAAACCACGCCTTCGCCGTAACATAGGAATTCGCAAAAGCAGTGCTAACTACTGTAACCTTTGATAAAGTAGGTAATCATCTCGGATTGAAACACTACGCACCATTGGCCAACAAATAATGTTTTTTAAGAAAAAAAATCTCTCAACAGCTAACCGAACCGTGTAAGAAAAACAAAACGCTCAGGTCAAACAAATACGTCACTGTTCCATCACATGTTTGTATTATCACTTGTAACTTGATAATTAATTTGTAAATAGCCCGTTCAGATGTTTAAAACTGGTATGTTAACATGTAAACTGGCCCTAAAACAACTTACCTTCATCTAGAAGTCGCTCTACGTGGATAAAAACATTAGGAAATGCTGCGAGTTGTTTTCTATCCTTTAATAACTGAGCCAAATAGTCCGCAATGCTCTGTGTAGAAGCTGTATTTTGGTCACACATGTTTATTCACGATATGCACGATAATGTTAATATATTTATTACAATAACATGTAAGACTCAACTAACAACTCACGCACTCAACCTTACTAAAAATTGAACTGAGTATGAGACGGACATCACCGCCAAACTAAAAGAAACAGAAGTAGACAGTTGAGACGCGCTTGCGCTCATATCAAGCAGACTATGCGCACATCGGATTTGCCTTTTAAGGGTCGCCCGTGTATTTCTTTAGATTACACTGTTGCCGCTGTGAATTATTTTTCTTCGTATTTCATAATTTTAATCATAAAAAATATATATTTTTTAAAATACTATTAAAATTAAGCTTTGTAAAATATCATTCTAGTAACATTTTATTTTACTGGTGGTAAAGTAAATTGACGGATGTCAATATATTTTTAAATAAATTCTCAAGGTCTGTTCGCTTTGTAACTACAATATTGTACACCAGAACAGATCGTATAGCACTGATATCGTTCGGTGATTTCTGTAAACGTACACTTTGTTTATTGCTAAAATGTTGTAGTATAATAATTTCAGATAAATTTACCACCAAAATCAGGTGTCACACTTGATCTGGAGGAGGTGTGAGAAGTGTAGTGTAAATGGATATTTTAGTGTGAGGTCAGGTGTAACATGTTATTGTTTTTTGGGCAAAATTTATTGTTTTTTAAGTCAATATTAATATTACTAAGGATTATCCAATAGAACAGGTTGTTTGAGATGATACGGAAATGCATGATCCTTGGTCAAATTTTTGGGTTCGACAAAATATTTAAAGACGTAGTAAAACTCTAAATTTAGTACCACATGTTATAATTATTACATGTGGTACTAGATTTAGAGTTTTACTATCCAACAGAACAGCTAGTTTGAGATGATACGGAAATGCATGATCCTTGGTCAAATTTTTGGGTTCGACAAAATATTTAAAGAGGTAGTAAAACTCTAAATTTAGTACCACATGTTATAATTATTACATGTGGTACTAGATTTAGAGTTTTACTATCCAACAGAACAGCTAGTTTGAGATGATACGGAAATGCATGATCCTTGGTCAAATTTTTGGGTTCGACAAAATATTTAAAGAGGTAGTAAAACTCTAAATTTAGTACCACATGTTATAATTATTACATGTGGTACTAGATTTAGAGTTTTACTATCCAACAGAACAGCTAGTTTGAGATGATACGGAAATGCATGATCCTTGGTCAAATTTTTGGGTTCGACAAAATATTTAAGTAGGTAGTAAAACTCTAAATTTAGTACCACATGTTATAATTATTACATGTGGTACTAGATTTAGAGTTTTACTATCCAACAGAACAGCTAGTTTGAGATGATACGGAAATGCATGATCCTTGGTCAAATTTTTTGGTTCGACAAAATATTTAAGGAGGTAGTAAAGCTCTAAATTTAGTACCACATGTTATAATTATTACATGTGGTACTAGATTTAGAGTTTTACTATCCAACAGAACAGCTAGTTTGAGATGATACGGAAATGCATGATCCTTGGTCAAATTTTTGGGTTCGACAAAATATTTAAGTAGGTAGTAAAACTCTAAATTTAGTACCACATGTTATAATTATTACATGTGGTACTAGATTTAGAGTTTTACTACCTCATAACTTGACCATGCGCATTTGAGAAAATGGATAACCTTTTGGATTTAAAATATTTAATGATTAACCGGGAATTTTTTATCATCGTTCTGACACAATAAAAGCAGGGAATAGATGGTGAACTCATTACACTGGACAGCACTAGTGTACAATATAAATTTCATGCAGAAACAACGAACATAGCTTCAGTCATTGATATTATTGGGATGATTCTATAACACTTAACTAAGCCGTTAGATAATAGTTGATATTTTGTACCTATCCTAAATGTATTATATTAAACCATGATAAATCAACAATCGTTAATATAAATATTTGCATTATATCAAATTATTTTATTTTCAAATTAATAATAATAATTTTTTAAACTGTTTATTAAAATTTGTTTTTTTTTCATTAAGCTTCACTTTAAGGCTGGGAAATGAACTAAAAATGGCAGTTATTTTTGACAGTTTATAAGGTGTTAATAAATTATGCTTTTTATTTTATTAAGAGAAAATTACAAGCAAACTGATTTATATTTATGAAATACAATGTTGTAAGAGTGAATTAAATATAAACATATTCGATAATAAATAACTAAATAAAATTCCAGGATTTTTGCTTTCCCCGACCCATCAAAGGGAAAGTAAGGTGAACGAGCAAAAAAAAATCGAAATATCGATGGAAATATTCATTTTGAGGTCCCCCAAGAAGATTGAAACCATTTCCAGCGTATGGTCTGTCTGTGTGTCTGCGTGTCTGTGCGTCTGTGTGTAATCTTCCACGATAACTGCCGAACCGTTTGACCAATCAATGTGAAATTTGGTATGAAGGGTCGGTGTGTGCCTGGAATGCGATCATTACTTTTTGGTGTAAATTGGTACAGTAGAAGGTCCTCAAGACCGACATTGATTAAATACGCATGTAACAATTTTTTACTTTTTTTAAATTTTAAGGGTAAACAATACACTTTAGTACAAAATGTTGTAGTACAAAGTTTTAGAGAATAAAATTCCCTACAACTTTTGTCTCAAGCTTTTTCCAGAATTTCCAATAGCTGCGCCACTAGAGGGCGCGTAAAAAATGTGCATGTAGGTTTTCTCTAGTTTTTCTTGAATAAACTAGAATATATTAAATTATATTCCCTGTAATTATATTTGTTATGCACATTATGCTCAAATAATTCAATACTTTTTAAACTTGTTAATGGCCGAGTAGACACATCCAAACAGATTAGCCACACTATATATTTTAACACAAAAATTACTAGTCGATCTGAAGTCTGTAATTTTAAGAAAATCAACACAGCACTTAATACCGAAAGTACCGCTATGGTCCGAGCGGTGTCGCTTCCAGCGCTATGGACAAGGTGTATAATGAACGTTTTATATTAATTTACATGTTTCGGCTATTTCTATTAAAAAAATTTCAACAAGAAAATTTTGATAGCATACTTAAGTTGGTACCATAAGAAGTTTGACAAGTTTGACATTTCATCTATACCAATTTTGGTCAATATATGCCTTCTTATATTTTTTAAGTTAATTTAAAAATTAATAATTAAAGTTTCTACTTTTCAGTGAATCTGGCAATAATAGAGATTTTTGGGGTTGTTCAATATACAAAAAGAAAATATATACTCCATGTATAAAATGTTATGGTTTTCTTATTTATTAAAAGAAAGAAAAAATACTGATAAATCATTTTTTGACAACGAAATATCATTAGAATGTTTATACTTTTTTCTATATTTTAGTTTTCATTTAATTATTTATAAATATTTTTATTATTAAAATAGTATAAAATTTAATTTAGGGAAATGTTGGTAGTTAAAGTTGGTAAGATTGAAAATAATTGACAAGTTTATCAGTTTGATATTTATAACTGTGTTGGTTTTATTTTCTAATTCAATTTATTTTGTAAATTTGAATTTACTTTATAATAAATCTAAGTTTAATATTAGTGAAATTAAATAATTTACCATTATTTAATGACGCACCCATTCATAACAAAAGTTCACCAAAAATGTTTTTACAAATGAGTTTCATTCGAAAAATAGTGTAAAATAGCGCACTTATTACAAAAATTTCTTTAAATTTTTTCTCAGAGCGGTTTGGCAACATTGCAACATAATATTACTGTTTCTGTATAAAATTTCACATTCAGAGGTTGGGAGATTCCTTTGGACCTTATAAGAGGTAATAAAAGATGTTTCTGTGTCCCCCACATGCACCTTTTATAGAAGGGTCACTTAATTTTACGATTATGGGATTATGGCATTTATACAAACAAAAACAAAGATTTTATCTGAATCTGTACATGACGTTTAAATCGTTTTCGAAAAAAGATTCAGCTTTGTACTTCCATTTAAAAAAACAAGTCACAGGTTAATATATTGCGTGGTGTCAGGACCGTCCCGACCCAAAATTTTTCACTTGAATTGAAACTAGTTTTTGACGTCTCTGACTTATTTTCGAAAACTCGAAATATTGCCGTTTTTCACTTGTTTTTTATTTTTGATCAAAATAAATTTAATTTCGTTTTGATTTTAAATCATCGATACTTAACTTATTATTAGTAAATATAAAAAAAAAATTGCGGCTAAACGAATATTATGGAAAATCAATAAAAATAAATAATATATAGGGTGCATGCAAAAACAGAATATTTTTCTACCCAAAGTCGTATCCTTATTATATATTTTCGTTGAGTTTGTTTTTATGTTTGTTTGTAACGGTTGTAGCGTTTGTAGGGTTGATGAAAAAATTTAAAAACTTGAAAAGTGTGTTCTATATGGTGTCTATATGTGGAGGAAACCAATTTTGAATTTTAAATACAAGATGGCGACTCCAAGATGGCGGACGAGATTTATGATTATAGACCGATTTTATTCAAAATTGGTATGTGGGGGTTTTGGGGTTAGAGATTTTGAATTTTTGTCAAAATAAAAAAAATCAAGATGTCGACTCTAAGATGGCGGACGAAATTTATGATTATAGACCGATTTTATACAAAATTGGTGTGTGGGGGTTTTTGGGGTTGGAGATTTTGAATTTTTTGTCAAAAAAAAAATGAAGATGGCGACTCCAAGATTGCGGACGAGAGTTATGATTCTAGACCGATTTTATTCAAAATTAGAATGTGGGGGTTTTTGGGGTTGGAGATTTTGAATTTTTATCAAAATAAAAAAAATGAAGATCGCGACTCCAAGATTGTGGACGAGATTTATGATTATAGACCGATTTTATTCAAAATTGGTATGTGAGGGTTTTTAGGGTTGGAGATTTTGAATTTTTTATCAAAATAAAAAAATCAAGATGACGACTCTAAGATGGCGGACGAGATTTATGATTATAGACCGATATTACTCAAAATTGGTATACGGGTATTTTTGGAGTTGGAGATTTTGAATTTTTTGTCAAAATAAAAAAATCAAGATGGCGACTCTAAGATGGCAGACGAGATTTATGATTATAGACCGATTTTATTCAAAATTGGGATGTGGGCGTTTTTCAGGTTGGAGATTTTGAATTTTTTATCAAAATAAAAAAACCAAGATGGCGACTCCAAGATGGCGGACGAGATTTATGATTATAGACCGATTTTATTCAAAATTGGAATGTGTGGGGTTTTTTGGGTTGGAGATTTTGAATTTTATGTCAAAATAAAAAAAATCAAGATGGCAACTCCAAGACGGCGGACGAGATTTATGATTATAGGCCTGTTTTATTCAAAATTGGTATGTGGGGGATTTTGTGGTTGGAGATTTTGAATTTTTTGTCAAAATAAAATAAAACCAAGATGGTGACTCCAAGATGGCGGACGAGATTTATGATTATGGACCGATTTTATTCAAAATTGGAATGTGGAGGTTCTTGGGGTTGGAGATTTTGAATTGTTTATCAAAATAAAAAAATCAAGATGGCAACTCAAAGATGGCGGGCGAGATTTATGATTATAGACTGATTTTATTCAAAATTTTAATGTGGAGATTTTTGGGGTTGGAGATTTTGAATTTTTTGTCAAAATAAAAAAAAATCAAGATGGCGACTCCAAGATGGCGGACGAGATTTATGATTATAGACCGATTTTATTCAAAATTGATATAATGAGGTTTTTGGGATCGGAGATTTTGAATTTTTTGTCAAAATTAATAAAATCAAGATGGCGACTCCAAAATAGGGGGACAATATTTTTGATTATTTCTGAATTTTATTCAAAATTGGTATGTGGGGGTTTTTCGGGGTTGGAGATTTTGTTTTTTTTGTTAAAATTAATAAAATCAAGATGGCGATTCCAAAATGGCGGACAATATTTATGATTGTTTATCGATTCTATTCCAAATTGGTATGTGGGGGTTTTTGGGGTCGGAGATTAAGAGTTTTAGGTCAAAATGCATAAACTCAAAATGGCGAACGAAATTTATGATTATTGACCGATTATATATCATAATTGGTATGTGGGGGTTTTTGGGGTCGGAGAATATGATTTTTTTATCAAAATTAATAAAATCAATATATGGCGAACGATATTTATGATTATTTACCGATTTCACTCGAAATTGGTATGTGGGGGGTGTTTGGGGTCAGAGATTATGAATTTTTTTGTCAAAACTAATAATTTGTATTACATTGTTGTTGAAAACATTGAAAATGTTAAAAGTCTGTTCGTTATGGTATCTAGATGTGTAAGAAACCATTTTTCAATTTCTTTTTAACCATATCATGTAACATATATAAGCGAGAACAGGCGGCCCATCGGGCCTCCGTTCGAACTAGTATTTTATAAGCTTGGCGTCTCATTTTAAAATTTTAATAGTTTTCCATTATAAATTAACAAAGAAACATTTGTGGCTTGGTGTTGAGATAAAGTAAAAAGTGAAAACTGATTCAACTAGAAACCGTATAGGGCAAAAGAATTCTTAATAAAAAAAAAAGAAAGTATTTTTGGCTATTGTTCCATAATACACTTATTTTAATAATAGGAAACAAAAATCAATTTCATTCCAATATTTATTAATTTATTTTATTAATTCAATCTATGTACACACATAATTGTTAAGAATACATCTATGTACAATTAAAATAAGTAAAGACTAAAGAGAAGCAAATCATTTATTATTATTTTCCCTAAGGCGAAAACCGTGGGTGTGTATCGGCGACTTTTTGTTTGATCTCGTCATTAAGTGACTCTCATTGCATAACCATCATGCTGCTGCATTTGGTAAGTAAAACATTATTAATAATAATGACTATACGGGGTGTTTCAAATCAAGGCTGAAACGCGTAGGACTTTTAATGTTGCAAACACTAGTTTATCACAGAATTGGAATTGGGGCAGAATAATGACGTTAAAGTTAAACACATCGTAACAATTGCAGATTAGGCAATTTAAATTAAATAGTGTTAAATATTATATGACACAGGGTAAAGGGTAAATGTGACTAATGTGCATATCGTCCTTTATTACTAACAAATATGATTAAGAATCGAAAAATATCTGGAAAATTTTCTATGGCAGTTGACGTGTTACATCGAATAATCATCGAAGGACGAAACAGCTGTTAAGCTGCTAAATTATTAGAAACAAAAACACATAAATTTACTATTTTTTACACTATCAAAAGTTTTTGCACTAGTACAAAAAGTACGTAAAAAATTCAAAAAATCACTGGAAATGAAGTTTTGACCATCAGTTCCATAGTTAATTGCTCTAACTGCGATATTAAAATTGAAATTCAGTCAAAAAAATAAACAGTTTTATGAAAATAACGTTAATAATATTTCTTGTAATGTAAAATACTCTTGAATGTAATTTGAAATAAAAAATTTAATTCGATCGTAGAAAAAATGTTGTGTGCAACATGTGCAACATGATTGCAGCTCTCGACTTCATCTCGAGCAGCAAACTTCATGCATTGTACAGCAAATATACACTTTTTGCACTTGTTACACAAATAAACTATTAGCAATGATCAAATTAACTGTTGTCACTCACTATTAAATGTATAAGTCATTGAAATCTTGGAAAATGTTTGTAATGAACCGGTTAAAAAAAATTCGTGCCGAAGAACTATGAACAAATATGACTACAGCGTGAAAATTTTGGCTGAGTCATGTGATAAAAAAAAGCGCGGCAGTAGCCGGCTTTTTTAACGAACATCTTTTACATGTTTTTATAATCGACTAACCACTGAGAGATACGAAAGGCTAATCATTGCGACTGCTCTCTCTGAGAGTTAATAAAACAGTAATAATTTGGCGTGTTAACCTAACCCATAAAATGCGTATAGAGATAAGTTAACCCCTTACCCCTTACCGCATGATTTTTTTAAAATTATTGAAAAAAATATATGTGGTTAAACGTTAAGCAAGGAGTCATAGAAAAATGATAAAAAAAAATTTAACATCACTATTTTGTTAAAAAGATGTTTTTTTACTAGTACCAAATATGGTACAATTAGAAGTAAAAGAAATTTAATAATTTTATAAAAATTTATTTATTCGGTGTAAAAATTATAAAAACAATTGCGATCTTTGTTTAAACAAAGAAAGACGTTACATTTAGCACAAAATATAAAAGATTTGCCTTTACATTCGGGATATTTGCAGCGTTGTCTGTCTTGTTTCCATTCTGGGAGATGATTTATGTTGTCTTTTCTTATTTGTTGTGGTGGTATTTGGGCAAATGGGTACTTTTTCTTTTTTAATTCGAGTTGTGGTTGCACGGAATTGATAGGTCTACCTCGCTTTTTTGATTGAGTGTTGATTAGTGTAAGTACTTCCGATAAACCTAATTTAAATTCGGCTAAAGGTAAATACGTTTCTTTAGAACTATTTGTTCTTATCCACAATATCCAACTGTTGACACAAATCATGTCAATGAAGTGGAAAAATACCCTTATATACCATTTTTTGGTTCTAATCTTTATCCTGTAATAACCTAACATCGAATCAAGCAAGTCTACTCCACCCATATATCCGTTGTATACCTCAATACAATGTGGACGTGGTATTTGAATGTAATTGTGATTTTTTCTGTCATACCTTTGACCTCAGATAATGGCATACTTCCAACATAGGTCGACGCAATGGTTACCCTCTTGTTATCGAACCAACAAACTACTGACAATTCTATCTCATCTACAGTAACCACTTTTTCTATAAATGTTCCTCAACCTTTTTGTTTCAATTCCTTGTCTTCTGGGAGTTTAATATTTGGTAAACGATCTTTTCGAACTGTCCCAAGTGGCAAGATTCCTTCTTTCGTCAAGAAAACAAGAAGTTTTATGCTTGTAAACCAGTTATCGAAGAAAAGGTTATAATTTTGATTTCTGGGTATACTACTTGCTAATTTAACAACGACATTGCTGCTTGCACCAAGATCGGGACTGTTAGCTGCGGGCTTGATAGAACCAGAATAAAAATCAAAGTCATAGCTAAACCCTGAAGCACCACTTAAAACAAAAACTTTATAGCCGCACTTATGTTGTTTTTTGGGGTTATATTGTTTAAAAGTAGATCTAGCTTTAGTGGGAATTATTTGTTCATCCACAGCCATGTGCTCCTCTTTGGGTATTAGCAATAACCTTTCCCTAATTTTATCCAAAAAAGGTCGAATTTTGAACAAATTATCATACTCTACATTACCCGGAGGTGCCTGAGCATTATTATCATTAAAGTGCAGAAATCTTTTTATTTCTTCAAACCTATTGCATGTCATAGCTTGCGATACAGCAGGAATCGCCATTGAGCTATTCCAGTAGTTTCTTGTTGCTGGCAAATGAGTAATGGACATATATATGCATACACCAATAAAAGCATTTATTTCATCTTTTGTCACATTTGCTGGTTTTTCAGGTGGTCTAGTTTGTACTGCAAACAAATTTGTTTGCTCAGTTATATATGACAAAATTTCATAAGTAAACAAAAATTTAAAGCACTGATATGGGTCAAGTAATTCAATTATTGCTGTAGGAAGAGTTTCGGACCCTTTGAATTCAATAAAATCAGAAGATTTTTTCAAATTTCTCTCCTGCCAAATCAGTTCTTCCTTCTTATTTTTTCCATTCTTTTTCTTGTTTTTTACTTGTGGGTCCTTCTTATTTCTTGTTTTAGTTTTTCTTTAGTTCTTTTAATATTTCTTCTTGTTTTTGGAACTGCATCGTCAGATGCAAGACTGTCTTGTTTGTCTGTATTCATATCCTCTTCCCCATTCTCTTCTTCATATTCTGATTCAGAAATAATAACTTCTGAAAAAGCTAATTTTTCTGACGACTCGCTGTAAGTATCAGACTCCTCATTACGTTCAAATTCATCTTTGCGATCATCTTCGTCTGACAGATTCTCATCTTCACTTTCCAGTGTACTTAGCAAAGGCACAGTACCATAAAATGTTCTTGCATCCATCTAAATCAAAAATTTATATTTATTGTCGGTACGTCGAACTGTGCCATATATGATACAAGTAAAATATACGTCGTTAAATGACAGTTCAAAAACAATACATATATCCATGACTAAAAATATGTTGTAAAGACACTTACCTTTCACATAAATATTTTTATTACACAAAAATACAAAGGTTTATCGATTTGGTAGCAACAAAATGTCTGCCAAATGTCTACACGTCGTTCACTCTGGATATGGCAGTAAAATAAAGATGTATATACATACCGTTGTTTTGAGATTCAGGCCACTTTTGTGGTAGGGATGCGAGTGTGCTAGATATGGGACAGCATGCATTATCATCATATATTTAGCTGAACTGTAAAATTGTACAAAAATATATAACGTGCCAAATGTGGCACAGTATGCGGTAAGGGGTTAACTTAATGTGATTGGATAAAAATTCGTCGCGTGTTTTTGTGTAACGGTCGTTTTGGGTTAACTTGCAAATATAGAATAAAATATTAAGACAATATTTCTCGTCTCGTATGAGGAGGCAGAGAGGGATGAGTTAAAATAAAGACAGAGATCATTGCGAAAAAATGTTGGATATTTCTATTAATTTGAATGACGTCTATATTAATATGCTATTTAGAAAACGTTGTTGCAAAATCATAAAGAGTATAGTATTAAATATTTATTATATTAGGTAATGTGATTTTAAGAACACATATGGAAAGGATTGTAAATTCTGCATAATTTTTCAGTGAAATTTATCCAATTACACATTATTCTATTACAAACAATTTATTTTTCTTTTTACTTTTCTATTCCAATAAACATTACAGTTTGATGTTTTAATTAATTTGGTAAGAAAACTAGAACTTAATCAAAAAATGTTGCCAAAATTTAATCCAAATGTTCGTCTAAAAATGTTCTGAACCTCTATTTAACGTCCTGAAAAACCATAGAGCCAATGCAAGATTCCCGGGTTGGACCATCCTCTTGCAGGCCCAAAGGGCTATTAGAGCTTTTTCCATTACCCTGCATATATGCTATAGTCTATTCAAAACAAAAACCGTTGTACGTCATCGATGTGCAAATAATAATACGGCAGTGTTACCACCAAATAGAGCACGCAGAAATTCATTTTATGTAAGAACGTCACTAATTGGGGGTTTTAGTAATATCGTTTCTAAACATAACGTCCTACAAGGATGTTTTTTCTGATTGGAAATCATTAAATCATCGATGACGTGCAACGGTTTTTGTTTTGAATAGACTATAGATAAGGTTAATATTTAACATCCGTTATCAATTTTAGTTGCTTTCTCCACATGGATAGTTCTTTTATGTTTAGGTTTCTTCTCCTTATGAAGGCAACTGATGTTTTCGCCGGATTCGTGGATAATCCCTCTTTCTGGCACCATCTTTCTACACTGTTAAGTGCCCGTTGCATCCTATTAGATACAACTGCGGTGCATACTAACTTTTATATCATACTCATACTGGTTCGTTATTTAATTTGATTCTAATAACATAACTAATTTATTAGTATTTGCATAATATTTTTTTCTACTATCAAAAAATATGTAGTTATTAAGTATAAAATAAGCAATCTAATACAAGAAGTTTTTTACAACCATCAGCTGATTTTTGGCACATAGGATCTTGGCAAGATAATAAACATAAGGATATTGCAAAAAAATTTTATCTTACTTTACGCACTAGTGAAAAAAAGTTAAACTTTACACACTCCTTAGCTTGCGTAATAGTATATTACATAACGAGTGAGGAAAGTGGCATATTTCGGCGTAGCGGCAAGTGCGGAACGTAACGAGTGCATTAAATCCACTTTTGTACACTATTTTTCCTACGACCAACAATATTTTAAGAATAGTCTATTTGGTTTTCTCATATGACACGATTATTTCTGGTGGTGTACATTCACATTCGCTATCACTATCAACTTCCGTTTTTTATGTAAGAAATCGAAATTTAAATTTTTTGTTTATTTGCTATAAAGTAGAATAATTTAAACTTTAAAAATATCTATTATAAAAGTACTTAATTATTCTGTTCAGAATTCACAAAACATAGAAACAGTAATTTCTTTAAAATTTTGACATTATATTTCACTTTTATAAAAAATAATCTTAGCACCAAGCCGATAAAAAAACGATTTTAAAAATCTTTTTTAAATTACATTTTTTACTTTAATAACTTGTAAAATGAAAATTTTAAACCTAAAATTAATTTTGAATTACAAACTATTAATAAATTTAAGAATCGGGTAACAAGATGTATGCAACACACAATACCCAAACGTCTTATGTGTTGCATACATTCATTTACACTGAAGTTGTTTCATAATTAATATGGACAGTTATAACCTTAAAATAATATTTCACAGCATTTTAGTTATTAGGTGGTCGTAGGAAAATAACAAGCAACTATTAGATCAGTTTTAAAATGGTAAGTAAAATTTATTATGTATGTAGATAAGTAGCATATTTGGCCCTGTTTTTAATAATTGATTCAAGTGTACGTTATAATAACACGCAGAGAGGTATTATAACACACGGCTGATATGCGTGTATATTTATATGAGACACTTTCCAAATATCAAAACAGTTGTGCTATTTGTAGTTTTCATAGGTGGTCGTAGGAAAAGTAAGTACTTTACGCATGGTGGTAGAAAAAAATATTGTATGCAACTAGTGTGTAAAGTGCCTTTTTTCACTCATGTGATTGTCGCACTCGCCTTTGACTCGTGCTACAAAATTCAGTGAAAAAGTATCACTTTACACACTTGTTGCATAAATAACTATTATTTTATAATTTTTAATTTTATTAATAAAGTTGAACACAAATTGTTCTGTACTTTAAGTTGGCTATTGATAAATTTTGGTAACATAATTTTCAGAATATTACAAAATTTTTGTTAACAAGATTTTTTTGGCAAGACACTGAAACGTCTAATAATTAAAATTAATACTGGTTTCATGCATTTAATTTATTTAATTTTACTATTCGGCGCCTGGTCGCAGACAAAAATCTTCTTAGATCGTTATTGTTTTCTCTTCTGCCAAATTGATCGATTTGTGAAGCAATCGATTAAATTAAAATCAGTAAATATGTAGGTCATATTTCTTGTTTCCTATAAGGCCAATCGTTAGCTACACCTTAGAACAGGATTCAATCTTCAATCACAATAATCTTTTAGATTATTATCGTTTACTTTACCATAAGCAGAACCTCTCAAAATGATTACACTATTCACTTAAAATCAATATTTAGATGTTAGAATTTAAATGAGATTGGTGGAATCAGAGGTGTGGTCAAATAAGTTTTTTTGGGGAATTAATAACGTACAAATAATCATTGATTACTCAAAAGTTGACAATTTTTATATCAATATGTACATTTTATCTTTTTTTTTAGAATTTTAGAAATATGTCAAAAAAATAAAAATTAACTTCAAATGACCTCTTTCAAATTTTAATAAACCCAACAAGTTAGAAATTGTCATTTACAATGAGATATGTAAAAAGGGATAATCGGGACGAAGAGCGTCGCGATGCCGAATGTCGCGTATTCTGCAGAACTGTCTGTCGATATTATGGGCGTCGGCGTCTCGACGCTAAACACTGAATCTTTGATGACGGTCTTGGTAGTTTGAAATTTGACTTTTGACTGGTCCTTTCTAAAGTTTTGAACCACCTTTTTATGCTGCGTTAGTAACTACTTATTATTATTATTTTCTATATTTCAACATTCTATCTTTTGTAATTTAAATGGGTACATAAATAAATGGTTCAAGTGTTCATTATCTTTTTGTATAAACATGCACAGACTTGGTATATCGGGGGTTGGTTAGTCATAGTATCCTGGATGGTATTACACTATGATTTTTTTGACATTATGGAAAATTAAATAATTTGATGTTTGCAGTTAAATTATGTAATTTCTTGTTAAAAAATATTTTCAAAGAGTATTAGGGCTCGAAAAAATTTCTGGTAATAAATAAAGTTTTGGAGGTATTATAAGTGAAAATAACTATTGACTTTGATTGTCTAGAGTATAGAGATTCCCCTGAGTGCAATGCCTCTGCAATTTAGATAACAGATAGTTTCTCCCATAATTATTTGTTGTTTTTTCAAATTAAAAAAATATTATCTTTAATATACTAATTTTCCAACTTTTATAAAAAATACATATGTATAATATGACATGAAACCAAAATAAAGCATCTCATTTGACATGGTTTTTTAGTTTATTTGATTAATAATAGACATTCTGGAGAAGTCCCAGATTGTAGGAGATATATTTAAATCCACAATGAACTTTTATTTATTTTCTTCTTGCGATGTTCTAATTTCGATTTTACAAAATTTG
The DNA here is from genome assembly GCA_963243735.1 of Neocrepidodera transversa. Classification (NCBI taxonomy): domain Eukaryota; kingdom Metazoa; phylum Arthropoda; class Insecta; order Coleoptera; family Chrysomelidae; genus Neocrepidodera; species Neocrepidodera transversa. The sequence goes on along the minus strand of OY725346.1, from coordinate 8,039,835 downwards.
TTTCAAAGTTTATTAAGTTTTTCAAATAAACAAATAAGTTGTATCGTTAATTATATATTCTAGCAGGGAATACATTCCTTATTGAAATATGGTTCGGTGGTATATAAATGTGATTGTTGGAGGGGATTTCTCGACCAAAGCTCATTAAATACGATTTTGGAAAGTTTTCACATGGATGTTGATTAGAGTTTATTTGCCAATATTTTTTTAATAAACAGAATTCAGGAAAAAGTTCACTAGAGCTTGCATCTATAATATATTCTACTAAAAAAATATTTGGCAGAATTGGATATGTCATGAATGTATATTGAACTCATTTTTAATTATTTTTTTCCTAAATTCTTCACATATGACACAATAATATTTATCTAACCAGTTTTTTAAGAAATATCCACACATTTTGCTGTGGTAATTCAAAATTATTTTAATCAGTAGTTTTTTATATTATTTTTTTGAGGAATTAGTAATTGATATTTCTGAATAGCTTCTCGTGTTATTTCAGCTAAAATTGAATCAAAATCATATAAACAATTTGTTTCTTTAGTTTTAAAATACCCCAAAGCAAACAAATCTTTAAAACTCTTGCAAATTGTTTGGTTGTGGGATTCTTACAGGTTCTACAGAAAATTCCACAAATCACTTACAGCTGCTATACAAATAGTGTTAATATTAATATAGAAGTGGAATTGCTTTTCCAAAAAACACTTAAATTATATATCGGTGGATAAAATAGTATGTTTTAAATATTATTGAAAGGATTTGTTCATGAATCAAAATTAGAATGACAAACAATAGACATTTCTTATGTTTTGTTTGTACAAAAAATTTAGCAAACAGAGTTAAATAAACTATAATAAATCTTTCTTAAAAAATAGTACAGATAAATAGCGGGAAAGTGTTATGTTAACCACAACCCATATTTTGCCTTTGTTACATTGATTTAGTAAAATTCAAGTCGCAGTTAAACTAAAATTTAATTAATATATAAATATACATAGGAGATGCATGTGTAAATAGAAACCGGGCCGGAACTAACATTTAGGATCTCAAAATTTCATTGAAGTTTACTTATTTCGGTGTAATATAAGAACGAGACAGGGAAGATATTACGGAAGTCGACTTCTATTTTTATCTGTTGGCGCCCGCCGTATGGGTCGCTTTTTGTTTCATCTACACTTCCATTTTTATCCTGGCACTGAAAAAGATTGCAATACAATTAAATCAACCCTTTACGGAATCTATCACAACAGTTTTAAATAAGACAAAAATGTTTATAAGATCTTTATACTTTTTCAAATCAAATAAAATTCGGATTGTGTTTACAGTGTTTCCCTGAGGTCCGCACACCACGTGACATTCGTGCAGTGCTGCCCAAGTACTCGAATACTTTTACTCGTATTTTGGTTACGGATAAAAAAATTACTCGTGACATTTCCTCATTAGTATTTTTAATTTGAAATACTTATTACTCGTACTTACGAGTACATTTAAATTTATTCGTAAAATTGTACTCGTAGAACATGAGTATATTTTACGAGTAGTCGCCATAGCCAAGTGCAATACATTATGGAAGAAAGCAGCCTTTCAAAAATCTTCGGAGGTAATTTTAGAAAGTCTGGGACATACGCTCTTTCTTTTTCGGGAGCCATATGGTGGAATTCCTACTATGATTCCATCAACAAAATTGAAAAAAACAAAAAAACAAAATGATTAAATTATTCCAACGGTTAAATTTAAAAAATTGTGTTTTATAGAACGAACTTTTTATTTCCAAGTGATGGAACCATTGGCAGCTACTTTAGATCTTTTGCAAGGCGAAACGAATACATTTTACGGTCTTCTGACTCCATGTTTAGCTTCACTAAAAAATAAACTAGACAAGTCATCAAAAATCAATTTTAAATTTGCATCGCCTCTAGTTAAAACATGCCTTGATGGACTGAAAGTAGGTTTAAACCTTTTTTTCAAGTTAGACCCGCAATTACATGGTGCTATATGGCTTCTGTCATGCATCCTCAATTTAAGTTAAGCTGGTATAACGTTATAAGTAAAATATATCCACTAGCTCCAAGCTTAACATCAATAGAAAAAATGGTTGTAACCGAAGCAAATAAATTAATTGATGTTAAGAATGTAATTGAAAAACATGAAAAGGTTGTTTGTGACTCCTTACATACATTTTTCGATTTTGATGATTTTAATCACTTGAGAACGTTCCCGGAACAAGTTTCTCTCAGAATGAATCGATATTTTCAGAAAAAGCAAATTTAATTAAAAACCAAGCAGAAGTAGAGTATTTAAGATTAGTGATTCGCGAACCAATTTAAATATGCTCTACAAGACAATAAAAAAAATGTATATGTGTAAGTATTATTTACTAAGTACTGAGATTCAATTCAATTCTTTTTTGAGCCTTCCCATTTTGTATTCGTACTGTTTACTGGTACTTTTACAATTACTACCCGTAACCGTATACTTACGAGTAAAATACTTAAAAATAAATTTTTTGAGTACTCGTAGATCGTACGGATATATATTTTTTTATTCATGCCCAGCTCTGCTTTCGTGGCTGCCGAAGGAAAATGTGCTTGTATTCTAATAAATTGGGTATGACAATTATTTTTTTAGTATTTTCTCATTAATGTTAAGTAATCTTACCCTCTAGTATTATTTTTTCTGCACAGACCAATGTAGAGCGCCACGAAACATAATTATTCTATCTGTTATATTAACGGAGCGCTCGTCCAAAAACTATTTCAGGCAAGATAACGTAATGATATTAGCTGTATTTCTTTTGCACTTGGATCAGTTCACTTGGATCACTTCTGAACGGGTCAAAACTGACCATGCAAAAATTAATAATTGTTATTCGGTTCCTGTGAATTACCATCTGCGACAGGCATTAAAGTTTATTTATTTTATCTATGACCACCTTTTTTAAGGATTTTGACAAAGAATAAGTTCTTGTTTTATGGTACAAAATAGTGAATATTTGTGATATTGAGCCATTTCAGCGGGTGGTGCAGCACAGTGAAGGGGAGAGGTGATCCAGATCATTTTTGACTCAGATCAGTTGCAAATAAAACAGTGAAGTAAGTGATCTAGAAGTGAACTGAACTGATCCAAGTGCAAAAGAAACACATCTATTGGCGCCTCTTAATATATAAACATTTACAAATTCCTCGGACAATTTTTTGAAGAACTAGTACGATAAAACCTATCAAGATATTTTTATACCACCAAAGCAACATTTGGTGATGGTAACAAAGTTAACGAAAATTCAGGAAAGTTATCTTTTTATATCGCAAGTTGCCGACTTTGTTTTGTTTTTCGTTCAAGAAGCGGTACATCAAGGAAAAATTGCCTCCGCGACAATGTTTAGAGATATGTCGAAATGCGTATCCACCGGATCGACTTGATTAGCGATTTTTTCGGGTATTTTGTCATTTATACTTGGCCACGAGTAGAGTTTACATTTTTTCTTTTTGTTTTTTAGTTTTAAATTTAGTAGGAGTGGAATAATGAAATAACTAGAGAGATGTAAACCTCTGAAGAAAAATTTACTTCAGACTAACCCCCATATGTCCGGTCCACGTTGACCTACAGGGCTCAAATTTAAACTAGAGCGAGGTATGATCCTAAGGTATAGTAAGTTGCAAATTATTGTAGAATACCTTCCAGGAAATGTCAAGGGTAGGCGGCATACAGGGTTGGAATTAGGAGAACGTAATTCTAACAATTTCACAAACACAAAAATAGATTTTTACATGATTACAATATGAAATAAAGTAATTAATAAAAAAACATGAAAATAGATTTTTCTTTTTTTGTTGCAAAATCAAATAAAATATTTAATAAAATAAAATACGAAAATATATATTTAATTTTTGTACTTAACGTTACAACATGAAATAAAGTAATAAAAAACATGAAAATAGATTTTTAATTTTGTACTTACAAAATAAAATAACTAATAACTTGATTTTGGAGTAGTACACGAATATCTTACTTTCCCGGTCCTATCAAAGGGAAAGCCTAGTGAACGAGCAAAAAAAATTCCAGATGTGATTTTAATAATTTTACAGATTTTATAGATTTTTAATTTCTTTTTTGTTGTAAAATTAAATAAAAGAAAACACGAAAATAAATTTTTAATTTTTGTACTTACGTTACAACAAGAAAAGGTAATAAAAAACATAAAAAAGATTGTTAATTATATATGTACCTAGAAAATAAAATAAGTAATAAAAAAACGGGCGGCATCAAACTAATCTTTTAATCATTATACATTTTAAACTGCGATTGCTTCCGCTGTTACAAAATTTGGGTTTTTCCTTCTACCATAATCGGCGCATACTAGTTCGCTCCCGCGGTCAGTTTTTGAAAAAGGTCATAGGTAAGTTCGCTCCCGAAGCATAGGTAAGTTCGCTCCCGAGGATTAAAACGTAAATAAGTAGATTACGAGAGATTAAAATTTTACCAATATTTTATTTTACCAATATTTATATTATTACATACAATATTATACTAACTACTCATTTAATGACAATAACAAAACAGGAATAAACTAAGGAATTTAAATTAATTAATTTTTCTTTACATATCTTGACAATTTTTCAAGAAATTGAATTTTTGTAATAGCTCCAGTTTTGATCTTCAATTAATTTAATTTTTTGCATTTCTACCCTTCTGTATACTTTTTTAATTTTATGAGCACTATTTATTTTTACATATGTCTCGACTTGAAATTCTTTCAACACTTCAATAAATTGAAAAATATTTGGATGGGCAGCGTAAAACGACCCATTGAATCTGCTGTGGAAAGCTTCACAAGCATTTGTTGATCTCGTCCTTGCTGAAGAATGTTCGGCCCACATTTCTGGCGGGAATAGAGAATCTTCTGATATATATGTTTCCACCAAATAGTTATTAAAAATCTCCAATTTTTTGTCTTGTGGCAAAATTTCCGCAAGATCAAAGCAGAAACAATCTCCCACATCGGCTGGTTGTAAGTAGGGAAGGCCAAATACGAAATTTAAATATTTTCCAATATCTGATTGGGATTTGTAATCTTGAGTAAGTCCTAAGTGCTGAATTTTCCGCCACCTGCAGCAATGGAACAAAATAATTAATTTTTTGATAAAATATAAAAAGTAAGATCTTACCATGACTGGGTTAGATGAAATAAGCAACGTGTGGAAGTTTTCATTGGAATGCTAAATGTATTGCCATTTCAAAATCTATGTAAACACATTTTGATGTTAGTGCAATTTCCATTTCTTGTAGCTTGTTGAGAAGAATGTTTAAGCAATTTTCATAAATTTTTGTTGTTTTATCCGGTAATAGGAAAAATACTAAAGGCATGTAATGACCATTACATATTCCATATATGGTAAATAATTGGTAGAAAAACTTTGGGCAACATTTAAATGTTCCATCCACATATAAACTTTCTAAAGTGCTTAAAAAGTTCAAGTTTGTCACGCTTGTAAACATCACAATTTTAGAGTTTATATCATTTGTTAGCATGAAATCTTCATTTCTATTGGTTTTTATTTCTAAATTGCTTAAGACTTCTTGAGTGTTTTCTAAGCTAGTTGGTAAGGCTGGTAGAAAGCTTCGTCTATGGTTATAGATATTCTTTCTAATATATTGCATATCAGTTGTTGTGATTGTTTCGACGTCATTACTTAGTAGCACACGGTTAATTATTTTCGACGGCTTTTCACTTACGTTTTCCGCTGCTTTTCTTTTCAAACTGTTGCTCAAAATTTGTCTGTTTAAGACGGCGTTTTCCATCGCCTCATGAGCATGATTCAAATTTGAATCAACCAACATATTTTCGTCACCCACACTTTTTAAAAATGATTTTCAGCTCCTTACTATACACTGCCACCGTTTCACATTTCCCGCCAATAATTTATGGAAATTAAATTTATAGGAATTCACCACCAACATAGGTTTTCCTTTTTCACTAATAATTTGGCTTACGTCCATTTTAAATCTTTCTCAACCAAGTGTAAAGAAGAAATGATTTTGTTTATTCCGTACATTTTCTTATATTTATACAGAAAAATAGGCTCATTACTAACAAGTTTGTTATTGTCATTAAGCGATAACATGGAATGCCATTAACAGGGGATTATTTTTGAAAAATATTTGGCGATAATATTAAGCAATAATGTGGATTAACATTAACAGGGGATTATTTTTGAAAAATATTTGGCGATAATATTAAGCAATAATGTGGATTAACATTAACAGGGGATTATTTCTGAAAAATATTTGGGAGCGAACTTACCTACACCCTTTTCACGTAGGGGGATTAAAAACTGACCGCGGGAGCGAAATAGGTTGCGGCCACCATAATTTGACAAGATCCTTAAATAGTTTTATTAAAAACAAACTACCCTAATTATTTTCTTGAAATGCTTGTCCTACCCTAAATATTTTTTTAATAATCTTGAAAAAAAAATAATTAAAATTAAAAAAATCACTCAAAATTAAAAAAATTATGATTTTTATAAAGCCTGCTAAAAGTTTAAGCCACCTTTAATTACATTATGAATGTGTCGAGTATCGACATTTTAAACAGGTATCTTTTAAGCTTTGTGCAGAATTTGACTATTTTTATTTTGTATATAGCTGAGCCATGTGTCGAGCTTGTATTACCCCAAAAAACACGCTTTTCATAGTCATTTTCACTAAAAACACCGTCACTACTTTCACCTAAATTAATTATAATGTTTCCTGGATTTTTTAAACTCAAATATTTATTTTCAACACCAATAATATGTGTGATCACATTTCTCCAATTTACATTAATAATTTTATTAAAACCATCTTTGATTAAATTAATAACATGTTCACTTGATTTTGGAGTAGTATTATTATCACGAATATCTTTTTTCAATTGTGCCCACAATAATTCTATAGGATTAAGAACACAATAGTAAGGAGGCAACCGCAGAATGTCGTGCCCATGACTTTTTACGATGTTGTCAACCACATACTCTTTTATAAAATTTCCAATTTCTAATACCTCTAGTAGCTGCTTCTTAGTGTAAGTCTCTTCAAAATATAAATTATTTTCCATTAAAAATTCTTGAATTACGGGTTTGGTTGAGCTTTAACCTTTTTATTAATTTATTTAAATTTGGTAATACCTACATACTCAGTTTGAGTATCGGTTCAGTAAAACGACTGTAAGAGCTCTCACAGACATACACACACTAGCACACAGACATACTAACAGGATGATCACAATAACTTACTTCTCTGTTGCTCTGAAGTAAGTTAATCGAAAAATATCATTCTGAACTTTGGGATTCGAAACATTGATGGTATAAAAACCAAAACAAAAGTACGATACCTGGAATAATATTGCAACTAGTTTGGAAAGAGATAGGGCCGAGGTTGAAAGGAAAATAAAAAACATCACCGGGTAATTTTTTAGAGACATACACATACTAGCACACAGACATACTAACAGGATGATCACAATAACTTACTTCTCTGTTGCTCTGAAGTAAGTTAATCGAAAAATATCATTCTGAACTTTGGGATTCGAAACATTGATGGTATAAAAACCAAAACAAAAGTACGATACCTGGAATAATATTGCAACTAGTTTGGAAAGAGATAGGGCCGAGGTTGAAAGGAAAATAAAAAACATCACCGGGTAATTTTTTAGAGACATACACATACTAGCACACAGACATACTAACAGGATGATCACAATAACTTACTTCTCTGTTGTTCTGAAGTAAGTTAATCGAAAAATATCATTCTGAACTTTGGGATTCGAAACATTGATGGTATAAAAACCAAAACAAAAGTACGATACATGGAATAATATTGCAACTAGTTTGGAAAGGGATAGTGCCGAGGTTGAAAGGGAAATAAAAAACATCACCGGGTAATTTTTTAGAGAATACAAAAAAGCCAAAGAATCTGTACGTTCAGGCATGGATACCGAAAGTGTGTACATTACCAAATGGTTTGCCTATAATTTATTATTGTCCCACAAAGAATACGGAAATCGGAGTAAAGTTATACTAGATTGAAGAATGCTCGGAATAAAAATTTATTTCTTGTAATTGTAGACGATTTACAATTATTCTAACAGTAATTATTCTACCAGGACACTCGTCCGTTAAAAAAATAATTGGCAAATACATTTCCGGCTTCTTGAGCAGAGACAGAACTTTTTCTTCCTATACTCTACTTGGTGTTAACATAGATGTCAATCTTTCACTATCTTGTATCCCCGATCCTGCTATAAGTTCCCTTACTTAAATTTTCCCTGTCCAATATACCAAGAGGAATATAATCCAAATATGTTGAACTTCTTAAAGTTTATAGTAACTATGTCGGTCAACAATATTTCGTAGGTGGGGTCGACGTGATATTTTTCGACAATGTTATTGTTCATAATTAAAATAAATTTTATAATAAATATTTTAACGTTGTTAGAAATTTTATTTCTGTTCTTCCTACGTTCTTTTTTACCTGTCCTCCTACAGCCAAACTGTGACATATGCAAGTATTAATTTAACATGCATATATATTTCCTTATCTCGACAGTGTATTTGTTCACAATATTAAAATAAAAAGTATTTTGCTTACCTTGCACTTCCACATTCGTAATTTATACAATGTATCAAGTTTACAATTTATATAATTAGTTGTGTAATATAGCTATTCATTAACGATCTCTCTAGATTCTGAAGAATATTATTATTAATAATATATTAGAAACTCTAAATATACAGTGTGGTCCATTTTAATTGAAACCACCCTTGTACATTCTCTATTTATACATTAATTTCAATTTAGGTGATGTGAAGCATTTTAGCTTCTCTTTTTTACCGAGCAAAGTAATATTGTTTCCTTTTTGGAAGTAAAATTAGCTGATCTTTTAGTCTTGGCCTTTTTATCCTTAACTACTCAACAACTTAAAAAAAATCTCAAATTCTTAAAATACGATTTTTGTCAGAAAGAACCAACTTAGTTTTGTAGAGCTGGTCTCAAATATCATCTCTGTATAACGGACATATATATGATAACCGAGGGGATAATTCATCCCCAATAAAAGTCTTAATTGCTTTTAACTCCTTTATTTTATGACTTATTCCCTTGAACACAAAATAATTCTCGTGTGGTACTCCCACTTTCTAGCTGCGTACTGTCATATCTCCCTCTTCTCCCGCTCGTGCATCCTGATAAACAAGTATGACCACCGAGCAGAACCAGGGGAACAGGGGCGTACCGTTAACATATTTTGTACAGTTTACTCTTGATAAATCTTAGATCTAGACAAACCTGTCAACTGTATTCCCCTGTCCAGCTTTGTATGGATCAAAGAGATTGTAAGAGGTTCCTTATAACTTTTTTGGTATGAATACATTTGAAAAGGTTACATGCAGCACTAAGGGTCGATCTTTTGATATGATATTATTGGTTTCAAGAAAATTTATCATTTTATCATATACGAGCTTTTCAAGTATCATAGAAATGACACAAATATAGTCCTTATAGTTTGCAGTATTCTCTGGATCATTTTTTATAATGATCAAAATGTAACATAAATTATACAAACATTATTCGTTTTAATAAGTTGTTTTAAAATTGTATTAAAAAGGTGAAATAATTTCTAAATTAAACACGTCTAGTATCGGTAATAATAGTGAAATCGTCGTTGTTTGGTCATTTAATATTGATCAAAATATGTAACTTTATGTAAACGTAATAATAGATGTAGAAATAAAACGAAAGTCTAGTACCACAGAACATTTAATATAGATTTATGAAACTGGCAACTAGTTTCGGTAGAAATCTGCCATTTTCAGGCCAACTAAGTTACATAAGACGTGAGAAATTTATATCATACCAAGATATAAATCATGGTTACAGATGCGCACTTAAAAATAAGGGAAATTATAATTAGGAATATATTTAGAAAAATGGTGCTACTGGAACGTTTTTTATCCATATCCTTATTTTAACCAAAATTCTAATTCCCCCCTTTTTTAAAAACGTTCCAGTAGCACTATTTTTCTAAATATATTCAAAATTATAATTTCCCTTATTTTTAAGTGCGCATCTGTAACCATGACTTATATCTTGGTATAATATAAATTTCTCACATCTTATGTAACTTACTTGGCCTGAAGATGGCAGATTTGTGCCGAAACTAGTTGCCAGTTTCCTAAATCTATATTAAATATTCTGTGGTACTGGACTTTGGTTTTATTTCTACATTGGTGGAACACATTTGAAATTATGGATAACTTTCTTCAAGTAATAATAGATGTTTTAACACGAATAAATGAGCATGTAAAAGCTCTTCAGAATTAAAATAGTAGTATATTAATTTAAACACAATAGTCTCAGTTCTACAAATAACTGAGTGGTCCTTCGAAGTTGTTTCAAGTCCAGAATAACTAACTTGTTTCTCTATCTGTGTAACAATGGAAGAAAACTATTGTATTAATTTATAACTTAGTTACTATGGAAATATATTGTAATAAAACACTTTTTATGAGTTTTTTTTAATTTTATAAACATAGTTTATAGGTAAAAAAGAATTTATTGATAATAATTGGTAGAAGTTCTAGATCAACACTTGAGGAATATGAAGAATCTTATTTTTATTTTAGGCACATCATTATTATTATTAGTATGAAAATAAAAAAACTTTGGGGAATGATATTAAAATAAAATTTAAGTAATAAGGTAAAGGGCAAGATTTGAAATTTTTTTTATTAATCAAGTAAGAAAAATTTTTATTTTGGGGAAGAAACATATAAAAAAAATAATAAACAAGGGATGTGAGAAATTAAAAAAAAGAGATGTCATAATAATTTAGCAAAAGTTACTAATTGTAAAAAAATAGTAAAAAACCAAAAAATACAAATAAAAACAATTATTGTTAAAGTTAAAAGAAAAGAAAAAAGTTTAAAAAAAATAATAAATTGTCAAAAGTTTAAAAGAAGTTTTTTTTGGAAAAGATAAACAAGGCTAATATGATGAAACTGGTTTAAAATAAGTAAGGTCAAAAGAAGCAATTTAAGAACGATTTTGAAGAAAGAAGATATAGGATAAAGATTGAAGAAATAAATATACGAAACTAATTCGAGGGAAGTTGGATTTGTTGGATTGGTATAAAGAAGAGGAGGTGGTTTTCCTTTTATAATGTTTGTTATTTTTTTTATAGAACCCACCCCAAAATTGTGATTTTTTCTGTATTAGTAAATCATTACATTATATAGGGTGATTATGGACTAGTTGATTTACTCATATAACATTGTGGGTATAAATTAACTTATCGATAAATATATTGAATATATTTTACAAATACACACCTAAAAAATTGAATGATATAACTTTTAATAATATCGCCAGTGCTTTAAAGACTTTAATTCCTTCTAAGTAATATGAAATGTAGTTGAGTAAAAGCAGATCTTGATTATTTTTGCCATACCCACTAATGGACTCGATATTTTTTCCTTTCCATTTTCATATTCATGAAAATGTAAACGACTTCCTATATGTTGTTTTTTAAAATGGCAAAATCAAGATGAGTTTTTTCGCTAAAAAAAAATCGCACTTATATTCTGTCATGTATTTGTAGTCCGAGCAGGATATTACGATATTGCCCAAAGCGTTTGTATTTTATTATTTATATTTAGATATTTGTCAACATTGTAGGTAGAAGAAATAACCGTATAATATCAAATGAAGAATACCAGTGGTTCTGTAATCTGTCAAAGTTTTAAAAAATTCGTTAAAAAAATTACAATAAAAAGTATTTTTTTTATCATTATGTTCATCCATTTCATTAGTCTCATGGTGGCTAACCAATTTTTTCAATTTTTTCTTTGGGACCATGCTTGGTTCCCCTTTCGTTTTCTATCGCCCCCACTTAGTATGGCTAACGCTTCGTTGGTACATTCTCTATTAGGAGCTCTCGCCCCCTTTGGTTATTTTATCTAGGAGGTACATGCCTTCCTTAGCTAATTTCCAATATTGTTTTATTTAAAATATTTTTTATATTACAGTTTTTAAGCAAATTTTTTCAGGTACCAAATTAATCATTTTCACTACCCATGATGGGTTTCACCTTTTATGATTAATAATGTCACTTCTAATAGTAATAAATAATGGCGAGTTGAACATTGCTGTTGTTTACTAATTTTGAACGCCTTGTATTTATAGGCCTGATGATGGTCTGTGGCTTCAAAATTAAATTGTTGTGGTACCAAATTTGATTACAAATAAATTTATTTAAAAGCTATACGTGTTTAACAGAAGTATGTATCATAATAAAAAGACTGACATATATTGTCAATGAGGTAAATGTCTGTAAGGTGTGTTCAGTAATGCTACAATAATGAATATAGACCATATTATACAGCGTGGTGTTCAATAAATATTGTGTTTTAAATATTATTGGAATGATTTGTTTCTGAATAAATATGAAAGTGACAAAAACTAGACATTTCTTATGTTTTATAAAAAAGAATTTTGCATACAGAGTTAAAAATGAATTGTACTAAAATATTAAAGAAAATGGACGTTATATAACTAACAGCACTACGCCTAGTTACTGAAGCATACAGAACAAGCCCAATGTATATTATGCTGAATCTAATGAAATACCGCTAACCATAAGAAGGGAACAACAGAGCCTAATATATGCCGCAAACCTAACCCACCCTGCGAAATACTTCTTCCTTTACAAATAGATTCAACTCACTGTTTAGCAATCACCCCCGAATAACCCCTCAATTCTACGAAAGAATAAATAGACCGAAACACAACCTTAACTTACCAAGGCGCTTTCTCTATCTAACCCATGGTCATCACCCTTTCCCAGGTGCAATATAAATTACAATAAAAATGTATAACCAAAATAAACCATCTATAACAGCTTCAGAGAAATTCATAACCAATACAATCACCACCAACAAATTTACACATACGGTTTCAAAATAGAGAGCGGTACAGCAGCAGTGACAGTCAATTTAAGGCGTATTTACATGGTTCAATTTGGATGATCACTTTGGATGAATCATCCAAAATGAATTAGAAATGAACCGTCTATACTGGTATTCATCGAAAGTGATCATCCAGGATGAATATTGAACAAAGTTGAGCTGGGCGCTACTTTCCTTCATTTTCGGTGATTCCCCGCGGATGAATCATCAAAAGTGAACCATGTAAACATCCACCTTCATTAGCAGTGACTAGTGAACGGCCAAAAAACACACTTGTTCATTGTTGTTTAGTGTAGATAGTGCGTAAACGTTATTTTTTGCAATTTTTTTAAAATGGTTTTCAAGTGGAAAGACGATCATACTCCGTTAATTTTAAATCTAATGAAAGACACACAGTGGTTGTGGAATACGAAAGCAGAAGATATAAAAATAAAACTTCCCGAGAAAGAGTTTTAAAAGAAATCGTAGAGGATTTAAATATGATATTTATGTCCCAAAACTTTTTTGGTATAAACTAGCAGATTCCTTTTTAAATGCAGTATGTGTACCAAGGAGTAGTACAGCAACGAATGTAAGTATAACATTTTATGTAGCTAAATGAAACTTTTAATATACCCACTACATGAAAAATAATGATTTAGACATTTACCATTATATAATTCAAATTATAAGGTTTATAGCTGTGTCGTCCGGCAAATCTTACTCGTGAGGTTATATTACAAATTTTTATACTATACAACATAAACATGCATATAGATCAGGTGCAACGAATTTATTGAAAAAGTTTTTTTTATTAAGTAGTAAAATCATTTCAAACTAATACCAATTAATATTATAATATTAACGAATACTAAAGTATCTAAATCATTTTCCATTGCCATGGTACACTTTCTGTGGAACAAAACCGTTTTGCATAATCTATTGCGCAAGTCTGACGCAGTTCTCTTGTGGTTGTTACTTGTCACAAGTTGAATATCTCTAAGACCTTCCTGTGTAACGTGTCACTAAGCTCCAGGTATAAGTTTGCCTTGCTCCCATAATTCAGTATCAACCAATCCTTCATTAATGTATGGATTTTTGCTAGTAGAAGTTTTCCTGAGCCAGTTATGAAGAACACACGTTGTATTGACTAATGATTCAATTGTTTCTCCTTTAAGAGAGATGGGCTTTTCAAATACTCGAAAACGCGACACAAAGATGCCAAACGCATTTTCTACAACTCGGCGCGCTCTAGATAATCGGTAATTAAATATCTTTTCTTCATCAGATAACGTCTTTTGCTATAAGGTTTTAAGGTTCAAAGCGGAAAAGCGTCATCCCCCACAAAGAACCCATGCTTGGGTATATTTAGCCAATTATTCTCCAAAGCCTGATTAAATGTACATTTCTAAAATACGCATGCATCATTTTCTCTACCATTTGTTCCAACATCAATATATAAAAAGTTATAGTTAGCATCCACAATTGCAAAAAGAATGATGCTGAAGGTTTTTACCTCTCGCCCTTCAGATAAGAGAGGTATAGGAATCATGCTAAAAATTGGGTAGTGAGTTTTCAATGGATAAACACGTTTTGGGGTCCCTAAAATACGATTTTAATATTTTCGCGATGATGTCTGTGTGTGTTAGTGTGTGTGTGTGTGTGTGTGTTAGTGTGTGTGTGTGTGTGTTAGTGTGTGTGTGTGTTTGGATGGATGTTGTAGTAACGATAACTCAAAAACTACTGAATAAAAAAATTTGAAATTTTGCATACAGGATTCTGATACCCTAGATTAGATCTGATTAGATTTTGGTGCCAATCGCACAACCGGAAGTGGCAGTTGCTATGGGTAATGACTCCATTATTATACAAAACGGCAATAAAGTTTTACACATATATTTTGTATACCATATAGTTTATTTTCATCTCATTAAAATTTTCGAAACTTTTGCCATTGTTGCCAGATTTACAAAAAAATAATTTTTTTTCATACTTTTTTGTGTCAACCTGTAAATTTTTGATTCAAAAATGGCGAGAGGTCATGTGCTGGCCACATCAGATTTTTTTATAATTGAAATAATAGGAACCGGTCTTTTGAGGACAACGAATCGCTACATGTTTGCCGTCCATAGCTCCGCAGCAATTAGGAAAATTCCAGAGAGTGTAGTAATCTTTCATTACTGTTTCCCACTCCGCAGCTGTGGTGCCAACCTGCAATGAACAACACGTATATACTATTGTTGTGCTTGATAAAAAATTGTAAATTAATTAAAAATTCTAGCGTTTAATTTAATATTTCAGATTCCAAGATCTAAAACAAACCAAAGTCTACCTACTCAAAATACTGGCGATAGTGAAACAGAAGAAAATAACACCCAAGTTGAGAATGCCACACCTGATGTAATATCCGCAAATGATGGTGTACCTGAAACATTAAAAAAAGAGAAATGATTCTACATATACTCCACATTTGACAACTGCTGCTACCACCCATCTACAGAAATATGATGAAGAACCATCCTATGGAATATATTCAGAATCATCTAATACTGACCCGTCAAACTGTGCAGCAAGTGCCACCCAAGAAGAAAGATATGCAGAAAGGTCATCCCCGGATATATTATCCGTATTAATTACCAATAAATAAATATTTGTATCTTTTCATTTCATTTTCTTATTAAATGTGTTTTATAACAATAGTAATATACTTTTATTATTTTAATGTAAAAGAATCATTATAGGTAACTAGGTACTTACTTTTATATATTCTTTGAGAACCTTGCAAATGGCAGCCAATGTTTCTGGTAAAAACCGAGAAATAGAACTTTTGGTATACGGTATAATGCTTCTAGTGTCGCAAAGCAATCTCCTGCTGCAAGATATCTCAGTAAAATTTGCAGTTTTAGCCAGGGATGAAGACTTTCTCTCATAATTTTGTTTTGTTTCTCAATTAGTGGCGTCACTTTCTTAAGTAGCTGTTCAAATTGCAGTGCAGTCATTCTTAAATGATTAGTGAACATTGCTTGATCTTCGGCAATCCATTCTTGTAATAAAGAAGATGACGCCCCCATTATATTTCGTCGATTTACCCACGGCCGTATCCACCACCGCCTTTTTCTTCTACGTTTTATTTTTTCTAGTTTACTAGAAAGATATTCACTAATAACCGCAATTCCCACACGTACAATTTGATTCGGCGCCATTGTTAAATGAACTGAATAATTCACTTCGGTTGATCCATGTAATCTGGATTATTTTTTTATGTCAAAATCACTTTGGATGAATCATCCAAAGTGATCATCCAAATTGAACCATGTAAATACGCCTTTAGCTACAAATTACCGAACTAGTGAATACTCAGCAGAAATGTATGCCATCCATAAAACTTTGGACCATTGCATTGAAAGTAGACACAAACAATTTATAGCTTGAAGCACATGTTCCCAACTAATCCCCTGTAGCTCAAAATCAAAGACCAACTACGACATTAACAAAATGGCGGAATTCCTTTGGGTCCTCTCATATATTGGCATACAAGGTAAGAGCAGACGCAGTAGCGAAGGAGATTGCAACGAACAACAATTTACCTGTTGATGACGCAATCCCGCACCTTGACCAAATTAAAAATTCGCGAAAACTGGCAAAGTCTTTGGTCAGAGTTTCTTTGGGTCCTCTCATATATTGGTATACAAGGTAAGAGCAGACGCTGTAGAGAAGGAGACTGCAACGAAAAACAGTTTACTTGTTGCTGAAAACGCAATCCCGCACCCTGACCAAATTAAAAATTTGCGAAAACTGGCAAAGCCTATGGTCAGGGTCAAAAACAAAATTAAGAGAAATGAAAATTAAAACGACACCTAGGACCCACCTTCCAACGACAAGAAAAGATCAAACAATCTTGACAAGGTTAAGAATAGGACATACGAGATACACACACGAATACCTGTGAAACATTAATACCCAGATCAGTGTTAAACTAAAAACTAAGTATATAGTGAACAATATAAAAGTATAGTATATAATACAATTGTATAGTGTACAATATTGTAGGTATCACTGATAATATTTAAATACACCGAAATTAAAAAAAAAATTGTATTATCGATCGCAAACTATATTTTAAGAAAATTCAGAGAAGAGGGCCTACTATTTTTTTCTATTTCAAGTATTATTGTTTTAAACATTCTTCTATACAATAAAGGAAAAAGTTTATAATTTTAGGGACCCCAAAAGGTGGTGCACCGTTTCGGGAGTTCAAGCGAACACTTTGTATTCTAAAAAGCCTGAATGTCTTGTGCGATCCTGGGCTAAACATCTCACATGCATATAGGGTAGGTAATATTATACATGATGTGGAAAAAGTTCTAAAAATTTGTGCTGGAAAAAGTCGAGAAAAGTGATAAAAAGTGGGAGTAAGAAATTTTCGCCATCACGAAATTATTACTGAGGCTTTTGGACCTCATTAAATATATTTTTTTAGAAAATGGTTTTTTATACTCTTAAAAAACAATTTAGAACTCAGATCTTTTTAGGATTTTTTCTTGTTCAGCACATAATTTGAATTTTTTCTCTTTTGTCCGCGTTATATGTAATCTTTGTTTTTAGTAAGGTATGATAATTTTGAACTGTTCTTGTTAGCAAATTTTGCCACATAGAATATTTTATAAAAGTGTACAGATGCGGCAATAAGATACTTTGTGGTACGTTTTTCTTATAGGGTCGTGTTAATAAACTGTTTATTTTGATGTTTACTGTTTTATTTTTTCAATGCACTCCTTATATAACTACTGATTATAATTTCTATAATAAAGATAAGAATCATCTTTAACTATAAAATGTAATCTTTTATAGAGTAAAAACAATTCCGCTGGTATATTCGAAGGTTAGTTCAACGCAGTATTGTATCGTGGCCCATTCCCAGTCGATTCTACTGCCCACAGGTGAGTTGAATCGCCACTTACTTCTGAATATGGGCCTTTCTACCACATGGTTGTCAAACCGTGGGCCGTACTTTTGGTAAGGACGGCGCCCACCGATACGTGACGTCACCGCTTTTCAACCTACGAACATTATTTGTCCGAGAAGTAAATATGGTGTTTTTGTTATTTAGGAAATTTTTTATACCTATACAGGATGGACTTCAAGAACAAATGTATCTATTGATATTGTTCAAGTTTATTTGTATATACAGGGTGACCGGTAACGCCTCGGTTTCCAGTGTTAAAACTAAACATATTTTTTTAATCTGTGCTCACAGCGTTTATATCAGGAAAGACAACACTTTAAAAATAATTTTAATTATACAGTGTGCTCTAGGACAGTGGGCAAATTTTGATCACCCTATATACATTTTGTTCAACAAGTAGAACTCAAAAATGTATGATAGGGACATGTAAGTTGACAAAATGCGATATAACTTCAAAACTATTTAATTTATGACGAATCTAATAATGTAAGAAAATACAGGGTGTTCATTAAAAAAACATATCATTTTCCTGGAGCACCCTGTACAATTAAATTATTTTTGGATTGTTATATTATCTAACATAAATATCGCTATGAAAAGTGATTTAAAAAATGTTTAGCATAAACCGAGGCGTTACCGGTGGACCACTCTGTATATTATAATGATACGCCCTGTAAAATTTTAAAATTTTGATGATTTATCTCCATTGGGAGTGGGTTCTGTATTTAAAGAAATATCATAAATTTTTACAAATAAACTGATAAATAATAAAATAATGAAATTTGAGTTGCCTGCTAAATTCCTCTTCTCTTTATTCTTATTTTATATACCTTCATCTTTGATAATTTTTGTATTTACTTCTTTTAACTTCTTAATTACTTTTTATATTCTTACTTGATGCTGTTCTTCTTCATAACGACAATACCATTGAATATTCTATTTACATTTTCCCCAAAACCATATTTCTTCTATCTTCCTCTTTCATATGATAAATTGTATTTTTTTGTTCCAAACAAAAATCTAATTGTTCATCATTTATAATTTCTCTTTTTTAATTGGATATACAGGGTGTTTTTTTAAAAAGTTTCCACCCCCGATTTAGGCTTACCCAATAATTTTTGGCTAAAATGGCGAGACACGTCGATTTTTGATTTGAGGGGGACAAAATTTTTGATAACAAACATCACTCTGACGTCAACTCCCTTCACCCCTCGTCCCCAAAATTTAAAATTTAAATAGGGAACATACCATGTGTGGCACATCAGGGAAAAGGTAATTCAATGCAGAATTCAAATCACTAAGTTTAATTTTTTTACTACCACCTGAACAGAAATACAGGGTGTTTTTTCCTACCCTCACTTCACTCTCGCACAATAATTTTTGAGAAAAATAGTGAGACATGTCGACTTTTGATTTAAAGGAAACGAAATTTTTGACAAAATTTGTCGCTCTACCTTAACCCACTTCACCCCCACCCCGTATCATGAAAATTTGAACACCATGTCTAACATTTTGAAAAATTTCCCAAGAATTCCAAGACAGACTTGACTTTTGTTTAGCACACGATGGACAACATTTTGAGCAATTGCTGTAATTTTTTTTTATTTTTACCTTCTTTTAAATACCTAACAATAAACTGATAACATTATTGATACAAATTATGTAATGTTTATTTGTCCTAGCAGTGGACAAAGGGTATGATTTGAATTCTGCATTGAATTACCTTTCCTCTGATGTGCCATACATGGTGTATCGCACTATTTTTCTCAAAAATTATTGAGCGAGAGTAAAGTGAGGGTAGGAAAAAACACCCTATATTTCTGTTCAGGGGGGTAGTAAAAAAATTAAACTTAGTGATTTGAATTCTGCATTGAATTACCTTTTCCCTGATGTACCACACATGGTATGTTCCCTATTTAAATTTTAAAGTTGAGTGGCGAGGGGTGAAGGGGGTTGACGTTAGAGTGATGTTTGTTATCAAAAATTTTGTCCCCCTCAAATCAAAAATGGACGTGTCCCGCCATTTTTGCCAAAAATTATTGGGTAAGCCTAAATCGGGGGTGGAAACTTTTTAAAAAAACACCCTGTATGTCACTAACATGTCTTATCAAAAGTTAGATGTACCTACTTGAAAGCAATTGTAAAGAAAATACCTGGAAAAACATTAACGTGTAGAAAATAGGCAGTTTGTTTGGGATCATAAGGTAACGTGTATTTTAAGTAACAAATTTTTTTTTTGGTTAAAAATCATTATTTTACTCGTTTTATACAAATCTGGAGAAAGTTTTTATTATGCGACTACTTTTATCTCTTATAGATACCACAATTAAACAAAAAAGTTGGGTGTCGAAATGGAGGCTTTTTTAATACGCCTTTATGTCACCCGTTACTTAAAATTTCTGTTTCAATTCAGAATTGATACATTAACTATTTAATAACTGAGGTAATAAAATTCAAAATCAAATATCACAATTTAATAAAAACAAGCTGTTAAGCGAACATTGATAAGGAAACGTCAACTAGTTTCGGCAGAACTGCCATCATCAGGCCAAAATTGAAAAATAAGAACCAGCGCTTGGCGATTGGTAACAAAATAAAATAAACTACTTAGGAAGCGTGTGAGCGCATGGGTACAAGGAATAAAATTAAGGGTAAGGAGAAGTTCACATGGTAGTAATTGAAAATAAATAAAAATTATTTAACATCAGTGGAAGGATATGGTTAATATATTTAATAACTGTTTTACAGCCCAATAACTATTGTAAAATATACTGAAATATTTTTTAAAACTTAAACACCCTGTATACATTTATACCATATGTCTGTGAAGTTAAAACCTTATCGCGTTATTTACAACATTAATTCAATCCGATTTTTTTTATATAAAAGTTGGTTCTCTAACAATGACAAACAACATTATTAGTGTGGGTCGAATTCTATTTAAGAAAAAGCAACTTTTCGATTTTTGCAAAGGTGTATTATAATATAGCAGATGTGGGCTCGAAATGCTTGAATTACTTTCATAATTAACGTGCGTTTTCCGATTCGGGCTCCATTTAGGCTCTGCCTACCACGTAACAATTAATTTTCAAGGTAAATACAATAGCCTTTACATAACGTCCAATTGCATGATTTGGATCGAAAAAGAACTTACTATCACTGAAACAATGGATGGATGTATGATGTAGATGCGCAAAATGCTTAATTATCTACTTAAATTAAACGGCATTTGTATACTCTATAGTATTATAAGGTATATAGGGTGTATCAAAATGGTAGCAGGTCATAAATTGAACCACATATTCTGGTGTCAAAAATAACTTGATTGAACATAACTTGCCTTAATGCAAATGTGCACACAAAAAGTACGGCCTTTGGAAAGTACAAAATGAAAATCGATTTTTTCCAATATTCCATGAACTCTGTTTTATATCGAAAATGATTACATCTTTTTCATATAAAACCACGAAATCTGTACAGTCCATAAAAAATTTAGGAGGGTTTTGAACCCCTAAAATTACTCCAAACTTTTCTATGCGTTACAATTACATTAATTTTGTGACGCCATTGGTTTAATACATCATTTTTGAAATTTTTTTGCCTCTTATCACTTTTTTCGAAAAGCCACTTTTTCATTGCCCTTCAAAAATTGTGAGTAAGAAAAAGTAAGTTATAACTGAGTATAAAAAAATATGTACAAATGTGTAGTATTTATTATAATAAATGTTCAAAATGGCCTCCATTTTCCTGAACACACTTTCGCCACCGTTTTAAAAAGGAAAACCAATTTTTTTTTTTGGCTTCTGACGAAATCTATTTGCACTTTCAATGTTGTTGTTGTCGTCGATTATTTCAATAGAATACGCATCCTCTTTGATAAAACTCCAAAAGCAAAAGTCAATAGAGTTAAGATCTGGACTTCTGGCTGGCCAACAAATAGGTGACCTTATAATCCAAGAAGAAATACTGGTCCTATTAAATTATTATTCAGAATGCCTGTCCAAACATTGACTTTAAAAGTCATTTGGTGATGAGTTGCTTTTTTGGGTGAGGATTTTCTTCTGACCATATGTGTGTCCTTGGGTGATGAAAACTTTCGAATTTTGGTGGCGTGGGCTTTGCGAACGTGGGCTTTGCTAACCGTGGGATTTGCAAACATGTACCTGATATAGCATCAGTCAGTTTATGGGGACCGTTTGGTTTGTGAACACTGCAGTTAATTTCTTTAATAAGTTTAATTTTTCTTTATTAAGTTAAATTTGTGTCGGCTTTATTTTTGTATTTTAATAAAACAGCAAAATATTGCAGATTTATTAGTGGTAGAGAGTGTAACCAACCAACTCCCGGTATATCATATTATTATTTTTTCAGAAATTTAGTGGTATTTGTTTCGTCTTATTGGATTATTATTTTAAGAAACTTTAGAGAGATAGTAAAAACCCATAATATTTAATGTGTTTTGATTCCCTTAGACTTTGTTGATTTTTTTAAGCCATTCGATATTTTCTCAAACCACTTGATCTGTCTGAGTGTAGATTGTCAAAACTCGTTATTTTTTATTATATTTTATTTCGTCTTCGTTGGCATTTTCCCAAGATACTTTAGATATCTGTATTTACAGAAAAACAAATAGTACACGGCACCAGAGAACATTATGACGAGGAATGTTTAGTCAAACTCGGCATAAAAACGTGGGTGAAAGCGGGAGAAAAGACGAGTCAAAAATCTTGTATCTGGCGTCGCGACGCCGACCCCTATAGTTTATCGACAAACCGTTGGGTTTTACTTCTTCAAGGCCCAGTATATTTTCACAAATTAACTACGAACACCATCAATTGAAGCTACAATATTCGACGACATTCCTTGACGACGCTCTACGTCCCGACGCTAAATATTTCGGCATCTACCCATTTTTACATTCTCATCGTAAACGACAAATTCTTCACTCCGTTGGATTTATTTTATCTTCGTAAAAATAAATCAGAATAAGTATTATCACATTTTAATTCGACAACTTCTTATAGTCCCTGAGCCAAAGATTAAATACGTATCCACTGAAACAGCTGATAAAATTTCCATCTTTCGTTGTTCACGAGGGGGTGACGTTTATACCATCCCTAAATAACAACTTCTATCATATATTTTTCTAAAATATATTGTCAATGTTACCCAGAGGCGTACTGTGTCAATCGCATTACATATTTCTACATTATGGTTCAACGAGTATTCAGCCTGAAATATGGGTACACCGCTGGTACCGATCTGGCTGTAACTCAATAGGGTTGTCCATACAAACAATATAATAATAAAAAGAGGTATTTCAGATACCACAAAAGAGCAATAATTGCCAATAATGCAGAGAGAGACAGTGCACATCTGATGACATTTACGGTATTTAAAGTTATTAAGAATTTTTTGTACATAAATGTCCTTTATTTATTGTCAACACGGTTAATTTATTCATTATGATGGTAGTTAGGTTTTCCAGTTGTCTGGTTTTCCCTATACCTTTTATGCCAAATGGCGCCATCATTCATCAGTAAATTTTCTTAATGAATAAATAATTTCTTGAGATTTTTGTTTTTTTGATTTATGTTCACTTGTCATCAAACTTTAAAAGAATTTCTGAGGTTGTTACAATTCATAAAATAATGCTATTATTATTACTACGATTATTAAATACAACGTGGGTCCTAACTTAACAATAATAGGCGATCAGGTATATTTACTTTTTACTCGCCTTTTCATGAGATAAACAGGCCAGGGGTGTGAGGTTACAAGAGTGTTAAAATTATAAAAATAATTTAGTAAATGTTATTTTTCAGTTATTTTGTTCATAAATCCATTCATATCATATCATATCGCCTACTTGCTCAAATTTCATAAAAAAAACTAATGTTTTTTTTTAGAATCTACAGTATTTTTTCTTATTAATTTCCGAGTTTCAAAACTGTCAGTTAATTGGTTATTTTCTTATACAACTTTGAAAATGACTTTCGTTAGTTTTTAGTGGTATTTTGGACTTACTTAGTTATAAAAAAATGCTAATACAAGAATTTTGAAAAATTTAAATATAATGAGGAAATTTGAATCTTTCTTTGAATTTGATAATTATATGTTCTTATATAATTTGTATGGTAAATTATATTTATAGGGTACATGTGTTCTCTGGAAAAAAGCTATGAAGATTATAAAATTTTTATCTCAATAACATTTAGGTAAATCAAAAATCAATTTATTATTTTTAAATAATAATTTAATATCATATATTAAGTATTATAGTTATAATCTTAAGCAGGTTCGGAAATCCCACCAATGGTCAGCACTTAGATTAATTCCAGGTATGAGTGTTCGCAAAGTACACGAAAAATTTTCTGTTCGCAACGCCTACGGATTAAACCTATTTAACTGGAAATATTTTATTAGACTGTAAACATAACTGCTCAATTTAGTAAGAAATTAGAAGTTTTAAATTATTTTTTAAGTGAAATTTTCCTTTAATACAGGTTTGGTTTGATACTAATTTCTGTATAAATCTTGCCAATTCTAAATTGATTTTAATGTCAGTTATATAATGTGAAAAATTTTACTTTTGGTACGTATTGAATGTACACATTAACCAATGTGTACTATAAAGTGCAACATCGTCTTTTCCGCGTAGGTTTTTATTCATTCAATATTTTGTCATCATAGTCCTACAAGGATTAATTTCTAATTAATTGATACAAAGAAGCAAAATTTAATATATACGTTTTATTTGTTTAAAATTAATTTATGATGCTGTCAATTAAGTTATCTAAGCAATATTTGATTTAATAACAGTGAATTAAAGTTTTCAAAATTATCCTAATCCGAAAACTATAAAAAATACTATAAATGTACATTTTTACTTTCCAGCTACATGTACTATTTACAGTGTGTCCCAAAAAGTTTGCACCATATGGAAATGAATTGTCTTATTGATTTTTGATAAAACTTGGTGATTTATTTAAACACGATATTATTTTATTTACATAAAGTGCTTCGGGTAATATATATCGGCTCGAACTGAAGCAACGCCGGAAATTCTGTTCTAAATCATGCACTTTTCATTGAAGACCTTTACTGAATTGTTCTTCTATCTAAAATTTTGATTTTCCCGGAACTTTACGTGGTCTTTGAAATTCATTATATTTTTCCTCGTTTATTTCCTAACACCAAAACGTACTAATAATTCCACTATATCATCAACACTTTTGCATATATTTTTAAACTACAATAATAGCACAAAGACGTTTAAAAAACGTCTTAAAAACGTACGCGACCGACCGTCGGAACGTTTTAACAAAGTGCGTTAAAGTACATAAGAACGTTTATAAGACGTTTTTATCTAGTACAAATGTCACAATTTCTAACATCATATAATCGTCGAAAAAAGAAGTTTTAAAAACATTTCATAACGGACTAAATAAATGGCACTACAAAAGACATTTTTGGACATATTTTAGAACGTCCACTTATACTTTTGCGGATCCAAAATCACGTCTTTTGAACGTTTTTTACAGTGGTTATAAAAACGTTTAAAAAAACGTACCTTTCTGAAAACATACTTTTAAGGACCTAAACAAAACGTTTTTTGAACGTTTTTACTGGTGGATTTAAAAACAACTCAAATAAAACGTTTTAAAAACGTCCCTATTGTGACTTAATAATAAACATTCTAACATGGATGTTAAAAAAAGGTTTAGCTGTTTTTTTATAGTAGGATTAAAAAACGTCGAGTACTGTAGCGTAAAAAACGTTTTGTTTATAATTTATGAGTTCGGGACGTTTTGTCGACATATTTTGGACGTTTCTTTATGTCCATTTTAAAAACATTCTTGCAGAAACGTTTTATTTTGATCCTCGGACGTTCTGACGTTAAATGAACTATAAAAAAACGTCAATTGGACCTTTCGTGCAATTAGGGTACTTTTATATCTAAAAAACCCAAAAGGCATTTAAATATCCCATTTATTGCTCACAACAAAATATTTGCTGTTTCTTTTTAAAATGTTAATCTCTTAGAATAAATAGCACATACAATTGTGCGAATTTACCTCTGTAATTTTATAAACAAACGCTTGCATTTATTTTTTTCCGAATACACTGACCTATATTTTGCGCAAATATGATTTTTCCCACCTCGTTCCGTGATTGTAATTAACGCATTTTTGTTTCTAAATTATTTCAAATTATTGTAAAATAGAAAAACTATTGTATTAATTATATTTTTATAAACGTTTAAAATTACGTACCTATACTAACCATTATTAACGAAATAACTTAAAATTTTCTATTTGACTAAGAAATAATACGAAAAGCGTGACCAAAATTATTTTGAAATTACTAATAATTAAAAATAAATAAAAATAGATTCTAGGGACGCTCAAAGGGTGTTGCACCGTTTCAGACATGGGCTCATCGGGTACCGGAATGCTAGTGCGATCCTGGCCAAACTTCTCACATATATGTAGACTAAAAAGATGTAAAAATTTGAACAAAAATAAATTTTTATGCAAAACATCTAATTTTCGTGGCGCTTAATGTCAATAGAGTTCTTTCCTGGAGAAAACTATAACAAGTAAAATGAAAATCGGAATTAGATCGGAGCGTTCGTTCAAGAGTTATAATGTTTACATCCAGACAGGATTTTTTTCGAATTTTCATACTCTGGGAATTCAGAAACATTTAGAAAAGTGGGGTAAGAATTTTTTTTCGCCATCAACAAATTAATACTGAGGCTTTTGGTTTGGGCCTCACTAATACTAGTTTAAAATTAGCAGATACTTAATAAAGGTAATTTTTAAGGTAGAATCTGTTTCTAGATATGTCGCCGATTTTTTCTGCCTACCCCAATAGGATTAATAGTAAAGAGTCTAAAATATCCAGAATTTGGGATTATAAACCAAAAATAATGGACAGGTATGTATTTAGTTTTTATCTTCGATAAGAAAGTGTCTGTTTATTAAACAACTAAACCACAATATTACATACAATGTATTGGGTAGGAAATATGTATAAAAATGTTGATAATGGACTAAAACGAAAATGTCTTTATTGTTTATTTTATACAGGGTGTTTCAGAATTGGACGTTCAATGGTACCTCTCATAAAATAAAGTTTTAAAAATAATTTTTAAAAAAGTTACAGCGAAAAAACTGTTTCTATTTATTAACTTTAACACCCTGTATAAAAGTAGTCAACCATAAACAGTTGAACGGTGAATTCTGAAATACCTTGTATATATATTGACAACTTTTAGTGGATAAAAGTTTATTAGGTACTATATTAATGAAATACTCTGTATGATTTTTTTTTAATATAATTTTGGAAATTTAAAAGAAAATTTCACACCTAATATTTTAACTCGAGATAATTTTTAAAAAATTCATGTACTCAATTAATTTCCGGCAATAATTCATGCCCTAGGGAGATAATAGGTGAAATTTTGACACCTAAACATTTTCGACCAATTAAAAGCCTGAATTTTGTATCGTTACCTTAGCAACTAAAAAAATTTCCTGGAAGTTTTCTCCTTCTTGGGGTAAGCAGCATGAAATTACAGGAAATTTTTTGACGTTTATAGTAAAATGACATTTACCATCGAAACCGTCATTGTCCTAAGTATTCTTTTAATATTCGGTGTGAAATTTTCTTACCGAATCCCCCACGTGCTTGAATTAATTGCGGGAATTTTCAAAAACTTCCGGCAATAATTCATGCCCTAGGGAGATAATAAGTGAAAATTTTAGATTAGAGATGGACATAATAATCAAGTAAAAAAAAACAGATGAAAGAAAAGAATAATAGAAAAAAGTCATATTTTAAAAAAGATAATTTTTGATAAGATTATTGTCAAATATATTGGTAAAATGTAAAAGATATAAAACCTACATAATATTTATGAAAAGAAAAAGAATAAATGTATACCAGTGGATTAGTCATATATTTTTTATAAAAAAATAAATACTAGAAATTTATAAACTATATTAATCAGGATATAAACGAATTTTCAAGAAGAGCAGAGCAGTAGAGGTAAAATAGATCAAGCCAGGAGAGGACGTGAAGAAGGAAAGAACCGTCGGGATAGATAAGTAAAATAAGGAGAGAGAAGAAAAAATAAACGAACCACAGGACTATACAACTTTTTTTTATTTTCAGTTCTGTAATGTTTATTGGGTAATTAAGTAGATTTCAGACACCCTATCTGCAATTTATTGGTCATTTAAAACACATTATAAAATTTATGTGCGGATGTGACATTTGTATATTATTATGATTACTTAAATCAAATTATGAAACACTTATTAACTTTAACCAAATAATTTAAATTTTTTTAATTTCGAAATAGCAGTAATAATGCAACACAACTTTAATTTATGGATCTATCATTTTGGATACGGCCAACTTGCGCCCGACCAGCTTGCGCCCTCTCATTAATTCAGCCGGTTTGCGCCCAAAATACTAAAGGTACCTGACGGTAGACCGATTTGCGCCCGTAATAAATAATCAATCCATATTGCATTGCCACTCGAATCATAATATATATATAAAAACATATTGTTGAGGGATCTTAAAGCAGCTAATATCAAAACACAGAGGTACAATTATTTTATTTTATGAATATGTTATCTCTCGAATAAACTGAAATAAAGTACAGCGTTTTCTTTCTCTTATTATAACGTTGTTAATGTATTTGATAAATAAATAGTTATTTGTTAACCTGGAAGCGAAATACCTTTTTAGCGAAAGAAAAATTATCGGGGGTAATACCACAAGAGCTTTAAGATTAGCGATAATTTTTTACGATGACGTGTTCTTAAAATTTCAGGAGCCCGTAGGACGAGTGAAATTTGTAAAGTAAACACGCAGTCGTAAAAAATTTTTTGGTTAATTTTAAAACGCGAGTGGTTTTTAGGAAGAAAATTCCGCGAATTTAAAAACATAACTTGACACAAGACAAATAATTTGATATTGAGATACTGGTTGTCTTGACGAAGTGGTCTTTTCGTTTTGGTCTTTTATTTTTTTTGTATCTTCGCTGTAATTTAGAGAAAATTCAACCGCTCATATAGGTTTTATATTCATGAGTGAAATTTTCGAGGCAAGATAATCTTGAAGTCGTTAAAAAGTACATTACAAGTCAAAATTGGTCACACAACAATCAGTTTAAACATAATTTATACTTTTTTGGATTCATCAGAATACTGAAATATTATTCTATAATGTTTATTTAAAAAAAATATTTATAAATTTGTTTAAGATCGATGAAAAGATGTAGTTAATATCTGCGCGAGAACTTATTTATCTCAAACGTTTAAAAAATAATTGCAATTTTCTTCTGTTTATGCGAAAACTGAAAACTGTTATTAAATGTCACTATAGAAAACAATGAAATATAAATCTTTTCAATTCCAATGCACTTCAAAAATAAATAAAGATACAATTTTTTTAAACAATTGCTGTATTAATAGTATACATTGAGTACTCCCAAAATTCCATCTCAATTCTCATAAATTGCAAAATATACAGGGTATTCCATTAAAAAAACTGAAGTTAACACCAACTTCTAGTATAACCTGAAGTGGCAAAAGGATGCCAATATTTTCTTTAAAAAGTTCAGCGTTTAAACATCTACATTCCAATTTATATTTTTTAGATGCCTTTATACTTCTAGAGATCTTTCTATTAATTATAATTTTAAATACAAACTAAACTCTTCTAAGAATTATTACGGTGAGAGCAAACAGGCCATTCAGCATAGGTATCCTTAATACATGGGGCGCAAACAGGCTGAATAAATGAGCGGGCGCAAGTTGGCCGACACCATTATTTTAATACCTTTTCGGAATTTCCTAAAATAAATCCAATTTTTATTTATATATTTTATACCCAAATCAGGAGTACGGATCTGTTATTGTTTATTTTATAACTAGAAATTTACAATTAATTTATTGGGTAGAAAGTCAATGAAATATCTAGAAACAGATTCTACCTAATCTAAAAAGATATTAAGTAAATAAAATAAATGTTTCGCGATTTTAATGAGTTTATTCAAAATTTATATCAAACTTTTCTATAATTTATTTGAATACCCCAATATACCATCATAAATCAGTGTCAGAGAATTTCAAAAATAAAATATTTAGCATTATTTATTCCAAAATAAAATCTTTGGTTTTTATCCCAAAATTTTTTCAAAAATACCAATTTATTTCAAATCTTGTCTTAAATTTTCTAGTCAATAAAAGTAAGGTAACTATGATAAAATAGCTGCTGATGTTTTTGAGGAATATTTCAGTCAAATGATAGATTTATTACCGATCAGATAAAATTCAAGGTTTAAAGAAGAATAATAATTAAGAGTAATATTTCTAAAGTCGTAGAAAAAAATCAGAATTAATTTGATGCTTGTGTGAACTAAGATCAATAAATAGTTAACAAATATAATTGAATCAATAATAGAAACATTTATAAATCTAGGACATCCTGTAAACACAATCTCATTAACATTTAAATTAATAAATTCGAACCAAATTTATGTTAATCGTTAAAATCGGAGACACTTGATATTATTTATGTATTAAATCTAGCAAAGTTCTCCCATTTTAGAAAGTCCGAATTTATCAACCTTATTTAATTCTGTGGGTAGTTTATCGATTATAAGAAATTACATTTGTAAGCGAAAAAGTTTATAAATTATTATAAATTACGAAATGATATACCTACTTACTTTGTGCTTATTATGGAAGGCTATTAATTAAATAAATATGATGTATGGCACACGGCGTAGTTTTTTATATGGCGCCCCTATATTAATCATTTCTGAATGAAAATATACAGGACGGTAAAATTTTATTTGGACGAGGTTTAATAGGATCAGAATAATGTCGGTATTATAATATAATGTTATTTAATAGTACATAAAATAATCTACAATTTAAATTGGAGATTATATTGCTGTTTTTCACTTGTTTTATTTTCCTATTCCTAATAGTTGAATAGAAAATTAAGGACGAAATCAAATAAAGAAGATAAATTCAAGTAATCGTAGGAGTAACAGAAGAGACTGGAGAAATTCTAAGAACCAAATTTTATATTTTTTTTATTTTTATTTAAAATTGTAATGTACCCTAAATTAGGGGTGGGTCGATTGTTTTTTACCTAAATGGGTTTTTAAATAACTCATATGGAGTTATTTAAATTTTCGTTTGGATTTAATTTAGTTTAGTTTTTAAAAAATTTTTTCCACAATGTAACTTTCAGAATCATTTGTAACATTTTTCAACGCTTTGTTATTATATTAAATTTTAATTTTGTTAATGTCTCCTCACACTGTCAATTTTTTTTATAGGCCTGATGATGGTCGTGTAGACCGAAACATGTCGCTTTTTCCCTGTTAGAAGTTTCGCCATTATTAAATAATTTGTGGTATGACTTCGAGTTGTTTTATTCTTTATTTAATCTAAAATGTTCTAAAATTGTCCAACATCTTATAAAAATTGTCTAAAATAATAAAAAACTGTCTAAAGTTACGTAAATTGATCGGAGAATTATTCAAAATAATCTAAAATGGTCTAAAATTGTCCAAAATCTAAAAATTCTTGAAATTACTAATAAAACGGTATATAGTTACCTAAAATGGATCAGAGAATTGTTCAAACTAATCTAAAATTGTCCAAAATCTTCTAAAAAACGGTCTGAAGTTACTTATATTGATCAGATAATTGTTCAAAATTATCTATCATGGTCTAAAATAGTCTAAAAATGATCTAAAATAGTAATAAAACGGCCTAAAGTTGCCTAAATTGATCAAAGAATAGTTCAAAATAATCTAAAATGGTCTAAAGTTGTCCAAAAACAGACTAAAATAATAATAAAACGGTCTAAAATTACTTAAATTGATCAAATAATTATTGAAAATTACCTAAATTGTGGAAAATAGTCCTAAATGGTCTAAAATTGTCCAACAATGGTCTAAAGTGGTAATAAAACGATCTAAAGTTACCTAAATTGATCAAAGAATTGTTCAAACTATTCTAAAAGTACCTAAAATTGTCCAAAATAATCTAAAATGGCCTAAAATTGTCCAAAAAGGTCTAAAATTCCCCAAAAATGAACCAAAGTTATCTAAATTGATCAGAGAATTTTTTAAAATAATCTAAAATTATCCAAAATGGTCTAGAATTGTCTTAAAATGGATTAAAATAATAATAAAACGGTCTAAAGTTACATAAATTGATCAGAAAATTGTTCAATATAATCTAAAATGGTCTAATTGTCAGTAGATAGAACGTCCTTTAACTTTAACGGTTCTGTAACTAACGACAATGACGTTTAGATTGTGACAATTGTATAAGAAATCAACTTGTTAAATTTTATTCTAAACGTCATCGCCTTTAGTTATTGAATCTTTAAAGTTAAAGGACGTTCTATCTACTGACAGTAAGTGTCCAAATTGTCTAAAATATTGGTAAAATGGTCCAAAGTTACCTAAATTGATCAGAGAATTGTTCAAAATAAATGGCCTAAAATTGTCCAGCGGTATGCATTTGGAAGAATATGTCACCTTTCTCTTCCTATTTGTTACGCCACTGACATTTGAAGCTATTATAATGTTTTTTTTTATTGCTCAATGATTTTCACGTAAATCCGTACAAATTGAACTGTGTGAGATTGGGTGGTAATTTTGGATCAATACATATAAAGGCGCCTATCATTATTTGGCACGACAGCGCTGAAGAGTACTTGGCGCGTCCCTGAGTACAAGTAAAAAATATAGTGCGTCTTAAAGTAATCAGTCATTTCTTTATATTGGATAGAATTATTAGTCCAGTCAAAGAGATAGATTAAAGTGTCTGGACACGTTATTTAGTATATACATATATACAGAAATGTATTTAATGTTTAAACACACCCCAATAATCCGTCTACTTAGACTGGGCTGTTAAATCAGCACATGTTCGTCTTGTTTTTATCAGTTTAAAGTAAGTTATAAAATGATCAGTTTTTAGTTCCGTAGCTGGAATGTTTATTGAGAGATTAATAGATTTAAAAACTACTTTTTTAATTGTAAGAAACAAAAAATATCTTACTTAACCAGCAACCTAATTAACGAATATTACCTACCTAAAAAACTGTAGGTACAATTTTAGTAATCAAAATAAGTACTCATTCTATTAAGATTTTTTATGTTAGTTAGCTCCTGTACTAAACTAAAGAGGATAGACCCTTAAGTAATTGGTACTATATTGGTTACTTGAACCATATATGCCTTATATACTACTAGCTACTATATATAGTATAAGTGGCGGGAAAGTAAAAATAGGTCAAAGATTAAGATCATTTTAGGGGTTTTTAACGACGATGAATCGATTGCTGTTGTCCGTTTCTCTATTTCTCGAGTTGAGTCAGGCTAACAGACAGACGGATGAACAAAACCTTTTTGTTTTTTTTTTCGAAAACTCAAAAATGTATATAATTTTATTATAAAAAGCACTTTTTATGTTCAATTCTATTGTAATAAATTGAAGATAAATATTTAGATCTATTTTCTAGAACAGATTTTACCTTCTTGGATCCCTCGCTCCCCCATTGTTACGCTTTCAGTGACCCCCTAACAAATATTACGTTACAAAAGCTAGCCCACCACCAGTCTTGATTTACCACGGTGCCGCGGGCTAAAGGGGGTCTTATTTTTGTTTGTCTTCAAGTAAAATATTAAGTACATAATTATAATTTCATATTCACAAAACACGTGACGGGGGACTAAGCCGCACAAAAAACTTTTAGGGCCTCCAATTCTATAAATCCGGCACTGTCCACACCCTATAAACAATTTATTGTGATTAAAAATATAAGTACCTACTTGAGAATGACTTTTTTCAAAATGAAAAATTATTAAGAATAACAAAAAAATTAAAATAAACAGTCACAGTTCTTTAGACCATTCACCCCCCTTGCCATACCTCGTCAAGCTAAGCAATACCCCTCCATCCTCCTTATTTGCGAACTGCCCTTTATTGATAATTTAATTTGTTCTCTACTGGAGTGAAAAAATACTGAATATTCAATTTAATTCGCCTTATATAAAAACATTGTATATAAATCTATTTTTATTAAACAAAAATAGTTTATCATAAGGAATTCGGATATGACAGAAAAAAAAAGAGTATTTTTAATTCGAAAAACAACTTTTGATATGTTTTCGTGTATAATAAAATAACAGGTATAAATAACCATATCATTTATGTTTTAACTTATAGAAAAATTAAAAATATTTTCTTCATCTACTGAATTGTCTCTGATCGGGTCCTGATCTGGATTTAGGTTTTGGTTGCCTGTAAACGGTGTTTTTCTTGTAATCTTTAGATCCCATACTATTCATATTCTTATAGAAACCAAATCCTCCACCACCTGTTCGTTTTTTCTCAGGTCTGTCACCTTTTTTTGTTGATACTTTTAAATCCACGGCTGGAGGGACTTTAAAACCAAACGATAGAGCTACTTTTGCTAAATCCAATGTACCAACATCAAATATAGTTTTTAAGTGATGGGAATCATATGCTCTTACATAAGCTTTGAAGGCTTCTTTTGCGGACATGTTCAAAAAGTAATTTTTGCCTATCAGGTTTTCCAACTAAAATGAAAATGGTAGTTATTTTATCAAATTATATTAAATCAAATCTGTTTATTGATTATTGTATTTCAAAAAATTTAGTAATAAATGCATATGTTATTTAATTTATAAATTCATATGTTTGGACTAATCCAAGTTTTATGTTTTATTTTGGTAAATAAACAACAAATTTAAAATGGTAAATTATCTCTTGATAACTTTTCTAATATTGGTATCTATAGTTTTTACTAAAAACTAAATAAATGCATCAGTGAATGTTTTTTACCAATACGGTTGAGAAAATGGGAATTCATATTTAAAAACTAATTTTATTTCACTCTAAAATATTTATCTAGAAAATTGATTACAATAATTAGTAGATTCAACTTTTTTGCGATTCTTCGAAAGATTTTTGTTATTTTCTGCGGTTTTTTTTTGGATTGTGTTTCGATTTTTTTACTGTTTTTGTTTGAGATTTATTTGTAGTTATTTGCGATTTATTTCAAACTTTTTCATTTATTTTTTTAATATATACGGTTTTTTCGATTTTTTGCAATTTTTTGCGCTATTTTTCGATTTCTTTCGTTTTTTAGCTACTAATTTTTGTTTTATTGCGATTTTTTGTTTCTTCTGCGTTTTTTTTTCGGAAATTTTATGGATTAGAGATTAGAAAGGTCTGAAAAATAAATGTTTTTGAAAATATCTTTTCTACGGATACTAGAGGAACTTTGATCGATAAAAAAATGATATAGAGCAATTTTTGAAATGTCAAAGATAGAATTTTAAGTTTCAAATTTCTTTTAACTCTTATAATAAAAAAACTATACAAAGTGATATTATTTCAAAATAATGGAAATATTAGAAATACAAGAAATAACAAAAATCGAGAAATATTGTAAGGTCGATTATTTTTTTTCAAATTTTTAAAAACTTTTGTCTTTGAAAATCACTTTTCTAGAGATACCAAATCCAAAAAGATCAAAAAAATTATCTATTTTGGTCTAAGAGAAAGTTTTTAAAGTATCAGAAATAATGTTGAATTATGAGTTTCAAATATCTTTATAATCTAGTTAACAAGTGCTTTTTGGGTCAAAACTTTTTCTCCACCTCCGAAAAATATGAACGAGGTGTCATTCGATTCGGAATAGCGTGTAGATGATTTTTGAAAAAATTCAAGAACCGCTTGCAAAAATTGCAAAAGTTATAAACAATTAATTGAAAAAAAATGGGGTTTGGTTTTTTGCAAATATCTCAAAAACTATTTGACATTTTTCAAATTTGAAAAAAGATTCAAAAAGAGGAGGAAATTTACCAAAAAAAACTGTACCTCCCGAAACTATAGGACCTATTTTTATAATTTTCCCAGAGTGTTGAAAATACGGCGTAAGTGCTGTCCACTTTGGACCTTTAATGAATAAATATTTTTTAAACTTATTAAATATAAAAACTAAAAATTGAAAAAATTAAGGCACCTACTAATTTATGGACAATAGTCAGCGGTAAAAAAATTTTTATGGCGATTTTTCTATTAATTAAGCATTAGTTAATTAACAATTTTTTTATATGAACATTGTAAGTGCGATAATTGTAAAATAACAAAACTGATTTTTTTTTCGTTTTTGAACCTATTTTTGATAGGTCTCAGAAGATATTCCCGTTAGAAAAATTAAAAAATTATTATTTTTCAATTTGTTATTAACAATTTACTTGCGTTAAAAAATAAAAAGCTTGATTAATCATTGAAAATTTTTTTTTACATATTACTATCGATTCGTTTTTTATGATCAGAAGTCACATGAAAATGATTTTTTAATTTTTTTTTATTTAAAAAAATTATAAACAAATGTGTTCGTTTATACAAATTAATGATAATTATCTATAAAACAAAAAACCATACTAATTTTTCCCACTACAGAAATAATATATTTTCAGGTTTGTTGATGATTTAATCTAAGAAATTATAAAAAAATATTATTAAATTATTCTGTTTCTCTTTTAAATAATGTTTATTTTACCTGTGGTTGGATATCAGCAATTTTACTCCAACTGAATTCAAACTCGTTCAAAGGAACTCTAGCCTGTTTCAGATATCTCAAGAATCCCAATTCTTCTGGTCTCAAGATGAGCAAAGCATGACCACTGCT
Organism: Neocrepidodera transversa; assembly: GCA_963243735.1. Classification (NCBI taxonomy): domain Eukaryota; kingdom Metazoa; phylum Arthropoda; class Insecta; order Coleoptera; family Chrysomelidae; genus Neocrepidodera; species Neocrepidodera transversa. The sequence goes on along the minus strand of OY725346.1, from coordinate 8,003,106 downwards.
TCCTTCACCTCTAGCTGTTCTACCAACTCTAACAAAAAAAAATTATTATTGCACAAGTATTCCCAATTTTTATTAATAACTAACCTGTGAATATATTCTTTTGGATCATCTGGTGGATCATATTGAACAATCCAATCGACAGCGGGTATATCTAAACCTCTAGCAGCAACATCTGTACATAAAAGTATACCCGTTTCTGCATTACAAAATTGGAAAAATGTCGTCGTACGTTTAGTCTGCTTTTGTTTTCCCTTAAAGTAAAATATTTAAACGTTAACCACTTTAATTATCATATAGGCCTTATTCGAGAAGTTAATCGACTTTGGTGGAGCTAGTCAAATTATTATTTGTGACTCTTTGAATTTAATTAGACTGAGTTATTTGTAGTTTTGTATATTGTGTATTTATTATTGCAAAAGCAGTTTTGGCCGAAATATAACATTATCCTACTCTTGTGTAACTTTAATGGAAAAAAGATAATATGAATAAATTTTATACTTACATGAATACACATAACAGGTAAATCTATATAATTGAATAATTCATGATGATACTTCACAGACATACAAGAACTGAAGAAAACCATGACCTTCTTCTTTCTATTTTTTTTTAGGAATGTAAACAATACCAAAAGACGTTTGTCAGAAGGACATACCACATATCCCTGTTCTAAACCAGAAACCGTGGCTTCGTCTTTGGCGTCATCAACGCCAACATATACAGGTTCTTTTTTAAGAGCAAGCGACGTCAATGATTCTGTTTTTTTATTCTGCGTAGCACTAAACATCATAGTCTGTCTACGTTCTGAAAATTAAGTAATTTAATAAGCTTATATATGTTCAGCTTGTAAATCTTAAGGTGCATCCAGACCGGTGCAACAAACAGTGCAAAACGTTCGCGTACATTACAAAACATCTGGGTTTGGACGGGAGCACGCTCACGTCTATTCGTTCGTGCGCTGTTTTGCTCAGCGCAAAATGTTTTCCATGCGATGTCTGTACATCAAAGGAAATTTGCATGTTTGTGGGGGCGTTAGGTTTAATGTGGAATTACACAGAGACCCTGACGAACAAAAATGGAAACATCAACGAACACTGACAAACAAAAAATTGTTGCTGCAGTTTAGACGTTATCCACGTTCACCCGAATGCTTGTTGCAAAATGTTCGCGAACGTTTTGAGCTGTTTGTTGCACTGGTCTAGATGCACCTTTATATAGGAAATCTGTCGTGCAAAGAACAAACGCCATAAGTAATTCTGAAAATTATGACAGCTGAATATTGATTTTCTATGGTGTGGTGTCATGTTTATCGAGAATAGTAATGTCATTTATTCTAAGCAAGGGAGACATGCCTTATAGAAATATAGCATCGTTGTATGTTCTCTGGTATCTAAATGTGATTATTGGAGTAGATTTCTCGATCGTCAACTGTGATAAAAAGCAAAGACCTGTTGTCATATTGCTCACTATGTACAGTATAAAAATTTACAATCTGTATGTCAGAATAATATAATTGTTCATGTTATTATTAAGAATTAAAATAGTAATTAAAACACATTTTCAAGATATAACTTACTAGGTAAAATATTGATGATTTGCTTCATTTCTTCTTCAAAACCAACTTCTAATATCCTATCAGCTTCATCAATAACCAAACATTGTAGGTTTTTATATAAGAAATCTGGCGTGTTTTGTAAATGATCCAGAAGTCTACCTGGAGTTGCGACGAGAATATTAATGCCTTTAGAGAGTTTCTGTGCTTCTGTTTGCCTTGCAGTACCTCCCATAACCAAGCCATAAGTGTGGTGATGGTACTTCATCAATTCCTTAAGAACACCGAAAGTTTGCATGGATAACTCTCTTGTGGGGGATATTATAACGACTCCCGTACCTACAGGGAATATAATTATTACGATAATTCTTAAAAAAATACATATAAACGGTATATGTATAGAATTACTATAGTCAGTGCAAAAAAATGTGATATAAAAGTAATAGCAACATTTATTCTTACCATTTCTAGGCATAAACTTAAGCTTGTATATAAGTTCTATAGTCGGAATAAGAAATGCCAAAGTTTTTCCTGATCCAGTTTTTGCAGCCCCTACCAAATCTCTACCTTCTAATAAAGGAGGTATAGATCTAGCCTGAATTTCAGTCAAAGTTGTGAATCCCATATCGACTATAGCCTTTAATGTATTTTCACATACTTTATCTTTGAGTGAATCAAATGAACTATTGCTAAGAATTTCCAAAGTTGAGCTTGATCCTGGTACTGAAATAAAATAATTTTATTAAAAATTGATACCTTATCGCAAATCAAGAGAACGTAATTTGTAAGATTCAGAGTTATAAATTGTACTCATTATTCTCAACTCAAAGATGTTGAGGAAAATTTGTATTCGCCTTTAAATCATCATTAATATGAAAATTACTTATAAACTGCTGTACATGACAGGCATAAAGTGCATAAAAGCGATAGAAACATTCTGTTTGATTTAAAATTTTAATTAATTGTATAATATATAACTGCCATCGTATAGCAACTTCGAATATAAAAAGTTTAATAATAATAAGAGAAAGAAAAGGGAAAATTGATTTTAAGTATGATTTGTTTTCCCTTCTTTATGCTGTAATTTGTTACAAGAATTAAATAATGGCACATTACATTTATTTCCTAAATCTGATGTTTCATCCAAATTTTCTTCATCCTTTGTGTCAGAATCAAACTCTTGTCCACTTTCTTCATCATCTGAGTTTTGCAATTTTTTCTTTTTGTTTTTCTTTTTCTTTTCTAAAATAAAAGTTTTTTATTAATACGAAAAGAATGTAATTTGATAATAAATACTTTTTGAAGGCCCATTATCAATTTCTGGTAGTCGTTTAACACCTTTTCCTATATCAAGCTGTCCATTATCTAAAACTTATTATAACTATTAAATATCCTATCAAATTAGGTACAAACTAAGATACCTTCTTTCTTTTCTGCTTCCTTTTTTTGAACTAATTTAAGTTTTTGCTTTTCACGGTTTTTTATCTTTCGCATTAACACTTTATCTTGAATAGACATTGTAGGTTTGATCTTTTTAACAAAATCAAACTTCACGTGGTTTGTTATTACAGATTTAAACATAGGTTATGATTATAAATTCTTCTTTTTACCAAATTAATCACACTTTGAACCACAGTACATACATTCTATCAGTATGACCACTTAAAGGTGGCACATTTGATCTTTGACATCGAAATTTAACCTTGACGCCATTTTGCGAATACTTAAGCTTTGTCAAATGTAGCATAATTGTGTCAAAATTGGCACCAGAGCACTCACTATTGAAAAATAGATAAAAACGGGCACTATTTAGTTCTATAACACCTCTTTCCTACTGACATTGTTGTTTCTCACAACAGCAAACTGTCAACTAAAAGCATATGTCCAGTCACAGCATTGTTCGAGTACAGAGAGACGATCCTGGAGCGAAGAATTATTGCGCGAGCCTTCGCGCCAAGAGAGAGAGTCGCTATAGGTTGTACCATGGCCAAATGTATAATTCTACTTTTTTATATCATTCTCCTCTCTCTGTTTACACCATTGATATATTCTCATGAACATGCCCAGCGATCATAGATAAATAAAAGTACCAGCGATGAGAAATGTGCCATTTCGAGAGAGAGATAAAACGAAAGAATACTCGACGGGAATGTTTTCTCTATGTCTCTAACAGTATCGTAGTTAGGACACCTTGCCCCTATCTTTAGAAAAGTTTGTTTAATAACTTACAAATAAATTTGGAAATTTCAATAGGCTGCAATTTCCCAAAGTTATTCGCTCTTTAGAGCAATGTATAGATTTAAGTCTGAAATTTTAATATGTTGCTCATGGATATCTCCCTTATTTAATTTTTTTTAATTGCACGTCTGTGGTTTTTGAATAATTAATATTCAAAGTAGTTTACAATTAAGCAAAAAATGGACTTATGGCACATATAAATTGTTAATTTTCAAAAATTGGCTCGTGCTGAAATTGTTGCACCGAGTGCTAATTCGAATGCACCAGTTCCCCAAAGGAATTCAAAACCCTCCACCAGTTTTCCCAATAGAATACAAATTAATCACACAGTACGCACCAGTTTTACCAATCGGATTCCCTAATAGTATTCGTCTCTGAATACTCGACGGGAAATTTTTGGGGCGACACGAGCGATTTTTTAAAATACATATCAACGAACTGATATAAAATTCGTTGTCACTGAAAATGATATAATTAACTAAAGAAAATGATGGAATAAAAATTAAAATATGGTTTTTAGATTTCAATTTTGAAATATTACAACGTCACTAATGCAATTTTATGAGTCATAATCAAAACAAAAGGTGCTTTTCGAGTCGACATGTTGTGAATATCGGCTTCTACATTAAATACCCATAAGTATGTCTCTTTCATACTCTATCCCTATCCTACCTCGTATTAATTATAGTTCTTTTCAGCGTTTTTGAGCTATCACTGAAATATAAGAAGTTTTTTTATTATACCATAAAGGAGAATTCTCACTACTCCGTTAGTACGACGGTCCGATAATTTACTCATTGGTCGAAATATTTAAATTTGAAGTGGCGCGAAATATTCGTCCGAATTATCTGTTATCGCATAAAGTTAAAAAATATTTACCTTTCTTCCGATATAGTATAGAATTTTAACCATCTCCCTCAGTGACATTCGTATATATGATACTTGTAAGTTAATTTACTTAATTATATCTTATCTCACCAGTCTTAGTACGAACTCCCGGTACGTATGTTTTTTCTTGGTATGGCAGTCTGGTTAAATGGGAAAATAAGAAAACACAAAGTATAAGTTTCTATTTTTTAATTTTACAATGCTAGTGGGAATACAATTTTGTTCCCATTTTGTCTGTACAGATATAGTGTCTCGTTTGCCGACTCTACAACACGCATTATATAATTGTCCTTATAAGAAGCCCTGTGGTGATTGCAAGATTTTAAACAAACCAACATTTACAATTTTTCCCTTTTTAGCTAATTTTTAAGTCTTGAACGTCAATGCAACCTCAACGTCAACTGCAAAGTTCAGTAGTACAGTATTGGCATTTATGAGATATTCACAGTAGTTGACGTTGAGGTTGTCCTTTCGCACAAATATACCCAATCCGTTATTAACTTTGTAATTGAAGTTGCAGTTAACGTTCAAGAGTTTATAAATCAAGCTTTACATGTATACAAAAACACGCTAATTCGAAAGCAACGTTATGTCAAAATTTCAAAACAATCTGTAAAGAACTGAGACATTTAAAATTTTGAACAAACGAACATAGAAAACTATAAGTAGCAGTTATAGAGGAACAAATATTCCAGATTGTGTGCATGGCTCAGAAATGTCAAACTGTTTCCGATCATCTAAAAAGTTTGATTAGATTTACATTTAACCAAGCACCGTTGTGGTCTAATGGGTAAGTCAACTGGTTTCCATAACCCCTGGTCAAATCTACGTATGAACATTAGTTTTTGCTTGGTTCTGTCGGAATACTCGGACTATTAAATAGTGGATGGATTAAATTCCATTGGAGGCCAATTTCTTTCACATTTAAGATTTCTCAACAGTATGAATTTTTAAATGTGTCTTCAAATTATAGTTTTCAGTGAATTGTTTAAGACAAATTTCACATTTAAAAGGTTTCTCACCAGTATGGAATTTTAAATGTTTTTTTAAATTTTTTCTCCAAGCAAATTGTTTAAAACAAATGTCACATTTAAAAGATTTTTCACCAGTGTGTATTTTAAAATGAATTTTTAAACTACCGCTCCAAGTAAATTGTTTAGAACAAATTTCACATTTAAAAGATTTCTCACCAGTGTGAATTTTTAAATGACTATTTAAACTACCACTCCAAGTAAATTGTTTAAAACAAATTTCGCATTTAAAAGATTTCTCACCAGTATGAATTCTTAAATGTTTTTTTAAAGTACTGTTATCTGAGAATTGTTTAAGACAAAATTCGCATTTAAAAGGTTTCTCGCCAGTATGCGTTCTTAAATGTTTCTTTAAATTACCATTCTGAGCGAATTGTTTAAGACAAATTTCGCATTTAAAAGGTTTCTCGCCAGTATGAATTTTTAAATGCCCTTTCAAGTGACCGCTCCGAGCAAATGGTTTAAGGCAAATTTCACATTTAAAAGGTTTCTCACCCGTGTGAATTTTTAAATGTATCTTCAAATGACTTTGCTGAATGAATTGTTTGAGACAAATTTCACATTTAAAAGGTCTCTCACCAGTGTGGATTTTTAAATGACTTTTTAATTTACAACTCCGACTAAATTGTTTAAAACAAATTTCACAGTGAAATGATTTTCTACTTTTATAAATTCTTACAGCAGATTTGATGGGCTTAGTCTCTAAATTCTCATACACCTTTTTATATTTATTTTTTACAAAATGAATTGCGTAATGGTTCCAAAATTGAAATTTTCCATTAGAATCTTTACCACAAAAAGTACAAGTTACGAAGCATTTTTTAAAATGTTGATCAAAATGTTTCAATAATTTTGAAGATGAGAAATCTAGAAATAAGATAATTTTTGATAACAATTCGTCATGAAATAAAAAAAATACTCACATTTTTCACAAACTGGGCATTCATTCATTTTATTTCTCTTAAAAACCCTTTTTCGATGTTTTTTTACACAGTGACCTTTCCCAATAACCATATTTTTTGTTTTTAAATCTGTTTCGATATCCAGAATTTCAGTCATAATATTACATTCCCGTTTTTGGTAACTATCTTCCTGGAGGAAGCGATAAGTTTCTTCAATTTTTTGTATTTCTACTTTAGAAACACATAGAGGTTCAGGATTAACTTCTATTAAACATTCTCGTTTTATTTCAATATGTTCTTTTACAAATGGTATACGTACTTCGTTATCTAGAATTTCACTTTTAATATTACGTTCCCATTTTAGACAAATATCTTCTTGAGGGGTCAAACGACCAATTTTCTGAATTTTTTCATCAGACAGTGATAAAGGCTCAGATTTAACTTCTTTCAAATTTGTTTGGGAACCTTCCTGTGGCATATCCATTTCTTTGATGTTTTGGTTAGTGTTCGTTGTTATTTGAAACTTGAAACGTTTTAAAACTGTAATTCAGTATATGGAAGATGAAATATCTAATATTTATAATTTTTCTGCAATAAATGACAATGACATATGAAATGACACTACTGACAAGTCAGTGTCGCCAGCAGGAGTGCGTTCATAAATAAACGCCCGGCGCTCCCCAAGCGCCCAAATGCGTTCATTAATGATTTCGGCTTAACCAGGGTTATTTTTTCACGCGTTCATAAATGCTTATTGGAGCACACCCGGGGCGCGCCTAAGACGACCTACTATCTGACATGGGTAAAAGTTACCCGACCTGCGCAATACGTTTTTCTGTCTTCACGAAACATGATTTCTCGATAGCGCGTAGGTGACTTTGTTCTCGAGATCACACGGTATACAATTCGCGGTACACGGTCTGTGAATCACACCAAATATATCAATTTTCATTATTGTGTAATTGTGTTTTATTTTGCAATTAATGGATCAAGAAGTTGAAATTAATCCCGTATATTTCAAATAATAACATTTTCAACATAATTTTCTATTCGATTAGGTTTATGGAAACTTCGTTTAAGTGATACCACGATTAAATTATTCAAATCCTCATCAACTTGTGCTTCACACAAGTATGAGTACAATGATTTCTTCGTCTTGGTTCATTTCTTTTTCTAGAGAATAACGTATCTGGAGTAACCAACGAACCAATACTAAAGCAAAGATTAGGAATATTATACAAATCTTTTAAAATACCTTTTCAAATTCACATTAGAGTATCAGAAACGACGAGACAACACAAAAGCACAAATAAATACAAATTTGTTAAAAAGTTAGGTTAAAACGATTGACAGAATTTTTACCCCGCTCGTTCATAAATTTTTATACACCCGGGCGCACTCTGGGTAAATATTGCTCCGGGCGAATTTCGCACGGATATTTAATTTATGAACGCACTCCAGAGATTTCTCTATATGCCAAACCATAGATATGATAGTATAGATGTAGCATTAGAGAGAGAAGTTGTATCCAACATAAACCCTAAACGTTTACATTAGGACTCACACTGACCTAGCGATGTTCGATACATTTTCTGACGATACTCTGTATCGATACATTTCCTGAAAAATACGGTTGCAGCTGAACCATTTTTATACAATGGCTGAACTGGGTGAGTGGTGAGTAACGGGTAATCCCCCAAAAAATCACTCTGTGTAATTGTTTTACTTTGTGATTCGATTAAGAAATGCCACGAGAAAAAAAAAGTATCGAAACAATCGATATTTCGTGTATCGATACTTTCCACTGTATTGAACATTTTTTTTAATATTTAAAAATGTTTTGTTTTTGTAGAAGTGCTAGTTTTTTAATATTAAGACATTATTAAAAGTTTGTTTTTTTTTTAACTTAGAAGATGTGGATTTATAAGGATTTTCAAATGCGATTTCACCTTTCAAAAGCAACTACTTTATTACTTTTAGAATAGGACAATTGGAATTCCCAGACGATAAGTAAAATTCTAAAATATAAACATAATACTTGTGATTTTGAACTATTCTGTTATAAATTATTATTACAGAAATAATTGCGTATCTCCAATAAAGCCACTCCTTTGTGACTTTAAATATATAACAACACCTCTAAAATGTACTTGGTCCGAGATTAATATATCGAACGACTCGTTTATTAATTTACTGCATCAAACATCTCTGCCATGCTAACTCAATATTGTAATGAGGAACGAGGCCGGCCCTGTGTACACCGAACCTTGTTCACTCACGAATAGCACACGAGAAATCCATCGACTATTAGGGAAACAGTGACGTGAACGTTCTAGATCAAGCAAATTGAATATAAAATGATCTGAAACGACAGACAACAGTTAGTTGAATTTTGTATGTTGTGTTATATAAATTAATATATATTGTTTGATATAAATTAGAAGTTGCATTACGTAAATAAATTAGGTATAATTCGACGGAGTGTGTAAATTCGAGCGAACACAAAATACAAAAAATATTATAATTGTTAAATTTTAATGTTTTATTGACGTAGCTGTAACTCTGGGAAATTATATTATGCACAATAAAAATATCAGTTATTAGCTGGAATACCCCCTACGGTAGAATTTAATGGGACATGCGCAGGATTTATGTGCTAATTTCGGAAGCCAATAAAAAATTTTGTGCTCTTTTCTTTTAAAAATTACAAGTGGTTCTGCTGGCTTCAAACCAAGCTGGAATACCCCAGGTCAAATATATTGGAAAATAAAAATTGAAAAACATTTTTGTTATCTCCTATTTATGTGCTAATTTCGGACGCCAATAAAAAATTTTGTGCTCTTCTTTTATAAAAATTACAAGTGGTTCTGCTGGCTTCAGACCAAGCTGGAATACCCCAGGTCAAATATTTTAGAAAACAAAAATTGAAAAACATTTTTATTATCTCCTATTTATGTGCTAATTTCGGACGCCAATAAAAAAATTTGAGCTCTTCTTTTTTAAAAATTACAAGTGGTTCTGCTGACTTTGGACCAAACTGGAATACCCCAGGTCAAATATATTGGAAAATAAAAATTGAAAAACATTTTTGTTATTTAATATTTATTTGAATTGAGAATTTGGAACCTTTGGTTTTCAACAATGTTGAAGAATATCGTCACCACTAACCAAAACTACACTTTTTAAAACACTCTACGTACGTTTCGCTAACTACGTTAGCATCATCAGGAGTCGATGACGTAGAGTGTGTTAAAAAGTGTAGTTTGTTTTGGTTAGTGGTGACGATATTCTTGAATATCCTATTTATTTGTTAATTTACAATTCTGTCCCTAATTTAACAATATTAAGTTATTTGTAATTTAAAATTCATTTTCAGTTATAAATTTTTAGTTTGTTTACTTTTTACAGGTACTTTCATTATATTTGACGTGGTCACAATGACCACGAATATTCAAATCCCTTCGAGGAAATTCCTGAACTTATTAGCTACAGCACAAAATTTTTTATTGGCGTCCAAAATTAGCACATAAATAGGAGATAACAAAAATGTTTTTCAATTTTTATTTTCTAAAATATTTGACCTGGGGTATTCCAGCTTGGTCTGAAGCCAGCAGAACCACTTGTAATTTAAAAAAAAAGAGCACAAATTTTTTTATTGGCGTCCGAAATTAGCACATAAATCCTGCGCATGTCCCATTAAATTCTGCCGTAGGAGGTATTCCAGCTACATAGACGTAGTTATTAGGGTTTTATTTTAGAAACTAGAAAAAATTGACGTGAAATTATGATAAAATTTAGCTCACACAAAAATTAAATTCGTCAAGATAACGAACATAGAAAGAACCGGGATTTTTTAAAGTGTTTGGGTTCAGCTCTTAAAATAATTTTCAACGCAAAAATCCAACAGATTGCATTGGTAGTTATTTTTTCGTGTTATTTTTATTTTTGTGCAAATTTTAGAACATTGTAGTTGTTGAAATAAATATTGTTACATTGCTTACAAAATTAACTGAGTTTACCTGGACACGCGTTGCTGTGGTACAGTCTTGTTAAATGGAAAAGAAAGAAAAGAGAAAGTATAAGTTTCTGTTTTTAATTTTACAATGCTTGTGGGCTTACAATATTTTTTGTTGTTCCATTTTGTCTGTTCAGATATAGTGTCTGGTTTGCAGACTCTATAACAAGAATTATATAATTGTCCTTGTAAGAAGCCCTTTGAACAAACAAATATTTACAATTTTTCCAAAGAACCATGTTTTTCCATTTTTAGCTAGATTTGTGCCGATTTCTTTAACATTTAAGATTTCTCACCAGTATGAATTTTTAAATGTCTCTTTAAATTATAATATTGAGAGTATTGTTTAAGACAAATTTGACAATTAAAAGATTTCTCACCAGTGTGGATTTTCAAATGACTTTTTAAAGTACTTCTCCAAGCAAATTGTTTAAAACAAATTTCACATTTAAAAGATTTTTCACCAGTGTGAGTTTTTAAATGACTTTTTAAAGTACTTCTTTCAGCAAATTGCTTGAGGCAAATTTCACATTTAAAAGATTTCTCACCAGTATGAATTTTTAAATGACTATCTAAACTACCACTCCAAGTAAATTGTTTAAAACAAATTTCACATTTAAAAGATTTCTCACCAGTATGAATCTTTAAATGTTTTTTTAAAGTGCCGTTCTCTGAGAATTGTTTAAGACAAATTTTGCATTTAAAAGGTTTCTCGCCAGTATGAGTTTTTATATGTGTCTTTAAATAACTATTCTGAGCGAATCGTTTAAGACAAATGTGGCATTTAAAAGGTTTCTCGTCAGTATGAATTTTTAAATGTGTCTTTAAATAACCATTCTGAGCGAATCGTTTAAGACAAATGTCGCATTTAAAAGGTTTCTCGCTAGTATGAATTATTAAATGCGTTTTCAACTGACCATTCCGAGCAAATTGTTTCAGACAAATTTCACATTTAAAAGATTTCTCACCCGTGTGAATTTTTAAATGTATCTTCAAATGACTTTGCTGAGTGAATTGTTTGAGACAAATTTCACATTTAAAAGGTTTCTCACCAGTGTGGATTTTTAAATGACTTTTTAATTTACAATTCCAACTAAATTGTTTAAAACAAATTCCACATTGAAATGATTTTCTACTTTTATAAATTCTTGCAGCAGATTTGACAGAATTAGTCTCTAAATTCTCATGTAACCTTTTATATTTATTTTTTACAAAATGAACTGCATAATGGTTCCAAAATTGAAGTTTTCCATTAGAATCTTTTCCACAAAAAGCACAAGTTATGGAGCATTTTTTAAAATGTTCATCAAAATGTGAAAATAATAATTTGGAAGATGAGAAATCTAGAAATAAAATAATTTTTGATAACAATTGATTACAAAATAACAAAATACTCACGTTTTTCGCAAACTGGGCATTCAATCACTCTATTTTTCTTAGAAACCCTTTTTCGATGGTTTTTTACACATTGACCTTTCCCAATAACCATATTTTTTGTTTTTAAATCTGTTTCGATATCCAGAATTTCAGTCATAATATTACATTCCCGTTTTTGGTAACTATCTTCCTGGAGAAAGCGATAAGTTTCTTCAATTTTTTGTATTTCTACTTTAGAAACACATAGAGGTTCAGGATTAACTTCTATTAAACATTCTTGTTTTATTTCAATATCTTCTTTTACAAATGATATACGTACTTCGTTATCTAGAATTTCACTTTTAATATTACGTTCCCATTTTAGATAAATATCTTCTTGAGGGGTCAAACGACCAATTTTCTGAATTTTTTCATCAGACAGTGATAAAGGCTCAGATTTAACTTCTATCAAATTTGTTTGGGAACCTTCCTGTGGCATATCCATTTCTTTGATGTTTTGGATAGTGTTCGTTGTTATTTGAAACGTTTTAAAACTGTAATTCAGTATATGAAAAATGAAATCTAATATTTATAATTTTTCTGCATAAATTCTTCTTCTCCTTTTATGGCTCAGCTGCCTGTGCTATTCGGCCTTACTGCAATAAATGACAATGACATATGAAATGACTAGTCCAAAGAATAAATGACTAGTCAGTGTTGCAAGCACAGATTTCACGAGATGCTAAAAACTGGCAGCTCCTCTTATTACGCATGCTCGCTCATTTCGATTTATGTACGTAACCTTACTCAATCTCCTGTTTTTCTTTCTGTTTTACTTTTTAAGTGGTTTTACTTGTTTTTAAAGCAGTTTTTTTCACAAGTCTGTGACTTTTTTTAGTTTTTTTTAGGCCGAGACTACACACACGTTAACCTGTGGATAATTTTCATAAATTCCCCACACGTTAAAATATTAAACTTGGTTATCTGACTTAAAAAAATTATTATTATTATTAAAAGAAGTCTACTATCTAAATCAAGCTTGTATCTTTAAAAAATTATATTAAAAGAATTCTTACTATCTAAATCTACCTGTGTTTAAAAAAAAAATAAAAGGGCCATGTGGGATTCGATCCCCGGACCTACTGCACCACTGGCGAGCACTATGTCAACGCGGCTATGCGGAGGCGACGTTAATTGTCGCAGTTCTCTTTCAGTGTAGCCAACCTAAGTTTTTAAAACAAAAACTTTTACATTGTTGCGCATGCTCGGTGCGGAATTAGTTTCTCTTTTCAATATAATAAAAATGAGAAATTTAGTAAATATATACCAAACTACTACAGTACAATTTTCAGCAAATTATAAATCAATTGAATTTATTTTGTTTAATCGGTTTGCTAAAATTGATCAAGGATGGTAAACTAATGTCCATGTGGGAAGTATATAAAAATATAACTTTTATAAGTTACATTTGAAAAACATTATGTAGGGGAACAGAATTTGATTATACTCTTTTCTCTAGCGTTTATTTTCGAGGACTCGACTAAACAATACATTCGATAGAGCACCGAACTGAGGTTTGGAAACTGTACAAGTCATGCTAATGTAATTTAATTCTGACATGTAGGTACTTAAGATATATTGCATTTTCTAAGGAAAGTACTATGAGAAACCTTTATTTGCTATTTAATACACAAATAGTAGAGAAATGAAATGGTTCTAATAAATTTTTGATAGTTAGAACGTTATAAAAACTTTGTTAAAGCAACAATTTATATACATATTTTATTAGAGCTAGATACATCAGTTTTTAAGTTATAAGATAAACTCATATTTTGCGACTGAAAATAAATTGCTAGAAATAAAACCAGAAATACATTCCCAAGAAATTTATTTTTACTGTTTGAAAAACAACTTTCTGTTTAAATAAAAAAAATAATTATAAGTTTTCATTAGTATTTTATGTTCAATTACTACTATTAACCTAAAAGACACTTACGAGAAAAAATAAATAATAAAAAGTAAAACATTACAAGAACATAATATTGTTAACAAAATTTAAAATATGAAGTATTCTATTTATTCGACATACAAATTTTTTTGATTTCTTTGTAAAATAATAAGATTGTTTCTCAAATTTTTCTTTTGCTGCTTGCTTTGTTTTCAATTTTCATACCCAATTTATTCGTTTGCTTTTTGAATGCACCCTTCATCTAATGCTAATGTCATCGAATAACTAGGTATTTGTTTTCTATGAATATTTTCCTGTCTCAAAATTTTCATGTTCGCATTTTTTCTAATTGTTTCTTTCAGGAATTATACAACAATTTTTTCTTCACAATTTCATTCGGCCCACCTAGTGAACTTTTGTCTGAAACTTCTGCTAAAAAGAAACTCCCTCTCTCCTGCACGTTTTAACTGCATTACTGTTAAAAATTCACACATAACGGTGGACACATGTTACATATTTGAAAAAATAACATACGACAATCAGAATCCATTATATGAAACTTTATAATAATTATTATCTGTTGATGAATTTTCCATAGCCATAAAACTCTCCAAATTTATCCTTTTCAGTTTCAGCTTATGGGCATTTATCACAATTTTGTCTTTATAGCTATTTGAATGTGGTCTTTTCATTGATAAAATCCTTTGCCACATTCTTCCCTCTTTTTAATTGTAACATTAGATTTTCTGTTTAACTGCAGTTTCAATAAATGATTTAAGTTTTCTAACACCCCATATTTAATATTTAACTTCATAACAGTGAGCCCAAATTTGTAACCTATCTATTCATTCTGGAAATAATATCGACAAATAATAATTTACATTTATTTTATTTTTTTATAACTTTTTTGTTGTAAAATTTTGAAATTGTTTGTTTATGTAATTTAAAAAATCTATTTAATTTTTGTCTTTCAAAAATTCCAGGTCATTATTTGCCACTTCTATCTACAAATATTTCTTCTTTAGTTTCTGTTAAAATCCTCGAATCGTTTCATTTTTTCCATGGGAATTCCATTCTCCTGAACTTTTAATGCTCTCGCTATCATGTCATTTTCATGTCTCTTCTCTAATAAAGTCAAGGATACATTTGATAAATCTTGATTGCTTATAATAAATTATAGTGTGCTTTATCTTACGCAACTTTCCATTTTTCTTTTGCATCCTTTGGAATGCCCATTTTCAACTTTTCTACAACTGTATTTTTTTCATTCTTTGATAAATGGGTAAATCTCAACTTTTCTTTATGTCCAACATGTATCATGACATATTTAGCAGCGACGATTATTTCAATTCGAAATTTAGAAAATAATTCTATAAGGATAATTTCCATTTATTTTAATTAGACCACCTGCTTTGGGTGTTCTTGTCAAACAAGCTAAAATTTAATAGTTTCTTACAATAATTTTTAAATATATAAATAAAATATGTTATTTGTAATATATACCTTTTGAGTTGCTTCTGTTACAATTATAATAAAAGAACTTCATTATATTCTTCCTTCTATAATTTTGCAAACATTTCCAAATTTCGAAACCTTTGCTAAAAAAGCTAAAAATTGTTTTTAATACTACTTCCTGGTGTATAGCTGGATTTATAAACTCTTGAGCAGCAACTGCAACCTCAACGTCAACCTCAACTGCAAAGTTAAAAGTATTTTATCTTTGTGCGAACGGCAAATGATGGAAATTTAATTTTCCATATGTTTCCACCTCTTCTTGTATTTGACAAAAAAATACGATTTGAACAAAATAATGAATACCATTATAATAATATATAATTTTTAAGTTAACACATTTGCTTTCTTGGATTTTATAGATATAAGATAATACATTCGTTTTCTTTGGACTTGTAAATAAAAAAACTAAAGGTGTATCTCATGTATCTCATACAGGTGTATGACATTTGACGTATGTCAAAACTGTCAATTTTCTAAATTGGTAGCACTGGGGAGAACTGCGACAATTAACGTCGCCTGGCTATGCGGCTCTTGCATATATGTGTTCAAACTTATGATTTAAGCGAATCACGTTTCACGTGTTGCTAATTTCTAAAATTATCCACAGGTTAACTGTGGCTAGTCACAGTGTTTTTTTTTAACATTTATTTGTCAGAATGGGTGTTATGTGCTTAGTTTGCAATAAATTTTTTTCCAAACAGTCTAATTTAAATAGACATCGTCAATCAGTACATAATAAGAGGAGCCTCGAGTGGCATTTAGCATCTCGTCAGATTTCTCCTATGCCAAACCATAGATATAATTATGAAGCGTATAGAAGGAGGGCAATCTCTAATGGACAACACGTTTAAAATGTGGTCATAATTTTATACGCAACTAATGGTACATAAAATAACCGACGCGGCGCTGACGATCGTATGTTGAAAAACTGTTTATAGATTGATTAGATCCATTATCTCAAATAACGTTTTTTATTTAATGAGCCACCCAATTTTTAAAAAATACATTTCTTTTAAAAGTTTACCAATCAGTAGATAGAACGTCCTTCAACTTTAAAGATTCAGTAAGTAAAGGCGATGACGTTTAGAATAAAACTTTACAAGTTGATCTCTTGTACAATTGTCACAATCTAAACGTCATCGTCATTAGTTACAGAACCGTTAAAGTTAATGAACGTTCTATCTACTGACAATACGTAATGAATTAAAATTATTATTTGAAAAAAAGTCAAAGGAAATGTCAAAACTCGCTTAAACTGTCATCAACAGTCGATCAACAGCGCCACCAACTGGCTTCCAAAATCAGGCCACTTTTTATGACGTTGAGTTGTGCCTCCTTCTATACCTTCCATAGATATAATAGTATAGATGTAGTATTAGAGAGAGAAGTTATATCAAACATAAATCCTAAATATTTACATTAGGACTTATAATGAATCTCTGAAAGCGGTGTTGACAGGTTTTTAATTTATATAATATATTCGCATTTGATCACTTGAAACATTTTTTTATATTTAAAAATGTTTTGTTTTTGTAGAAGTGCCTAGTTTTTTAATATTAAGACATTATTAAGTTTGTTTTTTTAAAAAACTTAGAAGATGTGGATTTATAAGGATTTTCAAATGCGATTTCACCTTTCAAAAGCCTCTACTTTATTACTTTTAGAACTAATAGGATAATTGGAATTCTCACACGTTAAGTAAAATTCTAAAATATAAACATAATACTTGTGATTTTGAACTATTCTGTTATAAATTATTATTACCAAAATAATTGCGTATCACCAATAAACCACTTCTTTATGACTTTAAATATATAACAACACCTCTAAAATGTACTGGGTCCGATTATGAATTTAAAAACCTCTCTGCCATGCTAACCCAATGTTGTAATGAGGAACGAGGCCGGCCTTGTGTACACCGAACCTTGGTGACTTGAAGCAAATTGAATATAAAATAATCTGAAACGACAGACAACAGTTAGTTGCATTTTGTATGTTGTGTTATATAAATTAATATATTTTGTTAGACGTGTTTGATATAAATTAGAAGTTGTATTATGTAAATAAATTAGATATAATTCGACGGAGTATTTAAATTCGAGCGAACACAAAATACAAAAATATTATTCTATTTGAAATTTTAACGTTTTATTGACGTAGCTGTAACTCTGGGAAATTATTATGCACAATAAAAATATCACTATTATTAGGACAAGTGACGACATACTAACAGACTGACAAACCCATCCGCAAGCGACAGGACACAAAAACGATGACAATAGGGATAGAGGCTTCGGTCGTCCCAAAAACCAAATTACGAGGATCAGCCCACAGATATATATAATATAATATATTTCTAGATGGCTAAAGGTATAGCAGTTTCCATAGGCCAAAGTGTGCCAAGAGGTGTCTACTAGACAATGCTGCTCATGCGCAGTTTAACTATTTTTTAGTTGCAGTGATGCCAATATATATGAATTTGGTATTGTTGTTGAAGACTTCCTGATTTGTATTTAAATCTTAAAATCAGGAAATCTACTTACATTTCAAAATACTATGGCAACACTGTAAACTTCATGTTGATTTCAATGTCAAGCGTCCAGATCCGTATTCCGTATTCATATTCCCGCTCTCCTTTGTGATTATTAAGTATTAAGTGTGGAGTTCTTAGTGCAAATTTGATTTATTAAGCACAGTTCTTAGTTTGGTTTACTATTTGGACAAATAACTAGGGTAATAATAGCAAATAAAAGACTGTGAGTGCTTGTATGGTAATTTCGTGGCCCAACAAAGGGAAAATGCCGGGAATTAGCTACTTCAAGTAAGTAAACAATCCTATAAAATGATTTTGGAAAACATTAATACTGGTATTAAGACTACATTCATAATAGAAAATAATAATTATTAAACAATTTCTGTTTCATTATATTTGTTCATGGTTTTATCCGTCTATAACATGTACTGATTAAAAATGTAAGCTTAATCCGCCCCTGTCCGACGTAAATTTAAACTGCGAACACACGCTTGTTCGAAAATGCAATCTGCTAGGGACAATACTGCGCAACTCAGAAGGTTCAAATTCGTCGCGTGCTGCTTCAATTTAAGAGATAGCATTAGCATTATATGTAATATAATTTTGTGGGATCAGCCAGGCATCCGCCAATGCCTATTGGGGCGGAATACGGCAATACCAGGACGAGATGATATGACGACCCAGGGGGATCAGGTGTCCTTCAATGCTAACTCACGTTATGCTCTCAATAGCGGGCATGCCGAGGGGAGAACCTGGGGGAGGAGGCAGGGGACTTGGGGATCAAGTGCCGATTTGGTACAATATCCCCTTGGCTCGGGGTCATAAAGCGGATGGATGGATGTACTATTATTAGGGTTTTATTTTTGAAACCAGATAAATTGACGTGAAATTATAAATATTTACCTAACACCAAAATTACATTCGCCAAGACAAGGAACATAGAAAGAATCGGTATTTTTGAAAGGGTTCGGGTTCGGCTCCTAAAATAATTTTGAACGAAAATATGGATATCGGTTACAGGAAAAATTTTCGAGTCCGGCCCGGGTCCCTGGATGGAAATGGTCCAAACTATAGACCTTTTACTATTATACATGCCTTGTTTAGATTTTTGTATACAATGTTTTGAACTTAATATATCTTATCTCTTTCTCATGGTGCGAGAAGTGTTTACAAACATCAATATGCCCATGAAACTTACCACAATTATCGTTTACAATTTAAATAACTCATGAAAATAATCCAAGAGTTACTAGCGAAACTATTTGTTTACAGTGTTGTATACAAACTTTGATATTGACTTCAAGACCCCAGCGATGTTTCGATGCGGCGATGATTCGATGCAGTAATATTTCGGTCCAACGATATTTCGGCCCAGTAACCTTTCGAACGGACAATGTTTCGATGCAGCAATATTTCGGTCCAACAATATTTCGATCCAACAACTTTCGAACGGGCAATTTTCGTTCCAACAACTTTCGAACGGGCGATTTTCGATCCAACAACTATTCGGTCCAGTAACTTTTCGATGATACAATATTTCGATGATGCAAAATTCGATCCAGCAACGCGTTCCCAAGACAAGGATGGAAAATTGATATGTAAATAGTCTAAGCTAAGATCCAACAGATTGCATTGGTAGTTTTTTTATTCCTGTTATTTTTATTTTTGTGCAATTTTTAGAACATTGTAGTTGTTGAAATAAATATTGTTACAGCTTACAAAATTAACTGAGTTTACCTGGACACGCGTTGCTGTGGCACAGTCTTGTTAAATGGAAAAGAAAGAAAAGAGAAGGTATAAGTTTCTTTTTTTAATTTTACAATGCTTGCGGGCTTACAATATTTTTTGTTCCATTTTGTCTGTACAAATATAGTGTCTGGTTTGCCGACTCTGTAACACGCATTATATAATTATCCTTGTAAGAAGCTCTGTAATGATTGCAAGATTTTGAACAAACGAACATTTACAATTTTTCCATTTTTAGCTAGATTTGTGTTGATTTCTTTAACATTTTAAGATTTCTCACCAGTATGAATTTTTAAATGTCTCTTCAAATTATAATTTTGAGAGAATTGTTTAAGACAAATTTCACATTTAAAAGATTTCTCTCCAGTGTGGATTTTTACATGTTTTTTAAAATTATTTCTCCAAGTAAATTCTTTAAAACAAACTTCACATTTAAAAGATTTTTCACCAGTGTGTATTTTAAAATGACTTTTTAACGTACTTCTTTCAGTAAATTGCTTGAGACAAATTTCACATTTAAAAGATTTCTCACCAGTATGAATTTTTAAATGACTATTTAAATTACCACTCCAAGTAAATTGTTTAAAACAAATTTCACATTTAAAAGATTTCTCACCAGTATGAATCTTTAAATGTTTTTTTAAAGTACTGTTCTCTGAGAATTGTTTAAGACAAATTTCGCATTTAAAAGGTTTCTCGCCAGTATGAATTTTTAAATGTGTCTTTAAATAACCATTCTGACTAAATCGTTTAAGACAAATGTCGCATTTAAAAGGTTTCTCGCCAGTATGAATTTTTAAATGCGTTTTCAACTGACCGCTCCGAGCAAATTGTTTCAGACAAATTTCACATTTAAAAGGTTTCTCACCCGTGTGAATTTTTAAATGTTCCTTCAAATGACTTTTCTGAGTGAATTGCTTGAGACAAATTTCACATTTAAAATTAAAAAAATTCTCTCCAGTGTGAATTTTTAAATGTCTTTTCAAATTATTGTTCATAGAGAATTGTTTGAGACAAATTTCACATTTAAAAGGTTTCTCACCAGTGTGGATTTTTAAATGACTTGTGAAATTACTTCTCCAAGTAAATTGTTTAAAACAAATTTCACATTTAAAACATTTCTCACCAGTGTGAATTTTTAAATGACTTTTTAATTTACAATTCCAACTAAATTGTTTAAAACAAATTTCACATTGAAATAATTTTCTACTATTATAAATCCTTGCAGCAGATTTGATGGGCTTAATATCTAAATTCTCATTCAACTTTTTATATTTATTTTTTACAAAATGAACTGCGTAATGGTTCCAAAATTGAAATTTTCCATTAGAATCTTTTCCACAAAAAGTACAAGTTACGAAGCATTTTTTAAAATGTCGATCGAAATGTTTCAATAATAATTTTGAAGATGAAAAATCTAAAAATAAGTCAATTTTTGATAACGATTAGTTATGAAATAAAAAAAATACTCACATTTTTCACAAACTGGGCATTCATTCATTTTATTTCTTTTAAAAACCCTTTTTTGACGGTTTTTAACAGATTGACCTTTCCTAAAAACCATATTTTTTGTTTTTAAATCTGTTTCGATATCCAGAATTTCAGTCATAATATTACATTCCCGTTTTTGGTTACTAGCTTCCTGGAGGAAACGATAAGTTTCTTCAACTTTTTGTATTTCTACTTTACATAGAGGTTCAGGATTAACTTCTATTGAACATTCTTGTTTTATTTCAATATCTTCTTTTACAAATGATATACGTACTTCGTTATCTAGATTTTTACTTTTAATATTACTTTCCCGTTTTAGACAACTATCTTCCTGAGGGGTCAAACTACCAAATGCTTCTTTAATTTTCTGAATTTTTCCATCCGACAGTGATAAAGGCTCAGATTTAACTTCTATCAAATTTGTTTTGGAACCTTCCTGTGGCATATCCATTTCTTTGATGATTTGGATAGTGTTCGTTGTTATTTGAAATGTTTTAAAATTAGAATTAAATATATGGAATAGGAAATATCTAGGTTAGGTTTTCTGCACTAAATGACACTTGACATGACACCACCACTGACAAGTCAGTGTTGCCAGATCCAGAGACTTCTTTACATGAGAAACCATCGACATATACATATGGATGTGCCTTATCCATATATCGAACTTTCTTTACCCAGAACGAGTGAAGATATCGTATAGTTCAGGACTAGCGGTGTCCCCAACGTCTTAAGGGGTCTATTCAGTAAAAATTTGGTTAAAATTAACCCTGGGTTATAAAAATAACTGGAGGTTATTTTCAATTTTATATTCTGCATGGCACATTTCATTAAAATTGACATTTGGGTTAAAATTTTAACCGCATAGTTATAAATAACTTTTAACCTAGCGGTTAAAATTAACTAAAACGCTACAGAACATACCCCTAACTACACTATTTTGAGAAAGGTAGAGAAACCTCGTTTTCTCTAAGTAGAATCCGTTTCAATAGTAAAGAACCCATTAAGAACGAATTAAGATAAATACATACCTACTAAAAAGAATAAGATTGTCTAAATTATTGTTTAATTATCAAAAATGGTGTATAGATAAAATGATTTAACTTCTTTACCTATGATTATTTATTGTGTGAATGTGTGATGTAAAATATTTTTCGAATTAAACAAAAACAATCGTACAATGAAGAAAAGAAAAGTTAACGTACTTAAATGACAAATCCGAACTATAAAAAAAATCAACCCGTCGAATAGTAGTCCTAAACTAAAAATCGTAAGGGATTTGCTGATCTATATTGTTTTTATTATCAGAAACTGCAAGGTGGTTATAAAAGTTAGAATAACAAATCATTTAGAAGGTGCTGGAGTGATATAGGTGGACGAAATATTAATTTATTAATACCTAAATTAGGACGTAAAAAAATATTAAATAAAAAAATTAAAATTACATTATTGCAGCTAATTATCCGCGCGCCACTGACATCATCGTTGCTAAGCGACGGAAGTAAACAAGTTAAAATTGTGTTTCTGCACATCGAGTTATCTATGACGCAAATGGGTTCTTTACTATTGAAACGGATTCTACCACATTTTTTCACCGCTGTGCCTGTCCATAAGTACATGTCAATGTGCCAACCTGATGGAACACTGATTAATGTGGCAACGACGCCGAGTCCCTGTCAAGCCCTCTATCGCGATAATTATGAACGTGTGTAAAGACGGATTCCCACTAGGCGGATTTTCTGTATTCAATTCTATTGGTCGATTTCGAAAATTAATTCGAAATCGACCAATAGAATTAGATAAAGAAAATCCGCCTGCAGAATCCGTCTTAACACTGAAAACCATAGAGATAGAAATATAGAGAGTATGAAATATAAAAATCATATTTTAATTTTTGTTCATCATTTTTTTTTACTTAATTATCCAACTTTCAGTGACAATGAATTTTTATTACAGTTCGTTGATATGTACTTATCTTTAAGAAAAAATTTAATACGTTTCGCATCGGAGGGCTACCCTCAGCTTGATTTTTTAAAAATACAAATTTAGATTTGACAATTTTCATATATTTTTCATATTTTTAAAAACACGTTATTTATTAAAAAAATATAATTTAAATAATCCACATCTTATAGGTTTTTAAAATGAAAAATAAATTTTTAATAATGTATTATAAATATTAAATTAAAAATTTAAATATAAAAAAAAAAATATAAAATACGAATATATTATATAAATTAAATCTGTCATTAAATTCCATCTTAAAATTATGTGCCGATTTGTTTCACATTTATGATTTCTCACCAGTATGAATTTTTAAATGGCTTATTAAATTACTTCTCCAAGCAAATTGTTTAAAACAAATTTCACATTTAAAAGATTTTTCACCAGTGTGTATTTTAAAATGACTTTTTAAACTATTTCTTTCAGTAAATTGCTTGAGGCAAATTTCACATTTAAAAGATTTCTCACCAGTATGAATTTTTAAATGACTATTTAAATTACTACTCCAAGTAAATTGTTTAAAACAAATTTCACATTTAAAACATTTCTCACCTGTATGAACTTTTAAATGTTTTTTTAAAGTACTGTTCTCCGAGAATTGTTTAAGACAAATTTCGCATTTAAAAGGTTTCTCGCCAGTATGAATTCTTAAATGTGTTTTCAACTGACCGCTCCGAGCAAATTGTTTAAGACAAATTTCACATTTAAAAGATTTCTCACCAGTGTGTATTTTTAAATGTTCCTTCAAATGACTTTTCTGATTGAATTGTTTGAGACAAATTTCACATTTAAAATTAAAAAATATATCTCCGGTGTGAATTCTTAAATGTCTTTTCAAATTATGGTTCTTAGAGAATTTTTTAAAACAAATTTCGCATTTAAATGGTGTCTCACCAGTATGAATTTTTAAATGTGTCTTTAAATGACCAGCCTGAGTGAATTGTTTAAGACAAATTTCACATTCAAAACATTTTTCACCAGTGTGAATTTTTAAATGACTTTTCAAACAATCTTTCCTAGAGAAATGTTTGAAGCAAATTTGACATTTTACAGATTTCTCACCTGTGTGAATTTTTAAATGTGTCTTCAAATGACTGCTCTGACTAAATTTTTTATGACAAATTTCACATTTAAAAGATTTCTCGCCTGTGTGAATTTTTAAATGTGTCTGCAAATGACTGCTCTGACTAAATTGTTTGGGACAAATTTCACATTTAAAACATTTATCACCGGTGTGAAGTTTTAAATGACATTTCAAATTATCTATGTCAGTAAATTTTTTAAGACAAATTTTACATTTAAAAGATTTTTCGGCAGTGTGAATTGACAAATGTCTTTTCAAGTTACCATTAAGAGTAAAATGTTTAAAACAAATTTTACATTTAAAAGATTTCTCACCAGTATGAATTTTTAAATGTGTCTTCAAATTACAAGTTTCAGAGAATTGTTTATGACAAATGTCACACTTAAAAGATTTCTCACCAGTGTGGATTTTTAAATGAATTATAAAATTACTCCTCCAAGCAAATTGTTTAAAACAAATTTCACATTTAAAAGATTTTTCACCAGTGTGTATTTTAAAATGGCTTTTTAAACTACTTCTATAAGTAAATTGTTTAAGACAAATTTCACATTTAAAAGCTTTCTCACCCGTGTGAATTTTTAAATGTATCTTCAAATGACTTTTCTGAGTGAATTGTTTGAGACAAATTTCACATTTAAAAGATTTCTCACCAGTGTGAGTTTTTAAATGATATTTTAAACGACTCCTTTGAGTAAATTGCTTGAGGCAAATTTCACATTTAAAAGATTTTTCATCCGTGTGAATTTTCACATGATTTTGAAAATGACATCTCCATGTGATTCGTTTCAGACAAATTTCACATTTAGAAGATTTCTCACCAGTGTGGTATTTTATATGGCTTTTTAAATTACTTTTCCAAGCAAATTGTTTAAAACAAATTTCACATTTAAAAGATTTTTCACCAGTGTGTATTTTAAAATGACTTTTTAAAGTACTTTTTTGAGTAAATCGCTTTTGGCAAATTTCACATTTAAAAGATTTTTCACCAGTGTGAGTTTTTAAATGACATTTCAAATGACTTCTCTGGGTAAATTGTTTGAGGCAAATTTCACATTTAAAAGATTTTTCACCCGTGTGAATTTTCAAATGATTTTGCAAACTACATCTCCATGTGAATTGTTTCATACAAATTTCACATTTAAATGATTTCTCACCAGTGTGGATTTTTAAATGACTTGTTAAATTACTTCTCCAAGCAAATTGTTTAAAACAAATTTTACATTTAAAAGATTTCTCACCAGTGTGAATTTTTAAATGACTTTTTAATTTACAATTCCAACTAAATTGTTTAAAACAAATTCCACATTGAAATGATTTTCTACTGTTATAAATTCTTGCAGCAGATTCTGTAGGCTTAGTGTCATACAACTTTTTATATTTATGTTTTACAAAATGAACTGCATAATGGTTCCAAAATTGAAATTTTCCATTAGAATCTTTTCCACAAAAAGTACAAGTTACGAAGCATTTTTTAAAATGTTGATCAAAATGTTTCAATAATTTTGAAGATGAAAAATCTAGAAATAAGATAATTTTTGATAACAATTCGTTATGAAATAAAAAAAAATACTAACGTTTTTTACAAACTGGACATCCAATGATTTTATTTCTCTTAAAAATCTTTTTTCGACGGTTTTTAACAGATTGACCTTTCCTAAAAACCATATTTTTTGTTTTTAAATCTGTTTCGATATCCAGAATTTCAGTCATAATATTACATTCTCGTTTTTGGTAACTATCTTCCTGGAGGAAACGATAAGTTTCTTCAACTTTTTGTATTTCTAATTTAGAAAGACATAGAGGTTCAGGATTAACTTCTATTAAACATTTTTGTTTTATTTCAATATCTTCTTTTACAAATGGTATACGTAGTTCGTTATCTAGAATTTCACTTTTAATATTACTTTCCCATTTTAGACAACTATCTTCCGAAGGGGTCAAACGACCAAATACTTCTTCAATTTTCTGAATACATTCATCAGACAGTGATAAAGGCTCAGATTTAACTTCTATCAAATTTGATTGGGAACCTTCCTGTGGCATATCCATTTCTATGATTTAGATAGTATTCCTTGTTATTTGAAACGTTTTAAAACTATAATTCAGTATATTGGTAGAGGAAATATAAATATGGAATAAATAATAAATGACACATGACAGCATGACACCAGTGTTGCCAAATGGAAAATTTTCAGAACCACAACACAAACTGGATGAAAATGTACTAAATTTTACCTCAGCCTAACACTTTTTAATATATGAAAGAAAAAACAAAGCTGTATTTCTTTTGCACTTGGATCAGTTCAGTGGTCCTGATCGCGGTTGCTGTCAAAATCAGAACAAGTCGGTTTAGATTTAAGAAAGCGTGACGTCATATACCAACCGCAACATGGACCAGCCTTACAGTGGTTGCAAGAGTTGGTATCTTTTTGTTGTTGTAAAGAACAACGCTGTGGCTACTCGTAAGGTAAGCCGGACGAATGTTATTTGAAAGACAATGACGTCATTAGTGTTATAGTTATTGTACGTTAAATTGAAAGTTTGATTATTTATCAATATTCGTCCGGCTTGACTTTCGAATAATATTCGTCTGGCTTGATTTTCGAATAATATTGATCTGGCTTACCTTACGGGTAGCCACAGCGAATAAACAAACGCTTTGGAGGCAGTCACGTGGTAAAAATGACAATGACAAGTTTGAAGTTTCTTTACGTTGTCTTGTCACTTTTCACAAATAATTTGTTTTGAATTTTTAATTCATCAAGCTGTGATTTTAATGCTTTAAATTTACGTGTTTTCGGTTAAAGTTATTTATAATATATTTTTGTGGCTACATATACTTTTTTTAACAAAAACAGTATTTTTCATTACTTCATACACTAACAAGAGTAGTGTTCTTCGTGGCTATAGAAGCACAAACCACCTATTCTATAACTGATCTGTGTATGGAAGAAATTGCACTAGTTACGGCAATAATTGCCGAAGCGGTAGATACTCGTTGATACCGATGAAGAAGATAACTTGAGTGAAATTGTGGAAAAAAACGAGGAATTAAAATTAACGAGACATGACAGACAAGACAACCCTTCCATTTGAGACAGGACCACATCGACTTGACACCAAGGGATGGAGGGTTGGGTCGTCTCCACAATTACAGCCAAAAAGACACGCCAGTAATTCACCAATGCCCTTTGGGGTGGTATGCAATCACAAACTAGAGAGGATATAAAAAGGAGCAGGGAACACCAGTCTAGAGCGGTATTCATATCGCTCTGACACCGCTCACTATAGCGAGTGCATATTGGAGAGGTAATCCAGGGGATTGGAGGATTTTACATCAAAATCACTGCTGAATTGCCCTTCATTCTGGCTGAATGGATGAAATAATCCATAAAAAAGTTGATATTTTCCATTGTAGCTAAAAACTAATCTAGGTACTACATTTATAAAAGGAATACAACCGTACTTTTTGACGATCAAGAGTACCACATTGATACTATAGTACTCTGGCAACATTCCATGACACTACTGACTAGTCAGTGTTGCTAAGTCAGATTTCTCTATATGCCAAACCATCGATATATACTCATAGACGTGCCTTACCCAAAAACGAGTGATATGATATGGCGTATAGTTCCTAATGTCATAAGTACGATACTATTTTGAGAAAGATAGAGAAACCCTGTTTTATCTTTTTCTCTCGAAGTACTAGTACTACAATTCTCACCGCTGGGATGTGCCAAATCGGGCGGAAACACTGATGGCGAATGGAAAAGAAAGAAAAGAGAAAGTATAAGTTTCTAATTTTTAATTTTACAATGCTTGTGGGTATACAATTTTTTTTTGTTAAATTTTGTCTATATAGATATAGTGTCTGGTTTGCCGACTCTACAACACGCATTATATAATTGTCCTTGTAAGAAGCCCTGTGATGATTGCAAGATTTTGAACAAACGAACATTTACAATTTTTCAAAAAAATCGTTTTTGTTCCTATTTAGCTGGATTATAAACTCTTGAATGTCAACTGCAAAGTTCAATTGCCGTTCGCACAAAGATAGCCAACCCACGTTCAAGAGTTTATAAATCAAGCTTTACATGTACATCTTGTAAACTTTTGTGCTTTACATACGAATTCTGTCATGCGAAGAATAAACGTCGCAAGTCATTTTAAAAATTATGACAGCTGAATATTGATTTTCTATGGTATCGTGTCATGTTTATTGATAATAGTAACTCCATTTATTCCAAGCACTGAAGACATGTGTTATAGAAATATGGCATCCTGGCGTGTTCGCCTAATTTTTTTTAAGCTAAATCAGACATGGGAGGTCCCACCTGCACTGAGTCTCAAGGCCTATTGTGCCTGCCAGTTTTCACATCAGAACAGTACTCTTGACTAGGGATGGCTGATCCAACATTTTTCATGGATCAGTTCCAAGCTAATCCGGTCCAGCGTAATACCTAGTCCAAAGCATCAGTTCCAGTTCTCCTAGTCTAGGTCGCTGTCGTCAGGGTCGAGCGATACTCGAACTCGATTAAATATATAAACCGATATTCAACTTCTTAACTCATTCGCGCCGGCGGACTGGAGTGGGAACTGTGATTCACCTCAGTCTACACAGCACCGCAGTCTCATAAAATATTTTTTTAGTTCTCGGTTCGGTTTTGGACTAGAACTCGTATCTGTTTCAAACATCATTTGGGATCAGTTCCACTAGTCCAAGTTACCATACCTGTTCCAAAGGATCAGTTCCAGTATCAGATAGCCATCCCTACTCTTGACAAAGACAAGAATAGTTCTGATGTTAGCTTTTGCTATCTTTTCGGGTTCAGGATACTGTACCCCAAAGTGCTATTCCCGTTCCCTGTTCAGGTCCCGGCAATAGCATAATACCTGAAGAGGAGTTTCGTCCTCTCCCTCACATTTCCTATATAGGGAATCTTCCGATACTCCTGAGGTTCAGGTGTCTTTTGAGCCCGCAGTGTCTTGTCAGGACATCCAGTGCAGTTTTGAGCTCCCGTTTTTTTTTAGACAGCAGCAGATTTTCTCTGCTCTTGGATTGACCTTCTATAAGTGCTTTGGACTGTCTTAGTCCCGGAAGTTCCATCTAGTATTCCCTATGTTTTTCCAGCATACTTTTTACATGCTGGTAAAATTGGTAAATTGTGATTTCTCGATGTCGACTGCTGCAAAAA
Organism: Neocrepidodera transversa; assembly: GCA_963243735.1. Classification (NCBI taxonomy): domain Eukaryota; kingdom Metazoa; phylum Arthropoda; class Insecta; order Coleoptera; family Chrysomelidae; genus Neocrepidodera; species Neocrepidodera transversa. The sequence goes on along the minus strand of OY725346.1, from coordinate 7,973,605 downwards.
GCAAGCCCTTTTCATATTGCTTACTCGAGATATTCCTATGCAAAGTACAAAGATTTACAATGCAACGTTGTGTCAAAATATCAAAGCAATCGGTAAAAAATGTTCAGGCATATAAGATTTTGAACAAAAAGGAGCGAGACAAATATTCCATCGTTGTGGTCTAATCCGTAATACAACTCGATATCGAAGGGGGCAGTGTTTCTATATTAACCTAATATAGTCAATGAGCAATACAATTGATTTTTCTTGGTTCTGTCGGAATACTAACTAGCGCGTAATAGCGGTAGTGGAAGGATTAAATTCCATTACAGACCAATTTCTTAAAATTATGTACCAATTTCATTCACATTTAAGATTTCTCACTAGTATGAATTTTTAAATGTGTCTTCAAATGATTGCTCCGAGCAAATTGTTTAAGACAAATTTCACATTTAAAAGATTTCTCACCAGTGTGGATTTTTAAGTGGCTTTTTAAATTACTTCTTTCAGTAAATTGCTTGAGACAAATTTCACATTTAAAAGATTTCTCGCCAGTGTGAATTTTTAAATGACTATTTAAACTACTATTCCAAGTAAATTTTTTAAAACAAATTTCACATTTAAAAGATTTCTCACCAGTATGCATTTTCAAATGTTTTTTCAAAGTACTGTTCACCGAGAATTGTTTAAGACAAATTTCGCATTTAAAAGGTTTCTCGCCAGTATGAATTTTTAAATGTGTCTTCAACTGACCGTTCCAAGCAAATTGTTTAAGACAAATTTCACATTTAAAGGATTTCTCACCAGTGTGTATTTTAAAATGGCTTTTTAAACTACTTCTATGAGTAAAGTGCTTGAGGCAAATTTCACATTTGTAAGATCTCTCACCAGTGTGAGTTTTTAAATGAATTTTTAAACTACTACTCCAAGTAAATTGTTTAAGACAAATTTCACATTTAAAAGATTTCTCACCAGTATGTACTTTAAAATGACTTTTTAAACCAGTTCTATCAGTAAATTGCTTTAGGCAAATTTCACATTTAAAAGATTTTTCACCAGTGTGAGTTTTTAAATGATATTTCAAATGACTACTCTGAGTCAATTGTTTGAAGCAAATTTCACATTTGAAAGATTTCTCACCAGTGTGAATTTTTAAATGTCTTTTCAAATTAGCATTCATAGAGAATTGTTTGAGACAAATTTCGCATTTGAACGGTGTCTCACCAGTATGAATTTTTAAATGTGCTGTCAAATTACAATTTTTAGAGAATTGTTTATGACAAATGTCACATTTAAAAGATTTTTCACCAGTGTGTATTTTAAAATGACTTTTTAAAGTACTTCTTAGAGTAAATCGCTTTAGACAAATTTCACATTTAAAAGATTTCTCACCAGTGTGAGTTTTTAAATGATATTTTAAACGACTCCTTTGAGCAAATTGCTTGAGGCAAATTTCACATTTAAAAGATTTTTCACCAGTGTGAATTTTCAAATGATTTTGCAAATGACATCTCCATGTGAATTGTTTGAGACAAATTTCACATTTAAAAGATTTATCTCCAGTGTGGATTTTTAAATGACTTTTTAAATTACTTCTCCAAGCAAATTGTTTAAAACAAATTTCACATTTAAAAGATTTCTCACCAGTGTGTATTTTAAAATGACTTTTTAAATTACTTCTTTTAGTAAATTGCTTGTGGCAAAGTTTACATTTAAAATATTTCTCACCAGTGTGAATTTTTAAATGACTATTTAAATTACTACTTGAAGTAAATTGTTTAAAACAAATTTTACATTGAAATGATTTTCTACTGTTATAAATTCTTGTAGCAGATACGATAGGTTTAGTCTCTAAATTTTCATGCAACTTTTTATATTTATTTTTTACAAAATGAACTGCGTAATGGTTCCAAAATTGAAATTTTCCATTAGAATCTTTTCCACAAAAAGTACAAGTTACAGAGCGTTTTTTAAAATGTTCATCAAAATGTTTCAATAATGATTTTGATGATGAGAAATCTAGAAATAAAATAATTTTTGATAACAATTCGTTATGAAATAAAAAAATACTCACATTTTTCACAAACTGGGCATTCATTCAGTTTATTTCTTTTAAAAACCCTTTTTTGATGTTTTTTAACACATTGAACTTTCTCAATAACCATACTTGTTTTTAAATCGGTTTCGATATCCATAATATTAAATTCCCGTTTTTGGTAACTAGCTTCCTGGAGGAAACGATAAGTTTCTTCAACTTTTTGAATTTCTACTTTAGAATCACATAGAGGTTCAGGATTAACTTCCATTAAACATTCTTGTTTTATTTCAATATCTTCTTTTACAAATGTTATACGTACTTCGTTATCTAGAATTTCACTTTTAATACTACGTTCACATTTTAGACAACTATCTTCCTGAGGGGTCAAGCAACCAAATGCTTCCTCAATTTTTCCATAAGACTGTGATAAAGGCTCAGATTTAACTTCTATCAAATTTGTTTGGGAACCTTCCTGTGGCACATCCATTTCTTTGATGTTTTGGATAGTGTTTGTTGTTATTTGAATCGTTTTAAAACTATCATTCAGTATCTGGTACAGGAAATATCTAAGATAACAAACCAGTAACCAACCATCTATGTGTGATCTAAAATTCAACTTTATAATTATTTTGACACATGACATGACAGTACTGACTTTGTCAGTGTTGCCAAATCAAAGATTTCTCTTATATGCCGAACCATCGACATATACTGATTGATAATTGTGCTATTTCGAAAGAAAGATGAAACGATGGTTCGGTCAATCTCTATCTCATCAAAAACCGTATCGCATAGTAAAGATGTTAGGATAGCGCTAAATCGAACCTGTACCAAATCTTCCTCACTCTTTTTAGCAAAAATATATCACAATGATATACTGGTTGGCATGTCCACTAGTATATGTCAATGTTCCCTGATATGAGACAGATGTCACTTTTCTCAGATTTTAACCTCAAAAGCTCATATGTCATATCATGCTTCAACTTCAAACAAACAGAAAAGAAATAATGAATTTAAAAAATGAAGCAAATTATAAAACTTCATGCAGAATATGTTTAAAATCTTCAGAAAATATGAGAGACCTCTTTACACTAATAGTTCCTAAAGACAACACTGCTGCAGTGGATTTTATAAGAAAAATGACTGACTTAAAAGTAAGCTAAATGAGATATTTTTAAATAAAATTCTCATTTTTACCTTTGTCTTTATTATAGTTGCCATATTCAGAAAATTTACCGTCAAATATATGTACTGAATGTACTCAGGCAGTTTTTGGGGCTTTTGATTTTGTGGAAATATGCATAGCTTCAGATGCTAGACTTAGAACACTAGAGACACGAAGAATGTTAAGGAAAATCGAAGCAGAAGCATTAGAACAGGAAGACGAAGAAGAAATTATTGTAACGTGTGAAACACCCACAGAATTAGAAAATGTATCAGAAAATGAAGCTATAGAAAAAACATTTATAGAGAACTTAGATCTATTTGAAGAAAAAGAAAACCCTCTTCCTTCTGAATTACAATTTACTGTAGCTAGAACAAAAAATAAATACAAATGTGAGCAATGTAATTCAAGATTTAATAACAAAACCAAATTTATTACACATCAAAAAAGTCATATAGATCATCCTTATAAATGTACTGAGTGTTCTTTAAGTTTTAGTAAAAAATCAAATATGAATTTACATTTAAGGTCCCATTTAAGTGAAGAAAAAAAGTTTAGGTGTAAAAATTGTGGAAAACAATTTTTATTTGAGTATTTGCTTAAACAGCACGAGTTTAAACATCAAGATGTTAAACCATTTCCTTGTACTAAGTGTGATAAAGGTGAATAAATTTAATAAAAATTATTTTTTTATGTAGATAAATTTTTCCTTGTAGGTTGTTTAACAGCTGAAAGTCTTCGACGTCATATGAGAACACATGATGAAAATTATGTAAAAAAAATCCATATTTGTCACACTTGTAACAAATCTTTTGCATATCCAAGTTTTTTAGTGGAGCACATGAAAAACCACACTGGTGAAAAACCTCATGTCTGTAATTTGTGTGGAAAAGCTTTTCGCCAAAGTGGAGCTTTACATTTTCATCAAAGGATTCACACAGGCTACAAACCATTCCCTTGTAGGGTTTGTAAGGAGAATTTTATGGCAAGAAGTAAGTCATATTTTTTCTTAAGAGTCAGTAAAAAAATTAGGATACATTTTAGGTATTTTAAAGGTCCACATGAGGAAACATACAAATGAACGTCCTTATATCTGTGATATTTGTGGAATCTCATTCAGACAATCATCAGATTTAAAAAGTCATAGAAGAACACATACTGGAGAGAAATTAGTTTTATGTACAGTATGTGGCAAGAAACTGTCTACGACAGGTATTGTATATTATTTTTAATATTATATTTATTGATAGATTATTTTATTAGGACAACTAACTGTTCATTTACGTAGCCACACTGGTGAAAAACCCTACAGTTGTACTACATGTAATAAATCTTTTGCTGCTAAAACTATGCTAGTAACTCACGAAAGAATTCATACTGGTGAGCGCCCTTATATTTGTAAAATATGTAACAAAGGATTTAGTCAAAGTTGCACTTTACATGCTCATTCCAAAACACATAAGAAAATTAAAGGAAGTAAATCTAGAAAACAAACAAAGTCCAAAGGAGGTAAATGATATTTATTAATATTGAGAATTTTTTTAATTATTTTTGTTTTAGTAAATTCTGGTTGTCGAGGTAGTTTAATGAAAAAAATTGAAGATTTGCAGAAAAAAGCTTTATTAATGGAACAAGCCCAAAACGAGGAATTTGAAGTAGACAATATTGTAAACCTACAAGTCAATAATGATGAAAGATCTCAATTTACTGTTATTTTACCACCAACTGCTGAGATATAAAATATCAAAATAAATTAAACAAGTCTTTTATTTGCATTAACACTAATATATTTCTTAAAATGAAAATAATACAATATGCTAGTAACTTAACATATTTTTTTATAATACTTTTTAAATAATAAATGAGTTCGACGATAAAATGTATAAAAATAATAGAAAAACAATATTTGGCTTATAACCTAAAAGTAGCATTGATGAACACATTGGTTAACACAATTTATCTAAATAAATTATATACAATGGAACAGGAATAATTGGTGTTTGAACAATATAATTTACACAAACCTCCGATCTCGGAACTTTAATTGACTATTGTAAAAATAAAGAGTTTAAATATTTTGAGCTACAGAACCTTTTTTTTTTATTTATTTAATTCTACAAATTTACAATCAACCCAAATTAATGTCGTTAGAATTATTGATTTCTTAAGTAAAAGTTAATTCATTGAGTATTGATATGTCGGAATATCATAAGACCAACACAAACTTTATTGAAATGGAAAAAATAGTAAAAATGTATAAACAAGTATGTAAATTAACAATAAAAAAATGTTTAGCGTATTCTGTATTATTAACATGTCGGAAAATTTTATCCTTATCAAAATACTTTATTGTTTAAAAAAAAATATACAGGTTTAATTTCAAAAATACGTAATTTTTATTAAAAAACAATGTTCAAAAATTATATTGCTGATAAAAAAATTATATTTTATGAATTAGCTCATTTTTTGCACTATTAATTTGCTAGAAGAGTTTATATAAGTTCAATAAACTTAATTAAAATAGAGAAAAATGAGAAAAGGTAAAAATAATGAAAAAATTTGGAAATTATGGAAAAATGCGGAATTGCGAAAACAAAGCAAAAAGTGAAAATTAGGATAAAACTGGGAAAAAAGGAAATAACTGGGAAAAAAGTGAGTAAAACAGAAAAAAATTATGAAAAAATTGGGACAATAGCAAAAAATAGGGAGCAATAAAGAAAAATAGAAACAGTGAAAAATACGAAAAAAATAATAAACAGGCAAAATCGGAGAAATAGAGAAGGCAAAAATAGAACATGGCGAAATATAGGGAAATATAGAAAAATAGGGACAAATAGGAAAAAGTAGGGAATAATAGTGAAAATAGGGGAAATAGGAAAAAATTATGTAAAATAGAGAAAAGAGGCAAAAACAGAAAAATGGGGAAATATAGGAAAAATAGGGTATAATAGAAAAAATACAAAAAAAATATGAAAAACGGGAGAAATGAAAAGAAATAGTAAAAAAAGGAAAAGAGTGGGGGAGAGAGAGATATTAAAACATGTTTATAGTTGAAAAAATAACGTAAGGAATTTCGTAGGTATACAAAAATTACTAGGTATATAAAAAATTAAAGAAAAAAAGATTATGGAGATATCGACATTCAAAGTTGATCAATTTTAGTCATTTTTGAGCGTATTTGCTTGTAAACATTTTTTTATTTTAATTTTCAGCAAATAAATTTGGCCACATTTAAATGGCAATATCTTGGTTGAAAATGTCAAAAAGCAACATTTTTCAATTAGTTGTGCCGGTAGGGTCGACAGGGGGAGGTAGATTTCTGTTGTCTAAATTTGAGACTCATCCATCCCCACCCCACGATATGGTCAGATAGAAAAAAGTTTCAAACGAATAAATTTTTTAATAATTAGGACAAGAAAAAAGTCTAATGACCTGTTTCAATATTTTCAAATATAGGGGAGATGATTTTTTTGAAATTTCAAACCCCTCCAGTTCTACCCATTTAGGCCCGATTAAAAAAAGTTTCAGACAAATTAATTTTATAATAATTATAACATAAACAAAGTCTTATGACCGGTTTCAATATTAATATTTTTGAAAATGGGTTAGATATTTTTTTTAATTTCAACCCCCTTCAGTTCCAACCCGTGTATCTGATGAAAAAAGTTTTAGATACATTAATTTTATAATAATCACAGCATAAAAAAAGTCTAATGACCTTTTTTAATATTTTCAAAAATGGCGGAGATCTGAATTTTTTGAGATTTCAACAGCCTCCAATTCTCACCTCCTTAGAGGTAGAATGCCTATTTGCAATACGCAACGAATTACTGCGCCAAAGAATTTTTGTAACAAATTTGGTGTCGATTGGACAAAAAATGCAACCTCTATCGTGCCGGAACGGAATGTCTACAGATATATCGGTATATACCGATAATTTTTTTTAGTGATTCTTATTCTCCATGTCATAAACGGCGTAGCGCCCCTATTCCCGGTTCTGCGTCCTGTCATTGAATCGATTACAATAGGTAGATTCTATATTGGAAATCTACCTAAAAGAAATTAGTAAAAAATCAGGGAAGAAACATTCTCTCACCATCCACTCCGAGCCGAGAAATCAATTCAATCAAACTCTCCGAAACACAGAATTTAGTGAAAAAAGGGAGGGAAATGAAAACAAATAAAAATGTGGAAAAAGTTTGAAACGAAGAAAACAAAAAAAATGGGAGGGAAGAATAAGGGAAACAAAATGGAAAAAAAGTTCAAAACAAAGAAAATAGTAAAAATGGAAGGGAAAAGTAGAAAAAAATTGTGAAACAAAGAAAATAATTAAAAAATGGATGAAAAATAGTGGCGGAATAAAAGTGTGAAAAAAGTTCGAAACATCCAGAAAATTTCGAAACATACAGAAAATAAATAAAAAAATGGTGAAAGAAGGTACATTGGAAAAAAGTTGGAAACAAAGAAAATAGTAAAAAAAAACAGGAAAAAAGAGTGGGGTAAAAAAGTTTCCCGCACCATCCAAATCATGCAAGTCAATCAAATTCTCCAAAACAAAGAAATTAGTGAAAAAAGGGGGAAGTGAAAACAAAGAAATAATAAAAATGTAGGGGAAAATAGTAGGAGAAAAGTTGAAAAAAAGTGTGAAACATCAAGAAAACAGTACAAAAATTGGGGAAAGTTGGAAAGCATAATTGATTTCATTGCTCCGAACTTCGCTACGCTCGGCTCGGAGTGGATAGTGGGGAAAGTTCGAAACAAAAAATTAGTAAAAAAGTAGGGAAGTGAAAAAACAAAATTTTAAAACAAAAGAAATTGGTAAAAAAGCAGGGAAGAAACTTTCTCTCAACATCCACACAGAAATTGGTAAAAAAAGGGAGGGAAGTGAAAACAAAAAAAAATAAAAATGTAGGAGAGAAGTTTGAATCGAAGAAAACAAAAAAAATTGGGAGGGAAGAAAATGGAAAAAAAGTTCAAAACAAAGAAAACAGTAAAAGTTTAGGGGAAAAGTAGAAAAAAAATTGTGAAACAAAGAAAATAATTCAAAAATGGGTGAAAAATAGTGGCGGAATAAAGGTGGGAAAAAAATTCGAAACATACAGAAATTAAATAAAAAATGGTGAAAGAATGGGGTAAAGTGGTAGAAAAAGTTGGAAACAAAGAAAATAGTAAATAACAGGGAAAAAAGAGTGAGGTAAAAAATTTTTCCGCACTGTCCACTCCGAGCCGAGCGCAGCGAGGTTCGGAGCAATCAAGTCATTGAAATTCTCCGAAACAAAGAAATTACTGAAAAAAGGAGGGGAAGTGAAAACAAAAAAATAATAATAACAATGTAGGGAAAAAATGGAAAAGTTTGAAACGAATAAACAAAAAAAAATCGGAGGGAAGAATGGAAACAAAATTTAAAAGTTCAAAACAAAGAAAACAGTAAAAATGGATGGGAAAAATAGACAAAAAATTGTGAAACAAATGTGAAATAAAGAAAATAATTAAAAAATGGGCGAAAAATAGTGGCGGAATAAAATTGGAAAAGAAGAAGTGGAAAAAAAGTTCGAAACATACAGAAAATAAATTTAAAAAATGGTGAAAGAATGGGGTAAAGTGGGAAACAAAGAAAATAGTAAAAAAACCTGGAAAAAAGAGTGGGGTCAAAAAAATTTCCCGCACCATCCACTCCGAGCCGAGCGCAGCGAGGTTCGGTGCAATCAAACTCCGAAACAAAGAAATTAATGAAAAAAGAGGGGAAGTGAAACAAAAAAAAATTAATAAAAATGTAGGGGAAACAGTAGGAAAAATTGTGAAACAAAGAAAATAATTAAAAAATGAGTGAAAAATAGTGGCCGAATAAAAGTGGGAAAAAAGTTCTAAACATGTAGAAAATAAATTTAAAAAAAGGTGAAAGAATGGGGTAAAGTGGAAAAAAGTTAGAAACAAAGAAAATAGTAAAAACAGGGAAAACATTTCCCCCACCATCCACTCCGAGATGAGCGCAGCGAGGTTCGGAGAAATCAAGTCAATCACATTTTCCGAAACAAAGAAATTAGTGAAAAAAGGAGGGAAGTGAAAACAAAAAAATAATAAAAATGTAGGGGAAAAGATAGGAGAAAAGTGGAAAAAAATAAGTTTGAAACATCAAGAAAACAGTACAAAAATAGCACAATTGATTTAATATCTATAATTCTCTGTCTTCTTATTTTTTTGTAGTCTGTTTTCACATTGGCACATTTATACTTAAAGTTAAAATGTTCCTCACAGCAATTAAAGTGGGATTTGTCAGAAACTTTTCTAGTTACAGGATCAAAAGGCACACTTTTTAAACAGTTTTTCTGGGGCACTTCTAGAAGTGTTGCGGCACTAAGAAACCACAAAATCTTTATTAGAAACTTTCATTCATTTTAACACAGAAAGAAGATAAAATGAAAAAACGACCTCTTTGTATAGAAAAAAAAAAACAAGCTTCTGACGCTTATGAAATCTCGACGGTCGCCCATATGCAAAATGACGTCACTAGAAGCGCCGCCCCATTTTCGAGTGGTCGAAACGTTGGAATAAAAATTTGAAAATTGTTTTAAAAAGTGTTATACTTTCGATATCTAACATATAAAAAAAATATTGAACGGGACCATTGTAGGAAAATCAATTGAAATGTATTGTACACATGTAGAAAGCAAATAGACGTTATATTTTAGTATGATCTGATAAAAAAATACTTATAGGTAATATGATTAAAAAAATGTTTATTCGTATATTTTTAAATAAAGGTTTTATTCTGTATACAAAATACTTATACCCTTTTATAGATTTACAGTCTGATAGAGTGTTAAATTAAATTAATGTGTCATGGACCTTATTTATTTTTTATTGGGTAATCTTCCAAGAAAGAGGTTTGAGATTAATCAAACATTATTAATTTTAATATAAATCTTATAAAAATATTTTACTCTTGTTTAGTATTAGTTAGCGTTTTATAAATTTTGAAATCAAATGGTCTAAATAGTGTCATTTGTGCTGCAGTCCAATTTTTTCTTGTTTAAATATTTCAAAAACCGGGTAAAAATTCAGTATTGAAATTTCCTGTAAGAAAAATAGGTTTTGCTTCTATCACACAATTAGCTTTCTCGATTTTAACTAGTCCCGCGTTTTTTGTTTTTTCAACGTGAGTCTTTTTGTGCGTTTTTAAAGCTGAACTTTGTCTAAATGCCTGTCCGCACTCGTCGCAAATAAACGGTTTTTCTCCTGTGTGGATCCTTTGGTGTGAAGTTAAATCGTTCGATTGAGAAAAAGCTTTGAAGCAAAACTTAAAATAATACATATTAAAAAAGCTTTTGGGATTGTGTATATATATAATCTTACCTTACACTTATACGGCTTTTCTCCTGTATGCGTCCTTTTATGCCTTGCTAAAATTCCAGATCTAGAAAATTTCATTTTACAAGTATCACATTCATAGGGCTTCTCCCCCGAATGAATTCTTTTATGTTTGGTAAGAGAGCTTGATGTAGTAAATCCATGGTTGCATACAGTACACACAAAAGGTCTTGCTCCTGTATGCTTACGTAAATGAGCTGATAGTTCACCTTTACTAGCAAAACCACTGCCACAAGTACTGCAAAGATGGGCTTTAATTCCACTATGCCTAACTGTGTGTTGTCTAAGATTTCCTAATTGATTAAAACCTTTACCACAAGTTGAACAGAGAAACGGTTTTTCACCATTATGAGTTCGCATGTGATCTTTCAAATTTGAGATTTGGTTAAAGCCTAAATAAATAATTTTATAAATCAAATTTGTATATGTATAAATTTTGTTTCTTTACCTTTACAACAAATATCACAGATATGTGGCTTAAGACCTGTATGACTATTCATATGATTTCTTAGTTGTTCTTGCCTATGGAATGCCTTGTCACACACTTCACATTTATATTGTTTTTCAATATAGTGTGTTGTTCTTAAATGCCTATTTAAATGAGCCAATTTGGAGAATTTTTTATGACAAATTTCACAACTAACATTGTACTCTTCTTTACTATGACATTTTATGTGAGCATCTAAATCATCTTTTTGAACGTAAATTGATTCACATCTGAAAGCACAATATATTATTACAGTACAGAAACAAAATCTAACAATAAGAAAAATAAAATTCTATAAAAGACAGTAAATATCACTACCAAAACATATATGGTTAACCCTTTCACTGCGGGAACCGTATATATATATGTAAAATAATTTTGTGTCCATACAACGGGAACCGGATAAATGCGCATTCGCTGCTGGAACTGCATGTATCAGATATTGTTTACGAATTGTATTTTGCCTATAGATGGTAGTAAGTTATGTGGCGACAAAGTTTACAATATTTTTGAAAAATTTAGCTCTTTACTGCGGGAGCCGTATGAATCCGCACTTTTTTATCAGGCACGCACTTTTATTTTTTATTCAACTTCTTATTCTTATGTTGTAATAAGTTGGTGGTAGGTTGATATCTTGTTAGATACGAATTCCCTTTGTTGTTATGCAACTTCTATTACTGTACTTATGATTCAGAGGTTTCCTTAGCCGTATTTATGTATTCTAAATTCTAAAATTAGATTGACTTGCTGCAGTTTGATAATTCAGTTCTGGAACGTGTACCGTAGTATAAAGTATTGTAGTTTTCGAGGGTAATATGTGAATGTATTTAAAACTTTCTTTTTTTTCTATTTTTTTAAAAATAAGTGCGTAGTTAAACTTGGTAAGTCAATGTTATCAGCAGGCATTGAGTGGTACTGCGACATTTCTAGATTATCAGGAAAGTTTTTTCTTTGACTTTGACAAAGATGGCTCACAATCGAAAATCTCTGACCGAGGCTGAACTATATGAACTTTTAACGAGAAGTTACAGTGAGGAGTTTATTCTACACGAATCTGATGCAGAAATTGATGAATCCGATGCAGAAATTAATGAATCTGACAGTGAACTAGAAAATGAAGAAATTGTAGCTTCCTCATCAACTATCAATCATAATGAAGAAATTGTAGCTTCTTCATCAATTGTCACTAAAAATAGACCTAGAGATAAAATTGTTTTAAACGCTAGCGGCAGCGAAAAGGTTAATAGAAGGAAATGTTGATTTTATAAGTAAAAACATTGATTTATTTTATAGAATTTGTAAATTAGTTTAGTATCTAAAACTTACTTGTTACAAGCATATACCAAATCTTTAATTTCAACATAATTATCATCATCATCATCATCGATATCATATCCATTATCAAATTCAATTTTTCGATCTTCCATTTTCATGGCATGTGCTATCCTGTGCCTCAGAAGTAAATCATTTCTGCTAAATCTTTTGGTACAAATATCACACCAAAATTCTTTGGGTTTCTCTTTTGGAATCGTCTCAGATTCTTCCTTATCTTCGTCAGATTGATCACTGTCACTACTATATGAATCGAACATATCATCAAAGTTATCAGTTTTTTTTTCACTATCGTTTTTTTCCATTTCTTCGCATTTTATTTCCTGTTCTGCTACATTTTCATCACTTTTTGCAAAATCAGATTCGTATAAATCAGTAGAATGTAACTTTTCTCTTAAAATCCTATTACTTTTCTCACATTTTAATTTAAATAAAAAGAAATTAACTGTATCTGCAGCACAAGTTTTACAAATTTGTTCTGGTAGACCATCACCTAAAGTTATCTAAAATTAAGAAATAAATAAATAAATAAATAAACTTATAATTATTTAGAACTAACTTGAATTGAAGCACAAGCAGTCATCATTTCTGAGATATGAAGTGATATTCCAGAAGTAATTTCGGAGACAAATATCGATTGGAACTGACCCTCTTCTGTTAAACAAGCTCTACATATATTTCGCAGATCGCAATCTTCCATTTTTTCTAAATAAATTGTTTTAAACTTTTGGCAATCAATCGAATATAAATTCCAGTGTTTCTAGAATTTTTATTACTAATTTATTATTTTGACGTTAGATGGCAATGACAAAACAGCTGATAATTCTTCTTTTTTTTTGATTAACTACCACAGTATAATGATTATATACAGTAGTTTCACTCCGGTGTCAGCACTTTGATCTTCGTGGTGTATATTCTTTTTTTCTACCCACCAGAAGCATAGTTGCCAAACGTGGGATAATTATCCGAGTTACGGATGTGATTCTTTTGTAAATTTGTGTTAGCAGGTGGATATTTAGGATAATTTCGGAATAAATACATACAATTTAATAATATATATTTATGATTTCCGCATACCTATTAAACTTCCATAAGCAAAAAGTTTGTTTGGATAAAAATGCCATGACCAAAGATATGGTAGTGTAGATGTAGCATCAGAGAGATTTGTATCCAACATAAACTCTAAATATTTACATTAGGACTCATAACGAAACTCTGAAAGCGGTGTTGACAGATTTAAATATATTCGCACTTATCATTTTTTTAAATACATATCAACGAGCTGTTATAAACATTCATTGTCACTGGAAGTTGAATAATTAAGTAAAAAAAATGATAAACAAAACGTTGAGAACGAGAACATCGGGTTTACATTGAATAGCCAAACGTTTGTCTCTTTCATGCTCTCTCTATCCTTTCCTATCTCTATGGTCATGATCCATCCAACAAAATTGCCGACGTATCTAAAAATGTGGAGTATTGGTTTATTTTTCACACCTCGAGTAGTTCAAACGGTCAAATATAGATGTCGCCCACTCCGTGATATTCTAAAAAGAATAAAAAATATATAGTCCTAGGAATGCAGTGTTGCCAAAATGACAAATCACCAAAATACCCGCAACTTTGTTCCAAAATACCCGATTTTACACGCGTAGAATTCCAAAATTCCCGCATTTTACCCACTTACAATTTGAAGTGTTTGTCAGTTAATTATAACGTTTTTTTTTTAAAGTATACAACATATTACAACACAAATTGCAACATGCAAATTTAACACAAACAAGAGCTTACAATGTTCTTCTCCTTTTTCCTTTTTGAGGCCTCAGCTGCCAGGGCTATTTTCTACAGGAATTTGACATCTGACGTGAATTATTTGGAAGTGTTGCCAAGTGTGTTCAATGCAAACCAATTACTCTTATGTATTTTTTGAGAAATAAGATAGCTGTAGCTTAGACTATTTACTATGAATCATGCCTTGTTTATATTTTTATATACAATATTTTGAAGTCGATACATCTTGTCTCTTTCTATGACATTTCTCAGGGTGCGGGGATCCGGTGTGTGCGGGGAAGTGTTTACAAACATCAATAGAAGTGGCGTACGCCCATGGAACTTACCACAAGTATCGTTTAGAATTTAAATAACTCAATAAAACTTTAGACAATGGCTCGGACATTTATTTAAACCCTCAATGAGTTACTTGCGATACTGTTTGTTTACCTATTTGTATACAAACAAATTGTCACATCACAACTTGCTATGCTTAGATATCCACTTCAAGAGAAGGATGGAAAATTAAATGGTCTAAGAGCTGTAGCAGTAATATTTATGTTAATTAGAAGTGGCCTCACTCCCACAAAACATCAAAACAGTGAATAATGGATATTAGATGAAGATGGAAGGAAATACCCGAATTTTACCCGCAAAAATTGAAATATCCACAAAACAATAAAATACTCGAAAATCGGGTAATTACCCGCAGATTGGCAATACTGTAGGAACGAGACCATAAAACAAAGAGAAACAAAAAGTAGAACAAATTAAAAAAGAGGAAGAAAATGTTTTGACATTTGCTATTTTTGTATTTTTGTTGTTTTTGATTTAGTCAAATCAATATTTTGAAAAATACGAATATGGGTTCAGATTTTGTAGATGGATTAAATAAATTTAATTTGGATAATGCCTGTCGAATATGTATTAGTGGAAAAATATGTTTAAGATCAATAAATTCTAGAATTACAAAAATGATAGAACTGTGCTCTTCAGTTAAGGTAAGCAAATTAATTTTAAAGAAAACAAATGGCTATTATTATTATTAAAAATAAATAATAACAATATATAAGTCCTAATTTATATAATTTACAACAATATATAAAAAAACTATCTAGTTATTGCTTTTATTGTCTTATATTTTATTCCACATCGGTTTTTCATGATCCTTTTTTTATGGACATTTAGATCTGTGTGAATAAATAATAAAGTTAACAATTAATTGTTTTTATCTTTTACATTTGGTAAATTTATGTTGTTTAATTATCTGATATTGATTGGTATGAAAATTGAAAAATTGTAAATTGAAGTCACAAAATCTTACAATGAAGCTTTTATAATTTTTCTAGATTTCTGGGAATGACGGTTTACCAAACAAAATATGTTCAACTTGCTTTCATGCGATTACAAAAGTGTATACATTTAGGCGAACGATAGAACGAAATGACAAAATATTAAGGGACTTACTTGACAAGAAGGTTAGACAAAACGAAAATAAAGATATAATAAATATCGCTTTAGAGATTGCAGAAATATCTGACAACATTAATGGAAATGAAGTAGATGTCGATATAAATTCCAAACAAATTTTAACCGAATGTCCCCCTTTGATACCGATAGCTTTTGATGAAAAAATTTCTGTTAATAAAGTTTTACCTAGATATTTACCAAAGGATACTCCTCCTTTAATACCAATAAAACCTGTTATAAATATAGAAACATTAATAAATGTTGCTCCTGAATTAGAATATAAGTGTAATATTTGTAATAAAACATTTGAAGGTATCTCAGAATTAAAGATGCATAAATTAAGTAAATGTAAGCCAAAAAAATTGCAAGTAAGTTACAGTTTATTTTTCGATTCTGACAAAATGTAATTGTATATTTTGTAGTGTAATGTATGCCTAAAAGAGTTTAATGAATCTAAAAAGCTGATTGGTCATTTAAAAGGTCATATGGTAGTAAAAGATCACTTGTGTAAAATATGTGGAAAGAAATATCCAAACTACAGTACTTTTTTAGTTCATATGAGATCTCATACTGGAGAGAGACCATTCAATTGTCCTATTTGTCAAAAAGGTGAGTAAATAATAATTTGTATGTTAAATTATATTTTTGTATTGTTTAGGTTTTGTCAGATGGGCAAGTGTGAGGCTACATATGAAAACACATGAAGAAATTAGGCCTTATGCATGTGATATGTGCCCCAAATCATTTAAAATTTCTTCAAATTTAGAGAGACATAAAAAAATGCATTTTGGGTTTGAACCTTACAAGTGTGATTTTTGTAAAAAAACATATGGGTAATTTGGAATTTAATAACTAGAAATATTATTTTTATATATTTTTTTTAATTTTAGTCAACAAGAAAATCTCAGAATGCATATTCGGAGTTACCACACGAATGAGAGGCCTTTTCTATGTAATATATGTGGCAAAGGTTACGTAAACTCTACTAGGCTTAACAGACATATGTGGATCCACAATGGGATCAAACCTTATAAGTGTCGTATTTGTCCTAAGTCTTACTTAAACCTAATCGATCTTAAAAATCACGAAACGCACCATTTGGGTAAAAATTCCAATGACTTGAAAAATTATTCTTGTGATAAGTGCAATAAGAAATTTTTTCATCCTTGCCGGTTGCTAAAACATAAGAAAATTCACGAAAAATGGAGCAAGTGTGATATTTGCAACCAACCACTAGAATCTAAAGAATTATATAAAAAACATTTGAATGATGAACATGGTTTTGATGAATGTGAAGAGGAAAAAAATAAGGTTGAGTTTCAAGAAATTAAGAAAGAAAGTGGATTTATTCAAAGAGATAGAAACTCTTAATATGAAAAATTTAGATGTTAGGTACAATTATTTTATTATTTTATAAAAATTGCTTTAATAAAACTTATTGAGTCTCTTCCTAAAATTTATTTTAAACGAAATGAAAATTAATTGAATGCAAAATATTGTATAATAAAAATAATAATAATAATAAATCGTCTTTATTTATGCAGTAAAAGAAAGAAAGTTCATTTGTTTGGGAGTGATTTAGCCAAGGGCTATTCTTACACCTAAGGAAAAAATTATTAAAATTAATATTATAGATTTAATTTGAAAATGAAGTCAACATTTTTGCTTCCATTTTGTCTTTTTTATGTTTTTTTTATTATTTTCATTAGAATTTTTTATGATTATGACCTAAATCAATACTAGAGTAAATATTTCCACTTTTAAATGAGCAGAACAAAATTATTAATTTTACTTAAATCTAACATTTTTAATTGACTCACACTCAATTTTTTCCTTTGTAGTACATTTAATATTCTTAGTATTATATGATTCTTTTTCTGTTTTTCATAAACAACATTATCTAATCAGAAAATTCTAAATTTTCAACAATAAAGGGAAATATTTAAAGTATTTAATTAGATAACTCGTGAAATATCGTTGAAATCACATAAAAATTAATTCAGATATTTTTTTAAAACTTTCTTGATTCTGGAGCTTTTTCAGCATTGTAAATTTTTTCGTGTATGAAATGTTTCAAGTTTAAATATTTTTCGCAAATGTTTTATTGGTTTTGTTATTTGTATTGTTTATAATTAAATAATTCATCTAGTTTCTATCAAAATTTAAGATATATTTGATGTAATACATTCATCAGAAGGTCCAAAAATTTACTTACCAGCTTTAGCATGTTTACAAAATAGTCCGTGCGACGGACTCCTAGACACACTCTGGTCATCAGAAGGTCCAAAAATTTACTTACCAGCTTTAGCATGTTTACAAAATAGTCCGTGCGACGGACTCCTAGACACACTCTGGTCACGACACTAGTGTGACCCACCCCTAGGCTATGAGCAGTTTTACTATTTGTTTATTAAAAATCTTTTCCCATGTATCCCCGTCGAATTCTGAGCAACTTAATTTTTTCTGTGGTCTGTATGTCTGTCTATCTGTATGTCTGGTTATCGTCCGCAAAGCCATAACTTTTGAATGCTTCAGTGTATCGACATGCAATTTTCACCATTTTTTTAGACCCACGAGTATTAAATTTCAATAGAAAATGAACGGAATCGGTAAATTACTAAATGGGGTTTTCCGGTTTTTTCTCACTTTTTCTAGTTTCACAGGAAACACGCTGCCGGTCGTAATTTTTTAGCAAACCGCTTCAAATTTGGGAAAATGATACCTTGAAGTACTGTTACGAATCCTATTGAAAATCGGAATAATCGCAGAATTACTTGTGGGTTTTCCCGGGTTGTTTTTCCGAAAATGTCCTCATTTTAAAAAAATCGATATCTTTGAAACCGTGAGAGATATTCAAAAAAGAAAAATACTTAAATGTAGGACTGAAATAACTCAACAAGTATTATTTGAAGTATTTTTTCAAAATTTGTTGATAAAGTTGGGAAAAAAATTTTATTCGAAATTAAATTCCTAAAATCTCGGAAACGAGGGGAATATCGAAAAATGTCGAGTCTACTTCCGTGCTGTACTTGAAAAGAATCTTTGAAATGAAAAATTATGAAAAATAGGGAAGAAAATATTGGAAAATAGGAAAAAAATAATGATAAATAAGGAAAGAAATATTGGAAAATAGGAAAAAAATAATGAAAAATAGGGAATTCTGAAAAAATAATGAAAAATAGGGGAATATATAATGAAAAATAGGGAAAAAATATTTTAAAATTGGAGAAAAAAAATGAAAAATAGGGAAACAAATAATGAACAATAGGGAAAACAATAATGGAAAAATGGAGAAAAATATAATTAAAATTAGGAAAAAGACATTGGAAAATAGGGAAAAAATCATGAAAAATAGGGAAAAAAATAATAAAAAATGGGTAAAAAAATAATGAAAAAAATAATGATAAGTAGGGAAAGAAATAGTGAAAAAATATTGGACAATGGGGAAAAATAAAATGAAAAATAGCGAAAAAATAATGACAAATAGGGAAACAAATATTGGAAAATAGGAAAAAAATTATGAAAAGTAGGGAAACAAATAATGTAAAAAAGGGAAAAAATAATGAAAAATAGGGAAACAACGAAAAACTGTGAAAAAATAATGAAAAATAGGGAATAGGGAAAAAATGAAAAATAGGGAAACAAATAATGAAAAATAGGCAAACAAATAATTAAAAATAGGGAATAAAATAATGAAAAATAGTGAAAAAAGTAATGAAAAAATAGGAAAAAAATAATGAAAAATAGAGAAAAAATAATGAAAAATACGGAAAAAAATAAAATGAAAATATAGAAAAAACGAAAAATTTGGAAAAAATAAATTCCGAAAATATCGGAAACGAGGGGAATATCGAAAAACGTTACTTTTTTGCTGTACATGAAAACCTTTTATTCATACTTCGAAAATTTTTCAAAATTACCAGTTTAATTATCGAAGTATGTCAGGAAACCTTAAATAGTTCGACAAGAAAAATATAAGCATAGTCAACGACGTTTCAACCTGTGTGCAATAAATGTCTATGCGGAAAAAACGGGACAGGGGGAGGGATCGTAGTCGTCACATTATATATACACCCTTATTGTGGTTAGTTGCTTGTTTAGCAGAATTTCAAAAGTTTGATTTTTTTGCATATATATCATCTAGAAGAAGTTAGAAATATGTTATGAAAACATTTTTGTCGAATTCTTATTATTATGTAATTTATGGAGACCCGAATACGGCCGAGCACTTCCTTCTATGTGACTCAGCGGCGGTCGGGCTCACCTCTGTTTTTCCTGGCGAAAATTATTTCCGCAAGGGGTTAGAAGACCCATTATCAGATGTTAGTATGTGTTCCCTTTTTCTTTTTGAAGAAAAAATTCTGAATGGTTCAGTTTTATACTTGATTTATTTCGATATAAGTAAATCTTTTAATTCGTTTTCCCAAGTCTTACTCCAGCAACTTTATGACAAGAGTTTGGAATAATTATTTAACTAATGGTCCATCCAGTCGCATACGGTGGGCACACGCAACGAACATTACCTTATACCCTGGCCCAAATATTTTTTTATTGTTAATTTTTTTTTCTGATAGGTATACACATAAAAAATTAAAGGCAACAATTTCTAGACAGATAATAAAAAATATAAAATTAGTAAAGTTTTTGTTCTAAAAAATGTTTCGCATATCTTTACGCATTTTAAATCACGAAATCCAAAGAGTGACTCTTCTTAAGGAAAATTATTTTCACCTTAAATAATATCGTTTTGGATTATTTTCGTAGTGATAAGGAAGGTTATAAAGGTTATTTTAATCTGGAAGTCAGAGGTCTCATCTTACAATCGGTCGCTACTAAGTACCAGTTCAACTCTTCGTGGTGTTAATTGTTAAAGCCATCAAAAGTAAGTATTTGTTTTTATATATTTCGTTATATTAGGTTTTTATTGCCGGGTGATTTTCATTTTTTAAGTACAAATTATCTATTAATTTAAACGAATTAAAAAAATATACTTATAGTGATTTTTTTTCAGTAAAAATAAAATATTATTTATGTTAAATATTCGTGGATAATCTGAAAAAAAATGTAATAATATAGATTTGTTTCACAAATTATATTTACGTTGTTAGAAAGTACCTACGTGTAGTATTATATTCATTGACGTAATTATATTGAATTAACATCGGTCATCTGCATAATAAAGATATTGCAAAAAAGATAACTATAATCGATTCCACATTGAGAAAATACATAGTAGTGGTGCTCAAAAAGTTCTTTATTTCATAAAAATAGCGCTATGCGTTGATTTACAGGGGCGTGCCGAGACATTTGGCCGCCTCTGTATATAATTTTCAATATTGGGCCTCTACTTTTGTCTTAAATTTAAGATTTAAATGCTATTTTTACTTTTTATTGCAGGTAGACAATTTTGTCAGAGTCACAATTATTTTTATATTTGTTCTAGTACAGTACAATAATTATTTCTATGTATTACGTAACATATGAATGCCATATTCGTATGCAACTATATAAAAACATAATTTTAAATGTGATTATTATATTTCTAAATACAAAGAGAATTAAATTAAGTACAATAGAATACAGAATCTATATTGGTAAAATAAAAAAAATCTACCACAGAGCTCGAACGAGCACTGAAAAAAAGTGCTTAATAATTGCACATTTTACAGTAAAGCGGTTACAAGCACTAAGTACTCTAAAAAAATGCTTTAAATTCACGAGCATTAAGCACTTCTTGAAATTTTAACTGTATAAGTGTCTGTTTATTTATAAAAATGGAGTAAGTACAACAAAAACTACTTAGAACTGGAATATAGGAAAATAATATTATAATTTATCGAATTATTGAAAAAAAAAAACAAAAGAAAAAATCCCAAAGGTTATCCATATCTCAAATGTAATCCAAGTTTTCAAAAAATAAACTATAAATCAGATACCACAATAATTTTAATTGAATTAATAAACCATCATCAAGTCCGTATATTTCACATTTTTGCTTAAGTCTTTCCAAGACCTTGTGGTCACTTTCGGTTTGCCCCACTTTTAGAGTGGTTTCATTTTTTCAATTCCTTTTGGAGCTCTTTGCATCCTCTTTGTTAAGGGTTTTTTTTTGTACTATTGAACTAATGTCATTTGTGGAATAAAAAATGAGGGGGTAATCCCACCCAACTTTCCGAACACTCCTAGTAAATTAATTGTTTAATCGATTATTTTAGTTTTTCTGCATTAAAATACATTAATTATATTACCTATCGAATGGTATAAATCCCATTTTAATATCTTTAATATTTTTAAAGTTATTCAATTTTTTTTAAACTTATATTAAATTTCAAAAAAAAATGAGGAATTCTACAATTTTTTGAATAAAATTTTGAAAAAAATCACTATTATAGAGTTATTTACTCCAAATTTAAGGGTAATTTCTTTAAATTTTTAATATTAATTTTAACCTTAAAACAAATCAAACCTATTTTTGAATAATTTTAAAATCAATAAATAATTAATATCTCATTCAATTTTATTCAAAATGGGAAACAGACCTATTTTTTAGGTTTCTCGATCAAAATGCATTAATAAAGTTAGTTTAAAAAACTAAAAAAAAATCAAATTTTTTTTCAAAAATTTATGGGTAATCCATTGAATTGTTTTAATTTTTTTCGTTTTTTGCTATAACTTTTACAAATACCACGTTAAAATTATGAAATAATTTACACACATAGTACTTTTGGATCCTTTTCGGATATGCTATTTACTTTTTTCATTTATTTTTTACTTATTGATAAAACGAAATTACAAAAAATTTTAAAAAAATTCTTAATTTTGTCTATAATAATTACAATTCTAAATTTTAAGAAACTAAAATACATTTAAAATTTAGAGTTTTATATTATCTTTCGAATGGTGAAAATCACATTTCAATAACTTTAATATTTTAGAAGTTAGCCAATTTTTTAAAAATTCCAAAATTTTTGTAATAAAATTTTGAAGAAAATTGTAATTATAAAATTAATTATTAAAAATTTAAAGATATTTTTTTTAAATTTTTAATATAAACATTTAACTGAAAAATAATAATTTAATAAAGATAAAAATTAAAATAAAAACTAGCGGCGAAACTATGCGCAACTTGAAAAAATAGTCAAGACAAAATTTATAGAAAATTTTATGTTCTACAATTTTGATACCATGTAATTTTTCATAAAAATACATAATTTCGTCTTAAAATCTAAAAAAGTCACAAAAATGTCTATATAAATTTTTTTCACGCCCTCTAGCGGCGAAACTATGAGGAATTCAAAAAACCGGTAATAACAAAATGTGTAGAAAATTTTATGTTCTACAACTTTCATGTCCTGTAATTTTTCATAAAAATGCATTATTTTGGTTATTTAAGAAAAATATGAAAAAAAAAATACTTTTTGATAAATCTGGCAACAATGGCAAAAGTTTTTAAAAATTTTAATCATTCGAAATTAAACTATAACGTATAAAAAATATATATGTAAAACTTTATTGACATCTTGTTTAGTAATGACGTCATCACTTATAGCAACTGTCACTTCCGGTTGTCCGATTAACTCCAAAATCTGTACAGGTCGTCTCCTTGCCACCCTAAATATGTATATAAAATTTCATCTTAATCAGTTCATCCGTTTAGACGCTATCGTGTTCACACACACACACACACCCACACACAGACACACACACACAGACACACACACCTACACACAGACAGACATCATGCTAAAAATGGTATAAATGGATTCAGGTGACCTCAAAACGTAAAGATCCGTTAAAATCTGGGTATGGCCAAAATATCATGATCGCAATACTTTCCTTCTATACAACTCTGTTGTTCGGAAAGTAAAAAGGGAGGAAAGATGGTTGTTAAACATGAAATTTAAGACTAAAATAAATTTAAGACTAGTCTTAAATTTGATGTTCCATAACTATCCTCCCCCCTTTTTATTCCTCATGCATATGACACTCGTTCCCTAGTACAAACCCCCGTTCACCTAGCATTAAACCACATCTTCGATCAACAATTTACAATTGTTTAAATTTGAAAAATTTCTTAAATATAATCAACAGTATTATGGTAAGTGTTTTTTGTTTTTATTGTTAACCCTCCTTTATCGAATTGTATAACTTTTAGGCCCGAAAATGCCTTCTAAGCCGAAATTTAGTTGCCGCTCTCTAATTTTGTTTATGTGGTACATGACATTGAGTTTTATTTCATTTATTGAACACTGGACTACATTTGAGGTATGGATAACCTTATGGATTTATTTTTTATTGTTGTTTTCTATGATTTGAATGTTTTGTACGTAGGCTTGATGATGGTTTGTTACCGAAACTAGTCGCCTTTTTGATTCAATTAAAATTATTCTGGTACCTGACTTTGTGCTTTATTTCTTGTAAAATAAAAGAGTTCTCCCCCAAAATGATGAAATTATATATTTATGTACGGAACGGGACACTAGGACGCGGGGACACAAGGAAGCGGGGCTATTAGGACGCGACAGGACAATTAGGACGCGGGGACACAATTACGCAAAAGTATAATAAGGATAGCCACAATGAAATATAGTACAGGGTGTCCAGAGATGAAACCGACAAAACTTAGGGGGTTATAGGGACTGTCAATATGATTGCAAAAAGCCATATACAAATGTCCAAAA
Organism: Neocrepidodera transversa; assembly: GCA_963243735.1. Lineage (NCBI taxonomy): Eukaryota > Metazoa > Arthropoda > Insecta > Coleoptera > Chrysomelidae > Neocrepidodera > Neocrepidodera transversa. Next base: position 7,949,315 of record OY725346.1, on the reverse strand, counting down.
CCGCTTCGTTACTGATATACAGTGTGATTTGTGAATTTAGACAAAAAATTCAATCCGCCATATTAAATACAGGGATAACCCGATTTAATTTAAATTTGGTACATAAATTAAACTAAATAACCTTAATAAGTAGCCCTTTGAACGAATCCAATATCAGGACCGGAATATTCTTTTTCTTCCATCTTAAGTTCTTGTAAGAATAACTCACCCTGTATAATGATTATCAAAAATCTGAGCTCAGATTCGAAAACTACGGAAAAAATCCTACAGGAAATTGTTAAAAAAGTTTCTGGCACAATTTCAGTTATTCCGTAATAAATTATGATGTTAAATGTTTTCACTCGAGAAATTAATTTTCGTATATAGTACCATCAAAAATGGGTTAATATAATAAAAAATTACGAAACCAAGACATAAATATTGTTATTTTCTTTAATTAGTTAGTAAAATTTTATAAAATACTCCCATAACCCAAAAAAAGTGAAGAATAAATCCGTATCAGTAGCTTTCAATTTTTGTCTAAATACAGTAGGCTTGTGATTACAAAAAATTATTGTGCGTTGTGTTGTACTTTCATAAATTCAAAATTAGTAAGCAAATATAATTTATAAAAAATTCAGTACAGTCCTTTTTAAACAAATTCCTATCCGCTTTTTTTAGCAGATTTTGAATCTGCGATCAGAATATTGATAATTATTATACTAGAACAGTTATTCTTACAAGAAATGACTCATTCCGGTCCTGATACGAATTTATTTTTTCGTCTTTTCTTGGGTTATGAAAGTATTTTATAAAATTTTACTACGAACTAATTCAAGAAAATAACAATATTTATGTCTTGGTTTTTTAATTTCTTATTATAATAACCCATTTTTGATGGTATTTTATCCAAAAATTAATTTCTCGAATGAAAAAATTGAAAATAATAATTTATTACGGAATAACTGAAATGGTGCCAGAAACTTTTTTAACAAATTCCTGTACGATTTTTTTCGTAGATTTCGAATCTGAGCTCAGATTTTTGATAGTCATTATACAGGGTGAGTTTAAACCAAATCAGGTTATCCCTGTATTTAATATGGCGGATTGAATTTTTTGTCTAAATTCACAAATCACACTGTATATCAGTAACGAAGCGGTTTTGGACATTTGTATATGGCTTTTTGCAATCTCTCTATAACCCCCTAAGTTTTGTCGGTTTCATCTCTGGACACCCTGTATATCTAGCGGTTCAAAAGATAGCAAAGTACCTTTTACGTCTATATTATAAATTAAAATAAATATGAAGAAATATTTAAGATTACATTAATTACTGGGTCTAATAGAAAATTACAATAAAATTAAAAAAATTGATTTAAATTTGACAAAATACATTTAAATGGAAAGAATTCTCTTTACATACTAAAAATTACATCTGAATAATATATACTCTTTTAGAAACATTGTAAAAAGAAAAATAATAGAAATATTTTATTTCTTTTATTAATGAAAAAAATGATAAGTGTGGGTAAGATATAATGAATAACCATTTACATATATATATATTATAATGAAATCATTTCGTATGAGTTATAGAAGTTAATTTATTATTGTTATTATTATAAATAAGTGTTGTGTTCTAAAAATTTTATTTGAGAGGTTTTTATAGAGAAACAATTTTATTAATCAACAATTTTGTATATATAAAGGAGTCTTAAGAAATTTTACTAAAAATAAAATTTTTATTCGGACCAGTAATTATTTAAAATTTAACTTTGAAAATTAAAAATCATTTAGTATTAAAAAAATTTGGGATGAGTTTTAAGAATCAAGTAAGGGTTTACAAAAAAAAGAGGGTCAGAGTTAATTAGAGACGGGAAAAAATAATAAAAATCATAAGATTTAATTATTTTTGGACCTTTGTCAAATAGAAAAGTAGATTTAGAAATTCGTTAGATGGAAAAAAATATCGACTGTAAAACTTTTGATGTGTGCAACTATATCTAAATAAATGAAGAAATAAAAAAAGTTTACAATTTAAAAATTTTATTTTAAAGAATTAAAATAACGTAGCATAGGAAATCTAGAAAAAAAATTGGTAAGAAAAATGGGGCATAAATTTAAAAATTTTGGCAGAATAAAGAAGAAATTTTCAGTAGCAGCAAAGCCAATCGAAACATAAACGTAGCAGAAGAAGTTAAAGAAAATCAAACTCAATTTGTCGACAGGATATAACAAAATTTCATTAATTATTTATATTTTTGTAAAAATTTTATGATTTTTGTTTTATAATTTAGATCTGAACCCACTCCAAAATTGAGATAGAGTATCAAAAGTTTTAATTAATGATTAAAATGCAGATCATTATAATGTATTTATTTTTTAAAACTGACAAATGATCAACAAAGGCCAATAAAATGCATTTTTGTAATAAATTCATTTAATTTTAATAATTTCGCGTCCTTGTGTTCCCGCGTCCTTGTGGCCTCGCGTCCTTGTGGCCCCGCGTCCTAGTGTACCCGCATCCTAGTGTCCCCTCGTCTTAGTGTCCTAAACCCATTTATGTATTATGTTTGATGTAATATTTTTTTGTCACAATATCTGTTTTTTTTTAAAATATTTAAAATAGAAAAAGTTGTTTTGTGCAAGTTCAAAAATGGAAGGGCATAGTGCTTAGAAGTGCTCGCGAGCTTTTTAAGCGAGAATTAAGCACTAAGCTCTTTAGTTAACTGTTTTAAGCACTAAGCACCGATTTTAATAAGTGCTTGTGCTTGCGAGCACAAAAATGCTTAGAATGTTTAGCAAAGCACTAAGCACAGTGCATAACATACGAAATATAAAATTTACACATAACTAATTTTTCTTGGTTTCATAATTTTCCTTTCTCTAGCCAATATTGATAAATCATTTAAATATTTCAAGTCTTTAAATACCATGAAAATGATATTTCTACTGAGGCACCTAATTGCGTAGATATGGTGGATACCAAAAAATAGCACGAAAAGAAAAAATAAAATATATGAAATGTAGAAACGGACAAACATATTTGTCTAAAAGTTTGATTACCCCCAAGGAAAAAAATACCTCCTCAAAAAAAAAAATTATCTACGCCCTAGGAGGCAACTAATATTCGTAATGTAATATTTAAAATGACCAGTTTGATCTCCTGTTCTAAAATTGCACAATTGATATCGATGGGATTGACTTATGCAGGACACTTAACTTTTACAAAGGTTTAACTGCTTTATAGGCAACTATTATAAATCTGTTAAAATTTAAACATGGACCGTAGTTTCAATAACTGGTGTTAATTTTTATAAAAAATAAAACAAAGATAATACAAATAGGTGTATTAAAGTTTAGTATAAAAAAAATACAATAATTTGTAAACTAAATAACAATACAAATGAAAAAAATGGTTGGGTAATTTCAAAAAGTAATTTAAATAAATGTACACAACAAAATAGTTATATTAGAGTAAAAAATACTTTTATAAAGATAAAAAATTGTAAAATTCCCGTAAAATCAAAACTAAGCGAATTATGACTAAAATAAAGTTGATCCCTATTTTATTCGCCGACAAAAAATGTAAAAATCACCCCCTAATTACCACCTCAACTGAAAATAATCGTTACCAATTCACAATTCACTTTAGTACTTGTAATATTATCTAGAAGTTTGATCAGTTTAAAGCGCTTAGTTTTGAAAAAAATGTGAGTCACTGACTGGGTTATTACTGATATTATAAATGCAGAGAAAAAAAAGTTATATTAGAATAAAAAAATGACGTTTATTAAATCAATTTCTGATTAATAAAAATTAGCAATAAATGAACTTATTGACTACGAAAATAACTACAATATATACAATACCTACAAAAATTAAGTATGTGTTTCAAAATTTATAATACGGACCATAGAGCTGTCCAAGCTTTGAACCGATGTTGAATTTATGGCCGTACCAACAAACTATCGACTATTAACACAATTAAATTCTCAATAAATTCAAAATAACAATACGTAATAAGTTTTATATGATTTTCTATGTTTTGGTTTTCATTTAATTAAATATTAATATTTTTTATATTAAATAGGCTAAAATTTCAATTAGAAAAATTTTGGTAAGTTTAAAAAGTTTGTTAGTTTGAAGTTTTATTTATATCTGTGTTGGTTTTATTTTCTAATTTATATTATTAATTTCAATGTAATTTTGTAAAAGAATGAGCTGCAGAATTTCATCATCGAAAAGCGTGCAAAAATAATGTCATTCATAAAAATCGTTATTTTACGTGAGTGATTCAACGTTTCTAGAAAAACATGAATTCCAAATTAATCAGAATAGAAATAATAGACATCCAAAGTCCATCGAACAAGCTGATAAACATTCATAATTATCACGAAATGACTTTAAGGAAATCAGAAACTAAAACTATTATAATTATTTGTTTACAAAAACATAAAAGTACATTTTAATTTAATTTGTTTTGTCTATCGAAAATTAGTTGGAATATTTTTGACCTTTTATGTAACAGTCGAGTTAGAGTAATAAACACCCTTCAACTCTTAAAATTAAGAAAATTTCTATTTTATGAATATTTTGTTAATTAACAAAACAAATTTTTTTTTAATCGAAATGAAAATGAGTTTAAACAAGATTCATTTTATTCAACTTTCTTCATTCTAAAAATTGATAATGTAAATTGTGATTAGTGTGGTTATATAAAATATGCATTCATCATAAAATGTTAATTTTTTATAAGATTTGTTTGTTATAATATGATACCAAATGAATTAGTGGTTAGAGGTGGAGAAATATCGACAGCACTATCGATAACTATCGATAGTCTGGACTATCGAAAATTATTGATAGTTTTTAACGCTATCGATTAATATCGATTGTACTAGATTTTAATTTTCAAAACGAGAAATATACAAATATCGATTTTATTTCTTCGGTTTTAATATTCCAATATAATATGTAAAAACAAAAAAATATATCCTATTTCAATCGAATACTCTAAAGTGACATCTAGCGAGAGCCAACATAGTTTACAAGCTTTATTTATAGGATTCTGTTCACCATGTTAAGTTCAGAGATATTATAAACAGATTGCACTAGCGACTAGGGAGGGAATCACCTACATTTATCAAGTATGAAAACGGGGAATTACAGAAAATGAAAATATAAATCTATAAATACTGTGTGCTAGAGATGTTCGATATTCTAAAAATCGGGTATGTCGCCCCAAAACTTTCCCGACAAGTCCAATTTCGTGACATTGCATCTATTATTTTTTGATAGTGACACTTCCGTTTGACAAAAATTAATGAGTTCTTCCGACGGGTAACTCAAACCCATATACCAAATTTCAGCTGAATCGGTTTAAACCTGTGGCCTCTATCGTGTAAGAATACACACAGACAGACAGACAGACAGACAGACTTTCATCTGGAAATGGTCTTAAACATTTGAGGGGACCTCAAAATGGATTTTTCCATCTTTATCTCGAATTTTTTTTTAGCTCGTTCACAATACTTTGCCTTCTCCGAGGTGGATCGGAAAAAGTAAAAACTCAAAAAATCTCAAATGTCAAAAAATCTCAAATCGCAAGAAATTTCAAAAATCCCAAAAATAAAAAAAATCTCAAAATAGGTAAAATACCTCAAAACCACAAAAAATTTCAAAAATCAAAAAATCTTCAAAACATTTTCAAAAAAAATCTCGAAAAATTTTTAGACGGTTCAAAAACATCTCAAAAATCTCCAAAAATTCTTTAAAAATCTAAAAATTCACGAAGAATTTCAAAAAATTTAAAACGTCAAATTTCAAAAAATTTAAAATAGTAAATGTCTCAGAAACTCAAAAATTTGATCAAAAAATCTCCAAGAATTCAAAGAAGTCAAAAAATCTCAAAAGCTCAAAAAACCTTAAAAAATTTCAACAAAAAAATCTGAAAAATCTTAAAAAACCTCAAAAAAAACAAAAAATATAAAAAAATTTCAAAAAACCTAAAAACACAAATTCAACAAATCTCAAAAACTCTTTAAAAATCTCATAAAATCTCTAAAAAATCTCAAAAGATTCAAAGAGTCTTAAAAAACTCGAATGAATTTCAAAAAAATTTCAAAAAATCTTAAAAAATATTAAAAAATCTGAAAAAACCAAAAAATCTCAAAAAAACTTAAAACACTTCAAAACATTCTCAAAAAAATCTATAATTTTTTAAAAAATCTAAAAAGTCTCAAAGAACCTCAAACAATCTCAAAAAATCCAAAAAAACCTCTAAAAATCTCAAAAATCTCAAAAAAACTCAAAAATATCAAAAAACTTGAAAAAAACTTTAAAAATCTCAAAAACAAATTGAAAAAAAAATTTGACAAAATTGGAAAAGATCGTAAAAAAATTGAAAAAAAACCACGAATTCTTTTTCAGATATTTAATGTTAAAGTTTCACATTTTGACATTTTTTAATTTTTGACAGGTGACAGTTGGAGAAATAATTTTGACTGCCCTGTATAGAGTTTTTTATGGGCTTTCAAATGACATATTGCAATGGGTTCTTCTGAGGGGTAACCCAAACCCCTATACCAAATTTCAGCTCAATCGGATTAAACGTGTGGCCTCTATCGTGGAAGAATACACACACACACACATACACACACACAGACCGACAGACAGACTTCCATCTGGAAATGGTCTTAATCGTCTCAGGGCACCCGAAAATGGATATTTCCGTTTTTATCTCGAAAATTTTTTTTAGCTCGTTCACAATACTTTCCCTTCTAGGAGGTGGGTCGGGAAAGTAAAAGTACCGATACGTATCAAAATGTTCAATATCGATACGATATAATATCTGTATCCTAAGTATTGATCCAAAATATCGAATGGAAAATGTTAGGTTTTCAGTTTTTCTTAAAATTTGGACCGTTCCATTCGATAATTTCGATACAAAATTTGAAACCAGTTATGAAGTGGAAAAAAATAATTGATTATTTTAAGAAGAAACTCTTTTTTTCGCCAATAAAGTAATAATTTATAGGACAATTAGAGGCACACAATGAATTTTAAAAGTATCCAAAAAAATTTTTTTTAACAATCAACATTACATGTTTCATGAAAGTAGTACATTAGAACATAGCTGTTTTAATTTTCGATACGATATTGATATTAAGTATCGATAACCTGTATTATGCTAAAAGTATCGATACAAAATATAGAGTATCGACACTCAAAGCAAAGATTAGTAATTTTTGCTCAAAGTATTGATAGTCTAGAATATCGACACTCAAAGTATCGATACTCTAGAATATCGATATGTATCGAACATCTTTACTGTGTGTACGAATTTTAGTAGAAAGAGAAAGTGTATGGAGCAATTTTTTTGTGAAATCGATAATTTTTTAACAAAAACGTCTTAAAAAAATGAGGGGGTAATCCCACCCAACTTTCCGAACACTCATAGTAAAGTAATTGTTTAATCGATTATTTTAGTTTTTCTACATCAAAATACATTAATACAAGTTTTCTGGATCAAAATGCATTAATAAAATTTGTTTAAAAAACGAAAAAAAAATCAAATTTTTTAATTAAAACAAATCAGAAAAAACAAACCAAAAACAGAAAAATGAGAAAAAAACGAGAAAAAAATAGAAGAATCGAAAAAATCTGAGAAAATAAGAAGAAAAAAAACACGAAATATTGGAAAAATCAGAGAATATTGACAAAAAAATGAAAAATAATTGTAAAGTACGGACAAAACGGAAAAATAAAATTTTTTTAAAATACCAACAAAAAATACGGAAAAATGGCAAAAAACGCTACAAATCACAAAAAACGAAAAAATCACACAAAATTAAAAAATCCGAAAGAATTGAAATAAATCGAAAAAAATCAGAGCAATAAGAAAAAAACGAAAAAAAATCTGAAAAAAAAAAATAGAAAAAAAAACAAAAAAAAAAAACGGGAAAAAAACGAGAAAAAAACAAAAAACAGAAAAATGAGAAAAAAAGCCGAGAATAAATTAGAATAATCGAAAAATTGGAAAAATCAGAAAACATTGGGAAAAAAGAAAAATAAACTTCCAAAATACAGAAAAAACGGAAAAATCAAAAAATTTAATAAAAAAATGAGGGGGTAATCCCACCCAACTTTCCGAACACTCCTAATAAAGTAATTGTTTAATCTATTATTTTAGTTTTTCTGCATCAAAATACATTAATTATATTACCTATCGAATGGTACAAATCCCATTTTAGTATCTTTAATATTTTTAAAGTTATTCAATTTTTTTTAAACTTATATTAAATTTCAAAAAAGAAATGAGGAATTCTACAATTTTTTGAATAAAATTTTGAAAAAAATCACAATGATAGAGTTTTTTACTACAAATTTAAGGGTAATTTTTTTTAAAATTCTTAATATTAATTTTAACCTTAAAACAAATAAAACCTATTTTTGAATAATTTTAAAATCAGTAAATAATTAGTATCTCATTCAATTTTATTCAAAATGGGAAACAGACCTTTTTTTTAGGTTTCTGGGTCAAAATGCATTAATAAAGTTAGTTTAAAAAACTAAAAAAAAATTCAAATTTTTTTTCTAAAATTCATTGAATTGTTTTAATTTTTTTAATTTTTTGCTATAACTTTTACAAATACCACGTTAAAATTATGAAATAATTTACACACATAATACTTTTGGATCCTTTTCGGATATGCTATTTAATTTTTTCATTTATTTTATACTTATTGATAAAACGAAATTACAAAAAATTTAAAAAAAATTCTTAATTTTGGCTATAATAATTACAATTCTAAATTTTAAGAAACTAAAGTACAATTAAAATTTAGAGTTTTATATTATCTTTCGAATGGTGAAAATCACATTTCAATAACTTTAATATTTTAGAAGTTATTCCATTTAGTTTAAAATCGTAATATAATCTTAAATTTCTTGGCCAATTTTTTAAAAATTCCAAAATTTTTGTAATAAAATTTTGAAAAAAATTATAATTATAAAATTAATTATTTTAAATTTTTAATATAAAAATTTAACTAAAAAATAATAATTTAATAAAGATAAAAATTAAAATAAAAACTAGCGGCGAAACTATGCGCAACATGAAAAAATAGTAAAGACAAAATTTATAGAAAATTTTATGTTCTACAATTTTGATATCATGAAATTTTTCATAAAACTCCATAATTTTGTCTCAAAATCTAAAAAAGTCACAAAAATGTCTATATAAATTTTTTTCACGCCCTCTAGCGAAACTATAAGGAATTCAAAAAACCGGTTATGACAAAATGTGTATAAAATTTTATTTTCTACAACTTTTATATATTGTAATTTTTCATAAAAATGCATTATTTTCATTATTTAAGAAAAATATGAAAAAAAAATACTTTTTGATAAATCTGGCAACAATGGAAAAAGTTTTTAAAAATGTTAATCATTCGAAATTAAACTATAACGTATAAAAAATATATGTGTAAAGCTTTATTGCCATCTTGTTTAGTAATGACGTCATCACTTATAGCAACTGTCACTTCCGGTTGTCCGATTAACACTAAAATCTATACAGGTCGTCTCCTTGCTACCCTTAATATGTATATAAAATTTCATTTAAATCGATTCAGCCGTTTAGACGCTATCGTGTTCACACACACACAGACACACAGACACACACACACACACACACACACGCAGATATTGTAATGATTTACTTTATTAATAAACTTCGATCCAAAATATCCCAAAAAGTACTGAATAAAAATAAATAAAATTTTGGGACAATAAATAAGAGTAGATTATCTAGGGCATCAAGGAAAGAACAGAACAAAATATCTTAGAATTTCTGAGAAAGAAAATGAAGAGGCACTAAATAATGAAATTTTTAAGAACCCATCCTTGAGTCACTAGATAATAAAATTTTAAATATGGTCCTAAAATTTTGATCCTCTGTGGCTACTCGTTGATTTTTAATGATTTTCCAAAATTTTCCAAAATATTGTAACTGATTGATGGCGCCCCCAAACGGATTGCGGTATAAGATATCCTTCGTAACAGTTGCTCCATTCATTAGAGGTGGAAGCAGTGAAACCTATTATAACTTGTGTTACTGAGTGTCCGTGCACAAATTGAGACGCAGCGTAGAGCGTAGGGCAGAGCAACATACTTTTCTGTAATCTATTACCTTACCAGCTTATATGGGTAGGCAGCGCAGGTAAAAAAGAAAGGAATAAAGCGATTTAAATAAAATTTTACAAATTAAATAAAACAGAGGGACCTCCTTTATCCCATACAAACTCATTGGTATACGGATACATTTCAATTAACTGTTTTGGGATATTTTTTGGCAAGATAAATTAACGACGAATATATGAATGAACAACAATAATAATTATTTTTGTCCACGACTGTTTTATAATGAAGCCATTTTTGAAGAATTTTCTAACTTAAAATGGTATATAATTATACATTAATAGCAGTGAATAATCATTATTCACTACTTTTTATCACCGCTCTTCCTATGCTTAGCCAATGAGATATAACGATTATAAATTTTGTCCACGACTGTTTTATAAGGAAGCCATTTTTGAAGAATTTTCTAACTTAAAATGGTATATATTATACACTAATAGCAGTGAATAATCATTATTCACTACTTTTTATCACCGCTCTTCCTATGCTTAGCCAATGAGATATAACGATTATAAATTTTATCCATTTTATTAGTAAGCCGCGACTGTCATCCAAATGTCAAATTAATAATTTAAATTGAAATGTCAAAAACTTTTGACTGCAGAATATTTTATTAAATTTTTACTAAATTGTAATAAAATAATGGATTTAGATAGTGAAAATGAAATGTGCTTAACACCTGCACCGCCAGAAGTAAATATCAAGCTCCAACAAGTAAATAATTCTAATTTTTATGCCAACAATCAAAAATTTCAACAAATAATCAGAATATTAATGTTAACGTTAATCCTATTCCTGCAATTAACAACGAATTTTTCAAATGTAACTTTAACATAAATAATTGATGTTAAATTGTAATTATATAATATTAATATACTATCTAATTATGTTATAAATATTAAAAATAATGTTCCATCAATGTTTGCCAATAAAAGTTTATTAATAAATACCTACAGTCGTGGACAAAGTACAGTATTCTACTCGCATATAATGGCTATTATTCACACGGGTGATTTACGAAACTCGCCTGCGGCTCGTGTCGTAAACTTCACCCTTGTGAATAATAGCCATCATTATATGCTTGTTGAATAATATACTATTATCCATTTTATTAGTAAGCCGCGACTGTCATCTAAAAGTCAAATTAATAATTTAAATTGAAATGTCAAACTTTTGACTACAGAATATTTTATTAAAATTTTTACTTAATTCTAATAAAATAATGGATTGAGAAAGTGAAAATAAAATGTGCTTAACACATTCACCACCAGAAGTAATTATGAAGCTCCATACAAGTAAATGATTCTAATTCTTATGCCAATAATCCAAAATTTCAACAAATAATCAGAATATTAATATTAACGTTAATCCTATTTCTGCATTTAACTTAACAAATTTTTCAAATGTAATTATTAACATAAATAATTGATGTTAAATTGAAGTTATATAATATTAATATTCTTTCTAGTTATGCTATAAATATTAAAAATAATATTCCATCAATGTTTGCCTCAATAAAAGTTTGTTAATACATATCTAACAGTCGTGGACAAAGTACAGTATTCTACTCGCATATAATGGCTATTATTATATGCTCGTTGAATAATATACTATTATTGATACAATTAAATTATTTCATTATTATTATTGTTATATTTTTTAATTATTTTTATTTTGTTATTTGTAAATGGGTCATTGGCTACCCCCATAACTTTTAAACGGGTATATGAATTTTTTACAAATTTTTTACAAATTTTTTACAAATTTTTACAAATTTTTTACAAATTTTTTATAAATTTTTTACAAATTTTTTACAAATCTTTTATAAATTTTTCACTAATATAAATTTTTACGAATTTTACAATTTTCGAAATTTTTGAAATCTCCAAATAATTGAATTGAAACTTTTGACATTTTTAAAATTTTTGTAATTAATCGAATAATTTTGTTTTTTGAAATTTTCGATATATTTTAGAAATTGTTGAATATTTTGACATTTTTACCAATTGAAACTTTTGAAATTTTCCAAAAAAATTTCATAGTTTCAAATTTGGATATATTTTAAAAATTTCTGAATATTTTGACATTTTTACTATTTGAATTTTTTGAAATTTTCGATAATAAAATGCATAATTTCAAACTTTATTTAAGTTTTTGAAATGTTTTAGAAATTTTTGAATATTTTGAAATTTTCACTATTTGAAATTTTTGAAATTTTCAAAAAAAAATAGCATAATTCAATTTTTTTTAAAATCTTTATATATTTTAGAAATTTTCGAATATTTTGACATTTATACTAATTGAAAATTTTGAAATTTTCGAAAAAAATTACATAGTTTCAAATTTGGATATATTTTAAAAATTTCTGAATATTTTGAAATTTTCACCATTTGAAATTTTTGAATTTTTCAAAAAAAAATTGCATAATTCAATTTTTTTTTAAAATTTTTATATATTTTAGAAATTTTCGAATATTTTGACATTTTTACTAATTGAAAATTTTGAAATTTTCGAAAAAAATTACATAGTTTCAAATTTGGATATATTTTAAAAATTTCAGAATATTTTGACATTTTTACTATTTGAAATTTTTGAAATTTTCGAAAATAAAATGCATAATTTCAAACTTTATATAAGTATTTGAAATATTTTGGAAATTTTTGAAGATTTTGAAATTTTCACTACTTATTTGAAATTTTTGAATTTTCAAAAAAAATGCATAATTTCAATTTTCTTTAAAATTTTTATATTTTAGAAATTTTCGAATATTTTGACATTTTTCCTATTTGAAATTTTTGAAATTTTCGAAAAAACATTACATAATTTTAATTTTTGATATATTTTAGAAATTTTTAAATTTTTACTACATGAAATTTTTGGAATTTTCGGAAAAAATTGCATAATTTCAATTTTTTTTAAATTTTTGAAGAATATTTTGACACACAATTGAAATTTATGAAACTTTCGATAAATTTTTGAAATTACCGGATTCTTTTTTTAAGATGACATTTTTATTTTATTTTTGAATTTTTTTATCCTTCCTAGGTCTAAATTCATTATAATCAAACTAAAATTACCTAAAATTTTGTCAATTATTTATTTTTAAAAAAATAACATTCTTCCTTTATTTGAGAAAAAGAAACATTTCTAAAAACACCATTTTCCAAGAGTAGAAATTATTTCAACGTTGTTTTACAGCGGGTAAATAAAATCCTGAATCTGCAATGGATTAAAACTACCTAGGTACCAATAAAATAATAATCTCGAATTTCTATTTCTATTCACCCGCACCCAAACCCATCTCTAGACCACCACCATCCAAACATTTTCGGGTATCGAAAAAGTTGAGACACGACGTCTTATTACCCGTGATACTTTTTAGGCTACGTCAGCACTGCACAGGCCACGGTCCATCTCTTTTCGAACTATGTGGGTGCTTCCGACGTTGAATTCACGAGTCGGTGATGTATTCACCTTAATTATATTTCATAATATCTTCATATATCTCATATATTTTTCATATTCATATTTTTTACCTATTTAAATTTTTTATTTTACCGCACTATATAATATTATTTAATTTTATTATCTTATCTTCAAGATCCTATTTTCTTTTCTTTATTACTATTCTTCTTACCACCATCTTCATAAAATTTCTTACATTTCAAACTTCATCCTATTTACTGATTTTATTCCCATACCTATGCCCATTATCAAATTGTTTTATACTTTCACTCTTGATGTGTTTTTTTTTATTTTATAAATCTACCTTCCAGATACTTTAATTATTAACAACACATTAACTAATTTAACTTTAATTCATTTTTTTAACTAAACTTCTTATAACTAATTTAAATTTAAATTTATTTTTGAGTTCCCATCATCAAATTTACGTATTTAATGTCTTTGCTGATGTTTTCTTCATTAATTTGTTTATTTTCTATATATAAATTTGACTTTACGTCGTTTAAATCTTTTTTGAATTCCATTTTTATTTCTTTTGATTAATTTTTGTATCCTTTGTTTTATTTTTCTTACAACTTCTTTTTCTTTTTAGATTATTTATTATTTTCCTATTATTAAAATCCTCTGTATTTATTTTTTCATTTTTTATTTTTGCTTCTATAATTTGTTCTATTTTTCCTTGTTTTTCTATTATCTTTTCTTCTAATTCTTTGATATTCTTCTATCCCTGTAATAGTATCCATTCATTGGTTTTCTAATCTTATCATTCTTTCTTCTGTATCCTGCATTTCATATTTCACTTCCTCCACTTCTTGTTTTATTTCTTCTTTAAATCTTTTTTCTTTTTCTTTTAAAATTTCAATTTTATCATCTTGTAGTCTCCCTATTTCTGTTAGGCCCTCTATCATTTCTATTCTTATTTATTTTTTTGTTTCTTCTATTTAACTATCTGTGTAGTTCTTCAATTCTTCTATTTTTTTTAAACATTTACAATTTGTTTTGTTTAATTTCTTGCTTAATATGATGGTAGTGGGGTTTTCCGGGTTTTCCTACAACTATTGCCAAATGGCGCCATCAATCCTCAGTAAGTCGCTCCGGAGCACCACGGCAAATAATAATAATAGCCGTCCGTTCCTCGCACAAGCCTTTGGCTTCTGGGGTTCAATCGTAAGGGGGTGAAATGTAGGGCGAGTATTATTATTATTATTATTATTATTATTATATGTTTTCTTATATTTCTTTTTGACTATTGTCCAATTTCTTCTACACATCTTGCATTTCTCTCTTCATTTTCTTACTATTTTTATCCAATTTGTTATCCATTTTGTGCTTATTTGTTTTCCTATTTCATTTATCTGAATCATCATAACTTTTAGTACATCCACATTTTCTTGTTCTTCCTGTTTCTTTTGTTTTACCTGTACCTGCTCTTATTTTTGTTCACCTATACTTTTTACATCAAATTCTTCCACATTTTGTTCCTGTATTTCTTCCTACTTCCAACTCTTCCTCTTCTTCCAATTTTCCTACTTTTTACCATCCCTTATTTTTAGAAAATGTTTTTTTTTGACCATAACGAACCTGGTAACTCAATCCTTTTCTTACAGATGTCCTTATCAAAAATTTTATGTATATAAAAATTATAAAAATAAATACTTAAATGAATTCAATATAAAAAATTAATTTTGCAATTTTTTTGTCTTCTCCTCTTTTTCGATGCTACTTATATCTCTTTGGTTATTATTTATTTTCCTTCTTCTTTGTCTCATTTTGTAGATAATTTCCAGGATCTTCTTTGTCTTCTTCGATGCTATTTGCTACTATTCTTCTGATTTTTTTAACTCCTCTTTGGTTATTATTTATTTTCCTTCTTCTTTGTCTTATTTCTTAGATAATTTCCAGTTTCTTCTTTGTCTTCGATGCTATTTGTTACTATTCTTCTCATTTATTTAACTCCTCTTTGGTTATTATTTATTTTCCTTCTTCTTTGTCTCATTTTGTAGATAATTTCCAGTTTCTTCTTTGTCTTCTTCGATGCTATTTGCTACTATTCTTCTGATTTTTTTAACACCTCTGCTTATTATTTATTTTCCTTCTTCTTTGTCTTATTTCTTAGATAATTTCCAGCTTCTTCTTTGTCTTCGATGCTATTTACTAGTATTCTGATTTTTTTAACTCCTCTTTGGTTATTATTTATTTCCTTCTTCTTTGTCTTATTTCCTAGATATTTTCCAGTTTCTTCTTTGTCTTCGATGCTATTTCTACTATTCTTCTGATTTTTTTAGCTCCTCTTTGGTTATTATTTATTTTCCTTCTTCTTTGTCTCATTCTCTAGATAATTTCCAGTTTCTTCTTTGTCTTCGATGCTATTTGCTATTATTCTTCTGATTATTTTAACTCTTCTTTAGTTATTAATTATTTTCCTTCTTGTTTGTCTTATTTCCTAGATTTTTTCCAGTTTATTCTTTGTCTTAGATGCTATTTGCTACTATTCTTCTGATTTTTTTAACTCCTACTTATTTTAGACCCTATATTTTTATCTCCTTTTTTTGCTCAATAAAATTATATATTTTTTTTTATATTTCCAAATTGAACTATAACATTTCTTTTCCTTCAATATATCTTTGTAATTATTCCTTTTTTTTTAGTTATTTTAGTGTCCCATAAAGATATTTTCTTTAATGTACTAGTTATTTGCTGCCTCTTTAAATGCTTTTCCGATTCATATATTTTGTTTAAATTCCAATTATAAATTACAATTAGATTATCGATATCTGAATGTTATTATAAATACGATGAAGTAACAATCTAATTTAAGTAATGAATATATATTTTTGATAAAAATTTTTTCATTTTGGTTCAGTAGTGATTGTGTGGTGAATTAAATCGTCGTTCTTTTTGATTTTAAATTAAGTCTCGGTAAGACATATTTATATCTTTTTGATTTTTGTTTTAATTTTAATTATTACAGATTCAATGGCTCATAGAAGGAAAAAGAGACCATCAGTGTGGAAATCAGTTAGCAATAAACCTACAAATCGTTCCCAGACTGTCTTAACTCCTACAGTAATTGTGAAACACTATGTATCTATTTCAGTTCAAACTGATGAAAATTGTATGAACTAATAATAATAATAATAATAATAATTTACATTAAAATTGCGAAAACGTTTTCTTTAACTTACACAAATTTAAAAGATTCTAGTGATATAGTTGATGTTTTTTTTTCAGTGCCAAAGAAACGAAATTTTGGTATTCAAGATTTGGAATCCGTTGCACGAATATCGAATCTTCCAATTGTTGAAAGAGGATTAAATTATGCTGAAGGATTCTACAAAAAAATTAAGGTATAGTCCCAAAAATACATATAAGATTAAATAAATCATTTTTAAAACTGATCAAATGAGAAAGAAGATGATTGACTAATGAATATGAGTTAAAGATATTCTTAATACTTTTTTGGATGTATATTTGATATAGTTTTCTATAATTATTACTATATTAATTTTTATTTGTTCAGTTTTTCCAAAGGTTCTTTAATGGGTCAGTCCCAAATAAACTGTGACAGCTTATTTTATTTTTAATTTTATCGCTAGACTGTGGGGAATATTTTACAAAAACAGGGGAGGAAAGGTGTGGAACCTCCCAAAAAAATGGGCCAAAGTTTTTTTTTTGGTATTTCTTGAAAATCTTTGGAAATTTGTAGTTTATGCAGGATATTGTTGGAAAGGATATTTTGCTCAAGATCCATATCCTCTGTTAGCTCAAATGAATGCCCCAAATAGCACAGAGACGTTTAAAAAACATCTTAAAAACATACACGCCCAACCATCGGGACTTTTTAAAAACGTTCGTTAAAGTATCCGAGAACGTTTATATGACGTTTTTCTATAGTGCAAATGTCACAACTTCTAACGTCACATAGACGTCGAAAAAAGCCGTTTTAAAATCGTTTCAAAACGGACTAAATAAATGGTTCGACAACAGACGTTTTTTGGACGTCTTTTAAAACGTCCACTCTGGATGTCCTTTAAAGTAGCCAAGAACGTTTATAAGACGTTTTTCTATAGTGCAACTTACAAAAACGTTTAAAAAATGTAACTTTCTGACTTTTTATCAAAACATGCTTTTGAGGACCGAAACAAAACGTTTTCGGAAGGTTTATACTGAAATAAAACGTTTAAAAAACGTCCCTTTCATGATTCTTTCTCAAAACATTGTAGACCTAAAAACAACGCCTTTTGGACGTTTTTACAGAGGTTATAAAAACAACTTACAAAAACGTTTAAAAAACGTAATTTTCTGACTTTTTCTCAAAATATACATTTGAGGACCTAAACTAAACATTTTTTGAACGTTTTTACTGGTGGTTTTAAAAACGACTCAAACAAAACATTTTAAAAGCATCCCTATTGTGATAAAAAACCTTTTGACATTCACGTTAAAAAAACATTTAAGTTTTTTATCGTAGGTTTTAAAAACGTCTGAGTAGTGTAGCTTAGAACACGTTTTTTTTTAATTTATGATTTCGGACTTTTTGTCAACATGTTTTGGAAGTTTCTTTATGTTCCTTTTAAAAACGTTCTTACACAAACGTTTATAAAACGTTTTATTTTGGTCCTCGGACGTTCTGACGTTAAATGGACCATAAAAAACGTCAATTGGACCTTTTGTGGGGTCAATTCAAAGTACCTACTACTGTTTTCAAATCACGCATTTTTTTAGACTAGAAAATTTCTTCAGAAAACATATATATGGATGCTGATAACTCAAAGAATAAAGGAGCAGCACCCATTCCTCCTCATTCCCCATCTTAAATTCCATAAGAAAACGGATCAAAAGTGGAATGAGACCTGATCAAAGCGGATCGAGACCTGATCAAAGCCGATCGAGACCTGATCGAGATCTGATCAAAAGAGAATCCCCATACTTCTATCCACTTTTGATCATCTTTGATCCGCTTTCAATCCGCTTTTGATCATCTTTGATCCGCTTTCGAAACGCTTTCGATCATCTTTGATCCGCTTTGATCAGGTCTCAATCCGCTTTTGATCCGCTTTCGTATGATGCAACTTTTCTTAGAATCGTATGATGCAAGTCTTCTTAGAATTTAACGCAATATTTCTTGAATGAACCTTATGGGATTTAAAGTGGGGAATGCGGAGGAAAGCACGAATTTACACCAATCAAACGTTAATTTAAAGGAAAATGACCTTGCACGGAAGATACGGCAAATAAACCTCGATTAAAATATTTGATATAAGTGATTACTCTTTCCAAACGACATAAAATCGGATAAAACGGCTTACATACCTATCCTAACTTTTTGAGCTCCACTTGGTGGCATAATAACATAATGTATACAGGGTGATCAAAGTTTATAACTTCAAAACTATTTAATTTATTTAATTTTCTGAAATCAGCTTCTCAGGATGAATCTAAAAATTTAAAAAAAATACAGGGTGTTCCAATTAAAAAAAAACATAATTCTCATATTGTGGTATATTTTACCATGCAAATTGTAACGCCACTGGTGTGTATTTGCAAATTAATAAAACCCTTTTTTTGTATGTGTTTTTCGGTAGACACCGTTTACCTGTTTGATACCATTTTAATAAATACACAGTTATCTTTGTATACTCGTAAATGAACTTACCAATTAAAGTTAATATTAGTTATTGGGAAAGCAAGTTTTATTTAAATATCCCACACATATGTATTACTTTCCTGGAGAAACCAGTATAATTAAAATAATTTTTTTTAGCTTGTTGTCTTTTCGGATATAAATTTCTCTGGGAGAACCAGCTTAAAAAAATGTTGAGTTTTTGCTCTACAGTGGATACGAACAAGTCGGCGCCGGACAATTCGGAGTAAAATAACTTATTAAATAATATAATGTATTAAAAAGTAATTTTTTACCATTCAAAAAATTATAAAATTTAATTCTGAAACTCGCAGAACATATACTTCATGCATTAATATAAAATAGTAGTTTGTACAACAAGTGCGCAAAGCGTCACTTTTCCCACGAGTGCAGAAGTTTGTGGGACAAAATTGATTTTATTTTGTAGGAATACAGCACAGATGCGACAACACAAGTTTATAAAGAGCGAATTTTTAAAATTCTTTAAGAAAATTCTAGATGATATTTTTTTGTTGAGTCATCGACCAAAATACTTTAATTTAATCATATCATATCACTTTTTGACTTAAATTTCATCTCCAGTTTTACTATCTAATATTTCATTAGTTCTTATCTATTATTTTTTAGAATTCTAATTCGTTAATACACTGGACATTTGATTCAGCTGAAACCTCAGCCCAATCTGTCTTGGAAAGCGCTACACCAGCAATTATTTTACTACAAGGACCAATAACATCGTTGGATCAAATTATTTGTAGAAGCTTGGACATTGTGGAACATACTGTACCATCCATTAATTTACCCCCAGAAATGGTAAATAAATCAGTATTTTTAATCATTTGATAATCAAGCAGACTTACTTCTACCATTTACTTTTGATACTCGGATACTTTGGATAGCTAAATAAGAGATTTTTTGTTTTAGATTTACTGGAATACAAAACAATACATGGTGGAAGTAGGAACAAAAATTGCTCAACCGGTTCTCAAGAGAGCAGATTCAATGAAACAGATTGGAGATACTGTGCTAGCAAGTAAATATACCGCTTTTGCTGCCAATAAGTTAGATGGTGCTCTGTATGTAGCAGATAAATATGTCGACAGATATTTACCAGATGCAAACGATAAAACTACAGAAAGTGAGTCATTATTAATAAATGCAACCGGTTCTTTATAGTGTGAGGCCAGCGGCAAAATTAATACAATGAATCAATTTTTAAGCGCTCGGAATAAATTCTTTCGGCTTCCCATCTTATGTAGGTTTTGAGCACTATATTTTTGAACTTAAATATTATAGTTTTTACTTTCGGGGTCCATCAAAGGGAAAGTATAGTGAACGAGCAAAAAAAATTGAGATATCGATGGAAATATCCATTTTGAGGTCCCCCAAGAAGATTGAAACCATTTCCAGAGTATGGTCTATCTGTGTATCTGTGTGTCTGTTTGTCTATGTGTCTATGTGTAATCTTCCACAACTGCCGAACCCTTTGACCAATCAAGCTGAAATTTGGTATGAAGGGTTGGATTTTTTGCAAAATATTGTAGTGCAAAGTTTTAGAGCATAAAATTTCCTACAATTTTTGTATCAAACTTTTTCCAGAATTTCCAATAAATGCGCCACTAGAGGACGCGCAAAAAATGTTCATGTAGGTATCGTACTTTTTTCAAATTTTGAGGACAAACAATACACTTTAGTGCAAAATTTTCTTGTGCAAAGTTGTATTTTGTAATTAAAATAATCCTATTCTCTACAGCCGAGCCGAGAAAGTTCTGGGATGACACAGCCGATTTTTTCAGATAGGTATTATTTGAATTTAATTACTAGTTTTATAGATGTTTACAAATTTATAAATAAATATCGGTGGTCATTGGTATAAAAAAATGTTGTTTCCAGAGCTAAATTGTCCGATTGAAACTGCTCTGCAACGTTTATAAAACAACAACAAACTAAATTTACAATTTTTTTTATACTCTGTAAGAAAATTCTTAGAACCAATTTATAAACCAATTTGGTGACAAAACTAAATAGTAACTATTGCGATTTTATTAAAATAAAATAGTTTCTGTAGAACCGTAATAAAGCGACATTAAAATAAAATTGTACCATATTTTTAAAATTATTAGGCAATTTTGTTAAGAATATTTTAATGCCATTAAAGACTTTTTTACTACTAAAATATCCATATAGGCAGCAATTTAGGTAACTTTAGACCGTTTTACTAATATTTTAGACAGTGGAGACTTTTTGGACAATTTTAGATCATTTTAGATTATATTGAACAATTTTCTGATCAATTTATGTAACTTTAGTCCGTTTTATTATTATTTTAATCCATTTTAAGACAATTCTAGACCATTTTGGATAATTTTAGATTATTTAAAAAAAATCTCTGATCAATTTAGGTAACTTTGGTTCAGTTTTCGGGAATTTTAGACCATTTTGGACAATTTTAGATTATTTCGGACAATTTTTAGTGATTTTAGACTATTTTGAACAGTTCTTTGATCAATTTTGATCGATTTAGGTAACTTTAGACCGTTTTACTAATATTTTAGACTGTGTTTGGACAATTTGAGACTTTTTGGACAATTTTAGATCGTTTTAGATTATATTGAACTATTTTCTGATCATTTTATGTAACTTTAGTCCGTTTTATTATTATTTAATCCATTTTAAGACAATTCTAGACCATTTTGGATTATTTTAGATTATTTAAAAAAAAATCTCTGATCGATTTAGGTAACTTTGGTTCAGATTTCGGGAATTTTAGACCATTTTGGACAATTTTAGACCAATTTTGATCATTTTGAAAAATTGAAGTAACTCTAAACCGTTTTATTATTAATTTAGACAATTTGTAGAAGATTTTGGACAATTTTAGATTAGTTTGAACAAACCTCAGATCCATTTTAGGTAACTTTAGTCCGTTTTATTATTATTTTAGACGATTTTGAACAATTTTAGACCAATTTTGATCATTTTGAATAATTGAAGTAACTTTAAACCGTTTTATTATTAATTTAGACAATTTTTAGAAGATTTTGGACAATTTAAGATTATTTTGAGCACTGATAATTAATTCACACAGTGGAACCGACATTTTTTGACCCTGTTCTTGTCTATTTGTCAAGATGATTTAAAATATGGATTTCATGATATCGTTCCTAATTTTTATATAGAAAAAATTTCACCGCCGGCATTGGTAGATAATTTTTTGGTTTTATGTAAACGCGCCCATATGGACGGCGCATCCCTGCATATAGGAGTCGCCCCAGTTCAATAATAAGTCAATTAAAAAAATTCTATATCTCACTAATATCTGAATATCTACACGATGAATTTATAATATATGCAATTGTCTATATCTGTTGTGAAACACTTTGTTCGGCATGGAGAGGGAAAGATTTTTAATAAACTCTATTTTTTTTTGGCCCAATAAAATAGTGCTACTTATAGAAGAGTTTGGTTTCAATTATTCGTAACTATTTATTACTTTAATTAATCGTAACTATTTATTACAATAATATTTGTTGCTTCGGCAGCTGGCCCTTCGAACTTTTCTCTTGTATCTAAAAACAGTGAAGAGAAGAAAAATATAAAATTATAAAATATATAAATGTACAAACTAGCTATTAACATAAAAAAGTTTACTTCTTCTTCCTTCAAAATATCTTTATATATTCTATAGTAAATAATAAATAATGTTTTAACAATATGCATATTTTAGAAGTTGAAAGTAATGCAGGAGATGGTCCCAAAGGTAAAGCTATCAGTACCATCCATAATGCAGATAGATTTTCCAGAAAACTTAAACGACGCTTGACGCAAAGAACAATTGCAGAAATGAAAGCTCTTAAACAACATAGTGCAGAAGCAGTACATGTCCTTACATACGTTATTGAATTGGTACGTCCTAAATAGAAATTAAACAACTATAACCAATTAACTATCTTTTTTGTAGATTGCTACAGATCCTGTTTTGGCATATCAAAAAGGGAAGGAGCTGTGGTCAAGTTTGAGTAAAGATGAGCCTGAAAATCAAGCGAGACCAGAAAATTTGGAACAATTAATAGTTCTCTTATCCAGAGAATCAGCTAGAAGAATCGTACACTTGATTAATATGTCAAGCAATGTCCTTACGAAACTACCCAAAAAGCTGTCCTATTCTATCAGTGCCATAATCAGAAAGTTGTTGAGTGCTACAGATGTTGCTGTTAAGGTAAGTTTAATTAAAGATATAAAAATTTTTAGCATTTATTTTGATTAAATTTCATTCTTTGTAAGTTTCTACATTTATTACCGTTATCCTCATTATTTAAAGTTAATATGTGAACAGATTAAAATTAAAATTTTCCAATTTTTTTTGTATAGAGAATAATTATTGAATCGTCAACTTAAAAATTTTTCATTTTTATTTTTTAAATTTGTGGAGTACCCTATAATAGAACAATACAAAGTAGTGTTAGATACAAGTCAATGGGTACGATAACTATTATAGTCCAAGAGCTGGCACCAATTTTTGGGTAGGTATTTGAGGCAAGCTGAAAACATCCCCTATTATACACAGAAATCAACCCCTAAATTTTTAAAAATATTATTTTTTTTGGTCAAAAATATATTTGAGGCAACAACTTTTGTTTCAAAAATTTTTTATAGGACTCATACTTTTGCCGCTATATCCAAAATTTTAAAAATTGTTTTTTTTTTTGTTGTGAAAGCATTCTGACTCAAAATGTATACAAAAATTGAATATTTTTGCATGTTAAAATTAATAAAGGCTAATATATTAAAGTAATGATTAAAAAAATATAAAATTACAAAATCAGATGTATTGTGATAAAATAATTATATAACTAAAAAATTATAAGTACAAAAATATAAATTTAATTCATTTCACGTCAGAAGTAGATAAGCAAAGACAGTTCTGGCGCATTTATTGATCTCAACAAGGCATTTGACTGTGTTGACTCTCTATCTCCGTTATTAGTAGCCAGATTTAAACAGGACAAACGGCATTGTATTATAAATGTGACGTGGAACCAATACGCAAACAAAAATTATGCGCAGAAGTCAAGACTAATGGGCCTTAATCGCAAACTTCGTTATTATTGGTCCAAATTGAACGCGGAAAAAGGCGGTATATTTGAAATGTGGTGCAGAATATATATTTAAATAAATATCTTGTCAGAAACCAAAGACCAAAGGCATTAGCGTCAAACTTCGTTATTAGTAGTCGGATTTAGGTGGGACAAACGGTATTTTACTTGGGACACCTCATAGATTAAATACGTAAAGAAAAATTTGAAGCAGTTTCTGAGCGTCATATTTTTGATATTTAAATACTTTTAATTCAGTAAATAAACCAATTTTAAATCTTTAAAATATTTTAATGTGAATTTTATGATTTTATAGTATACCAAATTAATTCTTTTTTATTATGAAATCATTTTTAAAGTTAAAAATTACGCAATAAATATTTATCAAGAATATTACCATGTTTTCTTATCTAATTGATAAAAACGCGTGCATATAAACGCGTTTTCATCATATTTTATCTTATTTTAATCATTGCGGTTTCCTGCTTAATTGAGGTGTATTGTTCGTTCCTTTAAAGAATTGCGGTGCCAGAAAGCTGAGATAAACTGATTATTGTTCAGACTTTCCTTTAATACAATTTTAGCTAGTTCAGCTACTATCAGACTGATGACGCTACTACTCACCTATATAGTTTCCTTTAATATAATTTTAGCTAGACGGGAATATTCGTATCTTCGTTGCTATTGGTCCGATTTACGTGGGAAACCGCGCTATATTTGAAATGTGACGTAGAATCATACATAATATGTGAGATCGCCTGGCAGGTAGAAAGTCCCACCAAAATGATCTGTCTTTTTAAGGATATTATTTTTTAATTATAAATAATACCGTATTAAAATTTCAAGTTGCCTCAAATACATTTTTTATATTTTTTTGCAAAATGATTTTACACGCGCCTGGCAATGCTAAAACCCCGACTAAATCGTCTGGTTATTTTTTTTAAACTCTTGAAACATTAAACTACAACATGTAAAAAATTCGTGTTACCTTAAATTCATTTTTGAAAAAATATAATATTTTTAAGAAGTTAGGGGTTGATTTAGCCCCGCTACCCGCCAGCCAGGTCTGCATTTCTGTGTTGCGGTATAATAGGGGATGTATGGGACAAGTTTTCAGCTTGCCTCAAATACCTACCCAAAAATTGGTGACAGCTCTCCTACTACTCCGTTAGTATCGAGCTTTATACTATTTCCTACTTCTAACAATACGTGTCCTTGTCTTATTTCGAAGGTTCTTCGTATGAGGTAATTATATAATAGTTTTGTCAAAGGTCTGCAGTATCCAAGTTTGATTGTTTTATATATTAGTCCTTCTTGCCATGTTCCTGTAGATTGTCTTCTTTTGACTAGCTAGTCTTATTAATTATTGTTCATAATTATGTTGTATAAATCCAAATTGAAGTTCTGGCAATGTTCCTTTCTTCGTTTAATTTTCTCAGTATGATTCGCTTCGTTATTTAGATCATTTAATAGGTCTGTAGTTTTTTGAAATCCTTTATTTTTGTCTGGTGAGGCTAGCATACACCGATTTACTTTTTTGTATAATACCAGTAAATTTTGAATTTAATTTCTCCGTGTAACCTTATTTTGGTCTTAATTTTTGTTTGTCAACTTCATTCTTATCGTACTTTATTAATTGCAATCTAAAGATGTCGTGTGATAAAACAACATGTGATGAGATGTCGTGGAACTTTTAAAAATATGTGTTTATTTTTCAATATGTTGATTTTCTAATTTTAGTCCATTTAAAAAAAATTGTGTAGCACCCAAAAATGTAAAACTTTTTCATCATCTCCAATAGTAGGAGAGCTAGCGAACCATCCGACTAACCCGTTTCCCACAAAGCTAAAAAAATTTTTAATGATGTTTTATTATCAGTCAATTAAGAAAATACCGTTCTGGCAGGTATCTTGCAGTTGCGTCATTATCTCTTAAAATTTTGAAAATGTAAAAAAAAAATTTTTTTAATCTACTCCCACAAGGATACAATTTTAATATGTTACAATTTACATATGTTTAAGCGACAAAAAAAAAATTGACAACCTATTTTGAGGGTTGCAAGTATGTGCCAGACGATAGCAAAATTGCCATCGGGATAGTAATTCATGACCTGCTCCCACAAGGCTAAAATTTTGAGGGTATGTTCTTTCAATTGTTTAAAACGTATATGTAAGTAGCCAGGATATTTGCAAGAATATGCCAGACGAGTATACAGGATGTCAAAGATTTATTAGTACAGTTTCATAGCACATTTGAGATACGATAAAACTTTCCTTTTCTATTTTTAGTTTTTCCTGTATAACTTGAGAAGGGCGAAAGTCCCTGTAGATTTTTTGAGACCAAAATAGATTTCTTTTTTTTTCCCATTTACTATCCCGATGGCAATTTTGCTGTCGTCTGGCACATACTTGCAATCCTCAAAATAGGTTGTCAATTTTTTTTTTGTGGGAGTAGATAAAAAAATTTTTTTTTTTACATTTTCAAAAATTTAGGGGATAATGACGCAACTGCAAGATGTCTGCCAGAACGGTATTTTCTCAATTGACTGATAATAAAACATTATTTAAAATTTTTCTTTTCCGACCCACCTCCTAGAAGGGAAAGTATTGTGAACGAGCAAAAAAAAAATTCGAGATAAAAACGGAAATATCCATTTTCGGATCCCCTGAGACGATTAAGACCATTTCCAGATGGAAGTCTGTCTGTCGGTCTGTGTGTGTGTATTCTTATACGATAGCGGCCACACGTTTAATCCGATTAAGCTGAAATTTGGTATAGGGGTTTGGCTTACCCGTCGGAAGAACCCATTAGTTTTTGTACGACTGTCAAACGAAAGTAGCACTATCAAAAAATGACAGATGCAATATGTCACGGAATTGGACATGCAATATGTCGTTTGAAAGCCCTTGAAAAACTATTCAGAACAGTTAAAATTATTTCTACAACTGTCACCTGTCAAAAATAAAAAATGTCAAAATTTGAAACTTTAACATTAAATATTTGAAAAAGTATTCGTGGATACTCGTCGGGAAAGTTTTGGGGCGATACAACCGATTTTTTTTAGCTTTGTGGGAAACGGGTTAGTCGGATTGGTTATCTTCCTCTGCTTTTTAGTTTTGTTTTTTTTTTTGATTTTTGTTATTTCATTTCGTTTCCTAGAGTGTCCATATGGAAAAGGCCCAGCAGACAATCATTTCGATACTCAAAACTCAAGGATACTTACTCGCAGTTGGTATAAAGACTGTGAATGACCAAATTAGTGAATATTTGGTAAGTTTCTTTTGCCTTATGCTCGTGTTAATATGAACGAACTCTATAAGTTACAAACTTGATTTGTTGTTGAAGAATGTCGTCACCACTAACCAAAACTACACTTTTTAAAACACTCTACGTACGTTTCGCTAACTATGTTAGCATCATCAGGAGTTGATGAAGGAAACGTACGTAGAGTGTTTTAAAAATGGTTCCCAATTCCCAATTCAACAATTTTTTTGTTAATTTCGGATATATTTTATTTGCTTAATCCAAAAATAAATTTTTTCGTTGTAGCTCTAGTTTTTGAGATATATTGTGACAAAATTTTGTGTAAGAAACAGACATTTAGGGTCGTTTGCACCAATGTTTTCTCAAAATGTGATCTTATACAAGTTGATCTTACTTAAAATTTAAGTAATATGTTGATGCTATTTTTGTTGCGTCTAAATTTCGAGAATATTTTAATATCAATTTGATGAGATACAATTTTGGCAGTGGCAGTAATAATCAATATCTTAAAAACTAAAGCTTGCTCCGAGAATCTGTATTCCAATAAATTTATTAACCTTCTTTATTTTAGGAACAAGTAACAGAAAATTTGGCTAAACCAGAAGCAGAAGAAAAGAAAAAATCAGCTCTTGTAATACCACAGATAAAGGTTCAAACACCCAAAGCCACAATTGTTAACTCAAAACCAAGTACCAACGGAATTGAAAATACCTCATAAATATCGTTATATATTTATACTATATTATGTATTTAATAACCTAATAAATCAACATGTCAAATGATTGTACATTTGTTATGAGCTTTCTTTAGATATATTCTATTTTTTTACAGGTATTCTTCTTTTTTCCATTAATTAATCTTCTAGCATGTTCCAATCGCGTCCTTTTAAATATTATTTTTTATTTCTTTACAATATTTCAACTATTTCTGATATTATTTCTTCTAGTAATTGATCGAACCATGATTTAATCTACATAACAAAATTGTGAATGTATATAACAGAATGAGAAGCTTCAATTTTTTTAAAAAGTCTTGATTTATATTTTTTCAAGAATTTTATAACAAACCACATCCTGGATACTTTTAAATAAAACATATTTTTTTGTTTAAATCTATTAAATTAATTATATGACTGATATATTTTTAATGGGGTTTTGGTTTGTAATATTTTTAATTAACAAATATATGATACATAAATCTGTAATTAGTTTTATTAGTAAATACCAGTACAATAATAATAAATGTATATATTAATACGCAAAGAAAATTTCTACCCTTTTTAAGGATAATTTACAAACAAAGGAGTGTGAGATTTTTTCTAGTTAAAGTTTATATACACTATCGAGTGCTAAAGCTAAAATTGATACGATAGTCGAATGGGCTAAGGGGCTGATATTAAAAGGCCAGACTCTCGAAGGCGTGGGTTTAATCCTAATAATGTCACCCATTTTTATTTTTTTTTAGACAGTGTTTTATTTTTTTTATTGTAATTTTAGTTTTGATGTGAAAATTTCTCTAGACGTGTTGGACGATTTTTGGATAAGTAGAAAATAGCTAAAAATAGAAAATTTTGGTGAAAAACAGGAAAAAATAGTAGAAAAATAGAAAAAATGGGAAACAATAGAAAATCGGAAAAAATAGGTAAATAAGGAAAAAAAATAGGAAATTGTAGCAAAATAGGAAGAATAGGAAAAAATTGGAAAAAATATAACAAATATAGAAAAAGAGAAAAAATCGGTATTAACAGACAAAAGTAGAAAAAAATATAAAATAATACGTAAAAATAGGGAAATATAGGAAAAATGGGAAAAAAATAAAAAAATGTAAAACATTAAAAAAAATAGGAAGAAATAGAGAAAATGGGTAAAATTAAAATTAAAAAAAAAAACAGGAAAAAACGAGGAAAAATAGAAAAAACAGTAAGAAATAGTAGAAAATAGTAAAAAAATAGGAAAAAACTGGATAAATAGGGAAGAATAGAAAAATAGGAAAAATGGGAAAAATCCAAAAAGTAAGGAAAACAGGCAAAAATAAAAAAGGGAAACAATGGAAAAATGGGGAAAATAGGAATAAAAAAAAAAATGGGAAATTTGGAATAAAGTAGGCAAAAGTAGATAAAAAATAGGAAAAATTGGAAATAATAGGTGAAAATGTAGGAAAAAAAACCCTGAAAAATAGAAAAAGTGGGACAAAAATTAGAAAAATTGGAAAATATAGAAAAAAATAGATAAAAATGGGAAAAAATTGAAAAAAAAGAGATAAATAGTATAAAATAGGAAAAAAACAGATAAAAATGGGAAAAATTAAAAAAAAAAAACAAAAATAGGAAAACTTGGAAAAATAGAAAAAAAAACATGAAAAAGTAGGAAAAAAATGAAAAAACAGTAAAGAATAATTAAAAAATGAAAAAAATTACGATAAATAGAAAAAATGGAAAAAATAGAAACAGAAATAAGTAGGAAAAAAAAGAAAAATATAAAAAAGGGAAAAAGTAGCAATAAATAGGAAAAAATAGGAAACTAGGGAAATGTAGGCAAAAATAGGGGAATGGGTAGAAATAAAATAAAAATGTTATAAATAAGACAAAACAGAAAAAAATAAATAAAAATAGAGAAAATATAGAGTAAAATAGGAAAAATTGGAAAAAACATGCAAAAAAATCGAAAAAACCGAAAAAAAGTAAAAATAGAAAAGTAAGGAAATAGTGAAAAACAGGTAAGAATAAAAAAAAGGAAAGAAAAGGAAAAAATGGGGAAAAATTGGAATAAATAAAAAAATACAGAAAAATAGGAAATTTGGAATAAAATATGCAAAAGTAGAAAAAATAGTAAAAACTGGAAATAATAGGTGAAAATATAGGAAAAAAGGAAAAAGTAGGGAGACAGAAAAAATAATAAAAATAGAGAAAAATATGAAAAAATGAGTATAGACATAAATTTTAATGAATTACGGTCGAATTTTGACCACTGGGTAACTACTAGTAACAATAATATTGAAGAGGGGGCAATCTCACCCAATTTTCCGAACATTATTCGTATAAAAAAGTAATATTTATTTGAGTTTTCACAAGGTCACTAAATTTTCCACTTCATTTATTGAAATATAATAAAACGATCAGAAATCTCAATTTTTTCATTTTTCATTGAATCTGGCAAAGCTAGTAAAGGAGCAGCACTGATTCCTCCATATTCCCTATGTTAAATCCCATAAGAAACCGCCAAGGTCCACTTTTGATCATCTTTGATCTGATTCTGATCAGCTTTTATCCGCTATTATTTTTTTTACAATTCGAACAATAACTCAAAAAAATACTCACATCCACACATCATTCTAAAAATGGTCTAAATGGATATAGATGACCTGAAAACGTAAAAATTCGTTAAAATTCAAATATCGAAAAAAATCATTATTACACTTTCCCTCTTGTGTTTGAAAAGTAAACATTTTAGAAAAATATTCAGGACAAAGCTTTTTAGAGCCTCCGAAGAATCAAATTTATCGTAAAATACACCTGATCGTCTAGAATTGTTAAAGAACCAATATTAAGATGTTATAGTAAAGTTTGATGCAAGTAAAATAATAAAACACAGAAGAACTTTAAAATATTTCCATGTAATTACTATAAAAGAAAACCGATGAAACATTATTTTATTCTACCCCTATTTATATATGTGAGCCATTCCCAGAGACCTCCGCCACTGGGTAAACACACATTTTACTAATCTGTATTTTCTGTTTTTGTATTTATTTTTAGTTTTCTTGCTTTGCATAACCTTTTTATGTGTGTGTTTTTAAATCACTTTTATTTAATAAGGTCAACAAATTCCCAATCGCGCACTTAGAAGATGAGATGCCCGCGGGTCTATAGCCGTCTGCGAAAACATTGGGACCGTATTAACATATTATTGATAATGATGATTATTTGTCATACAAAACGTTATAGAAAATGTATTTTATGATACAGCACTGAATTTGTCTTTAAATTCTCTATTAATATTTTTTAATCATGACGCAGGCCCGTATTGAAAAAACAGAAGTTGATGGTAGAACGAAATGTTGCCTTAAAGATTTAATGATACACTATTATAGAAAATTCTGCATAAAAATTTTTCTTGTAAATGTTTTGATTTTATCTATATATATAAAATTGTCGTGTGGCTGACTGACTGACAATCAACGCACAGCCTAAACCAGAGGTGATAGAAACGTGAAATTTTCAGGGTAGTTTCCTTTGGTAGTGTAGGGGAGCTCTAAGAAAGGAATTTTGAAAATTCGCATTTTAACGGGTTCAAAATTGGGGTTAAACAAATATTGACCCTAAACAAATATTGACCCGCCCGAGTAAGTGCGTCAACCAAAAACATATAGGGTGATTCTTTTAGAGGGGAGTGGCTCTCTCCCCTGAGGGAGTGCAAATATTTTACTTTTCGACCCACCTCCGAGAAGAGAAAGTATTGCGAACGAGCTAAAAAAATTTTTCGAGATAAAGATGGAAATATCCATTTTAAGGGCACCTGAAGATGATTGAAACCATTTCCAAATGGAAGTCTGTCTGTCTGTCTATCTGTCTATCTGTCTATCTGTCTATCTGTCTATCTGTCTATCTGTCTATCTGTCTATCTGTCTATCTGTCTATCTGTCTATCTGTCTATCTGTCTATCTGTCTATCTGTCTATCTGTCTATCTGTCTATCTGTCTATCTGTCTATCTGTCTATCTGTCTATCTGTCTATCTGTCTGTCTGTGTGTATTCTTCCACGATAGAGGCCACACGTTTAATCCGATTGAACTGAAATTTGGTATATGGATTTGGGTTACCGGTCGGAAGAACCCATTAGTTTTTGTACGACATCTGTCAAACGGAAGTGTCACTTTCAAAAAATGACAGATGCAATATCTTACGGAATTTGATATGCAGTATGTCATTTGAAAGCCCTTGAAAAACTCTATTCATAACCGTCAAAATTATTTCTCCAACTGTCACCTGTCAAAAACAAAAAAATCGGTTGTGTCGCCCCAAAACTTTCCCGACGAGTATCCGCAAATACTTTTTCAGATATTTTTAACATTTTTTACAATTTCTTTTAACATTTTTTAATTTTTATTTTGCCTTTTTTTAGAATTTTTATCATTTTTTAGCTCATTTTGCTTTTCATGTATTTTTGTGCATTTCTTTGCATATGTAATTTTTTTTGCATTTTTTTGCGTTTTTTTTTGCTTTCTTTGTAAATTATTTACTTTTTGGGATTTTTTTCGGTTTTTTAACGGTTTTAGCATTATTTTAATTTTTTTCAGCATTTTTTGAGTTTTTTAGATTTTTTGGCATCTTTTTGCATTTTTTTAAAAATCTTTAGAATTTTTATCATTATTTTACATTTTTTGATTTTTTGGCATTTTTTTTGCGGTTTTTTTTCATTTTTAACATTTTTTAGCATTATTTTACTTTTTTTCAGCATTTTTTAAACTTTTGTTTTAGATTTTTTTGGCATTTTTTAACATTCTTTACAATTTCCTTTATCGCTTTTTTTTAACTTTTCAGTTTCTTTAGAACGTTTAACATTCTTTATCTCATTTTTTGCTTTTCATGTATTACTGTGCATTTCTTTATATGTTTTTTCATTTTTTTTTTGTTCGTTTTTTTGCATTTTTTTTTATTTCTTGGGATTATTTTTGTAAAATTTTGCGTTTTTAGCATTATTTTACTTTATTCCGCATTTTTTTTACTTATTTTTTTTTAGATTTTTTTAACAATTTTTAAACTTTTTTTGCTTTTTGTTTAGAATTTTTATCATTTTTTAGCTCATTGTTTGCTTTTCATATATTATTGTGCATTTCATTGTATATGTTTTTATTTTTTTTTGCATTTTTCCATTTTTTATTGTTCGTCTTTGTACATTTTTTCCATTTTTTGGGCTTTTTTGCATATTTGTTCAATATTCAATACAATCATCACAGAATTTAAAAAGTAGGGGAAGGAAACAGGTATAAGAAGGAAACTTTTATTTATTCCAACATCAACGCGGACGAAGTCACGGGCAAAAGCTAGTTTGAAATAAAGACGATAAAGGGCGCAAATGAAAAAATACATTTTGCAAATGAAAAAATACATTTTTGGGTTTCCTTGTATAATCTGATAATGATAATAGACAGAGTTATTATTTAAAGCCACTTTATTGTGCTATTATTTTTTTTTAATTTGACTACCTCTGTAACTTTTACTGTTCCTAATATACCAATTCGAGACATCCTGTATATAGAATTTTGCTATTTAAATTTATAAGAATAAGTGGATTGATTTTTAAAACATATTAAGAAATATAAACTATGAAATATTTTTCTGTCATTTATTTATTTAAAGCATACATATCATATACGGTTTTCTAAATCTTAAAAACTATAAAGTTGTCTTATAACAAGAAAG
Organism: Neocrepidodera transversa; assembly: GCA_963243735.1. Lineage (NCBI taxonomy): Eukaryota > Metazoa > Arthropoda > Insecta > Coleoptera > Chrysomelidae > Neocrepidodera > Neocrepidodera transversa. The sequence goes on along the minus strand of OY725346.1, from coordinate 7,915,244 downwards.
AATAGTGAATAAGGACAAAGTATAAAGAAATAACGTCTCTAACTCGATAGTGCATCAAGAATCGGCAGCAATAAATAGTTCCTCCGAAAGCAATAAGATAAATCTAAAATCTCGCGTTCTCCGAGGAAAAATTCCAGATAGAAAAAGGAAAAAAGAAAATATCAATTTACACATAACACAATAAATCGGGAAACAATTCAATTTGCATGCGAGCAATTCATTTTAGTTTGTGCCCGTTTAAGACCGCTGCCGTTGCCTCGCCGCCTCCTTCCTGCGGCCAAAATAATAAAATAGTGCCGTTTGCCGCCAACCAACAATCTTACTCGAGGGGATAGAAGAAAAAAATATTTCCGGAATATATTTAATTCCTTTATTTGATCTACTACACCAGGGGCGAATTTAGAGAAAATGCTAAAAAAAAACTATTTAACCATCCAAAAGTTTATAGATTCGTATTTAGGCTTTCACTTGACCGTCATTTAAAAATTGTTAAAAGCTTTTGAATAAAATAAAACTAACAATACAATTTCTTTAATAATTGCAATTAAACAATATGTAAGAAAATATGATGTAACGAAGTTACTAGAATATTATCAAAATAACAGATTAATTTCATTTTGACATCTCAAATTCTAATAAATAAGCAATTTGAATATAAAATTGAAGTAGTAAACTATTCTGCGCAAACTCCAAAGGTACATTTTTAGATTCAGTTTTTATGAGTTATTTTTGAATATGGAAACAAATATTTTAAATTCAGCAATACAGGATGTTGTTTTGGAAATGACCAAATTTGTACATTTTTTGTGAAGTCGGACCTGGATTTTGTTTTTTATGAATATCTCAATGCGGTTAACGTATGTCTGTTTCCCAATGAAACACCCTGTATATAAAAATAAATCCCTGTTTCCTGTGGTCACGCCGTAACTTTGGAACTACTTTACCTGTTTTATTCATCTTTTTTTTTTAGTTTTCTTACAGAAAGAAAAATTAAGAAAATTGCGCAAAAAATTGGATAATTTCGGAAAACTTAACGACTATTTTAACTTCTCTTGTTTGACAGTTTGCGCGTTTGATTGGACCGATTTGGCTAATATTTTTTTAATGTTCGTAATAGTCCGAATAAAGTTTTTAGGGAAAAAAAAAATTGCCCGGAAAATTGTAAAATTGGGAAAATAAAGGAAAATAAAGACAAACAGGGAAAATAAACAAAATGGAATAAAATAAAGGAAATAGTGAAAAAATAATGAAATATAAAGAAAAAAATAGAGAAAAATAGGAAAAAAACCGGATAAAAATAGGAAAAAAAAGAAGAAAAAATTGAGAAAAAAGGCGAAAATTAAGTAAAATCAGAAAAAATAATAAAAAATAGAAAAAAATTGGGAGAAATAGGAAACAATACGAAAAAATAAGGAAAATAAAATAAATAGTGAAAAATAGAGATAAATAAAGAAAAATTAACAAAAAGAAAAATTGGAAAAACTGGGAAAAATAATGAATGAAAGTAAAATATCTGAAAAATTGGGAAAAATAGGAAAAAATCTGAAAAGTTGGGAAAAATAGAAAAAGTTGGGAAAATACAGAAAAAATATATACAAATAGAGACAAACATTAAAAATGGTGAAAAATAAAAAATAAGAAAACATAAAAAATATGGAGAAATAAAGAAAATATGAAAAATTGGAAAAATAAGCTAAAATAAAAAAAAAAGAAAAAACAAGAAAAAATTGAAAAATAGTAAGAAATAGTAAAAAAATAATAAAAAACAAGAAAAATAGGAAAGAATAGGAAAATATAGAGAAAAATAGGAAAAATGTGGAATGCATGCTAAAAAATTGGGATAAAAGAGGCAAAAATAGAAAAAAAAATAGTAAAATAATAGGGAAAAAGGAAAAAAATAGGGAAAAATAGAAAAATTTAGGCAAAATAAGAAATATTTCAAAAAATCGAAAAAAAAATGGAACAAACCGAATAAAATAGGGAAAATAGAAAAAATAGAGAAAAATAGTAAAAAACAAAAAAAAAATAGATAAAAATGAGAAAAAACAAGAAAAAATTTGCGAAAATGGAGAAAAGGAGAAAAAATAGAAAAACAGTAAAAAATAAGAAAAGCATAAGAGAAATAGCGAAAAAGAAAAAATGGAAAAAAAAAGAAACAGAAATAAGTAGGAAAAAAAGAAAAACAGTTAAACAATAGGATAAATGGAAAAAGTATTGAAACATAGGGAAAAATAGGAAACTAGGGAAATGTAGGCAATAATAGAGGAATGGGTGGAAAAAAAAACAATAAAAAAATTGTAATAAAAAGACAAAACAGAAAGAAATAAATAAAAATAGAGAAAAATATGAAAAAATAAGTATAGACCTAAACTTTAAAAATAGGGAAAAATAAACAAATATAAAAAAATAAAAAAAAACAAAGAAAAATTGGAAAAACTGAAAAGAAATCTGAAAAAATTGGGAAAAATATAAAAAAATCTGAAAAATTGAAAAAAATAGAAAGTATTTTTGAAAAATACAGAAAATAGAGAAAAACATATACAAATAGTGACAAATATGAAAAAAATAGGAAAAAATGATGAAAAACAGGAAAAATGGAAAGAAATAGTAAAAAAAGGAAAAAACAAAAAGAGAGGGAGAGAGATATTAAAACGCGTTTAGAGTAACGTAACGAACTTCATTCATGAACGGGTCTCCCGACCGCACAAACTTTTTTTCGTATGTTATAGTCCTGAAAAAGTTTTCAGGACAAAAAATTCGGGACAATTTCAACGGAATTTTGTTGCAACTCGGAATTTTATATAATTCCGAGTTGCAACCCGGAATTTTGTAAAATTCCGAGTTACAATTCGGAATTTTGTATAATTCCGAGTTACAACTCGGAAATTTGTAAAATTCCGAGTTGCAACTCGGAATTTTGTATAGTTCCGAGTCATAACTCGGAATTATTCAGAATTTTGTAAAATTCCGAGTAACAACTCGGAATTTTATATAATTCCGATTAAAATCTCTGAATTTTGTATAATTCCGAGTTACAACTCGGGAATTTGTATAATTCCGAATCAAAACTCGGAATGTTGTATAATTCCGAGTTGCGACACCGACATTTGTAGAATTCAGAGTTGCAACTCGGAATTTTGTATAATTCCTAGTTACAACTCGGAATTTTGTATAATTCCGAGTTGCATCTCGGACTTTTGTATAATTCCGAGTCGCAACTCGGAATTTTATATAATTCCTAGTTACAACTCGGAATTTTGTATAATTCCGAGTTGCATCTCCGACTTTTGTATAATTCCGAGTCGCAACTCGGAATTTTGTATAATTCCTAGTTACAACTCGGAATTTTGTATAATTCTGAGTTACATCTCGGACTTTTGTATAATTCCGAGTTCCAACTTGAAATTTTGTATAATTCCGAGTCACAACTCGAAATTTTGTATAATTCCGATTTGAATCTCGGAATTTGGTATAATTACGAGTTGCAACTTGGAAATTTGTATAATTCCAAGTCGCAACTCGGAATTTTGTTTAATTCCGAGTCACTACTGGGAATTTTGTAGAATTCAGAGTTGCAACTCGGAATTTTGTATAATTCCGAGTTGCAACACGGAATTTTGTATAATTCCGAGTCACAATTCGGAATTTTGCATAATTTCGAGATACAACTCGGAATTTTGGATAATTCCGAGTTACAACTCGGAAATTTGTATAATTCCAAGTAGCAAGTCGGAATTTTGTATAATTCCGAGTCACAACTTGGAATTTTTTGTAATTCCGAGTCATAACTCGGAATTTTGTATAATTCCGAATTGCAACTCGGAATTATGTATAATTTCGAGTTGCGTCCATTGGTTCAGGTTTAAAGGAACTTCTAGACACATTTGAATTTCTTTCAAAATTTTGTTGAAAACTTTGGTTAAATTCGTTTGGTCTATAGGAAATTGTGTTTTTCATTATAAAATTACCCCCTTTTTCTCAAAGTTACCCCTTATTTTCTCATTTTTGTAATATTTTCCTCTTCCTTCAAACTTTCCCCTCTTTTCTCTCAAATACTGTCACTTTTTGTCTCAAATTTCCCCTTTTTTCTCACATTTTTCCTGAAATTACCCCATTTTTTCTAAAATTACTCCATTTTTTTCCAAAATTACCCTATGTGTTTTCAATTTTGTTACTTTTTCTCAAATTTCCCCTCTTCCTCCAAAATTTCCCCTCTTTTCTTCAAATTTTCTAACTTTTTTGTCTTAAATTTTCCCTCTTTTCTTTCAAATTTTGGCACTTTTTTTTCCCCTTTTTTTCTAAAACTACCCATTTTTTCTCATAACTGTCAGTTTTTGTCAAATTTCCACTTTTTTTACGAAAAAATCACTTTTTTGAGTAATTATTTTTTTCTTTCCCCCATTACCATTGGTAATGATAGAAAGGGGGAGGGAGAAAATTGGAAATAAAAAGTTGGGACAAAGATTTACATATAAAAAATTGGGGAAAAAATTTGAAACTAAATAAGTAGGGGGAAAAAGGCTGCGGCGAAAAGTGGAAAAAAAGTAGAGGAAAAATTTTTAAAGAAAAATTTTAAAATTATAAAAAATTAGTAAAAAAGTGGAAAGAAGTTTTTGACACAAAGAAATAGGAAATTAGTAAAAAAATGTAGGAGAAAAAGTGGAAAAAAGTAAGGGAAAGGGTGGAATTAAAAATTAGGGAAAGAAGTGGAAAAAAGTTTAAAGGAGAAAAAGTGGAACAAAAAAATAAGTAAAAAATGTATGAGAAAAAGTGGAAAAAACTAGGGGAAATGATAGAATACAAAAGTAGGGAAAAGGATAGAATAAAAAAGTGGAGGAAAGGATAGAATAAAAAAGTAGGGGAAAAGTGAAAAAAAAGTAGGGAAAGTAGAAAAGTTTTAAGGAGAAAAAGTGAAACAAAAAGAAATTTTTAAGAAAGTAGGGGAAAGAGGGTGGATGAATAATGGGAAAAAAGTTAAAAACATACAGAAATTAGTGAAAAAACAGGAAAAAATGAGTTGGGGAAAAGAGGAAAAAAAGCTTGAAACTAAAAATTACTAAAAAATGTAGGGGTAAAAGTGTAAAAAAATGTCTAAAACAAAAAAATGGGGGGAAAAAAATGAGAAAAATAAAGAAATGCTAAAAAGTAGAGGAAAAAAAGATGATGGAAAAATTGCGGAAAAAAATTGAAATAAAAAAATAAAAAAAAATGAGTCGGGGAAAAAGTGAAAAAAATTTTGAAATATAAAAAAATTAGTGAAAAAGTAGGGGAAAAAGTGGAAAAAAGTAGGAAAAAAATGAAAAAAAAATGGGGAAAGAAGTGCAAAAAAAAAGTTTTAAGGGGAAAAAGTGGAACAAAAAAGTTTGTCACAAAGAAATTAAAAATAATGTAGGAGAAAAAGTGGAAAAAAAGTAGTTTAAAGAGTGGAATAAAAAAATAGGGGAAAAAGTGGAAAAAAATAGGGGAATGTGAAAAACATTAGGGAACTAAGTGGAGAAAAATTTTAAGGGGAAAGGAAAAGTTATATTTTCTTTTTTTTAATACAAAGGTTAGATTTAGATAGTCAAGACTTCTTTTAATAAAATAAATATAAATAGTGTTATATTTTCTTTTTTATTAACACAGGTTAGATTTAGATAGTAGATTTTGGTAGTTTATTATCGAAATGTTGGTAGAATACGGTTTATTGAAAACGGTAACATTGGATATTTGACCATAAAAAATAGTCAGTTTTATGCGATACATCAGATGAATAGGATGAAGAGAGAGAAGAAGACAATTGTATGGTCTATGGATAGAACTATTTCGAAACACTTCTTATTGAAAACTGTCTTCGGTGTATCATTTTCAGGAAAATTGCACTGAATATGATAAAATATGTTCAAAATGTGGATAAAGGTGAAAAAAGAAACTGAAACTAAAAAAATGCACGATAAAAAAGTAGAAACAGTAAAATTACTGGCCAACTCTTACATCCTACAAAGGTCATTTATCCTGCACACTCTGGCACATATTGTTAATTAATCTATTAAAAGTTTATATAAAAATAATAATTCTTATTCACATAAATATAGTTTTATTTTAATTGGGACTTGAAAAAATTATGGCTAAGTACCCCGTACTTCCTAATGATAATTAAGGCTCTACCGTCCGCTGATTTGTTGGACTGATTTAGGGGTCCAGCTCATGCTGGATTATAGCAACATATTTAATTTTCTACTTTATTTCTAAATATTCTTGGTATTACAAAACATAAAGCTAGGATTGTATGCAAGTCAAATTTAAAAAAAAATAAAAACGAAAAAACTACAACAATTTAAAAACTATAAAAATACTACAATTTCCTGGTAACTTTTACGGGTTCTGAAAAATTATAATAACATTTTACATGCATACAATCCTAAATTTAACCTTTATCTTTAATCTGAAAAAAACAAAATTGTATTTTTTTAAAAGATAACCGAGTAATCGTGCACGAGCGCAAGTTATACAAACCTAAATTTCGTATTTATTCATGTCCATTCAGTATAAAGCAATATTGTAATAATAAAAATTTACAAATAATATAGAACTTTAATTGATAATTTAAAATATTGCAGAATTCTGATACTGGTATCTTAAATAAAAAAAAAGACAAACTGAAAGTAGCTAAGGAACGTGTAGAAAACTTTTAACAGCTAAATTCTGTTCGCGGGTGTGGGAAGGATAAAAAGTATATCGCTGACGAGTATTTGAACGCTTCACCAACCACATTTCATTTTACAGAAAAACTTTACGTCTGTCTCGGTATTAGCAAAGACCGACGGGCGACTTGTGCACTACGTCCATTTTCTTTTTGCTTCTTTTACGCTTTTAACCAGAAAATTGTTCTATTATCAGATATTAAGCGGACACAACATTGTTTCTTTCAAATATAAATGATTTTGTTTCTAGGAATTTCGGTATTATTTTTGTTATAGTTATTAGGAGCATATTAGAGGTCTAATTAAATCTAATAATAAATATTGTCCTACATATTTTTCATTCAATTTCAATTATGGTATACCGTAATGCAGTTAACGTGTTACTGATTTTTTCATTTGTATTTAATACTGAATAATATTTATAATAATAAAATATAATAATTAAAGTGTACAAATTGCTACCATCCCCCAAACAAAAATTTAAAAAAATCGGTTGTGTCGCCCCAAAACTTTCCCGACGAGTATCCACGAATACTTTTTCAGATATTTAATGTTAAAGTTTCAACTTTTGACATTTTTTTATTTGACAGGTGACAGTTGGAGAAATAATTTTGACTGTTCTGAATAGAGTTTTTCAAGTGCTTTTAAACGACATATTACATGTACAATTCCGTGACATATTGCATCTGTCATTTTTTGATAGTGATACTTCCGTTCCGACAGATAAACCAAACCCATATACCAAATTTCAGCTCAATCGGATTAATACTTCTTCAGATATTTAATGCTGAAGTTTCAAATTTTGACATTTTTTTATTTTTGACGGGTGACAGTTGGGAGAAATAATTTTGTCTGTTCTGAATAGAGTTTTTCTAGGGCTTTCAAATGACATATTGCATGTCCAATTCCGTGACATATTGCATTTGTCATTATTTGATAGTGGTACTTCCGTTTGACAAATGTCGTACAAAAACTAATGGGTTCTTCCGACGGGTAAGCCAAACCCCTATACCAAATTTCAGCTCAATCGGATTAAACGTGTGGCCTCTATCGTGGAAGAATATGCACAGACAGACAGGCAGGCAGACAGACAGATAGGTTTCCATCTGGAAATGGTCTTAATCGTCTCATTGGACCCGAAAATGGATATTTTCGTTTTTGTCTCGAATTTTTTTTTTAGCTCGTTCACAATACTTTCCCTTCTAGGAGGTGGGTCGGGAAAGTAAAAATTTGTGAAAAAACTCAGTTATTAAATTTCAAAATCGTCAAGATTTTTGATAACATATTTCAAAAATTTTGATACAAAATTATAAAAATTCCTATTAAAAATTTCAAAAATTTGATGAAAAAAATTCAATCATTAAATTATAAAATTATCATGAATTTTGAAAAAAAATTCAAGGATTTTGATGAAAAATCGTCAAAATTTCTTACTTCACAATTTTTAAAAAAATTCAAGACTTTTGATCACATATTTCAAGAATTTTGATACAAAATTGTAAAAAATTTTATTAAAAATTTCAAAAATTTGATGACAAAAATTCAATCATTAAATTATAAAATTATCATGAATTTTGAAAAAAAAATTGTTATGAATTTCGATAAAAAATTTGAAGGCTTTTAATGAACAATCATCAAAATTTCTTACATTTAAAATTTTTAAAAATTTCAAGACTTTTGATCACAGATTTCAAGAATTTTGATACAAAATTGTAAAAATTTCTATCAAAATTTTAAAAAAATTAATGAAAAAAAAATTGAATCATTAAATTATAAAATCATCATGAATTTTGATAAAAAAATTCAAGGATTTTAATGAAAAATTATGAAAATTTCTTGCTTTTAAAATGTTTAAAAATTTGAAGACTTTTGATCACCTATTTTAAGAGTTTTTATACAAAATTGTAAAAATTTCTGTTAAAAATTTCAATAATTTGATGGAAAAAAATTAAATTATAAAATCGTCATGAATTTTTAAAATTTTTTAAAATTTTAAGACTTTTGATTACCTATTTTAAGAATTTTTATACAAAATTGTACATATTTCTATTAGAAATTTCAAAAATTTGATGAAAAAAAATTCAAGTTTTAAATTATAAAATCGTCATGAATTTTGATAAAAAAATTCAAGGATTTTGATGAAACGTCATAAAAATTTCTTACTTTTAAAATTTTTTAAAAATTTCAAGACTTTTGGTCACAGATTTCAAGAATGTGGATACAAAATTGTAGAAATTTCTATTAAAAATTTAAAAAATTCGATGAAAAAAAAATTATCATTAAATATCAAAATCGTCATGAATTTTGATAAAAAATTTCAAGGATTTTGATCAAAAATCATCAAAAATTTCTTACTATTAAATTTATTTAAAAATTTCAAGACTTTTGATCACGCATTTCAAGCACTTTCATAAAAAATTGTAAAAGTTTTTATTAAAAATGTCAAAAATTTGATGGAAAAAAATTAAATTATAAAATCGTCATGAATTTTGATAAAAAATTTCCAGGATTTTAATGAAAAATCATCAAAATTTGTTACTTTTAAAATTTTTTAAAAATTTCAAGGCTTTTGATCTCAGATTTCAAGAATTTTGATACAAAATTGTAAAAAATTTCTAAAATTTTTAAAAAAAAATTCAGTCGTTAAATTATTAAATAGTCATGAATTTTTTTGAAAAAAAATTTCAAGGATTTTGTATGAAAAATCATCAAAATTTCTTATTATTAAAAAATTTCAAAGATTTTGATGAAAAATCATCAAAGTGATCAACATTTCTTACTTTTAAATTTTTAAAATTTCAAGAATTTTGGTCACAGATTTCAAGAATTTTGATACAAAATTGTGAAAATTCCTAATAAAAATTTAAAAAATTTGAAGGAAAAAAATCAATCATTAAATTATCAAATCGTTATGAATTTTGATAAAAAATTTCAAGGATTTTGATGAAAAATCATCAAAATTTCTTACTTTTAAAATTTTTTAAATTTTCAAGACTTTTTATCATAGATTTTAAGAATTTTGATACAAAATTGTGAAAATTCCTATTAAAAATTTCAAATATTTGACGAAAAAAAAATTCAGTCATTAAATTATAATATCGTCATGAATTACGATAAAAAATTTCAAGGATTTTGATGAAAAATCATCAAAGTCATCAACATTTCTTACTTTTAAAATTGCAAAAAAATTCAAGACTTTTGGTCACAGATTTCATAAATTTTGATACAAAATTAAAAAAATTTCTATTAAAAATTTAAAAAAATCGATGAAAAAAAAACTCATCATTAACTTTCAAAACCGTCATGAATTTTGATAAAAAATTTCAGGGATTTTGATGAAAAATTATCAACATTTCTAACTTTTAAAATTTTTAAAAATTGCAAAACTTTTGATCACAGATTTCAAGAATTTTGATACAAAATTGTCAAAATTTCTATTAAAAATTTCAAAAATTAAACGAAAAAAAAATTCAATCACTAAATTTCAAAATCGTCATGAATTTTGTTCAAAAATTTCAAAGATTTTGATGAAAAATCATCAAAGTGATCAACATTTCTTACTTTTAAAATTTAAAAAAATTTCAAGACTTCTGGTCACAGATTTTAAGAATTTTGATACAAAATTGTAAAAATTTCTATTAAAAACTTAAAAAATTTGATGAAAAAAAATTCAATCATTAAATTATAAAATCTTCATGAATGTTGATAAAAAATTTCAAGGATTTTAATGAAAAATCATTAAAGTCATCAACATTTCTTACTTTTAAAATTTAAAAAAAATTCAAGACTTTTGATCACAGATTTCAAGAATTTTGATACAAAATTTTGAGAATTTCTACCAAAATTTTCAAAAATTTGATGAAAAAAAAATTGAATCATTAAATTATATAATCGTCATGAATTTTGATAAAAAATTTCAAGAATTTTGATGAAAAATCATCAAAATATTTGAGTCTTAAATTTTTTTAAAAATTTCAAGACTTTTGATCACCAATTTCAAGAAGCTTGATACAAAATGGTAAAAATTCCTATTAAAAATTTCAAAAATTCAATGAGAAAAAAATGCAATCACTAAATTTCAAAATCGTTATGAATGTTGATCCAAAATTTCAAGGATTTTGATGAAAAATCATGAAAATTTCTTACTTTTAAAATTTTTTAAAAACTTCAAGACTATTGATCTCAGATTTCAAGAATGTTCATACAAAATTGTAAAAATTTCTATTAAAAATTTCAAAAATTAAACGAAAAAAAAATTCAATCACTAAATTTCAAAATCGTCATGAATTTTGTTCAAAAATTTCAAAGAAATTGATAAAAAATCATCAAAATCATCAAAATTTCTTACTTTTAAAAATTTTTTAAAGTTTCAAGACTTTTTATCACAGATTTTAAGAATTTTGATACAAAATTGTGAAAATTCCTATTAAAAATTCCAAATATTTGACGAAAAAAAAATTCAGTCATTAAATTATAATATCGTCATGAATTACGATAAAAAATTTCAAGGATTTTGATGAAAAATCATCAAAATTTCTTACTTTTAAAATTTTAAAAATTTCGAGACTTCACAGATTTTAGGAATTTTGATACAAAATTGTAAAAATTTGTATTAAAAATTTCAAAAATTTGATGAAAAAAAATTCAATCATTACATTATAAAATCGTCATGAGTTTTGTTAAAAAATTTCAAAGATTTTGATTTAAAATCATTAAAGTGATCAACATTTCTTACTTTTAAAATTTTAAAAATTTCAAGACTTTTGATCACAGATTTCAAGAATTTTAATACAAAATTGTAGAAATTTCTATTAAAAATTTAAAAAATTCGATGAAAAAAAAACTTATCATTAACTTTCAAAACCGTCATGAATTTTGATAAAAAATTTCAGGGATTTTGATGAAAAATCATCAAAATCATCAACATTTCTAACTTTTAAAATTTTTAAAAATTGCAAAACTTTTGATCACAGATTTCAAGAATTTTAATACAAAATTGTAAAAAATTTCTATTAAATATTTTTAAAACTTGATGAAAAAAAATTCAGTCATTAAATTATAAAATCTTCATGAATTTTGATAAAAATTTCAAGGATTTTAATGAAAAATCATTAAAATTTCTTACTTTTAAATTTTTTTAAAAATTTCAAGACTTTTGATATCAGATTTCAAGAATTTTGAGACAAAATTGAAAAAATTTCTATTAAAAATTTCAAAAATTTCATAAAAAAAAATTCAATCAGTAAAATTCAAAATCGGCAGAAATTTTGATTAAAAATTTCAAGGATTTTGATGAAAAATTTTCAAAATTTCTTATTTTTAAAATTTTAAAAAATTTCAAGACTTTTGATCACATATTTCAAGAATTTTGATACAAAATTGTGAAAATTTCTATTAAAAAATTCAAAAATTTGATGAAAAAAATCATTCATTAAATTATAAAATAATCATAAATTTTGAAAAAAAAATTCAAGGATTTTGTATGAAAAATCATCAAAATTTCTTATTTTTAAAATTTTAAAAAATTTCAAGACTTTTGATCACTTATTTCATGAATTTTGATACAAAACTGAAAAATTTCTATTAAAAATTTAAAAAATTTGATGAAAAAAAATCAATCATTGAATTATAAAATCGTCATCAATTTTGATCAAAAATTTTAAGGATTTTAATGAAAAATCATTAAAGCCATCAACATTTTTACTTTTAAAATTTAAAAAAGTTTCAAGACATTTGATCACAGATTTCAAGAATTTTGATACAAAATTGTAAAATTTTCAAAAATTTGATGAATCATTAAATTCTATAATCGTCATGAATTTTGATAAAAAATTTGCAGGATTTTAATGAAAAATTATCAAAATTTCTTACTTTTAAAATTTTTAAAAATTTCCAGACTTTTGATCACCTATTTTAAGAATTTTTATACAAAATTGTAAAAATTTTTTTTAAAAATTTCAAAAATTAAATGAAAAACAAATCAATCACATTTCAAGACTTTTGGTCACAGATTTCAAGAATTTTGATACAAAATTGTGAAAATTCCTAATAAAAATTTCAAAAATTTGATGGAAAAAAATCAATCATTAAATTATAAAATCGTCATGAATTTTGAAAAAAAATTTCAAGGATTTTGATGAAAGATCATCAAAATTTCTTACTTTTAAAATTTTAAAAATTTCAAGACTTCACAGATTTTAGGAATTTTAATACAAAATTGTAAAAATTTCTATTAAAATTTTCAAAAATTTGATGGAAAAAAATCAATCATTAAATTATAAAATCGTCATGAATTTTGAAAAAAAATTTCAAGGATTTTGATGAAAGATCATCAAAATTTCTTACTTTTAAAATTTTAAAAATTTCAAGACTTCACAGATTTTAGGAATTTTAATACAAAATTGTGAAAATTCCTAATAAAAATTTCAAAAATTTGATGGAAAAAAATCAATCATTAAATTATAAAATCGTCATGAATTTTGAAAAAAAATTTCAAGGATTTTGATGAAAGATCATCAAAATTTCTTACTTTTAAAATTTTAAAAATTTCAAGACTTCACAGATTTTAGGAATTTTAATACAAAATTGTAAAAATTTCTATTAAAATTTTCAAAAATTTGATAGAAAAAAAATCAATCAATAAATTATAAAATCGTCATGAATTTTGTTCAAAAATTTCAAAGATTTTGATGAAAAATCATCAAAGTGATCAACATTTCTTACTTTTAAAATTTAAAAAAATTTCAAGACTTCTGGTCACAGATTTTAAGAATTTTGATACAAAATTGTAAAAATTTCTATTAAAAACTTAAAAAATTTGATGAAAAAAAATTCAATCATTAAATTATAAAATCTTCATGAATGTTGATAAAAAATTTCAAGGATTTTAATGAAAAATCATTAAAGTCATCAACATTTCTTACTTTTAAAATTTAAAAAAAATTCAAGACTTTTGATCACAGATTTCAAGAATTTTGATACAAATTTTTGAGAATTTCTACCAAAATTTTCAAAAATTTGATGAAAAAAAAATTGAATCATTAAATTATATAATCGTCATGAATTTTGATAAAAAATTTCAAGAATTTTAAAGAAAAATCATCAAAATTTTTGACTCTTAAATTTTTTTAAAAATTTCAAGACTTTTGATCACCAATTTCAAGAAGCTTGATACAAAATGGTAAAAATTCCTATTAAAAATTTCAAAAATTGAATGAGAAAAAAATGCAATCACTAAATTTCAAAATCGTCATGAATGTTGATCCAAAAATTTCAAGGATTTTGATGAAAAATCATGAAAATTTCTTACTTTTAAAATTTTTTAAAAACTTCAAGACTATTGATCTCAGATTTCAAGAATGTTCATACAAAATTGTAAAAATTTCTATTAAAAATTTCAAAAATTAAACGAAAAAAAAATTCAATCACTAAATTTCAAAATCGTCATGAATTTTGTTCAAAAATTTCAAAGAAATTGATAAAAAATCATCAAAGTCATCAACATTTCTTACTTTTAAAATTTTAAAAAATTTCACGACTTTTGATCACAAATTTCAAGAATTTTGATACAAAATTTTAAAAATTCTATTAAAAATTTAAAAAATCTGATGAAAAAAAATCAATTATTAAATTTCAGAATCGTCATGAATTTTAATAAAAAATTTCATGGATTTTGAACAAAAATCATCAAACTCATAAAAAATTGAGGTTGGCTAAAAAAAAATAAGTTTTCATTCGGTAGACTTAATTTTGAGTTATCATCAAGGTAAAATCGTAAAGTTTACAAGTAAAAGTAAATCCAGGAGTCGAGCTACTGGCCTCCACCTCTATAAATTTTTAAGCAATAAATATCAAATACAGCTAATAAAATCCTAACCCCAATTTAACTTTTTTACTAATAATAATAATATTTTTGAAGTAATTTGCTATTTCCACCATTATTAACATCCAATATAGATCCAACATATTTATACCAAACATGCGAGTATGTCTTACATTTTAGTAGTCCTTTTGTATCTACTGGTCCTAGAATTGTTCCTTGTAGAATACCAATTTCTACACTAGTTAGATTCCTCATACAATTTTTAATTTAAACCATTTAAATCCTGTTTTTGACCTCAGTAAATTCAACTTTAATACAAAAATCATTGAACATTCTGTATTAAGTTCTATTTTATACTCTGGTTGTTTAAACGGTATAATTATTGTAGTAATTTGCTAAAGACGAACATTGTTTTACGTTGAAATCCATTAAAATCACGAAGTTGGATACTTTCATAATCAAAATACCCAAACTTTGTTGTTTTTAGATATAAGAAATTAATTGTTTAAAAAGTTCCGTCATTTTCTTGTTCTAGAGTCGACGCAGCGTGTCATTAGAAAAGTGAAAAATACGATTTGGACGTCGCGACGTCTGTTCATTCTCTTCAGTTCCGCGTTGGCATTCGCGACATCTGCGTCGTCGTTAGCCATATCCATTCAAGTCGCGTCTATTCGGTTTTTAACACGTGCGATTTAATACTCCGAAGATGGCTTAATAAGGTTTTTTATTATTAAAATTTTTTAAATTTACAAAACAATTCAACAGCAACAAATATTTTTATAGGATTAAATAAAAATTAAGATTCAATTTTTTTTTGATAAGTGGTAATCTTGGATTTTTTTAAATAGGTAAATCAGATATTTTAATCTATTATGTTATTTGGATATTAATGGTGACATCAACAATTAATTTTCTTCTAAAAAATTTTACTTTTTACTAAGTTTATTTAATAATTTCCTAAAGCTTATTTATAACGTGTAAACTTTTACTTTACTTCAAAACTAGTTCAAAGTGGACTAAACCTCTTTATAGCCTTAACATGTTTTGGTTGTTTTATATTTCTAGTTTTCTCAGTCAGGTGAATTTGTCCAATTGGACAAAATTTCAGGAAAATCCTTAGAGCTGTTCTACAGTTCGTTTTCACACTACAAAACTAAATTATTACTACTTAGCATTTTTTTTTAAAGAATTATAAATCTCTCTGTATAATTTTCCTGGACTACGGCAATTTTTCTAGCGCCATATTGATTTCCGCTGCGATCTTAAAAGATGTTTTTATTGAAGTCGTTTTCAGTACAAAAGCGTTTTTCAGTGTCGATCACTCGTCGTCGATGTCGATGTCAACTTCCAATGAAAACTTTCAACTTACCGAACGGAAAGTGTATAAAAGATATTTTCATCAACAAATTTTTAATATCAAATCCTTGACATTTTTATGATGGATAAAATAGTTGAGGAAAAATCGAAAGATCTTAACGACAAACTCTAATTTGATATTAAAAAAAACTATTCCTCTAGATTATATTCTAGTTTTAGAAATTATACTGTCAGTGTTAATAAAGTAAGTGTAAGCTGTATAAATCGCGCACAATACGAAATAAAATTTTATTAAGCCATTTAAGGACCATTAAGAGTGTTTACAATTGGAGTAATGGTAGATTAACGGGTACGGGCCATTTGCCACTGCCATACGAATTCCGAAGAGATAGCAAGGAGCCAGATAACTGCAGGGCAGGCGTTAGATCTTAGAAAAGCTCAAGTGGTATGTATTATAAAAAGTCAGTGACGTACTAAATAGATTTGTAATAACAGAAAAAATAATATTGTCAGCTCAAAAAAGTAACATAAGTGCTAAATATTTTCTTATACATATTTGAAAAGAGCAGAAAAAAATAAGTCCTTGGCATACAATTTTTTTAGTTATTAATTTCAGACTTAATCTTTCCCAATTAATTACTTTTCAGTTTTATTCAATAAAATCACCAACAATTTTATATTCTCTTAATTTGCGGGCCACAATCTTAGGCCGGCGACACATTTTGCGGTTACGGCAGGGTTGCAACCGCTCGGTCAGAACCGTTCGCAAATACCGCGTCCGGCATACCCATATCGATTTGGTAGAAATTGTTGATATAATTTATGCTTTAAAAATTAAGAAATCGAAATGAAAAAGGAGGTACTGAGTCCATCCTTTACAAAAAATGCGCTTGACCAATAGTCAATTTCATTGCCTTTTTCATCAGTTGTGAGAATATCCTGATAAGTTTTTTAATTACTACAGAATAAGTGTTACGTCTATCGATGACTTAGTGACCTGCAAAAGTCAAGAAATTACATCACCGTGGAAGAAAAATTAACAGTCACTATAGGTAAGAAAAATATGTTTTATTATTGTTAAAAATAAAACAAAGTTAATGTTTAATTCTACAGTACCATTACAAATCTAAAAGTGGGTAAAAGTATAGGCTTTATTGAACGAGAGTGATATATTAAAAAATTTAAATTAAATCGCGCACGGCACTGGATTTAGAGATGCCAGCTATACCAGTTGTCTCGCATACCCAGCCGACTTTATGGTATACGACAGCCGGAGTCGATCATTTAGCTGCAGTGGCAGCCCGAAGTCCTAGTTGCCGTGGTTGTCCCAATTGGAGTAACAGTGGCAGTCCCTAGACCTTTAGAGACAGGTGAAGCTGAAGGGAACAAAGCCAATTCCAATTGTACCCGAGTCCGGATCCGTCAACGCCAGCCTGGAAGACGTGCCTTTACCGTTCAACCGACAGGATAAATTAAGAACTGGGTTACACACCTTCCTTCGGATTTAGTAATTTGGTTTTTGAATAAAGAATTATTTCTACTTTTCGTTTTTAATTATTTGTGAGTAATATCCCAGCAGTATAAATACCCAGGTGCTCAACCCAGTAGGGCAAGTAAAGACCGCCTTTCTGGACGCTAGTGATTTTGGTTGATACCATAACGACCCCTGGAGTATTTCTTCTCCACTGACGCTGCCCGTGCAGTGGCCTTCACACTATAAACGGAAGGTGGACTGGATTATTCCGCCAAAAGACCGCTTGACGACGCAGAAGATTAAAAAAATAATTGCTATCCACACCATTTATAGAAAGTCCAGAAAATACATCTAGGAGTTGATATTGGTTAAAACAGTTTCTTTTTTAGCGATATGGATCAATTTACCAGATACGTTGTTAATAATTCAAGACATTTACTTTTCCGACCCACATTCTAGAAGGGAAAGTATTGTGAATGAGCTAAAAAAAAATTTCGAGATAAAGATGGAAATATCCATTTTGAGGTCATCTAAGATGATTAAGACCATTTCCAGATGGAAGCCTGTCTGTCTGTCTGTCTGTGTGTATTCTTCCACGACAGAGGCCACACGTTTAATCCGATTGAGCTGAAATTTGGTATATGGCTTTGGGTTACCCGTCGGAAGAGTTTTTGTACATCTGTCAAACGGAGGTGTCACTAGCAAAAAATGACAGGTGCAACATCTCACGGAATGTGACTTGAAATATGTCATTTGAAAGCCCTTGAAGAACTCTCTTTTAGAACAGTCAAAATTATTTCTCTAACTGTCACCTGTCAAAAATAAAAAATGTCAAAATTTGAAACTTTAAAATTAAATATCTGAAAAAGTATTCGTGGATTTTTTCAATTTTTTTTCAATCTTTTCCAATTTTGTCCAATTTTTTTTTCAATTTTTCTTTGACTTTTTAATGGTTTTTAAGATTTTTTGACTTTTTTTGAGATTTTTGGGGTTTGTTGAGGTTCCTTGGGACTTTTTAGATTTTTAAGAAATTATAGATTTGTTGAGAATTTCTTGAAGTGTTTTAAGATTTTTTGAGATTTTTTAAGATTTCTTGTGATTATTTGAAGTTTTTTGAGATGTTTTGAGATTTTTAGCGGTTTTTTGAGATTCTTAGAGGCTTCTTGAGGTGTTTTGAAATTTTTTAAGATTCTTTGGGACTTTTTAAGCATTTATAGAATTTTTGAGAAATTTTTGAAGTGTTTTAAGATTTTTTGAGATTTATTTGAGATTTCTTGAGTTTTTTTGTGATTTTTTAATATTTTTAAAGATTTTTTTGATTTTTTTTTAAATTCATTTTAGTTTTTCGAGACACTTTGAATCTTTTCAGATTTTTTGAGAATTTTTAGAGATTTTATGAGATTTTTAAAATTTTTTTAAGATTTTTTGTTTTTTTTGAGCTTTTTTGAAGTTTTTAAAGAATTTTTGAGATTCTTAGAGATTTTTTTTGGTTTTTTGATATTTTATGATATTTTTTGATTTTTTGAGGTTTTTTTAAGATTATTTCAGATTTCATTTTTGAAATTTTGAGTTTTTGAGTCTTTGAATTTTTAGAGATTTTTGATCAAATTTTTTGAGTTTTTGAGATATTTACTATTTTGAATTTTTTGAGACTTGACGGTTTAAATTTTTTATATATTCTTTGGGAATTTTTAGATTTTTTAAGAATTTTTAGATATTTTTGAGATGTTTTTGAATCGTCTAAAAATTTTTTGAGATTTCTTTTTGAAATTTCATGAGGTTGTTTGATGTTTTTTTATTTTTCAGATTTTTTATGGTTTTGAGGTATTTTATCTTTTTTGAGATCTTTAAAATTTTTGGATTTTGAGATTTTAGATTTGAACCGTATATTTGACTACTGACTGATCAGGTTTATTTGGAATTACTTTAAAACATTTTACCCACTTTGATGGATGACGTTGGAGGAATGACGTTATTTCCAACATGATAAGCGTAACCTCATTAACAAGCTTTTATTAGCTTGACCCATATCTGGAGCTCTGCTCCTAAGTATACTTTATGATTGCTAGATTCTATCAAAAAGAGAGAAATTCGCTTTATTGGAGACCAGAATTGTCTACGAATATTAAAAATTTAGAACATCTAAGAAAGGTGGGTGATCTGACTCTTTTTTACATGGAAGGCGTTGGTGAACACACACTTGATTCTTCATAGAGTCGGTGTGGTATTATTACAGTTATTTAGTTTTCAATTTTTACTTTTATACATTTTTGGTTTACTAGTTCTTCTTTTAAGTATAATATTTTGTAGAAATATTATAGAGTTTCGCTCTTAGTCCAGGTTTCAGATTGCCTCGGGTGCCACCTTCCTTTATAGTGTAAAGGCCACTTGCACCGGGCAGACGCAGTGGAGAAAAAATTCTTCCAGGCTGGCGTAGCGGTCGGATTTATGGTTTCGGAACTTGGCTTCGCTCCTTCAGTTCGGTCTATGTGCAAAGGTCCCTGAACCGGTATTTAGTACTCGGCTAATAGATAGTTTTCCCCTTCAGATCAATCTCCTTAGAAAAGTTACTGGATTTTCTCCCAGATTGAGCTTGGGACCCACCCAAACAAACCGTCAGTCTCCATCTGTAGTGACCTGTGGAGAACTATAGACGTCTGAAGTACGTCTTCTGTAGACGTCTGTGGCTATCTGTAGACCTCAGTAGACCTCACAGGCTCACAGGTGGCTTCGTCATGCTGAGCGGGTTTGCTTGGGTGGGTCTCAAGTCCAATCTGGGGGAAGATCTAATAACTTTTCTAGGAAATTTTCTAGGGAGATTGATCTGAAGGGGGACACTAACTACTTCGGCTCAAGCCGGTACTCAGTTCTCGACTCGAGCTCCAACTCGAACTGCTTAAAGCCTATCAGGCCGACTTATAAGGTACTTTTTGTTGCGTATAAACACACTGTACATGACTGTCTCCACTAATTGCGTTTGACCTTATATTCGAATGAAGAAGAAAGCCCGCCGTATTTATTATATTTATAAGTTAATTTTAATTCAGTGTCGTGCGCGATAAAATTAATAATTATCACAGTAATTAAGTAACTTCGTTATGATGTGTCTTATTGCATTTTTAGGGATGTGAATTTTTTTTTTTTAATTTTTGTTTAAAATTTATTATTTTTGATTGAAAATAGCACATGTCGATTCGTTTTGCATTAATATTGTGATTTACATATAAAAATGTCCTACATTCCCAATTAAATACTCTATAACGTTTATTTGAAACTTTTTTGTTATTTAATAAAGAAAATATTTAGCTGTTACTTTACATTTTGAGCAGATTAAATTTCGTTTTTTTTCATGTACTTGTTTATATTAAAATCAAGTTTATAAAATTTGCATACCTACAATATTTTTCTACCAAGACAAATTGTTTTGGAAATAACCAGAGAATAACCTAGAGAAAACTAGAAATTATTTTAATAGGTGGGTAGAAAATCTAACTCCTGCCCTGAACAACAAAGACAACATTGCAACACATTAAAGACTTGGTGGATGATGGAAATGGCGTCTGGACAGGCAGTAAGGCATTTCTACTTGACGCTATTCGCTATTGTTTGCTTTCCTTTTGATGGTGAGTCTTATTTTTTTCTTTCTTAAAATTTAAATACTAAAAGTGATAAGCAGCAGAAATATGTTAAGAGTAATTATTGTTTTAATCAAATTGGGTTTTAACCATTAGTAAATATAAGTCCAAAATGTTATCCATAATCTCAAATGTGGTCAAATGCTGAGGTAGTAAAATTTTAATATAATCTTTTGATAAAAAATAGGGAGAGAGGCTTCAATTACAAATGGGCGGCGACTAGTTTCGGCATTATGCAGTTAATCACTTAATCAGGAACGCTTGTGCACAGCAATTATGTACCAAACAGCAAATTATTACCTTTTCTCGTTAAAATAGTCGTTTCTTTATCTAACAGCGGATTCTAATATCTATTTATCTCTCTCGATTTTAAATGCGAATTCACAATGGATAGGTTCAAGTTTTCATCTTTATCCAATTATCATATAATGGTTCTCTCCATCTTTGTCTGTATAAGTGAGATTTAACAGCTGTTTTTCATTCGTATTTTCTTCTTTACAAGTTGGCAGTTAATGGTAACTTCATTGCACATAGGTGACGTCATGATCGTAATGGTGACATATTCAAATAATTAAAAATTTGAATTTTTAAATTAATTTATTCAAAAATATAGCTCAAATTACGGTAGATAATTAAACTCAATGGGTTTTATTTGATTAATTCTAACTGTTAATAAAGAAAACACGTGAGGTTATATTTTTGTTGAACTTCCCATTATATTTAAAATCAAAGTATTCTTGTCGTTATTTTATAATTTGTTCCTAAGTTTAAGAGATAATTACTGCCTTTATTTCAATGTTTAATCTATAAAAAATAACAATAAATGAAGTTTCTTACGTTATATATTAAAAAAAAAACGAAATATGTCCAGACTCGTCCCACACTTGGGAAATACGGTCCAAACTGTACATTTTAAAGCATGGTCCTGACTCACCCCAAACACTGGGGTGAGTCGGGACGGCAAACAAAAAATGTTTTCTCCTAATTTTGATAATTTTATGCTAAAATATTTAGTCCAAGTTAAAGCATAGGCTATAATTTCAAAAATACTTGGACCTTCAAATATGACAAAAAACATTCAGTCATTCAAAATATACCAAAATCTGTCCAGTCTCACCCCGTCTAACGGTGCTGAAAGGGCCGGTGCGATCCTGTTCAAATTCAACTGGGTTCTTCCCTGGAGAAAAACGGAACTCAATCGGAGCTCTCGTTCGAGAGATATAGTATTTACAGACAGACTGACGTTGGGGTAAGTTTTTTTGCATTTTCGGACTCTGTGAGCTTGGAAACATCGAGAAAAGTGGGGATAAGACATTATTTCACCATCAAGAAATTAATACTTTGACTTTAGACCTCAGCAATTTTAAAATATATTAAAAAAATGTATAAATATAAAGAATAAACGACTCATTTTGATGTTTGAATTAGCAAATTACAAATAGCATTTTCCGAACTAAATTTCCTCTAAAATTAAAGTAAAAACTTTTTAGTAAATGGCGATCTTTTCTAAAGGCCAAATGCAATCCTGTCTTCAAAAGTCAGTTATTATTCAACTTCGGTTGAGTCTGTAGTCCACATTTATCTGGGAGCAATTGATAATTATGGGGATGAGTCCGTAAAGCATAAAGGAAGATCAGGAGGTGTTGAAATGTCTCAATTTGTCAGATTTAAACGACAGAGAATAATAGGAGTACAAAAGCTATATTTAAACTTATTGTCATTGGTCGTTTATTTTCTGTACCAGTGACAGTTTGTATAAGGGTAGGGGAACATCAATAATAGAAAAATAAAATTATTACCTTCTTAGTAAAAAGTTAACGACTCACCACTGAAATAACTAAAAGGAGAACTATTACAATAATAAGAAATATTTTAATAAACCTTAATTTTAAGAAAAAAATATTAATATGCGCTTAGTTAAAAAAGTACTTAGTGATTTTTTTAATTACACTTAGAACTTTTATTACTACTCCATACAACCTAAATAAAAAAAAAAGATTTTGTCTCTAATTTTTATACCGTAATATCTTCTATATAATTAATCTCCGTTTCAAGGGGAATTTGATTGGATGATTATCAAGGACACTCGATCGCAGAAGCTCCTCGAAACTTAAATTACCTATCCTTGAGGATAAAACACCGGCTACTCGAAACTTGGAGTTGTGATCAGAAAACGGTAATTATCTCTCGACAATAGGAGTTGTTTATCCATTTTTACTTTTTTGAAGTCTCTTTGATAATTGGTTTTATTGCCATTAGTAATATAATATACAAAAAAATACAGTTAGGTACAATTAAAAAAAAATAATATCTAATTTCTAATTACTCTATAAAAAAGATGCTGAATTTTGATTTAAATATATTTATGTATAAGAATGTGGGAATGAGAGTATCTTAACACGTTCGTTGCCATCTCTGAGTTAGTGCTATTTGATAGTGGTCAACTACTTAAATTGTTGTTAAGACGGAATTAGCACCCGATGATTTTCATAACAAAAACTATTAATTAACTAAATGTTTGATAGATGGCGATTAGATGTACTTTCTGCTTAAAAATTTAAATGTTTATTATCCTCCAATAATCTTGCTTAGTTGCCAGATGTAACGACCGCCGTATGGTTTTGATTTTGAGTGAATTTGGTATATTAGTGACCATCAGATACCTAAATAGAAGATTTTTAAGACACCACTAAACTTGCCTGGCCCAAAACTACTGACCTATAATCCGATATATAAACGGGCCTGTGAATGTTACGTATCTTTTAATATTTTATTTTTAATATTTTTATCTAAATCTCTCTGATTTGTCTAGTAAACAATTTTTTTTTTAATTTTTTTCTCCAAGTAAATAACCTCGTTTTGATTTATATTAAAATGATTTTTTTTTAGTACGTACCAAGTCTTTACTTTTGCGAAAATTATTTGTTAGTTACAAAAATTTTGTTTGTTCTAGTTTTTTCTCATTTTTTGTTTTTTTCTTTTTTTGTGGTTTTTTCTTTCGTTTGTTAATCTTTTCTTATTTCTTCTGATTATTTGTGACTTTTTTGGAAGTTCTTTGCGAGTTTTTGCAATTTATATCAGTTTTTTTGAATTTTTTCATTTTTTATTATTACAGTTGTTTTTTTGTTGTTCTTTGGTTTTTGTGATGTTTTTCGATTTTTCTCGCTTTTCACTGATTTTTCTGATTTTTTTTCAGGTTTTTTCTTATTCCTTTGATTTTTTATGATAATATTTGTATTATATTTTACAATTTTATTTTTCATTTTTTTTGTTTTTTTCTGATTTTTTTGGTTTTTTTTTTCAGATTTTTTCGATTGTTTTAATTATTTCTCATTTTTTTTTTCATTTTTATGATTTTTTAAGTTTTGTTACTTTATTTTTATTTTTTTCAATTTTTTCTATCCTCATTTTTTCTCATTGTTCTGTTTTTCAATTCTTTTTTTTGTTTTTTTTCTCACTTTTGTTTGATTTCATTCATTTTTTGTGATATTTTTGTCATTTTTTTGTGATTTTGTTGCGGTTTTTTGCTATTGTTTTACGATTTTTTGTGAAATGTTTCGATTTCTTGCTTTTTTTCTGGCTTTATTTTTCGTTTTTTTTGCGATTTTTAGCGTTTTTTTTTCGGTTTTCTGATTTCTTCATTTTTTCCGTATTTTACAATTTTATTTTTCATTTATTTCCCAAAATTTTCTAATTTCGCTTTCAATTTTTTCCAAAGTTTTTTTTTTAATTTGTTTTACGATTTTTTCTGTTTTTTGCAATTTATATATTAGGCCTATATTTTTATTTTTTTCAATTTTCTCTAATCTCTCCTCATTTGTTCTCATTGTTCTGTTTTTCAATTCTTTTTTTTGTATTTTGTTTCTCACTTTTGTTTGATTTCATTCATTTTTTGTGATATTTTTGTCATTTTTTTGTGATTTTGTTGCGGTTTTTTGCTATTGTTTTACGATTTTTTGTGAAATGTTTCGATTTCTTGCTTTTTTTCTGGCTTTCTTTTTCGTTTTTTTTGCGATTTTTAGCGTTTTTTTTTCGGTTTTCTGATTTCTTCATTTTTTCCGTATTTTACAATTTTATTTTTCATTTATTTCCCAAAATTTTCTAATTTCGCTTTCAATTTTTTCCAAAGTTTTTTTTTTAATTTGTTTTACGATTTTTTCTGTTTTTTGCAATTTATATATTAGGCCTATATTTTTATTTTTTTCAATTTTCTCTAATCTCTCCTCATTTGTTCTCATTGTTCTGTTTTTCAATTCTTTTTTTTTGTTTTTTGTTTCTCACTTTTGTTTGATTTCATTCATTTTTTGTGATATTTTTGTCATTTTTTTGTGATTTTGTTGCGGTTTTTTGCTATTGTTTTACGATTTTTTGTGAAATGTTTCGATTTCTTGCTTTTTTTCTGGCTTTCTTTTTCGTTTTTTTTGCGATTTTTAGCGTTTTTTTTTCGGTTTTCTGATTTCTTCATTTTTTCCGTATTTTACAATTTTATTTTTCATTTATTTCCCAAAATTTTCTAATTTCGCTTTCAATTTTTTCCAAAGTTTTTTTTTTAATTTGTTTTACGATTTTTTCTGTTTTTTGCAATTTATATATTAGGCCTATATTTTTATTTTTTTCAATTTTCTCTAATCTCTCCTCATTTGTTCTCATTGTTCTGTTTTTCAATTCTTTTTTTTTGTCTTTTTTTTTCTCACTTTTGTTTGATTTCATTGATTTTTTGCGATATTTTTGTCATTTTTTTGTGATTTTGTTGCGGTTTTTGCTATTGTTTTACGATTTTTTGTGAAGTGTTTCGATTTCTTGCTTTTTTTCTGGCTTTCTTTTTCGTTTTTTTTGCGATTTTTAGCGGTTTTTTTTCGGTTTTGTGATTTCTTCATTTTTTCCGTATTTTACAATTTTATTTTTCATTTATTCCCAAAATTTTCTAATTTCTCTTTCAATTTTTTCCAAAGTTTTTTTTAATTTGTTTTCCGGTTTTTTCTGTTTTTTGCAATTTATATCAATTTTTTTGAATTTTTTCATTTTTTTATGGTTTCTTAGTTGTATGGTTTTTGTGATGTTTTTTGTCATTTTTCTGATTTTTTTTTGATTTTTTTTTGATTTTTTCTAAATTTTCCTCGTTTTTTTTCTCATTGTTCTGTTTTTTTTTCTATTTTTATCGTTTTCTAATTTTTTCTGATTTTTCTTATTTGATTTCTTATGATAATTTGCGATTTCTTTGTGATTTTGTTGTGGTTTTTTGCGACTGTTTTGCGATATTTTGTGATTATTTCTCCCTCAATTTTTTTGTTGAACTGTTTTGTTTTTTTAAATTTTTTCCGATTTTTTCCGATTTTTTTTCAAATTTTTTCGATTGTTTTAATTATTTCTCGTTTTTTTTTTCATTTTTATTTTTTGTTTTTTTTTTCTGTTATTTTTTTTATTTTTTTTCAATTTTTCCTAATCTCTCCTCATTTTTTCTGATTGGTCTGTTTTTCTATTCTTTTTTTGTTTTTTTTTCTGATTATTTTTATTTCTTGCATTGATTTTTTTGCGATATTTTTGTATTTTGTTGCGTTTTTTTTGCGATTTTTTGTGAAATGTTTCGATTTATTAAGTTTTTTTAAGCTTCTTTTCGTTTTTTTTTGCGATTTTTCCTCTTTTTTTCCGATTTTTCTCTTTTTTTTTTTCAAATTTTTTCTATTCTTCTAATTTTTGTAAAAAAATATAAAAATAGCATCCCGAATTTCGTACTTTGAAATCTAGTCACCATAATTTTAATTCTAAAAGAAACTTAGTTTTCATTAGTAATTTTAGCAGCATTTTAAAAATATTGGAACAAAGACATACATTTTTTATTAAAATATCGAATTTCCTTTTTTCTGCTACTTAAAAATATAACGGCAATATTGCGTTACGAAGACATGAATTATATACCCCAAAATAATTTATTGCACGTGGCGCCATCTATAAAAAGGTAAGTGAACTGTAAAATTGACAGAATAACAGGTCTCTGATATGTTTTTGGTGATGTTCTATGGTTCAACTTATAAATTTTTGAACATGTAAATGAAAGCAAAAAATGAAATATCTATAATGTACATCCTCTAATGGAAACATAATCTGGTTCCTGAATTAGTTTTTATAGCGATTTTTGATGCCTTTTTTTTGAGGTTAAATTTTCACAATTCCATTGTTTTTTCCATTTTCTTAATTTTT
This sequence comes from Neocrepidodera transversa, assembly GCA_963243735.1. Classification (NCBI taxonomy): domain Eukaryota; kingdom Metazoa; phylum Arthropoda; class Insecta; order Coleoptera; family Chrysomelidae; genus Neocrepidodera; species Neocrepidodera transversa. Next base: position 7,888,115 of record OY725346.1, on the reverse strand, counting down.
TTTCACTTTTCAATATATTCAGGAACTAATTTAATACCATTAGAATATTATAAAAGCAAATTCGCATATATTTCTTACCCGGATAGTCCGTCTTATATGTTCAAAAATTTCCCTATGCTTATCCAAATGCTAACGCCGCCTTAATAGTCTATTTCTTTTACAAAATAAAAAAAAATATATTTTCGTGTTGATTTAAGAAAAAAGTCAGCGGCATATTTTTAGAGATTACCGAGAAAAATTTGATGATTTAAAACGTTTGTTTTTCGAATTTTCTACATGTATTTCATTTTTAATTACTGAAATATTTTCTCCTTTTTTTAGTTTTTTCTTTGATACTTTTTTAAGGATTCCTCTTAGATTTAATCTCAGTGCGTATTTCTGTCAAGAATTTTTTTGATAAATTACAACTGTTATAGTAGTTATCCATATAAAGAATATGACCATGATTCAGAAGATCTTCCATTAGTATCGTCACTATTTTACCTGAGTACCCTGTACCACTTGGTTTCGCATCATTGGCACGTGTATAAACCGGAGGATTGTTCCATCAGGCTCAGTCACCATTTATAATTTGACGCTATATTAATGTCGCTTATTCTTAATATAATGACGAAAACCTAAACGTCCTCGCTACAATATCATCCAGGGGTATTACATGGTTTGCATCTTATTATTATTATTTTCCCAGAACGTCTTTCTTTCCTCCATTATCATCATTTATATCGGAGTAAAAATTAAGGCTCATGTTCTTCCGAAATATTTTTTTTTTTACAATATCCTCGGGTAAGCCCAATTACAGAATAAGGACAAACACATTAACAGACAAAAAAAATAAAATTAATATAGATCACTATTTCTACAAAAGTTATACATGAATGCTCACTGAAAAAAAATACTTGAAGGAAAAAAAAGGAAGCACTCATCTACAGCTAATCATTACAAAACTAGTTATGTACATCATTAAAGACCAATTTTCGGACGTCCAATATTTGTTCAAAAAATATCTAAATTTGATTCAATCAAGGAGTAGTCGGCGATTATCTGATTTAATTGTGATAATTTATATATGTTTGATGTGTGTGGTAATTCATAAAAAAGGCTATTAATTCTAGAATTTGGCCTAGGAACTCTAAAATTTAGTGATGATACAATTTTATTACATTTAAAAATAAAATTAACAATTTTATATAAAAACACAACAGAATGCATTGAACGGCGACGGATTAAACTACAACTATTAATGTTGAAGAATATCGTCACCACTAACCAAAACTACACTTTTTAAAACACTCTACGTACGTTTCGCTAACTACGTTAGCATCATCAGGAGTCGATGATAAACTAAATATTAAACTATTTATACCTACCACCTTCGGCGCTAAGTGCGGAGGCTTTCTCCAATCATTTGGAAAAAGCCCGCCAACCTTATCTAATTAAACTGTATAGAGGACTAAATGGAATAGGTCCTTTCAACACTTTCAAATGCATCCAACAAACTTTTCTTGAGTACATTTTTAAGTAATTTTACATTATCCACACTAATTTTATGATTATGACAAAAATCATGTTCATCAACAGATGATTTCTCTGTGCGACCGTTTTTCAAATGTGCCATGTGCTCTTTAAATCTAGATCTTCTGGTTTGTCCAACATACTTTTTGCCACAATGAGAACAATTTATTTCGTAAATTCCACTTTTTTCCAAATGACTTGTTTTATCTTTTGAGTTGTTTAATACACTTTTCAAAGTGATGTTTGATTGAAAAACTACTCTCAAGCCTGATTTATGAAAGATCGTTTGTAACCCTTTAGTGAGGTATGGGTTATATGGTAGAGAAACAAACTTCTTAGCCTGTTGGAAAAAAGTCGTATCCTTTAAGTTTTTCTTAAATGTATGGCGATCAATTAACTTATCTACTAAATGTCTATCATAACCGTTAATGGCAGATATATCTTTGATTAGATTCTTTTCTTTTGTATATCTTTCTTTAGTTAGAGGGAAATTTATTAAACGATGTACAAGAAAATGTAAACTCGCCAACTATTAAAACGGGTATAAAAGTGTTCTTGAGGTGTGCCTCTGACAGGATAAAGACCGTTTAAAATATAAGAAGCCGACTTAAAGTATCTTCTTTACACTCGTTCTAGAGCTGAAATATGAATATTATAATTCGGCCTCCAAACAACACATTTTGATAGTACAAATAAACCCTAAAGACCGATGTACCGATGATACTGTTTTTTGAATATGATCAAAGTAAACGCCCAGATTTTTCAGAGAAAAATATTACAAATGCTGTAATCAAATTGAATAATTAGTTCTTTCCGACAATAAGACATCACGTTACTTGGATTAATAGGGAGTTTATTTCTGATGCACCAGTCATTGACATAATTAAGGTTACGCTGAAGCTTTAAGCAATCATCGATAGAGTTAATTTCACAGAATAATTTCATATCATCTGCATATATATCCTCATGAATATCAATATCAAGATTATCCGTTATGTCATTTATGAAGATATTAAACAGTAAAGGACCCAATACAGATACTTGTGGGATACCAGAAGTTTGAAGAAAAGTGAATAAATTTCACTGGAATATTATCCAGAATTCACAAAATAAACTTCCTTTAAATTCAATAAGATTCATTTTAATTTATACTTTTGGCCAGTGCTGTTTATTTTACTATTCCATAATCTAAAAATATATTGTTATTCGGTATTGTTTGTATAAAATAATTCACCCTATCGCCATCTCCCTCTAAGCGATATAATATTTATAAAAGCGACAAGCGCAGAAATACCTGTGATCGCCGGACAGGTCGGTTTTCTTATCGGAAAGAAGAAAACCGTTACAAATCCCCTCTTACAAATCTACTGAAACTATAAATAGGGAAACAGTCCAATAGTTCAGAGAGTCTCATCATATTCAGTCGACGTTATAAAAAGCGGTTGAGCACATCCTAAGAATTAAAAGTCTAATAATTTTCTGAGAGTCTGGAAATGTACATAAATTGTAAATATGTAGTAGTGAGAACAGTTGCTCTAATAATAATAATAATGTAATAATTAATAATGTTGGTTTTCTAATAAATGGGTGAGTAAATAGCCCTTACAGTTCACTTAAATAATTTTATTTATTTTGTGGTAACACTAATTTCTTATACTCTGTATTAAGGTGGTCCTTCGAAAATTTTAAGCAGCGTTAACACGCTGTCTGCCGTAGTAAATAATTCCAAACTCATATCGATTCTTAATCATATTTGTTCAAAAAGTTTGAGTTGTATCCTAACGTTTGGACATATTGAGATCGATTAGAAAGATAACATTTCAATATTTGTAAATTAAATAAGTTATCAGTTTTCCAGAAGCCTTTAATTCTGGATAATTGAAAGCAAACCAAGAAATAATTTAAACTCGTCAATTATTAGGTCACTCCATGCGGTGATCCCTGATTTCTCAGATACACTTTGTCTCTTCAACTATAACGTTTATGAAGTCTGTATCGAAACAATAGGAAAAAAAATATTTTGGACTATCACTTAGTTTTGATACCAAAAATTCACGTTTCTTTGTGAAAAGAAATTTTTCCAGCTCGGTAGGCGGTTGAAAATCTATAATCCAACCAGTTTGTGTCCCACTTGTTCCTAGTTTTCCAATTCTAATTTTAATTCTTTTTGAGTAAGTTGCTCATTAAACTATCGCCGACAATACTGGTGATAGCCGACTGACTCCGAGCGGTGTTAGTGGCAGTGAACGTGTTAAGTGGAAGTACATATATGCATTATTTTTTTGATTTTTGATCTTTTTCTGATATCTAAATAGTCGGATTCCTTAATGGACATCGTTATTCTACCTTTAATGTGTATATTTGTCCTTATACTTTATCAAAAGGATTACCTACCTAACCCAATCCTGAATCCACTTTTCCTAAAATAGCAGCCATTAGCGGACCCTGGAATAGAAATTATCTAACTTTCCAAGGATTTATTGAGTGTAGTGATTTTTTCATTGTTTTATATTTAATTAAAAAATATGTAATAAAAAAAGGAAGTATCAAAAGTACGAAGACTAATCCATTTGGATGGACCTGCGGAAAATTCAAAATAAAAGAAAAAAAATTGAGCAGCAATATTTAATTTTTTTATTCGAAGTATACTTTTGTCCAGCTATTAACCAAAAAATTGTCACTAGCTCAACTCGGACATTTCTATAATAAACGTAGCTAGTTTTGTGGTTTAATCAAGTCATTATCACAATGAATTCTCATTCCGTTATATAACCAAAATGAAAGTTTTTTTTACTATTTTTTTGTAATCGCCGCCGCCTGATACACAAATTGTCGTCAATAAATTTCCCGTTCCAAAATTGGGTTTTAATTGCACTTTTCCGTTTGTAATTATTTGTTGCTAACTGTTCGGTATTCGACAATGAATAGTCTTTATAAATACGAATGAATGTTTTTTTTCCGAAAAGTAAGCAAAAATTATTATTGTTGCCCATCTGCTACAACAGAACATATATTTAAAAAAAAACGTATAGCTGTACAATTAATTTGTAGGAGTAATAATGGTATGAAATCGCAGTACAGTTCGTCAATAAGTATTTGGTTAGCAATTCTTTAATAGTGACATTTTAAGTTTCTGTGTAAATTGTAAAAGTCGGCGGATGTAATTGTGCCACCAATAATAATATTCTACCTGTTACGAATTTAGGATTTTAAAATTACACAGGTATTTGTGCCACCTGAGAAAAGGGCGTCTACCTGAAAGGTTAATGAGGCTATAAGCAATGATTAATAAGAAATTACTACTCGAGGTTCTTGGAACTGAATGCTCAATCCCTGGTCTGTTAAACGTAAACCTTATTTTCCTGTTAACTACTTAATTTTAATATACAGGGTGGGCCAATTACCTTCCCGCGGTTTGTGGCGTCGAAACTAGTAAAGATATCAAAATGAAAAAAAAACTGTTTTATTTGGTTCGAAAATCCCTACAACCAGAAAATATTTTCATTTATACAGAGTGATCCATATACGGGCGGCTATATACTAGGGGGTTAAATTATACGGCTTTAAAGTTATTGAACGAAAAGTCAACTTATCGAGAAAGAAAATTATTTATAATTTACTTCATTTTATACTGGTAACATTGTCACGTTTTTTGTGGCTTAGCAAAAGAATTATTTTAATGTTAAATCAAATGCTATAATACCAAATTACTATAATTTAAGATTTTTCTTAACAAAATTTTGTATTCTGACGAAGCGACTTTCCACAAAAACGGTTCTGTAAATAGACATAATTTTCATTATTATTCTGACAACAACAAGCATCTTTTTAGAACAACATCTCAATTCCGGTGGTCACTGAATGTTTGGGCGGGCATAATAGATAATTATTTAATAGGTCCATATTTTTTTTGATGGAACTCTAAACGGCACTAAGTTTCTACATTTTTTACAAAATGATTTCAGAGGTCTTCTACACCATGTGCCTCGAAATATTGCCAATGTAATGTGGTTTCAATTAGATGGTGCTACACCACATTACCAGATAAACGCTCGCAATTGGCTCAATTTGGAATTTGAAGATCACTGGATAAGGCGGGCAGGTCCCATATTTTGGCCAGCTAGGTCTCCTGATCTCACCCCATTAGATTTTTTCTTGTGGGGCTATATTAAGAATAAAATAAGGTGTACTGTGAAGAGGTAACCACAAAAGAAAATATGAAGGAGCGTATCCGAGAGGCCTTCACAACAGTCAGTAATGAAATGCTTACAAACGTCCGCAACTCATTAAAAAGAAGACTCAGAAAATGCATTGAACAAAATGGCCTACATTTTGAGCATTTAATGTAGTAAATAAATGTAAATAAATAATTTTCTTTCTCGATAATTTGACTTTTCGTTCAATAACTTTAAAGCCTTATAATTTAACCCCCTAGTATGTGGTATGTATAGAAAGCCTGTAGAATAGGCTTTCTAAATATTAAATAATATACAGGGTGTTTCATTTAAAAAACAAAGATTTTTATAATTACAATTTTGAAATTTTAATCTTATATTATAAACACCCTGTACATATTTAAATAATTATGAAATATGGACGAGGTACATCCATATCTAAACTAACTTTAACCAAAGTTTCATTTTCAAATTCGGAAAATACATTAATTTTAGAATGATTTTGAATGTAGCGATTTTTCAGAAAATTTAATAAAAATTTGAATATCTTGGCAACGCAGCATCCGATTTAAAAAAATAAAATATTGTCATAAAGGCCACTAAAGTAGTAATCTAAAAATGTAAAAATATATAGGGTGTGTCATTTAAAAAATTTCAATTTTTTTAGCCGCCCGTATATGGATCACTCTGTATAAATGAAAATATTTTCTAGTTGTAGGGATTTTCGAACCAAATAAAACAGTTTTTTTTTCATTTTGATATCTTTACTAGTTTCGACGCCACAAACCGCGGGAAGGTAATTGGCCCACCCTGTATGTATCGTTTAAGAAGGTTCATACGGAAATCTCAGCAAAAATTGTAGAAAGGAAAAAATTAGGGTTTTTCCTGGGTAAGTTGATTGGTTTTTAGAGAGGGGCTAAATAAGTTTACCAGACGGGTAGAAATAATTTTTTGTTACACTTCAGTAGTTACATTTATGTCTCAAGTTGTCTTTTGTATTTTTCATAATGGATCTTAAAATTGTCCAAAATGAGCTTTTGGTGATCAATAATTTTGAATTTAACTTTGTTAAATGTGTTTCCTATTTAATTTTACCTAAATAAAATGAGAGGTTACTGATTTAAATATATTTATGGTAATAGCAAAGAATACACCATTCTTTGGTAATAGCCAGAAATAAAAATTTTCCTAGTGTTTAAGACTTAGTTTGAGATAATAACAAATTTTTAATGTTTTTAATAAGTTAAATATCAGTAAAGCATTTTCCATTGTTTCAGTTGTCCAGGAAAGTTGGCAACGGTTTTCGATATTGTCAAAAATAAAAGTACTTTTAAGCAAAAATCATATTTTTGACAAACCACGCATACGACCAAAAAAATTTGATATCTGATGATTGAATTTTAGTTTTTAGAGTATGCAGAACTTTATGAAGATTTTTTTTGTAAAATTAATAAAAAAGTTTTACATTTGTTGACAGTTAAAGTTTCTGCCGCTTAATACACTGCGAAAAATGTTCAACATTCGTAACGTCGTCTATCTATGACTTACGAATTTTGAACCTTTTTCCAGTGTATTAAGGGGCAGAAACTTCAAGTGCTACTCAAATGATCATCGCTACATCAAAAGGGCCGACAGGAACCTTTGCTTCTGTATTAGTTTATCTTATGTGATTGTACTAAAATGTTTTCAATTAGGAGCATATTGTAACCGTTATGGTTGCTGGGATTAATCGGAGAATTATTATGGTAATCATTCCTTCTCGTTTAACAAAGAAACAAGAATTACGTAATAACAACGAAACGTCAGGACCACTAAACATGTAAATCACACTTATACTATGTAAATCTTGCCTTTTATGGCTGAAAGGCGAGAGGCTGCCTTCAAATGTTCTCCTGTATTCTCTTGCTACCATCGTGGACGGAGTCCTTCATCTACGTTCATAGACGTACAATATATTTATTAGGTTAAATTACAGAGATAAGTAATATTTTTGCCATATTTCCTGTCATGTATTAACTTATATTCAACTAATATGGAAAAAAGGTAGACCCAGATAATTTATAATAATATAATAAGACAACATTATGAATACTGCAAATAAATTTAGTCATGAGTTGGAATATGGAACAAAAGTTGATTCAAGCGAATATGTGTAAATAATTTGTGAATTTAATTTTCATTTGAAATTAAATAATAAATTGTGCGGTCGGGGGACCCTCGTCAGAAACGGAAAAACCGAAAGAAATCAAAAGAAATCGAAATAAATCGGAAGTAAAAGAAAAAAATTAGAAAAAACTGAATGTATTTGAAAAAATAACAAATATAAAAAATCAAAAACAACAAAAATAATGAGAATAAAAGAGAACGAAAAAACAGAAAAATCAAACAAATCAGAAGAATAAAAAAATTAAAAGAAAATAGAAAACAAAAGAAAGAAATAGAAGAAACAGAACAATGCAAAGAAATAAAGAAAAAATCGAAAAAAACCAGTAAAAATTAAAAATTTGAAGAATCGCAAAAATCAGAAATAATCGGAAAAAATAAGAAAAAAAACAGAAAACATTGGAAAAAATTCAAAGAAAAATCAGAAAATACTGGAAAGGAATAAAAATAAAATTGATTGGGTAGTAAAACTCTTAAATTGTAAAAGACGGAAAAACAACAAATCAAAAATAATTGTAAAAAACTGAAAAAAACGTAAAAAACTGTAAAAAATCGAAAAATGTCGCAAAAACTTGCAAAAAGCAAAAGCAAAGACCAACTAAAAAACCGGAAATAATTGTAACCATAAATAAATTTTTTAAAATGAAAATATTCGAATGAATTGAAATAAAAACGCAAGAAAATTCCAAAAAAAATAGCAAATAATCGCAAAAAATCAGAGGTATAAGAAAAAATGAGAAAAAGTTAGAAACTAAAAGAAACAGATTAATGGAAAAACATGAGGAAAAATTAGAAAAAATCGAAAAAAAAACAGCAAAAAACAGAAAAAATCAGAAATCTGTCTCTAATGATTTAAAAAAATTCTAAATAAGAAAAAAATCATATTGCAGAAAGAAACAGAGAGTAAAGAAACTTTTTTAAAAAAAGTACCGAAACGCTTTCCGGTTCTGAACAAAGTTACCGGAATCAGGTTCCGGCACACTCCGGCCCCAATACACCACTGATTAACTATTTCGTACATGCTTATTATATATTTCTTGTTGAATTAATTTTTTTGTGGTATCAGGCAAATTTTCTTTCAATTTACTTCTTTCTGCTCTGGCCTTTTGATTTAATAGAATCTTTAGTTGGTCTATCTTTAAATGCCATCATATCATATAGAGATTTGAAGACTATTTCTTCATTTCCACAGAATTCTCAGAATTAAAAAAAATATAGGCATTTTTAATAAATATTTGAGCAGTTTCATTCCCCTGAAATATTTTATCTAAAAATGTAATGAATAAAATGTTTCGATTAGTTATTATTTATATATTATTTTCGTACTTTAAGTTCCGTTATTATTCGTTATACGCATATATCCATATCTTCCAGTTTAACTTAAAATAGTATCAATTAACAATAACAGTTTTGACGGATTATTGACAGAATTTAGTTTCTTTAATTTCTTTTTTCATCAACTCAACTGGGGATTATCAAAAAGTTTTTTTACTTCGGGACCGTTCTTTACAACGAGATTCACTGCAGCCTCGTGGGCTTATTACGCTATCTCCCTTCTCTTTGTCTACTGCACCCAGTCCATCAACCTTGTTCTCTGTACTAATTTGTACAGGTTCTTTAATGGCTGTTTGTAGTAGTCTTCTGGATCCAATTTTGGTTTTCCATATATTTTTTGCCTTCTGTGATCCAGCGCCTTACAGTTGCATATTATGTGGAATACATTCTCGGCATTTAAGGTTGCCGTTATTGTTTGGGCTCCTTATAGCCTTAAGGGCTGCTTGACTGTCTGAGTAGATTATGATTCTTTTTCCCTCGTGGGCCATCATATTACTATTTATCGCACATTCGAGTATTGCATAGACATCTGCCTGGAAAATAAATGTATATTTTCCTAAGAAGCACTCTTGGTACTTATTCTGATCGCAGTATATACCAGCTCCAGTTCCCTCATCCCTTTTTGACCCGTCTGTGTACCAGGTAATTCCGTTAAGGTTTGTCCTAAAATATGTGCTTGTATTCAACTCATTCCGATTTTTAATTATTATACTCAGATCTTTGTTGAAGCTGTATTTAGCAGTCATATGGTCTGACATGATCTAGCTTAGTGTGTCCCAGTATATGATTTCCTTTAGAGAATGGTAAGTCCTCTAGTCGTCGTAGAGCCATTCTAGCCTCCCCCATTATAACGTAATAGCGGGATGTCAAGAAGAGTTTCCATAACAGCTGTGGGTGTTGTTTTTATGCTCCCCGCTATTCCCAAACAGGCAAGTCTTTGTATCTTGCCTAACTTGGAGATAGCGGTCCGTTGTTTTATCATTGGAAACCAGAACAGAGATGCATATGTTACCATGGGCAGGACTACCTTATTGTACAACCAATGTACCAATTTTGGATTGAGTCCCCATATTTTCCCATACGTGCGTCTAGCTATCATTAAAGTAGCAACCGCTGTCGTATGTATTTTTTGATCTGTTGGGTGAGGCCAATATTGGGGACTGTGACATTTTTTTTTCATTCCAGCCACCTGAGGGGTAATTGAAGGGGTGTGGCCATCAGGTGAGTTCTTCTTCTTCAGATGGTGACAAATTAAAGGGTGTGGTCGTCAGGTGAGCTCTTTTTCAGGTGGTTATAGGTAAGGACCATCGAGTTCAAAATGTCAGAAAACCCAGCTTTGTATACTACTAGTTTCTGTAGACACGCCTTCTCTATAGGCGTATTGGTCTCGGTGTAGAGGTCTTTCAGCCAATACGCCATCCCTAATATGTCTGTCTAACAGTTTTTCTAGTGTCTTTAGTACAAAAGACATTAGGCTTATTGGTTTTAGAGCTTTTGCCGTATCCTGTCCAGTTTTTCAGGCTTAGGTACAAATGTAACTCTAATAAGTCGCCAGGTCTTGGGTATATACTCTATAGAGCCAAATTTGCTCTTAGAATAGCGCACAGCCTGCGTTGTAGAGTCTTGGCTCCCTTTTGTAGGAGTATAGGATAAATACCATCTGGTCCTGGCGATTTATATGGTTCGAATGAGTTTTTTGCCCATTTAATTTTGTCCACGTCAATTACCTTTTTTGCGACCTGCCAGTTCTCTCTGGAGGCCCACATCAAGAAGTTAAAAGAAATATTGGATGGACTATAGATGCGGCTCTCAAAATATGAATGCATTTCTCAGGTACTCATTCCCTTATTTTAGAAAAACTGTTACAGGAACCAGAGGATACAATACAATAAAATAATATAACTTAATAATTATAGTGCTGTACGTCTATGGTCATAGATGAAGGACACCATCAATGATAGTAGCAAGAGAATAGAGAACATTGGACCTTTTACCTTTCATCATAAACAATAAAAAATATTGTACATAACACGATTCGAAAGTGATTTTACGGGACTCACAGGTTTCCAGGACTCGCCTATGGCTCGTCCTGGAATGTGCCTACTTGTCAGGTAAAATGTCACTTACGTAAATAATTATTTTTTCTGAAATTATTGCATAATTAATGTATCATATGTTTTATTTATACATTAAAAAACCAATTCACTTGATAAAAAAAATTGGCTCATACAGGAGATTCTTTGGACCAATTTCTGAAATAAGCGATTAATTTGTATAACATTTTCTATGTACATTTAACATATATGCTACTGTAGAGTATTTAAGTACTAATAACATTCAATGTAAGATCTCTTCAGCCTCCGTCCCTGTTAAGCCTCGTTGAGTGAATCGAGCATTTGACGCCAAAACGGTACAACGTCGAAGTGTTTATCGTTTAGTGAATAGAGAAGGCTTGTGCCGTTATTCCGTTATTGTTTAGATACGCCTTAATAATTTCCATCAGGTTTAACGAGCTAATAATGTTCTCTATATTCTCGAAGTATTTACTGAGTATACTCTGAAAACGGCTGTATTACCGCTTTTCACTTTCGAGTATCTTCATAAAATAGTTTACATTATGGGACGAGTTGTTTTTCATTGTGTTATGGTAAATATATTGAGTTAGTAAGTGAGATCCTAATATTCTTGTGGTAAAAAAAATTGCTAAAATTTATAAAACTATGTTAAAGACGACATTAAGAATTTCATGCATTATATTGTTTTAATTTCTTAAGTATCGGTTTTCTAGGATAATCGGTGTGGTTTTCTGGCTGCCACAAACAATTCTCAAAATATTTCAATTGATTAAATTAAATGAGTAAATAGTTTTTCTTGGAAAATCCCTGAAACTTCTTTGAAAAATCAATGGAAATCCTTTAAAAATGCCTAAAAAATACTCAAAAACCCTTAAAAACTTGATTGAAATTAGCTAAAAAATTCTAAAAAAAAAATTCTTAGAAAGTCCTTGAAACTTCCTTGAAAAATCCATGAAAAATCCTTAAAAAATGCCTAAAAATCCTTAACAGACTCCTTAAAAACTCAATTGAAATTTCTAAATAAAATTCTTGGAATATCCTTGATACTTCCTTGAAAAATCCATGAAAAATTCTTAAGAAAATGACTAAAAATTCTTAAAAATCATGACTGAAATTTCCTGAAAATTTAAAAAATTTTTTTTGAAAAATCCTTGAAACTTCCTTGAAGAATACATGGAAAATCCTTAAAAGATGTCTAAAAATTATGAAAAAACCTGAAAAACTTGATTGAAATTTCCTAAAAAATTCTAAAACAAATTCTTGGAAAATCCTTAAAATTTCCTTGATTAATTTATGTAAAATCCTTAAAAAATGACTACTAAATTTTTCAAAATCCCTGAAAAATCCTTCAAATCCCTTAAAAAATCCTTAAAAACTTGACTGAAATTTCCTAAAAAATAATCAAATTTTTAAATTTTTTTTAAAAAATCCTTCAACCTTCCTTGAAAAATCCTTGTTACTTTGAAAAATCCATGGAAAATCCTTAAAAAATGCTTAAAAATCCCTAAAAAATTCTTAAAAAATCCTTAAAAATACTGAAAAACTAGATTGAAATTTCCTAAAAAATTCTAAAAAAAAATTCTTGGAAAATCCTTAAAACTTCCATGAAAAATACATGGAAATCCTTTAAAAATGCTTAAAAAAGACTTAAAAACCCTTAAAAAATCATTACAGAGTCCTTAAAAATCTAATTGAAATTTGATAAAAAATTATAAAAAAAAATTCTTGGCAAGTCCTTGAAACTTCCTTGAATAATCGATGGAAAATCCTTAAAAAGATTCTTACGAAATCTTTCAAAATCCCTAAAAAATCCTTAAAAATCCTTAAAAATCCTTAAAAATCCTTAAAAAACCTTAAAAACTTGATTAAAACTTCCTAAAAAATTATAAAAAAAATTCTTGAAAAATCCTAGAAACTTCCTTAAAAAATCCATGATAAATTCTTAAAAAATGCTAAATAGTCCTTAAAAATTCTTAAAATATCCTTAAAAATTCTAAGAAACTTGATTGAAATTTCTTAAAAAATTCTTGGAAAATCCTTGAAACTGCTTAGAAAAATCCATGGAAAATCCATAAAAAAAAGTCTATGAAATCTATCAAAATCCCTAAAAAAATCCTTAAAAATCCTCAAAAATCTTTAGTAACTTAATTGAAATTTCCTAAAAAATTATAAAAAAAAAATTCTTGAAAAATCCTTGAAACTTCCTTGAATAATCGATGGAAAATCCCTAAAAAAATGCCGACGAAATCTTTCAAAATCCCTAAAAAATCCTTAAAGATCCTTAAAAAAACCTTAAAAATTTGATTAAAATTATAAAAAAAATTCTTGAAAAATCCTTGAAACTTCGTTGAATAATCCATGGAAAATCCTTAAAAAATGCCTACGAAATCTTTCAAAATCCCTAAAAAATCCTTAAAAAATCCTTAAAAATCCTTAAAAAATTCTTAAAACCTTGATTGAAATTTCCTAAAAAATAATAAAAAAAAAATTAAAAAAATCCTTGAAACTTCCTTGAAAAATACTTGTAACTTTGAAAATCCATGAAAAATCCTTAAAAAATGCTTAAAAATCCCTAAAAAATCCTTCAAAAACCCTTAAAAATCCTTCAAAAATAGTTAAAAAATCCTAAAAAATCCTTAAAAAATCCTTAAAAATCCTGAGAAACTTGATTGAAATTTCCTAAAAAAATCTAAAAAAAAATTCTTGGAAAATCCTTGAAACTTCCTTGAAAAATACATTGAAATCCTTTAAAAATGCTTAAAAAAGGCTTAAAAACCCTTAAAAAAATCGTTACAGCTTTCTTAAAAATGTAATGAAAATTTCCTGAAAAATTCTAAAAAAAATTCTTGGACAACCCTTGAAAATCGATGGAAAATCCTTATAAATTGTCTAAAAAACATTAAAAATACTGAAAAACTTGAATGCAATTTCATAAAAAATCATAAAAAAAATTCTTGGTAAGTCCTTGAAACTTAGTTGAATAATCCATGAAAAATCCTTAAAAAAATGGCTACGACATCTTTCAAAATCCTTAAAAAATCCTTAAAACTTGATTGAAATTTCCTAAAAAATTCAAAAAAAAATTCTTGGAAAATCCTTAAAAAAATGGCTAAAAATCCTTAAAATTCTTAAAAAAATCCTGAAAAATTCGATTCAAATTTCCTTAAAAATTATAAAAAAAAATTCTTGGAAAGTCCTTGGAACTTCCTTGAATAATCCATGAAAAATTCTTAAAAAAATGATTACGAAATCTTTCAAAATCCCTTAAAAATTCTTAAAAACTTGATTAATATTTCCTAAAAAATTCAAAAAAAAATTCTTGGAAAATCCTTGAAACTTCCTTGAATAATCCATGAAAAATCCTTAAAAAAATGCTTACGAAATCTATCAAAATCCCTAAAAAATCCTTAAAAATCCTTAAAAACCTGATTGAAATTTCCTAAAAAATTCAAAAAAAAATTCGTGGAAAATTCTTAAAAAATGGCTAAAAATCCTTAAAAAAATCCTGAAAAATTTGATTGAAATTACCTAAAAAATTATAAAAAAAAATTATTGGAAAGTCCTTGGAACTTCCTTGAATAATCCATGAAAAATTCTTAAAAAAATGCTTACGAAATCTTTCAAAATCCCTAAAAAATCCTTAAAAATTCTTAAAAAATCCTTAAAAACTTGATTAAAATTTCCTAAAAAATCCTGAAAAATCATGAAAAATTTGATTGAAATTTCCCAAAAAATTCTAAAAAAAATTGTTGGAAAATCCTTGAAACTTCCTTGAATGATCCATGAAAAAACCTTAAAAAAATGCTCACGAAATCTTTCATAATCCCTAAAAAAATTTTAAAAATCCTTAAAAACTTGATTGAAATTTCCTAAAAAATTATAAAAAAAATTCTTGAAAAATCATTAAAACATCCTTGAAAATTACTTGTAACTTTGAAAAATCCTTAAAAACTGCTTAAAAATTCTTAAAAAATCTTTAAAATCCTGAGAAACTTGATTGAAATTTCATGAAAAACTCTAAAAAATTTTTTGGAAACTCCTTGAAACTTCTTAGAAAAATTCATTGAAAATCCTTAAAAAATGCCTAAAAATTCTGGAAAACTGAAATTTCCTAAAATATTAAAATAAAAATTCTTGGAAAATCCTTGAAACTTTCTTTTAAAATCCTTAAAAAAATGCCTACGAAATCTTTCGAAATTCCTAAAAAATCCTTACAATTTTGGTTCCAAACGGCTTCCTAGAAATGCCAAAATTCATAAAATATGTTAATACTTGTAATAAATAAAGATCCCAAAAAATTGATTATTGCTAGAAGCAGATGAAGAAAAAAATCACTTAGCAACATTCAAACCACCAAATAAGACAGTGGAAAAATTATTTTTGTTACGACGTTTTGAAGGTGCTTTTGATATTACTGAGCACCAGGATACCTAAAATTTTCTATTTCATTTTGTCCATATGTTTTGCTTCACCTCTGAATCTTTATAACTTTTTCTACTTACATTGTATAATGGTGGATGTTACTTTACCAAGTCTATTAAAATTGTCAATAATTAATATACGACTTATATTTTCAAAAAATTCGTGTACTCGAAAACTTTCCGGTAATAATTCAAGAACCAGATTAAAAGTAATTACATTAATTTAACTGATTTATAATTAACATTGACATCAAACCAAAATAAGATTTTGTTATGGGGAACCTTTATTTTTTTATAAAGCTTGTTATGATATTCTAACTGTAACAAAAATTATTTATTATTAGAAAGAGTACTGATTTATATGTATATAAAAGAAAACTTTTAGATTTTTTTGTTTGTCAGGGTTAAAAAAGTTCAACTCAAGTAAATAAAAGTCTGAGAGAGAGGCTTATAATACCTAGTGAGATAAAGACCCTTAAGTTTCAGTGGTCTTATCTTGTGAAACTTTCCAAGTTTCCTTAATTTATGGACTCTAAAATACACATTCTTAAAAATAGTCCATTTCCATTCCCTATTCAACTCGCATTTCTAACCGCACAAGCTGAGATGTTTATTAACCTAAATTTTTAAAAAAATAACATAGGTTTTAATAATGTGTGATATTTGACTGAGCAAGAAGAAAAAAATGCACCCCTTCACATCTAGCGAGTTTTAAGGGTTGAATATTTTTTTTTGGAATCTCCGGCGAAGTGTAATAAATAAATCTACAAGTTTGTTTTAGACCAATTTTCAACATAACGTCATATTTTCCGAAAAACCATTTTTTTTCATTGTTGACTTTTTATGTCGAGAAAATTTTAATATGTTACCATGATTATCTCTGTTTCCTCTTGTATACTGTAACAAATATTATATCCAAAATTATGCATATTACGAATCTTAACCTACCACCTCTCAAATATGTCACATTACTTTTTGTTAACCAATCAAATTAAGTTAACTTATAGTCAGAAGATTTTTCTAGAAGTGGTGGTTAAAACAAAGGGAAAAATTTTGAGGTACATGAATGGTAAGTAAAAGAAAATAAGGGTGGGTTAAAATAAAGATACTTAAAATGTCTTTATTCTAACCCACCCTTGCTTATCATTCATGTACTCCAAATTTTTTCCCTTACATTTTCCTCTTAACGTTCTTAGTAACAATATGCTAATTTAAAGTTTAATCATAACATTTTGTTAGTTTGGTCTGAAGATGGCTTGTTAGTCGAAACTAGTTGCCTGTCAATTTGTATAATTAAATTTATTTTTGTACTTTGTGACTATTTGAATTGTATGAGTTTTTTTGGAGGGTTTTTGAATAATTCGAAGCATATTATTTTGTATATAGCGAGAAAGTAATAAACTACCTGGTAAAATTTGATATTTTTACATTTTCTACATGGAAATAAAATTGAAAGCGGACGTCAATATGATATTGCTTTTCGATCATTTCTTTTACTTAGTCAGGAAGTTTTATGAATTTTATGATATCCGGATAGGAACAAATTCCATCGGCCAGTTTACGAGTGTTCTACAATCGCGTAACAAGTCGTAATTCAAGGATTTTCTGTCGCTTTTTACGACCTCCGCCGTTTTTCCGTTTTCTGATTTTTCCGATTTTCTAAGCCGAGCTTCGAACGCACTTCCGAATTTCTAGCAATGAAAGGAAACTATATTTTTAAATCTGACGTTTTATTTCCCTCGATTTTACTTAATTAAATTTTTCACAAAGAGATACTTCGTTTTTTTACCGAAATGAATAACTTAAATCAAATGAGACAGATTTTTTTTATTGCTGGTATCTGCCAAATCAAATTAATTCGATTTACTGTTTTTGTATATTTCAACAGGATTTGTATTGTTCTTCACCACTTCTTAATATCACAAAATTCTATTTAAGACGAATTTTATCTTTTTTATATACCAAATAAAAGTACCAACTTGTGAGCTTGGCGACCTAACTGGTTATATAAGGATTCTGGAATCAGATCCAAAATGCATTCTATATACGTTATTATTAATGATAAGGAAATCGTAAAAAAATACAAAAGGTGCCTTCAAATTTTACATGTAGGGGTCCAAAACTCTAGTAGGAATTGTGATAGGGGTAACGGATCGAAATACTAAGCTCTCAATAACCCTCGGAAATACTCCTACAATATTCCAAATATAAGTCTAAGTCTTAGACTTTTGTGCTTAAGAGTGCCTAAAAAAGGGCCTCAATGGAGCTAAAATCTGTATCTACTTAGATAGTCTCAATGTCCTGTGAGTACAAAATGCAAATAATCTGTTAAGCAACTTACTAAATTTTGGGTGGGTGCTAAGGTACAAGGGTTGTTACGTTTTTTTGTGCCACCCAGTATTTTTATTATTATTTTATTCAAAGATTATAGTTTCATACTCGCTTGATATCCCCTTCTTATTTCTTCGCATCATGTCCTTCTTTTCTCTTGGTATTATAAAATTTCTCTTTAACTATTAAATAATTAAAAAAAATTTGTGAGACGATACTTTATTTTGTTGATAATAAATAATTAAGCTCAAATCTTTATATTATGGGTTCGTTCCACGAATAGAATTTGAAATATATCAATATTAAATATAAAAAAATTTTTGGACGCCAGTCAAGTTGATTTTTTAATGTAATTAGAAACAATTGACAAAAAAAAACTACGATATATTTCAAAATCCATCCTTTTTTTTCGGGTTAAGGAAATTAAACACAAATTAAACATTATATTTGTTTATTTTACGATAATAAAGTCCAGAGTTATTTTTCTTTTTTTCTTAATAAAACTTAGCTTTTTCTAGCGGTGGAAGTTCTTCTGGTTGAGGAAACAAACTTCTTGGCCCAAGTAAAAAAACTTTCCAGAGGAAAAACGTCTTGTCCCAGGTAAATTAATTGTCCAGAGGAAAAAATTCTTGGCACAGATAAAAAAAGCTTTCCAGAGGAAAAGAACCAAAACTTTTCCGAGGAAAGAACCATGAATTTTAGATCAAAAAATGAAATACAAACATAATTAAAATGAATTAAATTTTAAGACAATTTGTAAAAACAAATTAAAAAAAATGTAGGTTCTTTTATTTGTATGAGACACACAGAAATCAAATAATTTATAATATTATAAATGATAAGATATGAACTTTTAAGTAAATAACAAAAAAATATATACCGGCATTAATAGAATTAAAAATAACAGTAAATAAAAGTTAAAAGTGTCGAAATAATTAATAATGATATCAAAAAATTTTAGTGAAAATATAATATAATATAATAAAAACTTACCCTGTAAAATGAGGGGGAGAAAAAAAGAAATCTTCGGTAAGCAACGCGGGCGATAAAAAGTCGATTATTTTGACTGAGTAGGTAAAGAGAAGAAGATTATTAACATGGGAAAGACATTTTCTAGGAATACCAAAAGAAGAGAGGGACATGACGCTAAGAAATAAGAAGGGGATGTCAAGCGAGTATGAAACTATAATCTATTGAATAGAAGAATAATGAAAATACAGGATGGCACAAAAAAAAACGTAACAGGGTATTCAGGGAAATGTTATTTTTGACAGTATTTCTATAGAAGGAGCAACGGCTTCTTTCATTGGTCCAGAACCATTCTGTGGTAAAATCTACGTGAGAAAAGAGAGTCATAACTGGGAAAGGGAACTAAGTATTTCCTACTTTAAAACTGTTCCAGGACACGCCAAATTACTCCTAAATCTTCAAAAATCTTAAATTAGGATATTAACAGGGTTCCTGACTGATCACTGCCCGTTAATATATCATTTATACAATGCAATGCAATGGAAAGTTATAGTCCGACAAAGACTAAAGTACCTCAAGTATCCTCTAGAGAGGTTACAAAAATAGCACCAAAAAATCCTAAACTTTATTAAAAATTTCGATTTATAGGTCGAAAAGTAGATTGGATATATACCAAAAAATCTTATAGGTCGAAGAGTGGAAAGTTTGATGACAAAGCGACTCCTTTATAATCTATTATTTACAAGTCTGTTGCATAGAGGCAAAGTTACTTGTGAAGCGAGAATAGTAGCTGACTATGTTGCTAGACGAACTGACTTTCATTTCATAGAGTGCAAGTATATGAGGTCTTTTTAGCTTGGATATGTTGGTGTATTAAGTTGATATTCCTGTTAAGACTTCTAGTATTCCAAAAGTCCATTTTTGTTAACTGGGATCTACTCGATTTCCTTTTGGACTTGGAAAGAGTGGCCACTAAATTATCCCTGCATGATAGAGTCCTCGGATCAACCCTCTATGAGGGGTTACTTACTTCCGGAATATTTGAACTCATCCACGTTTTTGGTCCCACCCTAAAAACCGAGAATATCTGGACAGAAACGAAACGTTAACTCATAGTAGTAACTACACACCGCCTAAGGGCCACTTGTATAAAACTTCGGTTACCTAGCGATCAACTATCCTAACAGTAATTAGTTGGTCAGCCTAAACATACGAACATAGTAAAATGACTTGTTGAAGTTCCGGTCAATGGTATGTTAACTAACTCAGCCGTTTTTATTCTGCGTGTGTGTGTCAAGTTTTCTAAATTGACAGAACTAAAAATTACTATTCCCGAAACAAATTAGTTCTTAAAAAGTAATAGACCAAACGTATTATATATTTCCTTAGATATTTACATGTTGGTTCACTACGTTTGTTGAAAAATGTTCATCTCGCGGCGAGTGTTTAGCAAAATATCACTTGGAAAAGTTGAATAATCTAGTTTTCCTTCACGTAACAGGACGAACATCAGTAGCCATTAAACATAAATGAACGAAATGGACTGCACAAAAAGCAGAAACTACAGAGTTGCAAAAGTGGCTATTGGAAGAGGAACATAATTTAAAAATGTATATGGAAGAAAAACACCAAAAGGGAAATAAGGAACATCAACAAAAGATGAGACACAGACAAGAAAAGCATGAGCTAAAAATGAAATTGATGAAAAAGGAGGAGAATATAAATCGAAAAAAATGTGGCAATCAACATAAATAATTTTGACTAGTAAATTTACTGCAGAATAATATAACATCTTAATTTTTCCTTTTTAATAAATTTTCAAAATACTATTGAATTAATGACTGTCTCACAATGTTATTCATAAAACCGGGCGTAATATTTCCAATACGTCCTTCATTAATCACAGCTTCTGAAAATTCATGTTCAGTTTCTGGATTAACATTTTCAGAAGTTACGTCATGCATAGAACATGCAATATTGTGAAGAACAGCACAAGCCAGTATTGCCTGGACCTTTTCATGTTTTAAACGGATACTAAGGCAAAAATAGTAAACCTGCGCTTCAAAAGTCCAATACTAACCTTATCAAGTTATATTTCTCCTTCTTTTCCAAAACATTAACCAAGCTCTAAACGGACAAAATCCATGAGTCAATTAAACTTAAGGGTGACCAGTCGATCAAGTTTTAACTAGTCTTTGAACAAGTCGATTCTTAGTTAATACCGTGGTTTTAAATTAACCTTACGGCAACCAAGTTATATAAGGGGCCTTAAGAAGATGCGAAATAAGTAACAAAATAGTGCCCAATGTTGCCTCTCTACTCGGCTGATGGTTTCAACTTCATCGCTAGAAAAAATGCAAGAGGATTCCATTCAATTGAAGTAGTGAAGTGCATTTTTTAATTAATTTCAAACATTTTTGAGATTTTCTGAAGAATAAATTATTTTATTTTATCCTGTCCAGTAAATCTACTTCCTCGGTACTCATTTGCGGCCGGTAAATGGAACATTACAGTATCAGGTACCGTAATGTTGTTGCTTAGCAACATTGTTTTGATTTTAGAAACCTTGATTTCAATCGCAAATATTTTTTTATAGACAGTGACAAGCAAATAGCAATCATACGTAACTATGAAAATCAATGGCTCAATTGTAATGTCAAATTATGAACTATTTTTTTTTATTTTAATCAACATATAAAGACAAGATGAAATAAAATATCATACGATACACGTCTGTTAGGTGTTATTACAGTACTCGTTTATATTTCGGACTCGACTCCTGCGTCGCCTCGTCCGTAAAACAACTCGTACTGTAATAAGTCATCTACCGGACTTGTAATATAAAATACTATTTTTTTCATATTCGGATCAAGAAATATATTCAATAATAAAACCAGCAGGCCAAAAACGTCATAGAACAACAAAGCGGCCGTTTTTGTCTAATTTTAAATAGGGCGCGTTCTAGTGCCACTCTAGAGCTGAAAGTGCCACAATTGTGCTACATTTGACAATACTTTCAATCATCTATGTGTTTTTTTTATTATGATTATTTTACGCTCGGGATCATGGTAACGCTACCCACCAAAGATTGATCGTTAAGATTCTCCCCTGTGAAAAGATACTTTAATTTGTTGATAACTAGTAATAAATGTGGTTTCTCCACGACCATTACTGAATGTACGAATTCTGAAATCATTTTTAATAATAGAATGTAAACATTCACACTCTAGAGTCTGAATATTTATTCTATAATACTTGCCTCTTATGCATTTTGCATGTATTTTCATTCTTTATCGAGGTAAAGAATGGATTTTAAGCTCAATTCTTTTTATTATGGGTTCGTTCCACGAATAGAATTTGAAATATATCAAACGTCAAATATTAAATAAAAAAATATTTTGGACGCCAGTCTAATTGATTTTTTGAAGTAATATTAGAAACAATTGATAAAAAAACTATGATATATTTCAAAATCCGTCCTTTATTTCTTTTTGTGGGGTTAAGGAAATTAAATTCGAATTAAACGTTATATTTGTTTTATTTAACACGGAAAATAAGGTAAAAGATAATTTTCAGAGACTTTTCTTCTATTTTGGAAAAACAACTTGACTTGGTTAATAAAGTTTATTTCTGAAGTTTCTGGGATCAGTAGACACGTTACTTTCTCGTTCCAAACTCGAAAAAGCTTCTAGTCCACTTGCTCCGAAGATATTTATAATCCAGAAAAAAAAATAGTAGCCCAAAGAAAAACCCTAAAAATTCACATAAAGAAGTAAATATAAGACAAAAATCTTATAAATTACTAGATTTCTTGGTCCCTGTTTTTGAAAAAGAATATAAAACAATGATAATATTAATATGAAATACATGAATCTTTAGATCAAAATATGAAATATAAAATAATCAAAGTGAATTAAATTTTAAGACAATCTGTAAAAACAAATTAAAAATAGATTCTCTTTTTGTAATCGAGACTCAAATAGCACCACGAACATCAGATAATTTATATTCTTATAAAAGATAAGATATGAACTTTTGAGTAGATATAACAAAAAATATATATACCGGCATTAAAAAGAATTAGAAATAACAGTAAATAAAAGTTAAAGCGTCGAAATAATTAATAATGATAGCAGGAAATTTTTGTGAAAATATAATATAATATAATAATAACTTCCCTTATACAGGGTGTCCCAGGAGTTCGTACCCAAAACTTGGGAGATGATAGAGGGGCTAAAATTAATGATAGTACTTCATATAAAATTTGTCCCTTACGCCCTTCGTTAACTAATTATAGGGCTCCAAAGTTAAAAATTAAAAATGGTTTTTTTATTTATAATTACTAACTACTTATTTGAAATAAATCAAAAATTAACCATTTATAAACACCATTAATGCTCACTTAATAGCGTTATAAACAAATCTGCACTACCTTTGTGAGGTACGGACTAAGTTCATGGTTAATGAGGCACATTTTTTTATCTATCATTTTTTTCACTTCTAAATATGAGAACTAAATTCCACAAACATCTTTAAAAGAAAAACGTCCTCTTGTAACAACTCGATAAAATTAACGGTTTAAGAGATATGTGCAATTTTTTGTGGCACTGCACATCAATTGCGCTTTCACCATTTTTTTAAATGCTTACGATTAAAGGAAATATCTCTTATTACTATTAAATTATTAATAAATCAGGACAGTCTAAACTAGAAAATGTGAAATTTCATTCTTACATCGAATATCTTTTTTTAAGGTTTTTATTGTTGTTTTCGTATTTTTACTTTTGTTGAATTAAGATGTTCCTGTTCGTTTTCATTCAATTTTTCTTCCATCACTATTGTAAATAAAACTAGCAAATAAATAAAATTTATGAAAAGTGTAGAAGTTTATTAGTCTACATGTAGATTGCCCTGATATATATTGAATTTAATAGTAATACGAGAAGTTTCCTTTAATCGAAAGTATTTTTAAAAAAATGGTGAAAGCGCAATTGATGTGCAGCCACATAAAATTGCATATATTTTTTAAACCGTTAATTTTCTCGAGTTGTTACAAGAGGACATTTTTCAACTGAAAATAGATATTCCGAGCAAAGAAATAATAAAAATACAGGGTGGCACCGAAAAAAAAAACGTAACACCTGCTACGTTTTAGATACATAAATAAGATAAAAATACTATAAGTGACATTTCTACTAAAATTTGTCGAAAAATAGTTCAAATGATCCGAATCATTTAAACCGATACTTACAATGTCCATAATTTTAACAGTGGTCCCAAACTCCGAAACCTACTTCAAAATGCCCAAAAACTTAGGAAACTAAGGAATACTAAGTAATTTTAATTTTTTAAGTGTAGCTATGAATTTTGAACCACTCTTTTCATGCATTATTACAAAATACAAAATTACCTCGACCTACACCAATCCACCGTTATTTTGTTCATGTTCGTCGGTCAGAATGGATGGATTGATGAATGGATGGATGGATGTATGGATGGATGGATAAATCAAGAACCAGTCATCCAATTTAAAAAATTCTTTCTCCAGTCACCTTCTCGTATCTAGGAGAGGAAATCTGTTGTTTTTTGTGTCTGTACATTCATTATTTCTGGTACTTCCACTCTTGGAATATTAAAAAAAGCAAAACTATTATATTTTACCTAATGTCAAAAAAATAATTTAAAACAACTTTCTGAAATTCAAAATTTAGTGAACTTGAAAAGCTTAAAAAGTTTAATATTTTTAAGAAAATTATATTTAACTTTTTTATTAGGAGTGCTTGGAAAGTAAAGTTCTTTTTTTCGTTTTGTTCATAATTTTATATTGACGTTTTTTTCTTCATTTATTATAAGCTATCTGTAGGTAATTTTTGTATCATATCCTTAATTTCTAACTTATTTTCTTTGATATGTATCTTTTTATGTTCTTTTAATTCATTTTTAGGTATCTCTAAATGAAAACTGGATCCATTAAAGTTCACTCTTGCGTTCGTCAGGCTGTCTGTCACATAGATTTTTCTTAAAAACGACTCGAATTAGGAATTTGAAATTTGGCATCATGACGGACACATATTTCTGCAATTAAGGACCCTCTTTAGAAAACAGAGATATAGGAATTTACATGTTATACATGTTAAAAACTGAATTCCCGATCTTAGTTTCCCCTGTCACCATTATACCGATTCGTGATATATCATATACCAAAATATAGACCAGACTTTTCTACGAATACTAACTTACTCTTAACTTCATATTGTTCCTTTAAATGGTCTAGAAGTGTATTCAAACAAAGGATAATCCGATGGTATTAGAGACCAATCAAAAGTTGTAAAAAATTAGACAATCAAAGATGACAGACGTCTATTTATCTTCACATTTTGGTACATGATATGACATGAATCGGTACAAAAGTGACGGAAAAAGCAATTTTGTAACATGTAAATTCCCAAATCTCTGTTTTCTAAAGAGGGTATTTAACCCTTTAACTGCGGACAAAATTTTTCACCGCTGAACGCTCTAGGGACAAAAATGTTAAAAAATTCATGAAAAATTTTGACATTAGTTAGTTAAAAAAAATACAAATGTCTAAAATTTTAAAAATATATAAAAAATTTAGAACAATTTGAAATTTTGAATTTTTTTCGAAAATTTTAAAAAGTAAAAATGTTAAAATATTCAAAAATTTCTTAAATATATCAAAAATTTCAAAAAACGAAATTATTTATCTAATTAAAATTTCAAAAATCAAAATTATTCAATTAACCGAATTTAAAAAAAAAATTCAAGAATTTTAAAAAGTTCAAAAATGTCGAAAGTTTTTAAAAATTTGAAATTTTGCATGTTTTTTTCGAAATTTTCATAAAATTAAAATATCACAATATTCAAAAATTTCTTAAATGTATCAAAAATTTCAAAACACAATTATTCATCTAATTAAATTTTTTTAAAAAATTTTAAGAATTTTTAATATTTTAAAAATGCCGAAAGTTTTAAAAACCATTAAAAAATTATTCGAAAATTTCAAAAATATATAAAAAATTTTGGAAAATTAGAAATTTTGCATTTTTTTTCGAAAATATCAAAATGCAAAAATGTCAAAAATTTCTTAAATATATCAAAAATTTCAAAAAAAAAATTATTCAGTTAATTAACAATATTTAAAAATTTCAAGAATTTAAAAAAAATTCAAGTATTTTAAAAATTTTGAAAACAAAAAATTATTCTAAAATTTCGAAAAATTTGAATTTTTTTTCGAAAATTTCAAAAAATTGAAATACCATAGTCAAAAATTTCTTAAATATATCAAAAATTTCAAAAAACAAAAGTATTAATCTAATTAAATTATTTTAAAAAATTTTAAGAATTTTAAACATTTCAAACATGTCAAATGTTTAAAATAAACATATACATAAACAAAATTATTCATCCAATTAAATTTTTTTAAAAAAATTTAAGAATTTTTAATATTTCAAAAATGTCAAAGGTTTTAAAAACATTAAAATCATTCGAAAATTTCAAAAACATATAAAAAATTTCGGAAAATTAGAAATTTTGCATTTTTTTCGAAAATATCAAAATGTAAAAATGTCAAAATATTCAAAAATTTCTTAAATATATTGAAAATTTCAAAAAACAAAATTATTCAGTTAATTAACAATATTTAAGAATTTCAAGAATTTAAAAAAAAATCAAGAATTTTAAAAATTTCAAATTCAAAAAATTATTCTAAAATTTCAAAAATTTCGAAAAATTTGTATTTTTTTTCGAAAATTTCAAAAAATTAAAATACCACAATATTCAAAAATTTCTTAAATATATCAAAAATTTCAAAAAACAAAAGGATTAATCTAATTAAAATTTTTTAAAAATTTTTAAGAATTTTAAATATTTCAAAAATTTCAAAAGTTTAAAATAAACATAAACAAAATTATTCATCTAATTAAATTTTTTTTAAAAATTTTAAGAATTTTTAAAATTTCAAAAATGCCGAAAGTTTTAAAAAACATTAAAAAATTATTCGAAAATTTCAAAAATATATAAAAAATTAGGAAAATTAGAAATTTTGCATTTTTTTCGAAAATATCAAAATGTAAAAATGTCAAAATATTCAAAAATTTCTTAAACATCTCGAAAATTTCAAAAAACAAAATTATTCAGTTAATTAACAATATTTAAAAATTTCATGAATTTAAAAAAAATTCAAGAATTTTAAAAATTTCAAAAACAAAAAATTATTCTAAAATTTCAAAAACTTCGAGAAATTTGTATTTTCGAAAAAAATTAAAATAACACAATTTTCAAAAAATTCTTAAATATATCAAAAATTTCAAAAAACAAAATTATTAATCTAATTAAAATTTTTAAAAAATATTTAAAGAATTTTATACATTTCAAAATATATAAAAAATTTAGAACAATTTGAAATTTCGAATTTTTTTGGAAAATTTTAAAAAGTAAAAATGTTAAAATATTCAAAAATTTTCTAAATATATCAAAAATTTCAAGAAACAAAATTATTTAGTTAATTAACAATATTTAAAAAATTCAAGAATTTAAGAAAAATTCAAGAATTTTAAAAATTTAAAAAACATAAAATTATTCTAAAATTTCAAAAACTTCGAAAAATTTGTAATTTTTTTTCGAAAAAAATTAAAATAACGCAATTTTCAAAAATTTCTTAAATATATCAAAAAATTTCAAAAAACAAAATTATTAATCTAATTAAAATTTTTTAAAAAATTTCAAGAAACAAAATTATTCATCTAATTAATTTTTTTTAAAATATTTTAAGAATTTCTAATATTTCAAAAATGTCAAAAGTTTTAAAAAACATTAAAAAATCATTCGAAAATTTCAAAAACATATAAAAAATTTCGGAAAATTAGAAATTTTGCATTTTTTTCGAAAATATCAAAATGCAAAAATGTCAAAATATTCAAAAATTTCTTAAATATATCAAAAATTTCAAAAAACAAAATTATTAATCTAATTAAATGTTTTTAAAAGATTTTAAGAATTTTAAACATTTCAAAATTGTCAAAAGTATAAAATAAACATTAAAAATTGTTTAAAATTTCAAATATTTCGAAAATTGTAAAATTTAAAAATTTGTAAAATTTGCATAAAGTTTGTAAAATATAAAAAATAACAAAATATACCAAATTTATAATGCCCATATCACAGCATAGTTTTTACAAATCATTTATATACGACAGCCGCAGTTAAAGGGTTAAAGGTTATGAAATATAGATTTTTTTATGTTTAATGGGAATAAGTTGGGTCCTATCAAAAAATATTTTATATTTTAAATCTTCTGTGGCCTTGTTTAAAAAACATTATTTTTTTTGGTGAATTGCTTATATAAAGAAAAATTTTGTTAGTAGGTAAATATTTTTTCTATTTTTACGTAATCCCAAAAAAACTCTATAAACCCACTTCTATTTACGTCATTGTATTGTTTTGTAACTGTTTCCATAACAAAACGACAACGTGAGAATATTTGCTGTTACTGGTGATTAACCGCCTGACGGAGACTATCATATTTTTCCTGCTATTCGCATACACTCCTGCTTTTTTGTTTTCTGCTTTCTACCTGCTCTAACCATGGATTAAATTGAATTGATTCATTAGGTGGTATTAATCTGGAAGGCACAAAAATATTCATTTGGAAATATGGAAATGAACGTAGAGATTTTCAACGGTGATATAATAATAGCCTTAGAGAGTCTTGTGAAAATCCGACGATTTTTTATTTAAATGGGGGGGATTATGTTTAGAATGAGTTTTGTAACAGGTTTCTAATAAAGAAATATATTAATATTTTCATTAAACATATCTACTATTTTATAGTATATATCTGTTAAATTTTGAGCTGGCCCCAACTTTTCATTTTAAATATAAATCTGTAGGAAGTTTTCTGTACCTATGATTAAAATAAAATTTAAAGTAAAGAATTTAATTGGCCAGCGTTACAGCTAAAGTCTTAATCTTAAGAAATTACTGACTCGCGCCAGTGTCTAGTGATATGGGACCAAAAGTGTTTTTATTGGTACAAGACATAATGGTTTTTTTTTTAAGTTAAGAAAATTGGAAATTTCTATGAGTGAAATAACATTTTTTTCTTGCGGATTCGGAATGGCCTCTCCTGCAGCAAATTTCAGAAGTTTCTGCCGTTGATGCATATACTCCCCCTTTTCAGGATCATTACGATATAGTTTTTGTACAGCTTGATATTAAAATAGGGTAGCAATAAAAAAAATGTTTTGATCAGTTAAATAATTACGTTACTAAAATTTTACATTATTCACAAGTTTTTGTACATTAAAGTGGACAGAAATTTGTTAAGAGCCAAACAAATATACGGGTACTTAACACGTTCAGCGCCAAGCCCAAATTCGGAAAAGTACGAATTTTCGAAAAAAAAATTTTCTTGCTTATTTAGGTTTATAGGTGACTTTTTATATATAAGGCATTTTTCCATAAATATGTCATGTTTTTTCAATTTTTTTAGGTGTGTATCACTTTAGATACACATGGCCTACAAAAAAGTTTTTGAAGGTTACTTCTTTCACAGGCCACGTGTATCATAAATCGTACACACGAATTTTTATTTTTATTTTCTCTCTTTTCAATTCAACAAACGGAAGAATAAGATTAGTGCGGCCAGCACGAGGCGTTTGGACAAAATAATATGATTGTTTTTACTAAACCTCTCGTCTCTTTGTTGCAGAGTGAATAGCTTGTAAAGACTAGTTGTGTTTGTGTACAAAAGACTAAGTGATCTGATTCAAAATGACAGACTATAGCAGTGATGATTCTATTCAAGATCCAAACTTTCATTGTAACGAGGAAGATTTCGACGAGGAATCAACAAGCGAAAGTGAAAGCGATGAGGAAATTGTTAGAAGCCAAGTTAGGCGAAGCAATTTCCCAGATAGAATTCCTGATGTTAACGTTCCAAGTACTCCAGGTAATACTTCTAATGATGCAGAGTCCCGTTGGTTGAAGAAAAAACTGGTCGAAATTGAATGGGAAATGCCTACCCATGAAGATACACCCTATATTGAATATACAGTACCTTTTTCTGGAACGAAAGAAATCTATACTGGAATCTTAGCACATGCAGATCCAATCGATTTCTTTGATTTGTTTTTGACAAATGATATTTCAATTCTAATGGTAGAGCAAACAAATTTGTTCGCCACTCAACAATTACTAAACAACGACACTACTGCGCAGTCAAGATCTCACTTATGGACTCCAGTGACTGCCGATGAAATGGTAAAGTTTATAGCCCTAATTGGATGGATGGGATTACTAAAACTGCCTTCAATAAAGGATTATTGGAGAAATCATAAACTGTATGGTGTTCCATTAGCTCGTACCGTAATGCCCAGGAATAGGTTTGAGTTAATTTTGTATCTACATTTTGCGGATAATACCACTGCTGATACAAATGACAGACTATATAAAATCAAAGATGTGTTAGATAAATTTATCAAAAACTTCCAAAGAACCTATATACCCGGTGAGAAAATCTGCGTAGACGAATCTCTAATACCTTGGCGGGGACGACTAATATTTCGCCAATATATACCTAACAAGGCAGCGAAGCATGGTATAAAAGTGTACAAGCTGTGCACTGAAAAAGGCTATACATGGAATCTCTCGGTTTATTGCGGAAAATCTAAAGATCCACAAACTGAGGTTCCTGAAAAAACCGTTATGACACTAGCAGAAGGTCTTTTAGATGAAGGCAGAACAGTGTACACGGATAATTACTATACAAGCATTCCGCTTGCTTACCGTTTGAGACGCAGAAAGACTCATCTGGTGGGTACGTTGAGGGCCAACAGAAAATACTTGCCAAAAGATGTTATAGGAGCTAAAATAAAAAGAGGGCAGATGTCGGCCAAGCAAACAAAAGATGGTATTGTTGTACTAAAATGGCGCGACAAGAGAGATGTGAGAATGCTGACAACCAAAACATAAGCTCTAAAAGTCACTACCAGCAAAGCTAGAAAAAATACACCCATAGTGAAGCCAGACTGTATTACAGAATACAATAATGGCAAGTCATCTATTGACCTCAGCGACCAAATGGCGACATACGGATCTGCTTTACGTCGGTGTAGTAAGTGGTACCGCAAACTTATATTTGAAATAATATGGGGAACAAGTCTGGTAAATGCACATTTTTTGTATAACAGGGTCTCAACCAAGAAGAAATTGACCATCATAGAATTCAGAGAGCAAGTAATCACTGCAATGCTTGCACGAGGTGACACATCTGAAGTGGATAGTCCTGATGTTAGAAATAAAAATGCCAAACATTACATAATAAAAAATGAAATGGAGGGTAAAACAGTTCGTGGGCGCTGCGTAAAATGCTATGAAAAATATGGAAGAAAAGGAAAACTAATAGATGGGAAAGTAGTTAGAGCAGCCCAAGTATCTACAAAATGTTCCGTGTGCGAGACTATAATTTGTCGGTCGTGTTTCAATGTTACTCACTAGCATTTTTTGTGATCAAAAAACATATTTCTTTTGTTCTTCACTTTTTTTAACCTAAAGATGGCTCATTTATTTTTCAAAATAATTTTTTTAAAAAAATAATGTTTGTTTTATTATAAAAAATAGTTTTATTTAATTATCTCATATTAGAGACATCCGAGCCCCAAACCAAATATAGCAGGAAATTCGTGCAGGCCAAGAAATAATTTTTGCCATATAAAATGTATTAAGAACGTGGGGGTAAAAGATACCCAGCACCTAAAACGAAATAGTGCCTGTGTATCCTTTTCGATACACAATGTCAAAGTCAGTGTGTATCTAAAAAGATACACATGGCGCTGAACGTGTTAAATCCCGGAAGAATGCAACCGAATATAAAAATAAGTAGGGGAGAGCGGGTCACAGTGGCCAGTTTGAAATAATTTTCAAACGCATTCAGTATAAATGTTGCTATCTAGCAGCTAAACTATGCAAATAACAGTGTCCGGTATGTTTTAGTTCCTAAAGTTGCCGCGGATTGGTTTTATAGCAGTTTTGTGTTTTCTGTGCAGCACGTGTAAAAAACTGGTGAGTTTTGTTTTTTGTACCATTATAATTGAAAATGATTTTTGATTACGATGCACGCTAGGAGATAAGACAATTGTAAACAAAATTTTATATAGGAAATTTGTTTTAAGGTTAGATTTGTACACAGTGGCCAGGGTCATTTGGGACAGAGTGGTCACTTCTCACTATTAGATTTTGGAGTAGCCATTGTCCCCCGTACTTATAATTAGTCGACTTGTGTTTAGTATTTCTCCGTTATAATTTCTTTTAAGACTGACGCTTGTTTTTTATTTGTTTCTAGACTATGGTTTACAAGCTAAAGCTGCTAGAAAACTGACATACGACCTTGCAGTGGCTAACAACAAAATTATTCCGGAAAGCTGGTACCGAAATCAATCTGCTGGGAAGGAGTGGTTTACGGCGTTTATGAAAAGGAATCCAACAATTACCTTACAAACAGCAGAAGCAACTTCTTAGCAAGATCTGTGGCTTTTGATAAGCCCATTGTCCATAAGTTCTATAATGATTTAAGGGATTTATATTAAAAATACCCAACTTTGAACGCAAGCAGAATCTACAATACTGACGAAACAGTTTTAACTACAGTAAAGGTATCAAGTAAAATAATTGCATAAAAAGGACAAAGGCAAGTTCGACAAATTACCTTCGCAGAACGAGGCGTTCTGATGACCATAGGCGAGTTTTTTTATCCACCGGTGGCTCCATCTTTCCAACAAAGGCGTTCATAAACTTTTCGATGGATTTCAGATTTATTAGATGTCGCGTTCATTTATTACCGTTGTTTCCACCATAATTGCAGATCTATCCATCGGTGTTTCGATGTGGTGGGCAAAATTGATGGGTCGTGACAAATGAGAACTGTTTTATGCATAGAACTTATGGTTCTATGACTTCTATCTATGAGCTTAACCTCAAAATTCATGTCTTAAAATTACCCCAAAGCCCCAAAGTGAAAAGTATAAATAAATATGGAGGAAGATTTAATAGAGGTAAATCTAGAGCATAATAATAAAACCATAAGGGCTCTTCTGACTCCAGCTGAAATTGAAGAATTGTCTAATGGTATGCATGTACTATTTAAGATGGGTAAGAAAATAATTTTATGTTTTGTAAAAATTTGTTTCAGATGCCACTAAACTAATACAATGTTTCAAAAAACTTGAATACCAGCAAAACTTAATGAAATCGTTGGATAATAGAAACCATAATTTTAGTAGTAGTAAGAATGAGTTAGGGTCCAAGTCCTCAGATCTGAACCAGAATGAGCCAAGTGAACCAGAACCTAGTAATAAAAAGGAACATTTTAAATGGACAGACGAAGGTATCAAATTATTATTGGATTACCGCTTAGGACAGGAGGACAAATTTAATATGCCTACCTGCAAAAAAACAAAATTGTGGCAGAAAATAGCTGTTTTGATGAAAACAGTGGGAGCTTACAATTTAACAGGCGATGAATGCTACAATAAATATAGGAATTTATTATAAACCTATCGATTCAACAAAGATAAGAGGCACAAGATGACGGGAGAATCCAAAATTACTTGGGAGTACTTTAAGATATTTGACGAGGTTCTGGGTACAAAGCAGTCAAGTGCTCCCAATGAATTATTGCTTTCGACATCATTGGAAAAAACTTTAGAAATCGAAAAAGAAAATAATACGCAAAAGCTAAAATTCAGTGACAAAAAGGTACAAAAAGAATTAAAAATAAATAAAATGTGTTTAAATGAATACTTATTTCATAAAGCTCAAAAAATGGAATCCATTTAGGAAGAAAAAAAAGAACTCAAGGGAAGAGAAATAAGTGCAATGAACAATTTAGCCGAAGAAATTCGGGCATCTAATTCTAAAAAAAGACACAATAGTTCTGATTCTGACTGAATCCAGACTAGTTGTGTAAAGAATGTTATTTTTATTTAGTTTTTTTTTTTATGAAATTTGATTACATTCTTTAGTGCTTTAAAGAATGTTGTTTTTTTATTTTAGTCAAATTTGATATGTTTCTTTAAAATAAGTAAAAGATTAATTCCAAATTAATTGGATACATAATTATGTTTACCAAATGGTGCATTTTCAAAAGCATTTTTTTCTTGAATTTATTTTTTATTCATGAAGTACCTGTAAAGAATAAAAAATAATTGAGATTATACAACTCTTTATTTAAAACAAATTATGTGAATGAATTCATTATATCAGTGCGTTTTTGTCTCGCCCTGGCCATCTCGGTACCATCATAAGCCTGATTAAGGTCATCTGGATTTTCCTGAACATCTGGAGGATTATAATCTACTGGTATATTATTTTTTAATATAAAGTTATGGAGTACACAAGCAGCTATAACAATAAATTTGAAGTATTCATAATTACTTAAATCTAGATATTTTAATCTTCTAAAAACCTCTTTGAGCCTGCCGAATGTATTTTCTATGACAACCCTCAAACTGCTTAGTATTCGGTTAAATTTTTTCTGACACCTGGTCAAATGACCATTATCTTTGAAGGGTACCATTAAAAATGTTTTTAATGGATAGGCTGAACCTCCTAATAAATGGTACCCTTCTGGTATAAGTCCTTCTGTATCCATTTTATTATAAATGGGAGAATTCGTAAATACACGGGAATCATGAGCTGAACCTGGCCATCCACAATATACATCTGTAAATTCAAGTTTGCTGTTGCAGACACCTTGCATAATCATGGATGTGTACCCTTTTCTGTTATAAAATGAATTGTCTCGTCTGTTCCCTTTTATAGAGATGTGGGTCCCATCAATACACCCATTCACATTTGGAAATGCATTTTCTCTTAAATTATTAAAATTTTGAACGCATGTTTCTATGTGCTCTGCTGTTGGCCAAACAATGTAGATTTCTCTAAGTTTACATATTTTTTTGCAGATTTTAATACAAACTTGATGACAATGACCTGTGCTCAGTCCAAAACGATCTGCTATTCCTCTAAATGATTCTTGGTTGGCCAGTACCCACAATGCAAGTAGTACTGAATCTAAAGGTTTTAGTAGTGGTCTCCCAGAAAGTCTGATTCTTCTTTCAAAATTTAGTTCTTGGCAGAGTTGCTAAAAATATAGATGGGTAATTTAATTGCAAAAACACTCTTACACCTTTAATTTTACCTCAACATCGACGTTATTTAATCTAAAATGCGACCTAAAATCTACAACATCATAATGTAATGCAATATTTTGAACGTAATTTATAATTTTAAGTCTCTCTCTTCTAGCTGCCAAAATAATTAATTCATCATCGGAATCGGAACTATCCGATGAGCTACTCCATCTACTTTTCGATGCAATGAGTGCGCCAATATTTTTAATTAAATTGTCCATTTTTCTATAATAAAAAAATGTCAAAACAATCCTCCCAAATGACAAATGACATGAATGCAAAAATGCCGTTCTTTTATTCATAACTCTCACTTCCATCGGTAACCATCTATGACGTCATATGACAGGCACCAATGTTGAATTTGAGCTTGAAAAAAAACTCGCCTCATGTGTGGTAAAATTAACGCTCTTGGAAACTGCATACCGCCTCTTTTGTTATTTCCTATAGTGAATTTTAAAGATAACATAATTAAGAACGCTCCCATAGGTACAATAGGGGTAGATTCAACGACGGGTTGGATGACCACTAAAAAATTTGAAAACTGGATGCATCATTTCATTAAGTATGCAAGGCCTTCATTAGAAGATCCTGTATTATTGTTAGTGGATAACCATGAAATACATTTATCCTTTGAGGTCATTAGGCTAGCAAATAATTCTGGCGTTATTCTTTTTACACTATCACCATATACAAGCCATAAGTTGCACTGGACAAATGTGGCATGTAGGTCCAGGCTTTCATCAAATCCTGGAAAGAGAATAACAATATATGAAATTGCGTGGTGTAATTCCGTCTTATTTAATTCTTCTTCTTATTAGTTCTAGTTGGGTGACCAATGTGCCCCATGTATGAGGCCACTGTTCCACGAGTATGTATCATTTGTTTCTTTATATAAATTTTTTATATCAATGAAAGCATTCGCAAAAGAGAAAAAATGTAAACCAAAAAAGTGGTCACTGTGACCCGCTCTCTCCTATATTCGAAGAAACTGGTTAGTTAACGAAATCAATGTCCGTATTTAACACAATAAGTTGAGGGTGGTCCGGAGAATGCGAAATGTTAGAAGCAAAATCTGAAAAGAGAATTTACTACCTAATGAAATATTTTTTGATAGTTCTGAAAATAATTGAAGGATAACCAAATAATGGTAATGACCGAATTTCGTTTTTTCGTCATATCTCAAGAACCGGTCCTGATATTTTAGATTAGTTTTCACCGCTTTCAGATATTCAACTTTTTCTCTATTTAACCGACCTTCAAACTATTAAAAAAGTACCTATCCTGTACATAGTATGTTAACAAGTGACACATTTTAAACTAACTTTTGAATGTTTTCGTACTGTAAAAGCTTTCTAATGATATAAAAATGCGGGATTTACAGTTTCCAATCACGACAAATTTAATTCAACGCACTATATATCCAGCTATGGTTCGGGAGAAGAGGGCGTAATGATAAATCGAGGAAATGT
This sequence comes from Neocrepidodera transversa, assembly GCA_963243735.1. Classification (NCBI taxonomy): domain Eukaryota; kingdom Metazoa; phylum Arthropoda; class Insecta; order Coleoptera; family Chrysomelidae; genus Neocrepidodera; species Neocrepidodera transversa. Next base: position 7,851,457 of record OY725346.1, on the reverse strand, counting down.
AACAAGCGGGTCTTCAAAGTGTGAAACTTTTTCAATATTTCCCTAGCTGGCAGAATAGGAACAAGCGGTACAATGAAGTAGGGCAATTTACATTAAAATTTGAAGTGAAACGAGAAGAAAGAAAGAAAAACACATTTCGCCGAACGGTCTAAAAAAATTAATAATGTATTTTATGTGAGAGAGGGAGAAGGTAAAGAAATGTATATTCATACATTGGCGTCGATTTTGGGAGGGACGGTGTCTAATTTTTAGACTTTCGTGAATTTAGTTTTATTCCTATAGTAAATTTTTATGAGGTTTTATTTATGTTTTTTTATTATTAATGGTAATTTTTAATTAAAGAAGGACCAGCTACTGTCTGGTTTCTTTCAAACGATTCAACGTCCACAGTTGCAAATAGTTTTTGCTTCTGAAACTTCTTTTTTTAATGGCCAAGTCTTATTTGTTGTTAAAAGAAGTAGCCAAAGATAAAATAGTACAGTTACTGTATGTGAAAGAGAACAATCCTACTTTTAAGCAGATACGTGATGATTTTTAAATAAAGAAGAACCAGCTACTGTCTGGTTTCTTTCAAACGATTCAACGTTGACAGTTGCAAATAGTTTTTGCTTCTGATACTTTCTTTTTTTTTTAATAGCCAAGTCTTATTTGTTGGTAAAAGAAGTAGCTAAAGATAAAATAGTACAGTTACTGTATGTGAAAGTGAATAATTCTACTTTTAAGCAGATACGTGATGATTTTTAAATAAAGAAGGACCAGCTACTGTCTGGTTTCTTTCAAAGAACGGTCACTAAACAATATTGTTATTACATATGTCCAAATCCTCACTTTATTCACCGTCACTGTCGCTATAATAAACATCAGTGTCTGAGTCACAATCTCCTAGATTGATAATTAAGTCATCAATTATGTCACCTGTCAAAAATAAAAAATGTCAAAATTTGAAATTGTAGATAACATTAAATATCTGAAAAAATATTCGTGGATACTCGTCGGGAAAGTTTTGGGGTGATACAACCGATTGTTTTTGTTTTGACATTTTTTCCTTTTTTTTTTACTTTTTTTTGCCCCTTTTTTAAAACTTTTTTTTGATTAACTTTTTTTAAACTTTTTTTAACCTTTTTTGCATTTTGTTGTTGCTTTTTATAACTTTGTTGCCCTTTTTTTGCTTTTTTAAAAGTTTTTGCCTTTTTTACCATTTTTGCTTGTTTTACCTTTGTTTTGGTTTTATTTTAGCTTTATTTTGTCTTTTTTTGGTTTTTTTACATTTTTCCATTTTACGCCTTTTCGCCCTGTTTAAATTTTTTTTCTTTATTTATTTGACCTTTTTGTCTTTTTTGTTGCATTTTTTTACCTTTTTTGTTGCCTTTTTAGCCCTTTTTTTGATTTTTTCCATTTTTGCTTCTTTTACCTCTGTTTTGGTTTTATTTTAGCTTTATTTTGTCTTTTTTTGGTTTTTTTACATTTTTTCCATTTTACACCTTTTCTCCTTGTTTAAATTTTTTTTTTACTTTTTTGACTCTTTTTGTTGCATTTTTTTTACCTTTTTTGTTGCGTTTTTAGCCCTTTTTTGTCTTTTTTGATTTTTTTTGGTTTTTTTTATTTTTGTATTATTTTGCCTTTTTTACTATTTTGGTGTTTTTGCCCTTTTACCAATATTATGACTTTTTTGGGAATTATTGATTTTGTTTTTACCCTTTTTTCCCTTTTTTGACCTTTTTTCCCTTTTTAAAACTTTTTTGATTAACTTTTTAAAGTTTTGCCTTTATGTTGCTTTTTTTTTATCTTTTTTGTTGCTTTTTTTCCCCTTTTTGTCTTTTTGAATTTATTTTCATACTATTTTGCTTCTTTTTTTTATTTTTTTGGCGTATTTTGGGTTTTGCCTTTATTTGGCATATTTTTTGGACTATTTTAAAACTTTTTTTTATGGTTCCTTTGAATTTAAATCTTTTTCTATTTTTCCTATTTTGTCCACAACTTTTTTCTACTCTTCTACCGGAAATGGAAGAACTAATTAGATTTTGATATATAATTATTTCTATTTTTCCATATAATTTCCTGTTTTCCATACTTTTTCTTATTTCTTCATATTTTTCTCTGATTTCTCCTATTTGCCCTATTTTCCCTATTTTTCCTATTTTCCCTATTTTTACTATTTTCTTGATTTTTCTTATTTTCCCATTTTCGCTCTTTATTCGTATTTTTCCTGTTTCTCCCTATTTTTTGTGTTTTTTCTCTATTTTTCCCCTTCTCATTTTTCCCTATTTTTTATAACTTTTTCCAATTTTCCCCTAATTTATTTTTCCTTTTTCCCTATTTCTGCATATTTTTTTGTATCATTCCGTATTTTCTTCTATTTTTTCCTATTTTACTTGTTTTTTCCTAAAAATATATGATAATTTTAAACGTAGTATATGATCCACTTTAATTAAATTTAAAGTACTAGAAAGTACTGTTTTTTTCCCTATTTTTCCCCACCACTTCTCATTTGTCCCTATTTTTTCTAACTTTTTTAAATTTTCCCTTAATATTTACTTTTCCCTATTTCTGCATATTTTTTCCTATCATTCCGTATTTTTTTCTATTTTTTCCTTCTTTTCCTATTTTTTTTCTAAATGTATATGGTAATTTTAAACGTAGTGTATGATCCTTTTTAATTAAATTTAAAGCACTAGAAAGTAGAATCTAAAATATCAAAATCTGAATTTAAGATTTTGGCAAGTTAATGAAAAAATGGATAAAATTATATTTCAAAATTGTCTAAAATTTCATTTTTGTTCTATACTTAGAGAGAAAATAATTTAATGGAATTATTAAATTTGGTCAAATATCATATTTTTTAAAAAATCTTCCATGAAAATTTGTTTAAAATTAGATGATAATTTTAAACGTTGTGTATGGTCCACTTTAATAAAATTTAAAGCTGTCCATACAGTAGAAAGAAAAGTCTGAAATCTCAAAATCGGAATTTTTGATCTTGACAAACAGATAAAAGTATAGTTCAGAATTGTCTGAAATTTCCTTTTGTTCTATAGAATTAGAAAGAAAATAATTTAATAAAATTATTTAATTTTGTCAAATATTGTTTATAACAAAAATTACCCATGAAAATTTTTTTAAAAATAGATGATAATTTTAAACGTAGTTTATGATCCACTTTAATTAAATTTAAAGCAGTCCACGCACTAGAAAGTAGTCTAAAATCTCAAAATTCAATTTTTTTCTTTTGGCATTTGAATAAAACAACATATAAAATTATAGTTCAGAATTGTCTGAAATTTCTTTTTTTTCTATAGACTTAGAAAGAAAATAATTTAATCGAAATATTTAATTTTGTCAAATATCGTTAATAAAAAAAAATTCCCCCTGAAAATTTTTCTAAAAATAGATGATAATTTTAAATGTTATGTATGATCCACTTTAATTAAATTTAAAGCAGTCCATACACTAGAAAGTAGAATATGAAATCTCAAAATCCGAATTTTTCCTTTTGAAACAACATAAAATTATAGTTCATAATTGCCTAAAATTTTCTTTTTATTGTATAAATAAATGGGGACTAAAGTAATAGTGTCGCTCCCTGCGGTGTAAAAATATTTTAATTCTAAGGGAATAAAAGTGACACTTTAGTCCCTAAAATGAGGAATTAAAATGCATGTTTTAGGCCCTGAGGTACAAAAATAATACCAAGTATTCAAAGAAAAAAGGTTAGAAACTAATAAAGAGGAATAAAAATTTAAAAATTTTGGTGGAGAAAAAAGTTTTGTAAAAATGGATATAAAACGATTAAAGGGATGAAGGAAAAATATACAATGGTTGAAGGAAATATTGAATGTTGGAACTAGGTATGAATAAAACAAATTAAATAAAAAAAAATAATATTAAAATATATGTTAGGATTTTGGGAAGGTGGAATTATAATAAGATAAGCGGTCAATTTTTTTTATATTTGGCTTATTATTTTTGTAATCAAGGTAAATTGCAGTTATGAATTTTTTATTCGGTAAATATTTCAAAATTGTCAAAATTATAAAAAAATTATACAAATAAATTAAATCTGTACAATAATTTCTTTAATTTAATATTGACAATTCCACTCAAATTATATTAAATTTCAAACAAAAATGTCTCGATTTGGAAATGGAAAAATATTATTATTTAAATTATATTATAATATAAATATTTCTTTATTCATCAAATTGTCTTATCAAATACTATTCGAGCTCAGATTTTGGGCTGGATATTTTAATAATAAAAAAATGTCTGTTTAAATATTTAAGCGCCCATATTTCAAAAACTTGTACATGTAAATCGATTATAAATTTTCCATTTTTAGCTTCCTTTTCCGCATATTTGAAAATATATATAATTTCACGAACTAGAATTCATGTTGACAACACCGCACTAAGTTCTTACGAAACGGACAGTTTGAATGCTCTCGTCAGATTGTAATTTGTGTTATTTTGATTACGATCTTTAAAATATTAATAGTTTTTAATTGAAAACAATTTACTCAGGAAATAATAAATAAATTTCTTAATTTTTCATATTAGAATTTATTTTATTAAATTCAACTTATATAATTCACCAGAAACAATAGAGACGCTTATGGCGACGTATCCGACCGAGCGTTTGACATTATATTTTGCAATATATTTATCCAAAGAGGTTGAGGTAAGTAAGCCATTTCTAAGCACATAACACATACGCGAAACTTATTAGAGTTCGTCAGAGATCCTGAAACTGAAGAGACGTACGTGTATCTTTTATTCAGGAGCCAGTCCGCCGACGTTCATATTACATGATTAGTTTTTTTTTACGTTCAACCGCTCATAGACCTACAAAGAAGCCGCGTATACATATTAACATATGACTTTCGGTGGTCCTGGAATTTGCATTTAAATTTTTTTTGGCGCGTTACTGCTTTTAAAAGATTAATTTTTTTCTGTAGCTACGTATCTCTTTATGAATAAAATGATGATAAACCTACTGTATACTATTAGTCTAATTACATTAAGATCTAACTTAATTTCATTATAGACATAAATAACTCTTATTTCTTGCCCGATGCATATACCATATATACAGGGTGGTCACAATTTTAACGAACTAGCCTTCTTGTCTGAAGAGTGGTCCATTCCAGAGTTTAGTAGAATTTAGTAAAGTTTAGTAGAATTTAGTAAAGTTTGGTAGAATTTAGTAGAATTTAGTAGAAGTTAGTAGAATTTAGTAGAATTTAGTAGAATTTAGTAGAATTTAGTAGAATTTAGTAGAATTTAGTAGAATTTAGTAGAATTTAGTAGAATTTAGTAGAATTTAGTAGAATTTAGTAGAATTTAGTAGAATTTGGTAGACTTTAGTAGAATTTACTAGAATTTAGTAGAATTTAGTAGAATTTAGTAGAATTTAGTAGAATTTAGTAGAATTTAGTAGAATTTACTAGAATTTAGTAGAATTTACTAGAATTTACTAGAATTTACTAGAATTTACTAGAATTTACTAGAATTTACTAGAATTTACTAGAATTTACTAGAATTTACTAGAATTTACTAGAATTTACTAGAATTTACTAGAATTTACTAGAATTTACTAGAATTTACTAGAATTTACTAGAATTTACTAGAATTTACTAGAATTTACTAGAATTTACTAGAATTTACTAGAATTTACTAGAATTTACTAGAATTTACTAGATTTTACTAGATTTTACTAGAATTTACTAGAATTTACTAGAATTTACTAGAATTTACTAGAATTTACTAGAATTTACTAGAATTTACTAGAATTTACTAGAATTTACTAGAATTTACTAGAATTTACTAGAATTTACTAGAATTTACTAGAATTTACTAGAATTTACTAGAATTTACTAGAATTTACTAGAATTTAGTAAAATAGTAGTATTTAGTAGGCCTTATTACTTTCCTGTGAACGAGCTAAAAAAAATTTCGAGATAAAAACGGGAATATCCATTTTCGGGTCCCTGAGATGATTAAGTCCATTTTCAGATGGAAGTCTGTCTGTCTGTCTGTGGCCACATGTTTAATCCGATTGAGCTGAAATTTGGTATATGGATTTGAGCTACCCGTCGGAAGAACCCCTTAGTTTTTGTACGACATCTGTCAAACGGAAGTATCACTATCAAAAAATGACAGTCACCGAAATTGACATGCAATATGTTATTTGAAAGCCCTTGAAAAACTCTATTCAGAGCAGTCAAAATTATTTCACCAACTGTCACCGGTCAAAAATAAAAAAATGTCTAAATTTGAAACTTTGAAAAAGTATTCGTGGATTTTTTCAATTTTTTACAATTTTTTTACAATCTTTTCCAATTTTGTCAAATTTTTTTTCCAGGTTTTTTGAGATTTTTAAAAGTTTTTTGAGATTTTTTGAGACCCTTTGGATTTTTTAAGAATTTATAGATTTTTTGAAGTGTTTTAAGATTTATTTGAGATTTTTCAATATTTTTTAAGCATTTTTGAAATATTTTTGAAATTTATTTTAGTTTTTTTTGAGATTCTTCGAATCGTTTAAGATTCTTTGAGAATTTTTAGAGATTTTATGAGCTTTTTAAATTTTTTTTAAGAAAATATTGAGTGTTTTTGAAATTTTTAAAGAATTTTTGTTTTTTTTGAGGTTTTTTGTTTTTTGGTATTTTTTGAGGTTTTTTAAGATTTTTTTAGATTTTGTTTTTGAAATTTTTAAAGGTTTTTTGAGTTTTTGAGATTTTTTTGACTTCCTAGAATTTTTAGAAATTTTTTGATCAAATTTTTGAGTTTTTGAGATACTAACTATTTAGAATTTTTTGAGATTTGACGTTTCAAATTTTTTGAGATTCTTTGTGAATTTTTAGATTTTTTAAGAATTTTTAGAAATTATTGAGATGTTTTTGAAGCGTCTAAAAATTTTTTGAGACTCTGAAAATTTTTAGATTTTTTGGATGATTTTTTTGATTTTTGAGAATTTTTATGTTTGAGGTATTTTTACCTTTTTTGAGATTTTAGAAATTTTTGATTTTTAAGATTTTTTGAGATTTGAGATTTTTTGACATTTAAGATTCTTCGAGTTTTTACTTTCACGACCCATCTTCGAGAAGGGAAAGTATTGTGAACGAGCTGAAAACAAATTTCGAGGTAAAGATGGAAATATCCATTTTGAGGTCACCTGAGATGATTAAAACCATTTCAGTGTGTCTGTCTGTCTGTGAGCATTCTTCCACGATAGAGGCCACGCCGTTAAACCGATTGAGCTGAAATTTGGTATATGGGTTTGGATTATTCGTCGAAAGAACCCATTAGTTTTTGTATGACATCTGTCGAACGGAAGTGTCACTATCAAAAATGACTGATGCAACATGTCAAGGAGTATGACTTGAATCATGACATTTGAAAGCCCTTGAAAAAATCTATTTAGAACAGTCAAAATTATTTCTTCAACTGTCACCTGTCAAAAATAAAAAAATGTCAAAATTTGAAACTTTAACACTAAAAATTATTCATGGATACTTGTCGGGAAAGTTTTGGGGCGACACAACCGATTTTTTTTCTCCTAGGACAGTGGTGACAATAACATTTATTTTGGGTACATGTATTGGGTATAGATTGATTCTCCCGGTATATTACAAAAAAATTACCTTCTAACTAGCGGTTATTACAGATTCAGATACTTTCATCGAAAAGCACCCTCGTAATATATAAAACATTTTATTATTATAAACAAATATAGATTACATAACATTAATAACTTTCTTTGTTTATATTGTACAATATATTTAAGCTTATTTTACTAAAATATCAGCTCTTTTGGCGTTTTACTCAAAATTCTTCAAAGAAAACCCAAGTTTACTCTGTTTCAAATTGTTCTCTATTCTCAGATTATTTTCGTCGTGCATCAATTGAATAACTTTATCCCGAGCGTTGAGCTTATGAAATGGAATGGTCGACGCGGATTCTCTGGAATCCCTCGAAAATGAATAATTCATCTCATAATCTGGGCGAGAGAGCATTAATTGCTCTCGTAAATTCGGATAATAAATGAATAGAAGATGGCTAATTTGCCAATTTCCTACAACGGATAATATTTCCACTTTTTAATCTACAGGAAATTGTAAAAGAATAATAAAGTGTAGAAGCGAAGAGTGTTAAAAACCAAATTGAAAAATGAAGTTTTAAAGATGCTTTCTCATATCAAGATTTTCATTTTCCTTTACTTATTTATTGTAGTAAGTAAGTTTTAAACATTTATATATGAAGGAAATCACATACGTATGACTTATATTTAGTGCTTTAATTGTAGTTTCTTGTGCTGTTTTAGGTTGCACCAGCAGGAACAGTATAGATAAATGAAATCTAGACTTAAATAAACAAGTTAAGATCTAAATTATCTATAACTGATCACCAGCTTCAAAACAATTAAAGATCTCTGGTAGTTTAAGTACCGAAAGATCTACACCAAGGTAGAATGAAGATTGGGGTATTTTAAATTTAGAAAGATATGAATTAATTGAATTAATAGGCAACGAAATGAAATAAATGCAACTTTAAAAACAAGAAAAAACCGTACAGTAGGATGACTCCTCTGCGAAAATAATGGAATGCAGATAAGATTTTCGAGGACTTTTTTTTAAAGGACAACTCGTGTAATAAATAAAATTATGGATTAAGAGATACTTAGTAGTCCATTTAGTTTCGGTATGGACTTGGATATCCTTTTCACTTGTTTCTATTTTACCAGTTTGTAAGTGGTCTTTTTAGTCATTAAAAAACCCCCTTTCGCTCTGCAAGTTAGTCCTCTTCTACCGCGAATCTGGATTTCTTCAGAGGAACGAACATTAGTGTTTCAAAATAATTATATACTCTCTTCTTAATTTTATCCAACTTTATCCAATTTCTAATCAGTAGATCACCTAAACCATTACTACTACCACTATAGGGAATTCAATGTGTTAGAGAGAGAGGTATAGGAAATTCAGCGTGTCAGAAAGAGACGCAGATAAAAATGGCGGCACGTGGCATACTTTAAATATTAGGATAAAAAATGGCTGCGGACTAAAAATATAGTACTCTACATAATTCTAAGATGTAGTAATGCCGCTAACAAACAGATGGCGCTACTAGCCATCTTTTTGTAGCCATTTTTAATCCACACTATAATATATCTTCGTAATTAATGGACCGATTTGGGTGGGTCAAACGGCATTATATTTGAAATATAACGTAAAATAATTACATGTCAAAAAATACTGTGTAGAAGAAACGTCAAAAGGGCCTTAGCTTATATTTCCGTTACTATTGGTCCGATTTAAACGCGGGAAACGGCAGTGTATTTTAAATGTGCCGTATAATAAATTCGTAAAGAAAAAACATGCGCAGTACGAAAGCCAAAAGGACCGTAGTGAATATCTCCGTTACTATTGGTCCGATTTAAACGCGGGAAACGGCAGTGTATTTTAAATGTGCCGTATAATAAATTCGTAAAGGAAAAACATGCGCAATACAAAAGCCAAAAGGACCTTAGTGAATATCTCCGTTACTATTGGGCTAATTTTTATGGGGAAAACGGTCCTGTATTCGCAATGTGTCGTATAATTAATACGTAGAGAAAAACATGCGCAGTAGCAAAGTCATAAAGTCCTTAGCGTCTAACTTTGTTATAAATAACCCATTTTGAATGTGGAAAAACGCCCCGATATTATAAATGCGACGAATAATAGATGTGTAAAGTTACTTCGCGCGATCAATGACAAAAAAAGCGTTAAATTTTAATTTTCATTATTATTCATTTAATATTGAAATATTTATAATATTTAATTTTTCCAATTTTTACCTAGTTTCGCGATAAGAATGTTCGCTGTTATTTGCGATAAGAATGTTTTGTCATTGATCAAATCCTTTATATATAGACATGGTAAAAACAAATGCATCCAATTAATATTATCAGGTTAATAATTATTAAAATATTTATATCTCATTTTATATTTTATAACGTTCGTTGCTATTGAAACAGGAAGTGATAAGAATGTTTAATCAGGGAAATTTTTAACCAAAACTGGTGATAATATTTTTAATACAATCTTTTGTGGCGAAGCAAAAAAAACCTCAACGGATGTAAAGTAGGAAACTGATTAATAAATGTATAACCAAAACGGATGATAATATTTTTTAAAACAAGCGTTTGCGGTTAACAAAAAACCCAACGGTTTTCTGGACTTCGCATAGCAGAATATAATCTTATAGTGCACAGAATTCATCAGTTAATCATTTGACTTCAGCCAGTTCAGTTCAGCTCTCTAGTAAAATATAAAGGTAATTTTTTTTTAATTTTTATTTATAAAATAGTTCTAGTTTTTATTTTAAACATGATTTAAATTTTTTTACTTCCAGAAATAATTTAAAATTTTTTATTCTTCAAAAACAATGGTTTATTTTTAAATAGTAGGAGAGGTACTTGAATTTTTTTTCAAATTTAACTATAATAGGGAGTTTTTAAATAGTAGGAGTGATACTTAAAAATCATTTTTTATTCTTTTAAATTTAATAATTATAATTCGTATTTATTCTAGAATCATCGCAGCACCTCCCTGTCTAGTCGCTAACATCCAGCTCAGTAATTTTTGTGCAAAATATAAAAGTAAGTTTTTTATTTTTAAATTAAATTCATGCTTCAATTGATAAAATATTCAAAATTAGAAATATCCCTGTAGTTTGTTAAATGCATGTAATTTATTTTAGATGGATCTCAGTGAACTAAACAACTGTTCCCTTCTAGCAAAAGAAAACAAGCCAGCAGTTAAGCTAAGCAGTCTGCCTGAGAATAAACCGTTCAAAATCATTGAGGCAAAAATTGTAAAGACCAAATTTGGAGAAAGCATATTGGTGGAATTGGAGAAAAAAGTACTGTTTCTACCTCAGAGGGTAACGGAAACATACCGAAAACATTTGCAACAATTATCCTCAGGAGGATATTCGATAATTTTTAGAGGGATCGTCGACGTGGGAAAACCACACCCTGCCACAAAATTTGAAATTGTAGAAAATTAAGTGGTAAGTTTTACTTTTTTAAACTAAGTGATACAGTGAATTACAATTATGGATGTAAAAAAAGTAATAACCAAGTCTGATAACGTGCTTCTGGCAATAAAAAAACTTCAGAAAATATTATTTGACAATTTTTCGACTAGAGACGCTGAAATTTGGTTAAGACGTTTAGACGGACAAATTAGAATTTGCAGTAAAGAAATTCGTGCTGGAAAACAGAACAAATTATCTATTGGGACTTTGAAAAAACTTCAGACTAACGTTGGACATTTTAAACATTTTAGAAAATTAATTTTACATAGACATGTTGGGGCGGGACTTAATAATACAAAATTGGGGCAGCGGGTTAAATGGGAAAATGTTGCATCATCTTTTTCTAGCCGAATTCAAACGGGGGTTATAGTTAATTTACGCCATAAGGACTTGATATATTTTCTGAGTGATTGTATTATTATATTTAAAAATAAAATTTGCAAAATTTTAAAATCATTTCCAGTCATTAAAGTAAACGTTACGTTTTGTGGAGAATTTGTAAAAAAATCTGGTGACACAGAAATTTTAGATTTGAAATATTTTAATACTAAAAATGCTATGATTGATGTGACAACCGATATACATCGTTGGTTTGTCGAAAATGCTCAAGACAAAATTTTAACTAAACTGGGTGAATTCCAGGAACGCGAATCAGGCTATGCACTTAATAGGGTTATATCTTTGGAAGTTAATATTAATAAATTTGAAATGGGAAACGGCTCATCTTTTATTAAACTCCCAAAAGAAATCTCGGACAAAAAGGCTTGCATTAATATTAAAAATACCGATAACGCGTGTTTTTATTGGTCAGTAGTTAGTGCTCTTTATCCTTCAAGAACGCATCCAGAACTTACGCGTTCATATCCATTTTATAGTACTGTATTAAATACGGAAGATTTAGAAGCACCAATGCCGTTACATCAAATCAATAAATTTGAAAAATTAAATAATATTTCCATAAATGTTTATGCATTAGAATTGAATTCGGTCAACGAAAAAACATTTTACACGGTAGTTCCAGCCAGACTAACTAAAAAGAAACTAGAACAACATGTAAATTTACTTTTGATTCAAAACATTTATTTTCCAAAATTAAACGACTATGAGGCGCCACCTGTTGACGAAGACGACACGGAAATAAAGTATCATTATTGTCATATAAAAAATATGTCTAGATTATTTAATAGTCAAATTAGTAAAGACAAGCATAAAAAATTTATTTGCGCTAGATGTATAAATTATTTTTCTACTCAACAAAAATTAGACGATCATGAAACTTTATGTTCTGAAATAAACGAGTATAAAATGACTTTTCCAAAGTACGAGAGTGTTAGCTTTCGAAATTTTACATACAAACAGGAAACACCCTTTGTTATTTATGCAGATTTTGAGTGCATATTGAAAAATTTTAACGACAGAAATGAAAACAATTGCAAATCGAAAAAATACCAAAAACATATTGCTTACAGTGCTGGTTACTACGTAAAATGTGGTTTCGATGACAGTCTATCTTTTTTCAAAAGTTATCGTGGCGAGGACTGCATGGATTGGTTCGCCAATGAAATGACGAACGTGGCTAAAACTATTCAATCGAAAATTAAAAACATTGTTCCTATGGTTGAAAGACCTGATCGATGTGGGGCAACTAGTTGTCACATATGCGAAAAAAGCTTTCAACCAAAGGACATTATTGTGCGTGATCATAATCATTTTACTGGAGAATTTCGTGGATTTGCTCATCAAGCTTGTAATTTGAATTTTAAAAAGTTGTTTGTCGTTCCCGTCGTTTTTCACAATTTGAGCGGCTATGATAGTCATTTCATGATAACCAATTTGTGTAAAAAGGGAAGGTTGAGCATACTTCCAATTAATAAAGAAAAATATATTTCTTTTACATTGTTTGACGAAGAAACTGATATCAAATTTAGATTTATAGATTCATTTAGATTTATGGGTACATCCCTAGACGAATTATCGTCTTATATGGATCTAAATGATTTTAAAATCGTCAAACAGGAATTTAATCAAGTAGTAGACGAAGAAAAATTTAAATTATTAACTAAAAAGGGAGTTTTTTGTTACGACTATATAGATTGTTGGGAAAAATTAAATGACGCTTCATTGCCGCCTATTCAAAATTTCTACAATAAACTAAACAATCAAAACATTGATGAAGAAAAGTATGCTCACGCTCTCTCAGTTTGGTCCACGTTTAACATAAAATCTCTAGGCGAATATTCCGATTTGTATCTGAAAACAGACGTATTAATTCTAGCTGATGTCTTTGAACAGTTTAGACAAAAATGTCATGCAACCTATGGTTTGGATCCGGCATGGTACTATACTATGCCTGGCTACACCTGGGATGCTATGCTTAAAATGACTAAATGTAAGCTAGAATTATTACGTGATGTTGACATGATAATGTTTATCGAGAAGGCTATTCGCGGAGGGATATCGGTATGTAGTAGTAGATTTTCGGAGGCTAATAACAAATACATGACTGACTATGATCCGAAAAAACCATCAAAATATTTAATGTACTTGGACGTTAACAATCTGTATGGTTGGGCCATGTGTGAACCTCTCCCATACGGAGGATTCAAATGGGTTGAAGACTGTACAAATTTCGACGTAACGACAATAGCAGACGATTCTCCGGTAGGATACATTTTGCAGGTGGATTTGGAATATCCTCAAACACTTCACGATGCGCACAAAGATTTTCCATTTGCTGCCGAACAACGTATACCTCCTGGCGCAAAATTACCAAAGTTAATGACGACATTACATAATAAAGAAAAATATACTGTACATTATCGAAATTTAAAACAAATGCTGGCTAATGGTTTGGTAATTACAAGGATTCATAAAATTTTACAATTCAATCAGTCGACGTGGCTGCGGCCCTACATTGAGAAAAATACTCAATTGAGGACTGCAGCCCGCAATACTTTTGAAAAAAATTTATACAAGCTAATGAACAATGCCGTGTTCGGTAAGACGATGGAAAATATTCGTAAACATCGTGTGGTAAAATTGGTAAAATCATGGAATGGCCGCTACGGAGCTAAAAATTTGATTTCAAGTTTTCGGTTTCACAGTCGGACAATTTTTGACGATGACATCGTAGCCATTGAATTACGAAAAACTGAACTTATTTTCAATAAACCGCTGTATATTGGCATGGCCATTTTAGATTTGTCGAAAATTTGCATGTACGATTTTCATTATAGTCATATGATGACCAAATTGGGCCCCGCAAAATGTAAACTAATGTACATGGACACAGACAGTTTCATTTACGAAATACAATGCGACGACGCGTATAATGACGTTATAAAAGCAGACTTGGCGAAATTTGATACATCTGACTATGCTTCCGATAATCCCTACAACATGCCTCAAGTAAATAAAAAAGTGTTGGGTTTAATGAAAGATGAAGCCTGTGGGAAAATTGTTTCAAAATTTGTTGGGTTACGTTCAAAAATGTACACATATAAATTAGATATATCACTGGAGGAGAGGGAAAAAGAAAGAAAACGATTAGAACGGAAAAATTTAAGTAGGGAAAGGATAGATAATCAATTAAACAATTTTGGAGTAACTAAAAAATCAAAAGGGGTTAAATATGGAGTCGTTAAAAATAATATTACATATGAGGATTATGAAAATTGCTTAAAAGAATTCAAAACAAAAACGGCAACCCAACGTTGCATAAGATCATTTGCACATCAAGTTTTTAGTGTGGAACAGACGAAAATCAGTCTAAGTCCTCATGACGATAAACGCCATTTATTGCCAGGCACGTTTGATACTTTGCCCTGGGGGCATTACAGCATATGAGTTTTTCGCTGTATCACTTATTATGTAAAAAAAAAGTAAAACAAAAATTGTCTATCTCTTGGCATTTTATGTGTTGTAAAAATGTATAATTTTTAAGTATTATTATTAAGTAAAACTAAATTTAATATAAGATGATGGTTCTGACTTTTATTTGTAATTTTTTGGCTTCATTTAACAATTGTCTTATTTTATATTGTAAATAATTTTTAATACCATTTTATTGTTTAATATATTTAATAAATGAATTATCTTTATCTCTGTGTTTTTTTTTCAATTAAACAAGCTGAAACACGTCAAAAACTTTTATTACTTATAACACTTTTTTTCGAATCAAAAAAGTAAACGATAAAAAACGTTAAAAACGTCGTAAAATGTGGCGTTTTCGACGTTTTTTAACGTTTAGAATTTTGAATCGAAAAAACAACGTCATATTTCATTAATTTTAATGTGTTATTTTCACCTGGTTCCTTATGGGAAATACGTGTATTTGAGGCAAACAAGTTAAGTTTTTTCACTTAAAAAAAAAATAAAATAACGATAAAAATCGATGAAAGCGTTGAAAAATGTGACATTTCAAACGCTTTTTAACGCTTCAAAATACTAAACGTTAAAAAAAAAACGTTGAAAACGCTGTAAAATGTGACGTTTTTAGCATTTTTTTTTTGAGTAAAAAAGGTATAAATAAAAAAGAAAAACCTATAAATTTTTTTTATTTTATTTAACTATTTATACAAATTATTCAACTAAATCATTAATTACTTTTGATTTATAATAATAAATGAATTCCCTAAGTGCACAGCATAATAAAGTGTTATCTGAACAATCACAAAATCCATACAATAAATCTAACTTACTTAACGAAAAATAATGTCCTTGTTGGAACCAAGACTTGATTCTATTTATGACTGCGTGATAATATGCACAAAAATTTAAATTTTGCAATAGATCCACCTTATTTCTAACAAGTCCAAAATCAGCTTCCACAATTTGAATTGCATCCTCTTCAGTGATGTAGAATTCAATTCCATGTTTTGATATTAGAATAAACTTTGCTTCATCGTAGACCAATTGAGTGATTGTCGCATAGTTTCCACATGGAAGGACATCTGGGCCATCTTTATTCGAGAAAAAGCCGGTAATTTTATTTTGTAATATTTCTATAAATATAGACCATTCATAAACGCCAAAAGACATTTTATTCTGCTTTAATGGTTGACATAACACTACTGCTGGGCTGAATGTCCTAACTGGAGAGAGGCCCACTCTAATGTCAAAGTTTTTAAGTGGAAACGCTGTATTAAGCAAATAGTAATTTTCAAATTTGGCGGCATTTTCATACATCTCCAAAACTCGGTCGATTTCTCTATCATAATTACTCTCATAACCGCTATCATCACCATCATCCGGTGCAATACGTTTGCCAGGTTCATCAGAAGCACCAGTAGCTACAGCCTCGATAATTGCATCCAGGTTCATATTACGTTGGTCAACACTAGCGAAAGCCATACTTTTTTAAACGATACTTTCAAAATTACTAAACAGGAATGAGGCGTAAATTGTCTGAGAGGTGGTATTTATAGATGTAGTCCCCTTCCACCATACATTTTTTAGTTGTACCGCCGGAAACGAACAGTTTAGAGTCACAAAAGGCCCCTCAATTGCAGAAATTTGTTCGTGTTTTACATTGATTTCTATACTAAATCAGCATTTTCGATCCAACTGTTATGTTTTTTATCGAGTCCAAGCCATTTCACGTACATTTTCTTTCCTTTTCGGCGCAAGACCTTTTCCACCAGGTATATGTCGGGATTCGTGGTTTTTTGTAACTCCTCTTCGTAGAACGCCCCTTTGATTGGTGATCCATGCATATCTTCCAGGAGATAGGTAATGGGGTTAGTGATGTTAACTTTGCTAATCTTAAATAATTCCGTAGTCCAATTTGGCGTATAGCCTTTTTCGAAAACATGTTTGGCTTTACTTATGCGTACAATATCACTGACTTTTAATTTCCTCGGCCCGGCAATTTTCAAATGGCTGTAGCATTTACTTAAAATTTTCTGTTCGTTGGATTTGTTGACGTCGATCGGTTTAAATCTTGTTTTGCTATGTTTAGTCTCGTTGTATTGTGTTGTAGTTATCGGAAATTCATCCAGCCATTTGTAGCTACCGTTTAAACTGAAATATTTGTATAGTTTGGATTTCAACGTCCTGATTGCCCGCTCTGCCATTGAAGCCTTTACAACAGACCATGTATTATAGTGATTAATATGATGTTTTTTCATTAAATTTTGAAATTTTGCGTTGAAAAATTCCGTACCTTGATCAGTCTGCAGATTTTTCGGACATCGTTTAGTGTGTGCTAAAATATCACTAAATGTTTTGGTAATTTCTTCACCAGTTTTCGTTTTCAACGGTCGAGTCCATATGAATTTCGAAAAGCAATCTATAACAACCATGATTAATTTATATCCTTTGTTTTGATGCGAGTAATTTCTCATTTCCATGAGGTCCATTTGCCATAAATCATCCAAACCTTTAATGATGGTTCGTCGTCTAGGGTAATTTTTTCGAGCAGGTTTATGCAGTTCATTAACAAGTTGAATCTTTTCCTTTGACGACATGTTGACGATTGAAAGGAGATTGCTGGTGCCTATACAGTTATTTTACTTAATTTTGCCTCTACTCCATGAAGACGTGCAGTCATTGTTTCAACATTTTTGACAATACCCTCAACATTGCCGCTAATTGTAGTTATGCCTGTTTCATTATTTTCAATTGTCTCCTTAAAATGATCGATTTTGGTATAAATATCGCCAATGCTATTTTTAACATCATCATTTAATGCATTTATATAAGTTCTCAAATCATGATAAGACTTCGAAACGGTTATATTTAGCGTTTCAAAACTTGTAATTATTTGAACTGTTACATTTTTCAACTCTTCCAAATGTTTGGAAAAATCCACTAATTTGGGTTCAATTAATGTCGTACGATTCGATTCAATTCCAAGCTGTTTCCTTAAATCATCAATGTCGGAAAGTAATCTGGTCGTCGTTTGCTGCGATGAATTTGATAACTCTGTTTTCAATGCATTAACGTCTGAAATTTGGGCTTTTTCACGTAAACTCTGCTCAGTATTTAATAATGCTGTAGTAACCGGATCGTAACTTTGTTTAAATTCCCTTCTTAAAAACTCTTTAGCTCGTACTATGGAGTCGTCTACGTATATTTTTGTTGTTAGGTCTTTACTTGTTGTAGGAGGATCTTTCAGTCTCTGCGATATTTGCTCCATTTTTCCCGATACATCTTCAATGCGACGTTTCATTTTATTGTTAATGTCGGTTTCGGTCAAGACTTTCAATTTGTCAACGTAATTTTTCGTTGCAGCATCTGAATCAATTGTCGGTTCCTTTATGTTGCACAACTTTACATTTTCAAAGTCAACATTTCCATCGGAAGTATGAGGAAGTGCTAATTTTGGAGGTACACGATTATACGGAACTGTTTTGTGTTTCCCGAAACGACGTCCGAATTTATCGAGACTCATCTTGCAAATGACATTTCTGGAACCAAGTTACTCTATTATATTGGCTTCCCGGAGCTCATTAATAATAGCTGTAATTTCATTATCTTGTGAAGTATTTCCAGCATGTTTCGAAGCAACTAACAACTTTAAACGATCGATCAACTCATTGGGATCGTCCCAATACACGTATTCTATAGGTTTTTCATTATAAATCAAATCGCATCGTGTTGCTGGTTTCGATAATCCTGCTCCTTCTCGAGGCTGAAACAGGGGACGGATAATGTCCATATATTTGGGTTTTTTTGTACCTTTCAAATGTCCTTTAGAATTTCGATGAACTCCTGTTGCTTCTAGAATGGCTTTATAAGCGTTTAAGTCATCTGCAACATAAGCAGGGTCATCATAAAAAATTAATTGATACAATCCTGGAGTTCCAGTCACTCCGTTCCACTGATTGTCATAAAGTACGTTTATACTTTCAGTTTTAGCATCAAACTCTATACGTTTGTTACCCAAAAACCACCAATCATTTTCTGATTCGTACACTGGACCATACACTCGATCGATTCTCTCGTTATTCTGCCAGTAGTCTTGAACTACTTGTCGACTCATTGGAGGATACTGATCTAGATAGTCATTAATAGCTTCTACAGCTACCGGTTTTTGAGAAACAGAGGCTTCATCAATTTCACTAAACTGTTCGGTGTTGTCGTTGTTTCCTTCAGCTACATCTTCCAATGAAATAAAATCGGTTTTTTTGGGTGATGAAGCTTTTTGAGGCTTAAAATTCGACGTAATGGATGACATTTCGTAGCCTTCAACTTTGGGCTCATTTTTTACTTTTTTGACGGAGTAATTTGGCGAAGTTTTTACTATTTCTTGAAGAGGTTCAGATATTGGCTTGAACAGTTTCCTAATAGATTCATCTTGTTCCGTTTTGTTCAATTTTAATGCCAGATACTTTTTACGTATAGACCGGGCAAGTTCAGCGATTTTTCTCTTATGAGTAGCTACAGCTACTTGATTCTTTGCCAGCATGATGTCGAATGACGATATGCTCTACAATTTTATGTATTTATCGAAGCCTACTCTGTATCGCCCATGACCAAGTGGAAAGTCTTTAACAATAACTAACGTACCATAGCGTTCGGCCCAACACTCTGCACACATTTTCTTGAATTCTTCAAAGGTAACATCTGGAGACACATGTTCATCAAATATATGTTTTAGGTTAATTTCATCCTGTTTAAATAGGACTATGATGTTGCAGTTGTCTCGTATTAGCTGTTTTGGTACTTTTGAGTAAGTTTGACAGAGATATGCTGCATCAATATCTTTATGCCGGCACATTGAGTAATATTCTCGAATTTTCTGCTGACCATCGCAGGCAACATCATCAAATATGAATATAGAGTTATTTTTAGCTTTATTGGGACTTACAATTTCTTCGTTGTCTTTAAAGGGATAGTACCCAACACCTTTAGCACTGGAAATCACTTCTTGAAGTAGTTGATATTTTGGCTGGTACAGAGACTTTGAATAAACGTACACATTTTTAAATTTAGCGCCGTTGGGATCGAAGAGCAGCGACAGCATAACGTTTGTTTTTCCGCATCCAGAAGGTCCACATATAATGGCGCGAAACGAATCCGGTAGCAATTTACCATGTTTACTATGTTTACTTGGTGTAAAGTCCAAGTTGACGATGGGTAGCGTCTGTTCTTGTTGAACGACCTTCATCTTGTGTCGTTCGAGGAAGAAATGTCAGATAATAAATATAGATGACGCTACATCTCATCATCAGTCTTCATGTTGGTATATCAGGGTGAAGGTGTCTTGAATTCCATCATCAATAAACTGCCAGTCGAGTTACATATTCCTGGCTATCAATATTGTGGACCAGGTACAAAACTACATAAGCGACTTGCACGCGGAGATCCCGGCATTAATCCGTTAGACGCTGCTTGTAAACAACACGACATTGCTTATTCCCATACCAAATCTTTAGTGGAACGTCATAAAGCCGATCAGATACTTGAAAACGCTGCTTGGGAACGAGTAAAGTCCAAAGACGCTTCTGTTGGTGAAAAAACTGCTGCCTGGTTCGTTACCACTGGAATGAAGGGTAAACGCAAACTTGGAATGGGTGTCAAAAAGCCTTCTATTTCTTTTCAACGTGGGATCCTTCAGAAAATTGCAAAGTCCTATAAACCATCATCAACTGTAACAAAGTCTGCTTCGAACGCATTGAAGGTAGCAAGACTTGCTGTGAAAAAGGTTGGTGGCCGTCGCCGTGTTAAAGTTCCGAGAATTATTCCGATTGCCAAATCTGGTGGAATTCTGCCTCTAATACCGATTTTTGCTGCGCTTGGAGCACTCGGCAGTCTTGCAGGCGGAGCAAGTGCAATTGCGAAAACAGCTATTGATGCTAAGAACGCTCAAAAGAAACTCGAAGAAGATCAACGTCATAACAAAGCAATGGAAGCCGTTGGTAAAGGACTTTACTTGCGAAAAAACGCTAAAGGAGGCTTCGGCCTATTTCTGAAAAAGCAAAAAAACTGATAACGCTGCCCAATAGGCCATTGTACGATTTCGAACTAACACGTTATGCTAAAAAACTTGAAATACCGCATTTTCGAGGTGTTTTTATGAGAGACACTTTACCTTCGAGTCCCCGTAAACGTGAATGTGGTATTGTAAATTTGGATACCTCCGACAATAATGGTACTCATTGGGTGGCCTACAAGAAGATAAACGATCACGTGGACTACTTTGATTCATTTGGTAACTTGAAACCGCCGAGAGAACTTGTATGCTATTTGGGGAATGTGAAAATTTTCTACAACAACGATCCGTATCAAACGTACAATCAAGCTAATTGTGGAAAATTGTGTTTGAAATTTCTATACACTAATGGCAGATAATATGGGCGTTCAAGTCATAATGGCACATCTGACTGATAATAAAACATTTTCGGAATTTACATCAGAAGAGTTGAAGCATATCCCGCTGGAATATTTAATAAAAAATGTGAGACCTGGAGAACTATTGAGTATATGGCACAAACTACCGGCAGAATACACGTCAAAGTTTAATCTTCAAATACGGCTTCCATGTTATGTTCACTACAATAGACCTGATTGGATAACACACTGGGACGGACCTGCTGATGCTCAAGAAGATTGTTGTTTTTGTAAATTAGCTTTAAAAAAAATAATTCAATAAATGATTGTACTCCGCTATACTTGTTTCATTCATCATGTCGCACTTGTTGAGAGTAAACAGTAATACTCACGTCTTCACTTTTCGTCCTTCTACGCCAATATTGTTGGACCCGAAAAAAGATTATGAATTAGCACTTAGATCTTTTCATTCGTACAATTCCATACCGAACATTGAAAAAGGCGATAAATTTTACTATTTCGATAAAACTAACAAATTGAAAGTTATCGAGTTTCCTACAGGATGCTACGAAATTACCGATATAGAAGCATTTATACGAACGAAGATGGGGCTTGAAAATGAAGTTAATCCTGAACTGTTTTTCTCGTTAAAACCCAACAATAATACACTGCAATGCGAAATCTTTAGCAAATATTATAAAATAACGTTTAAAAAGCCAAATAATATTGGGCATGTATTGGGATTCTCGGAAAAAATTCTTAATCCTGGTCTAATACATTCATCGGACTTGCCTGTAAACATTATAAAAGTTTCAACCATACACTTTGATGCCAACATTACGTCGGGAGCCTTTGATGGAGACAGACCTGCACATACGATCTACGAATTTGCTGTAAAAGTCGATCCTGGCTACGCTATCGACGAAACACCTTCAAATTTGCTATATTTACCAGTTATACCACAACGAGAAATAACCAACATTACAGTCTTGGCTTTGGATCAAGACGGCCATCCCGTAAACTTTCGAGGTGAAACTAGTACTCTTGTGTTGGAATTGAGAGCAAGGAGCCGATGGGATTAGTTATAAGATATAGAGGCGCTTCCAAATCTTTATTGTCGCCGCAAGCGTCTAAGCGTCAACATCTAACTGCAGCAAATATATTGTTTCTCCGTTCACTTGGATATCATGTCAACGGTGACTATGTACAAACGAAGAAAAATTGACGAAGCACATACTTCTCCGATGTTTGATCTATATCGATCCCCAACATTTGATGAGTCTATTCGTAAGGCAGAGTATAGGTCCTATACACCGTTCGTAAAGTCATTCAATTGCAACGATGTTGTGGAATTTAGCATCAACCAAGTCGACTCGTTCTTTGCTATGAACCAATCGCTGCTGGCTATTAGAGGAAAATTGGAAATAACCGGCGGAGGAGACGTATCTTTAGCATCCAATTTTGGAGCTTTCCTTTTCGACTCTTGCACGTACAGCGAATCCGCTAGAGAAGTTGAAGCAGTACGCGATCCTGGAATTATAAGTGCTGTTCGAGCTTACAGTTGTTACGCCAAAGAAGACTCAAATCATATGGCTATCGCCGGCTGGAATTATCCTTCAGCACCTATTCTCGCCGCTCATGACAAGTCTTTCAGCTTGTTGATACCACTTAAACATATTTTCAACATTTTCAACGACTATCCTATGATTACGTGCGGCAGACAAACACTTAGATTTGTAAGAGCTAGAAACGATAACGATTGCATAATTGTAAAGGAGAAAAATGTTGGTACTGCTACAGTAACGACTACCACCGTAAAAATCGTAATTCAAAGTATCGAGCTGAAAATCAAACACATTTATCCGAATGATGATGTGAAAGAACAACTTTTGAAAGCTATTCAAACTGACAAACCGATACTAATTCCGTTTAGAAAATGGGAACTGAATGAATTGCCTGCAATTACAGCGGGTGCGAGAAGAGAAATCTGGGCAGTTAAAACTAGCACCGCAATCGAAAGACCCCGTTTCATTATCGTATGTTTCCAAACTAATAAACGTGATGCTGCTGGGGAAGATCCGACTTTGTTTGATCACGTGAGTACTGCTAGCATTCGAGTATCATTGAATGGTGAATACTATCCCAACGAACGTATGCAGTTGGACTTTGCAAACAATCACTTTGCAGAAGCCCATTTCAACTATAGCAACTTTCAAACTAGTTATTCAAATTCTGCTTTGAAGAGTTGCCTTTTGGACTATGTTGCATTTAAAAACCGTTCTTTGTTCATCATTGATTGTTCCAAGCAAGAAGAAACCATGAAATCATCTACTATTGATGTGAGATTGGATATCGAAGCCGATTCTGGATTTCCCGCTAATACTAAAGCTTACTGTATTATAATTCACGACTGTTTAATGGAGTACTTCCCCCTCTCTGAAGTACTGAAAAGTTTAAATTAGATATCACTTAGTAAATGCCAGTAGTTGAACGTTTGCCACGATGAGAATAGCACTCTGTGATATCCAAGGGTTCGATATTGAGGGCAGTTTCCATCCAAAGGAGATGTCAATTCAAATCGGATCCCATGTTTCTAATTTTCTATTCAAGCCTGCAATACCCTACGTTAATTTAAGTGCACGTGATAAGAAAACAGTTAGACATGTAGAGAAATATATTCATGGAATAAACTACAGCTCTGGTAACATCGAGTATACGGAAATTAACGATATATTGGAAAAATATTTGCTATATGCTGCAGACTGTATTTACGTTAGAGGAAATCAAAAGGAGGATTTTTTACTGCAGAAATGCCAACAGTTATTGGGTACCCCGCATCCCGCCGTTTATGATGTCGCAAAATATGATGGATTGCTCTGTCAAACAAGGAGATTTGAATCTTGTCATACGCCGTGTCTAAACCATGCATCTGGAAAATTTCTGTGTGCTGAACGCAACGTTAATATGTTACATAATTGGTTGTATTATATTATATTACCTAGATAATGTACTTTTTCAAATAAAAAATGTTTATTTATATATGAGTTTTATTGAAACACCCTGTATATTTTTATTCATTTATTTTGTTAAAGAATATCGATTTCTTACATTTTTTATGACAATTTTTATCAATAGAACAGAAAGTGCCGATAATATCGCACATAACATTGAAAATATTTTGTACAGTTCATTTTGAATGACTTTATTATTATTCCATAATGATAACGGGGCTGCTTCAATACCAATACTTCTTAAATCGACTTCAGCTGTTGGGATGTGTTGCCACGTCTCAGCGTCACCTTCGGTCCCATCTTGAAATACGAGCTTCAACTTGTATGTCGTCTGATTAGCTGGTACATTAATCGAAAACACTGGCAATTTTCCATCATTAACTTTATTTAAAGACATCATCTGCCATTCTGAACGCTGGCACTCAAATCCCTCGTTAAAACATACGGCTATATGTTTTACTCCAATAGGGACGTTTGTGTAAAGCATATTGTTCAACACTGCTGTTAGAATTATGAAAGACATTTTCAATGCGGCCATTTTGTAGGCTGAATTCGTCTTAGTGGATATTGAGTCTGCGGTAATTGCCGATTTTCAAATACTTTATCCCACGCAGAACTTATAGACAGACGGCCAAATTGCTTAATCGTTTTACTTTTATCTTCGTAAAGTATTACGTCTTGATATAATTTTCGAATTTTCTCACCAAATTCCTCCAATTTACGTGCGTGTTCTGCCGATGCCATCATACAACTGACAGATTCTACCAAATCTATATTACTTATAAGCCCCCAATGCAATAAATATTATTTTGTATATACCTCTCCGCCTATGTTATAATTTCATTCATTTTTATCTGTTTGCAACGGATGTCGTTTCCTGTTCTTATCGCAAATAACAGCGAACATTCTTATCGCGAAACTAGGTAAAAATTGGAAAAATTAAATATTATAAATATTTCAATATTAAATGAATAATAATGAAAATTAAAATTTAACGCTTTTTTTGTCATTGATCGCGCGAAGTAACTTTACACATCTATTATTCGTCGCATTTATAATATCGGGGCGTTTTTCCACATTCAAAATGGGTTATTTATAACAAAGTTAGACGCCAAGGACTTTATGACTTTGCTACTGCGCATGTTTTTCTCTACGTATTAATTATACGACACATTGCGAATACAGGACCGTTTTCCCCATAAAAATTAGCCCAATAGTAACGGAGATATTCACTAAGGTCCTTTTGGCTTTCGTATTGCGCATGTTTTTCCTTTACGTATTTATTATACGTCACATTTAAAATACACTTCCGTTTCCCGAGTTTAAATCGGACCAATAGTAACGGAGATATTCACTACGGTCCTTTTGGCTTTCGTACTGCGCATGTTTTTTCTTTATTAATTTATTATACGGCACATTTAAAATACACTGCCGTTTCCCGCGTTTAAATCGGACCAATAGTAACGGAGATATAAGCTAAGGCCCTTTTGACGTTTCTTCTACACAGTATATTTTGACATGTAATTATTTTACGTTATATTTCAAATATAATGCCGTTTGACCCACCCAAATCGGTCCATTAATTACGAAGATATATTATAGTGTGGATTAAAAATGGCTACAAAAAGATGGCTAGTAGCGCCATCTGTTTGTTAGCGGCATTACTACATCTTAGAATTATGTAGAGTACTATATTTTTAGTCCGCAGCCATTTTTTATCCTAATATTTAAAGTATGCCACGTGCCGCCATTTTTATCTGCGTCTCTTTCTGACACGCTGAATTTCCTATACCTCTCTCTCTAACACATTGAATTCCCTATAGTGGTAGTAGTAATGGTTTAGGTGATCTACTCTAATCAGGTCCCATTTTTCTCTTCCGACAGCATGGCGTTTATTAAATGTTCTCTTGTTATAGTTGTTCCGATTGTTCTCTCTATCTTCGTCTCCCCTTTCTACACCTTTCACACTGGTATAGAGTGTGTTGTATTGTATCAATCTGCTGGTATTATTCACATTCATTTTCCTCTGCTATCCTCATCCTACAGAGATACTCCTTAAAACTAGCCTGTTCTGTGAGAACCTGGGTCAAATAGAAATTACTGTTCTGTGCATCGTTCTACTATAGAAATAAGTGTTCGCATCCAAACACCATTTTCACAAATGTTCCATTGGTCCTCCCATTTACTCCTCGTGCGACGTGTAGCCTTCGTTTGTTCTCTTCCCCCTCTATCTCGACTCTCCGATTCTTTCCCTCACTAAAGTCCGTATGACACGGTTCAGTTTTTCACTCATAAAATGAATCACTTTTGAAGTCAATTAAGCATTGGTAATAAAATGGATTATTTTCTGTGTACAATGCTGTGTTACACTAACACAAGATAATCTAACCGGAGGCATGTCCATTCAAATCTGAAATCGTAGTCAAATCAAGATAAGGTTAGGAATACATATTATATTTATAAAAGTAAATAACAATTGAAGAAATAATAATGGTCTCCACTCTTGATGGCCTTTTCCATCTTTCGTTTCTCAATAAGGAATGTCGTTCGTAGGCTAAAGAATTTTGTCTTAATTTCTTCCACAGTTTCTTGTCTCACTTCACATAATACTTGACAAATCTTCTTCAAAGCATTTACCCGAGCATTTCTATTATGGTATAATGGGTGTTTAATTGCATATAAGCAGGAGTATTTCTGGTATTCTTCAATCAAAGTACTAATATGTGCCGACCACCAAACCATTTTAACGACATTGGAGATATATAAAATATATGACTAATATTATCTGTATCTTATATTATATTAGTTATAACTTATCAAAACACCGACAGTATCATACATAAATCATAACCTCAGTTACCATACCATAACCCAAAAAATTCAAAATTAACTCACATCTAATGCGCATGCGCTCTAATATATTCTGAATGAAAATTAGGACATGTTCTATTTTTCATCCAGATTTGGAATCAATATCTCTGTTCCTGTATTACACGATACAGTAAAATCTAAATACAGTTTCTCATTCAGAAAATATATGAAAACTGAACCGTATCATACGGACTAAACAAGTCAGTGAGGACTAATCCTGAGCCTACCAAACTAGCTTCTGTAGAGACTGTTTTATATGCCCTGAAGATCCTAATCACGACTATTCTTTGAACTCTTGTTAATCAGGTTTGATTGTATTTCTTTCCAGACTACATCCCCATATTGTTGCCGCGTAGAGAATAAAGAAGTTTATGACTCTGCTTAACAGCCTTTTTTTATATTCCGATGCGCCTCCTATTCTTGGCATTAGTCTCACCAGGGAATTAGCTGCGCTAGTAGCTTTAGAGACTGTCTTCAAAAGATGATCCCTGAAATTCATGCCTCGATCCAAAGTGAGGCATAAGTAATTTAAGGTCCTTTTGGGTGTTATTGTATGACCTCCTATCCTGAAAAATATTTCCATCTATGTCCTTTTTTTGCCTGAGGAGCACAGCTTCCATTTTTTTTAGGTGCAAGAATCAGGTCTTGGTCTCTTATCCATCTTCCCACTCTTTCCAGTGCCTCATTTATTTCGTGCATTAATGTTTCCTCATTTTTGGCATTAACTATTATAGCCAAATCATTAGCGACTGCAGCAAGTTTGGTATTTTGGGATGTCTGTATCGTATTTTATAGTAAAGGCCCAAGAACAGATCCTTGCTGCTACAGATTATACCGTTCCATCCTCGTCTACAATAGGTCAGTCGGATAAGTAGCTTTTTATCAGCACGCGTAGGTATTTACTGATATTCCGTCTCCTTAATTGCTTGAGAATCTCTGTCCAAGAGGCGGATTTAAATGTGTTCTTGACGTCTATTGTCACCAACAAACATAGCCCTCTTTTGGGGAGTTTGTTCCTGATTTTCGAAATCCGTACTGGTTTTCGGCGAGGAGTCTCTTCTTCTCCAGTTCTTTGTTTAGCCTAGCCGTGCTCTGTAAGTTTCCCTAATATATCTAGAAGACAAATGAAGTGGTGTGCGTTCGGCTGATCTTCCTTTTCGGGCTACCATCAGTACTATGAGATTCGGTGTTTCTTATACGAACAACTTCATTATTTCTGCAGGTATTTCATCTGGCCCAGGCGCCTTGCGGTTTTTTAATCGCCCAACAGCCGCTGTCACTTCCTGTACATCCACAGCTGGAATTTCTCCATCCTCTCCCTGTTCAGGTAACCATGCCTTTGTCTCTTGTTTTTTAAATAAGGTATTTATTATTCTCTCCCTAAATTCCGTTGATATGTCCTGTGGTATATGTCTCAATTTTTTTATGATTATTTTGTAGCCTTTCCTCAAATATCGTTCTCTACTAGTTCACACAATTCATTCTAGTTTTTTTATTTGGCTCTTGCGATACTATTATTCAGTACTCT
The DNA here is from genome assembly GCA_963243735.1 of Neocrepidodera transversa. Classification (NCBI taxonomy): domain Eukaryota; kingdom Metazoa; phylum Arthropoda; class Insecta; order Coleoptera; family Chrysomelidae; genus Neocrepidodera; species Neocrepidodera transversa. Next base: position 7,822,700 of record OY725346.1, on the reverse strand, counting down.
CCTAGCTGTTTTCAGTTCTTTATTTAGCTTGTCTGTCTGGGTCGCGTTTTGTACAGGGGTCATATTCTTTTACCTCCAAATCTGGTTACACTTTATTCTATTGTCGGCAATCTCAGTCGTCCACCAATATTTTTCTTTTCTCTTAATTCTTAGGTCTTTCAGGTACTATCCTGTCGCATGTTCATCCATAGATGCCATGGGTTCGTTCATATCCCCATTGTGTGATTCCTTTTTTAAGAAGTGTCACAGTCCTCTATCTTATCAATTGCGATTGATTCCTTACTTTATCAATTTTCAGTAATTTTTTTTACCCTTTTGTACGTTTTTTCGTGTACCTTTTAAGCGTAGTTAATGCTTTAAGTTTATTGTTGTAATTTCATTATCTCGAACCCATATTGTAACTTTTAGACCATAAGCCTAAACTAGTGGCTGCCCTTGTTAAAATTTTTATTATATTGTGGTATATGATTTCAAGTTTTATTTCATATCAATAAATATATTGTTTCTCTATTTATATTAATTTTTTCAAAATGTTATTTATAATTAGTGGATCTTATTCTTTATTCTAAAAATCTTCCAATTTGGGAGTTCAACTTGAAATATTAGTTCATCTTTTTTTGCATTATTTGAGAAAAAAATGAATTTCTTTTTATGAAAAAATCGTTTTTTCTGTTTTTTTTCTTTAATTTAACATGAAAAAATTTATATTTAAAAATTACTGCATCTATGCAATTTGTAGTGCACCTTATGTGCAATAGCTGCAGCATAAAATTAACGTGAGCCAGTTTTTCTAAATAAAATTGACGCTTTAAAATATAGATGTGTCGTTCGGTCAATATGTTTTTAATTGTGTTTACTTTTACCTTTGTTTACGTATCTTTACAAATACAAATAAACACGGAAAATTATCAACATCAACCAGCTCTATAGAGTACAAACTACAACAGTGACAGTGAACTATGCAGTAAGCAGACGCAACCTTTCACTTAATCAGGAACGCTTGTGCCCAGCACTTATGTACTAAACAGCAAATTATTACCTGATCTCGTTAAAATAGTCGTTTTCTTTATCTAACAGCGGAATCTAATATGTATTTATCTCTCTCGATTTTGAATGCGAATTCACAGTGGATAGGTCCAAGTTTCATCTTTATCCAATTATCATATAATGGTTTTCTCCATCTTTGTCTGCATAAGTGAGATATAACAGCTGTTTGTTATTCGTATTCTCTTTTTTACACATTTGCAGTTAATGGCTTGGCGGTAACTTCATTGCACATAAGTGACGTCACGATCGTAATGGCGGCATATTCAAATAATTGGAAATTTGAATTTTTAAATAAATTTTTTCAAAAATCTAGCTCAAATTACGGTGGATAATTAAAATCAATGGGTTTTATTTGATCAATTCTAACTGTTAATAAAGAAAAAACGTGATATTATATTTTTATTGAACTCTCCATTATGCTTATAATTTGGATCATTAATTTAAATAACTTAAATCATCTGACTAAGTTAGACTCGTATCCAACTAAAACATTGCCTATAAAATTAAGTGGTATAAGGGGAAAATCTGATGCTCTCAACTTAAACACAAGAACCACTCACTCGAGGCTCCAAATCCGAATTTCCCTTTTTTTTATCTCTCTCCTCGACTAGTCATAACTCATTTGCCAAGTTCAGTGCGTAGTATATTTTATTCGGTCTCGACAGTGGCTGAACCACACCAAGTCGATATCGCGCCAACATTGGCATTTCAATACATAGTGGAACTTGATGTACTTAGTTGCACGAAATTTCCAATTAGTTTAAACTAATATAACTCTATGCTGATATTTCAAGTCAATAAGATGTATATCAGTTCTTCTGATACTTCACTAATATGATAAGACATATATTTTCTTTTAAGATAAGAAACAGATAAAAATGAAAATAGGTTTAAAAATCCGTTAACTCTATACAACTCCCTCTACACTCCCTGGACATAACTACGTAGGGCGTACTTTCAAAGTTTCGCTTGGGGTGTATTTAGGTTGTAATCCGGGTCTGACTAAATTGTAGATTTTATTAAATAATGTGCAGGAAATACAAATTTTTCAATGCTTATAACATAAAATATTAAAATTCAAGTACACATCTAGGTTAATAAATAACCTAGCGCGGTCGACTCATTATTTATAAAAAGAATTTCTGAATATAAAATAGAATATTTTATTAATTTTACAGCGATATTTCTTTTTTAGACTACTTTCAGTTATGTTAATTTTACTTGCAGAATCTAGAAGAAATTTAAAACTAGAAGAGACCATATAAAGAGTATTTATTTTTCCAAATATTATAAACCATCTCATAGTACAAACAAATTTTTCTATTTATGATATTCATTAAATATTTAAAACCGGAACCAACATTAACAAAAAAAAATGATTTTACAAAATACCAGTGTGATTTATTGAAATGATATTTACCGGAAACTGCCATTAAATAACAAACAGATAAAAACAATACCTCCTATATTGAGTTCCAAAATACAATTATTGTTTTCAGGGCTCACAGGTGGACGGATACGATTTAAAACTAAAATATTATAAACAGTAAAGCTCTAATTGCAAACCTTAATCCCAGTTCATTCTATAATATTACAATTTATTAAAACCATTAAAATTTATCATATAAAGGTAATATTAGCGCCATTATTTACTTACTGGTGAAAGGAGATTTTCAGCGTTATAATATTAATATAGAAAAATTTTGAAACACAATGGGTAAAGGTACAAAAGAAAAAATATTACTATCTTTTATTTGAATATAAGAGTTTGTTAACAATAATTTTAATTCCAAACTAACTTATCAAGAGAAGACAGAACAAGTTAGTTCTTTTTAATATTTAGGAGTAAAGGCCAATTTACTTGTATAAAGCAAGTAAATAAAGCGAGTTACTAAAATTTAGTTACTTGCCATTTGGTATCTATTAACACGGCATTTTCGCTCATAATGTTTAGTAGCAGATTGAAAATGGCGCTCATTGAACGAAAGCGTTTTAGAGTACGTAGTTTTGTTATGCGAAAAAATTAGTAAAATCATAGAACGTGAACAGAAAAAAAAAGATTGTATATGGGCCAGAAAATGGTTAGCTCGTGGAAAGGGGTTTTCTTCTATGCTACTAAAGGAACTGGCTAATGAAGACCTGGAGGAATATAGAAACTGCAAATTCTTCGATGTCCATTATTTCTTGAATTTCTTGAAAACCCGCTTCGCAGGCATTCCTGTTTTTATAAATAACACTCTTTGTGTTCCTCAAACAATCGCATAAGCGATATTCCTGCCGAAATAATGTTGTGGGTTCATTCCAAAGGGATACAGCCATTTTTCCCTTATTAAATTAAACAACATACACCACAACTAAACAACTATATTTAAAAAGATTTGTCTATACGTGTTTAGTATGAAATTTAGTAAACAAATCACGTAATGGGGGTACCTACTTGCTTCAAAAAATAGAATCGCATCATATTTACTAGACTAAAATTTCTCCTAAATTGGTAGGCTCAAGTACTAAATCAGATGGTGCCTATAGCTAAAATTATTAACTTGCTTTAGTTACTTGCTTTAGCTACTATCCACATGTAAATTCAGCAGAACAGAAGAAGAGGCAGGAAAGCACGAAATAGAAATAAGTGGTAGAATAGAAAAAGCAAATAGAGTGTACGGTGTGCTAAGCAAAGTCCTATTAAATAAAAAAAAAGTATCGCGACAAACTAAGATGAATGTCTACAAGGCTATATATAATCCAATTCTAACGCATGGGTGCGAGTCCTTGACATTGACAAAGCAAGAAAAAAGCAAAATAGGAGCAGCCGAGATGAAGTACTTAAGAAAAGTGAGAGGAACAACAAAGTTAAATAGAATAAGGAGCGAGGTAATCCGTAGGGACCTGAAACTAGAAGCAATTGAAAAATATATTGAAATGAGGCAGATGGGTTGGTGGGGACATCAGCAGAAATTGAATAGTTCAGCACAAGTCAAAAGGGAATGGGAGGCAAGAATACAGTATAAACTAAGAAGAGGCAGACCAAGGCAATCTTGGAACAATGTACTGGAAAAAATAATAGAAAAGAAGATTATGAAGTGGACAGAGGCAAAGATTTTGGTACACAACAAAAAGGACGGGAACAAGTTCATATAGAAATAGGAAAAAACCTACCTTATCAAACCCGTTTGCCTAAAGGTGTGTTGACATGATGCGAATTAACTGAAATGACAGCTGGCATATGAGTCAAGTTGCATTCCAGTAACGGCATGTTCTTTTTTACACCGTATATTAATCATTGGTGGAAGTGACGTCATTCTCTGATGAACAGAATTGTTGGAGTCACCAGTGATAATAAAAAACGCAGTTCGCCTGTGACAATGATAACTTGCAACGCCATGCAAGATGCAATTTGTCTTGATCAAACACATGCGCAGTTAAAGCCCAGCTGATCGACTTTTGCAAGAGCTTGCAATTGCAACTTTATCGGTTTGGTGCAATTTCTATTGCCTGAAATTTGCAATTCTAAGGAGAAATCTAGTTACTTTTGGTTTACCAACTCACCTAATGTCACTTCACTTGTCATTCAGGATTGTCATTTGTTTTTAAATTGTTTTTTCATATTTTTTGAAGTTAGAAAATTGCTATTGAACTGCTGTATCGGTCCTTTAAAATAATTTATGAAGCCGGGGCGGCGGTAGCGGTTCAATAGCAACCGCTTTTTTTGGGGCAGGGGGGGGTTGGCAGCCATGTTTCAATGACAAGAGACTTGCATAATGTCAAACAACATGCAAGATTCAACATCGGCTTCTAGTTGGAATGGAAAATGCTGTATTGAAATGTGTTGCTGGAGTCTTTGTCTTTGTCTCCAGATCGCGAAGTATGTCCAATAACAATTTTATTGAACTGTCATTCTACTTGAACTGAATATACTTTTCTTTATTACTAGTACCACTAGTACCAAGCGTTTCCTCATTCTCATCAGACTTAGTAGCGGTACTGGAGCCGGGTTCACTGTTCATTCCATTTCTGATAGAATCATTCAGGATTCTTTGATGGTACTGATTTATTGGCATATGAAACAATTTATTGATAAACAATTTTGGTTGACAAAACAGTAATAAATGAACGAAAGAATATATGAATGTAGTTGGTGGATTGATGGAGCCACCGGTGAATAATAGAACGTGCCTTAATATATTAAAAGTCGACAGTCATTTATATTTGGAAAATAACAAAAAGAAATGGGTAAGAGAGTGAATAGCAAAAAGAAACTGTCTTGGTGCCTCGGCCACTTTGCTGAAGAAAGTTGTAGTTGAAGATTCATTTAAGACAAACTGTATCTCAATTTGTAGAATTTAAAAAAAAATTTAGTTGGCGCCATCTTGAATCACTACTCGCACAACAAAAACTATGAGACCATCAGAGTCTAGTCAATTGACTGCCTTCATACTGGCTTCTTGTGTTAACACATTGCAAGAGCTGCACGTGCGCATAAGCAGTTCACTGGTACCAATTAACTCATATCATATCAACACCCCTATTTCACATTGGTTACAAATTGGGATTTTGTACACCGAACAGAATGTGTAAGTATTTTTGTCTTTTTTTTAAGACAAATGGCACATCTCCTTCTTTTGAGGTACCTGTATGTGGTATGTGGCTGAAGATGGTGAATAAAACATATTAATATTAAATACAACCGCAACTAGTCTGGTTACTATACATATTCTAGCTGAATTGGGCGTGGGATATCCCACCTGTACTGAGGCTCTAGGCCTATTGTGCCTTCGCCAGTTTTCACATCAGACCAGTACTCTTGATAAAGTCCAGAATAGTTTTAATGTTAGCTTTCGCTATCTCTTCAGGTTCAGGATACTATATCCCAAAGTGGCATTCCGTTTCGTTGTTCAGGTTCCGGCAGAAGAATAGATTCATCCTCTTCCTCACATTTCCTAAATATTGAATCTCTATGAGGTTCAGGCGTCTTCTGAGCCCGAAGTGCAGTTTTAAGCTCCCTTCTATTTAGGAAAATGTTCTCTACTTTTGGATGAACCTTCTATAAGTGCTTTAGGCTATCTTAGTCCTCGAAGTTCCATCCAGTATTTCCTGTGTTTGTCATTTAAATGTTTCTCCAGAATACTCTTAACATGTTGGTAGGAAATACGACATGTAGGTTACGGTTCAATTAAAGATTTTCCGGCTCTATTACCAGCCTCTTAATTTCATTCTATGCCCTCATGCCCAGACACCCATTCAAGAGTTATATTGTTATAGTCTACCAGAACATTTAGGTTTTGCGAAGTTGACACATAATGGTAGCACTTTAATCATAGAAGATAAACGGTTTTAGGAAAATTTACCGCCATCATTTCACCGCCATTAATTGATCGCTGTCAATTCACCGCTATCAATTCACCACCTCAACAACTCACCGCCTCATCAATTCACCGCCTAATCAATTTAACGCCGAAACATTTTGAAAATTATTTTTAAAATCTTTAAAGAAGAAACAGACATCAGATTCAAATAAAATTTTGCAAAAAAAATTAACTAATGATCTGACTTCAGAGGGAGTTTCTTTATTATACACACAAAATATTAAACAAAGTGGAATACGTTAATGGAGGTTTTTAGATGGGTTGAAAATTTAATAAAACTTGAAAAATTTAATACTTTCCTTCCGAAACCCTGTATTAGATTTCTAAATTATTTTTAAAAATTTTTCTAAATTTTGCTAAAAGTTTTATTCTATCAAGCATTAAATTTTTCAGCAGTGAATTGATTGGGCGGTGAATTGATTACGGTGAATTGATGGCGGTGAATTGATGAGGAGATGAACTGCTGAGGCGGTGAATTGATTGCGATGAACTGACGGCGATGAATTTACGGCGGTGAATTGATGGCGGTGAATTTACCGGACACCAAGATAAACTAATACACAGAAGCGAAGGTTCCTGATGTAGCGATGATGAAAATTTCAGTGACAGTTGAAGCTTCTGCCGCTTAATAGACTGGGAAAAATGTTCAAAATTCGAAAATTTGTCTAAATATACGAATTTTGAACATTTTTCCAGTGTATTAGGCGGCTGAAAGTACAACTGGAAATGCCGATTCTCACTTTCGCGCAAGGTACGTGCTCGGCACAGGCAAGGTGCCGACTCGGCAAAATATCTTTATCATTGAATTTTATGAATTTTACTAGGTTTAATTCACACTATTAGGGCAACGTCTCGGCAAGCGACGGCCCTTGCAGGCGGCGTTCTCCAAAAACAATACTTGCCTAGCATATCCTGTGCAGGTTGCGACAAGTGTGAATACTTACAGGAGGATGAGAACAAAACTCCTCTTCATGTATTATGCTATTGCCGGGACCTGAACAGGGAAAGGAATGGCACTTTGGGGTACAGTATCCTGAACCCGAAAAAATAGCAAAAGCTAACATTAGGACTATTCTTGACTTTGTCAGGAGTACTGGACTGATGTGAAAACTGGCGGGGCACAATGGGGACGTGCGATGCGGTAGGTACAGCAAATTCATTCGTAGTATATGAAAGTCTACTTAAAATTATTCACAAAAATATTCTTGGTTAACTTTGAAACACTACGATTACTAAGAAATAAATTTTCAAAATTTCCAAGTGACATCAGCTACATTAATTTGTTTAAAGTAATGTAGATGGCATGACAAGGTATAATTTATAGTTATCTGTAGAGTATTACTAAACCAAATAGCCTTAGCAACTTAGACCATTTAAAAAAAAAAGAAGAAAAAAAATAATAGGTTATGTTATTCTGAAAAGTAAAAAATAAAACGCTGTGATTAGCAGTACATCGGAAGTACGCATTTATTTTCTACATGGGCCGTTCAATGCGTTTTAAGGTTTACAAAGTACGAAAATATGTTGGCGCATCTGTTTGATAAATTTGATATTTTGTCATTTTGTTTTTTATACGCATCGTACAAAAAATGTGCGAAATCGAAACTTTAATATCTCAGAGGTAGTACTAAAATTACACATCCCCTACTGGTGGGGCAGGCGGCAAATTTGAAATCTTAAATAGGAACCCCTATTTTTTATCGCAGATTCGGATTTCGATTCGCGAATAAAAAGTAGTTTATTAACTAATCACTCTATCCACAGGATGTGGGGGGGGGGAAATTATAACATCTTTGAATATCCCGATGAAAACACTAAATAACTACTCTCTTGTTTTTTCATTTCTGTTCCATTTATTGCGTTATAATCTGTCGCCATTTCAGAAAAATCGTACGTAGCTTTCGACGTAGAATCCGAATCTGCGATAAAAAATAGGGATTTCTAATTTGCCGCCTGCCCTGCCCATAGGGGATGTGGAGGTGGGCGTAATTTAGTACTACCGGATGCTCCCATCTGAGATATTAAAGTTTCGATTTGGCACATTTTTCTATACGATTCGTATTTTTCGAGATATTACAAAATTCCAGGTTAAATGAATCACCCCAAAGTTCGAGATGTAAAAAAGATAGTTTATTTTATTTTACAATGTACGGTATAAACGAGTACATCCGATGTACTGCTAGTCACGGCGAAAATAAAACATTACAATTTTCTTCTTTTCTTATGTTTACATCTGGCCTTTATTAATAAGGAATTCAGTTCGTATATACTGCCATCTCTTAACATCATTATCAATTAATGTAGATATTTTTAGTTTATTTTTTTTTTAAATAATATAGGTTTAAAAAATTATAAATATTTTTTGTAGGCATATCTGTTAACAGACTTTTAAGTGATAACTAAAAAAATTTACATAATACGTCCCCATTAGAGCCTCAGTGCAAGTGGGATCTCCCATGCCCGATTCAGGAAAAAAAAATTACTCACCCGGCAGTTAAGCTGCATTCTGAGTTCAAATAATTCCAGTTTAGTAAGGAAAATTATAGTGAACATGACGAAGCGTTAGCAGAAGCCAAATTTTTCATTTGCAGATGATAACATTCTTATAGAATACGTTAGAGAACATGAAGCCCTCTATGATTTCTTTAATAAAAGTATAAAAAAATACTTTATTATTTTTGTAACATTTTTTCAAAATACTCGGACCATGCGTTATGTTTTTTTATTGAACTCCTATTTATCAACAATAAAATAAAAAAAATAATTGCATTAAACAGACAGCCACTTTTTGAATAGGAGAAATGGATTCATGAAGGGTTGTGTTTTTTTTGAAGTTCTCCAATTTTTCATAATAAATTGTCAAACTCGTCCAGTGACATTCGATTGAAAAATTTTGTTTCATCTAGAAGTTCTGGGTGCAACGTTGCATTCGTTTCGTGTCTTTCGCATTTTATGCACCCAAAAACGTCTTTTTCTCTTTCTGAAATTTTCGTTTATTTGTTGCTCTTCTTCATCTAATATTAGAACAATTTTTATTAACGTGGAAGTCGAAAACAAATTTTTCACAAAGTTGGAAAAATAATACACAGCTAAACTAACCAGCGGCAAGTCTACGCAATGTGAATTGTCTCAAGAAATCTTGCTCGTGCCGAGCACGTGCCGTGCCGTTGCCGATCCGGTTCTTTGCACCTCTAATGAGAATCGACCTTTACTTAAATTTTGATCATTGCTACATCAAAAGATTTAGTTTATATCTTCTGTACTTTAAGTATTTTTAACTGTTTTATGTACTGGAATTAAATTTAAATGTCTTAATATTTGACTTTTGTCCAGGAATTTTTTGGCGTTGGTTAACTGTGCTGTGTCCCCTTCTTCGCATTTTGCCTTTGTTTTGTTCTCCTCTCAATACATATTTATGATTTAGGATTCTCTATGCTCCATTCCATATCCTAGACATGAAAAGTTTCCAATGTCGTGAAATGTCTCCACCTGCTATTAATAGCCTAGGGGTGATACTTACTTCCCGAATCGAATTTAGAACGAGATATTTTGTTTTCAACTTTTAACTATTTGTGATGTCAATTTTATAACAGCTCGCTTTTTAATAGATGTTATTTAAGTTCAAGTTGTATTAAAATTTCTTACTGGTTTATTGGAATTGAAGTAGCAGTTGGTGAAATTTAATCAGTGGCGTATTATATCAGAGATTTTTTGATTTTTCGTCTTTTTCATTTTTCAGGTTTTCAGATTTTATTTTTGTCTTTTGATATTTTTTGTTTTGGTCATTTTTTTCTGTTTATCACTTTTTAATTCAGCAAGATATTATAAGAAAGTTTTGGTTGGCGAGTTTTCTCCTGACTTTCGCTAACAAAAAAAAATTTGCGAATTTCCCTCGTTGGCGATCACTAGATATAAGAGGAGTTCTTATTATAATGGGTGATTGAAGAGTTTTTGATTTTTCGATTTTTTTTTAATTTTTCATGTTTTCATTTTTTGTTTTTGGAATTTTTAGTTCTTGTTTATCACTTTTTGTTACAGCATGTAATTGTGAGAAAGTTGTGATTGGCGAGTTTTCTCCTGACTTTCGCCAATAGAAAAAAAAGTTGCGAGTGTCCCCTCTATTTTTCGCTCGTTTTTGCACTGATTTGGCTCACTTTTGGGTATGGGTTGTTCCCAATACATTAAATACCATTTTGCCTCTGTTGGGATTTTCATTACTGACTTTTATTTTAGAAATAACTTCATAAAATTATAATATTAATTATTTGAAAAAAAAATAATGATATATTGAACAAAAACTTCCTTACGCTATTATTTTTTTTTAATTTTTAAAGTTTTAAAATGGGAAGAAAAAAATGGAAAAACAAAAAATGGGAACAACCAAAAGATGTCGACAGAAATTGAGAAAAACCGAAAAAATCAGAAGAATAAGAAAAATATAAGAAAAAAAATTAGAAAACAAAAGAAAGAATTAGAAAAAAACGGAACAATGAGAAAACATTGAGGAAAGATTAAAATAAATCGAAAAAGCAGAAAAAATCAGAAAATGAGAAAAAATTAGAAGAATCGAAAAAATCTGAAAAATCTGAAATAACCAGAAGAAATGAGAAAAATGGGAAAATAAGAAAAAACAAAAAACAGAAAAAAATGAAAGAAAAATAAAAAAATATTGTAAAGAAAAGAAAAATAAAATTGTAAAAAAACGAAAAAGAAGTCGTAAGAAATCGAAAAATATAGAAAAAATCGAAAACAATTGATAAAAATGGAGAAAAACCAAAGAACAACCAAAAAACTGGAAACAATTGTAACCATAAAAAAAAAAAATAAATCGCAAAAAATCAGATTAATAAAAAAAATGGACAATGAAAAAAAAATAGAAATAATCGAAAAAAATCAGAAAAAACAGAAAAATGAGAAGAAAATCTCTTCTCTATAAAATAATTATAAATGATTTAAAAAAATCTAATTAAGAAAAAATTCATATTGTAGTAATTAAATAACAACAGAAATTAATCAGAACTATGAGAAAAAAAAAGAAAAAACGAAAAAACCGAAAAATCAGAGGAATAGGAAAAAATCAGCAAAAATTAGAAAACAAAAGAATGAATTAGAAAAAAAACAGAACGATGAGAACAAAATAGGGAAAGATTAGAATAATTCGGAAAAAATAGAAAAAAAAAACGAAAAATAACAAAAATGAGAAAAAAACAAGAAAAAACTAAAAAAAATCGAAAAAATCAGAAAAAAAATTAGAAAAATCGGAATAATAACAAAAAAATAATAGAGGTAGAGAAAAACTAATTGATTTTTTAGAATATATGCTTTTTAGACCATATTTATGCCAATTTTTGTTAAAATCTGACTAAAGACACATTTCGAAAAAATTTGAAGAACTTGTGCTTTCACCATTTTAAAAATATGAAAACTCGTTTTTTTTTTTAACTAATGGAACAGAGAAAAACTAATTTCTTTTATAGAATCCATGTTATTAAGACTATATTTCTGCCAATTTTTGTTAAAATCTGACTAAAGACACATTTTGAAAAAAATTGAAGAAAACGCGCTCCTACCATTTTTTTAAAGTTATCAAAATTTGTTGTTTTTCCTAAAACTAATAGAACTAGAGAAAATCTAATTTATTTTTTAGGATCTATGCTTCTTGGACTATATTCATGCCAATTTTTGTTAAAATTTGACTAAAGACACATTTCGAAAAAAATTGAAGAAAATGCGCTCCTACGATTTTTTTAAAACTATCAAAATTTGTTTTTTTTTCTAAAACTAATAGAGCTAGAGAAAAACTAATAAATTTTTTAGAATCAATGCTTTGTGGACTATATTTTTGCCAATTTTTGTTAAAATCTGACTAAAGACACATTTTGAAAATAATTGAAAAAAATGTGCTCCTACCATTTTTTTAAAAGTATCAAAATTTGTTTTCTTTTCTCTAAAACTAATAGAGCTAGAGAAAAACTAATTACTTTTTTAGAACCTATGCTTTTGGAGTATATTTATGCTAATTTTTGTTAAAATCTGACTAAAGACACATTTCGAAAAAATGTGAAGAACTTGTGCTTTCACCATTTTTTTAAAAAGTATCAAAACTCGTTTTTTTTGAACTAATAGAACTAGAGAAAAACTAATTTCTTTTTTAGAATCCATGTTATTAAGACTATATTTCTGCCAATTTTTGTTAGAATCTGACGAAAGACACATTTTGAAAAAAATTGACATTTTTTTAAAGTTATCAAAATTTGTTCTTTTTCCTAAAACTAATAGAACTAGAGAAAAACTAATTTATTTTTTAGAATTTATGCTTTTTGGACTATATTCGTGCCATTTTTTGTTAAAATCTGACTAAAGACACATTTCGAAAAAAATTGAAGAAAATGCGCTCCTACGATTTTTTTAAAACTATCAAAATTTGTTTTTTTTTTAAATAATAGAGCTAGAGAAAACTAATAATTTTTTTAGAATCAATGCTTTTTGGACTATATTTTTGCCAGTTTTTGTTAAAATCTGACTAAAGACACATTTCGAAAAAATTTGAAGAACTTGTGCTTTCACCATTTTTTTAAAAAGTATCAAAACTCGTTTCTTTTTTTTTAACTAATAGAACTAGAGAAAAACTAATTGATTTTTTAGAATCTATGCTTTTTGGATTATATTTAGGCGAATTTTTGTTAAAATCTAACTAAAGACACATTTAGAAAAAAATTCAAGAACTTGTGCTCTCACCATTTTTTTAAAAAGTATCAAAACTCGTTTTTTCGAACTAATAGAACTAGAGAAAAACTAATTTCTTTTTTAGAATCCATGTTATTAAGACTATATTTCTGCCAATTTTTGTTAAAATCTGACTAAAGACACATTTTAAAAAAAATTGAAGAAAACGCGCTCCTACCATTTTTTTAAAAGTATCAAAATTTGTTTCTTTTTCTAAAACTAATAGAGCTAGAGAAAAACTAATTAATTTTTTAGAATCTATGCTTTTTGGACCATATTTATGCCAATTTTTGTTAAAATCTGACTAAAGACACATTTCGAAAAAATGTGAAGAACTTGTGCTTTTACCATTTTTTTAAAAAGTATCAAACTCGTTTTTTTTGAACTAATAGAACTAGAGAAAAACTAATTTATTTTTTAGAATTTATGCTTTTTGGACTATATTCGTGCCATTTTTTGTTAAAATCTGACTAAAGACACATTTCGAAAAAAATTGAAGAAAATGCGCTCCTACGATTTTTTTAAAACTATCAAAATTTGTTTTTTTTTCTAAAACTAATAGAGCTAGAGAAAAACTAATAAATTTTTTAGAATCAATGCTTTGTGGACTATATTTTTGCCAATTTTTGTTAAAATCTGACTAAAGACACATTTTGAAAATAATTGAAAAAAATGTGCTCCTACCATTTTTTTAAAAGTATCAAAATTTGTTTTCTTTTCTCTAAAACTAATAGAGCTAGAGAAAAACTAATTACTTTTTTAGAACCTATGCTTTTGGAGTATATTTATGCTAATTTTTGTTAAAATCTGACTAAAGACACATTTCGAAAAAATGTGAAGAACTTGTGCTTTCACCATTTTTTTAAAAAGTATCAAAACTCGTTTTTTTTGAACTAATAGAACTAGAGAAAAACTAATTTCTTTTTTAGAATCCATGTTATTAAGACTATATTTCTGCCAATTTTTGTTAGAATCTGACGAAAGACACATTTTGAAAAAAATTGACATTTTTTTAAAGTTATCAAAATTTGTTCTTTTTCCTAAAACTAATAGAACTAGAGAAAAACTAATTTATTTTTTAGAATTTATGCTTTTTGGACTATATTCGTGCCATTTTTTGTTAAAATCTGACTAAAGACACATTTCGAAAAAAATTGAAGAAAATGCGCTCCTACGATTTTTTTAAAACTATCAAAATTTGTTTTTTTTTTAAATAATAGAGCTAGAGAAAACTAATAATTTTTTTAGAATCAATGCTTTTTGGACTATATTTTTGCCAGTTTTTGTTAAAATCTGACTAAAGACACATTTCGAAAAAATTTGAAGAACTTGTGCTTTCACCATTTTTTTAAAAAGTATCAAAACTCGTTTCTTTTTTTTTAACTAATAGAACTAGAGAAAAACTAATTGATTTTTTAGAATCTATGCTTTTTGGATTATATTTAGGCGAATTTTTGTTAAAATCTAACTAAAGACACATTTAGAAAAAAATTCAAGAACTTGTGCTCTCACCATTTTTTTAAAAAGTATCAAAACTCGTTTTTTCGAACTAATAGAACTAGAGAAAAACTAATTTCTTTTTTAGAATCCATGTTATTAAGACTATATTTCTGCCAATTTTTGTTAAAATCTGACTAAAGACACATTTTAAAAAAAATTGAAGAAAACGCGCTCCTACCATTTTTTTAAAAGTATCAAAATTTGTTTCTTTTTCTAAAACTAATAGAGCTAGAGAAAAACTAATTAATTTTTTAGAATCTATGCTTTTTGGACCATATTTATGCCAATTTTTGTTAAAATCTGACTAAAGACACATTTCGAAAAAATGTGAAGAACTTGTGCTTTTACCATTTTTTTAAAAAGTATCAAACTCGTTTTTTTTGAACTAATAGAACTAGAGAAAAACTAATTTCTTTTTTAGAATCCATGTTATTAAGACTGTAGTTTTTTTCAAAATTTTTTGTTAAAATCTGACTAAAGACATATATGAATTGTCAAACATTACGAAATAGTACAATGAAACCATTCATCAAAAGATTTAAATCCAAAAGGTTATTGTTACGTTTTTTTTCTCTGCGCCACCCTGTATTTTCATTATTCCTCTGCCCACTATATTTTAATTTCAGACTCGCTTGATTCCCTTCTCAAGATCTCCCTATCTTCTAGGTATTAGTATAAATTGTCTTTCCCATGTTAACAATTCTCTCTCTTTGCCTCTTCAGTCAAAACAATTGACTTCTATATCGTCTGTGTCGCTAATTGAAAATTTATTTTGACTTAGGTCCCCTGTTATCATTATTAATTATTTCGACGTTTTAACGTTTATTTACTGTTGTTTTTATTTTTTTTTGATGCCGATATATTTTTTTATGTTTACTTAAAAGTTCATATCTTATCTTTTATAACAATATAAATTCTCCGATGTTTGTGGTGCTCTTTCAGTCTCGATTACAAAAAGAGAATCTATTTTTAATTTATTTTTACAGATTGTCTTAAAATTTAATTCACTTGATTATTTTAATATTTCATATTTTAAACTAAAAATTCATGAATTTCATATTAATATTATTCTTGTTTATATTTTTTTTTTAAACAGGGACCACGAAATCTGGTAATAAGATTTTTGTCTTATATTAACTTTTTGTGAACTTTTAGGGTTTTCTGGAGGGAGTCCTTTTTTGATACAAGTTTCTGGTACAAGTTTTTTGGTACAAGTTTTTTGGTACAAGTTTTTGGACAAGTTTTTTTTGGACAGAACATTTTTTTTTGGACTAAACAAGTTTTTTATAAAGCCAGAAAAAATATTTGTATACGTCTGATAATATTTATTGAATTTTTGTGTGCGCGCACTGGTGGACATAAGGGAAGATTAAAAAGGAAAGTTGTGGTACAGTAAAGGGTAAAAATTAACAGGAAATGTGCTAAAAATTAGGGTAAAAATTTCCACATTTCATTTTAATTTTTACCCACCTTTCTTGTACCACAACTTTCCTCTTTAATCTTCCCTTATGTCCACCAGTCGTTTAAAAATATTTTCTCTGGTAAGTTTATTATGTTTATTCTTCACTATCCTAAGAACTATTGTATTCTAGGCCTGATGATGGCTTGTTGCCGAAACTAGTGGCCAATCTTCTTCATTTTAATAATAAAAAATTTGTGATACTCGAATTAGAGTTTATTACTTAAAAATAAAATTTGCTTTTTTACAGTCAAAAATGTAAATTAGTTTAAGTGCGACAGTGACTTATTATGCAGAAAATTCAGTGATCACAAACCGGAAATTGTATTAGAAAATCAGAAAAACAGGCTCCAAAAGTATAACTGATATGCAATATTTCAAATCAATATTTTATATTCTATAACAATTCGTACTGAATGGGTAAACCATTATAGGAGGAATATCCATAACTTTTTTCTTTTTTATTGAATTCCAACTCATTTTTAAAAAGATATACCTAAAATAAATATATAAATACTTCGAGATAAATATATAATAAAAGGGTTGAACTAAAACAATTCCAAAAGCACAAAGTAATTTTTCATATTAGACAAGTCTTAGTATTGAAACTGATTAACATGTCGGAAATGTAATCTATTTCCGGTTTATGGAAATTCGGAAATGAAATTTGTAATTCAGTTCTAACACGGATTTGTGCAAAGGAGACGAACGATATCCTTCATCTTTTGATTGGAATTCAAATTTTGGAAATTCCAGAAAGCCCAATTTATAGTATCAATAAAAAAAGTACTACATAGTCCTTTTGTTACATATATACATAATATTTTCCAATTTTAAAAACAATTATTATAAATGCTTCTCTGTCGTTATGATTTCCATTGTAATTACATAGAAAGGAAAATTAATAGAAAATGAAGTGATGAAAAGCGCCGGTGTAGAATGGAATGACATATTGATAATGGAAAACGTATCATTTGCTGCGATAATCTTCGACTTCAATGTAGCTTTCGCTCTGTAGATGACATGGCAATTACCTTTTGAAATGTAATTTATTAAATGGCATTTATTTAGAGTTTCTCCTCCTCTAGCATACTACACTAAGTATTCATTAAATTAAATTGAAACTATTTTATTTAACATTCTTATTTTTATTTCCCGGTCCCATCAAAGGGAAAGTATAGTGAACGAGATAAAAAAATCGAGATATCGATAGAAATATCCATTTTGAGATCCCCCAGAAGATTGAAACCATTTTTAGAGTAAGGTCTGTCTGTGTGTCTGTGTTTAATCTTCCAAAATTTATTTTTAAACATTACTTTTTTATTTATATTTATCTGCCTTAATTAACTTTGGTTTTTGGGCTTTTTTGTTTGTTTTTGTTTCACTATTTTTCCCTTTTTAACCTTTTTTCTTTTTGCCTTTTTGTGCCTTCTTTTACCATTTTTGAATTTTTGCCATGTTTTTGCCTTTATTTTGCCTTCTTCGGGTTTTTTTTTTGGCTTTTTTTTACCTTTTTTCCTTTTTTTCGTTTTATAAATTTTTCCTACTTTTTTGTGGTTTGCCTACCACTGTTTTGCCCTATTTTAGCTTTTTTTAAAACTGTTTCAATTTTTTGGACTTTTTTTGGCCTTTTTGTCTTTATTTTGCCTCTATTTTGCCTTTTCTTGATTTTTATTAAACTGTTTTTTTATTTTTTTGATAATTTTTTTGCTTCTTTTCCCTTTATTTTGTGTTATTTGGCTTTTCTGGAATTTTGAATTTATGTTTTTATCATTTTTAGCATTATTATGACATTTTTGGCCTTTGCCTTTATTTTGATTTTTTTGCCTCTTTTTGGCCCATTTTTGTTTTTGATTTACCCATTTTCCCTTTTTGGCCTTTTTTATTCCTTTTACCATTTTTTAATTTTTTGCCATGTTTTTGCTTTTATTTTGCCTTTTTTGGGTTTTTCTTTTTGTCTTTTTTTACCTTTTTCCTTTTTTTGGCCTTTTAACCCCTTTTTGCCTTTTTTTCAATTTCTCCCTACTTTTTTTTGGATTGTTTAGCAGTGTTTTGCCCTTTTTTTACTTTTTTTATAGCTATTCCAATTTTTTGGACTTTTTTGGCCTTTTTGACCTTTTTATTTTGATTTCTCGACTTTTTTTAACTTTTTTGGTATTTTTTTGCTGCTTTTCCATTAACATTGTGTTATTTGTTTTTTTTTAATTTTTTGTTTTGTCATTTTACCACATTTTTGTTTTTCTGCCCATATTTTTCCTTAATTTTCTTTATTAAACCTTTTTTCCTTATTTTGCGTTATTTTACCTTTTTCTTCTCTTGCCTTTTTTTGCAATTTTTTGCCACTTTGCCTTTCTTTAATCATTTTTACAAATTGTATTAAGATTCTTTCCTATTTTTGATTTTTGCCTATTTTTACTCTTTTTCTACAGCCAAGCCAGGAAAGTTCTCGGGTGACACAGCCGATTTTTTTTTAAGAGTCAACAATAATTTTATGATCATTTTTTGAACCTTCGGGGTCATTTTTTGGTAATTCTGATTATTTTTAACAGTCAAGAATTATTTTATGATCGTTTTTGGGCTTCAAGGCTCAATTTTTGTTAATTTTTAACACTCAAGAATTATTCTGATCATTTTTGGATCTTCTAGATCAGTTTTTGTTAATTTTAATTATCTTTAAGAGTCAACAATTTTTGCTGATCTTTTTTTGTTAATTTTGATTATTTTTAACAGTCAGAAATTGTTTAATTATCTTTTTTGTACTTCAAGGATCACTTTTTGTTAATTTTTAGAGCTTAAGAATTATTCTAAACATTTTTGAATCTTCAGGATCATTTTTTGTTAATTCTAATTATTTTTAAGAGTCAACAATTTTTTATGATCATTTTTTGTTAATTTTGATTATTTTTAACAGTCAGGAATTGTTTAATGATCGTTTTTGGAGTTCAAGGATCATTTTTTGTGAATTTGTAATTGTCAAGAATTATTCTGAAACGTTTTGAATCTTCAGGATCATTTTTTGTTAATTTTAATTATTTTTAAGAGTCTACAATTATTTTCTGATCAATTCTGGATTTTCGGGATCATTTTTTGGTAATTCTGATTATTTTTGACAGTCAATAATTATTTTCTTATCGTTTTTGAACTTCAAGGATCATTTATTGTTAATTTTTATAGCTCAAGAATTATTCTAATAATTTTTGAATCTTCAGGATCATTTTTAGTTAATTCTAATTGTTTTTAAGAGTCAACAATTTTTTCTGATCATTTTTTGTTAATTTTAATTATTTTTAACAGTCAGGAATTGTTTAATGATCGTTTTTAGACTTCAAGGATCATTTTTTGTGAATTTGTAACAGTCAAGAATTATTCTGATACTTTTTGAATCTTCAGGATCATTTTTTGTTAATTTTATTTATTTTTAAGAGTCAATAATTATTTTCTGATCAATTCTGGATTTTGGGGATCATTTTTTGGTAATTCTGATTATTTTTGACAGTCAATAATTATTTTCTTATCGTTTTTGGACTTCAAGGATCAATTATTGTTAATTTTTATAGCTCAAGAATTATTCTAATCATTTTTAAATCTTCAGGATCATTTTTTGTTAATTCTAATTATTTTTAAGAGTCAATAATTTTTTCTGATAATTTTTTGAACCTTCGGGATCATTTTTTGTTAATTCTGATTATTTTGTGATCGTTTTTGGACTTCAATGGTCAATTTTTGTTAATTTTTATCGCTCAAGAATTATTCTGATCATTTTTGAATCTTCTGGATCATTTTTTGTTAATTCTAATTATTTTTAAGAGTCAACAATTTTTTCTGATCATTTTTTGTTAATTTTAATTATTTTTAACAGTCAGGAATTGTTTAATGATCGTTTTTAGACTTCAAGGATCATTTTTTGTGAATTTGTAACAGTCAAGAATTATTCTGATAATTTTTGAATCTTCAGGATCATTTTTCTTTAATTTTAATTATTTTTATGAGTCAACAATTATTTTCTGATCAATTCTGGATTTTTGGGATCATTTTTTGTTAATTCTGATAATTTTTGACAGTCAATAATTATTTTCTTATCGTTTTTGGACTTCAAGGATCACTTTTTGTTAATTTTTAGAGCTCAAGAATTATTCTAATGATTTTTGAATCTTCAGGATCATTTTTAGTTAATTCTAATTATTTTTAAGAGTCAACAATTTTTTATGATAATTTTTTGAACCTTCGGGATCATTTTTTGTTAATTCTGATTATTTTGTGATCGTGTTTGGACTTCAATGGTCAATTTTTGTTAATTTTTATCGCTCAAGAATTATTCTGATCATTTTTGAATCTTCTGGATCATTTTTTGTTAATTCTAATTATTTTTAAGAGTCAACAATTTTTTCAGATAATTTTTTAATCTTCAGGATCATTTTTTGTTAATTCTAATTTTTTTTATGGCTCAACAATTTTTTTCCGATCTTTCTTGTTAATTCTGATTATTTTTAAAAACACACAAAAAATATGCATGTAGTTTTTCCGTAGTTTTTGCAATTTTTTAAGAAAATCAATGCACTTTAGTGCAAAATTTTCTAGTGCAATATTCTAGAGCACCAAATTTCTTTTAACGTTTGTATTTAACTTCTTTTCGAATTCTTCATGGTTTCGCCACTAGAGGGCGAAAAATATACACATTTGGGCTTTTCGTCTTTGTTTTTATTTTTGAGACAAACAATGCTCTTAAGTGCAAAATGTTTTAGTGCAAAGTTATAGAGCATAAAATTCTCTACAACTTTTGTATAAAACTTTTTCCCGAACTTCCAAAAGTTTTCACCGATGATTTTAGGATATCCCAATTGAAGTTTTTTTTATTCATTTTTTGCCCTTTTTCTTGCTTTTTTTATTTTTTGGTCTTTTTTGGACTTTTTTTGAGCTTTTTTCCTTTTGTGCCTATATTTTACTCTATTTTTTCTTTTTTGCTTTTCTTTTCTTTTTTGGCACGTCTTTTTGTTGATTTTTGTCTTACCCTTATTTCCTTTTTTGCCTTTATTAATCCTCTTTTTCTTTTTTGCTTTATTTTACGATTTTTTTCTTTTGTTAGGTACCTTTCTTGCTTTTTGTCTTTTTCTGCACCTTTGCCTCTTTTTTACAAATTTTATTACTTGATTGTACGAGATTATTCTTCTGTAAGTAATTTTAACTTTGTGATTTTTAATGTGTTCAAACATTTATAATTCATATTGTAGGCCTGATGATGGCCATTGTTTGTCCGAAACATGTTGCCCTTACTCGCTTAATCTATTTATTACTAAATTATATTTTATGTGGTGTGACTTTGAGTTTGTTTCTATTATTCTCTGAATTATTTTACCACATTTGAGAATGGATAATCTTCTCTTTTTAAAATTTTATTAATATTTTTATCGTATTATTGTTTTTTGCCTATTTTCACTCTCTTTTTTATTATAGTTTTAATTTTTGCTGAAATTTAGCAATTCTTTACCATTTTTAGTAACTTTTGTCATTTTCATTTTAATTCATTTTTGCGCATTTTTGCAATATTTATTTATTTTTCTTTTCATCAATTTACAGCATTTTACTTTCCCATTCAAGAATTTTGTATTTTTTAATTAAAATAATCATATTCTCCATATCCGAGCCGAGGTGACACAGCCGATTTTTTGATAAATATCGAATAATAATAAATACAAATCGATGATCAAACTATAGAGCTATAGAAAAATTTCTTAGTTGTAAATATTTTAAGGATAAAAAATATCAAATGAATTAATCTTATATTAACCCACAAAGTAAACCGAATTCAAAAACCTTGTTTGTTTTCTTTTCAGGATGCGAGGCCTTAAAGGAGATGAAAATCACGGTGCCGGAAGCAGCACTATCTGGTGACACGGTGACACTGGCTTGTGACTACAATCTCGAGGAAGTCGCATTGTATTCTATTAAATGGTATTGGAACGACGAAGAGTTTTACAGATACGTTCCGAAAGAATCGCCTCCGTTTAGGGCCTTTACTGTTACGTTCGCCGATTTTAATGTTGATGTGAGTATAAAAATATAGTAGATAAATTGGGTAGGTATTGAAGAACAATTTTATGTAAAAGAGATGGAATTTCTTGCATTTTCTTAGGTTTTACTTGTAAATTTGTGACGAACCAACCGCCGGTATATTATTTTTATTTTTTTAAAAATTTTTAATGGTATTTTGTTTCGTTGTTACGGGATTATAAATAATTAATAATAATAATAATAATAATAATAATATTTATTGCAATTAAAAAAGTATTAGTTACAAAGAAAGAAGTTATACAATGCAATTTCGTACCAAAGGAAATTACAATAAATATAAAGTTCATAATAGGTCCATTGAAACCTTGTCGGTTGTGCATGGACATCTTACGGTATTTGTAAATTTCGCACTTTTTTGTTACATAACTATAAATAATAATAATAGAATTCGTTGAGGTGAATTTAACAAAGGTTATATTGGGTTTAACAAAAATTATTAAATGAATTCAACAACGAGGTGGTGAATACATCAATATTGGGTATTTTCTATTAAAATTCTAGTTTCTTGTCTACCTGCCATTATAATATACTTTTTAAAAATAGATTTAATCATATTAATTGAGTTGATTGTTTGCAAATATGTTCTATAAATTTCTGGTAATTTATTATATATTTTAAATGCTAGGTGAGTATAACATCTGAGGCTAATATTTTTCTGTACAAGTCTAATGTGAGTAAATTCGCTTTTTTTATATCTTGTGGAGTGATTATGATTGATTTTGTTTAAAATATTTTTGTTTTTATATACGTAAATTATAATTTGATGCATAAAAAGCTGCCTTAAATCCAAGATAGCAATTTCAGAGAATAATGAACTAGAGGGAAAAGTGATTGGTTTATTATAAATTATTTTTAAGATTTTTTTCTGCACAATATCTAATTGTTTTAAATGACAGTATGCAGCTCCGCCCCAACTTAGTATAGCATAATTCAGTCGTGATTCAACTAATGAGTAATATAAAATTTTGAGGTGTGTTACATCTAAGATGTTTTTTAAATATTTGAATCGATAAAGAAGTTGTCTTAATATTTTTGTTACATTACTAATGTGGACATCCCATCGGAAAAATGAGTCTATTGTTATTCCCAAATATTTGCAGCTATTCGTAGCGTTAATTTTTAAGCTAAGATTATCTCTTTCTATTATTAATGATTCATATTGAGGGATGTTTCTTTTATTATTTGCAAAGGGAACATAAAAAGTTTTTTCAAAATTTACCGTTAAACATTTATGATTAAATAGATCAAATATTCTTAAGAGGTCTTTTTCGGCCTTCATTTTCAAGAGCGCCCAGTCTTTGTCCTCGTAAACTATCACTGTATCATCTGCAAAACTCATTAGTTTTCCAGATGAAGGAGATGTGAGAATATTATTTATATACAGGGTAAATAAAATCGGACCTAGGACTGTTCCTTGGGGCAAACCAAATTTGAATGTTTTCTCACTACTGTGTATGTTATTTATTTTTACAATTTGCCTTCTGTCTGTTAGGTAATTAGTGAATAATTGTTGTGGAAGACCTCGTATTCCTGCATTCGCGAGAACCTCTAATATCTGAAGATGATCGACAGTGTCGAAGGCCTTCGCAAGATCCAGGAAAACGCATAGAATCGGCTTACTAGTTTCCAAACACTGTGTAATTTCTCCTACTAATTTTGAGATTGCGTCATTTGTTGATAGTCCTTCTCTAAAACCAAACTGTTTTTCAGAAATTATGTCGTGTTTATGTAAGAAGGTAACTAATCTGTTTTTTATTGCTTTTTCAAAAATTTTGGCTAGTGGTGTGACAACTGAAATTGGTCTGTAGTTGGATATCTTTGTTTCATCTCCTTTTTTATGGATTGGTGTAACCACTGCTATTTTAAATGCTGAAGGAACATTGCCTGATTCAAAAATTTTATTTATTAGATGGCATATGGGGTTTGCTAGTATAGCTGACATTTGTTTAAAAATTTCTGTTTTGATGCCATCAAAACCAACTGATTTTTTATTTTTTAAAGAATTAATTATTGTTAATATTTCTGCTTCTTTTGCAGGTTGTAAAAAGAAGGAATTTTCGTTGATATTGTTCGTAGGTGGCTCCGATATAGGTTTTAAAATGTCATTTGCATAAGATTCGCCTACATTTATTATTATTAAAAATAAAATATGAACACTCATACTATTGGAAAGTTTATACCTAAAATAATAGAAGCTAGTTAATATTCCTTAAAAGTATAATACTTATACTTGCGGACAATCGCTTTTAAATCATTTTATTTCATTATCTTGTCCGATAAAATGGTTAGTTTCAATATTTAACTTTCAATATGTTTGTTTACCCTTTAAATGTCAAGTCTGACAATCTTCAAATATCTTCCATCTAAATCTTCAGAATCTACATTCTTATGGTCCTAATTTCAACTTCTGGATATCTTATCACTTTTTTTTGAACCCTTTTTCATCTTAAAAATGGTTGCTGGATTTAACGCTGATTGTTCTGGATTTTTCAATTATTTTTAAAGAAAATATCTACTACTTCAACACAAGTGAAATATTTCAATTCGTCACTTTTTATGGATTTTTCTACTTGTGTCAAAAGCCATTCCATCTTCGGTAAGTTCAATTTTGACCACATTTTGACGTGTTTAAATGTTAAATAAAACACTTGATCTTTGATCCAACTTCTTAACAATTATATTAGGAACCAAACATAAACAAGAGCGAGATGGCGGTCCATGACCAAGTGGCATTGACCACCACGCCATGGGAGGTCGCTGTCATGTAAGGCATTCTTTCGCGATGCTGATCTTATATGACATTTTCCTC
Organism: Neocrepidodera transversa; assembly: GCA_963243735.1. NCBI lineage: Eukaryota > Metazoa > Arthropoda > Insecta > Coleoptera > Chrysomelidae > Neocrepidodera > Neocrepidodera transversa. The sequence continues at coordinate 7,797,727 of OY725346.1, read as the reverse complement.
CTTAACAATGTAATACATAAATTAAAAATAAACAATAAAATAACATCATCATAAATCTAATTTAACTGGGTAGGTTCTCAGAGACTCTATGTTTTATAATTTTCATTGAACTATCATCATTATACTCACTCCCATAGTTATTTACCCTAGTAATAGAAAAATCAATGTCACTATCATTTCGAGGATTTATTCCAAGCTTTGGTTCTACCTGCGTATCTTTAATGTCTACGAAATTTCGTATTTTTAATTTATTATATTCATCTTTCAGAACTAAAGATCTTGGTGAATCATGTAATTTTACTACTTGAGCGGGCTTCCACGTATTCTCATGCCTAAACACAATGTTCTGACCCGGGTAATATCTATTCGGCCCATTACGACTTGATCTATCATAATATTCTTTATTTTTGCTTACATTGCTTTTCAATGTATCTTGAAAATTATATACAATGTCAGGTTTAAGAAGACTATTATTAATTGGAAGTTTCGTACGACATCTACGACTGAACAATAATTGTGACGGCGTATATTTTGTACCTGCCACTGGGGTGTTTCTATACTCTAACAACATTATATTAATCTCAGAACCTATTTCATTACATTGTGGAAACCATTATATCTTTAGCACTGTACTTTTCGAGAATTCTGAAAATTACTTCAGCTGTTTTCTCCTGTGTTTTCTTTTTGTCTTTTGTCTTTTTGTGCGACATTTTTGACTTCTTGATTTCTTGTACTTTCTACTATTCTATCAACATTTCTATGTATATCGTTTGTATGTCTTCTTGTTATTTCAGCTATTCTAAAAGCTTCTATTGCTTCTTTCGACTGTACATCTCCTTGTCTTATTAATTTATCTTGTGTATCTCTGTCAGATGAATGCAACACTATTTTATCCCTTAGAATTTCATCTGGGCTTGAAAATTCTGCATCTTTTAATAATGTTTTGACTAATAGAAATGAATCGAAAGGCTCATATTCTTTTTGCCTTCTCTCATAAAATAAGAATCTAGCATGCAAAATATTTTTTTTGGATTACAATGTGCATCAAATGCCTCTACCACTTTTTTTATATTTTTTTCTTCATCGTTTTCAAATTTAAAAGTATTATAAACATCTACTGATTCAGGTCCAATTATGTTTAACAGAATTGCTACCTGCCTTTCTCCGGGTTGTTGATTTAAACCTGATGCCATCATGTATATACTAAATTGTTGCTTAAATTTCGTCCAATTTTCGCATACATTTCCAGTTAGCGACAATGGAGATGGTAATACCAAATTTGGAATTGCATTTACAATTGATTTAGGCTCCATTTTATATTTTACTGCACTTCACCACGTGATCTCCAATCGTTGGTTTTCCTTATATTACTTTATTTTCAATAGTTATTTTAACATCCTACTGACTGCGCCATGACGTGTTTAAATGTTAAATAAAACACTTGATCTTTGATCCAACTTCTTAACAATTCTTCTTAAAATATTAGGAACCAAACATAAACAAGAGCGAGATGGCGGTCCATGACCAAGTGGCATTGACCACCACTCCATGGGAGGTCGCTGTCATGTAAGGCATAATTTCGCGATGCTGATCTTATATGACTCCGTAAGAATCTCCTACCATCTTACTTGTTTTAGGCCTTTTTTTGTGTTATCGTTCAGATTTATTCTGAGCATTTTCCTGCTGAGTTATCTGCTAACCTGTCCTGAGATCAGTTCACAGCAATAATTTCACCCTCAATACTGATAGGTTGCAACTGCACCACTGATCAACACATTGGAACTTCCATCTAGATGTTGGAAATTTCTTTTACCGTCAGGGTACAGCCGCAACAAAAATCAAGTAAGATCTTTACTTTTTGTTCTTTGATTTCTTCGTACCAAGACAGCAACGGTCAAATATCATTTATATTTATATTTAATCTATTTAATCTTATGTAATACGGTACATTGTAACTATCTAATTTACCTCTATGTACCAGGTAGTACTACCTGGGAGAACTCGCATTTGTAACTTTTTTGTTTATACCTTACCTACAAAGAAAACATTAAATATATAATTTATTCTGAATAAAATCGCTCGTCAGTTATTCCACATCCCACTCTCCGACAAACCCAAACTTGAAGTAGCCATTGGCAATCATTCTTAACTGCTCTACGCTAGACGAGTGTAACATCGTCGTTTCAAGGAATTTTAGGGAGATAACCAAAACAAAGTCAAAAGTTGTTTGTCCTAAAAGACCCACTTGAACCATTTAAAATAATGTTAAATTACAAAAGAGTTAAATAACGTACATGAGAACAATAAGAAAGGAAATACGGACCACACAAGATTATGACGTAAAATATTTACGTTATAAATCGGCATAAAAAGGGGGTTCGCAACTCAAAGATCAGTCAAAAATCCAATTTCAAACTACCAACAACATTACCGAAGATCCTGTAATCATTCAGCGTCGAGACGCTAATGCAATAATTCGACAACCAGTTGGGTTTTATTTCTTCAGAACTCAGTCCATTCTCAAAAATTAATCTACGAACGCCATTACAATATTCGACGTCCATTCAGCGTCGCTACGCTATTCGTCTCGGCGCTAAATATTTCGGCGTCTACCCATTTTTTTCATCTCGACAATTTCTAAACGATATTGTCAGTGTCAATCGCATTATCTTTTTCTAAATTATTGTCCAACGAGTATTCAGTCTATACATAAGAGTTGCATCGCTGGTATTGATCCGGTCGCAATCTAGTAGGATTGTCCATACAAAAGATATCACAACAATAATGTAGAGAGAGACAGTGCACATAATCTGGTGACATTTAGGGTATTTACTTAAACTTATTAAGAACTTTTTGTACGCACATTCGTTGATAAATGTCCCGGGGGTGGTTATTCGTTGGATGGAGTTTTTATAAGCTCCAAAAAGGCTATTTATAATTTATTTATTGTCAACACAATTGGTTAATTTATAATTAATACATTCATTAGGTTTTCCAGTTGTCCGGTTTTCCCTATACCTTTTATGCCTAATAATAATAATAATATAATAATACTCGCCTTACTTTTCACCCCCTTACGAATGAACCCCAGAAGCCACTGGCTTGTGCGGGGAAGGGACGGCTATTATTATTATTTGCCGTGGCGCTCCGGGGCGACTTACTGAGGATTGATGGCGCCATTTGGCTATAGGTGCAGGAAAACCCGGAAAACCTCACCACCATCATCGGCACAGTGACACAGGGGGATTGAAAATCAAGGCTCCGCATTAGACATTAATTAAATTAATATTCAATGCGGTTTACCTATTCGAGCCAAGTATCTAACACTGAAATTTTTATATTAAAATTTCACTGTCAGACACGAGGCACGAACCCACGTTGGCTCTAGCATGTAAACAGCCATAAGTAAATATGACCGATAGCCAACGGTCTGTGCAACTGAGACCGATGAATGGCGCCATCATTCTTCAGTAAATTTTCTTAATGACTAAACATTTTCTTGAGATTTTTGTATTTTGATTTTTGTTCACTTGTCACAAAACTTTAAAAGCTTTTCTGGCGTTATTACAATTATTAATAATAATGCTATTATTATTACTACGATTATTAAACACAACGTATATTTTGTGATAAATTTGAGTACGGAAGTTTCTTACCGAAATGGCCATCGGTTTTTTACCTTGTACTCGCATTTTTCATGAGATAAAAAGACCAGGGATGGGAGGTTACAAATTTAATTCCAATTATATTACCAATTTAAAATTTGTTTAAAGTGTGTTTTTTTTTTAATATCTAGACGGTCATACATTTCCCAAAACAAAGTTAACCCGCATCTACCAATCCAAGAAGTTAGTATGTGTGTGTTTATTCAAAAGATGGATATTTATTAAAAATTAATTTGGAAGAACGATTCTTCTGAATTTTAAATTTTGCCCACGCGTATTTAATTTTCTCAATTTTTTCGACATTTATTAGATTTTAATTTTTAGCTGTTAAACCAAGTCAAATTTTAAAATTTCGACTTTGTCATAACTCGGTTTATGTGGCCAGCACTAAAAGCAATTTTATTTTGCAAATAAAGTTTTCAATCCGAGTCACGATAAAGAAAGCCCACCTACGAAATTTTCTTCATTGAAATTTTTATTCATGCTTTATGGTTTTACTTTTTGTTTTGTTTTCAACCCCGTATTAACCGTTTTCGGTTTTTTAATTACTTTTTATTTCATCTGTTTCCTTGTTCTTTACTTTTGCAAAATTCTTATCGTTTACACTTTTTATATTTTTTGTCGTCAATTTTCCGACCCTTCATTTTTATAATCATCATCTAAATTATCTTCTGTTTTCTTCTTCATTTGACTGATTGTAGGCATTGTAACTTGAATATGTTCGTTACTTTAGAAACCTCTTCAGTTTCACCAGATTCTTTATCTGTAATCATATTATTATCAAGTGGCAACTCCTCCAACTTTAACTCTATAACGGCCTCTTCGGCTGCATGTAAAAGTTCCTAGTCGGAGAGCTAGTACCTTCTTTTATATACAAGCTGAACGATTTATGAATATTAGTATTTATAACTGTTGAAAGAACACTACACTGCGAGCGTGATTAAATGAATTCTTGGATTTTTTCGAAGGACCAAACTTCTTAGGTAGAAGTCAAACCAATATGAATGTTAAAATAAAAACAGTATTTGTAATAGGAATGTAATTTTTATTCCATTTTTTCCAAGTACGAACATGAACAGAAAAATCATAAAGCGGCACATTAATTTAAATTATGAAACCGAAACATAGATATTTAAATAGTACTCATCACTTCACTCACTGTAAACATTATTTACATGGGTTTGTTATAAAATATTCTTGGTTAATTACGCACCATTTTACTTAGTTGAAGAAACTTTTTTGCTCTATTGAATGCGACTGAATCTGTTCACAGTTGGGATGCGAGAGAGTGATTGTGCTCTGAATTTGAACGGAGAGCAGGGTTGGTGGTTTTTTATTGGTAGGAGACACGTGACGTGGTATGTAAATAGCCTTGAATTCAGAATCTTAGCGGCAAGAAATATATCTAGCTTGCATAGCAACAGTCGCTTATGTATTTTGTTTTTGTTAACTGTATATTGCAAGTGGACAGAAAAAAGTCTGAGAGAAATACTGAACAATATTGTGTTGATTTTAAATCTTTCTTTCCGGCGATTTCCATGCAATTGATTTTACTTCTCTGTTGTTTTCCATTATTTGCAGGTGTTCTACCCATTATAGTCTTCTTGCTCTTACAAAATTATTTATGAGAGCATCAATAATTGGTATATCTCACCGCTTGTTTTCTTTCATGCTAATTGTGTTTGTCCACCATTAAAAATTATTCTTTCCAACATTTACAATCATTGTTTACTTTTGTTGGCCATTATCTACGTGTCATATGCATAAATCAGATTAGACCTTATCATGGACATATATTCTTACCTTTGTTTGCCGAGAAGTGTCTTTACATTTAAGTAGCTATCTTAGGCCTCCTGGACAATTATTACTTTTGGCAATGCGTGTATCTATTTCTATTATTGAAATTATCAGTCAAACACGTTTTGCTATATACGATGTTTACACGATGTCTATTGGTCACGTTAATGACAGCTACAGAAATAATAATAAAATGATACTCTTCTAACTAGTTCTGCTACCTTCCAGCTAACCAGATGACATCACAAATACATCGTTTATACGATATCAAATCCCTAGGCTGACGTCAGCATCTGACGTATTCATAACGTTTCTATTACGTGAAAAAGTCACAGTCCCGTGACGTCAGCAGCTGACGTTTAATATATATCATTCATTACCGTCATGGTAACGTCACACTGACGTATATTTTACGTCACATTGACGTATATTTGTAATAATTTAGGGCCTCCTGTTGTTAAATTTCAAAATTTTCAGTGTGCTTTTCAAATGATTATTATTTTTGACTGGTGACTGGTTTCGTTATATAATAACATCGTCAGACTAAAATTTGGAATTTGGAACGTTTGGTTTTCAACAATGTTGAAGAATATCGTCACCACTAAACAAAACTACACTTTTTAAACACTCCACGTACGTTTCGCTAACTATGTTAGCATCGGCTAAAAACAATAGAGAATTGAAAAATTTATAGACATTAACCACTGCAAAATATGAAATGTCACTTTAAGGCTTATCAAGTACCATATACAACAATTCGTGACTGTAAGAACCTACATTCTTTTATTCTTACATATATGCCTTTCTCCTAATATGTACAGAAACGTTGGTCATGAAATGACTAACAAAACAAGTTAATCTGACGTAAAAATATGACGTCATGGAAACATCACAAAAATGAAGAATTTTCGACGTCATATTTTGACAGATGACCAATATGACGAATAATGACCCAAAAATGACGTAGTTTCGACGTCATCATTCGACATCTAGTTAGCTGGGCTATGATTTATATAACCAATACACATATAGAAAATTGAAAGCTTTAGGATAAATTCAATTTAATACTTCGTCAATTTTTCAATTAAGGGATTTCAGATTCCCATCCGTATACAAAGGGTTAAAGCTTTCATATTACCAGAAATGCTTTCAGATAAATTTTGTTATCATTCCAGTATAGCGCAATATATATTTATATTTGTTCTCCATAGGCAAAAAACAAAAAACGATTTTTCGTCATTCGATAGAAAAGAAAATTTTCAACAAGCGCCAAAATAAATATCGATCATTCAAAACAGCTGTTCTGTAATATATGACATAATTTTTTGCTCTTGCAAATAATATCTCTACACTGCCGTCACCGTGTAGGGTTTGTTATCGATAGAATACATAAAGATAAAATCCTCGTGAGAGAGCAAACACTCAAAAGATATCCTAAGGGATAACTAGTCGAAGTGTGGTCGCTGCTCAAGTCGATTTCATTCCCTCCGGATTTCGCGTTATGAACACACCGAGAACAGTCTACGAGATTTGAGATTTCCTTATTTAACTTACAAGAAAAGGACTTCAAGATAACTGTGATACCTGTTTTCAAGTTTGCTGTTAGTTGTGTAATCGGTTTCTACGGATAAAACTTAACTTTGTACACATTTAGAAGGTAGTTTTAGATGCTCTAAATGTGGATTAAGAGGTTTAGCTTAAGAAAATTAAAATGGTAAATTCTATATTAGAACATAAAATCTTGCACATTAAATTTTAGAATGTATACAACATACCATATTGCAAAATAAAATTGTAAATTCTAGAGACGCTCAAACGGTGGTGCACCGTTTCGGGACTTCGGCCCATCGAGCGAACACTTAGTACCGGAATGACTAAAAATTTGAATTGAATAAAAGTTTTCCCATGCAAACCAATTTAATTTGTATGGCGGGTATCGGAAGGGCCGGTCCGATCCTGCTCACATTCTTCCTTGGACAAAACTAACTCGGTAAAGTGAAAACCGGAACTCGATCGAAGTTTTCGCTCAAAAGATACAGTGTTTACATCCAGACAGACAGACATACAGACATCCAGACGTCCGGACAGGATTTTTTTGCATTTTCGGATTCAGGGAGCTCGGAAACGTCGAGAAATGTGATATAAAGTGGGGGTAAGTAATTTTTTTCCAATCACGAAACTAATACTGAGGCTTTTGGACCTCAGGAATTCGTTACAAATAGGAAAAAATTATAATTATTTGAAAAAAAAAATTATAAAAATGGAGAACAACAAGAACTATTAAAAAATTAATTATAAATCATCTCAAGAATAAATTATTAAAAATAGCGAAAATTGTGCGTTCGGGGGATCCCCGTTAGGAAATAAGTTTCTTAAGTTATTTTTTCACTTTTTAAAATTTTAAAATAAGAAAACAAAAATCTGAAAAATTTCAAAAGAAATCGAAAAAAAAAAAATATAAAAAAAAAATGGAAAAAAAATCAAATCGAAAGAGATGGAAAGGACTCAAAATAAATCGAAAAATATATAAAAGAAATAGAAAAATATCAAAATCAAAAAAATCAACAAAAATGGAAAGAAATCCAAAAAAAACCGACAAAAATGGAAAAAAAATCAAAAGAAATCGAAAGGAATCAAAAGAAATAAAAAAAAAATAAAAAAATTAAGAGAAATGGAAAAAAACCAAACAAAATCGACAAAAATCAAAAGAGATCGAAAAAAATCGAAAGAAAACGAAAAAAATCGAAAGAAATCGACAAAAATCCAAAAAATTTAAAAAAAACAGGAAAAACTGAAGGAATTTGAAAAAATCAATAAACAATAAAAAAAATTCAAAAACAACAGAAAAACATCAGAAAAATGAGAATAACAATACGAAAAAACCGAAAAATCAAAGAAATTTCTGACGAAAAAATTAAAAAAGAAAAGAAAGAAATAGAAAAAAATAGAACAATGAGAAAAAAATCAAAAAAACTAGAAAATATTGAAAAAATCAGAATAAAACATGAAAAAAAAAATAAAAAAAATAAGTAAAAAACGAGAAGAAATCAAAAGAAATCGAAAAAAATATAAATAAAATTAAAGGAAATCTAAAAAAATCGACAACGAAAGAAATCGAAACAAAAATGACAAAAATCGAAAAAGATCAACAAAAATCGAAAGAGATCAAAAAAATCAATAGAAATAAAAAATAATCCATCGAAATTGATAAAAATCAAAAGAAATCGACAAATATCGAAAAAATCAGAAAAATAAGAAAAAGAGTGAATTTGAAAAAAATCAAAAAACGCTAAAAAAAATTCAAAAACAATAGAAAAACATCACAAAAATGAGAAAAAAAAATATGAAAAAACCGAAAAATCAAAAAAATATCGGAGGATAGAAAAAATTTTGAAAAGAAAAAATAGAACAATGAGAAAAAAAAGTAAAAAATAGAAAATATTGAAAAAAAACAAGAAAAAAAAATAAAAAAATTTAGTAAAAAACGAGAAAAAATCACAACAAATCGAAAAAAAACTCAAAAAAATCGAAATAAATCGAAAGAAATGGAGAAGAATCAAAAGAAATCGAAAAAAATATAAAAAAAATCAAAAGACATCGACAAAATCGAAATGATCGAGAAAAATCGAACGAAATCGAAAGAAATCGAAAAAATCGAAAGAAATCGACAAAAATTGAAAAAACCGGAAAAATAAGAATAAGTTAAAAAAACTGAAGAAATTTGAAAAAATCAAAAAACAAAAGAAAAAATTCAAAAACAACAGAAAAACATCAGAAGAATGAGAAAAAAAATACGAAAAAACCGAAAAATCAAAAAATATCGGAGGATAGGATAAAATTAGAAAAGAAAAAAATAGAACAATGGGAAATAAAATAAAAAAAAATGAAGAACAAAACTGTAAAATATAGGAAAAATAAAAAACCGCAAAAACCGGAAAAAGTTGGAAAAAGAACAACTAAAAACCGGAACAATTGTGAACAAAAGAAAGAAATAAAAAACTAAATGAAAAACATCGAAAAAATTGAAATAAATCGCAACAAAATCACAAAAAAATGCCAAAAAAATCGTAAAAAAATCGGAAAATATCAAAGGAATAAGAAAAAAGCTAGAATAGAAAAAGAAATAGGAAAAAAAGAAGGAAATTTAAGAAAAAATAAATTGAAAAAAAAAGACAGAAGAATGACAAAAAAGAGGAAAAATTAGAAAACATCGAAAAAATCAGAAAACAAAAAATCAGAAAAAGTCAGTCTATAAAATAATTATAAAATTATAAAAAATTAGAAAACGAAAGAAAAAGAACTAAAAAACAGAACAATGAGAAAAAATGAGAGAAGATTAAAAAAAAAACGAAAAAAAAACATCAGAATAATGAGAAAATAGAATAAAAGTAAAAGAAAAATAATAGAAAAAAAATGATAAATAATACGGAAAAAACGAAAATAATCAAAAAAATTGTAAAAAATGCAAAAAAAAAATCGCTAAAATCAAACAATGTGTCAATAATTTCTGCAACATCCCCATCCATTTCGTAAACTCCGTTTGACATTTTGTTCTAAAAATTTGAATTGGAAAATAGTTTTCCTATGCAAACCACCGTAACTCTATCGTAGCTTTCGTTCACAAGTTACAGTGTTTACATCCAGACAGACAGACATTCCGACGTCCGGAGAGTATATTTTTTGCATTTTCGGATTCAGGGAACTCGGAAAAGTCGAGAAAAGTGATAAAAAGTTGGGGTGAGAAATTTTTTTCGCCATCACGAAACTAATACTGAGACTTTTGTGCCTCAGTAATTACTAATACATAAAAAGTGTAAACAATTTGCTTTAAAAATAAAATGTAAGTCAGAAAAAAAATGGTCTGGCTAATTGATCTCTGCCAAAGCCAATAAACTAGGAAAAGAATACAAAACATTAGATCCGATATAATTACTTGTAAAGTTGACAATAATTGTTTGTTATAACAAAATACTTAGACTAAATTCGGAGTACCACAAGGCTCTAATTTAGAATTAGATTTTTTATTACATATATTGATAATTTGTGTTATTAGTACGAAGTTCTTTAACGCAGCTCGCGGTAGGGGTTAACTGGCAGAAATTTCCACGTAACGAAAAAGCGTTATGCCACCTCCAAGCCCAATGTCGAGATTCGAGCAGCAATCATTGTACTGTATAATCTCAATTCTAAACACATGTAAATTTTATTTAAACTTATTTTTTGTTTTAATTTATACCGGATTTATATTTTGTCATTATTTTTATTATATACTGTATAATTTACTATTTTTTGATTTAAATTGTTACTTTACATTTCTGCATTGAAAAAATAAAATACCCAAATATTAGAGGGTGACGAAAATACACTAATATAATTAACAGAAAACTACATATTAAATCAGGTTTAGAGTTGAAAAAATAACTTAAGGGCGTAATTAATCGAAAAAATTAAAAATTTTTGTATAATTTATACTACGATTTTTTTATATATTTTATTTAATAAGTTTAACGCAAATAAATTGATGAAATATGTATCGTTTTTTTTTTCTAATTTACATTCAAGCTTATCCGTTACACACCACTGCTCGGTATTAGGGCAATTAATTTCTTTTATTAAAAATGTCGCAGCAGGACCGTTAAAGAAAACAGTAAACAAGAAGGGTGCTAATAAAAATTGCCCTCAAAGAATCCAAATTTCGACAAGAATGATTTTGTCATTTTTCTATTTTCTGAAAAGAAATTTGGTTACTGTTTAATCCAAACTATTTATTAAAGCTTTATTTATATATAAAATAAAAAAAATATATCATGTACCATTAATAAAATATAACAGTGAAAATTTAACAAAATATTGTAAGTGGTTTAAATTATTAGAAAAATTTTTTTTTTGTCTATAAACTAAAAATCACTCTGTATTTCGGTAATTAAAAGAGTTGGTATTTTGGTACCACCTTAGTTTGATCTAGTTTTGGTTACTCTATGCACAGTCTACCCTGTATACAGGGTGTCTAAAATTGGAAGTGATAACATTGCTATATCAGAAACAGTAAGAGATACAGAGGGAAAAAAATAACTATTTTGGCATAAAAAAATCTACAGGGACTTTCGCCATTCTCGAGTTATATAGGGAAACCTAAAAATGCTATTTTTGGTTCGGCCAATGTAATTCTCTACAAAATAGTTAATTTTTTCCTATTTAACCGCCTATGTTACGGTTTCTGATATAGCATTGTTATCCCTTCCAATTTTAAACATCCTGTAGATATGTCTATTCCGCTTATTAAACATTTAATTACATTACCATAAGGCTCGATTTTTTTGTAGTTTAGTAATTTTTCATTTTTTTAAATACACAACTTCTTGTTGGCCGAAAGAAATCTGGTTATAACTAATTGTTTTGGTTTACCCAAAAGGTCTTTATGAAGTTTGTTTACTTTTTTCTCCATCAATACTAATTTTGTTTAAAATAAAGTAAAAGATATGTTTTATTTTATACCCTGTATATTTGATGATTTTCAAGAGAACGATTTATTTTCTTTTAAATAATGTATTTTCATATACCTTTCGAACGAATTATGAATATTAGGCAGCGAACGTGTTAAAATAATTCCAGCATTTCGAAGGACCAAACTTCTTGGATAGAAGTTAAACCAATATGAATGTTTAAATAAAAATGGTATTTGAAATTGGAATATAATTTTTTATTCCATTTTTTCCAAGTACCAAACATGAACATTTAAATTGTGCTCAATCACTTCACTCACTGTAAGAACTATGTACATTTTCAATTATGAAAAATCAGAAAACTTTTTGGGAGTCGTTAATTACCCGCCATTTTATTTATATATGAAGAAACTTTTTGCTGTAGATGCATGACTGACTTTATTCACTGTCTGAAAGCGAGAGAGAGAGAGTGTGTGCTCTGATTTTTAACAGAGAGGAGGGTTGGTGATTTTTTATTGGTAGGAGACATGTGACGTGGTATGTAAATAGACTTGAATTAAGCATCTATATTTTTTGTTTATTATGGTGATAATATAAGAGAAAGATAAGCTTGCATGGCAACAGTCGCTTATGTATTTATTTATGTTAACTGAATTTGCAATTAGACAGAAAAAGAGTTTGAGAGAAAGACGGAATAATATTGTGTTAATCTATTTTTAGATTATAAGATATTAAAATATACAATAATAGATATTAATATTAAATTTATCCATCTTGCTTTTCTACCAACATAGATATTGGAGTATTATTTCATTAACTTTCCGTTTTTTAAGTCTACTTTTTATCTACTCATATTGTTAAAAATACTAAATATGTTGATAAATAAATTCTCATATCGTCTACCAAAACAAAAGATATAAGAAAGAATCGAAAATAGGCAAAATAATTCGATGTATCAGAAGAGTAAGTAGGCGACAGAATGCGCCAAATATGCCGTAAAATTTTCATGTTCATGCATCGAAGTTTTCCATAATGCATAAGTCGTAGGAATATTTGCAGTGCCGCCAGAAGGGATAAAAAGAACTTGTTTACTATACGTATATATCGAAAATTCAATATGTCACATCGGTCGGCCTAACGACCACAAAATAAGGAATCAACATGAATATATTTTCAATAAAAATAAAGTTATAGGTAAACGTTTTAAATTTCATTGTAAAAAAATACTACTAATGCAAAACATACCTACTAGGGGGACGAGGTAAATTATCCAGATCTCTGCAAAAAGAATTAGAAGATTTAACACAGTCACTTTTTTCCGTAATAATTAAAATATATAAATAAAATTGCGCACGGCACTGGAGTAGAATTAACTTGAAATTATGGAAAATTAATCGAAAAAAAATCAACAAAAATCAAAAGAAATCAAAAAACAAACGACAAAAATCGATAAAAATCAAAAGAAATCGAAAGAAATGGAAAGGAATCAAAATAAATCGAAAAATATATAAATAAAATCAAAAGAAATCGAAAAAAAAACAAAAAATCGAAAAAAAAAATGACAAAAATCGAAAAAGATCAACAAATGTCAAAAGAGATCAAAAAAATCAATAGAAATAAAAAATTATAAAAAAAATCGAACGAAATTGACAGAAAATAAACGAAATCGATAAAATCGATTGAGATTGAAAAAAATCGAACGAGATCGAAAGAAATTGAAAAAAATTGAAGAAAATCGACAAAAATCGAAAAAAAAATGACAAAAATTGAAAAAATCAACAAATATCGAAAGAGATCGAAAAAAATCAATATAAATAAAAAATAATAAAAAAAAAATCCAACGAAATTGACAGAAATTAAAAGAAATCTATAAAATCTAATGAGATTGAAAAAAATCGAACGAGATCGAAAGAAATTGAAAAAAATTGAAGGAAATCGACAAAAATCGAAAAAAAAAATGACAAAAATCGAAAAAATCAACAAATATTGAAAGAGATCGAAAAAAATCAATATAAATAAAAAATAATAAAAAAAACAATCCAACGAAATTGACAGAAATTAAAAGAAATCTATAAAATCTAATGAGATTGAAAAAAATCGAACGACAAAATCGAAAAAAATTGAAAGAAATCGAAAAAAATCGAAAAAAATTAGAAAAATAAGAAAAAGATAGAGAATTGGTCGACAACAAACTAGACTTATCCATACCTCTGAAAAATGAAATAGAAGTTGTAACAAAGTTACATTTTTTTTGTAATAATTAAAATATATAAATAAAATCGCTTACGGTACTGGAGTAGAATTAACTTGAAATTATGGAAAAGAAATCGAAAAAAAAAAACCAAAAAAATCAACAAAAATCAAAAGAAATCGAAATATAAACGACAGAACTCGAAGAAAATCAAAAGAAATCGAACGAAATGGAAAGGAATCAAAATAAATCGAAAAATATATAAAAAAAATCAAAAGAAATCGACAAACAAAAAAACAAAAAAACGACAAAAATCGAAAAAAAATGACAAAAATCGAAAAATATCAACAAATGTCGAAAAAGATCGAAAAAATCAATAGACAGACAGAAATTAAAAGAATAAAATCGAATGACATTGAAAAAAATCGAAAGAGCGAAAGAAATCGAAAAAAATTGAAAGAAATCGACATAAATCGAAAAAAATTAGAAAAATAAGAAAAAGTTAGAGAATTGGTCGACAACAAACTAGACTTATCCATACCTCTGAAAAATGAAATAGAAGTTGTAACAAAGTTACTTTTTTCCGTAATAATTAAAATATATAAATAAAATCGCGTACGGCACTGGAGTAGAATTAACTTAAAATTATGGAAATATGAGATGCTTTGAGTATAAGGCCAGTCGTAACAGTTGTAAACCCCCACCGAAAGATGGAGCCACTCGATCATTAGTTCCTCATACCCACCCGACCTTATCCTTATCGAGTCGATCAAGTGAGCTGCAGTGGCAGCCAAAGACTTTCTATTATAGACGTTTCACGTAAATGGCTTAGGATAAACTTGCTTTTGTATTTTGGGAACAAATCCCTAGATGGCTCTGTCAGTACGAATAATTAAATTTAGGTTAGCTGCAATGATAAAATTTCCAAATTTATTAGATATTGGTAATAAACTTGGCTCCATCTGGTGCTCTGTTTCCAAATTATTCATCTACCAAAACTATATGCATCTGCAACTAGTTCTCAGTAGATTTTCATTCTTACTGAAATGAATTCGGAAGAGACGAGTTCATCGTTTCCATCAAGTAATTATGATTTGATCATATGATTGATTCATTGCTATAGAGTAATCTGAAATATTATGCAGACAGCACACACGCGAGCGAAGCGAGCGCGTCCGGCCGACATTTGGCAAACCCGCGTGCGCGGATTTGCCAAATGTCGGCCGACGCGCGTTTATTTTATTACCTTATCCACTATTTCTGCAAATAACTTAAACTAGGATTTTTGTTTACAGGTTACCATGGTAACGGTGACCATAACAACAGTTTCCCATAACTGATTTCCGCTAAGCCAAGTTTAACCTTATATTTATTATATATTCAGGTCGCAGCTCAAAGTATCCAACTATATCTTTCATTACCCAAAAAAAAAGAATAAATCCTTAATTTTATTGCTAGATCCATTTTTTATGATTTCGTTCAGAAATACAATTAAAAAAGTTACCAAGAGAATCGTAGGTATTTCATTTGATAATGGAAATCAAAAATCCAGCAAGAACCGACAGGAGTCAAACGAACAATCACGTAGTCACGTTTGCCAACATTCTATAAATAAAAAATAACAGACATAATTGTCAGCTGATTAACCCAACTTTAGTGAACTGTCAAAAATTCAAATTAGAGTGAATTTTTTTGAAAAATAGTAGTTTTTTTCGCTTCAAAGTGCTGAAAACAGATAAATACAAGCATTTGTAGTGTTTTGATCATAACTAAGAAGAAATTTGTGTGTTTTCAATAACAGAAATTTGAGCTACAAAATAGTGAACAAAATAAGGCTGTATCTCCGAAACTACTTGAGAGCGCCACGTTTTGATTTCGGATTCGTGTTCAGGAGACCAAAATACGTGAGACCCACTTTTTTCCATTTTTTATTTTTCTCATTTTTTTTATTTCTCACTTTTGTATTCTTTTTTCTAGTTTTTTGTTTTTTTTTTCTGTTCTAATTTAACCGAATTAATTCCAACCTAAGCTATCTTTGTTTTTCATTTTATCTCCTTCTTTTTTCCTCTTTTTCCCTGTATTCTCCCCTTCTTTCTTTTTTCATACAATTTTCCCCCTTTTTTTATACAATTGTTTTTGTATTCACATTTTCCTTAAATCTATTGTTGAATGCATCACTTTGTTTTCCCCATTTTCCCATTGATTTTTACCCCAATTTTATTCTTTTCCCCCTCACTTTTTCAATTGTTTTTCGTTTTTTTCCATTTTCCTGTCCCTTTTCTCCCTTTATTCCGATTTATTTTTTCCCTAATTTTTACTTTTTTCCTCTTTTTTCATTTGGTGTTTATTTTTGACTCTTTTTTCCGTGTTTCCCACTTTTTTATTTTTCTCAATTTTTTTTTATTTCTCACTCTTGTATTCTTACTTTTTTCTAGTTCTTTTGTTTTTTTCTATTCTACTCTAACCGATTTAATTCCAATCTAAGCTATCTTTGTTTTTTATTTTATCCCCTTCTTTTTTCCTCTTTTTCCCTGTATTCCCCTTTTTCCCATTTATTTTTACCCCAATTTTTTTCTATTCCCCCTCACTTTTTTAATTGTTTTTCGTTTTTTTCTATTTTCCTCTCCTTTTTCCCCCTTAATTCCGATTTATTTTTTCCCTAATTTTTACTTTTTTCCTCTTATTTCATTTGGTGTTTATTTTTCACTCTTTCTTCAACGTTTCCCACTTTTTTCCCTTTTTTATTTTTCTCAATTTTTTTTTATTTCTCACTTTTGTATTCTTTTTTCTAGTTCTTTTGTTTTTTTTTTCTATTCTACTCTAACCGATTTAATTCCAATCTAAGGTATCTTTGTTTTTTATTTTATCCCCTTCTTTTTTCCTCTTTTTCCCTGTATTCCCCTTTTTCCCATTTATTTTTACCCCAATTTTTTTCTATTCCCCCTCACTTTTTTAATTGTTTTTCGTTTTTTTCTATTTTCCTCTCCTTTTCCCACTTTATTCCGACTTATTTTTTCCCTAATTTTTACTTTTTTCCTCTTGTTTCATTTGGTGTTTATTTTTCACTCTTTCTTCAACGTTTCCCACTTTTTTCCCTTTTTTAGTTTTCTCAATTTTTTTTTATTTCTTACTTTAGTATTCTTACTTTTTTCTAGTTCTTTTGTTTTTTTTCTATTCTACTCTAACCGATTTAATTCCAATCTAAGTTATCTTTGTTTTTTATTTTATCCCCTTCTTTTTTCCTCCTTTTTCCTGTATTCTCCCCGTCTTCCTTTTTTTATACAATTTTTTCATATTTTTCCTTCCTTTTCTTGCCCTATTTTTTTTTACTCTACTACGGGCTATCAATCTAAAATAGCTTCTTTAATGTATTTATTTAAAAAAAGACTTAAGAAACTTAATAGTTTAATAATTATCATTATTCAACGAACTCTAAACATTTTATATGTTTTACCGTGTAAGAAACAAGTTAATATTCTAAATGCCATTTAGGAAAAATAAAGGTTCATCATAAGTTGAATACATTTTGCGGATTCAGCTTTCACTTTGAAAACATTTCAAGTTGAATATCTGAATCTGAATCTGAATCTCCTCTTAAGTCTTGTGTCTGATAGTCTGTCGTGTTTGTGATCTTATTATGCGGGTTTGGAGAACTCTATTCAGCACTTAACCAAAGTATTTTCCAACTAGACGTACACTGTTAGTCTGCCCTAATATTTAATATTGTCATAAAACGAAAATTAGCAAAATTAAATTTGTTTTTATTCGTTTCAGATATATAATTCCGGATCTACGATGGTAACTCTAAAAAATATCAGTAGAGAAATGACAGGAGACTATAAATGCGAAGTGTCTGCTGATGCTCCCCGTTTTCATACGGATATAAAGAGTGCTCACATGATAGTAATAGGTAAGTTAATTTTTTTAAACGATACTCTTGTATAAAAATAACTAACGTAAAATTAAACAAAACTTAAATCTAAGGAAAATAATTATATAACATATAAAAATTAGACAGGTTTCGAAATAATAACTTGCTAATTCAGGTCAAGTTTAACGTGACCGAACTCAATTTCAACATATATTTTCTATAATTGACGTTATGATATAGGAGAGACTGTTGTACCTTGGATCATTTTTTACGCATTATTGGACATCTATTATAGTAGATGATCGCGCATCGTAAAGGTTATTTGATGAAAAATTGGGTTTTTAATCAATTTTTTTTGTGGAGTATAACATTTGATTCAAGGTCCATGAGCATAATGTACCTTGGATCGTTAGGTCGTGTACCTCGGATCGCTAACTTCAAATACCTTGGATAAATAAATTATATAAGTAGGTACCTACTATTTCTAAATAAACAACACCAAAAACACTTATTTATTGCTATAGAACAACTAAAATAAAAAATAACAAAAGTAGAAACTTATTATTTCACATTATAATGGGAAAAGTTGATATAAAATAATATTTGCCCTGTTACTCTTGATGATCCTTAGGAAGTCTTCTTCAGCAACATCAAATATCTCTTCTGATTGAATAGCAAATTTGCTACTTTCTCTAATTCTTTTATAAAATTAAATCTGATATTCGGATCCATTAATGTCTTTGGAACCTATTTTTCCTGCTGGTCCATTTTTCTTTGGAAATGACATAGCCCAATAAGATGGTGCAAAGTCCCCTGTCTGAAATTTTGACCAAACATAGGGCATTCGATTCGGTATCCATAAAGACCAAGCTCCCTAAATTTTGAGCCCCTGAGAGTGTCCCCTCATTCCGCTAGGGCGAAAAAAGCCACTTTTCACCATTTTTGCTATAAGTCGGGCTAGAAATAACATTTTTAAATGCGGTTTACGGCATTCGAAAGGTCTTTTAATGGAGCAGATGTCTAAATTTTTGCAAATTTTTTGGCCCCTCGACCACAAGGATGGTAGTCATTTCAATATTTGTAATGCGTTTTTCAGCACATTCCTTTTTAGCGACACAAAATTGAAAAACGTAAACTTTTGCCATTTTACCTTTCAGATGGTGTATTTTCAAAATTTTTTCAGATGGGACTAAAGGTCGGAAAAATGTCAAATATGCGATTTTGGTCATTTTTGCCCAATTTTCGACCCATTCCTGATCCTCTTGGTGCGTTTCTGGGGATATCAAGTCATTATCGAGTCCCCAGGACACTCAAAAACAATTTCGGCCCCTCAGGAAAGATTCTCCTCGGAAAGAGACAATGGGAACCAGTTTAACGCCCTCAAAAACCCCCGATTTACCATTTCTGACTCCAGAAGTTTTTCCAGTATGATTTATTTGGCAAAAATCTACATTGGGACTTCATTTCTAACCCTGTAAAGTACATAAGAGACAATTGTGAATAATCTGTTAAACAATGTTTCTGTGAGAATATAGTTAGTTAAATACCTATCCAAAAATCATGGTCTATTATTTATTTAGGGAGTATAGGGAAATAGGTTGAATCAAGGCCTGATGGCATATAAGATCTTGGCAAAGGGTTGAATATAGGTGTTGAAGGGTCGTTGTCAGAAAGTAACTTGTTTAACGGACGGCAACCAGGCCTAGTCGGAGGTTTGTGAGGGCACTGGCACCTTCCCTGTATTCAGTTTCTCTACTGAATGTCTCGAAGGGTTAGAAATGAAGTCCTAATGTAGATTTTTGCCAAAAAAATCATACTGGAAAAACTTCGGGAGTCAGAAATGGCAAATCGGGGGTTTTTGAGGGCGTTAAACTGATTCCCAGTGTCTGTTTCCAAGGAGAATCTTTCCTGAGGGGCCGAAATTGTTTTTGAGTATCCTAGGGACTCGATAATGACTTGATATCATCAGAAACGCCCCAAGAGGATCAGGAATGGGTCGAAAATCGGGCAAAAATGACCAAAATCGCATATTTGACGTTAATTACACCTTTAGTCCCACCTGAAAAATTTTTCAAAATACACCATCTGAAAGGTAAAATAGCAAAAGTTTACGTTTTTCAATTTTGTGTCGCTAAAAAGGAATGTGCTGAAAAACGCATTGCAAATATTGAAATGACTACCATCCTTGTGGTCAGGGGGCCAAAAAATCTGAAAAAATTCAGACATCTGCTCTATTAAAAGATCTTTCGAATGCCGTAAACCGCATTGAAAAATGTTATTTCTAGCCCGAGTTATCGCAAAAATGGTGAAAAGTGGCTTTTTTCGCCCTAGCGGACGGCATTAGACATGCAATATGTCATTTGAAAGCCCTTGAAGAACTCTATACAGAACAGTTAAAATTATTTCTCCAAATGTCACCGTCAAAAATAAAAAATGTCAAAATTTGAAACTTTTTTCGATTTATTTCAAGTCTTCCAAAATTTTCCAAAATTTTTTAATTTTTTTAGATGGTTACAATTTTTTTCGGTTTTTGGGTTGTTTTTTACGACTCTTTATCATTTTTTACGATTATTTTCGAGATATTTTTGCATTTTTCCCCGATTTTTTTGCGCATTTGCATTTGCAATTTTTTGCGATTTTTTGCGATATTTTTTGTTATTTTCTGCGGTTTTTGTTTGTAATTTTTTTGGGATTGTGTTTAGAATGTTTACTGTTTTTTGCTGGTTTTTTTAGATGTATTTCTAATTATTTGCAATTTTCATCAAATGTCTCAAATTTTTTGATTTTCTTAAAAAAATTTTCCGGATTTTTGTGATTTTTTGCAATGTTTTACAATTTTTTTGCAGCATTATGCGATAATAATGCATTCTTTGCGTTTTTTATCGACTTTTTTTTTCATTTCTGTGATTTTAACGTTTTATTTACTTTTTTGATGTTTTTTTGTCGATTTTTTATAGTATTTTTGATTTTCTCATTTTTTCGTATTTTAAAATTTTGTTTTTCATTTTTCGAAAATATTTTTTAATTTTTTTAACTTTTGCCAATGTTTTCTTTTTCTTTCTATTTTATCCGATTTTTCTGCCATTTTTCAATTTTTTTTCCTGGTTTGTTCTGATTTTTTTCTCATTGTATTGTTTTTTTTTCTATTTCTATTGTTTTCTGATTTTTGCCTCTGACTTATTTCAATTCTTTCGAATTTATTATTTTTTTTTATTTTTTAGACGGTTACAATTGTTTTCGGTTTTTTTAGCTATTTTTCGCCATTTTTTGACATTTTTTTTTGGATATTTGTATTTGCAATTTTTTCCCTTTTTTTAATATTTTTTTCCATTTTTAGCGTTTTTTTTTTAATTTTTTTTTGCGATTTGTTTTTGGGATTTTGTTCAGATTTTTTTGCAATTTTTTTGACGTTTTTTGCGTTTTAACTTTTCCAAACTACCTCCAAAAAGGGAAAGTATTGTGATCGAGCTAAAAAAAATTTCCGAGATAAAAATGAAAATATCCATTTTGAGGTCATCTGAAATGATTAAAACCATTTCCAGATGGAAGTCCGTCTGTCTGTCTGTCTGTCTGCCTGTCTGTCTGTATGTATTTTCCACAATAAAGGCCACACGTTTAATCCGATTGAGCTGAAATTTGGTATATGGATTTGGGTTACTCGTCGGAACAACCCATTAGTTTTTATATGACATCTGTCAAACGCAAATGTCACTATCAAAAAATGACAGATACAATATGTCATGGAATTTGACTTGCAATATGTCATTTGAAAGCATTTGGAAATCTCTATTCAGAACAGTCAAAATTATTTCTCCAACTATCACCTGCCAAAAATAAAAAATGTCAAAATTTGAAACTTTAACATAAAATATGTGAAAAAGTATTCGTGGTAACTCGTCGGGAAAATTTTGGGGCGACACATCCGATTTTTTTTATTTGCTGCTCAAATTTGTAAGCTAATTGACGAATTCCTTTTTTTGATAGGCCGTACTTCATTTTAGCAACAGTTTGTATGTAATTTACTATTTTATCTTCTTCTTCGTCACTAAACACCTTACTTGTGTCAAATTTTACTTTATATGTGTAGTGTTCATCACCAGGCACTTTGAAAGAATTTAGATGCCGCACAAGAGTTGCGAATATTACATTGTAAATTTTACAAGCCTTTCGTATAGAGATACGCTTTTCTGGAGATTTTGTAATGTCTTGAATTGCTTTTTTCAGTTGTTTGGCATGAACAGAGGTCCATTTTTTTCCAGACTTGTTTCTTGGCATTGTACCCTAGAACAAAATGCCACGCAAATTTAGCGTCATGTACCTATAATCAGTGATCCATGGTACATGATGTAATCACAAATATGTATTTTACGTGAACAACGTGATTTTTAACTAAACTTTTGTAGACGTACATTGTAATATCTAACGAACACTATTTATTAAACCGGCTTTTGGTTCCTAGATAGCAGCATTAGAACTAAAAAGATTGGGTGATCCAAGGTTCCAAGGTACATTATTATCAAGGTACAACAGTCTCCACTATTTGTAAAACGTTGTTTAATATCTACATGTATTTCAATAACACCCTATATAACATAATTCATTGGAGGAATCCGAAGATTCCATCTAGATTTCATCTCCATCATCCTCCAATAAATTATCTTTATACAATAAAAAATATCAGTCCATACTAACACTGTAAAATTTGAAAACATTTCAGCTATCAGATATTTCTCTTGCGATTTTAGTAACTCTAAAATAAAAAAAAAAATAAGATAAATTTTTATTACCACTTAAAAAGAAATTCCATAGAAATGGGAGCAATGAAATCTAGTTTATTCTTAAGTTATGATGTTATGACTGATGATAGCATTGAAAGATTTATCGGTTCAGCATTATTTTAGACCACAATAAAAATTTTATTTTCCGGATTAATTATGTACTTGAATTTTTATATATCATTGATATTATTATCTGTACAGAGTAGACCAAAGAAAATGAAACATACATTCTCGATACCAAATGCAGTTTTACACATATCTGGTATTTTGTTGCAAAAATTACTTGAAGTCTTGGCATGAATAACATTTTTACCATATCAGCTACTTGAAATTTAGATGCCACCTTCTATTCTTCAATAGAACCTTCTGTGCCAAGTTTACTAACTAAAAAATGCCTTAATCTAACGTATTTCGTGCCTCAGTGGTATTTGTGTACCATCTTTCAATAATATCAATGTAGAGAGGATTTAACCATACTAACTCTCTAGCTTCTTCGATTGCAGTAACAATCTCTGCTTCGGTTGTTGCTCTGCATCACTGAAACTCTGATTAAAGTTAGGTTTATAGCTGATTTGGTAGATGGCGTTACCCGAGTACAACATTCTTTCAACTGAATATTGCACAGGTGTGTTTCGAAGTGAGAATTTGATTTCTATGTGCTTGGGCATATTAAGGTATGGTTTCACTAGAACTGCTGGCAGTAACATCTGGCCGCGACATCTGGCGGTCAAGTACCGGTCTTAACGCTTAACTGGCGTTGTAAATTTTTTATGCGTACAAACCACATAATTAACAGCCAGAAAAAATATTGTATTCAACTAAAATATGATTTTTATTATTTTGGTTACTTTATTTAATATTTTATTAACATATTTGCAGAATAAAACAAAATTGTGAGGTAGAAAAAATTAACTTTATTTGCTAATATTGTAGATAAAAATTACAAAGCTCAAAAAATAAATTTGGATGTTCAATTTTAACCCAGAGCCAATCCGACTTTTTGAGATCAAAACACCGAAAATTTTTCTACAGGATAGCAATAGTGGAAATTATTGTTAAAATTGATTATAAAAATCTGATGTGGCCAGCACCTAACCTAACCTCTCGCCATTTTTGAATCAAAAATTTACACGTTAACACAAAAAAGTATGAAAAAAATTAACTTTTTGGTAAATTTGGCAACAATGGCAAAAGTTTTGAAATCATCGCGAAAATATCAAAATCGTATTTTAGGGACTCTAAAACGCGTTTATCCATTGAAAACTCACTACCCAATTTTAGTAAAAAACAGGCAAAAAGTTGTAAAAATTTTACGACTTTTTGCCTGTTTTTTAGGATTTTTTTACGATTTTTTACAATTTTTTACCATTTTTTACGATTTTTTTTAAGATTCTTTACCATTTTTTACGATTTTTTTCGTTTTTTTCTCTTTCTCAATATTTTAAAATGTTTACGAAGTTTTATAACTTTTTGCCTGTTTTTTACGATTTTTTATGAATTTTTTCGATTTTATTTTATTTTTTTGATTTTTTCTAATTTACTCGTGTTTTTCGATCTTTCCAGATATTATCCCTTTTTTCCATTTGTTTCAGATTTTTCCAGTTTCTTTTCGTTTTTCTTACGGTTTATTACGGTTTTTTACGATTTTTCACGATTTTTTACTAAATTTTATGATGTTTTACGATTATTAAGCACTATTTATGAACCAGTTTTTTACATTTTTTTATCATTTTTTACGTTTTTTATGGTTTTTTTCTCTTTCTCAATTTTTTAAATTATTTACGAATTTTTTGACCTTTGCCTGTTTTTTACGATGTTTTTACGTTTTTTTTACAATTTTTTACGATTTATCACGATTTTTTAAGATTCTTTCTCTTTTTCAATTTTTTAAATTATTTACGAAATTTTACAACTTTTTGCTTGTTTTTTCCGATTTTTTTTACGTCTTTTTACAATTTTTTACAATTTTTCACGATTTTTTACGATATTTTTTTCTTTCTCAATTTTTTAAATGATTTATGAATTTTACAACTTTTTGCCTGATGGTTTTTATGATTTTTTACGTCTTTTTACAATTTTTTATGATTTTTTTACGATTTTTTACTGTTTTTTTTACCATTTTTTTTGGATTTTAATATTTTTTTTTACAATTTTTACAATTATTTACGAAATTTTATGACTTTTGCCTGTTTTTTATGATGTTTTTACATTGTTTTTTACGATTTTTCACGATTATTTACCATTTTTTTCTCTTACTCAATTTTTTTAATGATTTACGTTTTACAACTTTTGCCTGTTTGTTCTTTTACTTCTTTTTATAAATTTTTACGATTTTTTTACGATTTTTTTACGATTTTTTTACGATTTTTTTACGATTTTTTTACGATTTTTTTGCGATTTTTTTACGATTTTTTTACGATTTTTTTACGATTTTTTACGATTTTTTTACGATTTTTTTACGATTTTTTACTATTTTTTACGAGTTTTTACCATTTTTTTTATGGGTTTTTACGTTTTTTTTTACGATTTTTTATGATTTTATACGGTTTTTCACGATTTTTTTCAGAATCGTAAAAAATTGTAAAAAATCGTAAAAAATGGTAAAAAACCGTAAAAATCGTAAAAAATCGTAAAAAATTGTAAAAAACCGTAAAAAATCGTAAAAAACCGTAAAAAACCGTAAAAAAACGTAAAAAACCGTAAAAAACCGTAAAAAACCGTAAAAAACCGTAAAAACCGTAAAAAACCGTAAAAAACCGTAAGAAATGGTAAAATGGTTCAGAAACAGAAAAAAAACCATAAAAAAACGTAAAAAATAATAAAAAAATGTAAAAAACCGTAAAAATTAGCGAATTTATTATAAAAATTAGAACATGAAAAAAATCTAATGACCTGTTTCGATATATTTAAAAATGGCGGAGATATAATTTTTTTTGATATTTCAACCCTCCGGATAAGAAAAAAGTTTTTTACAAATTAATTTTATAATAATAATTAGGATATAAAAAAAGTGTAAAGACCTGTTACAATATTTTCAAAAAAATTTCAAATCGAAAAAATGTTTTAAGCGAATTAATTGTATAATAATTAGGACAAGAAAAAAGTATGACCTGTTTCGGTATTTTTAAAAATAGTGGTGATATGAATTTTTTGAAATTTCAACACCTTTCAGTTTCCACCCCTTTACTACAGTTAAAATGCCCAAAAATAATAGGGTTCCTCTCGTAGATACGAGAAAATGATTGGCGAAGGAATTTTTGAAATCGGACCACTGGTTCTTGAATTATCGTCTCTACATACATCCATCCATCCATCCAGACCGACGGATATGAAATTTTTATTCACCTAATCGGGTGGTTGGTGGCTCAAAACGTCGTGAAAATTTAAAAATTTTTTTTATGATTTTAATACTTCCAGACAGGGCCGAAGTAAAATTGGATTTTCTGTAGTTCTAGTTACAAAACCAACTGCATGAGCAATATCAGGTTTAGTACAATCCTTGAGGTACACCATGACCCCTACGCTTGCCTATATAGAAAATCGAGTTCTGAACTAGTTTCCTCTTCCTTTCCTAATTGATTACGTTTATTTATTATTGGGGTAGAAACAGGTCTACATTCTCTCATTCTAACACAAGACATGTCTCACTCAAATTGATCCATTACGAATCCAAGAAAGTAAAAAGCTGGTGTGATTGTGATTTTGAACTAACTTTTTAAATTTCTGACGATATTAGAGGCTAGAAGACCATCATCTACGTAGTGCCACGAGCATTATATCATTATATAGAGGCTCACGGGTGGAAAGTGAAAAATGTGATTTCCCACCCTTGGGTAAGAAATAAAGTTCGTACTAACCTGCTTTCCGACCTTTAAAAAGTGTCTAATTGAGCTATTACATATACGATTGTGAATGAAATATTTATACTTCTAGCTTTTACTGTTCGGCACCATTTTATAAGGTAGCCACTTAGCACTTCTTGTTTTAATCCAATATTCTAGAACCATATAAATTTAAAGAAATTTAAACTAAAATTCCTACATAGAAATCGCTCTTAGCGACCACCAGTTTAAAAATCATTTATTTAAATATTTTATATAACTCGTATCGACGTATCACTCGCTATCCCAAGTCTGTTCTGTATTCTGCAACCTGTAAGTTCGTTCCAGTCTTGCGTTTTATTCAATGTAATCTGTAACTGTTTATTACATTATCTGCTGCTTCTGCAACTGGTCCTTCGAACTTTGCTCTTTAACCTAAAAACAAGAAAACCATAAAAATTACAAACATAAAATATACGAACCAGCATTTAACTTCTTCTTCCTTCAAAATTATATTATGATAATTTAGAAGACAAAGCGTCAATTTTTCACATTATATGTACAATTCAAATTCGTTGACCGACCATGTTGTTTTTACAGAGATCCAAAATATTCTGTGTAAAAATATTATTACAATTCATTAAAATGTTTTTTTTTTATTTTTACTCTTCTCGTATAGATTTAATACATTTTAAAATTCCTATTTCAGATGGACCGAGAGGCAACCCGACACTAAATATCGAGCCCCCAGAATCGGCGATAAAAATCGAGATTGGTAAGAAGATGAGGGCAACGTGTTCAGCCCCCGGCCCCGAAAGGGCTCATCTCTCGCCAAACATCACGTGGTTTCTTAACGACAAACAGGTGAGCGCAATTTTCTTTTATTGCTGAATTGTGGTCTTTCCCAGGAAAACCCCGACAATAAAGTAACAGGCGGATAAAGAGAATTGGAATTTTACTATGTACGAAGTGAATTTCTAACCAAAAAGAGTTATTTATGTTTTATGTAAACGTAATTGGTTTAGACTACAAAATGTACCGTCTTTAATTTTGAAATGCGACAATAGTACGGGATAACAGTGTTAATTATTGACCGAGGCGTTAAGCCGAGGCCAACAAGCATTGAAGTGCTTTTACTACGCGGTACATATACTATTTTTTTCTGAAATCACTCCAGAATGCCTACTTTCTCGTAGTAAATTTAGACCTCCAGTATTTTAGTCCATTGCTAAGCAACGAACTTTCCCGCACCGAAAAGGGTACAGGAAAATTTTTGTCGGACGTCAAAATCGGTCCCTACTACACCGGTTTTTTTACATACATTTTAGACAGTAAATAAATATACGCAAACAACCAACTCATATTAAGAACATTAATTGAATATATGAAACGTTTATTTTAACTATTAAATAATTATTATAATAACAATTAACAGGTAATAAACTTAAAAAAATAAAACAATAGGCAATCTTTATATAAAAAACTAAGTTTGGTTTTTTTGTAATCATCAAAAAGCAGCCTAAATATAAATAAATGAAAAATCTAGGTATCACTTTAACGTAAATAAGGGAAAATAAATTAAACCTGGTTTAAGGAAAATTCAGGATTTAAAAAAAATTAACCAACCTGGGAAAAATGATACGATACGAAACACTTATTTTTGCTACAATTATTAATTTCAACAAGAGAACAAAAATCAATCTCGCGATATATTTTGTATTAAATTATCAATTATTTAGCGGAGGGATATTTTGTATAATTTAATTAAAATATTTTTTCTACTTAGGATTGAAAGTTGCCAAAACGTTCGCCTGTGAACGATTTATGAATATTAGTATTCATAAATATTGAAAGAACACTAGACTGCGAGCATTTTTATATTCTTAGATTTTCTCGAAGGACCAAACTTTTTAGGTAGAAGTTAAACCAATATGAATTTTAAATAAAAACAGTATTTGAAATAGGAATGTAATTTTTATTCCATTTTTCCAAGTACGAACATGAACAGAAAAATCATAAAGCGGCACATTAATTTAAATTATGAAACCGAAACATAGCTAGTTAAATAGTACTCATCATTTCACTCACTGTAAACTATTTACATGGTTTTGTTATGAAAACTCAGAAAATTTTTCACAGTCGGTATGCGAGAGAGAATTGTGATCTGAATTTTAGCAGAGAGGACAGTTGCTGGTTTTTTATTGGTAGGAGACATATGACGTGGTATGTAACTAGCCTTGAATTCTGAATCTTAGCGGCAAGAAATATATCTATATTTTTTGTCTCTTATAATGATGGGATAATATGAGAGAAAGATAAGCTTGCATAGCAACAGCCGCTTATGTATTTTGTTTTTGTTAACGGTATATTGCAAGTAGACAGAAAAAAGTCTAAGAGAAAGACGGAATAATATTGTGTTGATTTAAAATTTATTTTTAGATTTTCAAATATTAAAATATACAATAATAGACATTAGTATGAACTGAAAAATTAATATTATTAATTTTAAAAGAAATATGAATAATTTTGTATTTTCTGGATAATATTCCAGTGAAATTTATCTAGCCTGGTTTGCAAAATACCATTTTAACCAATGAAAAACGGTGAAAACCAAACTCATATAGGACTAAAGCTCCGGTCAGATGCAGTGATTTGCCTGCCTAAGTAAGCACGAAGTAGAGAGTATACGTTTGGCCGGAGCTTAAAGCTTGAACTTTGCAAAAGTACGTACATGTGGATGGAAAATGGTAGTCCGCACAAACCAAAAAAAGCTTGAATAAACGTTTTTCTGCTGAAGAATTATTTGCACAAACTGAGCGGGCAATAGGGCTTCACACGAGACGAGGCAAGGCGCGAACTTCAAAAATCTCGTCTCGTTCTCGTTAGTTGAGAAAAAAATAAGTCTCGTTTCAGTCTTAGTCTCGTCACGTAACCGAATGTCTCGTCTCGTCTCCTCAAATCTCGTCATTGCTAGAACTTATTTCTAAGATAGTACAAAATGAGGTTAATAAATCTCTTTTCATTCCTTTCCTGACTATTCTGCTAATTATTTTTCTTATTCTAAATTTTTAATGAAAAAAAGTGACAAAATTATTAAAGAATAGAGAGAAAAAAAGAGAAAAACATTAAAAAGTGACAAAAATTAAACAAAAGGGGAGTAATTTTGATTGAAAAACAGTACTGGTAATTTCAAGTAAAAAAAAATGAAATAATAAACAGAGAAAAGTGGGAGTAATTTTAATTAAAATAAATAGATTTAATTAAGAAAGAAAAGAGGGGAAAATACTCGAAAAGTTACAAATTTAAGAAATAAATGTGGGAGTAATTTAACGCGAGAAAAGTGAAAAAAATTGAGACAAAAAATGGGAGTAATTTTAAGTGAGAAAAGAGAAAAAAAAATAATAATGAAAAGTGGGGATAATTTTTGAATAAATCAAAAGAAATAAAAATAAGAAAAGTCACAAATTTAATTAAAAAAATTTAAAAATGGGGTAATTTTAACTGAGAAAATGGGGTAATTTTAACTGACATTATTAAGAAAGAAAATAGGGGAAATAGTTGAGTGAAAAGATGGGAATAAGTAGGCAAAAAGTGAAAAAATTAAAATGGAAAAATGGGTTAATTTAAGGGAAGAAAAGTCATATAATTAAGAAAGAAAAGTAGAGGTAATTTTGAGTTAGAAAAGTTACATAATTAAGAAAGAAAAGACTAAAAAGAGGGATGATTTGGAAAAACTATGCTGTGATGATTTTGTATATTTTGTTATTTCCCCTCAAATGTTTACGAGTTTTTACATATTTTACATTTTTTTTACAAATGTTACATTTTTTTAAAAATTTTACATTTTTTTTACACATTTTACATTTTTTTACAAATTTTACATTTTTTTTACACATTTTACATTTTTTTTACAAATTTTACCCTTTTACAAATACAAATTTTTACAAATTTTACAGTTTTCGAAATTTTTTAAATTTTCAAATTAATTATGTTTTTCAAACTTCTGACATTTTTGAAATATTTTTAATTAACCGAATAATTTTTGAAATTTTTCAAATACAATTGCAAAATTTCAAATTTTTCGAAATTCTTGATATATGTTTGAAATTTTCGAATAATTTGTTCATGTTATCTGAAATTTTCGATTAAAAGAATAATTTTATAATTTTGTTTTATGAAATTTTTAATATATTTTAGATATTTGTGAATATTTTTTGAAATTTTCAAACAATATTGCATCAATTTTTTCAAAAATTTTGATATATTTGTAAACTTTTCGATATGCTTCTGAAACTGGCTACACATTTTTTTTTGAAATTTTGAAATTTTTTGATATATTATCGAAATTTTTTAATTTCTTTAAACTCAGTTTTGTTTTTAAATTTTTGAAAATTATTACAATCAAGTTTATTGACGTTTTGTGCAATTTTTTTTAAATGATCAAACAACACTATAAATAAATATTGTTCAGACATTAGACATTTCACAATAGATATTTTACCATAACAACAAATGACATTTCCTAAAGGTACCAAATATAAACGTAACTTTTTTTTTGTTAAATTTTTATAAAAATAGTGAATATTTTATATTTCTTAAAAGCGGTTGTCATAAAACCTGATGTGGAATAAGCATCTTCAAACAGTCGTAAAGTAGAAAATGGGACGAGGACAACGGGAATAGAATAAAGCTGAGGGTACATCGAGGTTGTGTGTCTGTACCAAACCAGATAAAAATCCCTAGAAAAACGTACACTTTCTTTCACTAAATGTCATTTGGAACATAAAACTGACGATCACCTTTTTTTATTACACCTACAAGACGAATAATTTCGCGGAATTTAAATAAAAAACTAAATAGGAGAATTGTTGTTGATCTACTTAATAATTATAAGTAATAAAACGCACAAGTCTAATAATATTTAATAAAATTAGAATATGCGACTGTTTGCGACTAGTTTCGGCTTACGTCATCATCAAGCCATATGCACTGTTGGGAAATCAATATTAAATTGTCATCAATAGTATAAAAAGGTATAAACATTATTAAAAGTGTGGCGACTTCATTACATGGGTCGGTTTTTATTAACTTGTTACCACAATTTTTCCAGTAGGGGAGACCGGGGTTGGTTGTGACAGAGGCTTTTGCACTCGCTTAATAGATGTCATCCACGTCACGATCATCTCAATAGAACGAGCGTTAATTGTTGTGTGTTCAGTATGGTTGTGGCTTCGATCGTTGACGTACTACATCTATTTGGCTGATTTTCGTATTTTCGAGGTGTCTTAGTAAATATTACTGACTTCAAATATTAGAACTGGTATTTTGATGTTAAAATACTAATTCAGGTATGCTCACCCACATAATGTTATTCAGTTATTTATTGAAATTTGGGCAGAACTAAGAGGACAAAATGAAAATGTGCTTTGGGGTTGGTTGTGACATTTGTTAAAATCACTTT
Organism: Neocrepidodera transversa; assembly: GCA_963243735.1. Lineage (NCBI taxonomy): Eukaryota > Metazoa > Arthropoda > Insecta > Coleoptera > Chrysomelidae > Neocrepidodera > Neocrepidodera transversa. The sequence continues at coordinate 7,765,700 of OY725346.1, read as the reverse complement.
AACTTTTGAAACTCTGCTACGCCACTGTTTAGTTCCCTTTTTTCTCAACAACGGCTCCCGCCAAGTTGAGCACCGTGACAACCCTCTCTTCCTCATCAACCGCTGAGCAGTTAACATGTAAATTAATATAGTGCTTCGTTATCTACCTGTGTATGGTTTTAAACCTAAAATATAATGTCTAATGTGTGGAATTTAAGGTAACAGATCTTTTCAATTTTATTACAAATATGCAAAGACCACGGGTCTATTTTATAATTAATCAATCATATGGATCATCGTGCATGAGAGCGGTGTTGCCAAACGTAATAGAACAATTTAGAATTCCTTAGGACACGGACCAGGATATACCAAGGGAGAGCTCCTCTTATGGACACCCTTTTTCTGTAATTATATCTTTTTTATATGCGCTGTTGTTAAATGTATTGTACTATATTCGGAACTATTTATGTCTTGTTCTTACTTTCATTTAAATGTACTGTATCAAACATTACCTATTTAATTATTGTCGTTTACTAGTAGAATTTAATTGATGAATTTCTGTTTAATTGTTGTTGTTTACTATTAGCTAAACTTCTATTGTTGTTGTTTACTATTAGATAAACATTGTTTAATTAGTGTAAATTTATGTGTTAACCTTTAACGTTTAAAGCTTGCTGATTAAATATTATCAGAAAGCAGGACGTTATGTTTTATTGTCCCACGTCCCCTAAACGTGTAATAATTATAGGGTGGTCCTTCGAAATATTTATTCGACCACGCGATAGCTTATGTGTGATTTTTTGAACCAAACTTCTATTACAACAAGTCCACAAATCTACTAAATCCATTCACTCTGATACACACAACATTCGCATCGGGGTAAGTTGTTACTGTCACAACCTGACCCGTACTAAATACATAAATAATGCCTGTCTTATTAATTTATTTTAAAATCAATAATGAGAACATATAAACGTAAAACCAACCGGGGAAAAACACCTTCGGACGTTTTTGAACGCGCAGCAAAAGAAATTTTGGAAAACAAGAAATGTTTACGAGTAGTTGCCGCCGATTTCGATATTAACTACATGACGTTACAAAGATTTTGTAAAAAAATACAGAAACGAAATAATGATGGTAAGATTAATCTTTTTAATTTAGGAATGTCAATAAAAAAACTCAATTCCTAGGTTTGGAGCAACCCTTGCATGTAGGATATATGAAAAATGAATTAGCTGAATACCTGGATTCATCAATCTAAATTATACTTTGGATTATCCACAAAAGAAGTTCGTAGATTAGCTTACGAATTTGCTGTTAAGAATAATGTAACTGTCCATAACAACTGGATCAAAGATGAAATGGCGCTTGCTGACTTGCATACTCTTTTTTCTCTTCTGCAAGAGGTCATGTAACTTCCGCTGAAAGGGGTACGCTAGTAACATTTTGTTTTGCTATTAGTGCCAGCGGAAATTCAATTCCTCCGATGTTCTTCTTTCGAAGAAAAAACTGCAGAGACTATTTTGTTAACAACGGCCCTCTAGGATGCATTGGATCCGCCAATCCGTTAGGTTGGATGACGGAAGATGATTTCTTTATATATTTAAACCACTTCGTCAAACATACCAGATCATCTCGGGAAAAACCTGTTCTCTTGATATTGGATAACCATGACTCTCACCTCTCATTAAAAGGTATTTATTTTTGCAAAGAAAATGGAGTTGTGGTCATTTCTCTACCACCGCACTGCTCTCACAAACTCCAACCATTGGATCGGTCGGTACATGGACCTCTTAAAAAATATATTAATAGTGCTTGCGACTCATGGATGCGCAATCATCCGGGAAAAACAATGTCAATTTATGACATACCCCCCATTGCGAAAGACGCTCTTCCTCTGGCAGCAACACCAAAAAATATTCAAGCTGGGTTTGCAGCCGCTGGAAGTTTTCCCTTCAATACAAATATCTTTTCCGATGATGAGTTTCTTCCTGCAGCTGTTACGGACCGTCAAAATCCGGAAAATTACCCCTAACGCTTCACCGTCTGACAGAGATTTAATTCCAGTAGCACGCAGTACTGATTTAGAACTTGTAGATTCACCTGGAACTTCCGGTATGACCAACTATTTTTCTCTAGAAGATTTAAGACCAACACCCAAGGCTGAAAAACGAGTAGCTAGACGTAAAGGGCGAAAACCTGGCCGATCAGCCATTTGGACGGATACTTCAAATAAGGAGGAACTAGAAAATGACAAAAAAGAATTAAAAGAACCAATGAAAAAAGTTAAATAATCCGGTGCCAAGAAAAATATATGTTAAGGTAAAACTAAGGTCAAAGCTGAAATTAAAGCTAAAGCTAAAACCATTGATGCTAATTCTTCTGAAGATGAAGACGACGATATATAAAAGAGTATGATTTGTCACAATCAACCCCATAAGTGTCAAAACGAACCCCAGGTCGGGGCAAGTTATGACATTTAAAGTTGCATTTCTTTTTTGTTAATAACTATGTTTGTGTTGCGCGAAATATGTTCATTTTTTAATTTTTTTATAGATAAATATTCAAATAAAATAAATATGTTCAAGAAAACTTAATTGACTTATTATTTAGATCTATAAAAAATTATTCAGAAGAATTGTCACAAGCAACCCCGGTGTACCTATCATAACTTATTTCACACTTTTAACAAATTTTAACCTTTTCATACTATTGATTACAATTCAATGTTGATTTCCAAACAGTGATGATGGCGTAAGCCGAAACTAGTCGCCAACTCTCCTATGTTTCTTACGTTTTTTTCTGTGCAACCCTGTATTTTTATTATTCCTTTGCTCGGTATATTTTAATTTCAGACTCGCTTGATATCCCTTCCTTCTAGGTATTACTATAAAATGTCTTTCCCATGTTAACAATTCTCTCTCTTTGCCTTTTCAGTCAAAACAATTGGCTTATATATTGTCTGTGTTGCAAATTGAAAATTTCCTTTCTTCCCCTTGTTATATAGGGGTAGTAATTTTATTAAATATTTATGGTATTGGCTCAGTGCGTTTTATTACTCATTAGTTAACCACATTTGAAAGATGGATAACCTATTGGACTTAATTATAAATTGTGGTTGATATGATTTTCTACAGTCAATGATGCTTTACTCTATTTTAATTTAATATGCACCGAATGAACGATTATATAGGAAACCAATAACTGATTTTCTAACTAGCTTTGCCCCTTATCAGCAATCAAACTGCCGTTCATCGACGCTTCAATTATTTATTAGTTGCCTGATCACCGATAGCCGGAGCGAAATTCATTTGAAATTGTGTAAATTTCCGTTTCGGTTTACCATAGTTTACAAAAAATTTATTAGAATTATCCTCAATACTATTAACCGCTATATTAGCTTTTACTATTTTAGATAGTGAAAAAAATTTAATGGCATATATCACAATATATTCAAAAAACAACACAAGTTTAGACGGTGACTAGTTTCGGCCGATGAGCTATCTTCAGGTCTGGAAATTTGATAACAAACAAAGTGGTGCAAATTGAATTGAAATTTCGTAAGCTGTTATAAATATTAAGTTAGTTAAACAGAGAAAAAGATGCGTATTTTCAAAACTAATTGATTAGTTATTTCAAAATTAAAATATCTGATCCAGTTTCCGAGATATTTGAGAAAAACCGGAATTGACGATTTTCGTTTTACTCCATTAACTTAATTTAAAAAAAAAAAACTTCTCTATTGAAAGCCTTATATCCAATTTTATAAAAAAACCATCACCCTCAACTATCTTTTATACTTTTTATTTCATCTTTGAAAAATATATTTTTTCTATTCAATCATATAGAATACTTATTTTTCTATTGCAGGTAATACCAGATCAAAATACAGTCATAATATATCCAACAGAGTTTGATACCAACAGAACGATGAAATTTAAAATTTTGAATTCGAGAATTGAAATTAAAACAAATAAGTCTCATTTCGTTAATGGGATTTTAAAGTTAACTTGTCAAGCTTCTATATTTTCTATATGGAAAAAATCAATAGAAAGGATCGTAAAAGAAGACAGTCAACAATTGGCTCCGGTTCTTGGATCCACGTCTTCTCAAAGTCAAACAGATCAAGTTATAGGTAAGTTAAATTAAATGTTATATAACAATTAATAATTCTATTAATTTTCAGAAATTATAACAAGCAGCACTTGTCGATGTTTAAACAGTTTTTATTTAGTTTTGTTAAGTATTACATCTGTTTATATAAGGTAATGTTAGCAATCTAAAAAAAATGTAGAATTCGAAGCGTGCCTAAGGACATTTTGTTAAAAAGGTTTAATACTTTAAGGCGCCCAAGTAAATTCAGTTTTATTTAAAAATTGGTGCAGGATATACTAGATTGGAAATAAAATTAATCAAAGTATCACTTTCATATATTTATTACTTATCTCAAACGAAAAGTTAAAATTATATTTAATTTAAACCAGTAAAAGGAATTTTGTACTTAAAAGATTTTTAAAAACTTAAACCCAAGAAATAACCAATAACAACTATAGGAAACTGAGGAAATTCAAGTAAATTGAAGTAAAACGATTAATTTATATCAATTGGTTATTAGTTATTTTCAGGTAGAGGTGGGAACTGAAAACATTAAATAACAAACAATTATTGGAACCGAACTGGAAAATAAAACGTTCATTACTGAGCAAAAATGACCATTTTTAGATAATGCGATAAAACGAGTGTTACTTTTTTGTTATTATATATTTGCCTATTTACAATCTGTTTTTAAGAAGTTATGACTTAAAATGAGCTATTAGCAAACACTCCAATTTTAAGAGAATTGAAAACTTTTGGGGGTGCATTTAATTGGCAGTGGAATATTTAAGAAAAGGGGCTCAGTAGGCCAAAGCTTCCTAGGTATCATAATTTTTAGCTCCCATCTTTGAATAATGGTGTGACGGCCACTTGCTGCGGGCAGCGTCAGTAAAGAAAGAAGTCGCTATTAGCGGCTTTACTTATCCTGCTGGGTCGAGTAGCTACTGGGTATTTGCCATTGGAATGTTAGTAATCAGAACCAATTATTAAAAATAAATAAACAACAGTAAAAATAATCATCTTTATTAATATCTGAGAATCGTAAAAACATTCAAAGATACAGTGTGGGAGGGAGGAAAGGTGTGCAACGGGTTCTAATAATAAATCGGTAATTACATGGATAGGGAGAGGGACACTAGGCATGTGTAAGTGGCATAAAAAGCTGGGTGACATGTATGACCATTTCTCACGACTGGCTGGTAGTAAAAAAAACGAATTGGATACAACTGTATATAATGATTTTATTTTAGTACCATGGTTATCGAGAGATCAAACTCTCTTTTTCTCCACTCCGACTAAAATCTCAACCTCATCTTACCTTCAGATCTGGAGTTAAGCATCCTTTACACGGCCAATAATCATGGTCATTTCAAATCGTCATTATTTTATTCAGTATTGTCCTAGCAGTTGAGTGAGTACCAAGGATTGTCGGCAAAAGCGTGTTTGGCAATAATTTTGGCTTGTGCTGCGCCAAACTGTGTGAAACGCAAGCGATGGGTTAAAGACTTGCTGAAAAAAATAATTCTCTCTTGGTCCTTCTTAAAGAAATTCTGAATAGAGATGCAAATGATTACAAAAATTATTTTCGAATGAGTAATAAATTATTGTCAATAGAAGTTTTAGAGCGTAAAATTTTCAACATGTAGGAACATAAACGTCATAGCCCCGGCTCCACTGCGCTGTGACATTTTTCTTTCTCTCCTGCACCCAGTCCATCAACCTTGTTTACTGTACTAGTTTGTACAGGTTCTTTAATGGCTTTTTAGAGTAGTCCTCTGGATCCATTTTTGGTTTTTCATATATTTTTTGCCTTCTGTGATCCAGCGCCATACAGTTGCATAGTAAGCAATGAAAAAAGTTCTTCAGTTACGTTCTTTGACAGTTCTTTTATGAACTTTTTCCAGTGTAGAAGTCCGGGTACATTGTCCCAGTACAATTTGTGTTTTCGCTTGATCCAGTCTTTTATATGATTCCTAAACGTACGTTTTGGTACTCCCATTGTTGGTTCTGGACCAATTAATGGGGTTGACGACCCGCTTCTTGCGAGCTCGTCATCCTTTTCGTTTCCAGCGATACCTTTGTGACCTGGTACCCACGATAAAGTTACTTTATTGTGGGTCGCCAGTTCCCTAAGTTCTTCGCCACATTCCCATACTAGTCTAGATGTCACCTTTGGTCTTAAGGGGTGCTTGACTGTCTGAGTAGATTATGATTCTTTTTACTATTTCTCGCACATTCGAGGATTGTATAGACTTCTGCCTGGAATACAGAGGTATATTTTTCTAGAGAGAGTACTCTTGGTACTTATTCTGTTCGCAGTATATACCAGCTCCAGTTCCCCCCTCGGTTTTTGACTCGTCTGTGTACCAGGTAATTCCGTTAGGGTTTATCCTAAAATCTGTGCTTGTGTTCAACTCATTCCGATTTTTAATTTTTATTCTCAGATTTTTGTTGAAGCTGTATTTAGCAGTCATGTGGTTTGACCTCATGCCAAGCATGTTGTCTTCCACATGATCTAGCTTAATATATCCCAGTCTGCGATTTCCTTCATAGAATGGTGAGTACTCTAGCCGTCGTAGAGCCATTCGAGCCTCCTCCATTGTAACGTATTTCACTAGCGGGAGGTTAAGCAGTGTTTCCAAAGCAGCTGTGGGTGTTGTTTTTATGTCCCCGCTATTCCCTAGCAGCCAAGTCTTTGTATCTTGCCCAATTTGGAGACAGCGGTCCATTGATTTATCTTTTTCTACCAGACCAGAGATGCACCATGAGCAGCACTACCCTATTGTACAACCGCTTTCGTATCTATTTTTTGAATCTGAAGGTTCCAGGTAAGTTTCGGGTCTAGTATTAACCTAAGATATTTTACCCCTCCTTCAGAAGCCATAGTTGGTTAAGGCCCTCTAAATTCCTTCTGTTGGTAAATGCTATTATATTGGACTTGGACTTAGTAACTTAGTAATTTTTTAGCTCTTTTTTGTTGTTTGCCGAAATGTGTTTATTTTTTTCTCAAGTCATTACGTTTAACCTATTCTTTAATTTGTTTATAAACAATAAGTAGCTTGTCCAGTGCTTCATTTCTTTTTGATCTGTTCAAATAAGCTATACATTCCACAATTCTGGCAAAGTTTCGTACAATTATATAAACTGTAGCATAATTTTTTTTTCTTCCGGCAACTTCTGATCAACTGGTTCATTATCAATTAATTCGTCTTTCATAATTCCATTATGCACTAATTCGTCTTGAATTTTTAAAAGTTAATAATTATTTTTAAATGGACACATAATTTACAGTGGGAACGAGAGATGTGAATAGGTAATAGCTTAGAGGTATTGACGTGCAAGACACTACACAAGCAGTTATAATTATTATATTATTATTCCTTACTCCGTATAACAAAAGTTTTTAAAAAAGTGACTTTCGTCACAGCCGTTTCATATACGGTCTAGAGTGGGAACGCGATGGCTCTATTAGCGCAGCAATGGATAAGTTATTCTAAACATTATTCCAATTACTTACTGAATCAATAGCATTAGTTAACATTGTATCTACTGGTTGTAATTTTCTAGCTTCAGTTCTATTTAATGATACTAGAAAGGATAATAAGAGATAATATTTTCTGGAAAATCTAGCAAATTCTGCATTAGTTTTAAGTAAATTATGAAAAAAGTATTTAAGAAAATACTTTTTCTTTAATAAATGTATTCACCAAACAGTAAATACTTATATTTCAAAATAAATGACAGCGGAGGGCGTAAAATAAAATATTAGTTACATTGTAGCAAAATGAATGAAAACAATAATTAAATGAATTAAATTAAACCAAAATTCGAAAATTTAGAAAAAAATTTTTACAACTAAAGTGTTATACTGAGTTTAACTCATTGGCGTTTTTTCAGATTTGTTAACATTCAGATTTTCTATACAACACGCATTGTGCTCTGCTTTTAAACCACTACACAGGCTCCAAAGGTTTGATCCTCTTGAGTCTTCTCACTGATCCACTTTGGTATAGCAGCTGGATTGATTCGATGTTATCGTGCTTGTGAAGCCGTTCTTCATGATTTTTTGTAAAATTTCTTGCTTCGTCTGTTGCCATCTCCACTTTTTATATACCAAGGGGAGTTGACAATGCCTCTCAGTACAGTACAGTTTTCTAGAATCTTTGTATGATCTGGAGCAGGTACACCCCCAAAGTTATTCTCTTCTTTTTTGTTCTTAATGTGTTCTTTTCATCGTATCTTCGCATCTAAGTTCATGCCTAGATACTTAGCCGTGTTTGCATATGGAATAATACGATTGTTAATAGTTATTGGCATTTGTCCAGTGTATTTATTCGTAAAATTTACATGCACTCATTTATTTTCAATAATTCTAATGCACCAGCTTTTCGTCATTATATTGACTTAATTTAAAGATTATTGAACTATTTCGCCAGCTTCTTGTTCAATTTTGCCAACTGTCAATACGTATCATTTACAAATATGGCTAATGTGTTTTGTTCTGTTACTGGTAAATTAAAAATCTATATAAAATACAACAATGGACCCAGAACACAGCCTTGTGGTACACCAGACTTTATTGGTCTTAGTTCTGAATATTGATCTTCATATATAATACGAAACATTCTTTCACTAATAGAATATTTTAGCAGTAAGTTGTATTGTTCTGGTAGAAATTGTTTAATCTTATCGAACGCCTGAGCCATGCAGTCTTTTCTGCTTTTTCTAGTTGATTAGTAAGTTTATGCACTTGGTCTATTGTGAAATGCTTTTCTCTTAGGGCTTCACACGAGACGAGATAAGGGAGAACTTCAAAAATCTCGTCTCGGTCTCGTTAGTTGAAAAAAAAAATTCTTAGACAGTACAAAACGATCTTAATAAATCTCTTCATTCCTTTAATCCATTTTCTGCTAATTATTTTTCTTATTCTTGATTTTTGACACACCAAACATATTGCTTTTTTCTCATCTTCAATTATTTAAAAGTTTGATGCCACTAAAGTATTTTTATTAAACACAGTTTATTAACTGCTTCAATTTCACTTAATGTATTATCACTTTCATCTAATATCGGCCTTTTATTACTAGCACCTGAAATCCAAAATTATAAAAAAAAATATTTCCTAGATGGTTATAGTTCTTCCATTCTCAGTTTGAGGACACGTGCTACTATAAAAGTCAGAAATGATTGTGGGCGGCATGCCGACAACGGGCGTGCATATAAAATTTGTATAAGGAGAAAATAAAATCATTCCTTATACAAAAAAATTGAACAGTTTCTTATAAGACAAATAATAATTTAGGTAAATACATTTCAAATGGTCGCCAAAACGCCATTCTGATTATACAAACCTTAATAAACTAGTATTAACACACACTACCCCTATAATACCCGACTTGACGGTTACACTGTTCGTAGAAAAGTTATGGTCAATTTTTCCAAGAAAGTGGTTTTACGACAGCAACAAACCCTTAGAAACTACCGTTTAAAAGATTTATAACCCATTGTATTTATCCGCAAAGTCCGGATGTTGCCAAGTTACCAAAATTTTTATGCATAAGGCGATTTTTTATATTTAACGTGAATTTTATCATTGGCGGAACTAATTAATTATAATATAACACTAATACACTTATATCTAAATATTTACAAAAAAAATACACTATCTGTCTAATAGCGTCACTAACTAAAATTTTACTGGAATAACGAGAACATTTTTATAGTAAGGCTAAGAAAGAATTTTAGAAAATAAATGTGACAACCTCGATTGATTTCAGCCTCCTCAAACTGAGAATGGAAAAACTATATCAGATTTTAGTTTTCGTAAATGTATCGTACCCTATGCAGACCTTTTTTTATCTAAAAAAAATAAATTTTTATACTGCTTGCCAGTTTATTTTTCTCGGAAATTCAGAAAACATGTGGACGAGATCAGAAACGAAACTCTCTGGTGTCACCATATGTGGTCTTGGTATAGCCTAAATAATTTTCAAAAAGGTCTCGTCTCTCTCCTCTCGGTTGTACGAGACGAGACGAGAAAAGTATCGTTCTCGTGTGAAGCCCTATTTTCTCTAAAGCCAAATTGGTAGGAGGAAAATTATAAATGCATAAGTCTTGTTTAAAATATTTTTTCAAAAAGTTTTGATATGCATAGAAGCTTCTGCTTAAGAGTTGAACCAGTTGACAACGGCGTTCTTGAGTTCCTCGTCGTTTTCAAAACATTGTCTACCGAGCCATTGTTTGAAGTGCAAGAAGAGTAGTCGCTAGGTGCAAGGCTCGGACTATACAGTGGGTGGTCAAAATGTCCCCAATAAATATCTTGAGGATTACGCTGGATGACAGTTTCTAGCGTCGTCGATTTTGAATTGCCAGCTGAGCGTTTCACAGTTGTAAATTGTTATCGTATGTTCTATAAAATCAACCAAAAGAACATCCTTTTCATTTCAGAAAATGGTAGCCAGTAACCATCATTTTTCGACTTGTGTACGGAGTTTGCTTAAACTTTTTCTGTTTTGGCGAAGTTGAGCGTCGCCACTGCATTGATAGTTGTTTTATTTCTGCATTGATGGGAAAACAAATTATATCAAAAATAGAGGATAAGTTTTTGAAACTATACACTACGACCATTACCATACATGTTTCGTCCTTATAGGACTCATCAGTGGTACTTTGTCGGAATGCATGAATATCTCATGAATCATGAAAATGATAGATACTCACGACATCTATCCTAGGTTGATGGGTACCAACCGGGAAGAAGCTAAACAGGATAAAATATCCTCTGTAAAAGCGACCAACCAAGTATAACTTGTAGCCGGTAGATGGAAACCCATTCACCATCATAATGCCTTATAGGGGGAAGCAGGTACCACGCAATTAACTTATTCTCTCAGTTTTTGATTTAATTGCGTGGTGCCCTTTTCCCCCTATAAGGAATTATGATGGCGGATGGGTTTCCATCTACCGGCAACCAAGTTGTACTTGGTTGGTCGCTTTTACAGAGGATAATTTAGCCTATTTAAGGGCTTCCCGGTTGGTACCCATCAACCTACGATAGATGTCGTGAGTATCTATCAAAAGAAATTATCTCCATCTTGTCAAAAACGCTCGTCCACTGGACATTCGTTGCTCTTTTTGCTAGTCATTGTGTATTTTCGGTACTCACTTTGCACACAATTTGTGGTATCAGGATTTTTGGTGCGGGCCAACGATTAGATCGTACTTTTTGGTCCACTTGAGAAACAATTTCGTCCATCTTATTTGTTCGTCCATTTTTGAAATCACGACACTATTGTCTAACCTTTCCTTCATTTAATACTATAAGTTCATAAAGTAGGCACAATTTATGGGTATTAAATGCATGTTGAGATATAAGTACAATATTATTCAACCTTATAGATATTTTTTGCCGTGTTGGTCTCTAGTGGTAATTGTTTATTTCCATACCCAAAGATTTTCAAAAGATTGCAGAAGGTATATACCTGATATTTGAAACACCTTGTAGACATATCAAAATAATGCTTCTTAGGTATAATATTTTTTACAATAAGTTGTAATAGTACTACTATTTTTAGCTTCAAATCTGTACTGCTAAAGCATCGTATTTGAGGCAATTTTGGAAAAAAGCTCAAAATTTGGGTCCGTGGGCAAGTTTTCAAAAATTACATGGTGCAGTGTTTTTTTGACTAATGACCTAAAGAAAGTTTCCATTTATTTTAAATATTGTTAGGAATTTATCATAACTGAGGTTTAATTGTTTTCAATATTATAATAACCTTAAAAATAAATTAGCTACACTGATTTTTAGGTAAACCCTGTATATGTATATACAATTAATATATTTTTTAAAATATTGATCTTATGACTAGATTCAACTATGAAAATAAATAATTTAAACAGTTTGTTAGAAAACGTAAATCAGGTTTTTTTTCTACTTGTGTGAGACTTTTTAGAACGGAAATTTTAAATTGGACTAACCTTAAATTGACCATTTAAAGTTTTCCGTATAGTTTATTTAAATCCCATTTCAGTGTATATACGATTGCAAGTTGAATTAATAAAGTTTGCGCTGTTTACAAAGTTTGGTGGATACATTATTAAATTTAGGCAATAACAAAGCGCGATTTTAAAATCAAAACGGTGCCATTTTTTTTAGAAATCAATCATACATTTATACTAAATTAATTAATGTATTTTGTATGTAATAATAGAGAAAACTTTGTTTAGTATGTCAAATGTGATAAAATAGATGTAAGATTTACTTATAGGAGTTAAGTTTGTTTTTTAAAAATGAACTGACAAGACGTGTTAAAATGAGAGATTAATTAAATCAAAATACTTTAGCAATGTCAGCTCAGTAATGATTTTTTATTAATTTTTGTTTTTAATTGGAACAACTAATCACATAAAAAAACTTCAAGAGAATATTTTGATAAATATACTATAATTTTGAAATTTTCATCTTAAAGCTTTGCGTGTCACTTGCGTTACTTTACACTTTAAATTTGGTGACACAGAAAATAAATTATTAGAAATAATTTTATTATTCACCAATATAGAATAAATCGTTTGTTATAAAAAATGTTTGTTTATTTTAAAAATACCCCCAGAAAAAACTACACTAATTCTTTAAAAATATGTCTCATTATAACAAAAAATAATAATTTTACGGCAAATTCTTCTTGGATGAGAATTGACCAACAATATGTATATTCAATAAATTGTAAGTGGTGCTCAATGTTGCCAGGGTGGTACTTATAGTACCACATGTGGTACTCTTGATTATCAGTACTCCTTTGAAAAATATGGTACCTAAATTAGTTTCTAGGTACTTTGCGTCGTTCTGCGATCGGTTTGGCGCTTTAGTCCCGGTAACGGTTTGCCTCGGGCGCCACCTTCCGTTTGTAGTGTGAAGGCCACTTGCTCTGGATAGCGTCAGTGAAGTCATATTCCAGGGGTCGCTATGATACCGACAAAAGGCTTGCAGCCAGAGGGGCGGGCTTTACTTGACCCGCTGGGTTGAGGTTCCGGTGGAATGTTAATGCTCACAACCAGTTATTAACAAAAATACAAATAAAAATCACAAAGTAGCAAATAATGGGCTTTATTCAATGCGAAAGCATATACAAAAAAAAAATCCAGCGGGGACCGACAAAAAGTGTGTAAAGTGTTCCAATAAGCGGTGATACGGATTATTATCGTGCAAGACGGTGAGGCATTGCGTGCAGATGATAAGCTAGAAAATGTACAAAAATAGGTCTATGACACAAAGTTCTATTTTTCTTCGGTTTATAAATTCATATAACAATAAACTATCGTAACAGTGCGTCGACGGATGGCTAGCCCTATGAAGTAAGTACTCAGCCCAAGCCGCTTTCCGTCGATTATCCCGATTAAAAATATTAAAAAATGAACGGCTCTCTCTTTCTCCGGCAGGAACACTGCTGAAAACAATTTATGAGTTAGTACGCTGACACAAATAGCTGGCCTTGTAAAGTAGGTACTCAGCTCAGGCCGCTTTCTGTCGGTTATCCCGAAAAAATAAAAATAAGACAAATAGATATACGGCTCTCTCTCCGGCAGGAATAACTCTGAAAGTAATTTCAAAATTAGTACGCCTACAGATGGCTGGCCCTGTGATGTAATTAGTCAGCCCAGGCCGTTTTATGTCGGTTATCCCGATTATAAATAAAACAAATATAATTTGGGAAAAAAATTTTAAAATTCTTAATAATCTTAAGAAAATCTTAGAAATTCTTAAAAATCCCTAAAAACCCTTAAAAATACTTAAAATTACTTAAAAATCTTAAGCAATTATTAAAGATCCTAAAATATTCCTTATAAAACATTAGAATCCCTAAAAATAGTATAAAATTCTTAAAAAAATTTTTGAAAATCCTTAAAATTATTATAAATCTTTAAAAATACCTGGAAAAAATTTTAAAATCCTTAAAAATCTTAGAAATTCATAAAAATACTTTTTAAGCATTTTAATCCTTAAAATATCCTAAAATCCTGAAAAGATCCTTAAAAATCCCTGAAACCCTTAAAAACACTTAAAATCACTTAAAAACCCTAAGCAATTCTTTAAGATCCTAAAATAATCCTTAAAAAACAATAAAATCCATAAAAATAGTTTAAAATTTTTAAAAATCCTTAAAAGTTCTTGAAAGTCCTTGAAAATCCTTAAAAATCCCAAAAATCATTAAAAATCCTTTAAAATCCTTAAAAATCTTGGAAAACCCCTTAAAATTCTAAAAAAAAAATTAAAACCGTTAATTATGTTAAGAAAACCTTAGAATTTTTTAAAAATACTTTAAAATCCTTAAAATATCCTTAAAAAATCCTGAAAAAATCCTTAAACATCCCTAAAAACCCTTAAAAATACTTAAAATTACTTAAAAATCTTAAGCAATTATTGCAGATCCTAAAATAATCCTTAAAAAACATTAAAATCCCAAAAATCATTAAAAATCCTTCAATATCATTATAAATCTTTAAAAATACCTTAAAATTTTGGAAAAAATTTTAAAATCCTTAAAAATCTTAGAAATATATAAAAATACTTTTTAAGCATTTTAATCCTTAAGATATCCTAAAATCCTGAAAAAATCCTTAAAAATCCCTGAAACCCTTAAAAACACTTAAAATCACTTAAAAATCCTAAGCAATTTTTAAAAATCCTAAAATAATCCTTAAAAAACAATAAAATCCATAAAAAACGTTTAAAATCCTTAAAGGTTCTAGAATGTCCTTGAAAATCCTTAAAAATCCCAAAAATCCTTTAAAATCCTTAATAATCTTGGAAAACCCCTTAAAATTCTGAAAAGAAATTAAAATCGTTAAAAATGTTAAGAAAACCTTAGAAATTTTTAAAAATACTTTAAAATCCTTAAAATATCCTTAAAAAATCCTGAAAAAATTCTTAAAAATCCGCAATAATTTTTAAAATTGCTTAAAAATCTTAAGCAATTCTTAAAGATCCTAAAATAATCCTTAAAAAACTTTAAAATTTATAAAAATAGTTTAAAATTCTTAAAAATCCTTAAACGTCCTTGAAAATTCAAAAAATGCTTAAAAATCATTAAAAATCCTTTAAAATCCTTAATAATCTTTATGAATCCCTTCAAATTCTGAAAAAAATTTAAAAATCGTTAAACATCTTAAGTAAATCATAGAAATTCTTAAAAATACTTTAAAATATCCTTAAGAAATCCTTAAAAAATTCTTAAAAATTTCTAAAATCCCTTAAAAATACATTAAATTAAAAATCTTAAGCTATTCTTAAAGATCCTAAAATAATCCTTAAAAACCATTAAAATCCTTAAAAATAGTTTAAAATTTATTACACTTTTGTCGATTTTGTGGTAATGAAAAATTTTTTCACCTGGCAACACTGGTGGTGCATGTAATTAATTTTTTTTTTATAAATTAATTTTAGACAGCCCCACGTTGAAAATCCATTTAAATTGTAAAGTTCTTCTATATCAGAATAGTTAGACACATATTTTATTACCATAAATCAAGAAGCAACAGCATATCAAAATTTAATAATTTAGAATCACATAAAGAAAATTTTAATTGCGACACAAAAAAAAATTCAGGTTTAAAATTTTCCAAAAATATTTTAATTTCCTTTTTGCTTCTTAGCATAAAATTTTATTATTTATAATCAATGGAAAAACTGGAGAACATGTATGATATTTTTTGACTAAAACGGAATAAAATCTATAATCAATTCGCGTTTTCGTGAAAGTTGAGCTTCGCTCTTTATTTTCTTGTGTGGTTTATTCTTTTGTAAACTTATTTAAAAATAATAAATATGTATATTATTACCTTTTGGTAGATTTTTCCCTCGTTTGTAACTAATTTTCCGACAAAATTTAGACTTAGATTGAAACCAAGATTTTTTTTAATAAACTCCATTTAACAGCATAATTAAAAGGTTTATTTTTATTCTCAGCGTAGCCAGAAAGTAATTTAAGTTAGAGAAAGAGATGTTCATCTGCTGAAGAAAGTATATTAAACCAGCGGTCGGTGGTAGTTGAATGATAATGTGATAATTTCTGAATTAAAACTTAAATGACTTCGTTATTCTTTCATTCACAATGTTATAACGCCCTTAGAGGTTTTAACTGTTAAGTTGAATTTTAATAGAAAAATGTTCAATATCTGGATAAATTTCACTGAAATATTATCCAGAATTTGCAAAACAAAACATATTTCTTTTAAAATTAAAAATATTCATTATTCGGTATATACTTTTGACCAGTACAATTTGTAAAAAATAATTCACCCCATCATTCTATTGCTAAGGATACCTGTCTCTCTCTAAGTGCTATAATATTAATAAAGTGCAGATGTAACTCTGATCAACGGACGACTCGATTTTCATACTAGAAAAAAAATAAATCCGTTACAACCCCCACTTACAAATAATATTTTGGCACTAGAAATAGGTTCATACCATCATTATCTTTTCTCCCAGAGTTCAGTTGAAATAAAATGTCTAAAATTATAAATATTATAAATTCTACAGTGATAGTGAGTATTAATAATAGCCCTTACAGTGCACTTAAATGATTTATTTGTGTTAATATACTAAATCCTGATAAGCTGTATTAAGGTTGGTCCTTCGATCTGATGATGGTTGATGTAAACACGTCTACCGCCTAGTAATTATCACAAACTTATATGGATTTGTAATCATATTTGTTCAATATCTACAATTTCATATTTATTTAATTTAATTACCTTTAAGAAGTGCAAAACTGCATGTAATAAATTCTCACTAAAATTCTAAGTAGATACGGAAATGACAAACTTCAAAAGAAAAGAAGAAGAAAAAGTATGTTATTTTTTAAATTTCTATAACGGAGATGAATTTTTTTATTTCGTCCTAGTTGTTATGCTTATTTTTTTATTCTAATTTTTGTTTTATTTTGGAACATAATATTTATTTTTAAATTCAATTCGTAAATATTTGCAAATTTAATTTTTTTTTTTTAATTAGTCTTATAAGTGTAGATATTTTTACATTAAGACCAGTAACTAGCTCGTTTTTAAGGTGGCCATACACGCTCCGGATTCCCTGAGAGGTTTGGCTGCACAGTCTGATCTGTACAGGCCAACCGGAATGTGTATCATAATACCTGCACATTTATTTTGGACTGTACAGTGACCGGAGTTAATATCGAAAAACATATTTTTTGTATTTCATTCAAAATAAGGGAGAGGTTTCAAAATTGAAGTTTATTTTTGTGTTCACATAAATCCTCCTTTAGCGTTACGTATAATTGCCAAAGGAGAATAATTGACATAACATATCTCAGGAATAATTTTACCTAGAGTTTGATAAAATAATATTCTGCTGAATTTTAAATCTTCATATGATCTTCCTTTATAGCAAGAAACGTATCCTGCTTGTCAATCTAAGGCGTTAAGCTATGGCTTCCTCGGAAGCGGTGCCGTCTTCTTACGTCCGTCAAAGTACGGTAGGTGACGTCACAAAGTACGGCCGTTGTAGCGTCAGAGAGTAGTGTAAAGTCTGCAAACGAAGTGTCACTATGGATAATCTAGACGCCGCACTTATTATTTTAGAATTATCAGAAGAAGAGACAAGAGAATCTGAATTATATAATAAACGCAGAAAGGAAGGTGCTCATGAGGTTTTATTTTGTCGTCATTTATTTAAAATTCAACTTTCAATGAAAATCTTCACCGCTACACACACCACCGCAAAAAAACGTTGATAAACTGATTCGTACCGTCTTGCCGACCGCTTTGAAACGAGACGGCACCGCTCTAACGTAAACGGCGCAGTACCGCCCCTTGGAAAACATTTCCCCTATTATACGTGACACGATTTTTGTGACGTCACCCACCGTACTTTGACGGACGTAAGAAGACGGCACCGCTTCAGAGGAAACCAAAGCTTTATCATAGAAAGAAGTTTGTCGGCTCAAAGTGTGAGTAAATGCATGCCTCTTTATCAATCAGTTCTTATTTTTCTTATTATTTTAAGTACTACGAAACCCATTAGATCACTCTCAGGATCTGGCATTTTTTAAACTAACTGTACAGTTCTGTCATTGCCTGTGTGGTGTCATATAAAAAGTGCGTAGGTAAACCTCATCTGTTAAAACTCTGAAGGCA
Organism: Neocrepidodera transversa; assembly: GCA_963243735.1. Classification (NCBI taxonomy): domain Eukaryota; kingdom Metazoa; phylum Arthropoda; class Insecta; order Coleoptera; family Chrysomelidae; genus Neocrepidodera; species Neocrepidodera transversa. The sequence goes on along the minus strand of OY725346.1, from coordinate 7,747,472 downwards.
AACCTTTCAGGAAAACCGGAGCGTATATGGCAATAAAGCACGCACTATTGAAAAATAGATAAAAACTGGAACTATTTCATTCTATAACGTTTTTGGCCTGCAATTAAAGTCACGCCATCTGTGGATCTAACAAAAAATACACGTCACTTCTTCAGTCAAATGGAATCTGCTATTTTATGACGTCATAAACCATGCAGCAATGAAGCTGAAACCATCGAAGGAGTTGAGAAGCCCTATTTTATGACCAACTTTAGCAGTTAAAAGTTCCTCCATAACAACACTGGTACACGACCACGACCGTGTTGTCTAAGGTAGCAAAATTGTGCCAAAAAAGGAACTCTTAGTTCTTGAGTGGCACTAGATCGTGAACTATTAAAAATAGAGAAAAATTAAAAATTGGCATTATTTTATTATACAAGGTTTTTAGCCTGCAATGAGTTTTCTATTGAATATATTTCTTGGTCTAAACATGGCCAGAAATGAATTTATTCTTAAGAAAATCTCAGAAATGATTAAAATTAAGCACGATCTATTGGCCCAACAAAAACTACATATCACTACTTCAGTCAAATAGAATCTTCTATTTTATGGCGTCATAAACCACGCAGCGATGAAGATGAAACCATAAAACGAGTCGAGAAGTACCATTGGGCATTATTTTGTGACCAACTTCAGCAGTTAAAAGTTCCTCCATAACGACATTGGTCCACGACCACGACAGTGTTGTCTAAGGTAGTACAACTGTGCTAAAAGTGTCACTTTTAGCTCTTGAGTGGAACTAGAACAAGAACTATTGAAAAATAGACAAAAACCAACACTATTTTATTCTATAATGGTTCAGGTCCAATGAACTCGGACTTTGCACCTTTTCTCCCAAGAGTGTCGGCTTTCTCTTTGCCCTCCACCCCTTCGTGCCTAGTTACCCAGAGTAGGGTTACTCTGTTCCTGGAAGCAATGCGATCCAAAGGATTCCATGCAGTTCCACGACAGCTTGGAATCTAGCCGGTTGGAGCTCAGTGCCTGGTTATGCGACAAGTTGATGGTTTTCCAACTCTCTTGCACACAATTATAAGGCGAAGACCTTCGCATACCGGAGCGAGGCTTACTGTGATGATAGCTCTCGGTTATCTGCTGTACACTCCGGCACCCGCACCACTTGGGGAAAGAGGATCTCCCCATTTTCCCGTTCGCCTTTTGTCGGAAGAAGGACTTCTGTCTGGGAGGAGACACAAGACCATTCCGAGAGTGTGGTGAGTACTCATCTTTCGTTAAGAGTGGTCCCATACCCTCTCTCTGAAACGTTATTTTAATTTATTGATAATTAGTAATAAATGTGATTTAAGCTCAATTCTTTTTATTATAGTACATTTAAAATAACGGTAAAAGGTCGGGAAACGCCGCACTTGATGAGACCACTTGTCCCCTACGTATTTTGGGGCGCTGATTACGAAAATGAGGGTTAAAACTAGTAGCAATGGTTGTAACGCTCCTAAAATTGTAAAAAATACCCCTAAGTAGGGGTGTTTTTCGACTGTACTTGTTGTTTTGCAAACTAACTCATCTCAAATGTTTTTTGGGGCGCTGATTACGAAAATGGGGGTTAAAAGCAGCAATGGTATTAATAAAAATTTATTCAATTTTTTGTTTTTATATTTTATATTTCATTTTTCACCAAAATCCACCGGTTGGGAGGGGTGTTTCTGGCCTGTGAAGGTGTCACACAAATTTTCCAGTCGCAACACCCCGATTTTCGAAATCAGCGACCCAAAAACACATACTCAGGGGTGTTTTTTGCAATTTTAGAGGTGGTTCAACCATTGCTACAAGTTTTAACCCCCATTTTGCTGGATCCGGAACTAGAAGACGTTAGGTCCCAGAGGAGGAAAAAAGACTTGCTCGTTCCAAAACAGACGTTCAGTCCCAGAACAAAAAAAATGTTCTGTCCAAAAAATTTGTTCAGTCCAAAAAACTTGTAGTCCCAAAAAGAAAATGTTCAGTCCAAAAAAAAACTTGTTCCAAAAAAAAAACTTGTAGTCAAAAAAAAAACGTTTGGTCCAAAAAAACTTGTTTCAAAAGCCCCAAAAGTTTACATAAAGTACAGAGGAATAATAAAAATACAGAGTGAAACAGAAAAAAACGTAACATCCCCCTCGATTTTACTAGCCACCGACACGGCTCTATAAGAGGTCATTCTGGCCTCCTTCTTTTTATATATAACAATTTAAATCAATAAAATTAATAGTATAAATAAATTTAAACAGTTAAATTATTTACTTTTTTTCCTAGTTTTAATGGCTTTGGCAGATACCAATTATCCAGAATTATTTACCTATCAATGAATAAATAGAGATATTAGATATTAGAAGAAAATTGCCTATTCCTATAAGGGTTTAACGAGATTGTTTTGAAATTCTGCTGTCTTTAAAAATTTAGATGAAAATACAAATGAGTAATGAAACACACAAAGTCCAGTACCACAAAAATATATTTGTTGAAATAGTTAAGTGTGAAATTGGCAACTAGTTTCGGCTTGCGCCATCATCAGGCCATAAACAGCATGGGGCAAACAGTGAAATGAAATTTTTGTTTTGGGGTAAACTTAAGCAACATTACAATTAAATTAGTTGCATGGTACTGGTTAAATAAAAATAGTTATAGTATAAAATTAACAAAAACATTATCAATAGAGCCTGATATAACAGGTAAATTGGAAAGGAAAATCCTATCCCAAACTAGGCCAAAAGTGGCATTTAAATGAGTTTATACACAGGGGCTAGTCAGAAATCCTATTAGGAATAGGAGAGACCACCTACGATGAGGGAGTGTACCCATAAGAGCAGCTCGAATTTTTTTTAAAAAAGTATGTTTAACTACTATGGCCTATTTAAGGGCAATAGGTGGAAAAACAGTGTTATGAAAATGAAAATTGTAAGTGACACCAACATTCGTTACACGTCAACTGCACAAAAAAAACTCATTTAAATGCCACTTTTAGCCTAGTTTGGGACAGGATTTTCGAGGATATCTATAATCTATTAATCTCATTTTTTTTTAAATTTAATTGCAGATTCTAAATAGTAAGATTGTTCTTTACCTACCTAAAAAGATTTCCTTCTTTTACCTTAAAAATGTCTTAGTTTTTATTTTCATGAAACCTATTTTGTAGCTAAGTCGGTGGCACGGCCTCCTCTATATTGACCTGTTACTATTTAGGAATTTTTTAATAAAAAGATGTTTTCTATTTTACTCGAGCAAAATTAAATATATGATGTATATTCTGAAGTTGTTTCTAATTTTTTGCGATGAAAAATAAAAATTATAGCCGGCCCAGATGCCAGGCTGTCTCTTGAACCCTCTAAGACCCCCTAGGTTGCAGTGCAGTGTTCTCGGCTTGAACAAATCCATTATTCTTGTGATAATCTAGTTCGGCTATCTTATAAATCATCCCAAACCAACAAGATCTAAGAAAAACACATCGCGAAATACAGAAGCGTGCCAGAGTGTGAAAAATCAGGACACAATTTTAAATTCTGCTGCTCCTCATAAATAACACTGAATGTTTTTTTTTTAAACTTATCTTTAAACATAAATGCACTTACATTTATCGGATTTTTTGATACTTACTCTTGTCGTATATTAGTATTTGTTTAGTCTCCCGGAACAACCCCTGAATTTAAATTAAACCACATTTTATATCAGATACACATTCGCGAAGCATTTATCTGGGCAAACAAAAGAATTCGGGTTAGTCCGTGTTTCGAATGCTTAAAAAAAATCTACAAGAATAAACAATTCGAGTCGTTGCGGTGTTATTTTAAAAATATAAAGCAACCAACAGAAAAAAAAAGAAGTTGCCGGCGAAATTAAAAAAGTTGAACAAAAATTTTCAGCGGTTATTTCGTAAATTTAAATGGTAATTTGCAGTTAAGAATAAAATAGCATATTACGTACAGTGGCGTATCTTATATATTATATATTTTCTGGACGATCTAAAATGAAAGATTTTGTAACAATTTATTTATTTTTATTTTACTACATTTACCTAATATTTTATAGTTACTAAACGGCCTGCTAAGCTGTACTATATAAAGTACCATTGTGATTAGGTAAAAATATAAATCTTGGAAGTTTTGACCTTTTTTCTACGATTATAATTTTTTCCGGAAAAAAAATTGAAGCTAATGTGCAGAAGCAAATTTGGACACCAGTCTAATTGATTTTTTGATGTATTTAGAAACAATTGACAAAAAAACTATGATATATTTCAAAAACCGTCCTTTTTTTCCTTTTTGTTGGTTTAAGGAAATTAAACTCAAATTAAACGTTATATTTGTTTTATTTAAATTTAAATCTTTCAGAGACTTTTCTTTTTTTTCTGGAAATGTGACTTATCTTGGTTTTTGGCTTGTCTTCCAGTTTCTTTTAAAAATTTCCTGGATTTAGTAGTAGAATCGTTAGGTCCCAAAGGAGGAAAAAAAACTTGCTCGTTCCAAAAAAACCCCGTGTTCAATCCAAAAACTTGTAGTCCCAAAAAGAAACCAAAAAAAAAGTTTGGTCCAAAAACAGTAAAAGTTCACATAAAGTAAATATAAGACAAAAATCTTATAAACTTCCAGATTTTGTGGTCTCTATTATTGAAGAAGAATATACAACAATAATAATATAATCTGTAAAAACAAATTAAAAATAGATTCTCTTTTTGTAATCGAGACTAAAAGAGCACCACAAACATCAGATAATTTATATTGTTATAAAAGATAAGATATGAAAATATACCGGTATAAGAAAAGAATTAAAAATAACAGTAAATAAAAGTTAAAACGTCGAAATAATTAATAATGATAACAGGGAACATAAGTGAAAATATAATACAATATAATTACTCTATAGTTCGAGGGGAAGAAAAGAAATTTTCATTAAGCGACACAGACGGTATAAAGGTTGACTGAAGAGGTAACGAGAGAGAATTGTTAACATGGTAGACATTTTATAGTCATACCAAAAGAAGAGGGAGAAATTAAGAAAGTATATCAAGCGAGTCTAAAATTAAAATATACTGAGCAGAGGAATAATGAAAATACAGGGAGACAAAGGAAAAAAAACGTAACAACCATCATAAATGTACCATTAGAAAATAATGTTAAAATTTTTTTTTAACTACAAGCGGTCACCAATTTGCAATTTATAAAAAATATTTCTTTTATAATTAAAATTATAATAAATATTATAATAAAATCAGTTGATAATGCGCAAGCTAGCATTGCCAAGATGAAATTTTATTTCACAAATTTAAAAATTTTAGACCCCCATTACTTATTTGTCTCAATAGGAAGTATGTTAGTTTTCAAATCGTCGTAGTAGAGACATACATATTTAGTATCACCTCAAGATGTGAGTTTGTATATGTTGTCAGTGTGAAATAGAATTAACAATATATCTATAAAATATTTATGTTATTGTTATTATACACGGCAGTCCAAACTATCAGTATATGACAAAAAAAAAATCAGGTAGGTAGAACTAAAAATAAATGTGGAATGATGTATCATAAGGATTAGTACACTGAGATGTTATGCGACAACGACAAAAAGAACAACATGTTAATCGAGCTACCCGGCAACAACAATTTTTTTACGTGACAGTTGCTTTGGTTATAAACAATAAAAAAGGCTCGCAAAATATGTAGTCTTATTGATAAAAGGTCAAAAAGATAGTTATCTTGTGTCAATTCGTACCTTAACAGTAAGTTCATACTATATCCCCGTTCTTTCGCTAGATCGATAATACGCTGAGTCTCTCTATTTTGTTTGTGTGCAATTTTGGATTTCTTCTGTGGCATAGTTATAGCTGCTGTTTTGAACAGCGGAAGCTTAATTCTACTAATAGTGTCAGGTCAGAAAGAGGTTTGGTTAAATTTTCAAATCTTTCCTTGCGAAATTGTTCGTATGCTTCACAACCAGTTTCAAATTTGTTTAAAAGAGCTTTGGTTACATCGGGTAGCGTCAGCTCCTGCGTGACAATATTCCGCAGTGGTTGATTTCCTTTCATAAATGGATTTACTTGCTGAGAAATATATTTAATTATATTTTTAATAACGAATTGTATTCGATCCGTTTTCCCTGGGTAATATTCATGATGGCTCTTCAGTTCATAATTATCATTTTTTACAAATGTTTTTTCTCTGTACAATTTAGAAATTGCTAGAATTTCGTGATACATAAGTTCCCTAGCGGCTACAAAATCCTTTTTACGAGTCGAACCAATAATTCCTGCAGTACTTTTCTTTGAGTGGTTAATGGTTTGCTCCAAAGCTTGATCGGTTCCAATGGGGACGTATTATATAATTTTTTTAAATTGGCACTTAAAAGTCTGTTATCAAATATGCCTAGAAAAAATATTTATAAATTTTTTAAACCTACATTTTATTTAAAAAAAAATAAATTACAAATATCTACATTATTTGATAATACTGTTCAGAGATGGCAGTCTATACGAACTGAATTCCTTATTAAATAGAGGCCAGATGTGAACATGAGAAAAGAAGAAAATTGTATTGTTTTCATTTTCGCCGTGAATAGCAGTACATCGAATTTACTTGTTTATATCGTAGATCGGAAAATAAAATAAACCATCTAATTTCTACACCTCGAACTTTGAAGAAAAAAATTAAGAAAAAAGACACTTTACTGTATAAATGAAACAGATTACCTGTCAATATTTTTATCGGAAAACATTTAAAGAAAAATCAGAAAATTTGGAAAAGAACGAAAAAATCAAACGCTTAAAATCGCAACAACAAAAAAGGCGCAGAAAAACAAAAGAAATCGAAAAATATAGCAAAAGAAAACACAAAAAATTTAAAAAAAATTAAAAATTCGAAATAATTGAAATAAATTGTAAAAAAATCTCAACAAAATTTCAAAAAAATGAGAAAAAAATCGCAAATAATCGTAAAAAATTAAAAGATAAAAATGAGAAAAAAATAGAAAATAATATTAGAAAAAAAAGAACAATGATGAAAAAATGTGAAATATGAGAAAAATCGACAAAAAAAAACGAAAAAGCAGACAAATGAGAACAAGACGAGAAAAAATTTTAACAACCAAAAAAAGAACAACCAAAACACCAGAATAATTGTAACGATAAAAAAATGAAAAAAATCGAATGAATAAAAAAAAAATCGCAACAAAATTCAAGAAAATGGCAAAAAAATCGCAAATAAACAGAGGAATAAGGAAAAAATGAGAAAACAAAAATGAGGCAAAATTAGAAAAACTCGAAAAAAAAACCCAAAAAAACAAAAAATCAAAAAATGAGAAAAAAAACGAAAAACTATTAAAAAACTCTTTGTCTCTTCCAAAAATAAGAGAAGAAAGTCGCAAATTATCGCAAAAAATAAAGGAATAAGAAAAAATTAGAAACAAAAAACAACAATTATGAAAAAATGAGGAGCGATGAGAAAAAATCGAAAAAAAAAACAGAAAAATGTGAAAAAGACGAGAAAATATTTTAACAACCCAAAAAATTACAAAAAAATCGGAGTAATAAGAAAAACAGAAATCAAATTTAAACAAAAATATTAAAAAAATGAAACATAAAATTGTAAAATACGGAAAAAACGGAAAGACCAACCAAGCGCTCTAAAAATAGCAAAAAAAAAAACGATGTAAAACAACGAAAAAAAAAACACAAAGAACAACGAAAAAATCAGAAAAAATTGTAACGAAAAAAAAAAATTAAAAAAATCGAATGAAGTAAACAAATCGAAACAAAATTCGAAGAAAATGGCAGAAAAATCGCAAATAATCACAAAAAGTCAGAGAAATAAGAAAAAATAAGAATACAAAATAAAAAAAACCAAAACAATAGGAAAAAATGAGGAAAAATTAGAAAACAAAACCAAAAAAAAATAAAAAAAAAACAAAAATCAGAAAAATGCCAAAAAACGAGAAAATATAAAAAACTTTCTCTCCCTATAAAATAACTATAAATAATATAAAATAAAATAAATGAGACAAAACTCATATTGTGGAAAGAGACGGAGTCGCTTCTAGAGGGCATAACACTTTTTTATTACGTGACGTTTTGTGCCGGTTAAATTCTACCACATTGTTCCCAAAAAAATATCCATTTTGAAAAAATGTACCGGACTGAAAAAAGTTACCGAAACCTTTGTTTTCTTATTAATTTTCTGAAGTATCTGTTTTTATGGTTTTATTTTGTGTTTGTTAAATATTTTAATTAACTAGTTGTAAAATTTTTTTGGCCTTTTTTAACCAACATGGAAGACAAAAAAGGAAAAACGAGACAGGCTAATTTTTCTGAAAAAGAGGATCACATATTAATAAGCTTGGTTAAAAAATTTAAATATGAAATAGAGTGCAAAAAAACGGACACCAATACAAATAAAATTAAAAATGAGGCATGGATAAAACTAGCCCAACATTTTAATTCCATATCTGGAGGTTCATATAGAGATGACAAGGGCATTAAAAATAGATATGAGAATATTAAAAAAAGGACAAAACAGAAGTTTGCAGATCAAAAAAAATATATCACTGGAACTGGAGGTGGACCAGCCAAAGATATTGTCATTATTACTGTGGAGAATGATTTGCAAGAAATTATTGGCACCCAACTCACAGGGAGCAACTCTGAGTTTGATGATGATGTTGTCGCTGGTGAGTAAAGAAAAAGTATTAACTTATTGTATAAACAATCATTTGCTTTTTTTTTAGAAAATATAATTATCTCTGTTGACAATTATATGTCCAATGGTCAGTATACAAAGTTGATTTATATACATTCTTAAAAAGTTCTTTTGGTTTTACCTGCAGCTATAAGAAATGCTGGAAAAAGAATTATTTTAATTTTGACAGGTTTTTTTTATTGTAAATGTTGTTACAGAAGCTTCACAAAAGAACGTAGAAATCATTCTCCCAGAAAATGATGACATGCCTACAATTTTAACTAAATCTGAACAACCTGGAACAAGTTTAGATTGGTCCACATACACCCCCTCCATGTTAAGAGCCCCAAAAAATGTAGTACTGCTAGCAGAAAACAAAGGTAGGTAATTCAATTTTAATTGGAAAAAGTACTTGATATCTATTTTGAATATTTATAAGTTTAATTAAATGTGGCTAAATAATTTTAGGAGACCTAACACCAACACGCAGCAAAAAAAAATGATGCCTTAAAAAATAAATTGGAGGAGTGGGCATTAAATAAAACAAAATTTACAGATATTCAACAACAATGAGGAACGGCTTGAATTGTTGAAATTAGAAAAACGTATCCTGCTCAAAAAGCTAACATAAAATAAATAATAAATAACAAATAAATTATTTTATATTGTTTTTATTTCTAGAAATATATGATACAAAATAAACCTATATACACATATTATATACAGGGTGGCCAACTAAGAATGCGAGGTACTGTATCTGGGAACCTAGCCATCGTAGAGGGTTGCGGCAAAAAAAGTTATGACTAAAACGGCCAAAAGAAAAATCTGGAAAATATATAATCTTGAATCTAAAAAAGTTATGTTTCTGTGAAATTCGCTATATTAATCTAACAAAAAAATACTTGATCTTTAAAGTCGAGAATAATCTGAATATTTTTTGTTTGACAATTTTTGCTGTATCTCTAAAAATAAACTGGGGGGGGGGGGGTATTCAAAGGTTTCCGTATAAAACACCATGTATCTTCAAAACGGCTGAGCCGATTTTAACCAACTTGGGCTGATTGAAAAGAGCTATTCTTGGACTACAAATGTTACTGAACTCGGTTTGGTACAACCGGCCCTTAGAAGATTATTGCCAGAAGTTCTCGATAAATAAACATTCTAGAGATCCATCGCTGGATGGAACCTGCTAAAGTCACTCTTCCTTAGATCGAATTTGCTAATTACTCTGCATATACAATGAGTACATTGTAAATTGTAGTGAATAAATAAAAAAAATATTAAGTCATCTCTGGAAAATTAAAAAAATATATATAAACATATTTTCTACGTCTCTGTCTTTTTTATGCGTTCCCACGGTATTGTACTTATACGTCGAGGGGTATATTTCTCTTTTTTGTTTTCTAGATGGACTAAAATGAAGAATTTGAAGTAATGGTAACGGCAAACGGCCTGGCCGTGTGGAGACGCGCGGCAGCATTTTGGAGTGAGAAAGGTTATAAAGCGGATCGGGGATGGAAAAATAAATCTGAATTACGGCAAAAGTTCTTATTTCTGCACCGCACCACGACGCGACGCTAACTTAGATAAAAATTTATGTAAATCTTTGAATGAGCACCCAAGACACCAAAAAGGCCGCTTTTGAATGCAGGACTCGTCCGGACGAGTTTTTATTTTTTCTTGCATTGCAATGCTATATAATTTTATATTTGATACATTTTTAAATGATATTTTTTTTATTGACCTTAATTTTTCTAGGAATTTTCTCATGAATAATAATTTATCAAAAAATTACTTAAATAGAGGACTGTCAAGTATCTTAATTCCATGATATGTGCACTGAAATTAAGGAAGAAATCGACCAGTTCGTTAGCCTGCACGCTCTCTTGACTTAACCCTTAACGACTATTTTTATGATATTACTAAACTTTACCAAAAAAAATAAAGAAACTGATATATGCAAATAAAAATAACGTCAATGTTCTAATGGATGGTATTAGAAGGGTGTTTGAAAATTCTCGATTTTCATAAAACTTTTTCTCTTTTGGTAAAACTAAATAACTTGAAAAAGTATAATAATTGTAATACGATTATAAAAAATAATTAAGTACTTGTGATGATTTTGGTCCCTTTTATTTACAAGTTCTTATCATTTTTGTGATTGATAGAGATTTTTATATTATTAAATTAATTTATCAGTTATCAGCATTATCGATAACATATTTATATCGCTACGATAGATAATCTGATGAGTTCATTAGTAAAAATCGTTTAAATTCATTGTTTGCTAAATATAGTGCTGTTTTTTTAGTTATATGTGTATAAATTATTTCCTAAAGTGTGAGTTATGCATTTGGTCTAAGTAAGTATTGCTTAAATTTTACTTTTATCGAAAAATTTCTGCGCGATAATAAAAATAAGGCGCAAAATAATTTATATATAGAAAGTGAACGTTACATTTATTAGGAAATTTTGTGCTTTAAATTTAATTATAAACGATTAATTCATATATAAAGTTGAAAAATTATTTAATTTCATGTCGAAAAAAATATTTTTCTGTTACCACTTCAGAAAATGTGTTTTTCCTATCAATTTTTAGCTCGGAAAGTTCGTCTTTGTCGCTCTAGACTGGAAAATTGTAACTGCCTATCAAAATGGCATAAATGCTCTGTATAATTTTACCGAGTGCTTATGTCAAAAATTGCATTAAATATCACAATTACCATGACATTACCATTGTTTTTGTAAGTGGAAAAACTGTAGATTTGGAGACCCAAACTAAAAACTGGAAAGATTTTCAAAAAACTGTAAATCTACAGTTAAAACTGTAGAGTTGGCTACACTGCATGATACGTAAATAACTATTCTTGTTAACATTATATACCGGGTGTAAATGGATCATGGGCCACCTCTATAACTTTTAAACGGGTTAATAGATTTATACCATCTCGATTATAATACAGCTATTTTTTGATTTATTTAAATAGAAATCCAATATGGCCGACATTCGGTCTGACCTGAAATGTCATGAAAATTAGAAATTCAAATGGAACACCCGGTACATTTCTACATATTTGGATTATACGTCTTCAAATACGTATAGGTCGACTGTCAAATGTCACTTGAGAATCCATTTTTGTTTTATTTTTTATTTTATTTTTTATCTATAGTAGGGTCATGATTTGGTCTACATTACTTATAATTAAATAAAAAGTCTAAATTATTTAGATTTAATTCAGCAAATACAGTTTTTAACTAAAAGTCAATTTTTTTAAATGAAACGTAGATGGGTCACGCAGTAGTAAAAATTGTTCAGTCAATTACCATTAAAATGATGTACCTAACAAATCTTTTTTTATTAAATAAAGGAGAAATGTTATTTTTTATTAATTTCGATACAAAATTTTCCTGAACACATCCCTGTTAAAAAACCCAAATAAAGGAAATTGACATCATATTTTAAATATAGATAATTATTAAGAAACAAAAATATATAATTTACAAGATTTAGACCATTTAGGTAATTTTAGCTTGAATATAATACATTTAGACCAAGTCCGACACTTTGGAGACCCCTCCACTTTTCTAAAGCCAGGCTCCTAGTGGTCGGGGGAAGCCATGAATCCACATTTTTAAAGACCCCGAATTCAAAAAACTCAAAAACATTTTTAAGGACCCCGAATATCTTTAAGGACCCCGAATTCAAAGAACCCCCGAATTCCAGGACCCCCAATTGCAGGACTCCAGAATTTAAAGGACCCTCGAATTCAAAGGACCCCAAATTTTAGGATTCCCGAATACTTTTAAGGACCCCCAATTTCAGTATACCCGAATATTTTTAAGGACCTCCAATTTCAGAACTTCCGAATATTTTAAGGATTCCCGAATATATTTAAAGTGGGAGGGAAGGAGTCAAAATATATCTATTTTTTATTAGATCGGCCCATGTACAAATTATTGGGACCTCTAATAACCTAATAACCCTTAGCGTACGTAAAAATATTTTGGGCGCGAAAGTACAAAAACTTTGACTCCTTCCCTCCTATCTTAAAAATCTGATGTGGCCAGCACATGACCTCTCGCCATTTTTGAATCAAAAATTTACAGGTTGACACAAAAAAGTATGAAAAAAAATTATATTTTTGTAAATCTGGCAACAATGGCAAAAGTTTAGAAAATTTTAATGAGATGAAAATAAACTGTAGGGTATACAAAATATATGTGTAAAACTTTATTGCCGTTTTGTATAATAATGGCGTCATCACCCATAGCAACTGCCACTTCCGGTTGTGCGATTGGCACCAAAATCTAATCAGATCTAATCTAGGGTATCAGAAGCCTGTATGCAAAATTTCAAATTTTTTTATTCAGTAGTTTTTGAGTTATCGTTACTACAACATCCATCCAAACACACACACACACACACACACACACACACACACACACACACTAACACACTAACACACACACACACACACACTAACACACACACACACAGACATCATCGCGAAAATATTAAAATCGTATTCTAGGGACCCCAAAACGTGTTTATCCATTGAAAACTGACTAACCAATTTTTAGCATGATTCCTATACCTCTCTTATCTGAAGGGCGAGAGGTAAAAAGATTCGGGGGTCTTAAAATTCGGGCTTCCTGAAATTGGGGGGTCCTGAAATTGATGATCCTAAAATTGGTGATCCTGAATTAGGGATTCGTGAAATTGGGGGTTCTGAAATTGAGGGTCCTGAAATTGGTGATCCTGAATTAGAGATTCGTGAAATTGGGGGTCCTGAAATTGAAGGTCCTGAAATTAGGGGTCCTTTTAATTTGGGGGTTCTTAACAATATGAAGGGCGTGGCTTCTTCCGCCATTTAGAAAAGTGGAGGGAGTCTACAAAATGTTGGAATTCCTAATATTATGGATGGATAAAAAAAAATCAAACATAAAAAAAACTGGCGTCTTAAGTGACATTTGACAGTCTAACCGTACGTATTTGAAATTGGAAAATCCAAATATGAAGAAATGTACCAGGTGGTCTATTTGAATTTTCAATGTTTATGTAAAAAAATCAAAAAATAGCTCTATTTTAATAAACCGAAATTTGGTATAAATCCATTAACCCGTTTAAAAGTGGTCCATGAAAAATATGAACGAGGTGTCATTAGATTCAGAATAGCGTCTGATGATTTGCAAAAATTGCAAAAGCTATAGACAATTAACTGAAAATTAAAAATGGGTTTTGGTTTTTTACAAATATCTCAAAAACTATTTGACATTTTTCAAAATTGAAAAAGAAGGGGAGGAACTTTACCAAAAAATAAAACTATTAATCAAGCTTTTTAATTTTTAAACTTAAGTAAATTGTTATTAACAAAGTGAAAAATAACATTTTTTTAATTTTTCCAGCGGGAATCTCTTCTTAGAGCTTTTAAAAATAGGTCCAAAAAAGGAAACAAAATTCAGATTTGTTATTTAATAATTATCGCACTTACAATGTTTATGTTTAAGTAGGAAAAAATTGGTAATTAAATAATACATAATTAATAGAAAAATGGCAATAAAAATTTTTTGTCCACGGATTCTTATTCATAAATCTATCTAGTAGATGCCTCAATTTTTTCAATTCTTAATTTTCATATTTAATAAGATTAAATAATATTTATTTATTAAAGGTCCAAAGTGGGCAGCACTTACGCAAGCCAGAGGCCCCGTTTTCGGCTCTATTTTCAATTATCTGGGAAAATTTGAAAAAATATTTTTCAAATTAGAAAAATGTCAAATAGTTTTTGAGATATTTGAAATGGATTAACTTCGCCAGTGGTCGGACAATTTTTTTAAACACGAATTTTATAAGCTCGTTAAAATGCATTTTTAGATACTATTTACTTTAGATAAAAAGCTTTAGATTACTTGAAATACTTACTATAGATGACAATAAAAATTTAATAAAATAAACTTCCTTAATTAGTTTTAAAAAAATTGTTAATTTTGATAATAGTCTAACAGTAGAATCCAGTAGTGGTCGGATATGGTTATTTTTAACAGATCTATACTAAAATATGTTTTCTATTAAAAATATACAGCAAGACGAAAAACATTCTAATATAAATTTTGTAATATAAAAACGACAAAAAGAAAAGTTCTTTTTTAATCTAAAACTAAAACATTACAGAAATTAATATTTATACCAGATTATTCTTTTATTAGCCATAATTAAAATTAAAAAATTTAGAATGCCCAATTATTTTAAATATTAAGAACAATCAATTTCTATTTTAAATTAAACTTAGCAAAATTATTAACTTATAACAGGCAAAAAGCTCTCTATCTTTTGATTGGTAAAATTTTTGACATCTATCAACTTAGTAAGACAACTTCAGAAAATTATAAAGGTATCTTATTAGTAATTTGCCACTTTTTTACCGTTAATTAGTTGTGGAAAAATAAATTTTGCCGCTCTTTTTTTCCCAAAAATTCAATGTCTTTCTAACTTGATATCAAGTTAGCAAGACAACTGCGTAAATAATGACGATATCACAAAAAATAATAGCTGGATAATTTGCCGCTTTTTTGCCGTTAATTAGAGGTAAAAAAGAATTTTGCCGCTCTTTTTTTATTAAAAATTAAACGTCTTGCTAACTTGCGTAAATAATTACGATATTAAAAAACTAAAAGCTGGAGAATTTGCTGCTTTTTGCCGTTAATTAATTGTGAAAAAAAATTTGCCGCCCTTTTTTATTAAATATTTAACATCTCGCTAACTTAGTATCAAATTAGCAAGAAAACTGCGTGAAAATGACGATATTAAAACCTGAAAGCTGGAGAATTTGCCGCATTTTTGCCATTCATTAGTTATGGGAAAAATGTTTGCCTTTATTTTTTTTGATATCAAGTTAGCTACACAACTGTGTAAATAATGAACATATCAAAAAAATAAAAGCTGGAGAATTTGCCGCTTTTTTGTCGCTAAAGATTTGTGGAAACAAAAAAATTGTCACCTGTTTTTTATAAACAATTTGCAGGATTTTTATATACCAACTTCAAATTTAAGAAAACAAAAAAATTTACCTAATGCGGCTTTACAAAAGTTGGCCTTTAAATTTAATTTTTTTAAAAATCTATTTTCAGAAACAAATTCTGAATGAAAATGACTAAAGGTTGATGGTGCTAAATTTTTAAGTTTCCATCTTTTTTTTTTGTCTTTGGGAATAAATATAAAAAATTATTTCAATTAATAACAAGTACCGGTAGGTGGCAAAAAGAGGGGGCCGGAGTTCCGGGGGTGAAGTCCAGAGGAAAATGCGCTAAAAAGCGGCAAATTCTCCAGATTTTAGTTTTTTGATATTGTCATTATTTACGCAATTGTCTTGCTAATTTAATAATAAGTTAGCAAGATAATTAATTTATAATAAAAAAAAAGAGCGGCAAATGTTTTTTCCACAAATAATTTACGACAAAAAAGCGGCAAATTCTCCAGCTATTAGTGTTTTGATATCGTCATTATTTCCCCCGTTGTTTTGCTAACTTGATATCAAGTTAGCAAGATGTTTAATTTTTAATAAAAAAAGGAGCGGCAATTTTTTTTTCCACAACTAATTAACGGCAAAAAGCGGCAAATTCTCCAGCTTTCAGTTTTTTGGTATCGTCATTGTTTAGGCAGTTAGCAAGACATTAAATTTTTGGTAAAAAAAAGAGCGGCAATTTTTTTTTCCACAACTAATTTACAGCAAAAAAACGGCAAATTACTGATAAGATACCGTTGTAATTTTCCGAAGTTGTCTTGCTAAGTTGATAGACGTAGATTTTTGAGTGTGTAAAATTCTAAGCTGAGATCAAAATTTCAAAATTAAAAAAATGCTACATACATACAGAATTCAGTAAGTGTTTTAAAGTTCGTCGAAAATGGGGAAATAAAAAAAATTAATTTTTACAAATATTAAATTACAACTGTTAACGGAATTAGTTTAGACAAATTTGAATTTGTAAGAATAATATTCGAGTACGGAAAAAAGCATTCTTGCTCATTTTTTTTTCAAATTTAACTGAGGTAAAATGCATCCTTGCTTCTTTTTATTCAAATTCAACTGTGGAAAAATGTATTCATGCTTTTTTCTTAATTCATGTGTGATTTTTTCTAGGCCTAATTTTCGTGAAAAAATTTGCACTTTATATGTGTTTTTTCCATACTTTCGTTTTCATTGGAAGAATTTTAGGAAAAAACTACCCTGTTGGGCATTTCTATATCATTTTTCCCGGATTTTCTGCGGAAAAACACTTTTCGACGTTTATTTCTTTGATTTTCTGGAGTTTTTCGTGAATCTTCCTTCACTTTTTCCGGATCTGTTCCAACAGTGATTCTATAATTGTACCTAAATTATTTTCTCCTAACTCTCGCGATGAAACCCTCTTGTGAAATAGGTTGTATACAAGGGCGTAGAAAACTTTTTTTCCTGTGGGCGATGGTAATTTTTACCTCGGAGGGGGGGTAATCAACCATTTAAACATAATTTTGTCTAAATAGTCTTCCCATTCCTCTATATAATCAGCTTATTTTTCGACCTCCGAAAAAAAATATTGAAATTTGTTCGACCCTTTCGAAAATCTGCTTTTTGTTTCTTGGATCTGGCCCTTTGGGGGATATACAGTGTGACTCAAATGGTATACAGGGGCGGGCAGAAAATAGGAATTTTGACCAAGAGTAAAGTACCCTTATTTTTGTAATTATTATATTCGTTTTTATTTCAATTTTAAAAAGTTTAATCTTGTTTAGTTTATGTTTGATTTTACACCTTTAAGATTAATAACCATTATTTTGTATTTTTTTTTTGTTTTTTTATTTTAATTTTCAATGCTTCATTTTGTTTAGTTAATTATTTACATTTTGGTACTAAAAACATTTGGGTATCATTTTTTTACCCATTTTATTCAATTAAATCATAATGGTAGTTTTTATGTACCTGTCTACAGGGTGAAATTTCAACTTTGCACCAAGAAAAAACAAAAAATCATAGAAATTTAAAAAAAGAGGCCGAGAATGGTGTGAAAATAACGAAAAAAACTAAATTTTTTTAACCAAAATGTATTATAGTGATTGAAGGAAGGCCCCCAAAGTGCATCCGAAATCGTATTATTTTGAGCTAGGCAAAAAACATAAAAAATGGATTTTTTGCGTAGGAAGCTGTGATTTTTAAATCTGAGTGTAATTTTTAATTCTTAACAACTTTCCTAAATAAATTTTTTTGATATCGTCAAAAATAAGGGTACTTTACTCTTGGTCAAAATTCCTAATTTTTGGCCGCTCCTGTATACCATTTAGAAATTTGAAAGTTTGACGCTTCAAATAGCATTTTTACTCAATGCATCAACTTTTATCAAGAAAAAAATTTTCTGTCAAATGAATAAAAAAAAATTTTTCCCATATGGTGCAGACTTTTTGAGTCGCACTGTATATGTTAACTAAAAATTTTGCCTAAATAGTCCTTCCATTTCTCTATGTAATCAGCTAAGAAACAAAAAAATATAAACAAATTAGAGCAGATATAATATAAACCGAGAAAATTTGTATGAATAGACCCCAAATCGGCTGAATGAATTTGTAAAATTTTTTGACCGTGGTAGAAAAGTGCAGCTTGAAGCTGGCCGACCGGGAGCCAAGATTACCTCGGTATAAGCTTGAGGAGACCGGGCAGTTGGACCACGAATACCTGTATTAATCCTTTTTTGAAAAAGGTGAAGTTAAGCCTATCCTTCAGTTCGACCAGGATAAAATTTTATTTTCTAATAGATTTAATGGAATTCTTCGAAGATAATTACAATATCATATCACGCTTGTGAATCATTTCATTCTCATTTTAATTCTAATTTTTATAGTTCTCGCCCAAGTTTGTTTAATTTTGTAAATATTTTAATAAACTTTAAAGCAGAAAAATATATTAAAATCAGAAGAAATAAAACTCCAAGACAAGTACCACAATATAATTAAAACAAAAGCGGTTTAGTGGGCAACTAGTTTCGGCTTATGAGCCATCCTCAGGCATAGAAACAAATTACCCGGTGTGTAACATACAATATTAAACAATACAAATTTTAAAAAACTTACCATATTTAGTAAAAAACAATTAATTGTAATAAAAAACATTTTGTAAACAATTTACATGTTAATGAGGGTGAGCAGTAGAGTAGGTACATGAAGAAAAATTATTTTAGGAACGAAATTTTTTTAAATTAATGATAAATTAAAATTGGAACTGTTGTCCTGCGGACCGGTAATAATGAGTCCAAAAATTCTTGGACCATAGTAAAGGAAAAATAAATTCCGTAAAATGTTCCACCAAAAAACTATAAAGTGCAACAGAGAAAAAAAAATGATTTTATTAATGCTAAGATAGCAGAATATAGAAATGGCCTTTAAGTAAATAGTAATTGTTTTAATTCTTAGAATACACCCTTAATCCGCTCGAAGAGCGGTCGTGGTCCAACTGATCGGTGTACCTGGCCCGTGGTCCAACTGTCCGACTTGTAATTCTTCTAACAAACGGATTAGAAAGTGGTTCCTAAGCCCATCAAATTGCAGGTTCAACCCACTGTGCGACGCGTGGCAAGTTAGAAAACAAGAGAATATGTTACTTGTCAATTAAATTTGATCCAACCTATTTTTTGATCGTATAAAACAAACAAAATATACAACTTATAAAAATGAAACTAACGTCACTTAAAAGATAATTAAAAATACTAAAAGGCAGATTTTTATATAAATTTTTGCAAAATAATTGTAAATTTGACGGAAGGGAGAGACCAAGATGGCGAAAAACAAAAATCTCCATGTTTCATGCCTCTCCCTAGTCTCACGTCCACATTTTTTTATCTAAAATTATGAAAAAAATCGTCCCTAAAGTCTCGTTTCTTGTCTTTTAAATGACGTTAAATATGTTTAGATAAAGTTACTAGTTTAATATTTATACGGTTTAGAAGAAATTTAAAAACCTTATTTAATCAAATAATTGCTCTTATGGCGAAATAATCAGGTAAAAAAAAATATTTCTGAGGAAATTTAAAAAAATATCTTAACCCAGGTCACAAATTAAACCCGGATTTATTATCTAAAAACAGTTCTGAATTAATTTTTTTATGGGAAGTAAGTGGGCAAATGAATTAAAAAAGTTTGATCGTATAAAACAAACAAAATATACAACTTATAAAAATGAAACTAACGTCACTTAAAAGATAATTAAAAATACTAAAAGGTAGATTTTTATATAAATTTTTGCAAAATAATTGTAAATTTGACGGAAGGGAGAGACCAAGATGGCGAAAAACAAAAATCTCCATGTTTCATGCCTCTCCCTAGTCTCACGTCCACATTTTTTTATCTAAAATTATGAAAAAAATCGTCCCTAAAGTCTTGTTTCTTGTCTTTTAAATGACGTTAAATATGTTTAGATAAAGTTACTAGTTTAATATTTATACGGTTTAGAAGAAATTTAAAAACCTTATTTAATCAAATAATTGCTCTTATGGCGAAATAATCAGGTAAAAAAAAATATTTCTGAGGAAATTTAAAAAAATATCTTAACCCAGGTCACAAATTAAACCCGGATTTATTATCTAAAAACAGTTCTGAATTAATTTTTTTATGGGAAGTAAGTGGGCAAATGAATTAAAAAAGTTTGATCGTATAAAACAAACAAAATATACAACTTATAAAAATGAAACTAACGTCACTTAAAAGATAATTAAAAATACTAAAAGGTAGATTTTTATATAAATTTTTGCAAAATAATTGTAAATTTGACGGAAGGGAGAGACCAATATGTCGAAAAACAAAAATCTCCATGTTTCATGTCTCTCCCTACTCTCACGTCTATATTTGTTTATCTAAAATTATAAAAAAATTCATCCTTATAGACTTTTTTGTTATCTTTTAAATGACTGTAAATATGTTTTAATAAACTTAATAGTTTATTTTTTATACGGTTTAGAAGAATTTAAAAAACCTTATTTGATCAAATAATTGCTCTTATGGCGAAATAATCAGGTAAAAAAATATATTTCTGAGGAAATTTAAAAAAATATCTTAACCCAGGTCACAAATTAAAACCGGATTTATTATCTAAAAACAGTCCTGAATTAAGGCAGTTCTACCGCTTTTCGTTACATCAAAGTTGAGAGGTACCTCATCCATTTCATAAAATAACTCTGCACGTAACCTCTCCTTGTTGCCTGTAACGACGATTGTACGTGATAGTAACTCCCTCTTCTTTTTTCGCAGTGCAAATGAAACATCTTTCTCTCTCGTTATTTATGTACCCTTAAGATACGGTCGATACGGACTGGCCAAATTTGTATATTGAATTGAATGAATGTTTCATTTAAATTTTTGTAAATACGACTTGGCAACAAAAGTACCTTCTTCCCAGCTCAGGCTCAGGCCCCAAGTTGCAGCTCTCAATCGTCGCGTCTCATCAAACCAATGGGAAGCGGAGTTGCCGAATTGTAATATTTGTCAGTGCTATACCTTAATTCATATATGGAATAAAATGCGTTTTGCAATTTCAATATTATTAGAAATCGATTCGCTGTGTTTTCTTCCTTTTGAAACATTTCATAAAATTTTAGGCTGTTTTCGCGCGGTACACTATTTTAGCTCTTCCCTTATATCTTAGCTATTTATCATCGGTAACATTTTATTTTTTGCTGAGAGATTCAAAATAAAAACCCTAACAATCTCTAGTTTTTAAATTTTTTTTAACATCCTAGTTTTTTAAATAAAAATTAAAAATTAATAATAAATTTTATCAATTTGCAGATATCAAATTTTGGAAAACTAGAGATGGTAGCTAATTTTTTTTCTAATTTTTTTTTTATTTACAAGTTTTTCCTAAAATCAAAAATGAATGGAGTTTTGTGGGCAGGCGTTTTCCAAAAATATTTTTATTTGAAACTCGTGAAACTATTATTAGAAATCGATTCGCTGTGTTTTTTTCCTTTTGTAACATTTTATAAAATTTAAGGTCGTAGCTTGGAAGAAGTAAGCATAAATTATTTGTAAATGTAATTTGTTTATTTTTTGGGTTTTTGTGGTATTAAATTGGTTTTACAGGTCGAAATAAATTAAATACTTTAAATAAAAAAAAACTATTTTTAATGAAAAAAAAAACATTTTATTTCACATAAAGAAACTAAATTAGATACGTTTTACAATTTCATTTAATAAATATTTAGTGGTAATGGTTTAGTCATTGGTTGAATTATATTAATAAACATTCAGTTTTAATTTTATGATCATCTCACTTGATAATAATTAAGAGATCGAAAAAATTTCAATATCAATTTTTGTTAATCTAAATGTATCAATGACTCATTGAACATTTAAAATCTTTAATCACATTTATTGAATTAAGATAATAGTAGATAATCTTAATTTTTAATCGTTTTTTTTTATTTATCATTGTACTGTTCACTTGTCGGTAAAATACAAATATACGTAAATATAAATAACTATGATATTTTTTTTTCAGGTATGGAAACTTATAAATTTACATTTAGAGCGGTTATTTTCGCTGTATTGGTTTTAAGTAAGTAAATATTTACACAAAGTGTTAAAATACCTATACCATAAGCTATTTTGCCACTCACCTTTATTTGTGCATTATTTTTCATTACATATAATAAGCGTTATTGATTTTAGTTAGAATAAGAAATTAACATCTTGTCATAGTTGTGAAATTATTATTATTAATTTGAACACAAATATAAATTAAATATTGTCAACATGGTAAAACTGGTTGTAAATCTACTATATCTTTTAATTTAGTTTTCTTCTTTAGCATAGTCCGAACTGTCCCTTTTATTATAATACTGTAGAAATACTAATGTTGTACATTTTGCTTAGCCACTGGTTTAACGAGACGCTAAAAAGCGTGAAATGGAGTATAACATATATAAATGGCAAGAAAGTACTATGTTAGCCACAAATAAATAAATAAATTAATAAATTCTTTATTCATCTGTTAAAATTTACAATTTTACATGATACATATAAAAAGGTACATTTTGTGAGACTTGTCAAAGAAAGAAAGAAATAGAGCAACATACATATATATGTAAACTTACATTTAAAATATGCATCTTAAAACACAATAACAGGTCTAAAAAAAATATATATAAATCTAAAATTAAATTAAAATTAAATGAGTTGAGATGAAATCCCCACGAATTCTTCTACAGAATAAAAGGCATTTGCGGATAGGTAATTAAAAAGTTTGGTTTTAAAAATATTATAACTACTATTTCCTAAAAGCA
This sequence comes from Neocrepidodera transversa, assembly GCA_963243735.1. Classification (NCBI taxonomy): domain Eukaryota; kingdom Metazoa; phylum Arthropoda; class Insecta; order Coleoptera; family Chrysomelidae; genus Neocrepidodera; species Neocrepidodera transversa. The sequence goes on along the minus strand of OY725346.1, from coordinate 7,724,482 downwards.
TAATTGTATGATTGAAGTAGATGATGCCCTGATAACCCCCAGAGTCTTGTGCTTCTTCGCGTGTTATGTTCATGAATCATGTTGTTTCTTCTACATTGAGATTCTTTTGTTTTATTGTTTAATGTAGTCAAATATATATAGAGACTTGGTAGTGTTAATATTGATAAGGATTTAAATAAATTCTTATATGATAGTGAGAGCCAGTTATACATCTCACTATTTCCTTCTGTATTCTGAATACTTTGAATTTATGTGCAGAGTTTCCCCAAAAGGTCAGTCCTTAGCTTAGTAATGACTGTACCAGTCCAAAATAGGCTAATTTTAATACCTGCAGAGAGGTTGTGTTGTATAGTTGTCTAAAGATGAAACAGAAACTGCTCATTCTTGAGATCACTTTGTCAATATGCCCTTCCCATGTAAGCTTCTGGAACTTCCATCTTAATATGTGCAGGCTGTGATATCGTCGAATCTATGCTAACTATTTGATGTCTGTTTCTTAAATAACCAGCAATCCAGTCGCTGGTCACTCCTCTAACTCCCATTCTATACAGCTTTTCCATGAGTAGATCATGATTGACCGTGTCAAATGCTCTAGACAGGTCATAAAATATAGCAACTGGGCACTGCTTTCCATTCAAATTGTCAATTATACTATTGCAAAGTTCATCTATTTCTGTTGCTGTTGCTGTTGATTTTTTCTTTCTAAAGCCATGTTGGCAATTAGTTATTAAATTATACTGTGAAGTAAAGTTGTTAAGCCTTGTATAAAAGGCATAGTCGATAACTTTTGCAAGATGGGACTGCAGACATAAATTTTTATAATTGCTTACCTCCTGCTTTGATCCTTTGTTTTTGAAAATAGGCACAGATTTAGATGCCTTCAGCTTTTCAGGGTACTTCCCTGAGAGAAAAACTGATCCACTATATGTGACAGTGGTGCGCATATTATGTCATTTGCTGCTTTTAATGTTCTTCCATCAATTTCATCTATCCCAGGAGTAAATTTCTTTGTTACTTTGTTAACGATGTTTTGAATCTCAATAACTAGCTATCGATTGCTGAAAACAGAGTTCCAAAATTCGAAACTGTTCTCGAGTTATCGCTGTGACAGACGGACCGACAGACAGACGGACAGACATTGTAAAGTCAATAAGTACCTTCGCTTGCTTCGCTACATAATAATGGTTGAATTGTATTTAAAAAAACTGGTGCGTTACGGTCATTAGAATTGGAACTTTACAAATAAATGGATATGAAATTGCTACGGAGTCCCTTTAATACCTGGACGACCGAACTTTTCTCTTTGCCTATTTTTACTATGTTTCCTCATTTTTCACTATTTTCCCATATCTTTTGCTGTTTTATCTAATTTTTCTATTTTTTATCTATTTTTTTCCTATTTTTCCTTATGTTCTCCTATTTTGCACCATTTCCCACGTGCTTCCATATTTTTCTCTAATTTGTCTGTTTTTCCTATTTTTTTTTCTTGCTTTTCTATTTTTCCCTTTTGTTTCCCAAATTTCCCTATTTTTCGCTATTTGCCCTATTTTTCAATATTTTTTCAGTATTATTCCCAAATTTTCTTATTTTTCACTATCTTGCCCTATTTTTTCTTACTTTTCCAAAGATTTCACTATTTTTCCTTATTTTTTACTATTTTCCCATATGCTTCCCTATGTTTCTCTAATCTCTCTATTTTTCGTTATTTATTATTACTATTCTTTCCAAATTTCACCATTCTTTCCTATTTTTCACTATTTTTCCCAAATTTACCTATTTTGGCATTTTTTCCCTATTTTTCCCAATATTTATCCCTATTGTTTTCTATTTTTTCATAATTTCCCTTTTTTCCTTCTTTTCTCTTTCCCCTACTTTATTCCTATAATTCCTATTTGTCCCTATTTGTACTTATTTTTACCTTTTTCCCCATTTTCCTCTTTTTTGCCTTTTTATAGTTATTGTTCCTATTTCTTTCTATATTTCCGGTTTTCCATTATTTTTTCCCATTTTCTTTTTTTTTCCTATTTGTCCATATTTGTACTTATCTTTCGCTTTTTGTCCAATTCTCCCTATTTTCTCCAATTTTCCTATTTTCCCTACTTTTTCCAATTTTTGCAATGATTTATATACCACTTCGAAACTTTTGCATATTTTTCTAGACATCATTCTTAATCCAACGAGCCATCATTCATATTTTTACGAGCATTATCAAGAATTTTGAACTTGTAAACTAGTCTCTAGACTACTATAATAGATCGTGGCCTTGCGTTTTTATATACATATTAATACTATTATAATTTTTTAAATTCAAATATTTTTTTTAGGAATTCAATGTTCTATCCCTATAATACAAGTTTCTAATGAAATCATTGTCACTAATATTGGAGATGGATATACGGTAACAATGGATGAAAATAACCACAATTTTACTGAACCTTTAGCACTTTTTAAAATAGATGTAGAAAACTGTAAGTATTCTAATATTTTTACTGTCATACGACGCACTTTAACATAACTTTTACTTAGGTGTCCATGAACCACGTGTAAATCCTGAAAATCTGAATTTTCTTAGACCCCACAAGAAAGTGGCTATATTTATTGTAAATTTAATAACCAAATTTAGTTGGTTATCAGTCAAAAAAATTTGCAGTTTCAGACAAATATATAAGTATTCACTATTATTACTAATATTGTATCTAGTGTATTACGATCTTCAAGCACGTATTGTAATAATCGCAGTTGAGATAATTTTTTTTGTCGCGAAACTTTAATAACAACCTGCAGTTGGTAAAGTTATTTGTTAAGTAAATTTTTTGAGTTTACCTGTAACAAAACCTGTAATGGCAGCGCTACTGTCATCACTCTCCTAGGAGAGAAAAAGGTAACGGCTCTGGAAAAATGGACGTATTCCCTTGCTGAACTCTCTGGGGACGTAATGACCACTTTTCAGACGTAAGGGTAGTTTATGCTCTGGCGGTGTTAGAGAGTCTTTACATTACAGACAGGATTTGGGGTTCGAGAGGGCGTCACTTACGTTTACTAAATATTTGACTTTTTAATCTTTTTAAATCGCTAACTGTTTATTTATACTTTCACCTTACAACACCAATTGGACGGAAAAATGAAAATGCGCCAATAATATTTTAAGCGTGGTACAAAAATTGACGAATATTTTTTTGTGACAAAGCAAAATTTAATTGGTATATAAAATATATATCTTAAAAAAACTTTAACACGCAAAAACAAAACTTTAGCCTTAAAAAAGAAACTTTAACCTCAAAAAGGAAAACTTCACAAAATGATAGCTTAAGTACTCAACACTCAAGGAAATTAATTGGTAAATAGTAGGTTGCCAAATGACATCCAAATTACTTTTAAAAAAAAATCTGACTCGCGGGAATCGGACTTAAAAATCAGCCCTATATGTTTTCCCCAAAAAAAAAACAAAACCAACAACTTTTGATCAAAAGTTAACAGAATAGTAATATTATCAAGCAGTGACGATGATTATGTAAATAGGACTAATAGGGCATTGGAAGTGATTGAAAATAACGCTGTTCGAGAGCTGTTTAAAGCCGTTCAAGATCTGTTTAAAGCTGTTCGAGATCTGTTCGAAAGCTGTTTCAGACCTGTTCGAGACCTGATCAAAAGTGGATCAAAAGCAGATCAATTTTTATTTCACAAATGATTTAGCAAAGGTCAAATGTCATGTGGCTAATAATGCACTGTAATGTGCGCAGTGAAGTCTGATGACATCACGAGCGACCTTGAATCAACAAAAAATTACCAGAATGGACCTTGTTTCCCATGTTAATTTCCATAAGGAATGTGCCAGAACTGTCATAGCTTATCTACTTATTAGCCACTTTAAAATATAATTTTTATTTGAAATTAAATAAAACATTGCACTCTTTTTCTCTTTCTTGGTGTTTGTATTTTTATTTTCAATTATTGTTACTCTTTCCCTCACTAAATCTTATAAAAGATGCTAGAAGATTCAAAATGTAAAAGAATAAACAAACAAGTCATAAACGGCAATATTTTTGCCATAATTTCGATATTTTCGAAAATTTAAAGCCACGATATAAATTTCTATATTATATAGTATAAGTAGCGGGAAAGTAAAAATACGTGAAACTGAATTATCTCAGAAACTAAAACAGCTAGAGCAGAATGGATACTTTTTTTGGAATCTACGCCCCTTGAAATACCCTCACACCATTTATTTTTCAAATTAAAATTTTGAAAAATTCTGAAGATTTTTGAACCTTTCCATTTTTTTCGGGTCAGATATTTTTTTACTCCGATTTAAATGAAATTTTATTTCTAGATAGAGAAAGACGATACGAATTAAGAACAGCTGTTGGTTTCGTTCAAATTTGTTTTTTTTACATTTTTTCAACGAATTATTGAGAAGTGGCGCTTTCACCATTCTTTTAAAAACTAAATTATCTCAGAAACTAAAAGAGCTAGAGCAGAATGGATACTTTTTTGGAATCTACGCCCCTTGAAACACCCCCACACCATTTATTTTTCAAATCTAAATTTTGAAAAATTTTGAAGATTTTTGAACCTTGCCATTTTTTTCGGGTCAGATATTTTTTTACTCCGATTTAAATGACATTTTATTTCTAGATAGAGAAAGATGATTTGAATTGAGAACAGCTGTTGGTTTCGTTCAAATTTGTTTTTTTTTTTACATTTTTTCAACGAATTATTGAGAAGTAGCGCTTTCACCATTTTTTAAAAAACAATTATCTCACAGAGCGTTTTAACTAATACACGTTTAAAACATGAATTAAAATATTTTTATGAATAAAACTGAGTCTTTTTAAACAAAATTTACTACTTAATAAATATTGTTCACCAGGGCCGTCACCAATCGGAACAATGTTCGAGGGTTTCTCGAACAACCTTTTTCGTTGTTGTCACTGCTACTTCAGGTCAAATAGTGTGCTTTGGCATCGTACCCTTCTCCCTGGAATGCCTTACCAGTTTATCTAGTTTCCTGGATGGTTGCTCACTTGCAGTTATAATTAAATCAAAGAAATACGGTTCTTGTAGTGATTTAAAACTTAAACAATACAACTTTTTCAAAGGGTTATTATATCAAATTATTAAAAAATCAAACATCTATTATAGCAAAATGATATTTTATCAAAACCGTAAAAAATAAAATCGTAATAAAACAAATATTAAAGAATCAAATAGATATTTTATCAAATTAATAAAATATCAATAAATTAAAAAATCAGAACGTTAAACTTCAAATAGTTAATACATCAAAAACGTAAAATATAATGAAAATAATTTATCAAAATACAAATAGATCAAACTCTTATAAACTCAGAATAGTATTAAAACAGAACGCTATATTATCATAATCCCAATTTATCAAACCGCCAATCGATCAAACCCGTAGAACATCATAAAATAATGAGACAGAATTTAAAGAGTCAAAACCAAAAAGAGACAGAATAGTAAAGCATCAAAACTGTAAAAAATCAAACGGATGTTGCCAAGTCTATTACCTTATATGTGGGGATACAATTTAATAAGATTATTTTTCGTTATGCAACATACATTACACACGAATTAAACGATTCTTGTTTATTTTTTCATGATCTAAAATTAATAATGAATTACGTTGTTGTTTAAGGTATAAATTGGTATAATTGTTAAATAAAATGTACGTTTACACTTCGTATGGGTAAAAAATACGGTATAATCAAATTACTTATGCAATCGATTTTTGATAAGACAATAAATCACCAAAAAAAAATACTTGCAAATGGATACGGAAATATTTTTATAAAATGCTTGAAATAGTTCCTCTAGTTATTCACACGTAATTTTTTGGAATTGTTTTAATTTCACTTTTTAATAGAGGATATACCGGATGACACAGGAATGTGTGTCAGTCTTATTTATATAGGATTTTATTTTAATAAAATTTTGTATATCGGATACTTTTTAATAATTTTTAGCTACTTTCAGTACTGCAGAAAATGATAACAAATTTAGATTTTTAATTCTCATTTGATAAAGATAAAAGTATTTAAAAACCAGGGACTAATAACTCAAAATTGAATATATTAATCAATTTTATTTATTTAAAGTTATTGTTAATAAAAATGATTTTTAATCAGTAGAAATGACAAAAATATAAATATTTTTATCTTTTTTTTAGGTGATGGTTATACTCCTACTTTCTTAGAAAACAGATTTCAATATATAATAGAAGAGTGCATATTTTATTCCAACAAATCTTTTGATTATGAAACTGAAAACGAACGTATTTTCAAAATACTTTTGTATTCAGTTAATAACACCGATTCATCTAATATAAATATAAATGTTAATAATATTGATGATGAAAATCCTACTTTATTATGTCCAAAATGTTTTTTTGATGTAAGTATACCGTTTACTATATCTATTTTTCTAAAAACTGAATCATAAAATAATGTTTTCAATTATGTTTGTTCCGGAATACATTTCATCTAATTAGCAAACTTGAAAAGGGCTTTATACAGTGTGTCCTTGAATGGAGTTCCCAAGAGAAGAAAAATCTTTATTATTCATTTTACGACCAAAAATAAATAAATTATTTATTATTTTTAATATAACTAACATAATGATTAAATACAAATTTTAAAATCTTACAAATTTTAAAAAATTAAGAGCTACAGCCAAACGAGTAGTAAAACAATCTAAAAAAGATTCCTGGAACAACTACACCTCCTCCATCACCAGTAACACTCTCCCAAGCCAAATTTTGTCAAAAATAAGACAAATGAAAGGTGATAGAACATTCACAAAAATTCCAGCATTAAATTACCAGGGAGAACTAACTACTGATTATCAAATAATTGTGAAAGCTATTGGCGAAAAACTATACGAGAAAAAAGTAAAAATGCTAATACTTACGACCTAAACCATATTGTTCAAACTCCTAACCACGTTAAGCAAGATATAATTTCCTTGAAACTTCCATTTGCCCTTTCGCTGAGTAAGAACTCTGCTGCTGGTCCAGACAATATCCCGTTTCTTTTCCTAAAAAAACTATCCTCTAATGCACTTGCAAAACTTCTGCACCTTTACAACAATATCTGGATTAACAGAGAATTTCCAAAACAATGGCGAGAATCAATTATTTTACCGAGTTTGAAGCCAAACAAAACTCCGACAGATCCAAATTCTTATCTTCCTATCTCGCTAACATGTACAATGTGCAAGCTACTAGAGAAAATGATAAATAAGAGATTACTGTGGTATCTTGAAAAACATAGCATTCTGTCTTCAGCTCAGTCAGGTTTCAGAGCCCACCGTAGCACTAGCGACAATTTAGCACAACTACAGATACATGTGGCCAATGCACTCAACAAGCGCCAAGAAGTTTTAGCCGCTGTCTTTGACATTCAAAGTGCCTTCGACACCATACTTCGTCCAGTAATTCTCAATAAAATTAGCGGATGCCACTTATCAGGAAACATATATTCTTTTATTGAAAATTTTCTAGAAAATCGAACGTTTATAGTTCGAGCCAACGGAGCTATATCTGATACATTCTCACAATATAATGGCTTACCTCAGGGCTCAGTTCTAAGCCCAACTCTCTTCATATTAGCAATAAATGATATCTGCTTAAACATCCAACTTCCTGTCAAAATGGCGCTCTACGCTGACGACCTAATCCTATTTTGTCACGGCAAAAACTCAGAAACTACCGCCAGACTATTCCAAGAAGAAGTAAATCAACTACAAGCGTGGTCTGCTAAAACTGGCCTTCTATTCTCAGCGGCGAAGTCTAAAGTAATTAAATTTAGCAGAAGACCAACTATCACACAGAACCCGAGAATAATTTTAAATGCGGAGGTCATTCCTGTGGCGAACCAACACAAAATACTTGGACTTACGTTCGACAGCAGGCTTAACTGGAAACAGCATATTCAAGACATCAAAGAAAATTGTTTAAGTAGAATTAATCTTCTAAAATGCCTCTCTAACCATGATTGGGGTGCTGAAGAAGAAATCCTACTTCGAATTTACCGCTCGCTCATCAGACCCAGGTTAGACTACTGCTGCTTTATCTATATGTCAGTTACTCAATCAGATTTAAAAACCTTAAACTCCATCCAGAATACCAGTCTTAGAATCTCCCTAGACGTCAACAACTCCTGTTAACTTATTCTTCTAGAGTATCTGCCAACCCTCAAAACCCAGTTCATTCGTTATTAATATCCAAACTAGTCTCTACCCCTCAACTAGACTTAAGTCTTTACCTGAAATTCTTACTCCACTGCTGTGTAACACAGATTTGTCCAGAACAACTCACATTCCGTTTGCTAGTACAGCCCCGTGGAACAATCACACTCCTAACTTCAATGTCACTCTAACTAAATTTTCAAAAAATGAAACACCTAATGAACTCTTAAAACAATCCTTTTTAGAGATAATCAAAATGAGCATCTTACCACCTTTCTCCAGTGTACACACAGGTGAACTCTTCAGTATACTCCAAGCACTTAATTCCCTAACAGCCGAATTCAAATAGCCAGCCATCTGTACGGACTCACTAGCGTCTATTCATTCCATCAGATCCCTATACACACAACATCCGCTTGTTCAGTCAATACAAAATAATTTTAATCGACTTGCCTCTCAAGGGGTTACTGCTACGTTGATCTGGATTCCATCACATGTGGGCATTCCAGGTAACGAAAAAGCGGACCAAGCTGCAAAACAAGCCTCACGCTTATCCAACCTAAGTCACGAAAACACCCAATTGCCAGAAGACTTAAAAACTTTTTTCAAGCAGAGAATACGGGTAGCCTGGAAAGTTCAGTGGAGTAGAAGTCGGTCAAAACTACACGAAATCCACCTAGACATCGAACCAGTAGTTATCCTCAGTAAAAAAAGAAGAGACCGAATTATCATAAGAAGGCTACGGATTGGACACACCAAGTACTCACATGGTTACTTAATGACCTCCGAAAATCCTTCCGTGTGTGAGCACTGTAATAGCCCAGCTACAGTGAAGCATATTCTAGTAGATTGTGTTTACTATCGGAACAAGCGTCGAGACCACCAAATTAGGGACAACCTGCAGGATATTCTGGGACTCCCAGAGCAACAGTCACGGGTTATTAACTACCTCAGAGACATCAAGTTATACTCTAAAATATAAATTTCCTACTTATTTTTTTTTTCATAATTGTCAGACATCATATTAACGAATACTCTTAAATTATCCTACTTAAAATGTATATTGTAACATATTGTGTATGTACTGTATCTGTGTCAATGGCCTTCGCTGTCGAGACACGTTAATTAAAAAAAAAAAAAAAAAAAAAAAAAAAAAAAAAAAAAAAAAAAAAAAAAAAAAAAAAAAAAAAAAAAAAATTGAAATAAAAATTTGAATAATTATAATAACATTTGGTCGTAAAATGAATAAGATTTTTCTTCTCTTAGTTACTCCATCTACGGACACACGTATAATCAAGACATATTTCACTTCTACAAATTTTTTTTTTAAACCAAAATATTTTCTGTTACCTTTTTCTGAATTAATTAATTTTTTTATTCACTTAAAAAAATCCTTAAATACCCAGAGAAAAATCACATATTTTTGTCACTCCTATAACATTAAAAAAAAATAAAAACATATGCATTTACTTGAGGGAAATAATTACACTAGATAATTTTGTGTTAAATTTTTACCATGAAAAAAATTTCAGATTTGGAATTTTTCTTGTTAACAAAATACTTATAATTCCGTCTTCAAAAAAAATCCTGATCTATATTATAATTTTATTCTATTCCATAAATCTGCTAACAATTCTCATTCATCCCTTCCATCTGTATATGTCTATTTTCACTAAAATTTGTTCTATTTTTATTTTAATTTATAGGAAAATGCAATATATACTATAGAAAATACAACTTGCAAATATACACTATCAGATCCTGATGGATGGTTGAGCTATACAACCTTTACTATAATGGAAGCAACGGTGAGTAAATATATTTATTTATGAAAATTTACACATGTTCATATTTCATTCATATTTTTATGATTCTAAATGGTTTTTCTATAATGGAAGATCGATGTTAAAATTGAACAAAACAAGCTCTTGAAATTTCATATTCATCTGATTATATTATAATCAACAGTTGTAATATTTATTCCATTTAAAAATAAAATTAATTCAGTACGTTCCTGCATATAATAATCATGTTTAAAAATAGCATTGTACTTCACATATATAAACTAATACATAAGGAAAAAACTTCGGATCCCTTTTTAAGCGTATTTCGTAAATAGAGAAGTGTGAGATTTTGTATAGTTAAAGTTTATATCCAGGACGAGTGCAGAAACCTAAAATTAATATATAATAACTATAAATTAAATTAATTTAATATAATATAATATTTATTGTTTAATGTCAAACATTAGACTAATTTTTTTTTATCAAAAGAGTAGCCGAGCGGTCAAATACTGTGTTTTAATTACGAATCTTACGAATAAAACGTTTTCCATGGAAAAATGCGAAAATAGGGAAAAAATGGAAAAATAGGAAAAAATAGGAAAAAATGGGGAAAAGCTTCAAAAAATGGCGAAACATAGAAAAAATGTTTCCCTGGAAAATGCGAAAATGGGAACAATTAGGGGAATATGGGGAAAATAACAACAAAATTTTTCTTGAAAAGATTTGAAAATTGGATCAAATATGAAAAAAATGGAAAAATAGGGAAAATATTGAAAAATATAAAAAAGCAGGGATAAATATGTAAAAAAGGCAAAAAAATGAAAAAAGCACAAATAAGAAAAAAAATGGAAAAAATTGAACAATAGCAAAAATATAAAAAAAGCAGAGAAAAATATGTAAAAAGGCAAAAGAAATGAAAAAGCGCAAATAAGAAAAAATAGGGAAAAATAAAATTGCAAAAAATATGGAAAGAGACGAAAAATAATAAAAAACAGAAAAACATGGGAAAAAATAGGAAAAAACATGAAAGAATAGGAAACAATATGAAGAAAAACGAAAAAGAAGATAAATTAGCAAAAAATAGCAAATAATTTATAAAAATAGCAAACAAACAGCAAAAAATAGCAATAAATTGCAAAAAAAATTGCAAAAAATTGCAAAAAAATGCAAAAAATAGCAAAAAATTGCAAAAAATTGCAAAAAATTGCAAAAAATTGCAAAAAATTGCAATAAATTGCAAAAAATTGCAAAAAATTGCAAAAAATTGCAAAAAATAGCAAAAAACCAGCAAAAAACAGCAAACAATGGCAAAAAATAGCAAAAAATAACAAAAATAGCAGAAAATGGCAAAAAACAGCAAAAACTAGAAAAAATAGGAAAAAAGAGCAATAACTAGCAAAAAATATAAAAAAATAGCAAAAAACAGCAAATAATGGCAAAAAACAGCAAATAACAGGAATAAAAAGGAAAAAACGGCAAAATATCAAAAAAGTCCAAAAAATAGCAAAAAATAATAAAAACGACAAAAAATAGCAAAAAATAGCAAAAAATGGCAATAAATATCAAAAAATGGCAAAAAACAGCAAAAAAAAACAGCAAAAAACAACAAAAACAGCAAAAAGTAGCAAAAAAATGCACATTTAGATAACTAATACAACCAACTTTAATCATAGCTTTCTCTATAAGATCTTTAATGTTATAAAGTATAATAAATATTATTCCTTTTTTTTTCAGACAAAAGAAATTTTTTTCGTGGCTCAGGCAGAAGGAGTAGACGATAAAATCACCAAAGTAGACGTACCAATGTATAATCTTATAGAATTGGATTATGAATCGGTTAATTTATATACATTTACCATACAAGTTGAAGTAAGTTATCATACTTTTCTCATAAATTGTCCAATATACGTATTCTACGACTGTATCTATTCTAAAACAAAAAATCAGTAAATTAATTTTATAGTAATATTTTTTTATTTTTTCTTTTTAAAAAACAATTCTGAAATGTTATTTTGAATATTAACTATATTAAATAAATAAATAATTAAATATCTATATAGTATATTTTAAAATAACAGGGAAAATACTATTTTTTTCTTGAGTGCATTTTTTTCTACGATAGATATTATACAGGATTATAATTTTCAAAACTTTATTTAGAAGTACATAAGACTGTAAAATAAAACCTGTAAAAGTTTGGACCAAACTGGGAGATTTTTTCTTACTTTGATTGATTTTATAAAAGCAATATTTTACTTTTTACCGCGTATTTTTTATTAACAATCTTATTTATAAACTATCATTTTTAGGATTCCGGTCACAATAAAGACAGTCAAATTGCTACTGTTTATGTCAACGATACAAGAGATACACTTCCTCAATGGACCAATCCTTTATATGCTGAGCAATTTGAAGAAAAAACACACCAGGTTCGTTTTCAATTCGATATTTGGCACTAAAATTTTATTTTAATTGCGATAAACGCACCTCCAGTAAACGATAATCACCGCTAAATATATTTATATACAGAGTGGCGCAAATTTAATTTAACACTATTTTGATTTTGTAAACCGTTACAGACACACATTTGATTAAATTGGGAAAAATGAGTATTATCAAGACGAATTTATTTTTTTTAAATTAAAATATCAGTTATTTACGTCTTATTTAATTAACACCTTAATTTTTAAAGATAGAGAAAATCTATAAAATGTTTTTATTGAAGCCCAAATGTCACTTAACATAGCGTATCCAATTTTTTAAAACGACATTTCGTCTTTGAAGGGCTGTTCTCAACTATTTTTTTAAAATACGGACCTGTACTTTGTATTTCATTTTTGAAATCTCCGTTTTTTTTCTATCCAACCATGTAGAATATTATATTTTTAATTAGCTTCTTTAATAAGGGTTAATTGAATTTAGTTCATCAGTATCGTTAATCATTCATTATTATTACGCTGAGCTTCGTCTTTTTACTACCACTTATCGTTAAAAAATTATCTTTATCTTTTAATGTATTACGTTATATTTTGGTGTTTGGATGTGCGCAATATTATTAGGTTTTGTAAATAAACTGCACCTTAGGAATTTTCCTAAGTAAGGTCCTGTGCTATTTTAACTGAAATTTTTTTTTTCAAATTTTTTATTAATTTTATCAAGATGCATCGATTAATATCCATATCGCATGGGGCTCGTTGATAAAGAATTGAACAATTTTGGAAAAATTCCCATTTTTTTGAAAAAAAGAGGGGATATTTTCTAGTAAAAAGTACGGACTTTCTTTAATATAAAGTCTACTGAGCAAAGTCCGCTATCGGACTTTATAAGGAAGTTTTTCATACAAAGTCCGATATCGGAAACGGGCCGTTCCTCTACCGCCCTCTAGTTTTAAGGTAGTACTTTAGTTACCCTGCAATATATTTTTGGTTTTACTAAATAACTAAAAGAACGTTCATAAATAAACTGACGTTTTTCTTGAAAACAGTTAATTTTAGCAATGTAAAACGTTATTACTTATTTACTAAAGAAAGTTAATAGAATTTAAAAATGTCATCATTTTAACCAGTTGAGGGAAATTCAGGGGTGGAAAAGAATGCTTGACCCCTACTGCACACCTCTGGAAAAATCTCAAAATTATCTACTAATGTTAGAACAAGTAGTTTATCATCCTCATAATCCACCTAAAATTTCATTACAATTGGAAATTTATTAATACTATTTTATTTTTTTAATTTAACACCCTGTTTTTTTGCACTAGAGCATTATCAGTCGAATTTAGGGACACCCTGTATATTATAAGGCATATCAAATAATTTTATTCCTATAAATTCTGGTAAAATAGACATAATTTAATAAATGTTAAAACATAAAATTTAATAGCTTCAAACTTTTACTAAGTTTGTTTTTTATTTTTTAGGATTTTTACACAAAAGCAATAGATGGAGACAAAGGCCTCAACAAATCAATATGCTATTTCAAAAAAAAAGAAGGCGATATTTCAAATCATGATGGTAAGAATTACTTGATCATATAATCTCAACGGGAAATTAGTTTTCCGGGTTTCAAGAAGTGACCAGCATCGCCTACGGCTTGTCGGTTCCTCTTTTTCGCTCCGAAGAGCATTTACTTTCCCGAGTGGATACATTATTAGATTAGGATGGAATACACCAATTATTTCAGTTTGACTTTTGCAAAAATTTTGAGTCAAAGTGCGCATGTTTTGACATATTTGTCAAATGTCTGAACCATCAAAATAGTGACGTCGCCTCTAATTCTCTAAATAGAAAGATACAACGAGGCATACCACGTTTGAAAGAACTTTTATTTCTCTTTTCAACCCTGTATATTATAGTTTAAAATCTTTACGGTTTACAACTTCTGATGGTCAAGAATATTGTCTGTCAAATACCCATAATAGACAGAAGTATACTGAGTATGGATCAGCAATATCTACTCAATATTTCTATGTCTGGAAACTGTAAAGACTGTACCAGATCCTTATTCTCTGTCACATTTGAGACCAGCAAACCGAATTCTGTGAAGGAATTATCATACCTAAACTTCAAGAAATAGTTGTATCTCTTTTGAAGTTATTTAAACCAATGTAGTTTTACTTTACAGAGGAACCAAAACTTGTATACCAATCAATATAATCCTTAAGGTACCAGTCTCAGTATTTATGGATCCTGTGATAAGAAAATAGCTTTTTCGCTCATTTGGCAGCAGCAAATCGAACTCTGTGAAAAAAATCCCACGTCTAAATTTCAAAAATCAGTTATTGAATAAATATAAATTAAGAAATCACATTCATTTGGAATTTCTTTTACTAATTCGAAGGACCAGCATATTATTTAATACAAATAATCGATTTTATTTATTTTTATGGGTTATTGCATTTACACTTTTAACAACACAATGTGTAGAGCATAGCTCTAACTTCATTAAATAAACATTAATAACACTTGTTACTAATTTGAAATCTCAGTATGTTCAATATTAGAGTGCGGTCTTGACTCGCATTTTAAATTGAAAAGCTCTTGCCGGGGGACAACTATTCTCATCAACAATTTAGAAGTTAATGAATATGTGGATAAGAATTTGGCGCGATAAATGCATTTTTTTAAGAGGGGTTATAACGGATTTTAAATTGTAATAGACTATTTCATATTTGGATGCAACTGTGCTCGTCGACGAAAGAGATGAGTGTTAGTTTCAACGGTTTTTTTTTCTAGAAATAATTATTTTGGTATAACTATACCGTTTTACATCACGCGATGAATGACGTGGACAAATTTTTGATGAAATGTGTTGATTTGGAATCTATTTTTAGATTTTAGAATGTTAAATTGTAAAGTAATGATCAAAAGTATGAACCGAAATAAGAAACATATTAATTTTAAAAGAAATAGAAATTATTTTGTAAATTCTGGATAATATTCCAGTGAAATTTATCCACTTGTGTTTTTTTGAAATTATTCATACAAATTTAGTTTTACTATACAGAGGAACTAAAACTTGTATACCAATCAATAAAATCCTTAAGGTACCTATTATCAAAAAAAGGTCAGCCACTTAAGAGAGCTAAAAGAGAACAACTATGAGAACATTCAAGTCTTATTAAGACTATTTTGAAAAAATTGACCCCCCATTTATATTGATGCAATTACTCATTTTACCAAAAAAAGAGGAATTTACAAGACTGATACGTCTCCAAAGTTCGCAACTTTTTCGCAAATTCTTCTACACCTCCCACTGCCATAAATCCTTTCTGAATGTAGATAATCCATGTAAAGCTTTTAGTCAAACCATACTCCTAGGTATTGTATTCACTGATAAATGGAATGTTTGTATATTCCAGAACTAGATTTAGGAAAAAAACCACTAATGATACGGCTCTGTCCGGTTGTCCGCATCTACCTTCTTAGGAACTGTCACAGATAGCGATAAACGGTTAACGGCTATAAATTTGGCACATGTTGAATATGTGCATAGCTGAGTTTTAGGTTTCTACGAATTCCTGTACAGGAAGAGATACTTCAGACGTTAAATTGAATGCTGAATCCATAGACGTATTTGGATTTGCGCTATCTCTTATATTTTTTGAGATAATCGTAAATGTTATGGGTCAAAAGATGCCCATGACGACACTTACTATATTTTGGTCGACGGCAAACAGCTCATTAGTAGGAAAAACTATCCTATTAGTTTGCATTCAGTCGACTTGTTTTTTTTGTATTTTTGAGTATTGATTGAAAATCGCACTTATTTGTATCAATCATCCACTATTTTTAGTGCGACCTGCATTCGATCAGATACAACCTGTGTAAAAAGACTTCTGATGATTATTGCAAAGTCGTCTACGTATCCGAGTATGTAGAAGCCTTCCTAGGAAAGTTTCTGTTGTAGGGAATAGCCTAGAACAGGCCATAAGAAAGACGGTAAAACACCTTTCTGTGACAGCCCCTCCTTTATATTACTTAGCCGGATTTCCACCAAAAAGACAAAACAAGAATCGTAAACAAAAACTGTTTATCTGTTGTCAGTTTAGATAGTTCCTCAGATTTATACTGCGGGTGATACTATTCAGTTCCCACCAGTGAGTTTAAATCTCTTGGACTTGTGCTTGTACTTGATTTTAAAGTACAGTTATCAACAATAGTATATTATTCAACGAGCATAACGATATCTATTATTCACGAAGGTGCCGTTTACCCGTGTGAATAAAAGCCTTTAGATGCGAGTACAATACTGAATTTTATCCAGGACTATTAGGTATTCAGATTAGAATAAGACACAAAGTCATACCACAATCGGGTCAATTCTGTTTGCAAATAGCAATATGGTTATAGAGAATATATTGCAACCACAGCAAGATTTAAGAAATTGCCATTCTGATCATTGAATTTTAGCAATATGTTCTGTCAATATTTAATAAATTATGTTATTTCATCTTGCTATCTCAGCAACATCATTTTAGTACTTGCTGTATCAAAACAAGGTGAAATATGGCAGTGAATCCATTCTTTTTTCACTATCTTTTCCTAAAAGAGTTAGAAAATATAGAAGGCACCAAACTTGATTTTCGTCATAACTCGCTTAATTTTGATGCTACAGGACTTTTATACGAAATAAAAATAAAGATGTTTTCAATTACTCTAAAAAAGGTTTTATCAGTTTTTGGTTATTTCACGTTGAAACTTTCAATTTTGGCCTTTGACGAATAATAAGTAACCTTGAACAAGCTATTACTCCGTTTGTATTGGGTCTACAGACACCATAAACCTACCATTTTTTTTTGTTTTTTTTTTTTATAAGATACATTTTTAAACAGAATATTTTTTCGGTAAAATACTTTCTTTTTGAGTTATTCGCAAAAAAACCATCTGAAAACGTTTTTATTTTGGTTGAAAAATTTAATCAAATAAAAGGTAATAAGGTAACTATGGGGACCATGAACTTGGTTATTAAAAGCCTCCTCATAATATGCTCTCTATCGCGGTCACGTTGGGGGGATAAACTGAGGAGGGCGGAAAAGAGTGCGGGGGATCAAGTACTTTTTAAGTGCAATATTCCCCACACTTAGGCTCATAGAAAAGAACGGATGGGACTCATATTTAAGAACTTATTATTATGGTTATTGGTGATACAAGAAATCTCTGTTTTTTTAATCATAAATGAAAACCCAATAACATTTTTTTTGTAAGGCAACTAGTTTCGGTTAAATAACCATCTTCAGGCCAAGAAATTAACAGGAAAATGTTAAAAAGAAATTAGTATATTTTAAAAAAGGGTGTGCTGCTACTAAGTAAAGGAGGAAGGTAGGATAATAATGAGGAAAGAAAGTTTGGTACATGAAAAAGTAAAAATTAAACCCAGGTGGGTGAAAACACTAATTAAAGTAAAACGTAATTAGAATAAAAATTGTGACTAAGTTCACAACCCCCTCCTTTTACTACTCAATTGATAGATTTGGATTTGCATCAATAACAGATTTGAGACCATCTCTGAATTCGACCCATTTTGTAAAATCACTGTCAAATACTGGTAAATCGATTTTTGGCAGAATTGGAGTTTGAAAAATGTTTGTTTGTAATTGTGACGACGCATTTGGTTGAATAAATGAATTGTTTTGGTTTGGAACAGTGTCTATGCTTTCTGATTTTGGTTTTGCCAAATATGCACAAGATTGTAAATATTCCTCCATTGTAGATGTTAATGAATAATATTTTTTTTTCAAATTGATCACGTTCAGCTCCGTCAAATGTAGGAGGCTCCGTGTTGACGGAGCTGAACGTGTTTAGCTCAATGATATCTTGTATATCGTTAAATTGGTTTAGATTCTCACATCCGAATTTTACTTGATTGAAATTTTCAAAATTTGATTTGTTTAAATTATTTTTTTATGTAAACATATATTCTTGTTATATGTGACTTTATTTAACTTCGTAATTCTGAATTAGCCATTTTCAATCGAATCAGCTTGAATGATTAAAAAGGAAAAATTGAAAAAAAATTGGAATGAACTCACTTTCTTTATGGACTGTAATTAAAGATCTGCTTCGCTTTCCCCTGGTGTTGTTCTAATGTGTTTGTATTTTCACTTGCTGTGATCCGGCTCGAAGGACCAATGTTCTGTTAGAAGATTAATACCCACGAAAGGTTTAGAAAAACAATACTGTTCACAAAAACTTATAATGAACTATTAATATTTTTAATAACAAAAATATACTGCGACAGCGACTTCAGATCTTACTGTTAAAAAAATCTCATTTCTCCGGGTTATCTTCTTCTCTTTCTTCGCGCTTAGTAAGGTGACTCTCTCTTATTAAAATAGACAGCAGCATCTTATATAAGTGAATTCCCAACACTCACATTGTCCCAAGTTGATATTAATTTCCACCTTTTGGGTGCTGAATTTATTTTAAACCAATGAGAATTCTAAAATTTTGATAAAAAAATGCATATATTATTTAACCTAAAAAAATATGGCCGAATTTTAAGTTGTGACTGTGAAAGACAATACTACCACAAGTAATTTTGCCTTTTGGAACCAATATAACAAATGAACAGCAACGTTTAGTTTATTATTTTCTTTGCTATTCATTTGTTATATTGGTTCTATTTATGTAAGTTCCCTTTACATTTTAATGATGTTACTTCTATCCTCATTGTAATTTTGTTTTTAGGCCTGATGAGGCCGAAACATGTTGCTTAGCCTATTTTAGTTTTAACATCTTATTTTAATTATACAATGTGGTGTGACTTTATGTCTTATTATAATTTGTGATATTATTATTAATTAGTAAACTAAGACAAATACATTTTATTTATTTCCAGGCAACTACATCGAAATAAAAGACAAAACAGTAGGCCATATAGAAGTAAATAACATAAATAGAGACGAATACGATATAAATATGTATTACTTAGTAATACAAGCATGTGTTTGTGATCTAGAGGATTGGTGTACTGATCAAGATATAACATTTTACATCCAAGATATAGATGACAATTCCCCATTGATTTTAACAAACGACTATACCAATGGTACGACAGAAGATCTGCCACAGGATAAAGACAAAAAAATTCATTTAAGTTTCCTTGAAAATTACGACAAGAATTTTAATTTTAGTTCAAATTTAAAAGATCTTGACACTGTAAGTATGAACAATTTTTCACTCTTATTCCGTGCCTTTGTAAAGAGCAGGGCAAAAAATTCGTCCAATGGGTAGTTCAACAAAAATATAACCTCACATTTTTTTCTTTATTAACAGTTATAAGTAATCAAATAAAACCCATTTGAGCTAGATTTTTGAATAAATTAATTTAAAAATTCAAATTTATATTTATTTGACTATGCCGCCATTACGATCGTGACGTCACTTATGTGCAATGAAGTTACCAATAAGCAATTAACTGCAAATGTGTAAAGAAGAGAATACGAATGAATTACAGCTGTTAAATCTCACTTATACAGACAAAGATGGAGAACACCATTATATGATAATTGGATAAAGATGAAAACTTGGACCTATCCACTGTGAATTCGCATTCAAAATCGAGAGAGATAAATAAATATTAGATTCCGCTGTTAGATAAAGAAAACGACTATTTTAACGAGATTAGGTAGTAATTTGTTGTTTGGTACATAAGTGCTAGGCACAAGCGTTCCTGATTAAGTGAAAGGTCGCGCCTGCTTACTGCATAGTTCACTGTCACTGTTGTAGTTTGTACTTTGTAGAGCTGGTTGATGTTGATAATTTTCCGTATTTATTTGTATTTGTAAAGATACGTAAACAAAGGTAAAAGTAAACACAATTGCCATCTATATTTAAAAGCGTCAATTTTATTTAGAGAAACTGGTCTACGTTAATATTATGCTGCAGCTATTGCACATAAGTGATGTAGGTGCACTACAAGTTGCATAGATGCAGTGATTTTTAAATATCAATTTTTCATGTTAAATTAAAGGACAAAGCAGAAAAAACGATTTTTTCATAAAAATAAATTAATTTTTTTCTCAAATAAAGCAAAAAAAGATGGACTAATATTTCAAGTTGAACTCTCCATTTTGTCAAAAACCGTTTGTCCATCTCCGTTTTTTCTTAATATCTTTTTCATGTGATATTTACGAAGGCGTAGAAGGGACACTTAAAATAAAACAAAATTTTTAAATTTCATGTTATAACTCGAAATTTTAAAATTTCGTGTTATATCTCGAAATTTTAAAATCTTGGTTTTTTTACTAAAGGCATTTAACCCTTTAACTGCGGCTGTCGTATATAAATAATTCTTAAGAACTCATCGTAAATAAACAATTTTGTATATATTGTTATTTCCCTACAAATTTAACAAATTTTTACAAAATTTACAATTTCCTAAATTTTTGAAATTTTTTAATGTTTCTTGAAATTTGGTTTTTTGAAATTTTCGATATATTTAAGAATTTTTTGATTGTTCGGACATTTTCACTTTTTGAAATATTTGAAATTTTCGAAAAAAAATTGCAAAATTTCGTATTTTTGATATTGATATTTTTGAAATATTTTTAAATAATTAAATAATTTTATATTTTTTGAAATTTTTAGTATATTTTAGAAATTTTGAATAATTTGACATTTTTACTTTTTAATATTTTCAATATACTTTTGAAATTATTGAAATTTTTGAATTTCTAGACAGTTTTATTAATTTTTTTTTTAAATTTTTGAAAATTTCGATTAATTTTTTAATCCTTTTGGATCTTTTGACATTTTTGAAATGGTTGAAATTCTTCATATTTTTAACTAATTAAATAATTTTATTTTTTTTTAAATTTTCGGTATATTTTAAAATTTTTGAAAATTTCGATTAATTTTTTAATCCTTTTGGATCTTTTGACATTTTTGAAATTCTTCATATTTTTAAATAATTAAATAATTTTATTTTTTTTTAAATTTTCGGTATATTTTAAAATTTTTGAAAATTTCGATTAATTTTTTAATCTTTTTGGATCTTTTGACATTTTTGAAATAGTTGAAATTCTTCATATTTTTAAATAATTTTATATTTTTTAAAATTTTCGGTATATTTTAGAAATTTTGAATAATTTGAAATTTTTACTTTTTAATATTTTCGATATACTTTTGAAATTATTAAAATTTTTGAATTTCTAGACAGTTTTATTAACTTCTTTTTTTAAATTTTTGAAATTTTCGATTAATTTTTTAATCTTTTTGAAACTTTTGACATTTTTGAAATGGTTGAAATTCTTGATATTTTTGAAATATTTTTAAATAAATAAATAATTTTATATTTTTTAAAATTTTCGGTATATTTTAGAAATTCTGAATATTTTGACATTTTTACTTTTTAATATTTTCAATATACTTTTGAAATTATCGAAATTTTTGAATTTCTAGATAGTTTTATTAGTTTTTTTTTTAAAATTTTTGAAATTTTCGATTAATTTTTTAATCTTTTTGGATCTTTTGACATTTTTGAAATGGTTGAAATTCTTCATATTTTTAAATAATTAAATAATTTTATATTTTTTAAAATTTTCGGTATATTTTAGAAATTTTGAATATTTTGACATTTTTACTTTTTAATATTTTCAATATACTTTTGAAATTAATGAAATTTTTGAATTTCTAGACAGTTTTATTAATTTTTTTTTAAATTTTTGAAAATTTCGATTAATTTTTTAATCTTATTGAAACTTTTGACATTTTTGAACATTTTGACATTAATTTTTTAATCTCATTGAAACTTTTGAAACTTTTGACATTTTTGAAATTCTTGATTTATTGAAATATTTTTAAATAATTAAATAATTTTATATTTTTTGAAATTTTTGGTATATTTTAGAAATTTTGAATAATTTGACATTTTTACTTTTTAATATTTTCAATATACTTTTGAAATTATCGAAATTTTTGAATTTCTAGATAGTTTTATTAATTTTTTTTTTTAATTTTTGAAAATTTCGATTAATTTTTTAATCCTTTTGGATCTTTTGACATTTTTGAAATGGTTGAAATTCTTCATATTTTTAACTAATTAAATAATTTTATTTTTTTTTAAATTTTCGGTATATTTTAAAATTTTTGAAAATTTCGATTAATTTTTTAATCCTTTTGGATCTTTTGACATTTTTGAAATTCTTCATATTTTTAAATAATTAAATAATTTTATTTTTTTTTAAATTTTCGGTATATTTTAAAATTTTTGAAAATTTCGATTAATTTTTTAATCTTTTTGGATCTTTTGACATTTTTGAAATAGTTGAAATTCTTCATATTTTTAAATAATTTTATATTTTTTAAAATTTTCGGTATATTTTAGAAATTTTGAATAATTTGAAATTTTTACTTTTTAATATTTTCGATATACTTTTGAAATTATTAAAATTTTTGAATTTCTAGACAGTTTTATTAACTTCTTTTTTTAAATTTTTGAAATTTTCGATTAATTTTTTAATCTTTTTGAAACTTTTGACATTTTTGAAATGGTTGAAATTCTTGATATTTTTGAAATATTTTTAAATAAATAAATAATTTTATATTTTTTAAAATTTTCGGTATATTTTAGAAATTCTGAATATTTTGACATTTTTACTTTTTAATATTTTCAATATACTTTTGAAATTATCGAAATTTTTGAATTTCTAGATAGTTTTATTAGTTTTTTTTTAAAAATTTTTGAAATTTTCGATTAATTTTTTAATCTTTTTGGATCTTTTGACATTTTTGAAATGGTTGAAATTCTTCATATTTTTAAATAATTAAATAATTTTATATTTTTTAAAATTTTCGGTATATTTTAGAAATTTTGAATATTTTGACATTTTTACTTTTTAATATTTTCAATATACTTTTGAAATTAATGAAATTTTTGAATTTCTAGACAGTTTTATTAATTTTTTTTTAAATTTTTGAAAAGGATGTTATAAGGTTAGCATATAAAAATCGGCCAAATTATTGTGGCAATTACGTAAACTGAATACAAAAATAACTATGTCAAAAACGGCCATCAATTTCCATATAAATGTAACCAATAGCTTATATACAAATGAAACGATCGAAGAAGTGGTGATAAATGGAATTAACAAAATCGAACAAAGTTAAAATTAAACATTAGATTTTTGTAATCGATTTTTTTAATCGATATTTTTAATCAATTTTTTCAATCAATTGTTTTAATCGATTTTTGAAATAGTTTTTCATTCCATTTTTTATTTCATTTTTTATTCGAATTTTTATTCAATTTTTTTTTAATCGACTTTTTATTCGATTTTTTAATCGATATTTATTCGATTTTTTTTATTAATTTTTTTAATCGTTTTTTTTTTAAATATTTTGTAATCGTGTAATCGACTTGTTTTAATGATGGTTTCAAACAATTTTTTTGTACCGTAGTAGTGTAAACTATTTATTATCGATTCTTATTGGAAAACGAACTCGGTAATGTCTATCATGTTTTAAACTTCTCGTTTCATATTTCTTTTCAAAAAATATTGTACAAAGTTGCTAGAATTACAATTAATATTTTTGTAACGAAGTTCCTTATCGCATGTTACACTAGGAGACACTTGGCACATGAGAGCTAGATCGAAAAAAGAGTAAAACTTCGACCGTCACGACACTTTTGCTAGAGAACGTTATACCCACGTTAAAAAATAAATTGTTTATAATTTTATTCCCATTATAACTATCCGCTTTACTTTAGCACTTCAATATCAATACAACACTTGTGTTACTCTACCAACACATTACTTTTCTCGTCTGACGCCCTTTAAATCATTAACAATTATTCCCATTATACGTAACCATTTTACTTTCGCACTACCACACGAACACAATACTTTCCCGCTACTCTGTCAACATATTTATTTGAGCAATTAGAACGATCACATTTCTATATAAAAAACTTGGAATAATTCTCATTATAACTAATCATTTTACTTTCGCACTACATAATGTACACAATACTTTCGCTCTACTCTGTCAACATATTTCTTTGAGCAATTAGAACAATCACATTTTTATATAAAAAACTTGGAATAATTCTCATTATAACTAACCATTTTACTTTCGCACTACAAAATGAACACAATACTTTCTCTCTACTCTGTCAACATATTTCTCTGAGCAATTAGAACGATCACATTTTTATATAAAAATCTTGGAATAATTCTCATTATAACTAACCATTTTACTTTCGCACTACATAATGTACACAATACTTTCGCTCTACTCTGTCAACATATTTCTTTGAGCAATTAGAACAATCACATTTTTATATAAAAAACTTGGAATAATTCTCATTATAACTAACCATTTTACTTTCGCACTACAAAATGAACACAATACTTTCTCTCTACTCTGTCAACATATTTCTCTGAGCAATTAGAACGATCACATTTTTATATAAAAATCTTGGAATAATTCTCATTATAACTAATCATTTTACTTTCGCACTACATAATGTACACAATACTTTGTCTCTACTCTGTCAACATATTTCTCTGAGCAATTAGAACGATCACATTTTTATATAAAAATCTTGGAATAATTCTCATTATAACTAACCATTTTACTTTCGCACTACATAATGTACACAATACTTTCGCTCTACTCTGTCAACATATTTCTTTGAGCAATTAGAACAATCACATTTTTATATAAAAAACTTGGAATAATTCTCATTATAACTAACCATTTTACTTTCGCACTACAAAATGTACACAATACTTTCTCTCTACTCTGTCAACATATTTCTTTGAGCAATTAGAACAATCACATTTTTATATAAAAAACTTGGAATAATTCTCATTATAACTAACCATTTTACTTTCGCACTACAAAATGTACACAATACTTTCTCTCTACTCTGTCAACATATTTCTCTGAGCAATTAGAACGATCACATTTTTATATAAAAATCTTGGAATAATTCTCATTATAACTAACCATTTTACTTTCGCACTACATAATGTACACAATACTTTCGCTCTACTCTGTCAACATATTTCTTTGAGCAATTAGAACAATCACATTTTTATATAAAAAACTTGGAATAATTCTCATTATAACTAACCATTTTACTTTCGCACTACAAAATGAACACAATACTTTCTCTCTACTCTGTCAACATATTTCTCTGAGCAATTAGAACGATCACATTTTTATATAAAAATCTTGGAATAATTCTCATTATAACTAATCATTTTACTTTCGCACTACAAAATGAACACAATACTTTGTCTCTACTCTGTCAACATATTTCTCTGAGCAATTAGAACGATCACATTTTTATATAAAAATCTTGGAATAATTCTCATTATAACTAACCATTTTACTTTCGCACTACATAATGTACACAATACTTTCGCTCTACTCTGTCAACATATTTCTTTGAGCAATTAGAACAATCACATTTTTATATAAAAAACTTGGAATAATTCTCATTATAACTAACCATTTTACTTTCGCACTACAAAATGTACACAATACTTTCTCTCTACTCTGTCAACATATTTCTCTGAGCAATTAGAACGATCACATTTTTATATAAAAATCTTGGAATAATTCTCATTATAACTAACCATTTTACTTTCGCACTACATAATGTACACAATACTTTCGCTCTACTCTGTCAACATATTTCTTTGAGCAATTAGAACAATCACATTTTTATATAAAAAACTTGGAATAATTCTCATTATAACTAACCATTTTACTTTCGCACTACAAAATGAACACAATACTTTCTCTCTACTCTGTCAACATATTTCTCTGAGCAATTAGAACGATCACATTTTTATATAAAAATCTTGGAATAATTCTCATTATAACTAACCATTTTACTTTCGCACTACATAATGTACACAATACTTTCGCTCTACTCTGTCAACATATTTCTTTGAGCAATTAGAACAATCACATTTTTATATAAAAAACTTGGAATAATTCTCATTATAACTAACCATTTTACTTTCGCACTACAAAATGTACACAATACTTTCTCTCTACTCTGTCAACATATTTCTCTGAGCAATTAGAACGATCACATTTTTATATAAAAATCTTGGAATTATTCTCATTATAACTAACCATTTTACTTT
This sequence comes from Neocrepidodera transversa, assembly GCA_963243735.1. NCBI lineage: Eukaryota > Metazoa > Arthropoda > Insecta > Coleoptera > Chrysomelidae > Neocrepidodera > Neocrepidodera transversa. The sequence goes on along the minus strand of OY725346.1, from coordinate 7,697,884 downwards.
CGCACTACATAATGTACACAATACTTTCGCTCTACTCTGTCAACATATTTCTTTGAGCAATTAGAACAATCACATTTTTATATAAAAAACTTGGAATAATTCTCATTATAACTAACCATTTTACTTTCGCACTACAAAATGAACACAATACTTTCTCTCTACTCTGTCAACATATTTCTCTGAGCAATTAGAACAATCACATTTTTATATAAAAAACTTGGAATAATTCTCATTATAACTAACCATTTTACTTTCGCACTACAAAATGTACACAATACTTTCTCTCTACTCTGTCAACATATTTCTCTGAGCAATTAGAACGATCACATTTTTATATAAAAATCTTGGAATAATTCTCATTATAACTAACCATTTTACTTTCGCACTACATAATGTACACAATACTTTCGCTCTACTCTGTCAACATATTTCTTTGAGCAATTAGAACAATCACATTTTTATATAAAAAACTTGGAATAATTCTCATTATAACTAACCATTTTACTTTCGCACTACAAAATGTACACAATACTTTCTCTCTACTCTGTCAACATATTTCTCTGAGCAATTAGAACGATCACATTTTTATATAAAAATCTTGGAATAATTCTCATTATAACTAACCATTTTACTTTCGCACTACATAATGTACACAATACTTTCGCTCTACTCTGTCAACATATTTCTTTAAGCAATTAACACGATGATATTTTTATATAAAAAACTTGGAATAATTCTCATTATAACTAACCATTTTACTTTCGCACTACAAAATGAACACAATACTTTCGCTGTACTCTGTCAACATATTTCTTTGAGCAATTAGAACAATCACATTTTTTATAAAAAACTTGGAATAATTCTCATTATAACTAACCATTTTACTTTCGCACTACAAAATGAACACAATACTTTCTCTCTACTCTGTCAACATATTTCTCTGAGCAATTAGAACAATCACATTTTTATATAAAAATCTTGGAATAATTCTCATTATAACTAATCATTTTACTTTCGCACTACATAATGTACACAATACTTTCGCTCTACTCTGTCAACATATTTCTTTGAGCAATTAGAACAATCACATTTTTATATAAAAAACTTGGAATAATTCTCATTATAACTAACCATTTTACTTTCGCACTACAAAATGAACACAATACTTTCTCTCCACTCTGTCAACATATTTCTTTAAGCAATTAACACGATGATATTTTTATATAAAAAACTTGGAATAAGTCTCATTATAACTAACCATTTTACTTTCGCACTACAAAATGAACACAATACTTTCGCTGTACTCTGTCAACATATTTCTTTGAGCAATTAGAACAACACATTTTTATATAAAAAACTTGGAATAATTCTCATTATAACTAACCATTTTACTTTCGCACTACAAAATGTACACAATACTTTCGCTCTACTCTGTCAATATATTTCTTTAAGCAATTAACACGATGATATTTTTATATAAAAACTTGGAATAATTTTCATTATAATTAACAATGTTACTTTCGCACTACAAAGTAAACACAATGAAAATTATTAATTCATTTAAAAGACACCATCTTTATTTTAAAATAATATCAGCCTTTGTCACACTTTCACAAAACGCTCTAAGTAGCCAATTATTAAAAACGCTTGCTGAACGACAACTGTCAACTTTCTGTTGAAAACTGACAGTTAGAAAAATCTACTATAGCCGTCTAAAATAATTATAAGTCGCAACTCCGGATAAAATCTATCTCAAACGTAACTATAATCTTGTATTATCTTTAAATATAGTATTTTAGGAACGTTAATCTCAATTGTTACCATAATCTTGTGAAATGGTCAAATAGAAAATTCTAGGGAACATTTATCTCAAAGCAAATAATTATATTAATAAATGTGATTATTGTACAAACTAATAACTATCGCAAAGGGGGAAATCCCATCCAAATATCCAAATAGGAATGGTCCGATATACAGATGGCTCCAAAACCAATGAAGAAGTTGGTATTTATAATGCTAACACAAAGACAAAAGTCTCACTGAGCCTAGGCAATGACGCAATAGTGTTTCAGTCAGAATTAATTGTTATGCAATATTGTACAAAAGAGATATTAAAGCAACAAGTTAATTTAAAAGCTGGAGCCATATACTCGGACAGAAATGCAGCATTAAAGACATTATGCTCCACGGAAGTTAAATCAAAACTTATATATGACTGTTTGCAGGTCCTAACAGATCTTGATAGTCGAAAGAGACTAAAAAGGGGGCTCGATACCGGGACATAGAGTGGCACCGGGGCAATGAAGAAGCAGATAAACTGGCAGTGACAAAACAATCTCTAGTCGGACCAAAACCGTTCTGTGACTTTGCGAAAACAATAGTCAGCATATCCGTCAATCGATGGAAGCTAAATATGTTTCAAGAGAGGTGGAAGACCTGATCAGCATATACAGGCCAAAGAGTTCGTCGACATTCTTACGGTACACTGTAGGCTCAACAAACATATGAATGCAATGGCAGAGGAAGTCATTTGCAGGTTTTGTCAGGAAGAGGAGGAAGCCGCAGTACATATACTTTGTTACTGTGAAGGGTTATATAAGTTAAGGTTTGTCTTATATAATGAAGAAAAGCCTAAAGAGAAATGCTACATAGGAGTTTAATTTACTAGATTATGGAGTCTACTAACAAGGACAAGTCTAGATAAGGTTATCTAGGCGAGAGAACAACCACAATAGATCAGAATAGGTCGTGGTGGAAAAGGTATTAGTACCCACACTCGTTCTTTTCCAATCTAATCTTACCATCGGTTCGTTCAATTTAAACGTAACTATTTTAAACTAATAATTAAGGATGCATTTATCTTAAACGTAAATATTTTTATGGATACAGCATATTCACATTAGGAAATCCTTTAAGCCGCTTAAAGAGTGAGGCATACGCAAAACTGGCGATTGACGTTGAATTTAAATCGCTGAAGATTCTACTCTCAGGAAAATACGGTTTCAGGAAGGTCATTGATGACGTGCTCTAGATGAAGGAGGACTTAATAAGGATGAGACATACCAGCTTTCAAGATTCATAGTCAGTTCTGGATCACCAATAAGACGTGTCGCTCTCTTCTGTATAGAATCGAGCAACCGCAAGGTATGGCTTACGAGAAGAGCTCCAAATGTGGAAGCAGTATTCCAGTGATGGTCAAAAAGCTTTCTAGTGCGAAACATTGTTCCAAGTTTCTGGAAAGCTTTTTCTGCCATGCTTGCAACGTGATTACCTATACCATGACCTAAGTCCCCCCAAATTGATACCAAGAAAAAGTGATAAAACCAATGGAATCGAGTGTTTCGACATTATTATGTTGGGTCCCGCAACGTTAGTCTTTTTAGAAAAACCGGTTGCCTGTATTTTCTTATCGTTAAACTATACTTCGTTACTGTCACAACAAGCCAAATTTTTTGGAGGTCTTTATTAAGATGTTAAACTTCTTGTTTACTGTCATCCGCAAAGCTATAATATAGGATTTTTTGTTCTTTTCAGCAAGCCATTAATATAAAGGTGGAAAAGTGTAAGTAAATGGATACCTGTAGGACGTCAGCGTTGATAATGAAAGTGTCAAAAAGAAAATCGTCGATTGCTACTTGCAAAGAACGATTCTTAAAAAAACTAGAAAACTATCTACAAAACTTTTCGGAAAATCCATAAAAGCGCAATTTGGTCAAAAGCTCATCATTCCAAACACGGTCAAATGCTTTAGAGATGTCTAACGCAACCGCGCGGGATTCTCCATGTTGTTCAATCCCGCTGTTCCAGAGATGGGGACAGGTGAAGAGGATTCTTATCGATAATTGTTTACTAAAACCCTATTAATGGTCACTGACGATGTTGAAGCCATTCAAGTATTTTAAAACGTATTGATTGATTCAATTGATTGCTTTCTGGATAACTTTTGATGGTCGATTGTTCCTTGGCACGGTCTTTTTATCCTTATTGGGTATTGGTTTCACTTCAAGCCTACAAGACAGATGTTAGCTTTCTGGTACAGTGTTTAAGAACAATGACAGGTATTACAACAGGAAGCTTTTTTTTGTATTTATTGTTGATTGTACACGTGGAATACTAGGTGATGTTTTCCCCTGATAGTTGACTTTCGAGTTTCTAGAAAATTCTGACTGATTGACAAGAAGTTCGCTTTTAATTCTCTGGTTATGTGTTTTCTTGGTTTCGTCGACTATTTGTTTACACTGATTTCGAGCTATGACGAAATAGGTTCGCCATTGGTAGCAAGCTTGTAAATGATTTTATATTATGCGTTAGATACCACATGTCAAGGGGCCATCCAAAACTTCTACAATTAATATTCGCCACACCAAAAAATCTACAAATATTATCAGAATCAAAGATATGGCTGATGAATGGTACATTTCAGACTGTTCCTTCCTTATTTTATTAACTGTATTACATCCTCCATTGACGAGACTTACCATACGTTTATGCACTTTTACCAAATAAATCGGAAAGTACGTATATAAGAATGCCACAGGCAATAAAAAATTTGATTATCAATCCTAAGCTATCTTTAATAATGAGACTTCGAGAAAACATTTAGGATGCCATCATCGTAGTTTTTCCGGGAATAAGTCACAAATGATGTTATTTTTATTTCAGCCACTGTGTTATAACTCTCTTTGCGTCTTTTGGCCCCTTATTCCAGGTTTTAGATTACCTCGGGTGCTACCTTCCGTTTCTAGAGTGAAGGTCACTTTCACGGGCAGCGTCAGTGTAGAAGAATGCTCCAGGGGTCGTTATGGTATCGACCAATGCATTGGCTGCCAAAAGATCGGACTAAACTTACCCTATTAGGTTAAGTTCCTGGGTATTAGCTGCTGGTATCACAATAAATAAAATCCATTAAATCAAATTGTTTTTATTGATACCAAATCCAGCGAGGAAGAATGTGTGCAACACGGTTTTTTATCGGTGATGTGTCAGACGAACGGCACATGCACGTCTTCTAGGCTAGCCTAGTTTGATTGACAGTTCCGGTATGGTACAATACAGCTTGACCTCTCTCTAGAGGTCGCTGAACATGTATTGCAGCTTGAATTGGTTGTCGGCTCGTGCTCGGCTGGGATTGCCACTGTAATTCGGACTGCCACTGCAACGCGGACTTCCGCTGGAACTCAGACTACCACTGCAACTCGGACTACCACTGGAACTGCCTATACCATAATTTTAAGTTACTGTGCGCTATAAAATTTTATATATTTAAATTATTACGGTAATTAAGTAACTTCGGTATATTTCGTATAGAAAACTTCAATCACTCGGACTAAAGGGTAAATATGATACAGATGCAGAATTTTGATCAGCTCTAAAATTATTCAATACTTTGGCATTTGTACCCGAATCTATGATCACAAGAGCATTTCATCTCTTGTGTACGCAAAATTTTCTACCTTACGAAATTAAAGAATTTGTTGAATATTTCAAAGAAACTTGGATAGGAAGAACCACCAAATTGAACAAATGTAAAAAGCCACTTTTTGCACCATCAATGTGGAACTGTTTCGAGAGTATTCAATCTGACAAATAATTCTATTGAGGGGTAGCATTCAGGATTTCAGGAACAGATAAATGCGAAGAAACCATCATTTTGGAACTTTATTGAGACCGAAGAAAGAACAATCTTTTACCGAGTTGATAATTATACTACCAGAGCAAAAAATGCGACTTTCAATTGTCTGTAACTTCAAAACTATTTAGTTTATAGGTGTAACAGGCTTTTTTCTACACCCACATGGATATTGTAGATTGTACGCAGACTTTACAAAATGTATATGTAGGCAATATCAGTCTACTGAACGGATATAATTTCATTAGCGTGAGATATGGAATCCACCAATCAGGGTTCACAATATCACTTCATTAGCGTGAAATATGAAAGGTCCACCAATCAGAGTTCATATTTAGAAATCCACCACCTATTTTATTTTTTAATTTTAAATAACCTGCCAAAACAACTGTCACAATTTTTTATTCTAATACAGAAACAGACTTAATAAATTATACTTTATCAGATATTCATTTAGCCGAAAAGATGTAATAATAATAATAATAATATTACTCCAAAAATCAAAAACTAAATATGAATATAACCTACTTAAAAATAGAAGATGCCTATTATAGTTTTATATGATTTTATAATAAGTCCGTGACAGCTCGTGATAACGTATTGCTAACGCTGTCGCTTTGAGATACGAAGGTCCTCGGTTCAAACCCTGTGACAGCAATCTTTTTTTTATTTTTTAGTTTTTCCTTTCGTGGGTTGTAGAAAAAATGTACTGTTCAACTTATGTGTATTGTCCATATCGCACTCGGACGATTGAGCACTCCGCCTACGTCGTCGTGCTCAAACTTCGTTCGCGTGCGATATGGCCATCATATCCACATTTGTTGCAAAAACTACTATTGAAATCAGCTTCTCAAGACGAATCTAAAAATGTAAAAAATATGGGATGTTTGATTTAAAAAAATATATAACTTTGGTATGCTGTACCTTTTATGAAACACCCTGTATATTATAAAATAATTTTAAAATGTGGAGCTTGACTCTATCTATAATTTTTATTTAAAACTTTTTTTCGTATCTCTCAAAACAACGGATATATCAAACTCCGGAGTATAAGTTGATCACCCTGTATAAATAGATTAAAGAAAACGTTTCTTACCATATTTTGAAAATAATCCGATGAGATCGTAGGTATAACTTGAACTTAATTAGTTGACGGCTCGTTAGTGACTTTGCGTATGTGCTTATGGTTGTATACTTTTTTACTTCTTGTAATGCTGAATTAACAGCAAAAGGGGCAGTTTTTAAGGGCATATTTCGGTAACTTCCTCAAATGCCTCATTTTTTAAACTAACTTATATTAAATAAGATTAAATTTTACACAAAATACGAAACATTCAGAAATGAGGCATTTGTGGAACTCGATGAAAAGTGAAAACAAAGGTGAGCCATTTTTATAGGGCAAACGAAATAACGTCCTTTCGATTAATTTTTTAATCTTATTGAAACTTTTGACATTTTTGAACATTTTGACATTAATTTTTTAATCTCATTGAAACTTTTGAAACTTTTGACATTTTTGAAATTCTTGATTTATTGAAATATTTTTAAATAATTAAATAATTTTATATTTTTTGAAATTTTTGGTATATTTTAGAAATTTTGAATAATTTGACATTTTTACTTTTTAATATTTTCAATATACTTTTGAAATTATCGAAATTTTTGAATTTCTAGATAGTTTTATTAATTTTTTTTTTTAATTTTTGAAATTTTTGAAATTTTTGAATTTCTAGACAGTTTTATTAATTTTTTTTTAAATTTTTGAAAATTTCGATTAATTTTTTAATCTTTTTGAAACTTTTGACATTTTTGAAATTCTTGATTTATTGAAATATTTTTAAATAATTAAATAATTTTATATTTTTTAAAATTTTCGGTATATTTTAGAAATTCTGAATATTTTGACATTTTTACTTTTTAATATTTTCAATATACTTTTGAAATTATCGAAATTTTTGAATTTCTAGATAGTTTTATTAATTTTTTTTTTTAATTTTAGAAATTTTCGATTAATTTTTTAATATTTTTGAAACTTTTGACATTTTTGAAATGGTTGAATTTCTTGATATTTTTGAAATATTTTTAAATAATTATATAATTTTATATTTTTTGAAATTTTCGGTATATTTTAGAAATTTTGGATATTTTGACATTTTTACTTTTTAATATTTTCAATATACTTTTGAAATTATTGAAATTTTTGAATTTCTAGACAGTTTTATTAATTTCTTTTTAAAATTTTTGAAAATTTCGATTAATTTTTTAATATTTTTGAATCTTTTGACATTTTTGAAATGGTTGAATTTCTTGATATTTTTGAAATATTTTTAAATAATTATATAATTCTATATTTTTTGAAATTTTCGGTATATTTTAGAAATTTTGGATATTTTGACATTTTTACTTTTTAATATTTTCAATATACTTTTGAAATTATCGAAATTTTTGAATTTCTAGATAGTTTTATTAATTTTTTTTTTAAATTTTAGAAATTTTCGATTAATTTTTTAATATGTTTGAAACTTTTGACATTTTTGAAATGGTTGAATTTCTTGATATTTTTGAAATATTTTTAAATAATTATATAATTTTATATTTTTTGAAATTTTCGGTATATTTTAGAAATTTTGGATATTTTGACATTTTTACTTTTTAATATTTTCAATATACTTTTGAAATTATTGAAATTTTTGAATTTCTAGACAGTTTTATTAATTTCTTTTTAAAATTTTTGAAAATTTCGATTAATTTTTTAATATTTTTGAATCTTTTGACATTTTTGAAATGGTTGAATTTCTTGATATTTTTGAAATATTTTTAAATAATTATATAATTCTATATTTTTTGAAATTTTCGGTATATTTTAGAAATTTTGAATAATTTGATATTTTTACTTTTGAATATTTTCAATATACTTTTGAAATTATCGAAATTTTTGAATTTCTAGACAGTTTTATTAATTTCTTTTTAAAATTTTTGAAAATTTCGATTAATTTTTTAATATTTTTGAATCTTTTGACATTTTTGAAATGGTTGAATTTCTTGATATTTTTGAAATATTTTTAAATAATTATATAATTCTATATTTTTTGAAATTTTCGGTATATTTTAGAAATTTTGGATATTTTGACATTTTTACTTTTTAATATTTTCAATATACTTTTGAAATTATCGAAATTTTTGAATTTCTAGATAGTTTTATTAATTTTTTTTTTAAATTTTAGAAATTTTCGATTAATTTTTTAATATGTTTGAAACTTTTGACATTTTTGAAATGGTTGAATTTCTTGATATTTTTGAAATATTTTTAAATAATTATATAATTTTATATTTTTTGAAATTTTCGGTATATTTTAGAAATTTTGGATATTTTGACATTTTTACTTTTTAATATTTTCAATATACTTTTGAAATTATTGAAATTTTTGAATTTCTAGATAGTTTTATTAATTTTTTTTTTAAATTTTTGAAATTTTCGATTAATTTTTTAATCTTTTTGAAACTTTTGACATTTTTGAAATTCTTGATATTTTTGAAATATTTTTAAATAATTAAATAATTTTTTATTTTTTGAAATTTTCGGTATATTTTAGAAATTTTGAATATTTTGACATTTTTACTTCTTAATATTTTCAATATCCTTTTGAAATTATCGAAATTTTTGAATTTATAGACAGTTTTATTAATTTTTTTTTTTTAAATTTTTGAAATATTTGATATATTCGAAATTTTTTAATTTCTTAAAACTCAGTTTTGTTATTAAATTTTAGAAAATGTTCACAATATCACAGTCCAACCAAGAACATTAAAACGCATTCTTAACAAGCAGAAGCTGTTTAGAAGGAAAAAAATTTCACCTCTTGAAAACGTGGCTAACTTTGTTAAAAAAAAATTGGAAAAAGCGGGTCAACTGAAAAAATAAACATTTCTGTACAAAATGTCAATAAAGCAAAGGAAATGTTCTTTTTACCAGTTCTTTTTTTCAAAATAATAGTGACAGATAATTGCTTTCATTTTTATTTACTCCTTTTTGTATTAAAATCTTTCAAAAAACAGGCAAAACAATTTTCCTACCATTCTGATTGATGTATCTAAATAATTTTAACATTTATTTTTTATTGGATAAATACTTTTATATAATAATTATTAATGTCATATCTAATAATACTTAAAATATTCTAATTTTTTGTGAAATTATTACTATTAACTCTCACATTTATGTTTCTGACATATTTTCATTCATTTTTAAAATTTCGAGATGTAATACGAAATTTTAGATTAAATTTTCGAGATATAACACGAAAATTTAAAAATATTTTTTTTAATTTTATTATTGTTCTCTATATTTGTTTATTAAGAAACAAAAATAATACATTAAACTTTTACGATATTTTACTGGTATTTTAGGGAGAAAATGCTCAATTTACAGTTGAACTAATTAAGTCTGGTGATTACGATTATACTGTGGCATATATTGTTATACCTTCAGCTGGATATAAAAATGGAGATTTTCAAATCAATGTTAAAAATAAATCTTATTTGGATTATGAAAATGATGTTTGGAAAAATCACGAATTTTACGTAAGTAAAATATATAAATAGTTATTTATATCCTGAAATAGTGTCAAAAAATATTTTCAAAATCGTAATTTATAAAATCTTTAATGTTTAGTCTCAGTCATAAAAACCAGTAAAACCAAACCAAATATATTTGTAATAGTTTCCTAAACAAATAATCATTCATCCTTATTAAGTAGGTAGAGAAAAATTGTATGATTTTTTTCTTTATGTTAAACAGAATATTAAACCGAATTTAAATTAAAAATTCCTCAGATTTAATCATTTATTTACCCCTGATGATGATATACAACTGGGAAAATGAATTCTGGAAAGCTATCAATATTTAGTCCACAATAACACCCATGAATAGGCACAAATTTTACCAAAGTTTAGCTGGTTGTTATAACTGTTACATGTTTAAAATATTTCTTTTGGGCATTAGTAGTATACCTATGCCGGTTCTGCCCCACGTCCATCGAGTTCCATCATCAATCCGAAGAAGTAGCCTCCCCTTAGCTACCCCTATCCGAAGAGAAGATACCCTTAGAAGAGAATAGATTAGCTTAGCCTCGTTTAACCACCCCAAAGTAGCCCTAAACGAAGTAGATAAGGATTGTTGGGCATGAAACAACCCCTTTTGGCCATCAAACAACCCCGCGACCGACAACAATGACCAGAAGCAGTAGTTGAAGGCGGTTCTTCTGTTCGAAAGCTGTTTTGGACCTGTTCGAAAGCTATTTTGTACCGGTTCAAAAACTGTTTCAGACCTGTTCGCGTGCGCGAGACCTGTGGTCAAAAGTATTGCCTTCAACTACCGCTTCTGGTCATTGTCGTTGGTCTCTCGGGTGGGTTGTTTCATGCCCAAAAGGCCTTATTCCGGGAAAGAAGAAGAGATCAAGCGTTAAGCGATGAGTTTTGCACTATACAGGGGGAGTCAAAAGTACAGCCTTCAACTACCGCTTTTGGTCATTGTCGTCGTTCTTGGGGTTGTTTTATGGTCAAAACGGGTTGTTCATGGTCAAAAAGGCCTTATCTACATCGCTTAGGGGATTTTTTCATGGAAAAAAGGCATTATCTACTTCGTTTAGGGCTACTTTGGGGTGGTTAAACGAGGCTAAGTTAATCTATTCTCTTCTAAGGCTATCTTCTATTCGGATAATGGTAGCTTAGGGGAGACTACTTCTTCGGATTGATGATAGAACTCGATGGACGTGACGCAGAACCGGCATAGGTATACTACTAGCAGTTTAACTAAAAAAAAATTTGTAATAAAAAAACTCTATAATTGTGATTTTTTTCAAAATTTTATTACAAAAAATTTTACACCGGGTAAAAACATATGATGTTTTTAGTATTTCGGCCCAAAAAATTCACTTTAACAATAGACACAAGAACTATACGCAACACGAAATTTATGGAATTAACGCTATGAAGACATTTTAGACTTTTAAAAAGACGTAATTTAATTAAACTTTTTAGGTGTTTTCTTCCTAGTTTTTTTTTTCTTTACCCATCTTTCCCCACTTTTTTCCGTCTATTATTGTTTTTTCCAATTTTTTATGATTTCTTTCGATTTTATTTTATTTTTTTCATTTTTTTCAATTTTTTCTAATTTACTCGCGTTTTTCGATCTTTCCCGACATTATCCCCTTTTTTCCATTTGTTTTTTAGTTTTTAGGGTTTATTAAGGGTTTTTTAACGATTTTTTTACTATTTTTTATGCTGTTTTACGATTATTTTTCATTATTTACGAGGTTTTACGACTTTTTACCAGTTTTTTACGACGTTTTACCAGTTTTTTACGACTTTTTAAAAGTTTTTTACGACTTATTTTTTTACTTTTTTTTTACAATTTTTTACGATCTTTTATAATTTTTTACGATTTTTTAACGCTTTTATACGGCTTTACTCGGTTTTTTACTATTTTTACGGATTTTTTACGGCTTTTACGGTTTTTTTAAGTTTTTACCATTTTTTACGGGTGTTTACGACTTGTTACGGTTTTTTCCTATCTCTCTTAATTTTTTAGAAATCCGTAAAAAATCGTAAAAAAACGTAAAAAATGGTAAAAAACCGTAAAAAATCGTAAAAAATCATAAAAATCGAAAAACTCGTAAAAAATCGTAAAAATCGTAAAAAATCGTAAAAAATCGTAAAAAATCGTAAAAAATCGTAAAAAATCGTAAAAAATCGTAAAAAATCGTAAAAAATCGTAAAAAATGGTAAATAATGGTAAAAAAACGTAAAAAACCGTAAAAAATCGTAAAAAATCGTAAAAAATCGTAAAAAACCGTAAAAAATCGTAAAAAATCGTAAAAAATCGTAAAAAATCGTAAAAAATCGTAAAAAATCGTAAAAAATCGTAAAAAATCGTAAAAAATCGTAAAAAATCGTAAAAAATCGTAAAAAATCGTAAAAAATCGTAAAAAATCGTAAAAAATCGTAAAAAATCGTAAAAAATCGTAAAAAATCGTAAAAAATCGTAAAAAATCGTAAAAAATCGTAAAAAATCGTAAAAAATCGTAAAAAATCGTAAAAAATCGTAAAAAATCGTAAAAAATCGTAAAAAATCGTAAAAAATCGTAATAAATCGTAAAAAAAACGTAAACAATCGTAAAAAATCGTAAAAAATCGTAAAAAATCGTAAAAAATCGTAAAAAATCGTAAAAAATCGTAAAAAATCGTAAAAAATCGTAAAAAATCGTAAAAAATCGTAAAAAATCGTAAAAAATCGTATAAAATCGTAAAAAATCGTAACAAATCGTAAAAAATCGTAAAAAATGGTAAAAAATCGTAACAAATCGTAAAAAATTGTAAAAAATCGTAAACAATCGTAAAAAACCATAAAAAATCGTAAAAACCGTAAATAACTGTACAAAACCGTAAAAAATCGTAAAAAAACGTAAAAGATCGTAAAAGATCGTAAAAAATCGTAAAAATTAGCGAATTAGTTTAATAATAATGAAAAAGGTCCAATGACCTGGTTCGATATTTTTAAAAATGGCGGAGATATAATTTCTTTTTAATTTCAATCCCCTCCAGTTTCACCCTCATTGATCGGATAAAAAAAGTTTTTTCTACTACCGTGCGTAAAATACTTACTTTACGCACGCTACGGAGTGTGTATTGTTTAAATTTTTTTTTATTAGTACGTAAAGTAAGATAAAATTTGCAAAATAACTTCTTCCCATTTTTTTTCAACGTCCTTATGTTTTTTCTCTTGCCAGATTCTATGTGCCAAAAATTAACTGGTGTTAACTTCAAGATTTTGCAAAATAGCTTCTTGTAGTAGATTGCTTATTTTATAGTTAATAGCTACATATTTTTTGGTAGTAGAAAAAATATTGTATGCAACTAGTGTGTAAAGTGCCTTTTTTAACTCATGTGATTATCGCACTCGCCTTTGGCTCGTGCAACAAAATTCATATTGGTAAAAAAAGTATCACTTTACGCACTTGTTGCATAAATAACCATTATAAAAATCAATTTTATAATAATTAGGAAATGAGAAAAGTGTTACAATATTTTCAAAAATGGCGGATATGAATTATTTAAAATTTCAACCTCCTCCAGTTCTACCTATGAAGGTCAAAATCGAAAAAAGTTTAAAGCGAAATAATATTATAATAATTAGGATATGAAAAAGTCTTATGACCCGTTTCGATATTTTTAAAAATGGCAGAGATGAATTTTTTGAAATTTCAACCCCCTCCAGTTTCCACACCCTTACAGTTAGAATGCTCAAAAACAATAATGTTCCTCTCGTAGATACGAGAAAACGATTGGCAAAAAATTTTTAAAATCTGATGACTGGATCTTGAGTTATACATCCATCCATCCATTTATCCATCCATCCAGACCGACGGACATGAAAATTTTGTTCACCTAATCCTGTTATGGGTGGCTGAAAACGTCGAGAAAAGACATTTAAAGCAAAAAAATATTTCCAATTTTTTTTTACGATTTTAATACTTCCGGTCCGGACCAAAGTAATAATTAATTGAGCTAATACACATTTAAAACCCCACTTGAAGCCATATACATACAGTAGACTAATTTAATGGTTTGTTAATATGGTATTTGAACCACTCTTTTAGACGACTTAGTGCTCGTGAATTTAAAGCACTTTTTTAGGGTGCTTAGTGCTTGTGAATTTATAGCACTTTTTAGAGCGCTTAGTGCTCGCGAACACTTCCCTTTAAGAGTGCTTAGGGCTCGTAATTTTTAAGCACCTTTTTGAAAATTTACTGCTTAGTACTCGCGAAGAGTATTTTTTAAATTTGCCTACGCTGAGGCCCAAAAGGATAATCGTGAACATGCGCATTTCGAAAAAATCTTCTATTGGGCATCAGTTTTTAGTTGGAATTTAGCACTTTTTAGAGTGCTTAGTGCTCGCGAACACTTTCCTTTAAGAGTGCTTAGGGATCGTAATTTTTAATCACCCTTTTGAGAGCTTAGTGCTCTCGAGCACTTTCCTTGTAGAAGTGCTTAGGGCTCGTAATTTTTAAGCACCTTTTTGAAAGTTTACTGCTTAGTACTTGCGAAGAGTATTTTTTAAATTTGCCTACGCTGAGGCCCAAAAGGATAATCGTGAGCATGCGCATTTCGAAAAAATCTTCTATTGGGCATCAGTTTTTAGTTGGAACTTAGCACTTTTTAGAGTGCTTAGTGCTCGCGAACACTTTCCTTTAAGAGTGCTTAGGGATCATAATTTTTAATCACCTTTTTGAGAGCTTAGTGCTCGCGAGCACTTTCCTTTAAGAGTGCTTAGGGCTCTTAATTTTTAAGCACCTTTTTGAAAGTTTACTGCTTAGTACTCGCGAAGAGTGTTTTTTAAATTTCCCTACGCTGAGGCCCAAAAGGATAATCGTGAGCATGCATTTCGAAAAAATCTTCTATTGGGCATCAGTTTTTAGCTGATACTTGGAATCTCATTGGAAAGAGATTACTGCGAGTAAATGGCAGATGTTAAAGTTACGTTTAAAGAGAGAATAATGCTGATATCCGAGAAATAGATAGCTGACAATGTTGCTACACTAACTAATTTTGGACTCACAGAGTACAAGTATTTAGCTTGGAGATGTTGGTGTACCGAGTTGATATTCATGTTAAGACCTTTAACATTGCAAAACTCGATTTGGTAGTATCCATTTCTAAGTCAATTATTTAACAATTAAAGGAACCACTAGATTTCCTCTTTGGTGGATCTCGATAACTTGTTGCAAAATTACGAAAAGTTTCAATTTCATTGATTAAATAATCCGATCTTAAAGTGGTAGGATTATTCTGTCAAACTAACAAGATTTGTACTTGTGTAGGAAATTTAAAATGTATAAGCGTAATCGAATAATGACAGATAACAAGGCTATATGTAGTATGGTGAATACCACAGACACAGTCACTTATAACCGACCAGTACAACTGAGCACCGTTAGATTACCCCATCGTAGTGCATTGAATACATTAATTATTCAATACTTGATAAATATCAAAATTTTATGTCCACGTTTGGTTTGTATATAAATATATTATTACTAGGCTATACTGACGCTTCTATTTCAATATTTTTTATTCCCCAGCATTATCCATAAAGTTATATATGACTTTTTTAACTTAAATATCGTATATTTCTGTTTTATGAATCAAATAAATTATTTAAAAAGCTTTTGGTCACTTCTCATCAAACTAATATCTACATTGCATGTTATTTTTTAGTTGCATAGTTATGGTATTGATAAGACCAAAGAAGATAAAATGCTAGTAACTATTTCATTAGAAGATTACAACGATGAGATTCCAATATTTTCACAAGAAGAATATAGGGCCAGTTTAAACGAAACTGCAAAAACAGGAACATTTGTTATACCATGTCCAGCAACAGACCGCGATGCTGATGACGAAACGCTTGAGTACGTAACAAATATTTTATACTAAAATTTTATTTTTTCATTATGATAATATTATTTTAAAAACAAAAGTACTTTCTTTAACGAATAAAATAGAACTTTGATTTTAGCTATAAAACGACTCCCAGTGCGTAATTCGAAGTAATCAAAATAACTAAACATTAGTCTTTTTTTATATATATAAAAATAGTGACTGGTTTATTTATATTGAGACAACTATGATAATTATGTTACTTTGTGCCGACATTAGAATTTTAAACACCTCATTAAAAAGATTTGATTACACCTTATTTTTTAGCAATTCCATCTACAGTATCTTTATCAAATGATTTTGTCTTGAGATTTTTTTTATTACAACTATTGTCCTGAGTTGTGGAGACGGGAATCTTTTATAGACAACTCTGATTATGTTCTACGCGTGAGATAGAGCAGGACTCACCCCTGATCACCTGCTAAACCTTCCTTGGTAATTTGTCCTGATATTTTTGAACAATGTTGTAAATTACTCCTTTTTCATGATTTCTATTGGTCTGAAAATTTAAAAATTAATAAAACTTAAGATATTTTATGGCGAGCTATTAGATTGATAGAGAGAGAGAGAGAGAGGCGTCCATTGGCGTCGGTAGGAGGCGAGCTCATCTGGTGAGTCCTCCATGAGATCTAGGATCTCGTCCGGAAGATCTTTGGCTTCTCGAAGAATCGGTTGTGGTGGCTTCTTGAGTGGTCGTCTATGTTGGTCATTGCAACATTTATTTAATTATTTATTATTTTAATACAAAAAGTTTAACGTAATATTAAATTCAATCTGGCAACACTTATTGTAAATCGTACAACAGTATATTGAGTGCTCTTCGGTTCCAATCAACCGTCCATTTGGTCTCGGGTGTTTGCATGGTGTGTGTGTTGGAGCTGTCCATTCTTCTCCTGACGTATCTTCTTTATAGTTCCTTAAATCTAGAAATAATTGGTGTGATATTCATATTAGTTTGAAGGAAAGCGCCAGGAAAGGTAGAAGGATTTCTAAGGATCCTCCTCTCGGTTGCCCTAACGACATGTACGAGAGGAGTTAGGGATGAGAATTTAAGAGCTCTATAATCCATTACTGGACGAATATATGTAGTAAAGTTTCTTTATCTAGGTTTTTTTGGACATTAATGGCCCAGTTTAGAGTAAACGTAAAACATACTCCAAAATAGGTAACTTGGTCCAAGGGAACGAGTCTCCCTCCCCAAAGCCTAAGGTTGATTTCATTGATAGATTTATTAGATTTTATAATGTGATTTAGATGTTTAAAAATGATAAGTTGCGTTTTTGGGGTTATATAGTAACCCTCCACTTACTACAGCATTGGTAGAAGTGATTTAAAAGTTGCTGGGTTTTGGTAGAGCATACAGCTAAATATTTTGGTTAGGTGAGGGGGTGAGACATGTCGTGCTTGTATATGAGATAGAAGTGAGCTAAAACAGAGCCTTGGGGGACTCCGGCTTGCGGAATAAATGGGTTTCCAACTTTGAAATGATAGGAATAGATAAGTTTTATTAAGATATAGGAAATTCGATGTCTGAGAGCTTTAGAAGTTGAGCACATCTAAAATGTTAACCTATTTATAGGAATCTTGAAAGTAGAGGTCGTTATAAGACAAAAATTATGAAGTGTAGCTAACTTCATATTTTTACATTGAAAACTTCCATTATATTACAACTTAATTTAAACATTGACTAACCTTCATATTGTGATACTTCTGTTTATTTTTAGCTTGGAAATAATTGGTACATACGCCAAAAACAGACTCGACATCTATCCAAATGGAAGTATTTTTGTTAATTTAAAAAATCCAGACGGAGACGATTTTTATTTTGATTATGACATCCTTAATTCCGTCTTTTTTCAAGTTACAGCCACGGATAAAGTAGGTCATAAAGCTACTGTCTTAGTAACTATAACTATTCTTGATGTAAACAACAAAGCTCCTACAATCGAACCAGTAAGTAGATTTATACTAAACAAAAATTTTATAAATTGTCATCTTCTTCTTCTCTTATATAAACAATAGTTTTACTAAAGTATTTATCTGATCGAAGATCCTTAAAAATATTTTTATAGCTTCGTACTCGAAATCTTTTGTTTGCGTCAGCTTGGGTTAATATATTAAATAAATATTGATTATTCTTTAAACTATTTGATACATCTAATGCCATTCAATCGCTTTAAATTTAATCTTTGCATATGTCCTTAAAAAAATAAATTGTCACTAGTAATCTCCCTAGAGCTTGAATTATTACCGGACATTTTTTCGAATACACGATTTTTTGAAAATTTTCTTAAAAAATCGTGTACGAGGAAAAGTTTCCGGTTATTAATTCAAGATCGTGGGGGATTCGGCAAGAAAATTTCACACCTAAAAAATTTAAAAGTAATTAATGATTTATTTGACATTAAGATTAGAAGGAAAGACTAGTTTTGGTCTAGTTAGTCATGAGTGTTTGTTGGTATGTTAAAAGTTAAGTAGTAATTGTTTAATTTTGATTTGCACAAAAAGTAAACAAAAAGTCTTATATGAATCAAGCCCATTACAAGTGTCATTATTTTGACATAAAAATTTCCACTTATTAATTTCGTCCAGGGTACCCTGGAGAATGAAAATTTCCGGAAATTTTTTGGGTTACCATGGTAACCAAACAAAAAAATAGACTCTGACTGGCTTAAAAATGGCGGTGTGAAATTTTCATATTAATTACTAATAGAAAAAGTACATGAAACGTATCCTACTCGCGATTTTAAATTTTCACTGTTTTATTGCCATAATCCTGTTGAATCCGTTGTTAGATCTCTGTATTTCTTTGATATACAATTCTATGAGTCACATTTTGTTTTAGTAACATCAGATCAACTCTGTAAAAAATTATTTAAAGAGTATGCTTGATTTTATCTTTTGACGTCATTTTTTACTATTCATCTTTTGTACTAGTAACTAGACAGTTTATTTTTGTTACTCCTGCTACCCCTGAGATACGTAACCTTTTGTGTTATTTAATCAAATATGTCGCTGTTTTATATTTTTTGTATTGGATTTTCTCTTGGGCGGTAAGTCAGATGATAAAAGTACGTATCTAATACACGTTACAAACTAACCAGTAGATCATTTGATTTGATATTCACAAAACAGTAATTCTAATCCGGCAACGAATGATTTAAATGAGTAATTTTATTCGTTTAGATATCCACCAATTTTAGTCCCAAACGATGTACCTTTTATAAAGTAGTTTGCTATAATAATTATAACATTACAGGTATCACCAATAACTGTTGAAGAAAATAAAGATGATGGATTCGATCTGGCTGTAAAAATTAAAGCTACTGATCCTGACAATAACGCCAATTTAACGGCAACAATCGATTGGACTAATTCATATGCTACCAAAAATTCTATAATATTAGACATGAGTAACGAAACCAATAAAGAGTTAATAAAGTAAGATTTTTTTACATTAAGGTAATCGAAAATTGAAGAAAAAAATTCATTCATCTATGACCACTGAAATTTAGATCATGACGAAAATTACGTCACTTTAGATGCGTGACAAAAGTGGTGGCAGATAAGTAGGGGGAAAAATAACATTTTTGGATACCAAATTGTGGTGCAAATTTCCAATTTATTATTTTTACTTTCCCGGGCCCATCAAAGGGAAAGTATAGTGAATGAGCAAAAAAAATTTTGAGATATGAAGATTGAAAACATTTCCAGAGTATGGTCTGTCTGTGTGTCTGTATGTCTGTGTGCCTGTGTGTAATCTTCCACGTTAACTGCCGAACCGTTTGACCAATCAAGCTGAAATTTGGTATGAAGGGTCGGTGTGTGCCTCGAATGCGACCATTAGTTTTTGGTTTAAATTGGTAGAGCAGAAGGTCCTCAAGACCGACATTGATTGAATACAGATGTAAGATTTTTGCCTTTTTTTAAATTTTAGGGACAAACAAGACACTTTAGTGCAAAATGTTGTAGTGCACAGTTTTAGAGCATAAAATTTCCTACAAGTTTTGCATTAAACTTTTTCCAGAGTTTCCAATAGTTTTCAACCATGATTTTAGGAGATACTAATTGTCGCAATGTACTATATATTGTGCGCATGTGCCTGCTTATCTCATATGAACATTGAAATATCAATTCGGTCGACCTATTCACCATTCGCTTGGTATTTAAAATTTGTTCCATAAATTAATATAATGCTTAGTATTTTGTAATTAAAATAATCCTATTCTCTACAGCTGACCCGGGCAAGTTCTGGGGTGATACAGCCGATTTTTTAATATTGAAAAAATGACTAAAGTTTTTTTTAAAACTAAGGCAAATAAATTAATTTTTCAGTATTGAATGACTACGGTTTTTTAATATTGAGGTGAATGAATTAGTTTTTTGGATATTGAGGCGAATGACTAAGGTTTTTTTAATACTGAGGTGAATGACTACGGTTTTTTAATATTTAGGCGAATGAATTAGTTTTTTCGATATTGATGCGACTAACTAAAGTTTTTAATATGGAGGCGAATTACTACTGTTTTTTAATATTGAGGTGAATGAATTAGTTTTTTCGATATTGAGGCGAATGACTAAGGTTTTTTTAATACTGAGGTGAATGACTACGGTTTTTTAATATTTAGGCGAATGAATTAGTTTTTTCGATATTGATGCGACTAACTAAAGTTTTTAATATGGAGGCGAATGACTACTGTTTTTTAATATTGAGGTGAATGAATTAGTTTTTTCGATATTGAGGCGAATGACTAAGGTTTTTTTAATACTGAGGCGAATGACTACGGTTTTTTAATATTGAGGCGAATGACTATGGTTTTTTAATATCGAGGCGAATGACTACGGTTTTTTAATATTGAGGCGAATGAATTAGTTTTTTCGATATTGAGGCGAATGACTAAGGTTTTTTTAATACTGAGAAGAATGACTACGGTTTTTTAATATTGAGGCGAATGACTATGGTATTTAATATCGACGCGAATGACTACGGTTTTTTAATATTGAGGCGAATGACTACGGTTTTTTAATATTTCCCTACTGTTTTTCTATTTTTGACTACTTTCCCCTTTTTCCCTATTTATTCTCTAATTTTTCTATTTTTCCAAACTTTTTCCAATTTTTTCTTATTTTTCCCCATTTAACTGTTTTTCACTATTTTTAAAAAAATTCTCAATTTTTCACAATTTTGCCCTATTTTTCCATGTTTTCCCAATTTTTCTCTTTTTTTTTCTCTTTTTCCATATTTTCCTCTATTTTTTACTATTATCTCTACTTCTTCTATTTTTTATATTTCTCCTGTATCTTTCTATTTTTTTTGTATTTTTCATTAGCTTCTTTTATTTTTTTAATTTTTCCTTATTTTTCAGTATTTGTCCTTATTTGTGTTTTAAATTAGCTTCTTCTATTTTTTTAATTTTTCCTTATTTTTCAGTATTTGTCCTTATTTGTACTTATTTTTCTTCATTTTCTCTTTTTTTCTCGACTGTTTCCATATTTTTCTCATTTTACCCATTTTTCGCTATTTTTCCATATATTTTAATATTTTTCATATTTTTTCCTCTTTTCATTATTCCCGTATTTTCTCTATTTAGCCCTTTTCTCCTATTTTTTTCGACTTTTCACTATATTTCCCTATTTTTCTCTTTTGCTCTCCATTTTTTATTTTTTTACTAGTTTTTTCCTTTTTTTCCTAATTTTTTTCCTATTGTTTTCCTATTTTTTTCTTATTTTTTTCCCATTTTTTTCCTATTTTTTTCCTATTTTTTTCCTATTTTTTCCTATTTTTTTCCTATTTTTTCCCTATTTTTTCCTATTTTTTTTCCTATTTTCTTGTTTTTCATTAGTTTTTCCTATTTTCCTAATTTTTCGCATTTTTCCCTATTTGTTCCTATTTTGCAATATTTTTCCCATTTTCTCTATTGTTCTCTATTTTTCTAAGTGTTCCTTAATTTTCCCTTTTTTCCTATTTTTTCCCGTTTCTCCCATTTTTTCCTAAAATGAATATCGTCACCACTAACCAAAACTACACTTTTTTAATACTCCATGTACGTTTCGCTAACTATATTAACATCATCAGATGATAAGGACAAACTGAAACTGTGATACATGATAGAAATTCTTTATTAAACTATGATAAATTTCCAAATAGAACTAATTAAAATTGCATCTACATTTTTGGTATTATTTTACATTTATTATTTTTTTAGTATAATAAATTTTAATTTTTATTTCATATTTATATTTAAGTTTCTTAAAAGCCGAAATAAATCCAAGTAATGGCGGTGGAGAAATTACAATATCATTAATAGTAACAAATTCCGATGCTAAAAAACCTGATTTTGAAACTTTTGATTCAGTATACTTGAATTTAGTTGTTACGGATTTAATGACTGATCCAGATTATTTGGATAAACAGAGCACTTCAGGTATGAAATATCTTTTATAGGTTTTAATTAGTAATATAATTGCTGTTTTCTATATATGTTTGCTGTTCTATATTTTATTACTTCCAGAAACTGTTTTGATAAGAATTGAAAATATTAACGATAATCCACCATATTTTCCTGACGATAATAAGGACAATAGGACAGTTCAAGAACGTGCTGTTTTTGGAACTTCGGTTGGAACTATAAGAGCTGTTGATCCAGATATTGGAGATAATATTACTTATAGTTGCAAGTAAGTATATTTATATAATAAATAAGAGTAAATAAAAAAATTGAAAAAAAAACTAAAGAGCTAATTTAAACAGTAAGCTTTATTTACTTACAAAATTATTCCAAACCAAATTCAAACCCAGACAAAGTATGTTGGAATACATATAATAATAATGTTAAGTGGTATAGGTGAAAAGATCAAAGACTTTTGAAGATCTTTGTTAAGAATTTGAATCCGATCAAAAATTCACAAGAAATAAAAATTGAAATGATTCCATACGCTCTAAAAATCCTGGTACTGTTTTATAAATAATTCGCACTACCCATCTGAAACAATATTACAACAGTTAGCAAATTAATTTTGTAAAATAGTTCATAGTCCCAGAAAAAATTGTAGATGCTCATACTAATGATGAATTTATTCTAGAATATAAAGTTTTTAATTCACATACATTATTTTGACATTTACATTCTGAAGTTCCGCATGATTAGCAACGCTAGGAATCACATAATCTTTGGCTTTGTCCAATCAAATCGTTAAAAAAATCTTTAAAACTTATATCTGTTTGTTTGAAAAATACTTTGTAAATCCTTAAAAATCCTTTTAAACAATTTAAAAAACTCTAATTCATAAAAAATCGTTAAAAAATTCTTACAACATTCTTAAATAATCCTCAAAACTTCTTAGAAGCATTTTCAAAATCCTTTAAAAAAAACCTGAAAAATCCTTACAAAGTACTTGATAATTCCTAGAAATAATCTTAAAATATTAAAAATTCCTGTATCAAAATTATATAAAGCAGACCTATTTTTTGACAAATTATCGTTTTTTTTTAAATTCTTGTATTTTCTAAAAAAATTATTGTAAGTTAAAGATAATTTAATATTTTGTCCAATTATCTCGGCATATGGCCCATTTCACAGACAAAAAAATTAACAAAATTAGAAGGACAAAACTTAATTAAATTGAATTAATTAACAAAATTATCTAAAAAAAAATGAATCTTGATTTTAAAAAATATTTAAATTGGTGTGTTTATTATAAGTAAAAAAAATCAAACCCATTTTTTTGACAAATCTTCGGTTTTTTTTAAATTCTTGTATTTTCTAAAAAAAATTTGTTAGTTTAAGAAAATTTAATATTTTGTCCAACTATCTCGGCTAACTGGTCCATTCACAATAAAAATAACAAAATAAGAAGGACAAAACTTTTTTAAATTTTGAATTTAATAACAAAATTATCTAAATAAAAAAATAAAATTTGATTTAAATAATATTTAAATTTCCATGAGTTTATTATAATTAAAAAAATATCAAACTTATTTATTGATAAATCTTCAGTTCTTTTTTAATTTTTGTATTTTCTAAAAAATACATTGTAGAGAAAATCTAATATTTTGTCCAACTATTTCAGAACTTGGTCCATTTCACTTCAAAAAATTAACAAAACTTGAAGGACAAAATTTTTTTAAATTTGAATTTAATATCAATATTATATAAAGAAAAAAAAGCAAACCAATTTTTTGACAAATCTTCGGTTTTTTTTAAATTCTTGTATTTTCTAAAAAATTTATTGTAAGTTAAAGAAAATTTAATATTTTGTCCAATTATCTTTGAACAATCCTTGAAAAATCCTGGAAAAATACTTTGTAAATCCTAAAACATCCTTAAAATTACTTCTGAACAACTTAAAAAAATCTAATCCATCAAAAATCGTAAATATTCTTGAATAATCCTTGAATAATCCTTAAAACTTCTTAGAAGCATTTGCAAAATCCTTAAAAGAAAAACCTGAAAAATCCTTAAAAAGTACTTGAAAATTCCTAGAAATAATCTTAAAATTTTAAAAATCCCTGTATCAAAATTATATAAAGAAAAAAAGCAAACCTATTTTTTGACAAATTATCGTTTTTTTAAAATTCTTGAATTTTCTAAAAAAATTATTGTAAAATTTAATATTTTGTCCATTTCACAGAGAAAAAAATTAACAAAACTAGAAGGACAAAACTTTATTCAATTGAATTAATTAACAAAATTATCTAAAAAAAAAATGAATCTTGATTTAAAAAAATATTTAAATTGGTGTGTTTATTATAAGTAAAAAAAATCAAACCCATTTTTTTGACAAATCTTCGGTTTTTTTAAAAATCTTGTGTTTTCTAAAAAATTTATTGTAAGTTTAAGAAAATTTAATATTTTGTCCAACAATATCGGTTAACTGGTCCATTTCACAGTAAAAATAACAAAATTAGAAGGACAAAACTTTTTTAAATTTTGAATTTAATAACAAAATTATCTAAATAAAAAAATAAAATTTGATTTAAAAAATATTTAAATTTCCATGAGTTTATTATAATTAAAAAAATATCAAACTTATTTTTTGATAAATCTTCAGTTTTTTTTTAATTTTTGTATTTTCTAAAAAATACATTGTAGAGAAAATCTAATATTTTGTCCAACTATTTCAGAACTTGGTTCATTTCACATCAAAAAATTAACAAAACTTGAAGGACGAAAATATTTTAAATTTGAATTTAATATCAATATTATATAAAGAAAAAAATGCAAACCAATTTTTTGACAAATCTTCGGTTTTTTTTTAAATTCTTGTATTTTATAAAAAATTTATTGTAAGTTAAAGAAAATTTAATATTTTGTCCAATTATCTTTGAAGAATCCTTGAAAAATTCTGGAAAAATACTTTGTAAATCCTAAAACATCCTTAAAAATACTTCTGAATAAATTAAAAAAACTCTAATCCATCAAAAATTGTTAAAAATTTCTAAACAATATTTTTAAATAATCCTCAAAACTTTTTAGAAGCATTTGCAAAATCCTTTAAAAAAAAACCTGAAAAATCCTTAAAAAATTCTTGAGAATTCCTAGAAAAAATCTTAAAATTTTAAAAATCCCTGTTTCTTTAAACAAGCCTTGAAAAATCCTGGAAAAATACTAATTTTTAACTATGACAATATTTCACACAACAAATACAATATTTGTTATTTTTTTAACAAAAGTATGTTTCATTATCTGTTTCATTTTAGTCCAATTAATCACCCTCTAATTGACTGGATAAATGTAAATAAGGACACTGGTGCATTTAGCGTTAAAGACGGCGTTTCAATTAGTGCCGATGAACCAAAAATTTTTTACATCAATTACATTTGTTTTGCAAGCGATGGATTACACCTTTCTGAACCCTTACAGGTATGAATATTAATCTTTTTTATGAACCTGATTTAAGCGACAATAAAACATCAATTTATTTTAGGTACCATTCTATATTATAGATACCAATGATAAATCTCCTGTAATAAGTCTAATAGAGCCTGTAGAGATTACTGAAAAGTCTGATAAAAATACAGAAGTTACCACAATAGGAACAAAGGATAAAGATAGAGACAGTAAATATTTGTTACTTTTATCATTATTTTTTTAACAAGAATATTAAAAATGTAAACTAAGGCCCTTATATTATTATAAATTTTAATATTTATTTATACTTTTTTAGTTCCTTTCCATACCGTTTCATGTACCCTCCAAGCAGACACTTCAACATATAGCGAATGTGCAGATCAGTTTATGGTGGATAAAGAAAATGTAATAAGAGTAATTAATGGAAATGATGAAATAGATCGAGATCATGGTAGAGATCATTTTTCATGTAATCTTTCCTGTCATGATAATCCCTCTTGTAAGTATGTCCTAGTATTATGTATAGTTAAAAAGCAGTAAATCTGGATATATTTAAAGATCGCTGTTCAAATTTGAACATGTGGACTTAAAGGCCCGTACACCACGTAACTTGCGTGGTTGCCGTTTAGTGAATTACCCAAGAAAATGTGCTGATTTTCTTATAAATCTGGTATAAAAACAATTTTAGAATTTTACAGTTAATGTTAAGTAATCCTACCATCTAGGTCGACCCCCTACTGGACAGGCTCTCCTAGCTGGGGGTGGATTTTCAGTGTTATGCCGATGACCTTTTAATAATGGTTAGAGGCTTATTTGAAGAGATTATTTCCAATATCCTTCAGGAAGCTCTTAACATCGTATACAGATGGTGTGAGGAGGAACAGATGTCTGTGAACCCCACAAAACGGTAGTAGTTTCTTTTACAAAAAGGAGGAAGGTTGATAAGATACGTTATCCAATTATGGAAGGCGTAACCATTCCGTTTGCGGAGGAGGTAAAATATCTGGGGATTATCCTTGATAGAAAACTTACCTGGAACTCCCATCTGGAAAGAACAATCAATAAAGCCAGGGCATCCCTCTGGAATATCAGAATGGTATGCGACAAGTCGTGGGGAATGAACCCTAAACAGATTTACTGAATTTATCAAATGGTGATAAAACCAATGGTCACATATGGCGCAATGGCCTGGTGGACGAAGGGGCTCCAGTCTATTGCGGCGGCTAAATTATCTGGACTACAGAGATTAGCATGTGTGGCTATTACAGGCGCTATGTCATCTACCCCGACAGCGGCAATGGAAAGATTTCTGGGTCTTACTCCTCTCCATATATTACTGGAGCAGGAGGCCAGAATGACCTCCTATAGAGCCATGTCGGTGGCCGGTCAAATTGAGGGGGAGAGGCTATGGGACCACTCTGGACTGCTGCGAGAGATGAGTACTCACCACACTCTCGGAATCGTTTCGGATGTGCTCTCCCCCAGAACTCACATACAGAAGTCCTTCAACGTCCTTCTTCCGAGAAGAGACGAATGGAAAAAGGGGGAGATCCTCTTTCCAGGGACGACTTATGTACTGTATACAGATGGTTCGAAGACCCCAAGTGGTGTTGGAACCGGAGTGTACAGCAGAAAACCGAGAGTTGACATCACAGTAAGCCTCGGCAAGTATGCTACCATCTTTCAGGCGGAGGTTTTCGCTATAGAATTGTGTGCAAGAGAGTTGGTAAACCATCATCTTGTCAACAAAAGTATTTACATTTTATCAGACAGCCAGGCAGCTTTAAAAGCACTGAGCTCCAGCCGGCTGGACTCGAAGCTGGTGTGGAACTGCATCGAATCCCTGGATTGCATTGCTACAAGTAACAGAGCAACCCTACTCTGGGTACCTGGGCATGAAGGGGTGGAGGGCAATGAGAAAGTCGACACACTTGCGAAAAGAGATGCAGAATCCGAGTTCATTGGACCGGAACCATTTTTGGGCATAGCCAAAAGCAGTGCCAAAGACACTATCTGGAAATGGGCCGAGAGGAAAACTCTCCAGCACTGGAAAGATATTCCTGGGTTAGCTCACTCTAAGGCGTTTATAGTCAAACCCTCAGATAGCACCCTATCGCAGATCCTAGAATGGAGTAGAAGTGATCTACGCAACCTAATTGGACTGCTTACAGGGCACTGTCGTCTGCGGTACCATCTGAAGAAGCTAGGTCTGAGTCAAACATCGGACTGTCGCTTCTGCAGTGTGGAATAGGCTTCGTACGTTTGGTTTTGTACAGCTGGAGCCTACCGACTTCAAGGAAGCTTCACCTAAATATACCATAGACTTCGTAAGAAGGTGTGGATTGTATGGTGAATTACAGCCCATAGGGGTGAGCCACAATAGGCCTCTGTTGGCCGCAGTGGACGGGCGAGCAAACGCTCCACTCACATTGAACCTACCTACCTACCCGAACCTACCATCAAGTCCAATTGTAACTTTGCAGAATGGCGTAAAGCGCCACAAAACGTAATTATTCGTTTTTGGAAGAGATCTCGCCTAATATAGTAACTAAAAATATCCGCTTTTATTGATTATTTAAAATATTTATTACAAAAGCGCGTCTGTGCTATTTTTTGAACTTTATCTTCGGGAAAAAACTTTATAGTATCACTTTTAATAAAAATAATTTAAAAAAAGTGAAAAATGTTATTACTATATTTGTAACTATGATTTATTTTTAGATGAACGATATCAAGCTCCCTTTTATGTCAGCTATTCTTTTATTATAAAATTAATAGACATAAACGATAATGATCCAGAATTAGTTACAACTGAGTTGGAATGTTGGGAGTCCTTGGATAAGGTACTTTGATTTTTTTATTAAATAATAATGAGTTCAATAGGTTAAAAATTTTTAATTATTTAAATTTGTTTTCTGCTATATTTTGTATTATCCAGTTATCGATATATTAAAATTTCAATGCAAAGTATTAGATGTACTTTCTGCATAAAAATTTAAATGATTATTATCCTCCAGCAATACTTGCTAGTTGCCAGATGGTAACGAGCGCCGAAGGTTTTAATTTTGAGTGGATTTGGGATTTTAGTGACCATCAGGTATCTAAATGGAAGATTTTTATGACACCATTAAACTCGCCTCGCCAAAAACTACTGACCTATAATCCACGTCTATCAACTTAGCAAGACAACTTCGGAAAATTACATCGGTATCTTATTAGTAATTTGCCACTTTTTTGCCGTAAATTATTTGTGGAAAAATAAATTTTGCCGCACTTTTTTTTTCCAAAAATTCAATCTCTTGCTAACTTGATATCAAGTTAGCAAGACAACTGCGTAAATAATGACGATTTCAAAAAACTAAGATCTGGAGAATTTGCCGCTTAAATTAGATGTGGAGAAAAAATTTGACGCTCTTTTTTTTATTAAAAACTAATTAACGACAAAATGCGAGTGTAAATGGTTCATGGGTACATAGATTTATACCGAACTTTGGTCGATGACAAAACAAACGCAATGTTAATAAATTGACCCTCGGTGGAAGTTAATAAAATTTTTATATGTTGTTTGTGTTAATAAAAGTAAAAAAAGTTTTAATTTGTGCTATGACTGATTAAGCCTCTATAGAGTGTTAAAATTAATACTGTTTTAATAACTCCAATGATACTAAGTTTAATTTATTTGTATTTCCGAGTTGAAACAAGAAAAACGAACTAAAAAAACTGAATAAACCCATTATAGAAAATAAGTGCAACTAATACAAACTTTTACCGATAATACCGCAATTATTGCAGTGGGAAAATATCATAAAGAGGCTGCACAAAATCTTCAAACCTCCATCAATAAAATCAATAGTTGGACTAAAACATGGCACTTTAAAGCTAAATGAGAGTAAGTCTGTATATGTAAACTTCACTAATAAAAATAACCAATAGATTCCAATCAGAACGTGGCACAATATCTGGACATGAACTTAGACGCTGGAAGGTCTATGTAAAGAAAAAAAGAGAAGAATTAGGTATGAAATACAAAGAAATATATTGCCTCTTTGGACAGTTATCAATCAGTAACAAACTGCTTCTCTACAAGCAAATCCTGAAATACAACTGGACGTACGGTATCCAACTTTGGGGATGTGCTAGCAAGAGTACTATATAAATTATACAGCGATTCCACAATTAATGGGGTATTATCCATGTACTCTGGTATTTCCGCAACAGGGACCTTTAAATGGATACAGTTGACCAAACAATCATCACGTTTGCCAAGAATCACGAATAGTGTGGCCATCTAGCTCATCGATACCACAAACCAAATAAGAAGACTCAACCAGACCAAATCAAATGGTGCCAGTGTAAAGTGCGGTAGTTACATGACATCGTTAGTGTAAAATGTGCATTAGATCCTAAGGAATTACTAGACCTGAATTGATCATCGTTTGTTGATCACATCGCAATAATAATTAAAAATTAGTTCGATATTTGTACCTAAATTCGCTAATTTAGCCTTTCTCCAATTTGGTTAATATCCAACATCAAAGTAATCAATAGGAAGGTCATTTTATTTCCAAAATTTAAAATCTCTAATCTTTGAATTAAAATTAATTTTCTACTACAGACATATAATTTTCTCACTTATTTAATTATTTTATTAGTCAGAAGATATTGGACAACGAATAATTGGAACAGACATAGACGAAGGCGATAATGCTGCAATAGTGTTTAATGTATTAAGTATCGAAAATGATAATGAAGATATTACATCGCTTTTTACCATTGTGACTGGAGATGATTATGAAGTTAATGACACCTTTAAGGCAGCCCATTTAATCACCACGGATGCACTCAGAGGTCATTATGGAGAGTATAACATGAACATGAAGGTAAGGATATTCGATTACAATAACGTTTTTTTTTACCGGACTCGGTGTCCAAGTTGGAAGGCACCAGCCTTTATATTTCATCGATGGGTTCGAATCCCATCGAAACTAAAGTGGGAAAAGTCGGTAGATCACCTGAATGACTACGGAATAGTCTTTGATTTATAGTTGTCGATGACCATGGTTCGAAATCCACGTTAAGCTGTACGTCTCGTCCATATTAGCCCTGGTAGCAGAAAAGAGATATTAAAATAAAGCAACCGTCAGGGAAGTACTACCTAATATTTTTTTTTAAATAGTTCCTTTTAGAACTAGTTCCACGGCATGGAATATTCCGTAGATGTATTCACCATCAGCTCACTATTTTAAATGCGTTTCATAGATTAATGTACGACGGTTACTATTTGTCTATTGAGAATTGGCAACACTGGTATCACCAGGTGCGATCCGACTGCGCAGTCGCAAAAATGACATTTTTGACAGTAAACTGAAATAGAACAAATCCAATAACATTTGATCGTGCTCGCAACACTTTCAAGCAAATGGTGGCTTATGTCCATTGGAAGTTCATTCATGGAGATACCGACTGTCCAATGGACATCCATAATTTTACAGATGGACATCCAATGGACGTCCAGTGGACTATACAAATGTCTCACTCCTGGACGTTCATTTGGACTCCATGAAAGGTCCATACATGGATACTTTTTGAATTGCTGTTGGACAATTTATGGACATCTGATGAACATCCACACAGACATTAATAAGTATTAAAATAAAATTGCCACTAAAGTAGAAATACATTTAATGTTATTAATAATTATAATAACATATTATGGTACATCTTTAGGGTTTTTTGTATATGTGTTTCTCTCCGGTGATCTTCTCAGCCATTTTTTAATTGCAATTTCCATAGTTTTCTTATAAGAGCCGTTGTGGCTTTCAGCAGCAGCTGGAAAAGAATTTTAGAAAAGGATGTGCCTTAAATCAAATTGAACAACAAACAGTAATAAAACTTTTAACAAGCGCCGAATTGGCAAATGGGCTAAATAGGATTTTCCACGAGGTTATTAGAAAACAAACTATTTGCCTGTCTATAATATTTTTTGTTAATTTTTGGCATCTTATAATTATTGTTAGTATTAAAAATGATACTTAGCTTTGTTACCAGCAGATGACATATACCAGAAACAAACTCAAAATAATGTTAACAGCGTGGTTAAAAAATTAAAAAGGCGGCGAACAACACAACCTAAAATAACTAATGCGAAGTTGTAACTAGAACTTCATCTTTCCTAAAAGCAAATCTTTCGTGGCCTCTTACTTTATATCTGGTCAACACGGTAATAAAGACAAGGTATTTTAATAAAATTGTAGGCAGTTTGATAATATAATGGATTCATCCAGTGATTATTTTTTAATTTTTTTATTTTATAATTTTGGCCTACCATAATACATTGTAGCGTGTCCAGCACTTCTGAGGCCGATCCTGCGGCTGTAATTAATTCTTAAAATTTGAAAATTGGGGCTATAGTGGCTTGTGACGTGGCCCAATTAAAACAGATTATATTTGGCTGTGTTGTCATATCGATAAAACTGGCAACTCTCGTTCTCATTTGTTATGATTAAAAGAAGGAAAGAAGTATGTCAAATTTTTCTACAAACGCAGAATCTTGGCAATGCTGTAGAAAGTAAACGTTAATTATTGGTCAAGAAGCAGCGCCACTTTCAAAATATATTAATTACTTTTTATTGATTTTCATTAATTAATGAGTATTATAAGAACAATGAAAATCAACATAAGCAACCAGGTTCTTTCAGCTATTCATTCATTAATATTAAACCAATAAATTCGTTCCTACTGGATAAGTCCATTATAATTATTTATTATAAGACGAACATAATTCTACCTTAATAATATAGGTACTTATCAATGCTAGAACATTCATTTTGGACAGTTTTTGGACTTCTACTGGACTATCTGAATATGTGTATTCAATGGATAACGGACAGAGGACGTCCAATGGTCGTCCATTGAAAGTCCATGGACATCCAGGACTTTGTTTGGACAAAATATGGACGTCCAATGGATGTCGTGTGCTGTCTGGGCAGTGGCAGCTCCTCGAAGGAGGCTAAGGAGGCTCAGCCTCCTCGCCAATTTATCTAGCAAATAGCACCTGAAATACAACTAATTCCCTGTTCTCTAGTTATTTCTTAATCTGACAACAGTGCCCTGAGGATAGACTCTGCAAAATCTGTATATATCTCAAACCCTAAACACGTGTTGATCAACACAGTTGGCGTTTTTCGACCAGTCCAATTGCTAAATACTGTAAAAAATAGCTTAAATGGCAACACTCTCGGTAAGCTAGCCTCTAGCCTGTCGGCTGCATACAGAATATGAAAAATTCCAAAAAAAAACAAAAAATATTAAAAATCCAAAATAATTTAAAAAACAAAAATGAACAAAAAAATTATTTGGCAAGAGAGACTTGTAACAAAGATGCTTGGTTCCGTAATGATTAAATTATATAAATTAAATCGCGCACGGCACTGTAGTAGAACCAACTTAAAATTATGAGAGAAGCTTCGAATAAAAGGCCAGTCGTACCAGTTGAACCTTCGCCAGACAGATGGAGACACTCTCGTCTGTGCTTCTTAGACGCCGAAGTTCATATCGAGTAGGGCAATTCAAACCGTTGTCGGCAGCTGCAGTGGCAGCCCGAAGTACGAGTCATCCGACTACACCAGTCCAGCAAAGCCGTACCTGTACTGTCCGACACATCACCGTTACACACCTTTTAACTGGTAAAAATAAAAGTTTTATTTATTAAATTTTATTTGTTTTGAGTCTTAACATCCCAGCAGCAAATGCTCAGGTAACTAAACCCAGTAGGGCGAGTAAACACCGCCATTCTGGCCGCCAGTGATTTTGGTCGATACCATAACGACCACTGGAGTATTTTTTTTCTCCACTGAAGCTGCCCGTGCAGTGGCCTTCACACTCTAAACGGAAGGTGGCGTCCGAGGCAATCCGAAACCTGGACTAAAGGGACAAAGTGACCTATAACGGCCGAAGTTACAGACTATACCTCCAATTTTGTCACTGAAGTAGGTGGTACGGCTGCTGCGCAAAGGTTAAACTAATTGGCTGAAAAGAATATATTTTTACAAAAACGCTTTTATGTTCAGCCTCCTTTCTTAAAAAGTTCACGAGCCGCGACTGGTGGCAACCATGCCTTTAGAGTAAGATAGAAGGATAAACTTTGAGTGGTACAGAACCATTTGTTTGCCTGAAATCATCAGTAAAATAAGAATAACCCGCAAAGAAGGTTCATTTTACACCATGACACTGTGAGCTCACATACGTTAGATCAAACAACCGACAAACGTCAAATTAATGGATCTTTAACCCTATAGCCCTCATTTAGTAAATGATGTCTATTTGTTTCCTTAGACGGGGAAAAAACAAAACTCATATTTTGGAAATATCTACTTCGAAGTGGAAAAACTGCTATGAAAATTGGTTTAATCGAATGCAAAAATGCGTAGATCTTAAAAGAGAGTATTTTGAGAAACAATAAAAAAGTTTCGACCCCCTAATCATTATTTCAGTTATTTTTTCTCAATACATAAATAGCAACACTCGTAATACTTGGTATTTTGTAATTAAAATAATCCTATTCTCCACAATCGAGCCGGAAAAGTTCTAAAGTGACACAGCCGAATTTTTAGTTTTTCATAAGCTCCTGATGATGCTAACATAGTTAGCGAAATATACGTTGAGTGTTTTTTTTTTAAATATAGTTTTGGTTAATTTTTTTAGCTTAACGATAAAGGAACACCTGAACAACGAAGCAGTACCGGAACAATTAAATTAACAATTAAAAAGTTCAATTTTGCATCACCTGTCATTACATTTCCAGACGATGATGAAGTTTTTATTCTCTTATCGGTAAGCATAAGCTTTAAGGTCAGCTTTAATTAAACGCTAATAAGTAATAATAATCATATTTAGGTTAGGAGATCAAATATTGTAATTTTAAATGGTACAAAAATATATTTTTAAAATTAATTAAGGGAATGTAATTATTTTATATATTTGAATATCTAATATGGTGTAGTTCTCCTTTGAAAATTTTTGTTTTTGGGCAAATTTTATCCGTTTTCAATGTAATATAGAGTAATAACAAGTTTGTAACTGTAACTGTTTTTTTTTGGGAATTTATTTGATTTACTCAACTATTTAATTTTGGAATATAATATCTGTTTATAGACACAAACAATTCGTACGCCACTGATATTTTATAAGGACCCTGGCAATTTAAAAGACTTTACGGCCACAGACGGAGAAACAGAAGATTGCTCAAAATGGAATGTCAACTTTAAATTTGCCCAAATCAACGACGGCGAGTATTTTTTAAATTTTATTTTGTACAGGATGATTTATTAATCGTGGCGATCCATATCTAAAAATATTATCAATAGTCGAATTTAGGTACGAGTTTTCACTTAACACGTTCGCTGCCATAGATTCCACTCGGAGCTAGTCGGTTATCGCCGGTTTTATCGACGATAGTTTATTTGTTATTAAGACTAGTTTCGGCTTGGTTCATATTTCGCAAGGTAAGTAAAGATCCAGCAACAGTTCCTTCGCATTCCCCATATTAAATCCCATAAGAAAACGCCAAGGTCCATTCTGGAAAAATTGCGTTAAATTCTAAGAAACGATACGATTCTAAGAAAAGTTGCAGATCGAGACCTAATCGAGACCTGATCAAGAGCGGATCTCGATCAGGTCTCGATCAGCAACTTGTCTTAGAATCGTCTCTCTGTCTCTCTCATATGAGACAAGAAATATTATCTTAATATTTCATTCCATATTTTCAAGGTAATTTAAAACGACCGTTACAAAAAAGCACGCTACGAATTATCATACAATCACATTAGGTCAACGCTATACACCTGGCTTTTATGGGTTGGGTAAAAAAGCTAACCCGCCAAATTATCACTGTTTTATTAACTCTTATAGAGAGCAGTCACAACGTTAATAAAGCAGACTCAGCAAATATTTTCTTGCTGTAGTCATATTTGTTCATGTTCCCTCGACACGGATTTTTTGGAACCGGTTCATTACAAACATTTTCTGGGATTTTAATTAGTTATAAATTTAATACAAAGTGACAACAGTTTATGTGATCATTGTTAAAGGGTTGTAAAAATAATGTACTTATATAATTTAATAAATACGTGTTTTCGTTTATATAAAATGTAACTGCGTGAAACGCGGTTTGGTCCTTCGATAATTAATTGATGTTAACACGTCGACTTCCATAGTAAATTTTCCAAACATTTATCGATTCTTAATCATATTTGTTCAAACACTAATTTTTTGGTGACTCCCAACGGAGTCGGTGGCATTCTCTAAAAATATTCTTCAAATCTGCCGCCGAACAGAGTCACTTTTTTCTTTGTTTTTAACGGGTTTTATCTTAAATCATTACTAAAATATAAAAAAAAATATTTTTTAACAAGATATGAACTATTAACAAAAATGTAAGTAATTGGCCCCTGGGCCCTATCACTAAATCAGAGATGGCAGCGAACGTGTTAAGAGAAGCGAAAAAATAACATTTTTAAATTAATAATTTGGTAAAATATTAGGCACAGTCATTATAAAAGAATGCCAAAAATATTTATGTATAAACAAAAGAATGATAATTGTAAGCTGTAATAAACT
Organism: Neocrepidodera transversa; assembly: GCA_963243735.1. Taxonomy (NCBI): domain Eukaryota; kingdom Metazoa; phylum Arthropoda; class Insecta; order Coleoptera; family Chrysomelidae; genus Neocrepidodera; species Neocrepidodera transversa. The sequence continues at coordinate 7,661,290 of OY725346.1, read as the reverse complement.
ATACGAATGACATGGCAATTCGATATATTCCATATGGCAGCTATAAAGTACTTTAATTTGAAAGATGTATCGCGAAGAACTAAAAAGGCACGATCTAAGAAATACGAAGAAGCAGATACTATTCTTGTACATCAAGCTATCCTTTTTTTGGTGGGGGAAACCGCTTGGCTCCCTCTGCAGGTTCTTTGCAGCGGGTAGTGTGGGTCACTAACCCCGCTAAAATCCCCCCTAGCTCACCGAAAACCTCGGAACGGTCCCTTCAGACATATCGTCGAGGTTAGGTAGCTGCCTTTATCCGTCCAGTACTCTTTTCCTTTCTTCCTCCTGAGACATAGTCTCTTCCTCCTCCTTCCGCCGCATGATCCTACTAATACTACTAATATATCTATAGCCTTTAATCCAATTCTACACACATCAGTTATGTCTTTTTTAATTTTCTCGGTATAGCTTCTGAAGCTACCATGGCAGCTAAAGAATTGGGTGAACCAGTAGTTTGTGGTCTTCTGCTTGCAATCTAACCACCTGTCGAGATTTGGGATTAGGCTTTTAGTCCATTGGCCTACATCTCGCATGCCATCCCATCTGTTCTGCCATCGCAGGCTGGTCTCCTTCCTTTCTCTTCTTTTATCGTCCTCCGTTATTCTGGACAGCCGGTGTAGTCTCACTCGTTAATCTGCCTGCATGTTAATTGGCGGGACCCCACAAATTACGAGGAGAGCTTCCGTGGAGATAGTTTTGTACACCCTCGCGACCCTGAGCATAATGCTTCTTTGTGTTGACAACAGGATCTTTCTGTACTTGCCTATTCTTGTTGCTCTGGCCCAGACTGGCTCAGACCGAGGTATTTCACGTATTTGCTCGGGGCTATAGTCGCCTCGGCAACTCTGAACATGATTCTCTCTCTTTTCCTGCGTCCCCTCTTGACAATGGATTTCGTCTTTTCTGGGACAACTTCCAGATCTTGGTCCACTACCCAAGACACTATCTCATTGATGGCGTTATCAGCTTTGGACATCATGTCCTCTTTGTTGTTCCGGATGTTGTGTTCTCAGGACTCCATCATACACTATATTCCAAAGAAGGGGGCCCAGTACAGAGCCTTGTGGCACTCCCTGCGTTAACTTTAAAATCATCTTCCCTATATACAAAAGCCTGTTCTGGAAATAATCCTATCCTCCAATGTCTCCACAATGCAGTGCCACTTCGCCGTGTTAAAAGCATTTTTGATATCCAAGAATATGATGCTTCCACAAACCCATTCTCAGCTTGTGGATAGCTCCACTACCTTTTCAACTGCCTGAGTGGTTGACTTACCTTACATGAAACCATACTGGCGGTCCGACAGTCCACCTAGTGCATTAACCTCTTCCTAAAGCCGTGTCTTCCAGTAGCTTGCCTGCAACGTCCAGAAGACAAATCGGTCTAAACTTGTTCTCCGATGGGTTACCATTCGGGATCAGGACTAGCTTGCCCCTTTCCATTCGGCTGGGAAATGCTGCTGATGTATGCACCCGTTCATCAAATTTAACATCAAGTTCGGGAATTCCTCAACAACCACTTTGATTCACTCCCCGCTTTTATTCTAGCTGTGGCATTTAATAGTTCTTCAAGGCTAAAGGGAGGGGGTTCCTCGCAACGCATCCTGCCAGTTATTGGGCATGCTCTAATGTCCGGAAAAAGCGCACTCGCTATTTACAGTTCTTGGTCGTTGTCTAGTTCGTAGGGACTCATCAAGTGCCTAAATTTATTGGAAACAATCTTGTACCCGCTGCCCCACAAATCGTTCTCTAATTCTTCGCAAAGTTCTAGCCAGCTATTGTCCTTAGCTTTCTTAATAGCCTTTCTGAGAGGTTTCCTGATTCGTTTGAAGTTCGGTCATTCTTTGCTGTGCAAGACCTTTAGCCCTTCCTCTTGTGACCGCTCTACGTTTGGTTGTGCACTCCCCGTGTTTCTCTTGTACATTCTCATTCCACCACACGAGCTGTCGTCTCGCCCTTCTAGCCCTTCATGAGCCAGAATTTTGACCATTGTTAGAGAAGAAGGTCAGATCCAGGAAAGAGCTCTGGCTTCCTCTGACAAAGGTAGGGATCCTACCATCGTTTATCAGGACTAGATTTCGGGCTTGCATCCATTCCTCGAGGTATTCACCCGTTTGGGATCCCCATGAAGGTGACTTTGAGTTGAAATCCCCGTCTACCACCGCCTCCATGTTTTTGGACCTTATATCTTCCATAACTCGATCGATGTAGCTTTGGTAGTTCACCCTGCTAGAGTTAGGAGAGACATAGCAGTTGTACAGGGCCCACCCGTCGAATTCAACCACAACGAATCCTCTGTTCACATGGTGCGTCTTGGCATCACACCTTCGATTGACACACAGTATTCCCGTTAATTTTCTTCGTCAACAATCCATCTTTTGTCTTTTCGAATTTCGATTTCAAGCTAACCTAGCTGCTGATGATGTAGACAAGCAAGTTGTCGTCATATCAGAAGATACAGATGTTTTTCTTTACCTTTTATACTTCTACAATCTTATTAAGATATCTGCATCTATTCTAATAGAATCACACGAATTGATATTAGCAGCTCATGCAATGACTGGATGTGATACCACTGCCATGTGTTACGGAATTTTAGAGAATAAAGCCATTAAGGTTTTAAAACCTGGACACTCCTTGTCATTGGTTGAAGATCTACATGCCGATCTTTATGACATGAAATTACAAGTATCGAAGTTTATGGCTGCAAGCAAGTGTAACACAACTTCTGAGGCTCGTGGGCTGACAAAGTTGGAAGTGATACATCATAGTCACCAATATATTCAGCGCTTAAAGATAACCTAAACGAGCTCACCTACAAACCTGCATTTGAAAACATTTAATGGAATCTGACCCACCAAATTTATATCAATTGCTTCATGGTTTCTACAAGAGTGGAAACTCGAGATGCCTTCTACCCACAACTATGCCAGAGAATATTCCAGTTGCACCGCCGGTAATTCTGAAATTGGTTAAGTGTTCTTGTGAAAGCAATCGATGTAGTTACAGGAGAATGCCACCATGTTTTGTTCATATACAAATTGTTCCTGTTCCAATGATTTAACACGGTTTGTTGAAGTAGAAGTGGAACGAGATGAAGAACCAATTGCAGACTGATCTATGTAACTATTTTCAATGGTGCTTTTAAACTCAGCATCCTAAAAAACACATAATTTGATACCAAACAAGATCATTTTCAATTTAAAGTACTTTAATTGCCCAAAGATGAAAGAATGCTATCATCCATTTTCTTGAAATTTAACTTATATAATGCGGATTTTTAAAATATACTTTGAAATTACAGATCCAGATGACATATTTGAATTGGAAAATCCACAACCGTGTGTATCGCAATTACAAATCAATAAAAACTTTAACGCAGATGTAGTTATCGGTAAAACTTATAATGTAAGTATAACTTTGCTTATTATAAGAACATTATTTATTATATCTTATATTTCAGTTACAAATTACAGCTTGGCTTAATGATTCGGTAATTTCACCTCAAGAGGATGAAAAACCCTACAGCTCTACAGTAAATATTGCTTTAAAATTCTTAGACAATAACCAGGAACCATATTTTAAAGATGATACTCCCTGGGAATTTAACCTACACGAAGATAGTACAACTGAATCAGCGGAACTTAAACAAAAAGCAACTTACGAAGTTGATGATGAGGATCTTAAAGTATTTTATTTCCTTATTGGCGATGACAATACAATAAATTTTTTTAACGTAGACCCTAATAGTGGAGATGTATCTATAAAGAAGAAATTTTATTACGACGATTATCAAAAATTTGAATTTCAAATACTTGCTTCTAAAGACTCCAACCCAAAAAATTCTCTACCCAACTCAGCGCTTGAAGTAACTGTTAATGTAAGTAATTTTAAATTATATATTATTATTTCAGAAAAGATTAGGTTAGGTTTTTTACTTCTTGCAAACTTCTTAACAAAAAATGGCACAGACTGCAGCCCCATAGGCTATTATTAGTACCTCAAAAAAAAACTGGTGTCTAGCTAATAAAATAGTAAATAAAATGAAGCTTGTTTTCAACCATAAAAGATACCTACATAAAGACCAGGAGGAACTAGGGGCACCACTGTTTCAACTATTCTGAGCTACCACAGCTCTCGTATATGTTCCAAAAAGTCTGCAAAAGTAGTCTTCATTCTCAAATCGGAGAAAGCGTCTTACGCAAAGACCAAATCTTTTAGACCAATAAGCTTAACATCATTTCTTACCAATCAAAGAAGACTTGATCAAAAGGCTGAACAGGTATTGCAAAGCAAAGAAATAGCACTCGGAGAATTCCTAGATATAAATAGTGGGCCTCTAGTGGGAGCAGGAGAGAGAAAATTGATACTCACAAGCACTATCAGACATGTGGAGACAATATATATGACACTTTTTATTTTTGACTGTGACATTTGGAGACTGTTCTGTATTTCAAGGGCTTTCAAATGACATATTGCAAGTCGAATTCCGTGACATATTGCATCTGTCACTTTTTGATAGTGATACTTCCGTTTGACAGATGTCGTACAAAAACTAATTGGTTCTTCCCACGGGTAACCCAAACCCATGTACCAAATTTCAGCTCAATCGGATTAATACTTTTTCAGATATTTAATGCTAACATTTCAATTTTGACATTTTTTTATTTTTGACAGGTGACAGTCAGAAAATAATTTTGACTGTTCTGACTAGAGTTTTTCAAGGGCTTTCAAGTGACATATTGCATGTCCAATTCCGTGACAGATCGCATCTGTCATTATTTGATAGTGATAGGTGGGTCGGGAAAGTAAAACAAGAGAAAAAAAATCAAAATACAGAAAAAATAGAAAGAAAAAAAAAAAGAGAAAAAATTAGAAAACAAAAGAAAAAATTAGAAAACAAAAGAAAGAATTAGAAAAAAACAGAACAATGAGAAAAAAAAGATAAAACATTAGAAAAAGTTGAAAAATAAGAAAAAAAACAGAAAATACAAAATAAAAAATCATAAAAAGAAGAAAAAATTAATAGAATCAAAAGAATCAGAAAAAATAAAAAAAACAAAAAACTTGAAAGAGAAATCAGAAAATATTGGGAAAAAAATAAAAAATAAAATTGTAAAAGAAGGAAAAAATGAAAAAATCAAAAAAATTGTACAAAATACGAAAAAAACGCTAAAGGGAATTAAAAAATATCATAAAAAATGCAAAAAATTGCAAAACATTGGCAAAAAATCGAAATAAAATCACAAAAAAATGCAAATAATCACAAAAAATCAAAGGAATAAGAAAAAAATGAGAAAAAATTAGAAAACTAAAAAATAGAAAAAACAGAAGGATGAGAAAAAATGAAGAAAAATTAGAACAAAATCGAAAAAATCAGAAAAAAAAAGAAAGTATTTTCTGAGACTTTCACAACTTAATGTAATTAAATTCAACAAATTATTCAATATATCAAATGTGGTCTGCTGATGCAGTAATAAAAGTCAAAATCGAGTACCACAAAATTGTATCAAAGATGATGAAGGGAGGTTGGCAACTGGTTTCGGAAAATTGCCATCATCAGGCCTGGAATACAACGTTCTTAGAAAATGCGGGAGTAGTCTAGATAGCGGGGTCCTGTGACACTCGATGGCATGTCCATCAATTTCATGTACCAAGAGCTGAAAAAGTCACCTGGGGCAAGAAAAGGGTACCCCTTAAGTGGTAAAAGAGGTGTAATCAATGTCCACAAGGTATTTTAGCATACCTGAATGAGTAAAATCTACCCCTTCTTGTAAACGATGCCCGACAACAATAACCAGAAGCGGTAGTAGAAGTTGACTTCTTGTAGTCCCCCGTATAATGCAAAACTCATCCCTTATCTCTTGATCTCTTCTTCTTTTCCTTTACTTTACTTTACTTCAAGCTGTATTTAGCTTCAGAATCGATTTATATTTGATTTTCTATGATGAATACTTACAGTAATTTTAAACTAAAGGACTGAAGAGATGCGTCGCTTTTTATTACCATTTCTGGTAGTGGAAATTACTTGGTTACAATAATTTTTAGATTTGAATGTAGGTAGCAATAACAGAATAGATGCTCGGATACCTGTTTGACCTTGAGGTTGGTGATCTCCACAAACTTCTATTTTCCATCTTACTAGAACTGATATTCTAATTAAGAAATTTTCAGGTTCTTAGTATCAATAGGAGACCTCCAGAATTCACTTCAGATGCCTTCTTTGGTGCAATTATGCCTACATATCGAAGTGGTACTACTGTGACCAATATTACCGTATGTACATTTTATTTTGTGAATGATATTAATTTAAATAACGGTCTTGCATATATTGATTTTAATGGGTTTATTTTTTTTAATAAAGGCGATAGATCCAGATGAAATAGATAAGGGAAAGCTTAAATACTCCATAAGTAGCGATATATATCCTGAAGGAAGTGGACTCGATAACATAGTTTCAGAGCCATTTTATATTGTGACCACAAACGATGATGTTGGACAAATACAGTTAAACTTTGATGTGCAATCCGCGATGAGCGGATTATTTAAATTTTCAGTTAATGTTACAGATCAAGCAGTGGACGATGGTGAGATATTTTTATTATTCTTATATATGCAGCTGATAAATATTTTTATTAATTTTAGGTCCTCACAGTGCTATAACGAGCGTAACTATTTTGATAATCACATCGGATAATACGGTGGACTTTAAATTATTTAATAACCTAAACGACGTACAAACACGTCAGACGAAGGTAAAATTATATATAAGTTATATATTATTTATTAATATAAAATATTGTTTTTGTTAGATGTTGGAAATTGTTAAAAAGTGGGTAGGATACTCAGCATATATCCAAAATATATTCACTAAAATTGATGATGGCCAAACTTTCACAATAGCCAGCCTCTATTTTATAGATAGTAACAGTACTAGCATCGAACTCATTACATCTGAAGCTATTTTAAGGTAAAAGTCATACACATAATAATAAAATTTTATATCGTTACCACTTAAAAAATCCTAGCTTCACTTTGATCAATCAATTGTTTTAAGTAACGTTAAGGGAACTGGAAATAAAGAGGTTTATACAACGGAGTGTGGAATTCCAATTAAACTTCATTGATCGATCTTAAACTATTCTTTAAAAAAAGGGTTGTAGCCGTGGGAGTGTTCAAACTTAAAATAATCAAAAACAATCTTTTACAATGGATGAATTCAAATCGTCCTCACTAGGTTGTGTCTAGGACACACTAGAAAGCCATTTTTGAATAGTGATCCAAAAATTTATCTGAGCATCATGCCTAGTAAAAAACCTTTTTTTATGGAAACACGCCTATTAGGAAATCCTTTAAGCTGCTTAAATGATGAAGATTATAGGGGAGACTGACTGCCTTAGTAACGGATCTAGAATAGTCGAGAGTTTCAAGAAGTTTTTTTTTAATTCTCTGGTTAGTAGATAAGCTATGACAGTTCTGGCGCACTCCTTACGGAAATTAACATAGGAAATCGCTCAGATCCAATCTGGTAATATTTGGCTCATTCAAGGTCATTCGTGACGTCATCAGACCCCACTAGACGAGTCTTGGAACAACTTTTAACAGGCCTCGAACAGCTTTTAACAGATCTCGAACAGCGCATCAAACCTGATCAAAAGCTGTTCGATACCTGTTAAAAGCTGTTCGAGGTCTGTTAAAAGCCGTTCGAGACCTGTTAAAAGCTGTTCTAGACCTGTTAAAAGCTGTTCGACGCCTGTTAAAAGTTGTTCCGAGACTCGTCTAATGGGGTCTGATGACTTCACGAGTGATCTTAATTGAACCGAAAATTATCAGACTGTAACTTAGCGATTTCCCATGTTAATTTCCATAAGGATTACGCCAGAACTATCATAGCTTATCTACTCTGGTTATTTTCGATCAAACTAAGGCATGCCGTCAGTACAATTACTTTTTGACACAAGAAATATAAGCCTTTATAAAAGTCAAAATGGTTTCTTTAGCGCAGATCTATAGGTCGTCCGCCTGGAACCAAACGTCCAACCAGGAAAAAGTTCCTTAAGACCCTCCCATTATTAAGGCACCTCTTGGTACTAACTGGTATCTCACTCGATATTGAAATGATTTTATGGTCGGAAAATCCCAAAATAGGTCTGGGAGCCTAGCCGGGTAAGGATGTAATTGATTTCTAATGGTTTGGCTTCTTAATAATACCATTGTACTACTTAATTGTTGTTCTTTTCATAACCTTAACCATGTAGGTTTTGGAGAGCTTTTTTTTACTCTTTCTCTAATTGGTTCAACTTGTTGACCGTAATTTACTTATATCTTTCATCATGGTCAATTCCAAATTTTTTTAGGAAAATTCTTCGATGCTTTGGAGCCTTTCATGGACAGGCAAATTTGTATAAAATTTAAGCATTTATGCCGCCAATAATCATTACACGGCAATCTCTTTGTTATTCTAGAGAGCGAATAAGCGGCTCATATTTTGTCTAGTGTATCCACTCCGCCTTTGGTTTCGTTGTAGTCCAGTATTACCTGAGGTTTTCTGGTGTCAGGATCTATTTCGTTATCGTCATGTAATATTATAGATTTTTTCCGAAAGCATCATTTTTTCGTTTTAGAAACCAAAAAGAGTGGATCAAACAACTCTGCTTTTGTCTAGTAAGATTTTTGCTTTGTTATTTTTTATTGTGCCCAAAACCGTTATTTTTTTACGCTATTGTTACAACCAATCAAAACAAAATAAATCGACTATAAAGCTGGAAATTTTTGTTGATGTAGACTGTGCACCGCATGTAAACTTACACAAATATTTTCGTGACGAACATCTCACGCTATTCGCGGTACAGTAGGTTTTTCAGTCAAGTTCAAAGATATTTGCGTCGCACAGTAGTGTTAATGTGGACTTGATTTTAAGTGCATCCTCATTGCTCCATTCCATTTTCTTTTAATATTTAGGTATTTCACTACTCCCGAAACGTGTTGTTTAATATTTTATAAATTAGGTACTCTTCTAGCATACATTCTCTATATTTTGACGCATACCTGGATTCGGCGGTACAACGCACAAGATAAATATTTACGTGGTAAAATATGTGATAAAATATATATATTTGCGCCACAAATATTGGGTTGGAATTCAAAATACAGCTTTACAGTAAAAAGTTACTTACAACAACTGCACTTATAACTTTATTTATAAATTTATTAAATTTAGGTTTAGATTTTGTTGTATATTTATTTATTAAAGTTTTAAATAGGGTTCTAAAAATTATCTTACTATAAATAAGCGCCTATTATTATTGTTCTAAAATTCTCGTGTATTTTGTAATTCGTCTCGACTCAATTTTTGTCAAAGATTACAGTTCTCGGGTTTTAATTAGATTATTAATGACAAAAATTACGTCTCGATGATATCAAAAACTATTTATCAAAGTCTCGTTATATTACCCTAGATTATAGTATATTCACTCAAATTGAATGATGACTTGTAGTTGTTAACGAAAACTTGGAAAATGTCACGTAACCCCAGGTAACCAGATGTCGAATGATGACGTCAAAAATACGTCATTTTTTTGATGATTATTCGTCATATTGGTCATCTGTCAAAATATGACGTCGAAAAAGCCGTCATTTTTGTGACGTTTCCACGACGTCATATTTTTCGGTCAGATTAACTTCTTTAGTCAGTCATTTTATGACCAACGCTTCTATGCATATAAGAATACAGGAATGTAGGTTCTTATACAGTCATGAATGATTGAGTATATAATTAAAGAGTCTAAATAGGATATGATTTTATTGAAGCGAATGTTGATATTGTATTCAATTATCATTAATCTCAAATTACTGTTATTTTGTTTCTTGTGCATTTGCCGGGCAAATTTGAATCTAACTGGCATTGAGTTTGGCCAATGGAATCCATTGTAGGGTTCCAATCAACCGATTATGAATTACCATTGGGGGTTTTGTGGTGTTCGTGACGTTTGTGTGTGTGCGTGTGTTGTAAATAAAATTCACTAAGTAATGTTGAAGAATATCGTACGTAAAGTGTAAAAATGTGTAGTTTTGGTTAAGGGACGATATTCTTCAACATTGTTGAAAACCAAAGGTTCCAAATTCCCAATTTAAGTCACTTAGTATAGGCAAGAACCTAATTTTAAATGGAAATTCCTAATTTTGATCTGCACTGGGAAAGTGTTTAGTCAGAAACAAGTGAGATTCCCAAAGTTGCAGACTAACTCGAAAATATTATGTTGATCATTTCTGTATAATTATTTGTATACGGTACTTGATAAGCCTTAAAGTGATATTTCACATTTTGCAGTAGTTAATATCTATAAATTTTTCAATTCTCTATTGTTTTTAGCTAAACAATAATCCATTTAGTATTTTGATAAATAAAACGTATTATTTTCACACGATTATTATTTTTGACTAATGACCAGTTTCGTTATGGTACAATAACAGACTAATATTATTGTAAATGATATTTTGGTGATGTTATTATATAACAAAACTAGTCACCAGTCAAAAATAATAATCATGTGAAAAGCAGACTGAAAATTAATTGAAATTTGAAAACTGGAGGTCCTAAATTATAACAAATACGACGTGTAATGTACGTCAGTGTGACGTTACCAAAACGTTAATTGATGACATATAATAAACGTCAGCTGCTGACGTCACTGGGTTGTGACTTTTTCACGTGATTGAGACGTAATGAATACGTCACTTGCTGACGTCAGCCTGGGGATTTGATGTCGTATAAACGACGTATTTGTGACATCATCTGGTTAGGTGGGACACTTCCAGTTTGTCAACTTTCCTCTTTTCAACTGCAGTATTCTTGTCATCGAATCTCAGGCAACGGGTGATGAAGAGAAATCGGTTGTATCTCATGACAGCTCTTGCTATTTCAATCCCGGAACCGTTACTCGCAAAAACGTTGTGCTGATCAAATATATCAGACGCAAGTAGCACAGATTAGTGAAATGACGTTCTAATGACGTCTTATTTAAGTCATTATTGGTCCGTTACGTAACAATGAGACTTCAAAATGACGTCAAATTGACGTCTTACCGTGGAGGTCATAATGACGTCCCTGAAGTCAACTATTTGTCATTCGAAAATTTGATGACAGGAAGAATCCGTTACTGAGAATCGTTCGAGAATCCGTGATTACATAAATATGTGCTTCTCCTGGGTAATGTTCTATTTGTTTCACGCTGTCCTATGTAATCGTAGAGTTCCCCAAGAAGGACAAAGGAGGTGTCGCCATTGTGAATAAAAGTTGACTGACGCCAAGAAGGCATGAAGTGTGGTGGATGCCATTAAAGGACCAATAAAGTTTTGACAAATATATAATTACCGATGTAGAGGCTAAAGAGGATTGGAAGGTTTATACGATCACTCGATGCTGAAACAGATTTTGTGTGTAGTTAAATAATAAATTTAATAATGTATTCCACTTTATTTTATGTTACTTCCCTAAAACTACCAATTTTCTGTAGGGACTGTGGAAGTCGTGACGTCATTTATTGGTCATTTAACTGACGTCTTCTAATGGTTTTGTAGGTATTCAAAATGACGTCTTTTATAGATCATTTTCCAGAATGACGTCCTGCTGATGACGTCTTATGGCTGTGACATTTTGACGTCTTTTCAGAGTCTCCGAGACGTCATTTTTGGACGTCAGTTGGTCAATTATTTGACCAAATTAAGATGTCACTTGGACGTCACTGTGTTGTCTGGGTAATGATGACACTCGGGTGCTGATTTGTCATTGGTCAAACTACGTCATTGGTCAAACTACGTGATCTAAGGTCAACTCTAAGCTGATCGATATACATATTTATATTTTGACTACGTTTATAGCTTTGGGTCATCCAGAAACACGGTATGTTATCTTTTGTCTTTGTGTAGATTTATTTTTTTCGATGATAAATTCTTCCATTGTTTCCTTGTCTTCTTTAGATTCGTCTGAAGTGTTTTCTTATTCGGTACCACTTTTATCAGCTTGTTGCTCGAATTCTTCTTCCGAAAACTGTCTGGCACTTGAGGGAACATAAGTCTCATCAATTACTTTGGCTCTTCGACTAAAGCTTGAGCAATTTATTCAGGAACGAAATTTCTTTTTACGTTATTTTTTCATCTCTTCTATGATTTAAGCAGATTTCTATTAATTCTATTCGTTAAAACATAAATTGAAAAAAAAATTAAAGATCTATATATGAATTATTCCCATTTCGCTATGTCCCAACACCTATATTTTCAAAACTTGCCATGCGGCGCTAAAACATATTTTTCGATGTGCTAACTCGCCACGGCATATTTTATGAATTAATAAAAGATAAGATAACAATTTATTTACAAAAAATGAAATGTAGTATACACTCTTAAATATCAAGACACAATTTATTTTTGTTATGTTTTTTTTATATAAAAAAAGAACTAGACTGCGCCAAATGCACACCAGTTAATATTTTTTTGTTGGTTAAAAATAAAAGCATAGATTGCGACAAATGCAAACCTGTTATAATTTCGTTCAAGGATTTTTATGGTTTAATTTGTTAGTTTGGTACCTAAATATGATAAAATCAGGGGTGCGTAGAGTAATTTCTTGATTGATCATAAAAATCGAAATTTATATTTTCGCATATTTAATTATAAAATTATTTTTTAGGATTGTATCAGACGTAAATACTTTTTCTGATATGGCTAACGAATTAAAAACTGAACAACTATATTTGTATGGTTTTCCTGTAAGTGCATCAAAAACTAACAGCGAGGCAGTTTTACGAGCATGGCTAACTGCAGTAGCTGTCAGTTTGGGAGTTTTATGTTTAGCTTTAATTGTTATACTTATATGGAAAACGCGACAGTAAGTAATGATTAATTGTCTACCAATTCAGCTTATTTTTGTTCATTTATTATATCTTCAACGATAATATTTGTTTTAGATTAAGTAAGAGAATATCCAATTTGACGATTCAAAAATTTGGTTCCCAAGAGTCTGGACTTAATAGGATAGGAGTATCTGCTCCAACAACAAATAAACATGCTATCGAAGGATCAAATCCAATATATAAAACCGAAGACATTAAAAAATCAAAAGATATGGCTGATTTTGATACAAATAGGTATTAATTTCTACATTTTCTTACATTGTTAATACTTGAATTGAAAATAATCCAGAGTTTATGTTTCGTTAAATACGAACCATTTTGTATTTTAAAATTTATAGACTTAAATTCTTGAAAAATTTATAGACTACGACTGTATTTATTAAAAAAAATACCTACCTTGCTTTATTATATATCTTAACAAGTTTTGACTGAATGATTTTTATAGATGTGATAAACATTTTGGGAGTTCGAGCAGTGGAATAAAAATTCTGCTGTTTTTAGAAGGCTGTTTTTTGATCTTTTTCCTGTCCCCTACTTAAATCAAATACAGATTGTCCAAAAAAAATAAATAACAATCTGTATAAAATATTATTAAATTTTTCTTGTCCTCCAGATTGTTACAAAAAAATCTAGTGTTTGTATGAAATTTAATAGGACAATCTTTGTATATTTAGTATTAAAAAAATATTAATGTACCCTAACAAAAAAATGTAAGATTACTTTTTGTTTATTTTTCTCTTTCTTATTACTTACCAAAATAGATATAAATTGTCCTTTTTATAACGGAATAAAATTAAATTCAAATAATTTGTTGTGGACAATCTGTATATTTGCGGTAAAATAATATTCGTATTTTAATTATTTTTTTTGTCCTTCAGATTGTTCCACTTGCTAAAAAAATTAATGTTTTAAGATATCTGCTTTCTTCCATTTTCTCTAAATGTTTACAGATTTGCTTTTTTTTCCAAATTTGTCACTGTTTCTAGTCGAATTTTTGCTATTTTCTCTCACAAATTTCCTCTGTCACTTTTTTCAGTAATTTTCTGCTTGTTTTTCTCTCATTTTTGTCACTTCTATTTTCTCTCAAAAATTTCCCTTTTCTCTCAATTTTTGTGACTTTTTTGAGGAATTTCCTTCTTTTTTATTCAAATTTGTCACTTTTTCGAGTCAAATTTCCTCTTATCTCTCACAAATTTCCCCTCTTTTCTTTAACAAACTTCCTCTCTTTTCTCTTAATTTTTGTGACTTTTCAGTAATTCTCTTTTTGTTTCCAAATTTGTCACTGTTCTAGTCGAATTTCTCCTCTTTTCTTTCAACAAATTTTCCCTCTCAATTTTGTCACTTTTTTTCAGTAATTTTGTTTATTTTTGTCATGTTTTCGTTCTAAATTTCTCCACTTTCTCTTAAAAATATCCTTCTTTTTCTCAATTTTTTGACGAATTTTCTTCTTTTTGTTCAAATTTGTCACTTTTTCGAGTCAGATTTCCCCTCTTTTCTCTAACAAACTTCCCCTCTTTTATCCTAATTTTTGTGACTTTTCAGTAATGCTCTTTTTTTTCCAAATTTGTCACTTATCTAGTCGAATTTCTCCTTTTTACTCTCACAAAAGTTCCCTCTTTTCTTACATAAATTTCCTTTGTCACTTTTTTCAGTAATTTTCTGCTTGTTTTTCTCTCATTTTTGTCACTTTTTCGTTTTCAATGACCTCTATTTTCTCTCAAAAATTTCCCTTTTCTCTCAATTTTTGTGACTTTTTTGAGGAATTTCCTTCTTTTTTTTTCAAATTTGTCACTTTTTCGAGTCAAATTTCCTCTTATCTCTCACAAATTTCCCCTCTTTTCTCTAACAAACTTCCCCTCTTTTCTCTTAATTTTTGTGACTTTTCAGTAATTCTCTTTTTGTTTCCAAATTTGTCACTTTTCTAGTCGAATTTCTCCTTTTTTCTCTGAACAAATTTTCCCTCTCAATTTTGTCACTTTTTTTCAGTAATTTTGTTTATTTTTGTCATGTTTTCGTTCTAAATTTCTCCACTTTCTCTTAAAAATATCCTTCTTTTTCTCAATTTTTTGAGGAATTTTCTTCTTTTTGTTCAAATTTGTCACTTTTTCGAGTCAGATTTCCCCTCTTTTCTCTAACAAACTTCCCCTCTTTTATCCTAATTTTTGTGACTTTTCAGTAATGCTCTTTTTTTCCAAATTTGTCACTTATCTAGTCGAATTTCTCCTTTTTACTCTCACAAAAGTTCCCTCTTTTCTTACATAAATTTCCTTTGTCACTTTTTTCAGTAATTTTCTGCTTGTTTTTCTCTCATTTTTGTCACTTTTTCGTTTTCAATGACCTCTATTTTCTCTCAAAAATTTCCCTTTTCTCTCAATTTTTGTGACTTTTTTGAGGAATTTCCTTCTTTTTTTTTCAAATTTGTCACTTTTTCGAGTCAAATTTCCTCTTATCTCTCACAAATTTCCCCTCTTTTCTCTAACAAACTTCCCCTCTTTTCTCTTAATTTTTGTGACTTTTCAGTAATTCTCTTTTTGTTTCCAAATTTGTCACTTTTCTAGTCGAATTTCTCCTTTTTTCTCTGAAAAAATTTTCCCTCTCAATTTTGTCACTTTTTTCAGTAATTTTGTTTATTTTTGTCATGTTTTCGTTCTAAATTTCTCCACTTTCTCTTAAAAATATCCTTCTTTTTCTCAATTTTTTGACGAATTTTCTTCTTTTTGTTCAAATTTGTCACTTTTTCGAGTCAGATTTCCCCTCTTTTCTCTAACAAACTTCCCCTCTTTTATCCTAATTTTTGTGACTTTTCAGTAATGCTCTTTTTTTCCAAATTTGTCACTTATCTAGTCGAATTTCTCCTTTTTACTCTCACAAAAGTTCCCTCTTTTCTTACATAAATTTCCTTTGTCACTTTTTTCAGTAATTTTCTGCTTGTTTTTCTCTCATTTTTGTCACTTTTTCGTTTTCAATGACCTCTATTTTCTCTCAAAAATTTCCCTTTTCTCTCAATTTTTGTGACTTTTTTGAGGAATTTCCTTCTTTTTTTTTCAAATTTGTCACTTTTTCGAGTCAAATTTCCTCTTATCTCTCACAAATTTCCCCTCTTTTCTCTAACAAACTTCCCCTCTTTTCTCTTAATTTTTGTGACTTTTCAGTAATTCTCTTTTTGTTTCCAAATTTGTCACTTTTCTAGTCGAATTTCTCCTTTTTTCTCTGAACAAATTTTCCCTCTCAATTTTGTCACTTTTTTTCAGTAATTTTGTTTATTTTTGTCATGTTTTCGTTCTAAATTTCTCCACTTTCTCTTAAAAATATCCTTCTTTTTCTCAATTTTTTGAGGAATTTTCTTCTTTTTGTTCAAATTTGTCACTTTTTCGAGTCAGATTTCCCCTCTTTTCTCTAACAAACTTCCCCTCTTTTATCCTAATTTTTGTGACTTTTCAGTAATGCTCTTTTTTTCCAAATTTGTCACTTATCTAGTCGAATTTCTCCTTTTTACTCTCACAAAAGTTCCCTCTTTTCTTACATAAATTTCCTTTGTCACTTTTTTCAGTAATTTTCTGCTTGTTTTTCTCTCATTTTTGTCACTTTTTCGTTTTCAATGACCTCTATTTTCTCTCAAAAATTTCCCTTTTCTCTCAATTTTTGTGACTTTTTTGAGGAATTTCCTTCTTTTTTTTTCAAATTTGTCACTTTTTCGAGTCAAATTTCCTCTTATCTCTCACAAATTTCCCCTCTTTTCTCTAACAAACTTCCCCTCTTTTCTCTTAATTTTTGTGACTTTTCAGTAATTCTCTTTTTGTTTCCAAATTTGTCACTTTTCTAGTCGAATTTCTCCTTTTTTCTCTGAAAAAATTTTCCCTCTCAATTTTGTCACTTTTTTCAGTAATTTTGTTTATTTTTGTCATGTTTTCGTTCTAAATTTCTCCACTTTCTCTTAAAAATATCCTTCTTTTTATCAATTTTTTGACGAATTTTCTTCTTTTTGTTCAAATTTGTCACTTTTTCGAGTCAAATTTCCCCTCTTTTCTCTAACAAACTTCCCCTCTTTTATCCTAATTTTTGTGACTTTTCAGTAATGCTCTTTTTTTTTAAATTTGTCACTTATCTAGTCGAATTTCTCCTTTTTACTCTCACAAAATTTCCTTCTTTTCTTACACAAATTTCCTCTGTCACTTGTTTCAGTAATTTTCTGCTTGTTTTTCTCTCATTTTTGTCACTTTTTCGTTTTCAATCATCTCTATTTTCTCTAACAAACTTTCCCTCTTTTCTCCTAATTTTTGTGACTTTTCAGTGATTCTCTTTTTTTTTCCAAATTTGTCACTTTTCTAGTTGAATCTCTCCTTTTTACTCTCATAAAATTTCCCTCTTTTCTTACACAAATTTCCTCTTTCAATTTTTTCTAACAAACTTCCAGTCTTTTCTCTTAATTTTTGTGACTTTTCAGTAATTTTCTTTTTGTTTCCAAATTTGTCACTTTTCTGGTCGAATTTCTCCTTTTTTCTCTCGACAAATTTTCCCTCTCAATTTTTTGTCACTTTTTTTCAGTAATTTTGTTTATTTTTTAATAATATATTTCTACATTTTCTTACATTGTTAATACTTTTTTTATTTATAGTGTTAGAAGTGGTGATTCAGATCTAATTGGAATTGAAAATAATCCAGAGTTTGACTATAATTTCAACCCAATCGATGACAAAACTACTTATTTGTAAAATTTAAGTTTAATTATTTGATTATGAGATTTAATTAGTTTTAGATATTAAACAAATAAAGTATTATATGATTTATAAATGAATTATTTATTATTTAAGAAAATATAATTAAGTTTTAATAAAAGATATGACTTTCTTATTATGTCTGATATTTTGGTGGGCTGGAAAAACTTGTCGAATCCAAGCCAGAAATTTGATCTGAGTAGTAGCCCAAGAGCTAGTGACTCACGTTTCATGAAGTGTTTGATGCACCTCGAATTTTTCTGTAATAGTATCTACTAGATATATGAGCAGGTATACATGTGTTAGTAAGACCTACCTGAGGACACCAGGTACTGTGCATAAGAGAAAGGTGTACAAAAAATGGGTATGAGCCAATTGAGCACCAAGCTCTAGATGTAATAAATGTAGACAGGCCAACTGAGCACCAGGCAGACAGGTACCTTTTCAAAGCGACCCTTTTGAGACAGGCCAATTCAGCACTTTGACCTGGATCCACTTTGTAATAATAATCCCTTAATAGTCCAAAATTCTTTAAAAAATCCTTGAAAAATTGTTGAAAAATCCTTGAACAATCCTTAAAAAATCATTAAAAATTCTCGAAAAAAATTCCAAATTCCTTAAAAAAAACATTAAATTGAAAAATCATTGAAAAATCCTTAAACAATCCTTGAAAAGTCATTGAAAAATCATTAAAAAATCCTGGAAAAATCCTTCAAAAGTACTTGAAAAATCCTACAAGAATCTTTGAAAATAGTACAAAATTCTTTAAAAAATCGATAAATTAAAAAATCCATGAAAAAATTGTTGAAAAATCCTTGAACAATCCTTAAAAAATCATTAAAAATTCTCGAAAAGCCCTTTAAAAGTACGTGAAAAATCCTACAAGAATTTTTGAAAAATACTCCAAGTTCCTTAAAAAAAAAACATTAAATTGAAAAATCATTGAAAAATCCTTAAACAATCCTTGAAAAATCATTAAAAAATCCTGGAAAAATCCTTCAAAAGTACTTGAAAAATCCTACAAGAATCTTTGAAAATAGTCCAAAATTCTTTAAAAAATCGATAAATTAAAAAATCCATGAAAAAATTGTTGAAAAATCCTTGAACAATCCTTAAAAAATCATTAAAAATTCTCGAAAAGCTCTTGAAAAGTACGTGAAAAATCCTACAAGAATTTTTGAAAAATACTCCAAGTTCCTTAAAAAAAAAACATTAAATTGAAAAATCATTGAAAAATCCTTAAACAATCCTTGAAAAATCATTAAAAAATCCTGGAAAAATCCTTCAAAAGTACTTGAAAAATCCTACAAGAATCTTTGAAAATAGTCCAAAATTCTTTAAAAAATCGATAAATTAAAAAATCCATGAAAAAATTGTTGAAAAATCCTTGAACAATCCTTAAAAAATCATTAAAAATTCTCGAAAAGCTCTTGAAAAGTACGTGAAAAATCCTACAAGAATTTTTGAAAAATACTCCAAGTTCCTTAAAAAAAAAACATTAAATTGAAAAATCATTGAAAAATCCTTAAACAATCCTTGAAAAATCATTAAAAAATCCTGGAAAAATCCTTCAAAAGTACTTGAAAAATCCTACAAGAATCTTTGAAAATAGTACAAAATTCTTTAAAAAATCGATAAATTAAAAAATCCATGAAAAAATTGTTGAAAAATCCTTGAACAATCCTTAAAAAATCATTAAAAATTCTCGAAAAGCTCTTGAAAAGTACGTGAAAAATCCTACAAGAATTTTTGAAAAATACTCCAAGTTCCTTAAAAAAAAAACATTAAATTGAAAAATCATTGAAAAATCCTTAAACAATCCTTGAAAAATCATTAAAAAATCCTGGAAAAATCCTTCAAAAGTACTTGAAAAATCCTACAAGAATCTTTGAAAATAGTCCAAAATTCTTTAAAAAATCGATAAATTAAAAAATCCATGAAAAAATTGTTGAAAAATCCTTGAACAATCCTTAAAAAATCATTAAAAATTCTCGAAAAGCTCTTGAAAAGTACGTGAAAAATCCTACAAGAATTTTTGAAAAATACTCCAAGTTCCTTAAAAAAAAAACATTAAATTGAAAAATCATTGAAAAATCCTTAAACAATCCTTGAAAAATCATTAAAAAATCCTGGAAAAATCCTTCAAAAGTACTTGAAAAATCCTACAAGAATCTTTGAAAATAGTCCAAAATTCTTTAAAAAATCGATAAATTAAAAAATCCATGAAAAAATTGTTGAAAAATCCTTGAACAATCCTTAAAAAATCATTAAAAATTCTCGAAAAGCTCTTGAAAAGTACGTGAAAAATCCTACAAGAATTTTTGAAAAATACTCCAAGTTCCTTAAAAAAAAAAACATTAAATTGAAAAATCATTGAAAAATCCTTAAACAATCCTTGAAAAATCATTAAAAAATCCTGGAAAAATCCTTCAAAAGTACTTGAAAAATCCTACAAGAATCTTTGAAAATAGTCCAAAATTCTTTAAAAAATCGATAAATTAAAAAATCCATGAAAAAATTGTTGAAAAATCCTTGAACAATCCTTAAAAAATCATTAAAAATTCTCGAAAAGCTCTTGAAAAGTACGTGAAAAATCCTACAAGAATTTTTGAAAAATACTCCAAGTTCCTTAAAAAAAAAACATTAAATTGAAAAATCATTGAAAAATCCTTAAACAATCCTTGAAAAATCATTAAAAAATCCTGGAAAAATCCTTCAAAAGTACTTGAAAAATCCTACAAGAATCTTTGAAAATAGTCCAAAATTCTTTAAAAAATCGATAAATTAAAAAATCCATGAAAAAATTGTTGAAAAATCCTTGAACAATCCTTAAAAAATCATTAAAAAATCCTGGAAAAATCCTTCAAAAGTACTTGAAAAATCCTACAAGAATCTTTGAAAATAGTACAAAATTCTTTAAAAAATCGATAAATTAAAAAATCCATGAAAAAATTGTTGAAAAATCCTTGAACAATCCTTAAAAAATCATTAAAAATTCTCGAAAAGCCCTTGAAAAGTACGTGAAAAATCCTACAAGAATTTTTGAAAAATACTCCAAATTCCTTAAAAAAAAACATTAAATTGAAAAATCCTTAAATAATCCTTGAAAAATCATTAAAAAATTTTGGAAAAATCCTTAAAAATCCTACAAGAATGTTTGAAACATACTCCAAAACTCCTTAAAAAATTGTTTTCAATTTAACAATTTCTTAAGTTTTTTTAAGACATTTTTTAGAATTATTCAAAGATTTTTACAGGATTTTTCAAGTACTTCTCAAGGATTTTTCGAGAATTTTTCAAGGATTTTTCAATGGTTTTTCAATGGTTTTTCAACGTTTTTTCAATCCTTGAAAAATCCATGAAACATCCTTAAAAATCCTTCAAAAATCCATGAAAAATCATTAAAAAACTTTTTTTAAAAATCTTAAAAAAATACTTGTACCTACCTACTAAAAAAGAATTAAAAAATCCTTGAAACCCCGTTAAATAATCTTTGAAAAATTGTTGAAAAATGCATGAAAAGTTCTTGAAAAATACTACAATAATCATTGAACAATCTTTGAAAAATACTCCAAAATTCCTCTAAAAACCAATAAAAAATCCTTGAATATTCCTTGAAAAATCCCTAAAAATCAAAGATGAGGATTATTTAAGGATTTTTCAGCATTTTTTCAATGATTTTTCAAGGATTCTTCATGAATTTTTTAAAAAATTTCCAATTTAACGATTTTTTAAGGGTTTTTGAGAGTTTTTAAAAAAATACTTCTTAAAAATTGTTTTGACCCCATAATTTTTTTTTTAATAAATAAATGCCAACTACCTGATTCTGATTTTTATTTAACCGAGAAAAATAACTGTTTGCATTAATTCAGTAGGTACCTGATAATTCGTTAATGAACAAACTAGTAATAAAGTGCGCAATTGGCTAGTCATAAAGTGCTCAATTGGCCGGTCTCTGTTTGGTCATTGGTGCTCAATTGGCGTGTCCGGCTACGGTATCAATTTTACCTGAGGGTAATAAAGTGCTCAATTGGCGTCCGTCCCAAAAAATATGACCCAAAAAAAGTGTTTGATTCAGAGGCCAACAAATACTAATTGAAAGTTAAGGTAATTTAAAGCACAGAAATAAATAAGGCAGACACTTTTGAGGGGATTAACATTGAACAAAAACACCCCAAAGTTGTTTTTTTTAAAATAGTAAAAAATAATTACAAAAAGCCAGACACTTTTTCCGGGGTTTACTTATTGACAAATAAACTTTTTCCCAAAAATATTTGAAATGCAACCCTTTTTAATTATTTTGAACATGGTATGGCATTATCAACACATCTTGCTTTTGAATCGGCGACATCCGAGTTGCATCAGAAAAATTTAATGAGTTGATGAGACCAAGTGAAATCGAAAAATCCAGGAAATATCGGAAAAAAATTGAAAAGATCTATATAAAAAAATTGGAAATAAATGGAAAAATTGGAAACAATTACAAAAATAGAGAAATTATGAAAAAATTCGGAAAAATGGGGAAATGTAGGGGAAACAGGCAAAAATTAGAAAAAAATTGAAAAAAATGAAAAAACCGAAAACACCGAGACATTTAAAAAAAAACGAATAAACCCAGGAAAAATCTGGAAAAAAAATTGAGAACTTGGAAAAATCAAAAAAAGAGTTGATAAAGTCTAAAAAAAAATTTGAACAAATCGGAAAAAATTGGAAAAAATGGAAAAATTGGAAACAATTGGAAACAATAGGAAAAATAAAGAAATTATGATAAAATATGGAAAAATGAGGAAATGTAGGGGAATAGGCAAAAATTAGAAAAAAGTAGAAAAAATTGAAAAAATCAAGAAATTTAAAAAAACTCGAAGAAACCTACGAAAAACAGAAAAAAACTGACAAATTGGAAAAATGAAAAAAAAAGTTGTTGAAATCAAGGAAAATCGAAAAATCCAGGAAATATCGGAAAAAATATAAAAAAAATTAAAAAGATCTGATCTAGAAAAAAAAATGAACAAATCGGAAAAAAGTGGAAAAAATGGAAAAAAAATGGAAGAAAATGGAAAAAAATGAAAAAATGGAAACAATTGGATAAATAGAGAAATTATAAAAAAATGCGAAAAAATGGGAAAATGTAGGGGAAATGGGCAAAAATTAGAAAAAAATTAGAATTGAAAAAATCTAAAAAATCGAGACATTTAAAAAACAATGTTAATGAAATCAAGGGAAATCGAAAAATCCAGGAAATATCGGAAAAAATATAAACAAAATTGAAAAGATCTATATAACAAATCGGAAAAAATTGAAAATAAATGGAAAAATTGGAAACAATTGGAAAAATAGAGAAATTATGAAAAAATTCGGAAAAATGGGGGAAAAAAATAGAAAAAAAGTTAGAAGATATTGAAAAAATCGAAGAAAAATCGACAAAAAAATCCGGGTAAAATTGATAAGAAAAATACTTCAAATAATACTCGTTGAGCTATTTCAGTTCTAGATTTACCTATTTTTATTTATTGAATATCTTTTACGGTTTCAGAGATATCGAATTTTTTTAAAATGATAACATTTTCGGAAAAACAACCCGGGAAAACATACAAGACATTTTCCGATTATTTTGATTTTCAATAGGCTTCGTAACACTACTTCAAAGTATCTTTTTTCCAAATTTGAAGCGGTTTGCTCAAAAATTACGACCTGTAGCGTGTTTCCTGTGAAACTAGAAAAAACTGAGAAAACCCGGTAAACCCCGTTTATTCATTTTCCGATTCCGCTCATTTTCTAGTAAAATGTAGTACTCGTCGGTATAAAAAAAGGGTGAAAATTTCATACGGATACATCAAAGTTATGGCATTTTTAAGCTTTGCGGACGACAACCAGACTTACAGACAGACAGACAGACGGACACACAGACAGATAGACAGACATACAGACCATAGAAAAAATTAAGTTATTCAGAATTCGATGGGGATCATTTCTCTCTAAGAGCGATTTTATATGGGTCGCTAACAAATAAGAAGGAACATTTAAATTCCTGCTGTAGGATTTATTGATCTTATCGATGAAATGACTATTACTATAAATTTGACCGGATCAAGGCTTGAAAAATAAAAAATTTGGTAACAATATCGTATATAAAACATCAAATATACAGGGTGTTCCATTTGAAAAATCAACGTTAGTGATATTTCTGGCGAAACCATTTCGTTTCATACGTCTGTTATTAATCCAAAATTGGGTCTCATATCTATGTACCAAATTTTATTCCAATCGGTTGAAAAGTGAAGGAGATATAGGCATGGCGTTTGTCTCATTGTCACCCGGTATATTTAAAAAAATGATCTAAATTGTTTATTATCATTTAAAGATAAGATAAGCAATGTTAGTACTGAATAACGTAAAATCTGCTTATAACCTAAATTTAAAATGTGTAATTATTTATGTTTTGTAATATTAATCGGTTTATTAGCGAGTGTAAATTCAAAATGTAACAACCAGGAATTCTTAGAGATAATTAATGATATTCAGAACCAAAAAGGTAAGCCATCTTTTTCTTTTTTTTTCAATATAAGATATTTTGTCATATATTGCTTTTTATTATAGGGATATGTGTAAAATTATCTTTGACTATTAATTTTTTTGTGAAATAATGATTTATTATTATTATTTTATCAAAATCGACAAAAAGAAATAACCCATTCAAAATATATATTTTTATTAAAAAAAAACTACAGAAAGTTTTGTGAAAATTAAAAAAAAAAATCATATTCAAATAATAAAATTTGTAAAAAAAAATTGTATGTTTTGGCTGTGAGATCCTTTAATAATTTTAACTTTTGTTACGTAAATCGTTAAAATCTTGCTTCTTTTGATACCTTATCATAAACTTCTGGAAAAGCATCTTCACACTTCATTCTGTCTCTTAATTTATCGTACAAATTGTGATCGAACATTTGCCTAAATTCTTCTCTCGTCATATACGTATCAGCATAAAGCATTTGGAATCTAAAAAATATATAAAATGTATACATTATTTGATTAGAAAAGGAAAAAATAACGTATACAAGAACGAATGGATAAAATTAAAAAACTCACAATAAAACCATCAAGCTGTATCAGCGAACAATAAAATTAAGGAAAAAGTAAATGGCAAAAGTTGTCATCATTATGAGAGATCAACAACGAGGATCAAAATATACTAAATATTGAAGTAAAAAAAATAGAGAACTGAACTGAAAAAGAATAAAACTGCAGGACCAGATGAGTAGAATACCTATGACAGTTCCGATCCGTGCTAGACAAGTCTCGAACCAGTTCCGATCCACGTTAGACAGGTCTCGATCAGTGTTGCCAAGTGGGAAAAATTTTAAGTACCACAAAATCGATGAAAATGTACTAAATTTTGCCTCAGTGTACCACTTTTTAATTTTCTGTTGCGACGTCACAAGGGGTCCCTTCATTCTTGACTTAGAGACGCAGCGCTACTTATACTTGGTTAAAAAGAATTTTGTTTTATTTTATTATCTTCTTTGAATATGTTATCCTCGACTGCGATCATCAGCCCTTGGCTGACTCATCAGAACAACCACGAACCCCTGGAGCATAACATCCAGTCGCAACCTCCACATAAGACAATTCCATTCCATATAAAATAAAAAACACAAAAATGATTCGTTGCTGAGTGTGCATCGAATAAAAGCAAAAGTCAAATAATTTAAGAGAGACAGAGAACTTTCAGTTCATTACGTTTTAAGATCAACCGCTAGAGGCACGCGTGACGCGTGATTTACTTCGTGGACACCTCATACTGGATACCATAGATAATTTAACCGCAGCACTTCTAGTACACATTTTTGGAAGCATGCTTCTTTCTCTTTTCATAGTCATCTGCGATGGACATTTTGATTTCTTGTTTAAAGAAGTCTATAATAAAGTTGATATTTTTCATTGTACCCAGAAACGAATTTTCGTACCACATTTACCAAAGGAGTACGACTGTATTTTTTGACGATCAAGAGTACCACATGTGGTACTATAGTACCACTATGGCAACACTGGTCTCGATACGTTTTCGCTGATACAAAGGAAAGGTACAAAAATATGGAGGAATCATGTTACTGAGTATCAATTTATAAGATTTTGATCCTTGATTTTTTAAAAGATTAAAAGAAATGAATACAATAAACTAGGTGTAAATGAAGAAGAAAACAGAACTTTTTTATGTTAACTACCATAATAAAACGCCAAAGTCCATTCTGGAAAAATTACGTTAATTCAAGGTCACGCAATTATTTTCAAATATGATTGAAAATAGATCAATACCGGATCAAAGCTAATCAGAAGCGAATTCTCGATCCACTTTAATCCGCTTTTTTGATCAGAGTTCGATCCGCTTCTGATAAGCTTTGATCCGGTATCGATCCATTTTCAATCAGCTTTGAACTGGTTTTGGAACGAATTGTCAGATTTTGAATTAACGCAATTTTGCCAGAATGGACCTTGGCGTTTTCTTATAGGATTTAACATGGGGAATGCGAAAGATTGAGTGCTTCTCCTTCCAGAAAAATTGACATTAGTAAGGAATCGATAATTTAATCGAAGTATAAACCATAATTATCTTTACAAAAGATATGCCATACATGCAGAATGAAGTAGAAGCCTTAGCTGCTTTTTCTTTGAATAAAACACTAATTTCTCCAAATTTAATAATAAAATAAATGAATCATATTTTCTCCGTAGAAACTGAAACAACAAAATGTACTTTCAGACTTCTAAACTAAAGAATTGATCAATAATAAATCAGGTCACAAAAAATAGGGTTTTAAAATTTAAATTTGCTAAGAGGTTTAACATATTGACTTGATACAATTTATAAATTGTTATATTTTTGGTCCAGCTTGTTACAGTTCAGTTAATCACGAAATACTTAAACAATATATAAACATACCCATTTGAATCAATAACAAATTTCTCAATTTTTCGTGTCGTTTCTCTAGGATTAAAGTCCTTCACATTCGGTGTACCATACAATCCAATATCAACAAATAATTCACTACTATTCCCGCATCTTGGATAGACCATTCCTGGATTAAAAGGTAATATGAAAGGACACAACCAAATCGGGTATACATTAACGAGATCCTTAAATATTTGCAGACTGTCTTTTAATTTCGATGCTGGTACTAACATATCTTGAAATACGTGGTTGTTCTCATATAATTTTTTAGTAGCTTTCGTTTGGGTTAACTTCAGTAAGGAAATTTTTGGAGGAACCAGCCAACCAAATAGTATTCTAAATATGATATTGTTTCCGAATGGTATTATATCCTAAAAACAAAATATATTATTAAGGCCATTAATTTTTAGCAATAAATGAACGGGTATCGAACTCATTCGCGCCTCTACCGTATAGAATTTTCGCAGACATCTGTGATATCTCATTTTTCTTAGGAGCCCACAAGGAGTATATGAAGTACATTTCAAGAAAATCCCTCTACCCGTTCTGCGTAGATAAAAAAATGAACAAAACTATTAATAGGACTAGATTACTGCACGATATTAAAGTATAGTAGTATAAAATGGCAGATTACGAACTGCAAAGTGGTTCTATAGATGTATATGTTACTGCAACCGGTTAAGAAAATATAAAAAACAATTTTAACCGCTATTAAAGGATAAAATCAACCCACGAAGGTTTGTACAAACCTCCCTGTTTATCGCCTTTATTCTAATACCAGGCTGTTCTCCACATGATAGTTATCTCCCCTCCCAAAAGTATTACCAAGTATTAGATATAAAGAAAAGGGTAGTTTCTGATCGGTTTATAAGTATTTATTTTTATAAATGATAAAAAATCCATTTTTTACTCCCTTGAAGGCTAGAATCAACCTCCAGTGATGGTTATGGTCCTCTCCGTGATGTCATAGTTTATCTCTTACCAAATCGCAGACTAATGGTACCCGAGGAAATCTCAAAAAGGAGTATTTTTTGGCCAATTAAAGTGGTTAGAGCAAATTTTATTTTAGATTCTATTTAAACCTTCTCTAAAAAAAGCGGTGAGAGGTAGTTTCCTAACTTGGGAAAATACTTTATGCCTAGCAACCGAGTGAAAACCTAACTGGAGACTTTAGTTCTTACCAGAGACTATCAAAGTACAAAGTATGAGAGAATTTGACAGAAAGCCATGTTCCATATTGATTCTGTGGGGTATATTAGCTGTTTTTCAGTTATCGCAGTCAGATTTTGTTTTCAATATTAGGCTAAATAGGAAAAGAATTTTTAAAATATATAAGGACAATTTTTTACAACAAAATCGGAATATTAGCAAACTAGCATTGCCAGGATTAATCTATCCTACTTTCCGATGTTCTATAAGTATCTGAAATCAAAATTATAAATTTGTAAAAAATTCTGACTCCATTTTGACCACGTTCCTTAAGGCGGGTCCCCACCACAACAAAAATATCACGTCGTCCCCACCTACGAAATATTGTTGACCGGCTTTGTTACTATAAAAATGCGAAATTCATCTAGTGTTTAGCAACATGTGGAACGAGGAGGATCTCGCTATAGTTTCAGCTGCATTTCTTATTATTTCGTGGCCACCACCTACGTTGTTTTTGGATAAGTCCGAGTCTCCGAAAGAGAAATATGAATAGTGGTAGTGACTTGATAACTGACCTTAATTCAGACGATTTTAATCTCCTTCCCAATGAATTGAGAAGTAATTTTAAAAATTTCTTGAGAATGAGTTCAGTTGAGTTTGAAACATTGCTCCAAATGGTTGCCCTCAGGATTTGTAAAATGGACACAAATAACCGAGGTGCAATTTCTGTTCATGAATGACTTGCAATTACTCTTAGGTTTTTAGCTTCTGGAGATTCATTTACTAGCCTTGGTTATCCTCTCAAATGTGGAAAGTAGACGGTTTCGAAAATAATACCAGAAGTATGTGATGTCCTGATTGCTAAACCTAACACGTTGAGTACCATGATGGAGCAACGTTGTCCATTATCTATTATATTGCTTTTATATCAGTTTGAACATAATTGTCTTTTATCAACTACAACTAATTTATGAACAGCTTTGGCATATTGATATGTTTCAGTTACAAATAGCTGAAATATATCATCAGAAATCACAAGTTTATAGAAATCGTTTTGATAATTGTCATAAAACGAATATTTAATTCCCAGATTTTTTTCAGAAAATATAGTCTCAGACTTTTTCCGGTAACAGGTCCCAACTTCATCGTTTTTAACAACGCTTCATTTGCTGTCAAGTCCTCGTCAGAATCAGATTCCACAAAAACTGTATTTCGTGCTATTACTTCCTCAATAGTATTCACAATACAGTTAATGTCAATAGGCTCATTATCAGGAATGATTTGATGTTCAGATTCTACTAGTGTCCGTACTACGTTAAATGTTTCATGAAACTCCACTGGTCGTTTATGTTCCAAACTTGATTGCTGAAACTGGTAGTTCTACATTCATTCGCCGACATTTTTCGGAGTCGCATGATTCATACATCTGGTGAAAAATCCAACTCGTCGGATAGCAATTCATTTCACATTTGTCTAAGTCTTGTTTGCTCTTTCTCATAAGACATTTACACGTAGCATAAACTGAGCAGGAACCGACAAAACCACTCAAAAATCAGACTATCTAGCAAGGATGCTTAGCATACACTGGAGCGGGAAGTGACAAAGTCATCACCTGATGGCGTCCACGCATGTCCACCAAGTCTTTTGGTGAAGTTGGGGCAACTGTTTGTGTTTTCCCTTAAATATGACAATTTTATACAATTATATGTAAAAAACAATTTTTGGCCAGTAGGGAATGTCAAATAGTTATCTTATGGTGGCACTCAAGGTGTTAAGTCAAACAAACCATTTGGGAATGTTCACACTTTCTGTATCCATGAGCGAACGTACAGATTCTCTGACTTTTTGTGTTTTCTAAAAAATTGTCCTGTGATGTTTTTTATTTTCCTTTCGCCGACAAATATATGCTTTGGTGGGGACCCGCCTTTAGGAGGCACATAGGTACTTCTTGAGACAATCCAATTTTCAACAAGGAATAGAATACAACGACTTGTATTTGAAAAAATATAGGTAAGAAGACGAATATCTTGGCTCAAATATCTCAGAAACAAATTTTCAGTGGACCAGGAAACAATAATTAGGTTGGTACCTTATGAAGAAGCACTTAACAAAAAAATACACCAAATATTCTAAAAAGATATTTAAAGAAATTAGTTGTGACCATTATACTACTTTCTCTCTATATATTGATAAGAAATTTAATAAAATATAGTCACAGATGTCAGATTGAAGATGATCAATCCTGGCTAATTATTATTACTTGACAATTATTAATAAGAAAATTAATCTAGTGAGATAAGGGAAGATTTTTGTCAATTTTTAAGGGAAATTTAATTTTTTGGTTGTTACTTTAATATGTTAAGAAATATTATATGTTGAATAAAATAAAATAAAAATAATATTGCTACAACGTGATAATTTTTTTGGTTGGATAATATTAATAAAAAAAAATCTAATAAATAAGCAAGTTTAGTCAGACAAATAGAGGAAGACAAAACAGCACAGAGAAGCAGAGAGTAAAGTAGAAAACCAATAATAATCAAGAGTTGAAACCCAAAGGTACAGAAAAAAACAGAGACAGATGAAAATGGAACACCAAGTACAATATTCTTGAAAGATAGAAAAAAACTAGGATGTGAGACAGAGAGAGGCAAACATAAAAATAAAGACACACCTGTAAAAGAGCAAACCCGAAGAAAATTGATAAGAGTCCAAAAACATTTGTAATTAAATAAATTGTATTTTTTTTATATTTGGAAAAATTTTATAATGAACCCAGGGATTGAGAATCTTTGATAAGATATCTGGACTACATCAATATATTATACTTATTTTGTTATATTAATAACTATCTCCGGACAACTCTCTCCTGCAAATACCTCAGGGGTGGCTACCTAGAGACACTTTCCTCCTGCAACAACCCAATGAAGCCTTCGAATAAACAAGCCTTTATTCATAAGCAAAGACTAGGGGGAACTATTCATTTATTCATTAGCTTCACAAGTTCATTTGTGGTAACATTCTTAAACGCCCTTTATATATCTAACAAGATAGTCATTATCATTTGTCGTCTACTAACTTTAAGTCATCCAATTCTGAGTCTGTTACTGTTACTACAGAACTTAGTCTCTTATGTCTGCCGTCTATCTAGAAACTTTAAACTGGTAGCAACACTATACCCATTGGATTAGCGCAGGATAGGGGAAGGGTGGGTAATGTGGCCACCTTAACGGAAAATATTTTTTTACAAGACATCTGAAAGTAGCAAACTTACAAGATTATACCTGTAGCAACTGTAGATAGTCTAGAATACCGTAATATTTTTTATTTCTGTTTAACAATTGGAATATTTGGTAGGGGAGAGTTGACACTGTAAGCTACAAAATGGCCACTTTACCCATATAGGTAGGGTAAAGTGGCTAGGGCTGGCTACATTACCCGCATAGGATAATTTACGTTATAAATACCTGCTGATATCAAAAGTAACATGTCGAAGTGATATTTATTGAAAAATCAGATATTACTATATAGGAGAAAACATTAAAACATATTAAAAAATCAAATAAATTTATTTTAAGTCGCTAACGGAACATAATTTTTGGTAAGATTCATGAGATCGAAGTAACAAATATTATAAAAATAATAAAACAAACTAAATGAATTATTTACAAAATTCGCATTCAAACTCGTCATCGTCATCTTCGCAACCGGCACATTCTTCGTGTGCCCACTGCTTACACTTGCAACACCTAATCCAACCTTCGTTATCCTTAGACTTCGAGAACGGCCCACGACAATAAAAACATTCCACATCTTGTTCGTCGTATGGTTGATCATCTGATTCAAAAAGCTGTTTTTTGGCGTTCTCTTTTTTTGATTGTATTTCCCTTTTCATTCGTATTTTCTTCTCCGGGACACTTTTGGATGTTGAAGGTTTCACGCCATTTTCTTCATGCTTTCTTTTCTTTTTATTATCCTCGTCCTCTTTTTTCAACTTATCTTGTAAGAGCTCATTTTTGTATGGACTAGATGTTATTATCGCTGTCTTGCCCTTTTTTCGGTTTATTTTTCTTTGTTTTTTAGGCTTTTTTGTTTAGGCAAAGGAATGATGTCTTTTGGGCTTAGTACTGCAAATGATTTGGGTTGTGATTTCGCAGTACTCTCTACTACATTGTTTACGTTTCTCGTAACTTTATCTTGGTAAGCATGTTCTTCATCTGCAACTTCAGCTTCTAATCTATTTACTGTATGGTTTTCTTCTACCGCATCTCTTGCAGCTATTGCTCGACCTTCTAGTCCATTCGTTGCACAGTCTATAGCTGTATCTCCAACTTCGCGTCCAACCATTGCTCCTCCTTCAGCTAAAGTTGCATCTGTTCGTTCATCTACTGCTGCATCGTCTTCAGCATTAAGGGGATTATTGTTTTCAGGAATCATTGGAATGTCAGATACCTCTGCAGCAACAAAATCTACGTCAGAGAACACGTTCGGGTCCAAAGGGAAAATGCCACACTTGCGAAATCCATTTATCGCCGTAGTTGGTACAGCTGCATGCAAAAATGCCTCTGCAAGGAGTGTACTGATCTGGAATTGTGTTATAACTCTTCCCGGGTTATTACGCAGAAATTTTTCACAACCTTGGACGTAGAACGTTTTGAAAGGTGCCATAAATGATACATCCAGAGGTTGCAGCTTGTGGCTGCAGTGAGGGGGTAAACATACGACAGTTGTAAAATTCATTCTGGCCTTTTCTATAAAGTCAATATTTTTAGTGTGGGTGGCATGACCATCCAGAATTAGCAGCACTGGATCTTGATCGGATGGTTTAGCGTGTTTCAAAAAATGATCAAACCATTGCATGAATATATCCGTCTGCATCCATCCGCTGGGATTGCAGGCAAACTCGGTTCCTGGAGGAGCTCCATCTTGAAGTTCAATCTTCATTCGTTTTCTTGGAAAGATCACAAATGGAGGAACGAAAGTGCCTCCTGCGGACATGCAAACTGCAAATGTGGACAGCAAACCTCTTTCGGCTGATGTAATAGCACCAACTTGACGCCTTCCCTTTAGCGAGAAAACTTTAGTGTTCCTCGTTTGAACTGTCAAAAGACCAGGGGATTTTTTTCAGCAAGCTGAAATGCCAAATGGCGTAGATCCTGCATTGATATACCATAAAATCGTTGTTCCATATCAAAGATATGATTAAGGAGTTCTTCCTCTTGTTCCTCATTAAATACACATCGATAGCTTCCTAGAATCTTTCTACCTTCAATGGCATCACGATTTTTCTCGAGAACCCTCCTTTTGAGGGTACTTCGTGGGATATTAAACTGTCTGGCTGCTGTAGCAAACGGCATATTATCACCCCTTACTGCTGCTATAGCTTGTTTCATTGCTATAGGATTCCATGACTGTTGGGTTGACTTCCTTACGTAGTTCGACGGCATCTTGATGTCGCCCTGTAACAAAAACAAATGGCTGCAACAAGACTGGAGTATTCATATACGCGGAAAAAAAGCAGGGTAAAGTGGCCACCCAGGCCGCTTTACCCGACGAGTTGGGTGGTCACTTTGCCCGACTAAACGCCATAAGAAAAAATGTGGTCTGCACTCAATCTAGATCACCCACGCCGATCCAAAACACACGAGTTTTAAGGTTAAAATACGTCGATTCAACATTACTACACCAATTAATTATAAACTTACTTCAAACTTATCTAGGAGCAACTATATTACCTACTTACCTTACATCAAACACGTGAAAAACACAAAAATATATACCGAGACGGAACAAGCGCAGCTTTCACTTTCAAAGACTCTGAGAACACTGACTGCGATTAACTCTACGGTCTAACATGTACCCCACCATTAGAAGTACTAGTTCGGCAGAGATAATATAGATGATCACTTTACCCGCCGTGGCCACATTACCCACCCTTCCCCTATATACCGTCTCTTTTTGTAGACTTGAACTTTTCAAACCTTCGTTTAGCCCTTATGATCCTGTTCGGTCTTAGAATCTTCTAGTCAGGGTTTCTTGATTACGATTATCTGATCGAATGCGATTTGTTGTCGTAGATGAGACTGGAAAATATACTTTAAGACTTTCCTCTGTTTATGGGTCTTCATTTTTCCTGATATAACCTAACTCGTTTAAACGGCATCAATCCTTGACAAGGATTTTATAAATTCTTGAGCATACCGAGGTATAATTTACTTCCTTACCTAACTTCCTTCATGAGTTTCTGTTTGCTTTCCAGATGTTTTTATTGTACTGCATGAGCTTGTAGCAATAGGCATCCTAGTTGAGGTTGGTTTTGGTCTTATTGAATAATACAGATTTTAAATATATGTATTGTGCATAGCAAAATTTCGAGGAAGCAATATGATAACAATGCAATAGACGATCGGGAAATCCCTTCCAACAATAACAATTAGATACTATATTTCGTCTCAGCTTAGAATCTCGATAAACATAACACAACACCATAGAAAATCAATATTCAACTGTCACAACTTTCAAAATGACGACAGATTTCCTATGTAAAGTAAAAATATTTATAAGCTGTACCTAATATATTAGTTATATGTAGTGGGAAAGTAAAAATTTGTATAATCTAGAATAAATGGAATTTACCTGAAGTTCCCAAAATATAGAGCGCGTATGTCGATGATAGTAAGCTCTTAATGGTATATATTCAGTCGTTGTCTCATCGCTTTTTAGTTTTTTTTGAACATATTTAAAAAACCATGGTTTGTACCATCGTTCAATGGAATTAAGCTAAAAAAAGTTCATATATAATAATGTAACTGATTTTAATCCGTTTCTACTTACTTTATTTGATTCGAGACAATCAGTTTGTACTCCTGTCATAAGTACAGCCTCATTTTCACTATAAACCAACACTTCTACAAATTCATTTAATTGGTTGTTACTGGCATTGGTAAATTGCTGTACTATATTGTCGATTCCTCGCACTGGTTCGTAATTTAATTTAACGTATCGTTTAGCTGGAATTATTTTTATTTCAACAGCAGTTAAAATTCCTAAAAAATAATTGAAATATAAATTTTTGACTTAGGTTCGGAAAATGAGAACAAAAAAAATTAAGCTAGTTTGAAGAAAAAATTAAATGAATATTTTGTCTCAGAAAGAAATAAAAGATATAAATGAGAAATTAACACAAAGAAATATACAAGAAGACAAGATATAAAAGAAACATAAAAAAAGAAAATATGTGAAAAGTTCAATAACAGAAGTTTCAAGTACGTCAAAATATCTGAAGATTAGATCGGGATCACGATAGATGAATTAAGAAGATGAAGCATGATCAGAGAAGCGTATAAAGAATAAGAGAAAAATAAAGCAGGAAAAATTCTTTAAAATGAAATAATTAGAAGTATAAAAGAAATCAAGGTAAATAGTAGGGGTAGGGGCACTTGAGCGTGGGAAAATTTCCTATATCAATAGCATTGTAAGCCACGCCCCATTTCTATCATTTTCGTCGGTTTCGACGGTACGTTGTTTTTCGTTGTTTTCGTCAGTCGAATTAGAGACAAACGACGAAAATTATGGAAAACGATGGAAATGGGGCGTGGCTTACAATGCTATTGAGATAGGAAATTTTCCCACGCTCAAGTGCCCCTACCCTTACTGTAAATAAACAAAAAATAAAAATACAATTATTTACGACGGAAAAATAAAATATGCATTATGGATAAAACAACAAATAAGAGAAAGAAGGTCAATCACAAATAAATATATTAGTAGGAATATATAAAAATGTTGAAAAAAATTCGACCCAGATCAATAGAAAATGATAAATATAAAGAAAAAGTAAAACAAAATAGGAAAGATATGGAGAAGAAATTCGATAAAAGTCAAAAATAGTTGGAAGAAGATTTAATAAAGAAAATAAAACAATAATTAAAACAAAATAAAAAGGAATTGATTCAGAAAATAGA
The DNA here is from genome assembly GCA_963243735.1 of Neocrepidodera transversa. NCBI lineage: Eukaryota > Metazoa > Arthropoda > Insecta > Coleoptera > Chrysomelidae > Neocrepidodera > Neocrepidodera transversa. Next base: position 7,625,563 of record OY725346.1, on the reverse strand, counting down.
AGGATTAAAATTGTATAGAGACGATAAAATAGAATAAACAACGAAAGAGATAAGAAGAGAGAACGGAGAAGAGAGCCAAAAATATACAAGATAAAAAAAATATAAATATTAAACGGAAAACAAAAAGTTTTCAAAGAAGAAATAAAAAAGGATATTGAAAAAGTTGGAGTATCCGGTAGTTCAGAAATTAGAAGATAAATGAAGAAACATAGTCATAGAAATGGATACAGAAATAGAACAAAATATTTGAGATTCAGAAGAAAGAATAACAGAAAAACGAAAGATAACAAAGAATAGATGAAGAAATAGAAAATGCGAAGAAAGAAATAAAAAGTAATAAATTGAATACAAGGAACAAAATATTTGAGATTCAGAAAAAAGAATAACAGAAAAACGAAAGAAAAGATAACAAAGGATAGATGAAGAATTAAAAAATGCGAAGAAAGAAATAAAAAATAATAAATTGAATACAAGGAACAAAATATTTGAGATTCAGAAAATAGAATAACAGAAAAACGAAAGAAAAGATAACAAAGAATATATAAAGAAATAGAAAATGCGAAGAAAGAAATAAAAAATAATAAATTGAATACAAGAAACAAAATATTTGAGATTCAGAAGAATAACAGAAAAACGACAAAAAAGATAACAAAGAATAGATGAAGAAAGAGAAAATGCGAAGAAAGAAATAAAAAAAAAATGAATACTAGGAACAAAATATTTGAGATTCAGAAAATAGAATAACAGAAAAACGAAAGAAAAGATAACAAAGAATATATAAAGAAATAGATAATGCGAAGAAAGGAATAAAAATTAATAAATTGAATAGAAGGAATAAAATATTTGAGATTCAGAAGATCGAATAACAGAAAAACGAAAGAAAATATAACAAAGAATAGATGAAGAAATAGAAAATGCGAAGAAAGAAATAAAAAATAATAAATTGAATACAAAGTTCTTAAAGCTAGAACAAAGAAATGAACACAGAAGAAATGGGAATAAATAAGGAAGAAAAATTTAAAAGAAATCCTCGTGAAAGGAAATAGAAGAAGGACTATAAAGGACACATTGATAGACAAGATAAAAAATATAATAAAGGTATTTTATTGGGGATGAAAATATTAAAAGAAAGAACAAAAATACAACATATTAAAAATTTAAAAGATAAAAGAATTAATTCTACAAGGAGGAAGCAGAAAGTTGAGAAAAGTTACCAAAGTGAAATTCAATGTTAAATGGATAGATCCGTGGAAGACAAAATGGAAAAGTAAAAAAAATTGGCAGTAAAGTAGATCTTTACTGCCGATTAAATTAAAATATGACTTTCTAACAATCAATATACAAATTAATTGTCAATGGCTATTTAATCCGTTTAACTTTGTTAAAAACCTAACTAAAAAAAAACAATGATTAATTATAATTATTAGTCTTAATAAATGCTATTTCAGATAAAATTTTATATGCTCATCGATAATATTAAAGTCATTTTTTATCACTCACGAGGCAAATAATGCCTTGGCTTTCGCCTCGGAAAATAATTTCCACAGTCGTGATAAAAATACGACTTTGCTTGAATTTACTTTGAATTACCTTATTTTATTGCACAAAAACAAATTTATTTGCTGGTAAAAAATATTTAAGACCAAATATACTAAAAATGGCCAACTTTGAATGGTCATATATCGTACGGACTTTTTAAAAAAGTGGTTCCTTCATTTTTTCAAGACCTTTCTTTTTCTCTGAACGTTTGTACTAACTTAGGATGCTGCAAAAAAGTACGAACGAACTGATAAAAAAACGTGATATTTCGTATATTTTTGTTATTCAATAATTTTGAGTAGTAAAATAGTAAAAAAAAAAAATTAAAAAAATGAATTTAGATGGGAAATTTGTTTTCTACAAAAACGAATTCTTGTAAAAATCTAAAATTTTGCTTTGTTTTTAAGTTATGTTGAAAAATCTGAAAAATGAGCTCTCTAAAACGCACCCCCGAAAATGGGGTATCTATTATTTAATTTTGAACATATTCAATGGCCTGATTTCTTGGTTGGACACCTTTTTAATATATATTATTTTGGTTAAAATTTTGAAAATTGAGTATTACCATACGACAAATTGATTGGACCAATCTCAAAAACATTTTGTTGTTTTTTATATACCTCATCTTCGAGATATCCATAAATAAAGGTCAAAACTGTGTCAGTGTAGTAAAGGAGTAGCAAAGCTTCCTCCGCATTCCCCATATTAAATCCCATAATAAATCGCTAAGGTCCATTCCGGTAAAAATTGGCAAACTCAAGGTCATCATCTGGTTTGGTCTTCAGCTCTATCAGATACAGGGCAGAAAGGTCTGAAGTACGTTGGAACGGATCTTCACGTATGTCAGATACGTCAGCATCCTCTGATGGTATTGATATCCGTGAAGACAAAGACCAGATCAAAAGACCATACCAGACGATGACCTTCAATTTGCCAATTTTTTGCCAGAATGTTGGTAAAAATTGGCAAACTCAAGGTCATCGTCTGGTTTGGTCTTCAGCTCTATCAGATACAGGGTATAAAGGTCTGAAGTACGTTGGAACGGATCTTCGCGTATGTCAGATACGTCAGCATCCTCTGATGGTATTGATATGCGTGAAGACAAACACCAGACCAAAAGACCATACCAGACGATGACCTTCAATTTGCCAATTTTTGCCAGAATGGACCTTAGCGATTTCTTATGAGGTAGTAAATCTCAAAATCATGTACCACAGTATTTAATAAAATCTTTGATAGAAATAGGGGAGAGGCTTCAAATTACAAATGGGCGGCGACTAGTTTCGGCATTATGCCATCATCAAGCCAAGCTAAATACATTAAAAAATTAGTCTTAATAAGTTGTGCGCACAAGTAGGGAGTAAAAAGGGGGGTAACAAAGGATAAGTGGTACTAGGAGAAAGGGGATTATTGAGGTAAAATAAGAGGAAGGTGAGAGAAAGGATAACACCCCATGGTGTTATGTGAAAGCCACATTATAAGTGGACTAAACAAACGGAAGGACTTATAATGTGGCTTTCACATAACACCATTGGGTGTTATCCTCTCTCTCACCTTCCTCTTATTTTACCTCAATAATCCCCTTTCTCCTAGTACCACTTATCCTTTGTTACCCTCTTTTTTACTCCCTACTTGTGCGCTCTACTTATTAAGCTATTATAATGTTCTACCAATGTTTTACGTCGGTGATGTTAGCACCCAGCCAGCCAGTACCAAGCTTATACCGAAGTAATCTTGGCTCACGGCCGGCCAACTCCAAGCGACACTTTTCCACCACGGTCAAATACTTTTACAAATTCATTCTGCCGATTTGGGGTCTACTCATACAAAATTTCTCGTTTTATTAATTTGTTTACATTTTTTGTTGCGTCGATAATAGGCGGCCAAGAACAAAAATTAGCTGATTACACAGAAAAATGGAAGGATCATTCAGACAAAATTTTTCGTTTACATACATCTCCCCGAAAGGGCCAGCTCCAAGAATCGAAAAGTAGATTTTCGTAGCGGTCGAACAAATTTCAATATATTTTTAGGGGGTTGAGAATAGGCGGCCAAGAACAAAAATTAGCTGATTACATAGAGGAAAGGAAGCACTATTCAGGCAAAATTTTTTGTTTACATACATCTCCCCGAAAAGGCCAGCTCCAAGAATCTAAAATTAGATTTTCGTAGCGGTCGAATAAATTTCAAAAATTTTTTTAGGGGGTTGAGAATAGGCAGCCACGAACAAAAATTATTTGATTACATAGAAAAATGAAAGCACTATTCAGACGAAATTTTTTGTTCACATACATCTCCCCCAAAGGGCCAGCTCCAAGAATCTAAAATTAGATTTTCGTAGCCGTCGAACAAATTTCAATATTTTTTTAGGGGGTTGAGAATAGGCGGCCAAGAACAAAAATTAGCTGATTACATAGAGGAATGGAAGCACTATTCAGGCAAAATTTTTCGTTTACATACATCTCCCCCAAAGTAATCAGCTAATTTTTGTTCGTGGCCGCCTATTCTCAACCCCCGAAAAAAAATATTGAAATTTGTTCGACGGCTACGAAAATCTAATTTTAGATTCTTGGAGATGGCCCTTTCGGGGAAATGTATGTAAACAAAAAATTTCATCTGAAGAGTGCTTTCATTTTTCTATGTAATCAGCTAATTTTTGTTCTTGGCCGCCTATTATCAACGCAACAAAAAATGTAAACAAATTAATAAAACGAGAAATTTTGTATGAGTAGACCCCAAATCGACAGAATGAATTTGTGAAAGTATTTGACCGTGGTGGAAAAGTGTCGCTTAGAGTTGGCCGGCCGTGAGCCAAGATTACTTCAGGACTCAAAATCTGATCATAATTATCGCATTTCCTTTAAAAATAGCCTTTTATAGTACGTCTAGCGCTATGGAACTCTTATATTATCTTTATTCCTATGTTTCATTTTTAGCTGTTCATTTTGTTCCACTCCAACCTGACAGATGAATCTCCATGTTCCTCTTGACTATTGTCTATTTTTATCTTTTATTCATCTTCTTTGTTATCAAATAAACAAATTTAATAAAACTATTATAGATTAAAAATAATAAAAATATTCTATTATACCTAGTGTGCCATAAGACCATGGGACTGACCAAAACAGATCTGGTTCATTGTCAGCCGAACATTTTATTATTGTCCCATCACATAAAACTAATTCAAACGATACGCATATATGTTGAAACAATCCGTAAATATGTGAAGATGATTCTATTCCAGTTCCCATTACTAGACCACCAACGGTTAAATCATCAATTTCCGGTAGCACCGGTATCGTCCAACCTAAGGGATTTAAAGTTGCCGTTAATTGTCCCATTGATACTAAAGGTTCTACTCTAACAACCTACAAATAAAATTTATATATTTAAAAATAATAAATAAATAAATGAACTATTTTTACCTTTCTTGTAATATCTACTTCCAAAACATCAACCAAATTTACTGATATGTTCGTCATATAAGCCTTGTAAAGTGGTCTTCTGAAAGACATTGTTTGCCATCCAGGTCTAGCTGTGCACATTTTCGTTTTCCTACCATTTTTATTCCACTCGATTATCTAAAAAAAATTCACATAAAGGAAGAAGACCATATGATTTGGCATGTGTCATCAATTGTTATTATCGCCCCACTTAATCTTAAATAGGCGATGTCCAACTAAAGAAATAATTAAACAGGAAAGATAGTTAAAATAATTAATATAGAATAAAAAAATTCTGGGTCAGAGAAAATAATAGAGAAAAACTTTAAATAAAGTGAAGACAATAGTAAAGGCAAAGATAAATACAATTTAAAAAATTGATGACCAGTATTTGAAAAACTTTGATAATTTTATTCATTATCTTATTGAATTTTTTTTTTTTTGACAATAGAAATGTGTATCTCTACCTCTTACTCTTTTTCTTTGGGTCGTTAAAACAGTGGTAGCGTATACATTTTTCTTCATAAGGAATAGGTAGAAGCGATATGATTAAAAGAGAATTTTATTGTAAATTTTGTATTTTTCACTTTAAGTAAATACTAAAAATTATAGCATTATTCTTAAAATAATACTAAAATTACTTTATTATAGTTTGCTTTATTTACATGGATATACAATAATAAATGACAAAATAGCTTCAAACAGCTACAAAAAAGCTTCAAACACCGATAAAAAAGCTTCAATTATAAAAATAGCTTTGAAGGCTTCTTGGTAGCAAAAAAAAGGTACTATGCAGTACTAAAAAGCTCTGTAGATAACGACAAACATTCCTATGCAGCAATAAAAATATCGACATGGTTCTATAGGCTTTAGGCAGTAATAACACATCCTTAATCAGCGTAAAAATGGCTTAAAACAGCGGTAAAATAGCTAAAAACAACGATAAAAATCATTAAAAAGTTTCAAACAAGGAAAAAAGCTTAAAACAGCTGTCAAAAAGTTTCAAATTGCAATAAAAAAAGCTTCAGGAAGCGTTAGAAAAAGCATCAAACAGTAATAAAAAATCTTCAATAAGCAATCAAAATGCTTTCATCAGCGTTTAAAAAAGCTACTGGCAGCGAAATAAGAAGCGATCAAAAAACTTTGAACAGCGATTGAAAAAGCGTTCCAGCAGCGATAAAAATCTTCAAACTGCAATAAAAAGCTTCAGATAGCGATAAAAAGCTTCAAACAATAATAAAAAATATTCAAACAGCAATGAAAAATCTTTAAAAGCGATTAAAAAACGTTTCAGTAGCGATAAAAAGTTTCAAACTGCAATAAAAAAAGCTTCAGGAAGCGTTAGAAAAGGGATTCAAACAATAATAAAAAATATTCAAAGAGCAATGAAAAATCTTTAAAAGCTATTAAAAAAGGTTTCAGTAGCGATAAAAAGTTTCAAACTGCAATAAAAAAAGCTTCAGGAAGCATTAGAAAAAGCATCAAACAGTAATAAAAAATCTTCAATAAGCAATCAAAATGCTTTCATCAGCGTTTAAAAAAGCTACTGGCAGCGAAATAAGAAGCGATCAAAAAACTTTCAACAGCGATTGAAAAAGCGTTCCAGCAGCGATAAAAATCTTCAAACTGCAATAAAAAGCTTCAGACAGGGATAAAAAAGCTTCAAACAATAATAAAAAATATTCAAACAGCAATGAAAAATCTTTAAAAGCGATTAAAAAACGTTTCAGTAGCGATAAAAGTTTCAAACTGCAATAAAAAAAGCTTCAGGAAGCGTTAGAAAAGGGCTTCAAACAATAATAAAAAATATTCAAAGAGCAATGAAAAATCTTTAAAAGCTATTAAAAAAGGTTTCAGTAGCGATAAAAAGTTTCAAACTGCAATAAAAAAAGCTTCAGGAAGCGTTAGAAAAGGCATCAAACAATAATAAAAAAATATTCAATTAGCAATCAAAAAGCTTTCATCAGCGCTTAAAAAAGCTACAGGCAGCGAAATAAGAAGCGATCAAAAAACTTTCAACAGAGATTGAAAAAGCGTTCCAGCAGCGATAAAATCTTCAAACTGCAATAAAAAGCTTCAGACAGCGATAAAAAAGCTTCATTCAATAATAAAAATTATTCAAACAGCAATGAAAAATCTTTAAAAGCGATTAAAAAAGGTTTCAGTAGCGATAAAAAGTTTCAAACTGCAATAAAAAAAAGTTTCAGGAAGCGTTAGAAAAAACATCAAACAATAATAAAAATTCTTCAATCAGCAATCAAAAAGTGTTCATCAGCTCTTAAAAAAGCTACAAGCAGCGAAATAAGAAGCGATCAAAAAACTTTCAACAGCGATTGAAAAAGCGTTAGAGCAGCAATAAAAATCTTCAAACTGCAATAAAAAGTTTCAGACAGCGATAAAAAAGCTTTAAACAATAATAAAAAATATTCAAAGAGCAATGAAAAATCTTTAAAAGCTATTAAAAAAGATTTCAGTAGCGATAAAAAGTTTTAAAACTGCAATAAAAAAAGTTCCAGGAAGCGGTAGAAAAAGCATCAAACAATAATAAAAAATCTTCAGTCAGCAATCAAAAAGCTTTCATCAGCGCTTAAAAAAGCTACAGGCAGCGAAATAAGAAGCGATCAAAAAACTTTCAACAGCGATTGAAAAAGCGTTCCAGCAGCGATAAAAATCATCAAAAAGCAAAGAAAAAGCTTCAGACAGTGATAAAAAAGCTTCAAACAATAATAAAAAATATTCAAACAGCAATGAAAAAACTTTAAAAGCGATTAAAAAAAATTTCAATAGCGATAAAAAGCTACAATAAAAAGCTTTAGATAGCGATAAAAAATATTGCAGAAATTACTAATGCTGTCTAGGGCTTCACGCGAGAACGATATTTTTCTCATCTCGTCTCGTCTCGTAAAAACGAAACGAGAGCAGCGAGAAAATTATTTAGGCGATACCGAGACCACATACGGCGAGACCCGAGAGTCTCGTTCATATTTCTTCTGAAAAAAATAAACTAGCAAGCAGTATAAATATTTAATTGTTTTTATAATAAAAGAAAGATCTGCATAGGTTACGATAAATTTACGAAATCTGAAATCTGGTAACCATATTTTATTTTATATAAAATGACACTCTCAATGTGTTTCGAATTTTTTAGGACTTCCAAACAGTTTAAGGGTAGTAAAATTTTATGACCCAGTTAAGTCTAAGGTGACGATTTTTTATGATTTCTTACGATTTTTTTAATTTTTTATCTATCTTTCTTAATTTTTTAAAAATCCATAAAAAATCGTAAAAATTAGAGAATTAATTTTATAATAATTAGAACATAAAACAAAAGTTGTAGAGAGTTTAATTATATAAAATCTACCCATCTTTCCTTTTTTTCGGAAATATATAATTTTACTGGAAAATTGGAAAAACGGCTATAAACCCCAAATTGTTATATACAGGGTGTAGCAAATTTAATTGAATTGAGAGGGGTAATAAAAAGAACAAACATTAAAAAAAAACGAATATTCTAAAAAAGTAAAATTTCAATTTCGAAAAATTAAAAAAATCAAAGATTAAATAAAACTAAAATAGTAAAATGAACATGGGCAGGTTTAACTGACAAAAAGTTCCAAAAATTTTAAAAAAAATTCAAAAATTTCAAAAGATTTAAACGATTCAAAAATATAAAAGATCAAACTTCAAAAATTTTCAAAAATTTCCAAATATTTAAAAAATTTCAATAATTTAGAAATACGTTCTAGTTAGTTTTTATATATCTAATTCTAATTAAAAATTATTTCAATGTTTTTACAGTTTTTTACGATTTTTACGATTTGTTACGATTTTTTACGATTTTTCACGATTTTAAACGATTTCTTACGGTTTCTTACGATTTTTTTCGATTTCTTACGATTTTTTTCCTATCTTTCTTAATTTTTCAAATATCTGTAAAAAGTCGTAAAATATCATAAAAATTAAAGAATTAATTTTATAATAATTAGAACATAAAAAAAAGTTGTAGAGAGTTTAATTATCTAAAATCTCCGTATCATACCTTTTTTTTCGGAAATATATAATATAATTTTCTCCGAAAATTGGAAAAACGGCGATAAACCCCAAAATGTTATATACAGCGTAGCGCAAATTTAATTGAATTGAGAGGGGTAATAAAAAGAACAAAAATTAAAAAAATTACAAAAATTTAAAAAAAAACGAATATTCTAAAAAAGCAAAAATTTCAATATTAAAATATTAAAAAAATTCAAAGATTTAATAAAGCTGAAATGGTAAAATGAACAAATATTTTCACATGGGTAGGTTTAACTGACAAAAAAATTTCAAAAATTTTAAAAAAATTCAAACATTTCAAAATCAAAAAGTTCTAAATATTCAAAAAATTATAAAGCTTCAAAATTTTTTTAAAATTTCCAAAAATTTAAAAAATTTCAATAATTTAGAGATATATTCTAGTTCGTTTTTATTCTAATTCTAATTTTTTTTTACTTTTTTGTCCTTTTTGCCATTTTTGTTGCTTTTTCAACTTTTTTTGTTACCTTTTTACTCCTTTTTTGCCTATTTTTAAATTTTTTGGCTATTTGGCTTTTATTTTCAAATTATTTTGCTTTTTTTCACTATTTTGAAATTTTTTGCCCTTTTAATGCCATTTTTTATTTTGTTTTTAGCCTTTTTTCCGTTCTTTGACTTTTTTGCCCTTTTTAAAACTTATTTTGATTACCTTTTTGAACTTTTTGCCTTTTTGTTGCTTTTTAATCCCTTTTTTGCCTTTTTTGTCTTTTTGCCTCTATTTTCATACTATTTTGCTTCTTTTTTTTTACTTTTTTTAGCGTATTTTGGTTATTTTCCTTTATTTGGTATATTTTTTGGACTTTTTTAAACTTTTTTGTATGTTTTTTTTTCTTTTTGGCGTATGTTCCTTTTTCCACTTTTAGAAAAATGAAATCCAGAAAGCTAGCAAAAAGTTATGGGAACAAGAATACGAAAAATTAAATTTATTTGAAAACATTTCTTTAAAATAAAAGTAAAATAGTTTAAAATGCCACAAAAATACCTTTTTACTTGTAAATATATTTTGTAGTTCATAAAAAATTAATTATAAAATTTGAAAAACACTATTAGAAAAAAAAACACCTTGAAATCGAATTACAGAAAAACCAAAATAAGAAGGCTCACGAAAAGTTAAGTGAACAAGAATTCGAAAAATTAAAAAAATTGCTTTAAAATAAAAATAAAATAGTTTGAAATGCCACAAAAATAATTTTTCACTTCTAGGGAAAATATTACATAATATTTTCTACTTGGTGAAAAATTAATTAATTAATTAATTTGACATTTATATTCAAAATGAATTTAATGGGATTCTTAGTTTTCCGCTTTATTAGAGATATTTAAAAACAAAATTTTTTGAGGCTACTCTGTAAATAGTGCTAAGATCTTTTGAGGATTTATTCTGGAGGAGGAAACAGTTCTTGCAGGAATGTGTTGATCAAACAATTATTAATCCGGTTAAATAAAAAATACCTGTTAGTCTGGTTTGGTCAGATATTTATTTTAAGTAGTTTATTTATAAATTTTTATAATGAAGAAATTTTAAAAATAATATTGAAATTACTAAGATAATTAAAATTATATTTATTGGTATTAAAATTTATATATCTACTTTAAAAATTCATAGAATTTTTTTACACATTACAACAATAAAAGGTATTTATCATGATTTTTCAAAACACCAGTAAAAATACATTTATTGAACATAACAATTTTAAACAATAGAGTTGCAATAATTGTTTTAAGAATGTGTTACATATTTCAACGTTTATACAGTGTGTCCCAAAAAATTTGCACAATATGGAAAAATTATTATTAACATGAACGACTGAAGTTAGAAAAATTTAAATTTGAGTCAAGAGTACGTTAAACATATTTTATAAAATATATAAAAATTTTATTTTGAAAACTTGTTTAAAAACATTATTTAACATGTAATCACAAAACAATATTTTTTTCAAACGACTACATACATCTGAGGGGCAACGGTGTAGGCAGAGGTAACAAATTTTATCTTCGAGGGAGGTGCTTATAAGGCACCAATATTATATGTTTCAATTCTGTATTTAATTCTCGAAAAAAATTTAAAAAATCGAAGGAATTTAAAAAAATCAAAAAACAACAGAAAAAATTAAAAAACTACAGAAAAACATCAGAAAATAAGAAGAATAAAAATAGAATAAACCGAAAAATCTATCGAAAAGAACGAAAGAAATCAGAGGAAAAAGAAAAAATTAGAAAGCAAAAGAAATAATTAGAAATATTATTTTTAGTAAAAGTGATAAAAATATAAAATTTATAATATATGTAAATTTGAAAATATTAGCACATACGCGCTCTTTTAATAAATATTTATATATCGTGAAAATAACAGGCGTGATATCATCCAAATATTAATATTAGGCGAGATATCGTCCAAATATTAATATTAGGCGAGATACCGTCCAAATATGAATAATTATGTAGCTGCAAATCTTTATTGGATGCGGGTTTTTGTATTGAAAAATTAAAGTGGAAACAATTTTTGGTCATATACGGAAATATTTTTAATTTGTTAAATCTACTAAGTAATAAAATACGTTTGTTTATATTTATTTTTTGCACTTTTGGGTGCTAAATAATTAAATAAATAAAACGTTTCATTAAAAATACAGGCATGCCGATATGTAAATTTACACAATTAATTAATTTATAAATGATAATTTTTAGCAGATTTTAAAGCATAATTTTAATTATTACTGCTCGTTAAAATCTGTGGGGTCGAGCAGGAACGAGCAATAGAATTTAAAATACTTTTTTGCATAAAATACTTCAATTATATTTTGATGACGTCACAACAAATGTGGCTATAATTAGTTTAAAAATTGGGAAAAATTACTCAGTCATTTGTTAACCGATTTTGAAAAATCTTGCATCGCTGAATAGGTGAAAGTCAGTTCTTTCAAATTACAAAAATATACTGGGTGTTCTATTAAAAAAAGGCAATAAAAAAATTGTCAAAAATTTAACTATGTTAATAATAAATGTACCGGGTGTACTAGGAAAGGCAATCGTTCAACATAGAAAAAAAAATATGGTAAAAGTGAACGGGAAAAATTTATTTTAAGGTTTTAGGTCAATCGATAGTGATGCAATTTCAAAAATAAAATTTTTTAATAGGGATACCCTGTATATTTTAATATATTTAGATTGGTCCTAAACGACTTAAAATCGGACAAAATGGCTTGTAATGTCCTTATCTTTATTTTTCAAGCACATTTTAAAAATTTAGAAGAGCACATTGAGTAAAAGTCTATATATCGTATAAATAAGAATAAAAACTTCTTTAAGAAGCCCGCACACCACGTGCCTTTTGTGGTTGCCGGTTAGAGAATTGCCCAATGAAAATGTGCTAAAGAATTAACTACAGAATCGATTGGTGAAAACCGCAGCTTCCTATCTTTAATATTGACGGAGCGTCCGTCCAAAAACGATTTCAGGCAAGATAACATTTGGTATTGGCGCCTCTTAATGTACGTCAATGAGTTTAATATTTTGTAATATAAACAAAGTTGATCTATTAAATATTTTTGCAAAATTTGGTTTCTCTTTCCTTTTTTATGACTTTTTTCAATTTTAGACAGTCTTAAAAACACTTTTCTTACATTCTGATTTCTTTCAAAAATTAATCCGCTCTTAATTATCATACATTAGATCTGTAGGGAAAATTTCGTGCAAATCCTTGTAGTAGTTTTTCTCAAAGCCAAATTTTTGCCACAGGAACATTATCCTTACGTTCACAGACATCTTTCAAAAAACATGTTTTTCTGTTTCAAGTGCCTCCCTCTAACATGTAAAAATCAAACAAAAGTACAAATTTTGAGCGATATTAATACTTTCCCTACAGGTTAAGATGTGTTTAAAGGCGGTCATACATGCTGACGTTTGCCACCTGTGCAGAAAAGAGCCCATACACGCGGTAAAACTCGACAATTTCAATGGAGTCCCGAAAAAAAAACAGAGGCAAAACCAAAGAAAGAGAGACGAATATAACTATATCAATTTGTTGAATTAATTTAAATCTTAATCTAAAGATTTTTCGTTTATCTGAAAATGGATACTCATTCACAACTATGAAAAAAAAACATCAAAACAAAAAATACTTTTCCATTTTTGAAACCTTTGATCGAAAATCGCCACACACGTTCAGGTTTGCAATTCTGGCGCAGGTAAAAGTACTTAAGGTGGCCATACAAGCTCCGGTTTGCCTGCACAATCTGGCTAACCGGAATGTGTATCGTAAAACCTGCACAGTTATTTTGAATTGTACAGTTAACCGGAGTAAATATCGAAAAACATATTTTGGCCTGCGCTAGAGTTGCGCAAATGGCTACGCAATGGTTAATTTTTGGTTTTTCATTCAAAATAAAGTAATGATTCAAAATTGATGGTGTCCAGATTAATCCTCTTTTTGTTTTGCGCTTTTTCTTTAAAATAATTACTTATTTGTCTAAACGCTCCCAGAAGAGAATAATTGAAGATTTTATAGATACTTAAAGTGAAAAGTAAAATTTATCAGGATATGGGGATGAAAGAGGCAGCTTAGACCAGAAACTGAAATCAATTTTAAAATAAATCGATCCAGGTGCGTCAAAAGATGACATGGTAAAAAAAATCTTTGAAGTAGCGTAAGGAAGGAAAAAAATATAAATTCTCAGAAAAATCTGGTGCTTACAGTGATGACGTATATACACAAAAATTGTGGTATTTATTTTGATTTTATTATGGATCAGGATCGCTTAGACCTGTATCTAATCTTGATGATGAAGAAACAGATTTATAGGTATAATAAAAACAACTAATGTCTAAAGAAGTATAACATCTCTTTAATATATTTTTTTTAAAATGCACATAAAAAAACAAACATTTCTTTATCTGTTGTGTAACTAAAATTCTGAAAATGTATTAATTATTAAATTAATACATTTTTGCCGAACGGATCGCTTTTAATTGATTTTCATAAACATTATAAACTATGCAATTTGATTATTAAAAGAGAGATATCTTTGTGAAAGAAGAAGAGGTTAATATTTATTTACTCATAATGGAAAAAATATTCAAATAACATTATAATTCTTATAGAATTTTGGAAGTGAAAAAAGAATTTTAAAAATGGCATTTTTTTAGTTTTCTAAAATACATTTATTATGTTGTTTCTACCAAATTTCAGTTCTATACGAATTTTTAGTATTTGACCACTATTTTTCTAGCTAACTTGACCGGACTATATGTCTAGATAAAGATTAAATCTAGGATCATATTGTCTTAAATTTGCTTTTTTTTAATTGCAAATTTTTGATTTTTTCATGATTTTCTCGATTTTTTTCAGACAAAAACTAAATCAAATTTTCCAAATGTGCGAAAGTAGAAGCTTGCATTGCAGAAAAGGTTAAAAATTATTATTGTATTTTTGCATTTTTTAAAATTTTTTTTTTATTTTTTGCATTTTGTTGCATTTTTGCATTATTTTGCATTTTTCTTTGTATTGCAGTTCATACCATTTTCTGCATTTTTTCATTCTTGTTTGCACTTTTTACATTTTGTTGTATCTTTTTTTTTGCATCTTTTGTATTTTTTCATTTTTTTGGCATTTTTTACTTTGTTTTCATTCCTTTTTTTTGTATTTTTTGCATTTTTCTATATTTTTTGCATTTTTCTATATTTTTTGCATTTTTCTATATTTTTTGCATTTTTCTTTGTATTTTTTGCATTTTTTTTTGTATCTTTTACATTTTTTGCATTCTATACATTTTTTGCATTTTTTTTATATTTTTTTGCATATCATTGCTTGTTCTGCATTTTTTCATTCTTTCTTGCACTTTTTACATTTTTTTGTGTATTTGCATTTCATTGCATTTTGTGCATTTTTTTTATTCTTTAATTTTTTCTACAACAAAAGTACATGCTATGGCACTTTTCCCCACGAAAATGTCAAACACAGCTATGACCTGTCAACTTTTTTTGACAAGTTACTGTTTTTCTTTCATTAAGTGGTGGTAGGAAAACTATTTTGTACAACTTGTACGCAGAGCACTTTTCCCACTAGCTAGATTTGCGTACTTGTTGTACAAACTACTATTTTATGCATTTATTGCATTTTCTACTTTTTTTTGCATTTACATTTTTTTGGATTTTGTTGTATTTTTGCATTAGTCTGTATTTTTTCCATTTTTTTGATTTCTTTACATTTTTTGCATTTTTATTGTATTTCTTTTTTGCATTTTTTACATTTCTTGCATTTTTTGTATGTTTTTTGCATTCCATTGCATTTTCTGCATTTTTTCATTCTATCTTGCACTTTTTCCATTTTTTTGTATGTTTTTGCATTTTTTTTTATTTTTTTGCATTCTTTAAATTTTTTGCATTTTTTTGTAATTTCTATTTGCATTTTTACATCTCTTTCATTTTTGTATGTTTTTTGCATTTCATTGCATTTTCTTGCACTTTTTACGTTTTTTACTTTTATGCATACTTTACATTTTTTTTGTATTTTTTTTTATTTTTTTTGCATGTTGTTGGATTATTTTGCATTTTTCTAAATTTTTGCAGTTTTCTTTGTATTTTTTCATTTTGTATTTTATAATTTTTAAAATAACCATATATTTTTACTTTCTTGTACTCTATACATTTTTGTGTATGTTATTGCATTTCGTTCCATTTTTTGCATTTTTTTGTATTCTTTAATTTTTTTGGCATGTTTTTGCATTTTGTACTTTTTTTACTTGACATTACTTTTGTATTTTTTTTTATATTCTTTTTGCATTTTGTTGAATTTTTGGATTATTTCGCATTTTTCTACATTTTTTGCATTTTTCTTGTATTTTTTGCATTTTGTTATATTTTGCATATTATATTTTTTAAAATAACCATATATTTTTACTTTCTTGCATTTTTTACATTTTTTGTATGTTTTTCCATTTTATTACATTTTTGCATTTTTTTTGTATTTTGTTTTTGCATTTTTTACATTTCTTGCATTTTTTGTATATTTTTGTATCCCAATGCATTTTCTCCGTTTTTTCATTCTTTCTTGCACTTTTTACAGTTTTTGCATTTTTTTATATGTTATTGCATTTCGTTCCATTTTTTGCATTTTTTGCATTCTTTCATTTTTTTGGCATGTTTTTACATTTTTTACTTTTTTTGCATTATTTACATTTTTTTGTATTTTTTTTTTTGCATTTTGTTGCATTTTTGCATTATTTCGCATTTTTCTACATTTTGCATTTTTCATTATATTTTTTGCGTTTTGTTACATTTTTACATTTCATAATTTTTAAAATAACCATATTTTTTTAATTTCCTTGTACAGGGTGTCCCAAATTGGTTTGTTTTGGGTATTTTTAAAAACTAATATTTACAAGACTAACTTCTAAAATAGGGAAGATTAATAAAAAAAATGTGTCAATTATTTTTACAACAAAACAACATTTAATAAAATTTTCAAATTCTAATAAAATTAGTCATAATTAGATTAGTTATTATACAATATTCATTGTTATTTCATAAGTATATTACTTTTATTTTTTTAATCTCATTTTTTTTTATTAATTATAATTTTGATAAATAAAATTATCACATATCATTATCCCTATAATAAAATGTTAAATATCGTTACTGAGTGTTCAATTTTTTAAGGGTCTTTCACCTGATAACATATAAAATATATGATATGAGGTGAATGAGAATTAAAAAAGAAAAAAAAAACCGTCAAAGTATACAGAATGTCCCTTAAAAAATATATAAGTTTGCATTATATTTCATTAGTGAGACCCGCCCCTAAAAATTTTTTTATGCGCCACTGAACTCTTCAATATTATATCTATCAAAAGTTTTTATAACTTTTTTTAAATTTTTTTTTAATTAAGAAGTTATAGAACCTTGTAGTTTTCAATAATCGCCCTGTATGTTCCAAATGCAGGGAGATACTAAAGATTACGAGATACACTGCAAAACACACCAATTTGGGACACTCTGTATACGGTAAATTTTTTTCCACATAGCACAAACATTTTGAAACACACTGTATAAAAAATTTTATTTTATTTACTTGCACTCAAACTTTATTTATATAAATTGATTATTTATTATTAAATTTTAAAAAATTTACCTGATTTTGTACAACTGTCACTTTTTTCTCATGTTGCTGGGGGGCACTACTTAATTTAAACACTATCCAGCTTCTAAAATACGTCCATATATTATAAAATAAGGAAATTGGTAAAAGAAAAAGGCACACAAACACCCATCGGTAATTCACAAGAATATATTCCACTAAACCCATAATAACTGATTCTCCTGATTAAATTTTAACGCGGTAGCCGTCCTTGGTTATATAAATTTGATCTCTGTCTCGCAAGCAATATTAACAAAATAATACCTATCTGGTTTCTTGTCATCGCGTGCAAACCTTTAAATTACAATAAACTCTGCACAATAATTATACAGGATGATCCATTTAAAACTCTCCTTACGTTTAATCTTAATGTTTTCTACCCGGTCTAGAAAAGTTGACCAACAGAAATCTATATTAAAGTGTTTGGGTTTTAAATTTGTATCAATCAGTTTAATAACAAAAATTAAATTAAATTTTTCTTATTAATTTTTTTTGAAATTTTAAATTGTATAAAAATGCCACAAGGTTGCTAAATTTCACTTAATTAGACTTATTTGTAAAACGACAAAAACATTAAGTTCTTCTCAGATCCGCAAAATAAATTGTCTTACAAATGTATCTATTAATTTTGATTTTTGAGAAATAAAAAAAATCGGCTGTGTCATCCCAGAACATTCCTGGCTCAGGTGTGAAAATTGAGATTATTTTAATTACAAAATACAAAATTTCTGAATGGAAAAGTAAAATGCTGTAAAAATGAAATAAATTGCTGGAAAAAAAGTGGGTAAACATTGCAAAAATGCACAAAAATTAATTAAAATGAAAAACGACATAAATTACTTGGTACCTTGTTATTATAAATACCAACAAAATAATGAATTGTTTCAAAAAATGGTAAAAAAAATGATTAAGAATTGCTAAATTTCAGCAAAAATTAATAATTTAATAAAAAAAAGGAAAAAAGGCAAAAAAAACTAGACAAAAAAAGGAAAAGGGGGAAAAAATTAAGTCAAAAAAGTTAAAAACAAGTAAAAAAAGCAAAAAATAATTAAGACAAGTTTTAAAAAAGCAAAAAAAGTGACAAAAAGTGATAAAAAACCTACAATAGAGGTAAAAAAAGACAAAAAAAAAAATGCAGAATAGAAGCAAATAAACGCAAAAAAGGTCAAAAAAGCTCAAAAACTAAAAACAAAATACACTAAAAAAGTAAAAGAAAAAATTAAAAAAGGTGAAATAGAGGAAAAATAAAGGACAAAATGGCAAAAAAGGAAAAAGGGAAAAAAATCAACAAAAAGTCCAAAAAAGCCAACTAAGACAAAGTAAAGGGAAAAAGGAAAATACGCCAAAAAAGAAAAAAAAATAAAAAAGTTAAAGAAAGAGCAGAATAGAGAAAAAATAAAGGCAAAAAAAAAAAAAAAAAAAAAAAAAAAAAAAAAAAAAAAAAAAAAAAAAAAAAAAAATAGAAGCAAAATAGTATGAAAATAAAGGCAAAACGGCAAAAAAAAGGAAAAAAGGTTAAAAACAAAATCAAAAATGCCCAAAAAATCAAAATAGGGGTAAAAGGGCAAAAAAAAAAAAAGCAATAAAAAAGGCCACAAAGTCAAAAAAGTAAAAAAAAAATTAAAACAGGGCGAAAAGGCATAAAAAACCAAAAAAAAAGACAAAATAAAGCCAACAGGTGTAAAAAAGCAACAACAAAAGGCAAAATAGGTTAAAAAAAGTCAATCGAAAAGGTCCAGAAAAAGTTAAAAATTCCGTGACATATTGCATCTGCCGTTTTTTGATAATGATACAAAAACTAATGGGTTCTTCCGACGGGTAACCCAAACCCATATACCAATTTTCAGCTCAATCGGATTAATACTTTTTCAGATATTTAATGCTGAAGTTTCAAATTTTGACATTTTTTTTATTCTTTGACAGGTGACAGTTGGAGAAATAATTTTGACTGTTCTGAATAGAGTTTATTAACGGTTTTCAAATGACATATTGCATGTCAAATTCCATGAGATATTGCAGCTGTCATTTTTTGATAGTGACATATATCGTACAAATTTCAGCTCAATCGGATTAAATGTGTGGCCTCTATCGTGGAAGAATACACACACACATACATACACACAGACAGACAGACAGACTTCCATCTGGAAATGGTCTTAATCATCTCAGGGGACCCGAAAATGGATATTTCCGTTTTTATCTCGATTTTTTTTTTAGCTCGTTCACAATACTTTCCCTTCTAGGAGGTGGGTCGGGAAAGTAAAAATAGTAGAAATTAAACAAGCAGAAAATAATCGACCTGCGTCGTGATTAAAAAATATTGATAGAGAATTTAAAGGCAAAGTCAGTTACAAAACTAATTTAAGTATAACTAATTTTTAATAGATATGTACCTAGTAATACTTTAAATTCATTGGTTGAATATTTGTAGTTTTTTCCTAAATTAAATTATTCGTTATTCTATTTATTTTCACCTTTTTTGTATAAGATCCAGGTCTGTATTAATAGATTATTGATAATAACTTTTTCTTTAAATTCTCTATTAATATTTTTTAAACATGACGCAGGTCGTTTATTTTTCTGCTTGTTTAATTTCTATTATTTTGATTTTTTTTGTTTCCCCGATAATGCAATTTTTTTATCGACATTTTTAGGTAATAATATTATATTTGTTTTGACGAAATTAAAACGAATTTACAAAAGAACTATGACAGGACCGTAATTAAAAATTATTGTCATTGATGATGTTAGTTATTTCAGATAAAACGCCGTTAAAGTGACAATTGTAATATATCACTGCATTTGAATTTTAACGTCCTACCAATTTTTGCAATAAAAAAGATAGGTCCGTATTTAAAAAAAAATAACTTAAGGGTGGCCGTTAAGACACGTAATATCGTATTAAATATTTATTAGTACAGTTTCTTAGCAAATTTAAGATACTTTTATTTCCTATTTTTTGATATTTTTTAAATAAAAATTATAGTCGTAAAAAACCAAAAATAGCATTTTTACACTTTTTTACCAATGTAACTTTTTTCCTATTTAACCGGCTCTGTATCTCTACGATTTCTGATATAGCAATGTTATCGCTTCCAATTTTAGACATCCTGTATTTGCTTGATAGCAATTTGTATTGAAATTTTTTTTTTAATTAGTTTCCATTTACATCCAATATTAAAAAATGGAAAAACAATAATTTTTGCTAAAGATTTGTATGATATAAAAAATAAAAAAAGAAAATTTTAAATTGAGTAAACAAGAAGTGCTTAGTAATTAAAATAAAAATCGCGAAACCATCGTTTTTAAAACAAAATAAAGTTTTTTTCTGGATTATGTAGATGTTTTTTGTTTATATTTTAATGTTGTTATGTAGTCCTTAAAACACACTTTCAGTATAAAAAAATTCAAAAACCCATTTTGAAAATTAAAAAAATTGTATTAAAAAAAATGGCCAAGCTTACAATACAAGTCATTAGGTCAATCACAATTTCTCATAATACAATTAATAACCTCAACTTATTAATTAGTAATACTACAATACTGGTAGTACAATAGATTCAAGTTTACTATTGTGCGTGGTGCCCTTTAAGTGAATACAACATTTGTCACCGATAAACCAGTAACCTAATTCCGCCTTCGACTTGAGTACCGGGTAAACTACACCATTTTAATTATTTATGTTAAAAAAATCAGAATTCATTAAATACTGCATAAAGCTAGATTTATAAACTCTTGAACTTCAACTGCAACCTCAACGTCAACCTCAACTGCAAAGTTCAATAGTACGAAATCAGCATTCACATTTATAAACATCCGCAGCTTAAGTATTGGCCTTTATAAATATCCGCAGCAGTTGACGTTGAGATTACCGTTCGAAAGATAATCCACTTTTTAGCTGAATTTAGAAACTCAACGTCAACTGCAACCTCAATTCGTACAATTGAACTTTTCAGCTGCAGTTGAGGTTCGAGGGTTTATAAATCCAGTTTAACCAACTATGAACTTTGCAGTTTTCGTTGAGCTTGCAGTTGACATTCGAGTTTATAAGTACAGCTGTTGGTTATCTTTGTGCGAACGGATAATTCAACGTCAACCGCTACAGATGTTTATAAATCTGAATACTTATTTAGTACGTTGAACTTTGCAGTTGCAGTTGACGTTTGGGAGTTTATAAATCCACCTTTATCTTTGTGCAAACGGCAACCTCAACGTCAACCGCTGCAGATGTTTATAAATGTGAATACTTATTTAGTACATTGAACTTTGCAGTTGCAGTTGACGTTTGGGAGTTTATAAATCCACCTTTATCTTTGTGCAAACGGCAACCTCAACGTCAACCGCTGCAGATGTTTATAAATGTGAATATTTATTTCGTACATTGAACTTTGCAGTTGCAGTTGATGTTGCAGTTGACGTTTGGGAGTTTATAAATCCACCTTTATCTTTGTGCGAACGGCAATCTAAACGTCAACCGCTGCAGATGTTTATAAATGTGAATATTTATTTCGTACATTGAACTTTGCAGTTGCAGTTGATGTTGCAGTTGACGTTTGGGAGTTTATTAATCCACCTTTGTGCGAACGGCAACCTCAACGTCAACCGCTGCAAATGTTTATAAATGTGAATACTTATTTCGTACTAGTGAACTTTGCAGTTGCAGTTGACGTTGAGGTTGCAGTTGACGTTCAAGCTCGCAATAATGTCTATACTTAAAGAATAATCAATGCAGCTCGTTATACATTGAATCAAAAAATTTTCGAGTTTATATTATATATTTTACAATGCTACAGTAATGTAAAGAAAATGGGCAAAAAAATGATATAATTAGTTTAATTGAATTTCCATTATAAGATACAACATATGGATAAGAAGAAGTCAATGTTTATCAAAAAAGGTTTGTCACCTTAATGTTTATGCTAGTGAAAATGGTACATGCACTATTATTTAAATAATGTTTATATGGGTAGACTTTATGAAAACAAATTATATACTATGTGATGTTATTATCATAAGCTCAACTCTAGAAGAAAAAAAAATATTTGGACTACGATATTTTATTTTGATGACGATGGCTTAGGACACAGAACTAGTGACCATGGATTCAATGTTTTTCGAGACTAGACATAAATAAAACTCGAAATCATGTACCACAATAAATTTAATAATAAAAAGGAAGGCAACTATCGGCTAAAAAGCCATCTTCAGGACAAACTACGTTAAGATTAAACCTTAATAAGCAATTTTGCTAAAATTAAGGGGCAGATATCAACCGGGCACCACACACGGATGGACTGATTACCTGCTTGTATAAATAATTTTCAATTTTTAGAAAAAATACTTCTATTTTCTCAACCACAATTTGTTATCTAAAATTTTGAAAAAAATCTCTTATATAGAATATTTTTTTCTCTTTCTATCAACATTTAACACGTTTTAATAGTATCGATAGTTTTCATGTTACAGGGGTTAAACAGAAAATTATTTATTAAAATCTACAATTATCTAAGTTATTTTGTTTAATTAAAAATTACGTTTAAATCTATTTAATACCATTAAAAAAAGAATAAATAATTCTATAAATGGGAATTTTTTCAAAATTTTTAAGCAAAAATTGTGACCTTGAGAAAAGGGAGAGACCAAAATGAGAAAAAATAAAGTTATGGTCTCTCCCTATTTTCACAACCACAATTTTTTATCTAAAATTTTGAAAAAATTCTCTTATATAGAATATTTTTTTCTCTTTCTAACAACATTTAACACTTTTTAATAGTATCGATAGTTTTCTTGTTACAGGGGTTAAACAGAAAATTATTTATTAAAATCTACAATTATCTAAGTTATTTTGTTTAATTAAAAATTACGTTTAAATCTATTTAATACCATTAAAAAAAGAATAAATAATTCTATAAATGGGAATTTTTTCAAAATTTTTAAGCAAAAATTGTGACCTTGAGAAAAGGGAGAGACCAAAATGAGAAAAAATATAGTTATGGTCTCTCCCTATTTTCACAACCACAATTTTTTATCTAAAATTTTGAAAAAATTCTCTTATATAGTATCGATAGTTTTCTTGTTACAGGGGTTAAACAGAAAATTATTTATTAAAATCTACAATTATCTAAGTCATTTTGTTTAATTAAAAAATATATTAAAATATTAAAATCTTTTGTCTTTTGCATTTGAAGGTGTGCTTAAAAAAACTGAAATTAGATTTGCAAATTTATTTTTTTTAAATCACACATTAAATTATACTATTATTATTAGTATGATTATTATTATGATTATTTTTATTATTTTTATTATTCTTATTATTTTTATTATTCCTATTATTTTTATTGTTATTATTATTTGCCAAAAACTATATTTAAAAACTAAAAGAAAACATGAAATATTTCAAAATGTTTTTATTTATTACATTTTTAAAAATTACAATTATTATATTACAAAATATTTATACAAAAATTTAGATATTAGTACTTATTACAAAAATTGTTTGGTAGTGTAACAGATACATTTTATAAAATTTATTCTGGTTATTTTTTTTTGTTCGATACATAACCATTAGGTTTTGCAAATTTTTTAATTTATTTTTGACTTCTTTGTCTTTGATCTTAGTGCCCGGTTGACGGATAGGATTAAGTGACCTTTTCAGCAATACAGGTAAAAAGGGTCGTTTGGTGCCCGGTTGACACCCGCCGAAATTAAGGGTACCGCTAGTAATAAGGGAAGGGGGTGGTGCAAGATAAAATAGGGGGTACATGAAAAGGTAAGTAAAATTAAATAAGGGTTAAATGGTAACAAAATTGAAAACTAAATGATAGTGTGACTTATATCACAAATATTTGCACTGGGAGGGCAGTTAGAAATAAAAGAAAATAATAAAACGCTTATTTTATGTGATTATTTCATTCACCTGCTACAGATTGAATAAAATTTTTTAAACAAAAAAAATATCGTACTTTTGAAGAAAACTAATAGATGTTTTTAGGCGGTCCAGCGATTTCATGGTTTCAATATGCTTTCTTCAAGAGAATTCAATGAAAATGAGAATAATAAATGAAAAAAATGTTTAACTTAAAATTTACACACAGCGGGAAAATTTTATATCCCATATTTTTTTTAAATAATTTTCCATTCAAACTAAAATCTATATAAATATTTGACTGTACAACAATTTTTTTATACACTGTTAATATAATAAATTTGTCAAAGTAATTGGATTTTAAAATTCATGCAACTGGTAATTTTGTATTTATATGTTGTTTTTTTTTGGAAACTAAATTGTATTTTTCTCCCCTCACCCCATTAAAAACAGCAAAATATTTTCTCTTGTTTACCTGGATTTGTACATGTTTCACTTTTTGTTCATGTTGAGTAGGTGCACTACTTAACTTAAACACTATCCAGCTTCTAATATACGTCCAAATATTGTAAAATAAAGAAATAGGTAATATAAAAAGACACACAAACACCCATCGGTAATTTATAAGAATATATTCAATTAGACCCATAACACTCCTAAAGAAATTCGACGCGACATCGGCACTGTTCTCGGTTACAAAAATTTCTGTCTCTCAAAAAAATAACATGCGGGTTGCTACCTGGATTCTGACCCACTGGGACAGGGTGAAGAAATACGACAGACACACATTATTTTATGTCGTCTTAAGGATCACAATTTATATATTATTAATAAAGGAAACAGTAAATCAATATCTTTTATATTCAAAGGAAGTATATAATGACACACTTCTAAAAAGGTATTGCAATTAATTTATTTATTTTTTTATTAAGTATGCATTGTTTTAAAAATATTTCCAGTAATAACTTTTTGGTATTAATATTATATATGGCGCGAAATTGATATACCAGGTGTACAAAAAATATCCTTATTCATTTTTGTGTTACAGGGTGTTAAAGTTAAAAATTAAACTCTCATTTTCCATAACTTTGAAATCAGTATTTTTACTAAAATTGGCAAACAGTTGAATTGTAAGAAATTACAATTTATTTAAATTTTTAATGTTCCTTTTCTACTCCCTTCAGTTCTTCTCTTTCACTAATGTGTTTTCTATTAACCTGTTTCTTCCTTCCTTCTGTCACTATCCCTGTATTACTTCCTAGTTTATTTCCTTTTCCATCTCGTCTTTGATTTTTTTTTGTATTAGAATTATTCAAAATTAGTTAGATACATAATTTAACAAATTTCTTTCTTTGACAATTTTTGACCATTTTTTTTTAAATTCCCAAATAATAAGTCAACCATGACATCTTTATATTTTAAATTTCCATATCAATATATAAATAATAGTATTGTAACAAAATATTTCCTTATTAGGCCGAGCAAACCCATGCGTGTGGATTCCGATAAAATGATAATTATTGAAATTATATTTATAGATTATCACACCTTTTGTCCTGATTATTAATTATTGAAGGTAATTAATTGTTATTATGATTGTTGAATAAACCTCGGAACTTTTTCTTAAATATTTATAAAGGTGACAACAAAATAAATATAAAAATGAATACAAATAAAAGATAAATAATTATTAATAAAATGAACATGATATTTTATTATTAGGTGAAGAGTGGAAAAGAGTGCGTCAGTGTGTAAA
The DNA here is from genome assembly GCA_963243735.1 of Neocrepidodera transversa. Taxonomy (NCBI): domain Eukaryota; kingdom Metazoa; phylum Arthropoda; class Insecta; order Coleoptera; family Chrysomelidae; genus Neocrepidodera; species Neocrepidodera transversa. The sequence goes on along the minus strand of OY725346.1, from coordinate 7,599,755 downwards.
ATATAAATTTATGTAAAATTTAGTCCAGGGAAGTTAGGAAAAATAGCGGAAATTTTTAGGGACAGCAGAAATCGAGATGCGGTTTTCTGCGTTGTGTTCAGGAAGGTTCCAGAAAAAAGTCTATATCGTCTGGTTTAGCCATTTTTTGAAAAATGCCTTCTGGGTCCAATTGCATCATTACTTGCACCATTATAAAAACGACTGGAAACTCAGAAAAATCGCTCGGAAATCGTTACTCGGGGTGTTTTCGGGGCTGCCAAACTCGATTCTGGCATTATAATTACCCGGGTGCACGGGGGTGACCCGTTGGGGGTGCGCGAGGGGTGAATTGGAGGAGAAATGGCAGCGTGCATGAAAATCGCTCCAAACTCGTTACTCAGGGGTTTTCGGGGATGTCGAATTCAATTCTGGCATTAGACTTCCCCGGGGGCGCTCGGGGTGGCTCTGTGGGAAATGGTAAAGGAGAAAGTGAAAAATCACAAATTATGAAAATAATACTTTATTCAATTAACAAATAGGAGTTTTTATTAATGTTGAATTATTCATTATAAACTTAAATTTTTAACTTAAATACTAAACATCTTGTTCAAACTCTTCTTCTTCTTCTTCCCCAACTTCTTCAGCTTATTCGTCGTATTCCTCGTCACTATTCTCGGTCCCATTGGAAGTTCCTTTTTGGTTTGAGCAATTGCCATCGATGTCTTTATATCTCTAATAAAATATATTTCTTATATGTTTCCTAACTAAACAGATTTTTGTTTGAACGAGTCGATCGCTTTCTCACCCATAAAAACTGTTACAAAACATAGTTTACTGCGTGTTTTCCAAAACTGTTTATGATAACTCCTACGTCTAGTATTTTTAAAAAAAGTGTAGTTTAGTTTCCAATTCTGTAAATCCGGTGCTGGTACTGGTTCCTAGTGATGGATCTGAGCCAACTTCACAAATTGGACATGAAAGTCCTTATAAGTAATCGTATTAAGGTAATGCCAGAATATGTTAGGTCTTACCCTAAGGCATCAGTCAAAAAAACAAAAATTAAGCGCAAAAGTGTCATATTTACCGATGCTCCCATTAAGAACCAATTTTTTAATTATATCTCAGTACAGAGAACTAAATAACTAAACATACATTTGCTCATGTGGATACTTCACTAAAACGATCACCAAAAATTTTTTGTTAACTAATCCAACCACCAAACATGTTTAGACAATTACTAAACCGTAACTAAATTACAGACCCATCACATGTCTTCAATATATTCTAATATATGCTTACAAGGTCTATAAATACAACAGATGTGGCCCACAAGCAAAGTGGAAGTTGTCCGGACCAGGGACCCGGATCCAAATGAAATAAAAGGGTTCCGGTCCGGTTCGGATTCAACATAATTTGAAAAATTTCGGTTTAGGTCCTATAAAAAGTATTTCGGTCCGATTCGATTCGGCCCGGTCCAGTTTTTTCGGTCCAAAGGATTTTTCGACAAAATTATTTTTTTATATGCAGTCGCAGTACATGAAAGGTATCCTTGTGGAGTATAATGACGTCGTCAATTCGTTGCTCATTCAATTGCAGATTATTAAATTGTTCAATAATAATAATAATAATAATAATATTTGAGGTAATGAAACTTGAAGTGAAAGTACCACAATTATATATTTATTAGAGATGATAAGGAGGCGACTAATTTAATTAATTAATCACCAGTACCACTTATTAAATGCATTTATTCGTTGATCCAATATTATAGTTTGTCTTTTATGGCAATAAAAATTTAATTTTTAATTTTAACCCCATGAATACTATGGCCTGATGATGGCGAAATTTAGCCGAAACTATTTGCCTCCTTATCATCTTTAATAAATATATATTTGTGGTACTTTAACTTCGAGTTTCATTACCTCATCGGTTGACCAAAGAATATGGATAACTTTTTGGACATAATAATACAGATAAAATAATTGATATTTAATTTTTATAAAAATAGGCCTTGAAAATATTCCTCTGGCCCACGCATATAACAGTTTGTGACAACCCAAGTTTTTTAATTGAACAGCGAAAAAAATATTGTCAGACAAATATTTTGGGATTTTGGTGCGTCCGACATCCCAACCATAGCAAAGTTATGACATCATGAAATTTAGTACCTTTCAGCTGATTTTTGCATAATCGTTTAATGAAAATATTGAAAATCAATTGGTAACCTTTTAGAAAGGGCACTTGTTGTCGGACGCGCTAAAGTTAAGAGTTTCATGAAAAAAAAACACACCTCTAACCAGAATTTTTCAAATAAAAGATTTGTCCGATTCGACATAAAGAACATATTGTAATGATATTTACAACTTATCTCTCACTTATTTGGGTTGGGTTCTAGTCAAAAAAGAAAAAAATAATAAACATTACAAAATATAAAAAAAAATTTGTATATGCCCTGCTATTTCATTTCTTCTATCTCCTGTTCTCTACTTTGACCTTATATTTTTTCATAATAAGTTCTCTTAACTTGATTTCCTGGTCTCGCTTCTTAATTTCTGTAACTCTATACTCTTCTTTCTGTGCTCTTGTTTTTTTTATTATCTGCTTATTACTTTTCTAATTTTTAAATTTTTTAATAAAATTTTGAATTTTTAAGTATCATTATATAGTTTTATTAATTTCCTTCAATATCTTTATAATTACTCTTACATAAATCATAGCTTACAAATTTTTTTATCAAATTGACACTCTCCCAAAGTTCAATTCAAATTTTTTTTTTTTTGTACATTATATGTCTTTGCATTTATCTTATTATAGTGGATTATATTTACAAAAATTGATTCATAGGATCTTCATCCCTTCTTCATTTCTTATAATAATCTTCCAATTCATCCTCTGTAGATATCAAACATACTATTAAAAGGCCTTTTCTATCATCAAAAATAACTTCTTGATCTTCTTTCACCACCGTAGATTTCTTTTCTTTTTCCTTTTTTTGTTGCTTCTTTTCCTTCTTTCTTTGTTTTTTTAGTTTTTTGTTTGATTTGGCCTGTGATTTTTTATCATCGGATGAGCTACTAGAATCACTATCATCGCTTTCTTTATCAGATTTTTTGATTATTTGGTTCTGTTATGGGTATTGTGTTAACAATTTTGCCTGCTTCTCCTAAACAATAAGAGTTCTTATAATAAAACAGTGGCAACATTTATATCCCCATTGGCCATCTCTCCAATACGAGCTACAAACTGAAGTATGATTATTTATATATACATCTTCCTCATATTTTGACCTAATTACTTCTTTTTCGGTTTCTTTAACAATTCTTCCAAATCTTGAATACTCAACATAATCTTCCGTTTGCGAAAATAATAAACTTTTAAATGCTCCTGTCCACCGTACTTTTCTAAAACTGTACTTTGAATATTCGGTTTTACTTCTTCTTTCTTTTTCTCATATTCTTTCTGTAATAATTCCAATTTTGTAGGTTTTGCTAATAGATAGACATCTACGCCTTTATCATGTGCTTCCCATGCAAAAAGTTGAGCTCTAGCATGATTTGTTGTATCACCATAGTGAAACGCTGAAAGTTCTCACCAGCATACATATCATCTTGACTATTAGGATTTTCTCTCATAGAACGAGATTTTAGATCGTAATAAGCTGAAGCAGGATCCAAATTCCTTAAGTACTTTGCAGTATCTTCTCGTATCCTCAAATTTCTAACAGTAATTCTTTGTTTACTGTCCACCTTTGTACCTGGCATATCTACTTCATCTACATGTTTATCTTCGTCCTTTTCCTTATCTTCAGATGATTCAATTCCATTTAGGTAATCTGATTTTAATTGCCTCTTTGCTTCTTCAACTTTTTGAAACTCTTCTATTACTGTTTTATGCTCTGACGGATCATAACCGCTTCATCTATCTCTTTTACCATCAAAACTCAATGCCAGATTTTTTTGAACAAATTCATCTGGTGCTATATTCGCACCTGAAAATTTTGCAGATACTTTACGCGGTCTCTCCATACAATCTCTTCGTATGTGAGTCATAGCACCGCAATTTTCACAAGCACCTTTCCTGTATTTTGTTACTATTTTTGACCTATCTATACCTCTTTTATACTACTCATCTAGTCCAGAAAACTCTTTTTGTTTCTCTTCTTATGGTCTTTGATGCTTCAATGTAGGACCAGAGGTTCCGTAGTACCAAGGAGCTGTTGAAATATATTGAGGAATGTGAGGATTTATATCTTTACCTTCTTCATCAACAGCAGCAGGAGCTGTACCAGCTTTTCGGGCTTCTTCTAATTCTTTAGCTTTACGCCAATCTTCTCTGGATTTTTTCTTTGGTTCATCGTCAATTTCGGTTTTTGAATTTAAGATAGTAGATACCGGAAGAGCTTGATGATTAGTAGGCATATTTAATGATAAATTAGTTTTATTTTAAAACTAAATATCCAAATATTAATAATAAACAAACATTGAAATGTTTTGACACAACGCAATATAAATATAGATAAGTTGTAAATATCATTACAATATATACGGTTAGGTTATCACAAACTTTTTTAGGCGTGGGCCCGATGCCTAAAACAAGTACTAATCAGACAAAAAAATTGTTTTTTTTAAATATTTTCGATGTAGATTTTAAGAGTGCTAATAACAACAACTAAGAAGCAATAATGTACAAAATCTGTAAAATATGAGTTTGTCTTTAATTTTTGGTTGTTATTTGAGACCAATTTCAATGGCAAATTATGGGTTTATAATGAAAGTATTAAACAATAAATTGTACTCCGTCAACTATTAATATTATCAAGTATATAATAAGAAAATAGCGACACTTAATTTAATCGAGAATCAAGTTATACCATTAAAATAATATATTATTATAAAAAAATAATCAACAAAATAATTAAGAACCACGTGTTTTGAACTTTAATTAGTAAATATATGTATATGTCAATAGATAACTGGATGACCTCCAGACTGAACAGGTATTTATAAGTTTCGAAAATCGAATTTTGAAATAGCTACAAAGTCTACTTCAATAAACGTTACATTTTAAATAGTTTATAATGTGCAAGCTTGCAAAACAAAAGATACATATTAATTGATATATTTGAATATTTTTTTTTAATTAAAATTTATCTAATGTCTAACAAAATCACAATTTTGTGAAAATTTTTGGATTTTGTTGGAATTTTTTACCATGAATATTCATTCATTTATTATATAATCATATTTTACTGTTTATGTGTTACAAGAATCCATAGTCAAAAGTATGAATATTGTATAGGTAATATTATACATGGAAAACGTACTAAAAATTTGAACTGAAAAATAGTTTTCTTATGCAAAACATCTAATTTGTATGGCAGGTACTGGAAGGGCAGGTCCGATCCTGCTCAAATTTAATAGGATTCTTCCCTGAAGAAAACTAATAGCGTTTTCCAGTGACAAAACTAAGTGAGTGCAAAATTTGTGTTCTATTGTTGTTCTATTGCACCAATATTTCATATTCCATTGGAAAACTAGTGCAAGCAAAGTTGCACTTAGTGCAGTTTTTTCCGCACATGCTCAAAAGCTGGTGTCCAGTGTAGTGAAAAATGGAAAATGACGACGAATGTTCTTTGGAAGAAAAAACAGCTTATTTTTAATTATCATCATCTTCTTCGGATGAATAGTGATTTAGAAATTTTAGAAGAGATAATAAAATATCGCTCATATGTGCCAAAAATTAACGATTACGTTAATTCCATAAGGTTATCCATTTCTCAAATGTGGTCCAGTGTTCAATAAATGAAATAAAACTCTAAGTCATGTACCACATAAATTATTATTAACAAAACTAGGAAACGGCAACTAGTTTCGGCTTACAAGCCATCTTCAGGCCATAAATTGGTTGAAAACATGTTGAAAATTTTAAGGAGTTGGTTTTTAAGTAATAAGGGAGGGACATAAAAGGAGAGATATGTTGAATGTGGGACATGAAATGTAAATTAAAAAATTAATATAGAAAAGAACTAAGCGATTTTAAAGGAAAATTTGAATACTCCAATATTGGAATATTGTTGGAATCCTCCTACCCCATTGCGGGGGTTTTATTTCCCATATGTAACTCCTCCCTTATTACTTAAAAACCAACTCATTATAAATTTAACCTAATTATAACATTATGTGATTTGTTTAAAATTTTCAACATGTTTTCAACCAATTTATGGCCTGAAGGTGGCTTGTAAGCCGAAACTAGTTGCCGTTCCCTAGTTTTGTTAATAATAATTTATGTGGTACATGACTTTGAGTTTTATTTCATTTATTAATTACGTTAATGATACAATAAATGAACGGATTGATTTTCTTCAAAATTAAATCTTTATTTAATTTCTTTAAGTTTAAGGATCGGTTCAGACTATTACCAGAAACTGCTGAAATGCTAATCAAAAAATTTGAAAATTCCAACTGCACTATATTGACCAGATATGACCAGGCGATTTACCATTGCCTGAGGCTGCACTTTGCCCCTTTAAGCCCCATTTCCTATAATTCACATTCACATCGGGAAAACGATGACCATCTTCAAATATCAAATATAATCAATAGCAAGCAAGATATATCAAGTAATTTTTTAAATATCGATCACGTACTACATTTTGATATAGGAAATTTAAAAATGTGACCCAACTTTGACAAATATAGAAGAAGCTCTGAGAAAAGGATCTGAGCCCATTCCATCGGACTTTCCTCTTGATAGCAACAGAATCCAAATACTTATTAAATATACATATGAAGAATTGAAAAGTTGTATCTAGAGACTGGCTAAAACGTCATGAAAGAAATTCTATAATTGTCCATGCTACTCCAAATACTTCTGATGATGAACAAACATTTATTTTACGATATATCTGGCTAAATGAAAATAGCAAAAACGAGGTTTTTGTAAAATTTTCGATATTTGTTAACTGCCATAAAAAAAATGGAGAAGCAATATATATAAACAATATAAAGCCGCAGGCAAGGGTTCTCACCCTCAATTCCCTTTCTTTATTGGCCTCACTTATGTGGCGTCTATGCAGCAGAATGTAGCTCTCTGGATGTACCTTTTTTTGGAGTAATTTTATAATATTTTTAATTCTAGCCCTTCCTGGTGGGATATTTAAAAAAAATAAAATGGATGTATTTTTGCATTCCCTTTCTACGATCTGGTTTCCACATATAGTTATAGCATTAAGACTTCGTACCAATCCTTAGCTCAAGCAGAACGAACTTTCAGTCATCTTTTTAGAGTTAAAAATACTTTAAGATCTACCGCATGGCTCAGGAACAGTTGAGTGCTTTTGAAATATTATCTGTTTAGTCCAGATTAGCTAGAAACTGTAAATTTTCAAAAATTATTGAATGTTTCGTCTCTACAAAAAAAGTCGTAAAGTATCTAAAATAATTTGTACGTGTTATAATACGAGTAGTGGTCTAGTAATAGTAGTTACAAACGTGTTTTGTAGATTTTAAATTGTTTTGTTTTGTTGTACTGTCTCTTAATAAATAATAGATCAGCATTTTTGTGTGATTTTGTGTGTATACCAGGGCCAGTCTTGGCTCTCTTCGGCCCTGGGTATGACAAATGACAGCTTTTCCGTGTTCCAGTGGTCATGCACTGAGTGCAAAATTCCATTGCACTCGTACAGAGCACCCAAGAACTCGGTGCAAAGCTAGTGTATGTCAATGGCTTGTAAAGTGGAAACCTAAGCTCGATCAGAGCGTTCGCTCAGGAGTTACATGTTTACATCCAGTTTCTAAGCAGATAAATGCCCGGATAGATTTTTTTGCATATTCGGACTCTGGGAGCTCAGAAACGTCGAGAAAAATGATAAAAAGTGGGGAGTAGATAGTCTATACAACTACGAGTACAAGTATAAGGAATTCAAAGTGTTAGGAGAGAGAACGTATCTTCTATCTCCATTATACTATTGGTCCAATTTAAAATCTAAAAAGGGCATCGGCTCTAGTCTTCAGCCACTCAAGCTCCCTCGGCTCTGGTGTTCAGGTACTTCAGCTCCGTCAGCTCTGGTTTTCAGGTACTTCAGTTATCGTCTTCGGGCCCTTCAGCTCCGTTAGCTCTGATCTTCAGGTACTTCAGCTCTGGTCTTCAGGTACTACTCCGTCTGGTCTAGTCTTCAGGTACTTTGTCTTGTACGTCTATTATCAGACCAGACGGAGTTGAAGTGCCTGAAGACCATAGCCGACGAGGCTTGAGTACCGGAAGACCAGAGCTGACACAGTTCTCATACATATATGTAATACTCCTATATCGAAGATAGTAGAGTGTAGACGATCGTTTCTCTCTCACGCAGTCTCGGATAAGTCATAGGCGTCACAGCTGTACGGAAATTTTTTTTATTGTTATTTTTATATATTTAGCAGAAGATATATTGTAATAAAAACGTGAAAGTTATGATATATGCATTTATCATTTGTAGAATAATTTTCAAAAATAAAAATCGCCTACGCTTGCTTAACTTTCCTTTTTCTCTACGTTCCTTTTTCCCCACGACTCCAATGCAATTCACGATGCAGCTATATACTCAAAATGTATATGACGCATGCGCGTTGGCACCCGATTCCGATCTTGCATCTCCTTCTGCCGGAACGCTTTGTTTCTACAGGCAAAGATAGGACGCTGATATAGGAGTATTACATATATGTTTACAAAGCTCAATTTAAACCAATAGTAACGGAGATATATACGTTCTTTCTCTAACACATTGAATTCCCTATACCTGTATTGAATATATACAAATGACGCTTTTGGGTCTCAATAATAGAATTTTGGCGGCTATTTTGACCAGTTTGTTGTTATGATAGACAAATTGTTTTTCGATTTTCTTGTATAGTTTTCGATATTCTTATAAATACTGGAAATAAAATATTATTATATATAATATATTTTATATTTTATAGGGTTGTTTTACCCTGATCCCACTTACTTGCACATTTGAGATTTAAATTCTACTTATTGGGTTTATATTTAGTAATTTTTGTGCCAAAATAGAATCAAGACATTTAATTTTGCCAAAAAAATATTTTATGAGGTTGATTCCACTTATTTACATTTTTAAATTTTTAATTTTAGTAATAGTATTTTATTAAAATATAGAAATTTATATCCAGAAAATAAGGAACCCTCTAGATTTTTTAAACATACATATCAGATGATTTATTTGTTATTCCGAATTAACTTTTAACTGTTAATTTTATGGTACATATTGTTTTCTAAATATACATTTTTATAATAATTTAAACCCATTTTATTTTTATTTACAATAAAAAATATATTTTTAAAAACTGGCGTAAAGGACAAGGCACACTTTTAATGTAATCTCGGGATCGATATCGGGTATATACTGGGTGTAGCAGATAATTGGGACTAACGGTTTTATATATGAGGTATATAACTGCCTTTACAGCGTGTTTCATAGTGATCGGAAATACTTTTTTCCATAAAAAAGTATTCAGAAACAGGATAATTTGGTGACTTTTTGAAGTATACAGGGTGCGCCAATATTGTATAATCAAAATTGATTTTGTTCTACTTTATATTTTTTAGTGTTGATAAATGTTGATATATCCAATAAAAAAACAAGAAGAGAATGTTAGAACGTAGAATCTATTTTTAAATTCGGGATTTTGCAGAAAATGTAATTATATTCAAACAATTTTTTAATATAAAGTAGAATAAAATCAATTTTGATTATGAAATATTGGCGCACTTATGAATACTTAATATAATTAACACTTTTGTGGAAAAAAGTATTTCTAATCACTATGAAATACGTTGTTCTATACCTAACAGATAAAACCGTTAATCAAAATTTTCTGCTACACTCAGTATACCTACAGATTGGGCGCAATGGTAAAAAATACTTTTATATGGCCAATAATATACTAAAATTTTAAAAAAATCTATCGATCCCGAGATTACATTAAAAGTGTGCCGTGTCCTTTGTCTTTTTTCTGAGTTGACGTGAACGCTAGATTTTAAAACAGTTTTAATTACAAATTTTTAAAATACTATTCATTTAACTATTTTAATTCAACTATTATTCACAAGCTTCTTCTTTCCCTCATACACTCAAATGTAATGGTCAACATTATTTGTACACCCGATATCTACTTTTGGATATTGAACTATGAGCAAAAATAATTTTCCCATACTGTATCTTTTTTATCTAGATGTACTAAATTTTAATATTAATTCCCTCATACATTTAAATGCAATGGTCAACATTATTTTGTACACCCGATATCTACTTTTGGATATTGAACTAGAGCAAAAGTAACTTGCCCACTCTGTATCTTTTTTATCTAGATGTACTAAATGTTAATGTTAATTCTTTCAAACTCACAAATGTCCTTTGCTCTTCTCTTTCGTCACTTAAAATTTAAAATTCAAATATTTCAAGTATATGGAGACGAATCTTAAAAAACAGGAATTTAATTTAAATTGATTTATTGGATATATGTTATCGAAAAGCTTGACCTTAAATTTTACATATTTTAATTTTAATGCGGTAATAAAAATTGATTTTGAATACAATAATAAATTTGTTAAAACATTTATTAGTTGCTTAACAAAAATATACTAATAAATATGAGACACTTCTCTTATGAAAAATGGCTTTCGGTCAATTTTTTTTAAAATTTAGTATGTTGTAGATCTTGACGTTCTTATTAAATAACTCCATGAGCTCAACTCAGTGGCGTGGGTTTTGCGAACGCGAACGTGGGGTTTGTGAACATATACCTGACATACTCTCGGTCAGTTTATGCCGTGGAATTTGCAAACGGTGTTATACATTTTCGTATTTTAATAAAGCAGCAAAATTCAACATTTATTATTAGTAACTTTGTTACGTTTTTTTTGCCACCCTGTAATTTCATTATTCCTCTACTCAATATATTTTAATTTCATACTCGCTTGATAGCCCCTTCTTATTTCCTCGCGTCATGCCCCTCTCTTCTCTTGGTATTCCTATAAAATGTCTTTTCCATGCTAATAATGTTCTCTTTGCCTACTCAGTCAAAATAACTGACTTTATATCGTTCGTGTTGCTTACTGAAGATTTCTTCTTTTTTCTCCCTCTCATCTTATAGGGGTTTTTTCCTGGGCCAAGAATTTTTTTTGGGCTACAGGTTCTTCAGTTTTTTCCTTTGAACCAAGTTTCTTGGACTACCTCAAGAAAAGCGAAGTTTTTTTTTAAAGAAAAAGTTAAAAAAAAATCTCTGAAACCTTATTTTTTATGAAATAAATAAATCTAACGTTTAATTTTAGTTTAATTTCCTTAACCTGAAAAAAAAATCAATTTGACTGGCGTCCAAAACCTTTTTTTTATTTAATATTCTACTTCTGATATATTTCAAATTCTATTCGTGGAACGAACCCATAATATAAAGATTTGAGCTTAATCACATTAAAATAAAGTACAAATCGGCACAAAGTGTATTATGTAGTCACATTTCGGCACAACTAAAAAATACTTGACTCATTTTCATTTGGCGCAATATCTTCTTTTTTTAGTACACAAAAATAGTGACTGATTTAAAAGTAACAAAAAATCAATCGTTTCTAATATTTAGAATGTTCGCAAGTCTCATAGATGGACAGCGCTTAGATTAATGCCGCGAAAATGGTTTAGTTCGCAAGTCCCACGAAGAAACTCAATAATTTTATTTTAAATTCGATTTCTTGATTTTTTTTTAAGAAAACTGATGAGCTTATCTTGAATTTGTTCATGGGAGAATATAGTCATAAGATAAAACATTACTAGATAGAAATTAAGTTGAAACTTAATATTAAAATATACATAATTCTTCATAAAAGGAATTTAAAGGCCTTTTTCTCGTTTCTATTATCAAGATGACCCTGAGGCTGACACTATTGCTGACACTGTTTATCTTAACAAAAAAAGTTAGAAATTACGATATTCTTAAAAACTCGGCGAATTTTTTCCTTTTAAACTTGCTTTTACGAATTTCATTACATGACGTAAACATAAAGTTATTAAACGATGAAATTAGAAATACAGAGTGAACATTAAAAATCCCTAATAGACAAACACGAATTTTAGCTCCACTTATTAAAGACTTAATAAATAAATTAGACAATTTGAAATTATTCACAAGATTTAGGCACCGACTACAAAAATTAATAACTTTGGTGGCAATATTCAAATTGCCTTTTTTGGAACTTTTGATGCCGCAAGCAGCCAAAAAATTGAAAACTTCAAAAAAATAATAAACAGAAATTTAGAAACGATAATTTAAGTTGTTAAAAATAATTAATGTGATTAAGCTCAAAATTTTATGGATTCGTTCCACGAATAGAATTTGAAATATATCAGAAGTAAAATATCAAATGAAAAAAAAAATTTGGATGCCAGTCAGTTGATTTTTTTGATGTGATTAGAAACAATTGACAAAAAAACTATGATATATTTCAAAATCCGTCCTTTCTTTTTTTTTAGGATTAAGGAAATTAAACTCAAATGAAATGTTATATTTGTTTATTTATTATTTACGATAATATCAGAGATTTTCTTTTTTTTTCAAATAAAAAACTAAGCTTCGTTAGAGTAGAGGGTCTTGGTTTCGTACGAAAGCTCTTCTGTCAGCTGTCCTCTTCTGAGTTGTCCTGTTCTCAGCTTATCCAGGAAACAAAAAAAAACTCCTTGGACATCTTCAGTAGAAAACACTGGTGATATAAAGATATACAAAGTCTACTAATTGTACTCAATAGATAAAGAAAAAGGAGGTTATTAGCATGGGTAGGCATTTTATAAGAATGCCAAGAGAAGAGTGGGACATGATGCGAGGAAATAAGAAAGGGAACATCAAGCGAATATGAAACTATAAAATATACGGAGTAGGGGAATAATGAGAATACAGGGTAGCACAAAAAAACGAAACAATTTCTTTATCAAAACAATTAGAGTAAATAAATATGTTTGGGCACAAGTCCCAAGTATTTAATAATGCAATTATACCAATTTACAAACGTTTAATTTAAAGATCATAACTACAAGACACCTGTCGATCTAATTAAGTCGACGTAACTCTCAACAATAAAATAAAAACTGTCTCGTGGTCGCGCGGCGTTGCCGGCTTTACTACCCCTTTCAATAAGTCTAAACATTCCCCCCACCATTGAAGGACACTTCAATTAATGTGATATCGGCAATAAACAAAGTTTTGATATTGAACGCTTGTATTCACCAGTACTCGTTTTCACAGTTGCCACACGAACTTTCCCATCGGGACCACTAAATGTTGCTAGAATTCGTCCAATGTTCCACTGCAGCGGAGGGACATTGTCTTCCTTTACAACCACCAACTGGCCTACTTCCAGGTTTTTCTTGTCAGCAACCCATTTGGTTTTCCGTTGAAGTTCGCTCAGATATTCAGATGACCATCTCTTCCAAAAATGCTGATGGAGCATCTGGATATGTTGCCATTTGGACAACCGGTTGCTTGGCACTTCCATAAGGTCGGGATCTGGTAAAGAGCTGAGCCGACGTCCAATAAGGAAATGGGAAGGGGTTAAAACATCAAGGTCGTTAGGATTAGAGGACATAGGACTTAGGGGTCGGGAATTTAAAACGGATTCTATCTGGGCAAGTACAGTGCTCAGATCTTCGAAAGTTAATGTAGAAGTTCCAACAATTCGTTTTAAGTGAAATTTAAAAGACTTCACGCCTGCCTCCCATAACCCACCAAAGTTTGGGGAATGGGGTGGAATAAATTTCCAATCTACCCCTTCATTATTAATAGAGTCACATAATGAGGTTGATTGCGACTTAAGAAAGTTGGCCAATTCTCGCATTTCATTATGCGCCCCAATAAAGGTCGACCCATTGTCAGACAATACCTTTGTCGGTTTGCCCCTACGAGCGACAAAGCGCCGAAAACAAGCAATAAATGCCTCTTTTGTTAAGGAGGATACAACCTCCAAGTGTATTGCCTTTGTTGAGCAACATATAAAAACACATACATAACACTTGGAGGAGGTAGACCCCCGACCATACCTATTTTTAATGGAAAGTGGGCCCGCGTAATCTACTCCAGTTATCGAGAAGGGCGGACCAGGCTTAACCCTTTCTTCTGGTAGAAAACCCATTATTTGTTGCATTGCCTTAGGATTAACCTTAAAACATATAACACAATCATGCACAACCTTTTTAGCCAAATTCTTTCCTCCCAATACCCAATAAGTATCTCTAATTGAACAAAGTAACAGTTGAGGTGCAGCATGCAATAGGCGCTTATGTTCCAATTCAAAGAGTAGGCGACTGAAACGATGAGTTGACTTTAACAATAAAGGGTGCCTTTGTGAAAAACCTAAATTTGATAAATGAAGTCTACCCCCCACCCTTAACAACCCATTTTCATCTAAAAACGGACTCAAACCTTGAAGATTTTTATTTGCTAAAGGTTTATTGTGAGACAGATCATAAATCTCTTGAGAAAAACACTCACTTTGGGCAATCCTAACCAATTCCTTGTTTGCATTTTCTAACTCTACCGATGAGATGAAGGATCTAACATCACTCTTTTCTCCTTTACACCTAAACTGTCGAATGAACCTAAAAATATGAACCAAAGCTCGTCTGAGCCTGCCAAGATCACTAAATGCATCGAAATGGAATGACAGTGGCACAAGTCGAATGGTATTAACCATTTGTAGTTTCACTTCAGGCACATCAATAGAATGGATTTCCACAGGAATTGGCCACTTAGCTTCATCTAACTCCAACCATAACGGACCTTTCCACCATTTGATACATTGAACCAATTGTTGAGGAGGTAAACCCCTAGATAGTACATCCGCAGGATTATGCTCAGTCCTAACATGTCTCCAATCTGAAGTTTTGGTCAAGTTTTGAATTTGAGCAACTCTATTTCCCACAAAGGTCTGTAAACTACTAGACGACATACCGATCCAGTTGAGTACAACTGTGGAATCACTCCATAAATAGATCTTACTAAACATAATAGTCAACGAATCTTGCACTTTTGAAAAAAGCCTTGCCAAAAGTAACGCCCCACACAACTCCAATCGAGGAATCGTTTGCTTCTTCAAAGGGCTTACCCTTGCTTTCGAACATAACAACTCAACCTTAATCTCCCCATTACTGTCAACACTTCGAACATAAAGACAAGCAGCATATGCATGTTGTGACGCATCACTAAATCCGTGAATTTCAATATGTTGACAGCTATTTCCTAGAACAAACCTCTGGATCGCCAACCCATTCAACTGCATCATTTCATTTTTCAATTTCACCCATTCTGTCTCTAAATGCATAGGAATGGACTCATCCCAACCTACACGTTCCATCCAGAGTTTTTGGATCAATATTTTAGCCAGTACAACACAGGGACCAACTAACCCCAATGGATCAAAAATCTTCGAAATTTCAGATAAAATGGACCTCTTTGACACCCTTCGCTTACAATCTAAAAAATCAACAGAAAATGTCAAATAATCTTGACGAAAATTCCAAAGTAGACCTAGCGTCTTATTATCCTCTTTTTCCCCCAAACTAATTTTCTGGGCTCCGATTTCTCTTCCCTCTAACTGCATATAGATTTTCCTACTATTTGAAATCCACTTTCTCAGTTCCATTCCACCAGCCTTTAAAATACCTGCCACATCCTCACATAATTTTACAGCGTCTTCCTCTGATTCTGCACCTGTCAAAAGATCATCAACGTAAAAATCCCGTAAAATTGTAGTTGCTGCCTCAGGATACTCCTCTAAACTCTCAAGTCCAAGCTGTTTTAAACACCGAATTGCTAAATATGGCGCCGACTTTGTGCCGTATGTGACGGTATTTAACGTATAAACTGCCAACTCGTCATCAGGCCTGCTTCTCCAAAAGACCTTTTGAAGTGACCGTTGATGAGGATTAACCCAAATCATGCGGTACATCTTTGCCACGTCCGCACAAATAACAAACTTATGCTGCCTAAACCTTAATAATATGGAAACCAAATCCTCTTGTAACTTTGGACCACTGAACTGCAAGTCATTCAAGGAAACTCCATTATCCGAAGGTTCTGATCCATTAAAAACGACCCTAAGTTTTGTGGTATTACTATATTCATTAAGAACCCCATGATGAGGTAAATAATAAGAACCATGATCAGATGAATCTTTTACTAAGGACATATGAGACATATTAATATATTCCTCCATAAAACCTCTATACATCTCCGCTAACTTACTATTTTTTCTCAACCTTTTTTCCAAAGCCAAAAATTGAGTTAAAGCCTGTTCTCGAGAATCACCTAGGTTTTCTGCGGGTTCCTTCAAAGGAATATCCACCACAAATTTGCCATCAGATCCTCGTGTTGTAGTGTCTAGAAATACTTTTTCACACTCCTTATCTTCCAAAGATAAATGTTCCTTCGTTGTGATCTCCTCCAATTCCCAAAACTTTTCCAACTGATCCTGAAGATCATTCATCCCTATATGAAAATTTTTAACTTTCTTGTTTCCAACGTGTAACCCTGAGCACATTGAACCTGTGACCAACCAACCCAATCTAGTTTTCTGTAATGTAGGCTGATCTTTTCCTAACTGAATTTGTCCAACACAGAGTAAGCCAAAGAAAACATCTGCACCCAATAGAATATCAACCTTTTGAGGTTGTCCAAAACTAGGATCAGCCAATTGCAACTTAGTAGGAATGTCTAACTGAGATGTATTTAACCGGCAGCTCGGAGTTAACCCACTAATTTCAGGTACTACTAAACAAGAAATTGTTCTTTGGAAGTTAGTATGTAACGAACGCATATCAACCAAACATCTCTCACCAACATTCGAGGATTTATTTCCAATACCAACAATAGACACTTCTACCTTATGCATTGACACACCTAACTTATTTACCAAATCTGCTGTTACAAGGTTCGGTTGTGAACCGTTATCTAAAAGAGCTCTGCAAGTATGTGATTTCCCACGACTATCCATAATTTGAACCAAAGCAGTCGATAAGAGTACTTCCCCTGCAATTTCTTTGCCACTATCTAAAAATACTGACTTGACCTGAAAAGAACTACCTGGTGATTCATCATATAACTGCGTCACTAACTCCTCTTCTTCTACGTTTTCTCTAGACTGCTGAGACAACCCTGAAAATGTACCTGATTGTTTCTCGTAATGCAACAAAGAATGGTGTTTTTTCCCACATTTTTTGCAGCCATCCTGTTCACAATCTCTACTAAAATGATTTTCCTTTTTTAGGCAATTCAAACATAAACCTAACTTCCTAGCCTGATCAAATCTGGAGTATGTTTTTAATTTTAAAAATTTAGAGCAGTTTAGAATATTATGACTATCTTTACATAAAACACACTTAACATTTCCTTGCATTGACACGAAACTCTTATGTGAACCTTTAAACTTTTCTTTTTTATTGACCTCTTTATAATCTACTTTTCTTTTTCTTTCTATATTTTTTAAACTTTCTACTCTTTTACTTAAAAATTCTTTAAATTGATCCAATGACGCCAATACACCTTTAGGTCTATATTCTTCCCATTTTACAAAAGAATTTTGATCCATTTTCTTTGTCATACAATATATAATAAATGGATCCCAGGATTTTATATCTAAACCTAATTTTTCCAAATGGTATAGCATTTCAATTATGACATCTAACATGTTTAACAAATCTGAAGCTGATTCTTTTACTATAATAGGAAAATTTACCAAGTTCTCTAAATAATATTCTACCAACATGGGAACATCATCATACCGTTCACATAAGAGTTTCCAACTTATTTCATAATTATCTGCAGTCATTTTTCTTGACTGTACTACTCTAAGAGCATCACCCTGTACCGCCCTTTTTAAAAAATGGAATTTTTCCACATTAGATATGGAATTATTATTATGAACCAATGATTCAAACATATCTTTGAATTCCATCCATTGGTCCACCTTTCCACCAAAACTAGGCAACGGTATTGCTGGTAACTTGGGTTTTGACTGTACTACCCTCTCAAATGAGGCTGAACCTGCTGTACTATTGTTATCTATATTTTCAGTTTCTAGTAAAAACCTTGGCCCAAGTACACTCAAAATCCATTTACCTTTTGATAAATTACTATAAAACTCATTTTCAAACAATTGTCGTTCACTAATAGCCAAATCGTAATCATCATCGCTCACTATCAACTCTAATTCACTTTGAATTTGTTCAAAGTCTTCCATTATTAATTCAAACCGCCCCAATCTTTCTTGTAATTCCATACACCAACTACTATCAAATTTATCTTTTTCTCGTTCATCAAAATTATTAATAAACTTATTAAAAGTTGTAATTTTTCCCTTTATAACTCCTCTTTTACGATTTAAATTTTTTAATTCTGTACCCATGATTAAATGAGAACTGTATTTACCCAACCAAAATCCGTTAAATATTAAGGAATTCAATAAAAAAGGATGACTTACCAATCTCGACCTTATATCACCTGATTTAACGTCTATTTTCCAACCATTCCAACATGTAGCCTCGCCACAGGATCTTCCTTGCGAATCTCAAATTTGTGTCTCGCCAACAACACAACTCCGCCGATCTGTAGCCTCGCTCTGGGTTCCAACCACCGCTTGCTTGTGCAAATTTAACCCCAAATTATATTTGATTAATTTTGCGCGATTTCTTGTTTTATTTTCAATATCCAATAATTATCCGCTCGATATAGGACCACTATGTTTGGGCACAAGTCCCAAGTATTTAATAATGCAATTATACCAATTTACAAACGTTTAATTTAAAGATCATAACTACAAGACACCTGTCGATCTAATTAAGTCGACGTAACTCTCAACAATAAAATAAAAACTGTCTCGTGGTCGCGCGGCGTTGCCGGCTTTACTACCCCTTTCAATAAGTCTAAACAAAATACGCAAACAAAACTGATTAATAATTAAAAATCTCAAAATACATACTAGATTGTAAAGTTTGGAAAATGTTATATATACAATCCATCCAAATATATCTTGACAACTTATTAATTGACGGAAATATTAAGACAATGGTATAAAAATTATAAAACTGCTAAGATTTTAAATTTAGATATGAATTCGTTGTAATATAAGATAAAGGGATGTCTGTATGGCTAGGGCCGGCCCTGTGCTCACACGAAAAGCTAAAAATGAAAACTGAAGATATTCAAAAACGATAATTCATAGGCATTGGGCAAAATAAATAACAAATATCTGGTATAGTAGAGTCGGAAAAAATATGCCAGGGCCTAGCGAGACTTATCTCCTCCTCCTCCCAGTTTTCGAGAATGCTGAACACAAGAAGGCCGAAAACCGCCCATGAAAGGTGTAAAACGCGGATACGCCGTCTTATACCGACAAAACCTGCATAACCCCCATTTTTTGAGGATGCTGAACACGATGGTGATACTGGATCTTCTCCCTGAAGCATATTAACCCCTCAAAGGGCCAAAATCTCTTCTCTTATTCGATGCACTTCATAAAATCGGGTATCCAAGGGGACCGATTGAGGGGTTAGTTTGCTTCGGGGAGAAAATCCCAGCATTACCATCGTGTACAGCATTCTCGAAAATGTGGGTGAAGCAGGATTTTTCGGTAACCTCTTTGGGGGTGTTTATTTGCTGTTTTGGGAGTGGGTCAACTTTAAAAAGGTTTTGTCGGGGGGATAATTCATAGGCATTGGAGAAAATAAATAACGAATATCTGGTATAATATAGAGTCGGAAAAAAATATGCCAGAGCCTAACGAGACTGTATCTCCCCCCCCACAGTTTTCGAGAATGCTGAACACAAGAAGGCCGAAAACCGCCCACGAAAGGTGTAAAAGGCGGATACGCCGTCTCATACCGACAAAACCTGCTTAACCCCCATTTATTTGAGGATGCTGAACACGATAGTGATACTGGATCTTCTCCCTGAAGCATATTAACCCCTCAAACGGCCAAAAACTCTTCTCTTATCCGATGCACTTCAAAAAATCGGGTATCAAAGGGGACCGTTTGCTTCAGGGAGAAAATCCCAGCATTACCATCGTGTACAGCATTCTCGAAACTGTGGGTGAAGCAGGATTTTTAGGTAACCTCTTTGGGGGTGTTTTTTTGTTGTTTTGGGAGTGGGTCAACTTTAAACAGGTTTTGTCTGGGGGTGGTTTTTTTACCTTTTTGGAGGGTGCGGTTAGGTTCTGAAATATTTATGTCTGTTTGACTCACAAAATCCACTAGTCACAGGTTTGAAGGATTTAAAAATTAAAATACAATGTCCCATTGTATCTCACCAAAAGTTACAATGTACTCATTCGTGTTGCTGAACATTGCAGTATAGAAAATTTAAAATCTGGTTTTAGTACAACTCGAAATTTTGGAAATCCAACAATTGCCCAACTAAAACCCTTGGAAATTGAAATATATTCACAAACTTTAACACCAAATATTGGCAACAAATTAATTATCATAGAAGACATGGATAAAATCAAATCAACAAATTACTTTCAGTTTATTTTAATCATTTTTTTTAAACTTTCAAGAAAAATCACAAACCCGAATTTCTACCAATCATCAGCAGAGACATAAAAATAAAGTTTTTTTTAACTATTCTTCTAATTCCTACCTTACAGTAGACGAAAAGTACCAAAAATTAAGAGTTGAAAATCGCCCTTATTAATATAATATATTTTGATTTCAGAAATTATTTCCGATAAAATCTTAACAAAATACGGAGATATAACTACCAAAATAAAAGATGTATTGTTTGAAATAAACCATCATATGTCTTCGAGTAACAAAGAACTAGACAACCAAGAAGAAATAAATCACAAATTAACCAACAAAGAAAATGAATTAAAGAATAAAACGAACGAATTATTCGATGATTTAAAAAAATTACAATTGATGGAATTTGATATCGATGAAATAAATTTGGATAATAATGGCGTTCAGATAAATGTAAGTATTTTTTTAAATTATGCCATGATATAAAAATCTTCAGCTGAATTTGATTATATCTTTCGTGAAATTTATTAAGATTTATGATATCAAGTTTTTCATTTGGGGTTTAATTTCACTGAAATTTTGTTTTCCAGTTTTTTTGTTTTTGTATTTTAAGTTTTCGTCTTTCTTCTTTAATTTTGGTTGGATTTCTGTGGTTGTTAGTTTCTTCTGTTTTTCTAATATTTTTTTAAATTTTACAATTAATTTCCCGTTCTCAGTAGTTATTTTGAATCTGACAACAGTGCCCTGAGGCTAGACTCTGCAAACTCTGTATATATCTCAAACCCTTAACACGTGTTGATTAACACAGGTCCCATTTTTCGACCAGTACAATTGTTAAATACCGTAAAAAACAGCTGAAATGGCAACCCTCTCGGTAGGCTAGATTCAAGTCTGCTGCCTGCCTGAGTGCCTTATGGAAAAGATTTAGTAAAATACTTAAAACAAAATGACATTTTATTGATCATTTTTCACAAACTAAAGGCAGTAGAATTCCGTTAATATATAAAAACAGTTAAAATTAATTAGAAAAAAAAAACAAAATATGAAAAATTCAAAAAAAAAGAAAAAATAAAAAACAAAAAATGTTTTTTTGGCAAGAGAAACTGTATATACCCTCACGTTGGTTCTTGCTATGGGCAACAATTAATGTTGTCACTGAAGTAGCAAAGGTTAAATTAATTGGCTGAAAAGAGTATATTTTTACAAAAACGTTTTATGTCCAGCGTCCTCTCTTAACAAGTTCACGAACCGCCACTGGTTCCGGCGTTAATTGTTTCATGGATTTTGTTCTCTTCCTTCTCATTCTATACTGTCGCAATTACTTGTTGGTTTTTCAAATGTCTGAATCTCCTTAATTTCTGTTCCGTTTGTTTTCTCCTGACTTTTGTCTTTTGTGCTTATTTTTGGTCTAATAGTTTCTCTTCACTGTATTTAATTTTCGTGCCAAAGCTACAAGTGGCCTCCCCGTTTAAGTGAATTAAGATCTTATCGATTCGAGTATTCTTGTTGGATCTTGTTAGACAGTTTTCTCCCTATTTTGTAAAAATGGGTTTCTAAGTGCTTTCTCTCCACTTTCTGTAATCTAAGTTTGTTCTTATCTTCTTTCGACTTACTTTTTTTTGAAGTTTTGAAATCTAGCATCCAGATTCATATTTTTAATATTCCCAGTATTAATGGTTGAGTATTTTTTGTCTATTATTTGAGAATGTATCATTGTTTATAAAGTCGCTGGTAATAACTTTTCAGGGTCCTTTTAGTTTTCTTTGTTATTTTACCGGCATTATTGATACTAGTATTTATTTTTGAATTGTTGACTGTATATAGTTGGATAAGGGGTTACTGAGTTTTTCTCCCATTGGGGACGGCTCATTTAAGGGTGTGATAGCCTCTGTGTATCTGCGCACTTTGTGCTACTTGAGCTTGGAGTTTGTTGTTGTTTTTCTTTTAGATTTACTGTCGTCACAAATCGCTTATATCTATATACATCTACTTCTATTAAATACACAATAAAAACTTTCCAATAAAAGGAACCGCCAGAGGCATTTAGCATCTAGTTAAAATTATGGAGTAACTACATGTTATAGTAAGGGAACAGGCCTCTGAAATTTTCAACTCAGTTCTGGCACCGCCCCTCCTTTTAAATAATCTGACAAATTATGTTTAAAAAAAAATAATTTTTTGCATACACCAATGAAATCTACAATGATCAGGCTTTCAATGATCTAAAAATTTTGACAAAATATTGAAAAATAGCGTCACAATCGCGAGTATATTGTTTTACGAGTGACGAAAGTAACATTTTTTGAAGCGAGAGAACAGTTTACCAGCCGAGGCCATGCAGGCGCGACGAGAGGGTGTTGAAAGAGGTACAAAATATCGGGGCCCGGGGCTCATGGGGGCCCGGGCCCAGCGGAGCAGGCAACTTTAAATTATGAATAAAAATTTACTCCTTCGGTTGATGTGACAAATAACGCTGACTATGAATATATGTATAACGATACAACAACGCTTATTTACGATTTACCATTTACCATTGTCTATACATTCACATCGGGACATCGATGACCATCTTCGGGATTGAATAATATCAAATTTATTCAATATCAAGCAAGATATATCAAGTAATTGTTCAAATATCGATCACGTACTACATTTGTATATAGGAAACTTGAAATGAACCCAAATGCCACCGATATAGAAGAAGCTGTGAGAAAAGGACCTAAGTCCAGTCGATCAGACTTTCTTCTTGATATCAACTGAATATAATTTTCCACATACTTATTAAATATACATATGAAGAATTGAGAAGTTGTATCAAGAGACTACCTAACTTTGAGTTCCGTGAGACAATCAATATTTTGTTTTCCCTCTCGGCTATTTAATAAATTAACAAATGCGTACATATTTTCCCGATTTGTTACTTAAAATGGTTGGAGCCGTTCAGATGACTACAAAAGATTATATAACAGAATACCTGAACATGAAAATAGCATCAGTCATCGTTCTAAATAAAATATTAGACATATTTTTAGTAACAAATTATTGACAGCCTGATTTTTAAATCTCTAGAAAAAGAAAACTAGGTAAACTACTACAATGTTTTCTTCATGTTATTTTATTTTTATCTGAAAGGGGACTAGTATTTTTTGGCATATTAGAGTTGATAACTGTAGTGATGGAACATTTTTCATTTCATTATTTATATACTTCAAAAGGAGGTGATAGTGAAGATTTAATACCTGAAGTTTTAATAAAAACAAAATCAGTTTCTTTTAATTCTGGTGCAATAACAGTTTTGGTTTTTTCATGTCTCATTACCTTGGAGGATTTAATTTAATCAGAATTTTCTTGTAACTTAATTAAAAAATGAGTTCAGCCGAATGCAGATCTTCCTTCCGCAGTTCTCAAACCTAATAAAATGAACAGTATATAGTTCGTCTTTCCAATTTTTATTATTTTTGAATTAGCCATAAGCGATAGAAACGTTCAATCATTCAATTTAATCCTGGATGATAAGTATTAATATATATAATGTTGAAGCTCAAACTTTTACTAAATTCTTTAAATAAGTACAACTCAAATTTTCTATCTTACGGTCATGTGTGACAGTATGAGATACGCCAAAATGAGCTATATAATTTTTAGTTCAAGTTTTAATAATTGTTTCAGTAGATATTTTTACTAGTGGAAAAGCTTCTATCCATCTCGTATATCTATCAATAAGAGTTAGTAAATATAAACTACCAAAATTTTTTAAAGGACCTACGATATCTGTGTGAATATGTTCAAATCTACTCTTTGGAATTACAAAATCATATGATTTAGTATATTTATGGATTTTTGCTTTCTGATAATTGATAAAAACCTTTGGCCATTAGAAAATGTTATGTGATGAAATGCAAATTCACCTCACTAACAAATTATGATACAATATTAGCAGAACATTTAGAAGCTATTAGAGTTTCACAAGAAAAACAAAAAGTGTCATGCAAAAAAATTTAAAGGGAAAAATAATTGTCGATGCTACTCCAGATACTTGTCATGATAAACAAACATTTATTTTACGATATGTCTGGCTAAATGAAAATAGCAAATACGAGGTTTTTAAAATTTGTTAACTGCAATAAATAAACTGGAGCAGCAATAGCTAATATGATTTTGTAAACTGTGGAAAAATGTAATATTGGCACAACAGATTGTCGTGGACAAGGTTATGACAATATAAAAGCGCGTAGGTAAATATGCTAGTCCTCAATTCCCTTACTTTATGGTCTCCTTGCGCTTGTCATAGCATGAATTTATGGTGCAGCAGAATGTTGCAATCAGGCTGTAAATTTTTTTTGCAGTAATTCTGAAGTTTTATAATATTTTTAGTGCTAGTCCTTCCAGGTTTTCAAATATATTTTATAGCATGAAGACTTTATATAGAGGTACCCTTCCGTAGCCCAAGCAGAACATTCAGTCATCTTTAGAATAGAATTAAGAATACTTTAAGATTACCATGTTTTAGGAACGGTTGAGTGCTCTTGGTATATTAGCTATTGAATCCAGATTCTAGCTAATCTGACATTTCTAAAATTATTGAAAATTTCACCTATGGAAAAGTCGTAAAGCACCTTTAAAATAATTTGTACGTGATATAATACGAATAGATAGTAGTCTAGTAGAGTAATTTGTATTTGTAGCAGTTACCAACGTGTTTTGTAGATTTTAATTGATTTGTACTATCTTTTAATAAACAACAGAAAAAGATAAAAATAAGCTAAATCATTTTACACCGTTATCAGCAATTT
The DNA here is from genome assembly GCA_963243735.1 of Neocrepidodera transversa. Classification (NCBI taxonomy): domain Eukaryota; kingdom Metazoa; phylum Arthropoda; class Insecta; order Coleoptera; family Chrysomelidae; genus Neocrepidodera; species Neocrepidodera transversa. The sequence continues at coordinate 7,574,429 of OY725346.1, read as the reverse complement.
TTTTCTGCACAATTTAGGAGGCCCGTGATTTTTACACCAGTGATGTCTACACCAGGGGCCCTAGGCGGCCCTGGCCGAGGCTGGTAATGTTCACGAGCTTCAAAAAATGCTTTCGACGAGTGAAACACTATAGTTTTTCTACAACCCTGTTTATGTCATAATAATATATTATATATATTTCTGGTGGTGTATTTGGAAAATTACTATTACTTTCTGAATCACAAATCATGATAAATAAAAAAACTAACAATGTTTTCAGTCGAAACTGACAAGTCTAAACATTTAACGAGGAATGTCAAACTATAATGGAACCAATCAACTAGATATAAATTGTTTTTAAATTTCACAGTATTTTTACGGTTCTATTTTACTTTTTAATTAAACAAAAGTTAAAAAGATATATTCTTATTATAGGAATATGATTCCTGTCTTTGTTTACTAATAATTTAAATTCATCAAAACAGTATAATACGAGGGCGGGAAATTATTGAAAATAAAGGAAACTTTCGTCACTAGAGACGCTATGAGAATTTCTCTCACTTGTGACGGAAATCAAGTTTTCACTGAAGGTATTCAATTATAAAATGACGTCTTTTTGTAAAGGGTTGTAGAAAAAACAGTTCCGAAATAATCGGAAAATATTTTTTTATTCTTTTTTTCATTTCCGAATTTAATGGAGCTCTCCGGATTTGGTAATTTGCCACATTGTATATATTTTTTAAAAAATATATCTTCGAGTGCACAGTATATGATCCAATTTTGGGGTGCTGATTCCCGACTATTAGTAATAAGTGTGGCCTATCTAAGAATTGGTATCCCATGATGGTAATTTTAATAAACCATAAAATTCATCAAAATTTTTCTTTTCAACTCTATACGCCAACAAGAAAAATGTAATTATTTATTTTTTAGAATAAATCTGTTGCTGATATTTTGGATAAAATTCAAAGAATAGAAGACCAACTCTTGGCATGGAATGAACTGATTGAAGACTACAATCGAACTAATGTACATGATAAAATAATGAATATTCCTCACAGCGTTTCTGAGGAACTTACTTTCATAGAAAATGCATTAGATGAAGTAACTAAAATAAAATTTCTAAGATAAATTTTATATTAAATTTTTTTTAGACGGAGGATCTCAATTGTATTAAGAATATAGAAGAGGAATTAAAAAAGTTGTTTAAAGAACTATCGACATTATTAAACTTTGATGAAATGATGCAAGATGTCTTAGATTTAAATAAAGTTGCAAAAAATAAAAAGTATGTATAATTAATTTACAATTAAAGTTTATTTTACCAGTGACATAATAACAAAGATAAAAGTACTTGTCAAATCAACTGGTTTTGTGCCACATTTTGAAGTTTTTAAGTATTTTTTTAAATTTAAAATTGTATTTTTAGTCTATATAGCTGGATTTTTTACCAATAGATCATCCTCTAATAACGTTATTACTGGAATGATACACTTTTACTTGTATTCTATATCAAAACCAAAATCTCAATTAATTTACGTGACTAAAAAAATCCTTATTTCATCTCCAAGACTTATATTATTTTTTTATACACATGTACTTACATTCCGTTTCATAAAAAAGTAGGGCACATTCTTAGCATTTGCTCTAGAGTGAAAATATGGTCCATTACTAATATTCCTGCTCTAAACTCGCATTGGTAATCTCCAAACAATTCTTCTCCATCTTATTTTACCTTTTTTTCTATACTGTTTGTTATTATATTGTACTCTGTCTTTTTTGATAAATTGGTACCATTATTGCTATTTTCCATGCTTCTGGTATTGTCTCTTCCATATCTTAGTTATAGCAGATTTTTGTTGTTAATGCGTCTACACCATATTTGATCAGTTCTAACTCTATCTCGTCTTCTCTGATATCTCTCTCCTGGTAGATGCTGGATTTCTTCGTTGTTAGGCAGATTTCGACTTGTAATATCTTTCATTTGTTCATCTTCATTTTCAGTATTTAATATTTCTTTAAAATATTCTTCCCATCTTTGTACCATTTCGTTTTTATTTCCTTCTTTGTCTTTTATACATACGGTTCTCTGTTTTATTATATCTTTATTATATTTGACTTCTTGATAAAAGTTCTTCATTACTTTATTTACAAATCTTTCTTCGATTAGTTTTATTCTATCTTCCATATCTTGTCGTTTGTTGCTCTGCTTATTCTCTTTGTTATTCTTCTTTGCTCTTCATACTGTCTTTTGACTAGCGTCTAGATCCCAATTGCAACTCGAGTGCCCACCGCTGTTGCCAGGTTTAAGTGTTTCATTGACGAAAAAAAAAATATTTATTTTATTAAAAGAAGTCTTGACTATCTAAATCCACTTGTGTATTAAAAAAAAATAAATAAAAAAAATTTCCTCGGGATTCGAACCAGGAAGTTTTATGTGTAAAGCATACACTCTAGCACTGGACCACTTCGTATCACAATAATATATAATCAAACTTTCAAGTTAACGTACAAAACGATGGCAACAGCGGTGGGCACTCGAGTTGCACTTGAGATCTAGACGCTTCTTGTCTTTTGACCTGTTCCGACTTGTAACATTTTCTGTTTGACTTGTTTCCTCTTTTTTATTTCTTCTTTACATTCTGAATCGAACCATTTATCTCTTTGTTTGCTGTAGAATTATTTTTTTGCTACTTTCTTTAGAGATTCTTCTCTTTGTTTCACATTCGTTCTTGTTGATTTTTTTACTAGCAGAGCATTTTGTTTGGAAATTATAAATCCTGTTCTCAGCATTCGTATTGCTCCTCCGCTATTGATAAATATATATTTTAATATTTCTGTTATAAATTACCACTCTTGTTGTTTTTTTAATTGCTAAAATATTGACTATTCATTTCTTGCGTTAAGATTTCTAGTGCCCCTTCAACATACATAATTCTTACATTCCGTGTTCCTATATTTATTATTTTTTCCTTTTCCTTGATCTTCAAATCAGTTTTCTTTTTCATTTCCATTGTCTGCTCTAATTTTATTTTTTCTGCATATCAATGCTTATCTTCGTAAACCCAATTTTAACACTTTTCCCATTATCTTTCTTTTTTTGCAATCTTTCTAATTTGTTTTTGTATTTCTCTAACTCTGCGACAGAACAGTATTTCTTTAGTTTTTAATCTTAATCTTTTTCTTGTTTTGCATTACTTTTTTCCTCTTTTTGGTTGGTTAGTCTTACTCAGTGGCGCAGCCAGAATTACCTATTAAGGGAGGTTTTCAAAAAAATCGGAGAAGTATTACGAGAATATATTACAGAAAACTTTAGGAAACAAAACATATGTGTGGGTGTGGTGAGGGGGTTTTAACTACTAAACTCCCCCTGACTGCGCCACTGGTCTTACTAGGCATGTTTTTTCTCCTAACATTACTGCCTATACTGTCTTTATATGCTATTCCTTTTCCATTAAGTTTTCTAATGAAAAGAATTATTGTAGACATTTGTGAAATCTTGTTTCAGTATCACGATCAGACAAGAAAAATAATAGAATTAATGCAACGGTGAATATTAAACAATCATGGACCTTTTACAATAAATTAGTTATTTATTATTATTATTACCTATTTTTATAAGTATATTATTATTATACTTATTTTATTGCTATTTATCTGTATGAGTAATAAAAATTGATTGTTATTACTAATTACAAATTTAAAAATGGTTCAATTAATATATTACTCTAGTATATCTACATTTTCGATTACAAGACTTGTCCCACTTTTTTATGAAACGCAGTATTCATACGCTGAAATTTTTTTGTTTATATAATTAGACTGTGTTTATTTGCAGTAAGGAGGCAACAGACCAGCTTCAAATTATTAAAAAACTACCTAAAATGGAAACAGAGGCAAATGAACTAAACGAACTCGCAAATGCATTAAATCGCACTTTGGGAGAGTTAACGACAACTTTAACTGATCTAAATATTAAAACATTATTAGAAATAGGTGCTCTTATTCAAGCAAACGAAGAAGAAATCGAAAAGTACTCCAATGAAATTCGTTGTTATGCCGAATTTTTGGAAAATTGTCATATAAAGAACCCTTCAGATACATATGACCTACCAGAATGCATGAAAGGATGTAATGAAATATAACGATTTTGTAAAATAAATTAAGAAAAAATAAAAACGTATGTTTCCTTAAATATTTCCCATTCATAGCAACGGATGGACCATTGTCATAAATCGCGAGCATGCCTGCATCACTATAGCGGGCAATTTTTATTTTGTCATCTCATGTAATTATTGGACCAGTGATGGGCCATTTCAACAATGCCGTGAAACTGAAAGATAGCGGACATGTTAAGCAACGGCCAGCAAAAAAACAACCTGAGAAATGCCTGACGGTACTAGAAAAATTACTCCCCGGGCCTGTCGGCCACCTTGGGTACCCTCAGCATCCAACAACTTTTCACTGCGGGAGTTATTGATGAACACAAGTTTTCGGGTATATTGGTACCAAAAGGCATTAGGGAAAAATTATTCTTTCAATTTAGCATCATATACGAAAATAAAAGAAGAACACCACGCCACAACCTCAATGAAAATGACGATCTTTACTGGAATATTTCACTGGCTTTATGTATCTTTAAATCTAACTTGTAAATAAATAAGTTCCTGTAAAGCATGAGGTTTAATAGAAACACATTTTCTGTTAAGTTTCGTTTACTTAAGTTAAATATATACAATGGTAATAAAAATGAAATGCAATTATTTTAATAGATCTATAAACACCCTACAAATTATCAATATACAATAAATATCAAGTTCTCTGTATAAAAGTAAGTGGATATACATATTTTTTTGCCAGAGAAAAGAGATAATATGTTGGCAACATAAAAAATTAATCAAGCACAGAGTTTACAATAGAAAACATAACAAAACAAAAAAAATGCTAGAAATTAAAGAAATCGTCAATTATGAACAAACAAGTTTATATACATTTATTTGTTAGTAGCTAAATTAATTAATCTGAGTCTTCACTGAAGATTATATCATTTGTCTCGGAAAATAATGTGTATCTAGGCGGTTTCTTCCACAAGGCACTCGAAGTTCTCTTTAGTTTTGTGTAATCTACACGTTCAAATATTTGTACCAAATCCGGATTTTCATTCATACTGCAGAATAGTGAATTTTTAATTGTTTCTCCAACGAAGTATTGAGTATATAACTGTTTATTAAATGCATTCCCTGAAATAAATACATTAGTAATTAAGTTATGATTGCCATTGAAAAACATGATTTTTAAAGAATCACTTACCAGAACACCAGGCTGGGATTTCTTTATGACGTTCTGCTTGTTCATCATCTGAATCATAGCAATCAGCTGAAGGCAATAATGGGGCATTTGTTGTCATATACTTTGGTAAAGCTCCCTTTTGCCTTTTTTCTGCTAACACTCTGTGAAAATAATTCAATTTAAAAAAAAAACATCCAAATAACATGAAAATAACTTTCACTAATATAAATAATTATTATTCTTTTCTTTTTTAAAGTTACTCATGAATTATTTATTAACGTTACCTATCATCAGAATCTTTTACAAGTTTGGCTTTATTTTTAGTCAACAATCTTTTCTTTTCATCTTCTGCTTTGCTCTTTTGTAGCTTCTCCTCCTTTTCCGCTTTGGCTTGTTCATGTCGCTCTTCTTTTTGTTTCTGAAATTCTAGTAGCTTTTCTTTTTCTTTTTGAATAAGCAAGTCTCGTTGTTGCTGAACCTTAAAAATTTATACACATAAATAAATAATTAAAAAAAAAAGTTACATGATTTTTACCTTTAATTGTTTCTCTTCCCTTTTTCTTCTCCTCTCCTCAGCCTGTGCTTTTAGAATAGCTTCTTTTTTCATTTGCGCCTCTTTCTCTTTTTCCTGACGTAATTTCTCTCTTTCTCTGTATTCAGCCTGCGAGGCTTTTAACGTGCTTAAAGATTTCGTAGAAAGCACACTCTCATTGTTTTGAAGAGAGTTTTTATTGTCTAGGAACAATTTGTTGCTCATTTTTGACATGGTGCTGCAGCTTTTCGGATAAAATTTCTGAAGTGGAGTAAAAGTTTTTATTGCTGATCCTGTCCCATGATCTTTATATAATTGTGGTATTTTTGTGGTGCTGGAACTATATTACAAAGATAAAAATTTTATAATAAAGAAAATAATAAGATACTTACGGTTCTTTAGAAGCACTGCCAAATTTCTCAAATGCTTCGACCTTTTTCTTTAAAGTACTTTTTTCATATGGACTGAAAATCTCTTGGATTTGTTGTTTTTTAGATTTAGTCCTAGGCGGGGTTTTATAATTACTTATTTTAGATTCTTTATTAAAAACTATTTTTGGTTCATCTAGTACCATTGTAGCATTAACATTATTCGTTTCAGCAATATCTACAGTCGAACTGGCATCTTCATATTCAGTCTGTGCCGTGTCATTCTTTTCTGATTCATTAGAAGATTTAGATGTATTAACATTCTGTAAAAAAACAATATTTTATAATAATTAATTTTAAAAAACTTATAATTCTTTATTTTTTACCCCTTCTTGTATTGTAATAGATTCTTTTTGATTTGATTTTGCAATTTTTGTTTCTTCCGCTTCTGCTTTTTCTTTCTTCTTTTTACTCTGTCTTTTTTTTGACCGCTTACTTTTTACTGGTAAATTATGTGATTCTTCATTATCGCTGGGTTTTTCGTCAGCATTTTTATCTTCAATCATAGTGATGGTTGGGTTCTGTATTATTGAATCTGAAGGCTTGTCATCAGTCTAGAATGAGAGAAATATGTTTATTGGATTCCCAAAATTTTATCAAGCACATTCACTCCAATATTGAATGACAAATACGTAATCAGCTTAATTTTAAACAGATTTTCATTTCTGTTAACTGCAAGATAATATTTTTTTATATTCAAATGTTTTACACCTATTTATATAGAAGTGTGTAAATTAATGCTTTTTATTATAAATCTTATTTTTTAATAAATACCAATTTACCTGAATTTTTGATTTTGATCTTGTAGATCGAGTTTGTCTTTGATGTGGTTGGTCAACAGGTTCAGTTTTGATTTTCTTTTTTCTTGGAGGTACTTTTGAAGGAGCCGGCATGAAATCTGTATTATCAAAAGAATATTCATTTATTATTAGAATCTACTAATAAACATTTTAGACTTACTTGATTCTTCAGAGGCAGTGCTATTTGCTGATAGTAATGATTGTTGTCTAGAGTTTGTTGATGGTTTATTAGATGTTGTTTTATTAGAGATAATAGATAATTTTTCCTGTTTAATTGTAATTTTCGGATCAAAATTAGTTGCGGTTGTTGCATTTTCCTTTCCCGATTTTGTAGTATTTGGATTTTTATTTTCTTTTTCTGTTTGTTCTAAAAAAAATGTTTCTATAAATTATACTTCAAAAATTACTAAAGCATAAGAATCGATTTTACTAATAAAAAAATCTAATTATTAAAAAAAAAACATTAAATCTTACCATTATATTTATTTTGCTCCTTTATTAACCATGATACATCATTCGTTTCATTAAATTTAATAAAATTGTCTAACTTATCTTTTAATAACTGGAAAAAAATGTTTGTTTTAGTAAATCCTAATAAATTAATAAAATGTTAAAATAATAAGTGTTACCAAGATCAAACTTAAATTTCATAAATCAGTATTTTAAGATATTTGAGTACATATTCACGAAACCAACAATTCTTCACAAATTTTGGAAAAACAAATAAAGATAACATTTAATTATATAATGAATGAATTAATTACTAAATTTTATAGAAGAGTGATAAATAAAATATCTACATTTTTTTTTGAATAATTTTTTGAGAGTATGTTTAATTTTGCTCTAAATCTGTATATATGGAACTTGTATTACCCTATTTAAATTATTTCTTGTTTGATAATTATTATCTGTGTATTAAACTTGTATAAAAAAAGCATTAAATGATCTATATGACTATTTAGAATAAATATATATAAATAGTTATAACACGACATTCAATTTGATTCATCATATCTAAAAAACCAACTCTAAACTAATTTTATTAAAGGAATAGAAATGTGTGATTCTCAAATTCCCTCATTACAATGTTGTTTTTTGTTAAATGTTAAATGTAATTCTTTTATCATCAAATACTCGACTTGAAACAATGAGATAAAATCAAAATATTTACAATCTTCATTATAATAGAACTGAGAAACTAATGCAAAGGATATTGGATCTGTTTTTAGAGGTAGAAAAATCTTGAATTATATTTATAAATGATAAATTTACTGAACAAATATCAACAGAAAAATCAGAAATCAACAGTTAAATTAAATGATTTAATAAGCAATAAGGGTTGATTAATTGACAGTATTAGATAAAGTTTAATAATTTTGGTTATATCATTAACAGTAATTGAATTTTCGATACAACCAGTGACATTTAATAATTGTCGATCAGCGGCAGTAATTTTGGGAAAATTTTAAAAAATAAGAGTGTATTCTTTTATAAAAAGTCATGACTGAAAGAACCGATAATTGAAATATTAGAACCAACAATACGTTTCGTTAAAAATCTGAACATCAAGATAAGGACCAGGTTTTCCAATCAGATATATCGAACATAGAACAATTTTGAATTATGATTGCTAATTTATTTGGCGACTCGTACTTGGGTTTCTCTAACTTCTGAACAATGGTAGAGGTTTTTGGACAGTCCATATTGTTGGAATTTTTGTGGGGTGACGCCAGTAGACGTTTGACTAACACCGCGGGTCTGATCGTTTTTTGAAAAATTTCCACAATTATATTACGTAATTCCGGCTTTTCCGCAACCAAAGACGAAAATTATTAAAAGAATGGCCGGTTCGATGACAGTTCTAACAGTTTATATTAGACATGATTACGAAAATTCCCATTATTTGAAAAATTTGAGAAATTTTGCATATTATTTCTATTAGTTAAACTAGGTTATAAAAGTGGATTCTTCGGTTATTTTAGATTCTAAGCGATTAAATAGTCCCGTTCATTGAATTTATAAATATCTTGTCTGCAATTTTTTAACTCTACCAAAAGATCGTCTTGATAGTTATAAGGTAGAAAACCAATTTTAATTTAATGATTAATTAATGCCAGGTAGAAAATTTATTTTTATTGTTTAAATAATAAGTAAATGCATTATTGTGCATCCATGAACAGTATCGGAAAGAAAAGTACTCTGATGGTCACCACATTTTGAACATAGCCAACAATTGGTTTTTTTCAGTTGAATTACTGAATATTCTAAAGGGTGGACAAACAAAATTAATTGGTGGACAAACGTGGACAAACAAAGAACAAACGACCTGTGCGGTGAATTTTTTTTTGCAATTTGTGGGTATCGAGAGCAAAATTTGCAGAGTTTTTGGATCACCATTTTGAAACGAAGGGCAGACAAACGAAAATAATTAGTGGACAATAATGGACAATCGATGGACAAACGAATGAACACAAAATCGATGGAAAATTTGCAAAAGTAGGTGCCAACTTCACTGACCTTTAAATACATGTATTTTAAATACTTTCAATGTATTTAAATACATTATGTCTTAACATTTTAACTACTGTAGTAGACTACTTTTTTCTCTAGATAAATTTGAAAAAAGTAGCACAAACATGCTCTTCTGATAAACTGATAAATATTTTAAATATCATGAAAAAAAAACCCCATATTTTATGACGCTCTACCATATTCTGGGCAAAAAAAATTAGACCAAAGGGTAGGATTACTTAACATTAACCGGAGAATACTAAAAAACCAATTTTTACACCCAATTTATTAGAATACAGGCACATTTTCCTTCGGCATAATTCTCTAACCGACAACCACAAAAGTCATGTGGTGTGTGGGCCTCTTAAATGATTTAATTTTTATAATTGCGTATTAATTTAAATTATTGGTATTACCTCATTTAACGGAGCAGTTATTCTTCTTATTCCAGCAAAAAGAAATTCATTGCTGTCTCTCATTATATCGTCCAACGCAGACATTTTTTCAACATAAAACTTAATACTTCCAAAGAACCGAACAATATAATATCGCAAACGAAACTAACATAGAGTATCTTTAAATATAATACTAATTAACTTCACAAGTTTTGATTCAAATAAGAAAGCGTTGGAACACAAGCAAAAAAGCGTAGCATTTAAAAAAGTCAGTAACTTAGCTACGTTCGCTGTTTCTGCATGACATTTATATTTGTTGTACACCACTTGTCGGTGTACAGGAGTGTAGTGGAATCTAGTGTAATAAGTGCAATAACTGATTTCTCATTGGTCAAACTATGTCGAAATTTGAAATCGACCAATCACTGACTTATTTCGCTAGAACCCCTCCGGATAGACTACACTAAAATGCACTCGTGACATTGATGTGATTGGTCGTTGTGGGCAAACAATGAGCAGGCGCGTTACATCGTTTTGTTTGCTTTTTATTTTTGTGAGTTAAATTTGGAGGTTGTGTTTTGTGTTGATGAAATATACAGTTTCATTAGTTTTTACTTACGAAAAGAAAAGCTAATCTCCTGAGCTCTTGAGTTTTAAAAAAAGACTAAAGAAAATTTGAAGCATCGCAAATAGGAAGAATACATGTTTTAATAAGTCAAGATATCACAAATTTGACGAAAAAATATAACAACCACAATAAACGAGATCAGAATGATATGGTAGCAGCTGAAATGAAAGTTGAAAAATAGAATGCTAATGGCAAGAATTATGCTTTTCTATTCAAGAAGGAAGGTATGTAAAAAAAATTAATATTGAAACAAAACAGTTATTTGTTATAAACAATGAACTTTAATAGTTTAGGTACACTTTAAAATTAATGGTGTTTTTAATAAGGTATAGGTGTACGTATAGGTAGAAACTAAATTAATTTTCAAACATATTTTTCATATATGTCACAAAAATGCACCAGTGCCAAAAATGGAGCTTGTTTGCACTTTTTTATTGTTTACTCGAATATTAAATTTTGAAGTTGTATTGGTAGTGGTATTTTAAATTTGGTTGTGAGTAAATTTAAACAACATACACTGTAAATTTAAAGCAAGTATGTAAAAATAAATGAAAGATACTATACTGTAGAGTATGCAAAATTTCCTTTCACCGCTACCAGTGTGAGTATGTAGTGAAGAATAACTTGTGCAAGCATGTGCACTTGGTAAGAATGTATGTGGAGCGAATGGGTACTAACTTTGTTTTAGATGAAGCTGCAAAGGTTTAGGAGAAAATTCATGTATCAAACCACAGCGCAAAGAAGAAATCGGTGAATTTATTAAAGAGAAATTAGAAGAGGCAAATCAGGTAACGGATAGAATCAAAGCACAATGCAAACGAATTTTTCAGTGGGAGAATGTGCAAAATTTCATAGAATAATTAGATGACAATTTTACGGGGCTTATGAAGGAAATCCAAGGAACTGTATGTGCGCAAATATGAAGAAAAAATAAATAAAACTGCACATAAACGAAAAATGGAGAAAGTGAAATATTTTCTTTGCAACAAACACCCAAAAGTGAGTATATTTAAAATAATATAATAAACTTTTTCATTTGTACAATCCTACTTCTATACAATATTTTATTACCTACCCATGTGTATTTTGTTTTCGTGTTTTAAGTGAATTTTCATTTTAGCTACAGGATTATAAATAAGAAGAAGAATGTTTTAATATACCTATAAGTTAATCGCTATTATTATTTATTATTCTATTACAATAGCTATTATTATTATATAGTTTATATTAGTCCTTATTGTTGGATGCTTTTATTAGTAACACAGTAAAAGTGATTTTATTTTGTATTAATTAGTCCAATATTGTGGTTGGGAGGATAAAACATTGTAAAATTAATTTATTGCCAATAAATCTAGTGAAATGTATCCCTGTTTTTTCATATTGTGTATATGTATAACTTTTATTAGTATTACTAAAAGTATTTAAATATGTACCTACATTAAATTTTAACCTTAAAAGTTCGAATTACATTCATGTCATTTTTAAAAGAAGAAAATGCTAAAATTAATATTAACACTTTCTTTATTTTTATTTAGATAAATCAGATATATTTATCTTAACATTGTTGTATAATTCTTGTTCATTTTTACATAAACAAGAAACCCGCTGAAATTTGAATTATGTACACGCCCACAACGACCAATCACGTCAATGTCACGAGTGCATTTTAGTGTCGTCTCCTCCGGATAAACAAAACAAATAAACTTTTTCCAACAACTAAACCGACCGCTTGGTTAAAAATTAGAGAAGTGGGGAACGAAAGAACAAAGGGAAAATTAAGAAGTGGGGACAATGGAGGTGTCGTTTTAGTTGTTGGACAATCTATAATCTAGTTTAATCTACATGCCGTATTTTAGCGTAGCGTATATGATCTAAGGAGTACTCCTTTGTCTTTTATAAATCTCAACTGGCCAAATACCCAAGACGGTGAAGGCCATTATATTAAGGAAGAAGAAGTTGAATTTGAAGGTAAGGTTATTATATTATGTCAACTCAACTAAATGATTTTTAAATATTATCATATGGTTTAGTTAATATAAAATTATAAAATAAATTTTAATCTTGAATATAAAATTAGTGGTAACATGGTTATGCACAGAGCCCTATTTACTTGGTTTATACTTCTAGTGTTTTTTATACTGCTGTGTCTTAGATTGGAATCTCGAACTCATTGGAATTGGTTTCTTATATTTCTACCAATGTGGGTGTACGACCTTATCCTGTTCATAGACGCCCTTTTTAATATATTTATTCGTTGTAAACAAGATACAATTAGAAATTTATTCAAGAACAAAAATATTTTATTATTAGCAGTTGTTTTGCTGAAAGTGGCTGCACAAGTAATGCTTTGCATAAAACTGGAATATAAATCTTTAAATCTGCAAATTTACCATGTTCTGTTACCTTTGTGGATATTACTGCCATTATTAATTACAGATATTTCGATTACACTCTTTAAGAATACATATTATTGAACGGTATGTAAGTATCACGTTTTATTTAATATTTTTATCTTTTAGCTCACATATAGATGTAAAAACCTAATACAATTTTATTTTTAAACTGCATTATTAATAGTATTAAAGAAACTAATTAAAATAATCTTATATTTGTTGTCTCTCAAAAGGTTTGCTTTATTTTATTTATTTTTATTTAGTTCTATCATATCCTTCTGTCAGTATACATTGATTTTCCATAACAGAAATTGTGCTGAGAGACGGAAATCGTGATTTTCTGAGTGTTAAATTTGTTACTCTTGCTTCTTTATTTTTAAAGTTCTTATCACTTCTATTTTTTTATGTTTACGTTTAACCCAATTTTCTTAGCTGTTGGGTGCCATTTTTCACTGTTGTATTTCATAATAGTTCTTTAGAAACTGTAATTTAGATTAGATCATCTAGAAAGATGCACAGTTGTGCATTTACAGGTTTCGTTTTACTCGTTGCCAAATATTTTATTAAATTTGTCTTGCACTCTATTTCGTTTATTATATTTATAAATAATATTGGTCTTAGCTTCCTGCTTGTTGTACTTATGTTGTTATGATTTGTTGTTTCCTTATACTCTTTGAAACCTCTAATAATTCTTTGTTTACTTGTTGCTTTTCTAAACTTTTATCATATTGAAACTTATTTTTTTTGTGGCTTTTTTTTATATTGTATTCTGTGATTTTTTTTTAATTTTATTTTCTTTGTTAATTATTAAGAAAGTAACATTATTGCAATTTGTATCTTTAACTATGTTAAAATAATTGTAGGAGGAATGACAAAAGCATAAATGTGAAATAATTGAAAATCTACAATCAAGATATACCAGAAAATAGAGAATGATTATATGAAAATGATATTTTCACCAACTGGAAAGCATTGTAGAATTTATACTACAATTTTATGGACTATATATATAAATTAGTTTTAATTGTATACTTTTAGAATTTTTGATATATGAAATGCTGCTGTAGTGAAAAATAAACCTAAATGGCTGTGATATTAATATATGAACATTTTATTAAGTAGAAACAAAATAATATTCCACATAAGTCCTATCAGAAATGTAGTTTTTGATAATTAATGGTTTTTGTAATAATATTGAGATTAACCAATACAAGTGCTGGTAATAAACAAACTTTTGGAGATTCGACAAACTGTATTTATAGAAAAATCGTTTACCCTTATATTATAATATTCATAGTATGAGGCCATTATTAAATATCCAAAATGACATTATTAGCAATTTTTTTTTCATGGGGAATTGATCTTCTAAACTTGAAAAGAAGAACAGGTAAGTTGATTAAACTCTTCCTTTGTTGTGATATCAACAAAAATTTTCAACTATAGCTAAGAAGAAATTTTGCAAGTAGTAGGATTCATTTTTCTTGGAAAAATCATAGAATTTAAAGTGTCAGGGATATCCTTACATAATCTAGTACAGGGTTGTCCCAACTTCAAGTAGCCCAATGACTGCTGTAAATAAAATTGCGGTTGTCAGGTCCACATAATAAAATACTTTTGTACAAGGGCGTAGATATGGCGAGGGTAAAGGGTGTGATTAACCCCCACCAGGATACCAAAAAATTGCACGAAAAGAAATAAAATATATGAAATGTAGAAACGGACAAACATATTTGTCTAAAAGTTTGATTACTCCACCCCAGGAAAAAAGTACTTCCCCCAGGAAAAAAGTACCCGCCCCAGGGAAAGTTATCTATACGCCCTTGCTTTTGTATGCAACCACCAATGAGCCCTTTATAGGGTCTGCTCTGCTTACGTAATTTAAATAGTAAGTGGTTTTAGTAAATACAGAAATTGTTCCTTCAAAAAAAAACAGAATAATAAGAATTAGAAAAAACCTAAAAAAAAAATGAAAACAAACCAACCAGGCTCATTTATCCAATTTCCAAAATTATCGACATTTTTTTGATATTTTTGGATTTTTTAAAATTCTTCAAAATATTTTGAAATTTTTGTCTGCAATTTTTTGTGTTTTGAATTTATAGACGTTTTCTTGAAATTTTGAAATTTGGATTATTTAAAATTTTGAAATTCTTAATATTTTTGAAAATCTTAAAATCATTTAATACAAACCAACCAAGGCTCATTTATTAAATTTTTTTGAAACTTGTTCTGGAATTCTTAAACTTAAAATTTTAGAAACTTGGAATTTTTGAATTCTTCGAAATTGTTGAATTTTTTTAAAATATTTTGGAGTTCTTAGGAGTGAAATTTTGACAGTTTCGAAATTTTTATATCTTGAAATGTTGAATATTCAAAATTTTTCTCAATTTCTAAAATTTTCGACATTTTTTTGAAACTTGAAATCATTGATATTTTTGGATTTTTTAAAATTCTTAAAAAATCTGAAATTTTTGTTTGCCATTTTTTGTGCTTTTAATTTATGGATGTTTTCTTGAAATTTAGAAATTTAGATTATTTAAAGTTTTTGAAATTCCTAGTATTTTGAAATTTTCGATATTTTTGAAATTCTTGAAATTTTTGAAAACAAACCAAACCATTCATTAAAAATTATTGAAACTGTTCTGGAACTCTTAAATTTAAAATTTTAGAAACTTCCAGAATTTGAAATTCTAGAATTTTGGAATTTTTGAATTTTTCGAAATTGTTGAAGCTTTTTAGAATTTTTTGGAGTTCTTGGCGTGAAATTTTGAAAGTTTCGAAATTTTAGTAGAAAAGTAGAAAAACAGAAAAAATCATAAAACTAAAACAAAAAACGGGAAAAATCCGAAAAATGAGAAAAAATTAGAAAACAGTTATTGAAATGAAAAACCAGAACAATGAGAAAATAATGAGGAAATTTTAGAAAAAATTAAAAAAAAGTAATAGAAAAAAAAGCAAAATATCATAAAGAATGATAAGAATCGATATAATCTGAAAAAATCGAAAAAATGATTAAAATATTTTGAGAAGAACAAAATTCAGAGGGAAATTAGAAACTATTATAAATGAAAAATACAATTGTAAAATATGGAGAAATCTAGAAATAAAAAAAATAAAAAATCCCGAAAAAGCACTAAAAATCACAAAAAAAGTTTAAGAAAAACGCAAGAAAACGAAAAATATCACAAAATATCGCAAAAAATGACAAATAATCACAAAAAATCAGAGGAATAAGAAAAAATGAGAAAAACCATAAAATAAAAGGAAGAATAGAAAAAACAGAATAATGAGAAAAAATGAGGAAAGATTAGAAAAAAATGAAAAAATAAGAAAAAAAAAACAAAATATCATAAAAATTTGAAGAAAAAAATTAAAAAAGAAAGAAAACTTTGGAAAAAAAACGCGAGAAATTAAAAATATCACAAAAAATAACAAAAAAAAATCACAAAAAATCAATGGAATAAGAAAAAATGGGGAAAGATTATAAAAAATTGAAAAAAAACAAAAAAAAAATCAAAAAATTATAAAAATAAAAAAAAACTATGCAAAAAAGAAAAAAATTGAGGGAGAAATTAGAAAATATTGGGAAAAAATAAAAAATAAAATTGTAAAATACGGAAAAAACGAAAAAATCAAAAAACCGAAAAAAAAAACGCAAAAAAATGAAAAAGAAGGATCAAAAAAACGCAAGATATCGAAAAATATCACAAAAAATCTCAAAAAACTGCAAAAAAATTGCAAATTATCACAAAAATCAAGTGAATAAGAAAAAAATGAGAAGAAAATTAGAAAACAAAAAAATTGAAAAAACAAAACAATGAGGAAAAATTAGAAAAGACAGAAAAAAAAAACAAATTTAATTTTTTAGATCCCTGAATTTTAACCCTTTTTGTAGATTAGTTCTGAAATAATCATTTCCTAGTAAAAAAAAATTGTAACTTACAAATATTCTCCACAAAAGTAAAAACAATGAAAAAAATTTTGGCCAGGCGAGTTTAATGGTATAAAAATTTTCTATTTACCTGATGTCACTAAAATTCCAAATTCACTCAAAACTACAACCCAGCGGTCGTCACATCTGGCAACTAAGCAAGTGTTATTAGAGGATAACAAACATTTAAATTTTTACGAAAAAAGTACATCTAATCGCCATTTATCGAACAATTAGTTAATTAATAGCTTTTGTTATGAAAATCATGGGGTGCTAAATCGGGTGAAATATATCTGAACCGTACAAATGTGGCGGATCAAGTTTTTTTAACAGAAATTTCGAACTTTCCAATGATATTTTCGAGCTGTCTAATAGTAGTATTTATTATTTACTTCTAATTAATTCCATTTTAGCTTTAAAAGCATTAACTGCTATTTGGATAAGATGTGTATACTTTTTTACTTTCTTATAGTTTACTTTACTGACCACTAGATGGTGGTAGAATTATTCAGTAAATTTCCATCATTGGAAAATAAGAGTGAATATTAATTTTTATTAATTTTCTTAAAATTTGAAAGTCCTATTTTTCAATTTAGTTCTTGTATTAATAATATAAATAAAAATAATTTGTTCAAAATAACAATTTAGTAAGCTATTTAGCAAGATTTAACAAAATGTACCATTAATTTATTATAAATATTCTTTTGCTATTCAACCCATGAAACGATGGACGATTCACTTGGGAAATACTGATTTTTTGAGCCAAATCACTTAAAAATGACATGCTCATGAGACATTTGAAACATACTTATCAGACTCAGGAATCTACGCTAGAATCAGTAGGATCAAAGAAGAATGAACCAAAATGAGTGAAATTCGGTGGATAGGTAATCGTAGGAGCAGTATGTTGAACCAAATTGAGCTGAACCAGCCGGAATGAGCTGCATTATCAAACGCTCTGATTCAGCAATGTCACTGAATGGCTCGACTTGTGTGAAGTGAGCTCCCGGAGCTGACTCCCAAAATTAGCTCCTTTCCCCCTCCAGGGAGCCAAGTTCACACAGCTTAAATTGAATATTTATTAGTAAGGGATCTTACTTCTCTTAAATAACGCTGAACAGTAAAAAATCACCTTAAATAAAATTCTTACCTAGTATCTATTACTTTTATAATTTTTCTCATTTGACAACAATTCCTGATTAAAAAATGTCTTTAACTTCAAAAATAAAGTCATTTCATATAGGAAAAATAAAATATAGCTGTTAAGGGGACTAAAAGGTACTTTAGTTTTAACGAAAAAATAAACTTATAAAATCTCACCAAAAATGAAAAAAAGGTTACTGTTAACGACAAAGTAAGCTTTATGTTAAACTTCCATTACAAGGACTGAAAAAAGTACTCAATTATCATTCCAGAAAAATCTACTTCCTAAAACCCTAATGAAATAATTAGTTTTTTTACGACAAAGCGCTCTTTGTGACGGATTTCGATTAGAAGTAGTATGAAGTACTCAATTATATCTACTTTCAAACAGAAACTCAACTTCCTAAAACCCTGGCATCATAATTAAAAATCATCCCCTTTAAAATGAGAAAAATATTTTTTTACGACAAAGCTTTGGGACGGATTTCCATTAGAAATACTATGAAGTACTCAATTATATCTACTTTCAAACAGAAACTCAACTTCCTAAAACCCTGGCATCATAATTAAAAATCATCCCCTTTAAAATGAGAAAAATATTTTTTTACGACAAAGCTTTGGGACGGATTTCCATTAGAAATACTATGAAGTACTCAATTATATCTACTTCCAGACAAAAACTCAACTTCCTAAAACACTGGCGTCATAATTAAAAATCATCCCCTTTAAAATGAGAAAAATATTTTTTTACGACAAAGCCTTGTGACGGATTTCGATTAGAAGTACTAAGGAGTACTCAATTATATCTACTTTCAGACAAAAACTTAACTTCCTAAAATACTGACGTCATAATTAAAAATCATCCCCTTTAAAATGAAAAAAAAAATTGTAGAGCAGATCGAAAATCATATTACACCAAAGTTTCAAAAATACGCGAGGGTTTTAGGAAGTTGAGTTTTTGGCTGAAAGTAGATATAATTGAGTACTTCATAGTATTTCTAATGGAAATCCGTCCCAAAGCTTTGTCGTAAAAAAATATTTTTCTCATTTTAAAGGGGATGATTTTTAATTATGACGCCACGGTTTTAGGAAGTTGATTTTTCTGGAATGATAGACATAATTGAGTACTTTTCAGTCCTTCTAATGAAAGTCTAATATTTTTGGTGAGATTTTAGAGTTTTATTTTTTCGTTAAAACTAACTTTTTAGCTATATTTTATTTCTACAATACGAAATGACTTTTTTTATGAAAAATATGTTTGCTGAAATTAAAGACATTTTTTTAATCAGGAAAGGAGAAAAAATATAAAAGTAATGTAAAAATTTTATTTGAGGTAATTTTTTACTGTTCAGCCTTATTTAAGAGAAGTAAGCTCATCCCTTACTAATGAATAATTAATTTACGCTGTGTGAATTTGGCTCCCTGGAGGGAGAAAGGAGCTAATTTTGGGAGCCAGTTCCGGGAGCTAACTTCACACAATAAGTATGGCTCGAGCAAAAATGAGCCAAAATCAATAGGCATGATGCAACTGGAATCAGCTCTGCCTGATCTTTTTTCTTGAGCAGGATCAGAGTAACATCAATAAACAATTTAAGATAATTCAGGATCAGTTATCAAGATAATCCCTTATATTTAGGGATATTTTTTACCTTTTTTATTATGACTGAAATTCTTCAGGTTTTTCTATTCTATGGTATGGTTGATTCGTATTTATTTATACACATTTGTTGTAAGGTTTACCTTGGACTAAGGAGAAGTAAATGAATACACATATAGAAATTTTAGCTAAATCTTTTATTTGACACTTGTCAACAGGGCATCCAATCACTCAAATAAAGAAAAGTTAAATTTTATCTGTATCACAAAACATGACTAGATGTTAACCGGTATCAATGTCAAATAGTTCTTTTGCAAGTCAGTACAAAAATTATTCACACATCAGATACTTTAAAATAAGTACCTCGAAAATTAGTACATTTTATATAATCACATTACCTAATACTAAATACTTTATATAAAAATACAAATATATATATATAGACTGTTATTGTCTTCGTAGCACCATCATTTATCTACAATTCAATGTCATCAACATTATTTGGTGTCTGTAGCACTATAAATAAGACAATATTAAATAAAAAATTATATAGTCAGATCCTCCCAGTCTTCCTTTTCTCGGGGAGGCAGCGATATTCGTAAATGTGTCACTCTTGACAACTGGTCGTATATTCTTGGTGCCAATGGATTATTGCTCAGGTCTACTGATTCTAACGATGGTGCTTCTTTCAAACAGTCTACATCAATATCTGAAAAAAAGAATAACACAATTATAAATTTTTTTAACCAAGACAAGATAAAGTAGAACAAGTCATTTGTTAGAGCAAAGGGAAAAACAACCAGATGAACATTGGAGGGATTTAAAAATAAGACTCAAATATTTTGTGCCAAGTGTGATTTAAAAGTTTTATTGGAAATAATTTATATGAATGGGGACTGAGTGCACTCGCACTCCCAAATAAAGGATACTCCAACCCCATATTCTGGGTACAGAGTTTTCCTAGGCATGTGAAATAGTTCATTTTTCTCAGGGCCCAACGGAAGAATATGGCGATCGCGTATACAAAAAAACGAACAAAACCGTATTAATTTTTGGGATTCTTGAATAAATTAATATTTCCATAATAAATTTTTTGAAATACATTGAAAGGTCTAAAGTAATTTTAAATAAATATACTTACCAACTATACTATTATTACTAGCATTAAGATGCCTCAGCTTAGGAATTTTAAAAATACAATTTGGCAATTCTATGAATGTGTTATGTGAGATGTCCAACCTTTGTAGAGAACCCATATCGACGCATTCGTCTGGTAATTTAGACATTTGGTTGTGTGATAAGTTTAGATCTGTAATGAGATTGAATTTGGCAGCAAATTTTGGAGGTATTTTTGTTATGACATTATCGCTTAGATCACAGGTTTTGAGTTCGGTGTGCCTCATCAAATGGTAAACGGCATCAGGTACTTGCATTAGCTGGCAATTTGATAAATCTGAAACAAAAAAAAATAATTAAGTGATGCTTTTATTTATATTTCTGAACATTTTTTTTATATTTGTTAAAATAATCTTTTAATTATTGACCTACCGCTGAAATCGAGAACGATTTCTGAATTTTAAATGAATATCTACACAACAATAATTTCAAAAGATTCGACTGATTCACTTGTAAGTAATTGCATATATAAAAACAAGGAAATAAATGGTACTCATCATTAACCATATGGACGCAACTTTCTCATAAATTTAATTAGTTACATCAGTTTAACACAAAAGTATAATAGTTTTGTTAAGCAAGGAATCTTATGTAAGATTTATTTATTTGTATTATTTGAAATTTTTATAAAACAATAAAATGACCGCTGATCAAAAAGAAAGAAGTCTATACACATTTTGACATAAAAGTATTTAAAAATTAATAAAAAATATAACAGAAACAGTTAAAGTGGTTGGTATATGTACGAATAATGTGAAAGGAAAGAGTGACTATAAAAGTACCTGACCTAATACTGGAATATGTGAGCTGGAAAGAAGGCAAATGAGACTTCTAAAAAATCATACATCTTATAATTCTCCAGTTTTGAAACCGGAAGTAGCAGAAACTTGAAACTCGTTTGGGCACATATTTAAGGTATGCTGAGTTGAGTCCATTGCTGTTGTCCGTTTGTCTCTACCTGTTGTGGTTCCTAAGTTATAGCGCGGATAGACAGACAGACGGACAGAGCCATATCATAAGACTAAAAAATGTGTGGAAAGCCATAGAAAAAACAAATATAGACGAATGTACAATATTTTGGGAAATATTAAGATGACATAGCAGAAACTTTTAAAATTAAATAGATTTAAAAGTACCACAAAAAATTATTTTATTGATAAATATTTGTACAGTGTGTTTGAATTTTTAACTACTTGTTTTTGATTTTATTAATAGAATTTTAAATTTTCTGTTTATATAATTTTCAACTGTTTGTTTTGGATTTTATTAATAGAATTTTAAATTTTCTGTTTGAGATTGGCCTGTTGGCTCTGCCAGTGCCATTAACATAGTTAAAAAAAAAAAAAAAATTTCTGTTTATATAATTTTCAACTGAGCATGGTCTTCACATTCGATTATGGGCCCTTGTCCCAAGATCTGTGATGGGGGCCCCTTTTTACAGTCGCGTATTAAAAGTACATGAATATTTTTTTACCATTAAAATTAGTATAGTAATTCAAATAGAAAATGGATTATATAAATAAGATAACTATTTTAAAAGTTTAACTATTTTAAAAGTTCAATCATAAGTTTAATTAAAACATTATTTTACTTAATATTTTTATTTAACTCACTAATATTAAAATAAAATTGAAGGTGGTTATCCATAATCTCAAAATGTGGTTCACCAATGAAGAAATAAAAAACTAAAGTCTAGTACCACAGATTAAATTAATAATAGATTAAGGAGAATCTGGCAACTAGTTTCGGCACAAATATGCCATCATCAGGCCAACTAAAGTTAAATAAGTTGTGAAAAATGTATTGAAGCTATACACTAAGTATTAAACATGGTTACATAAGCGAACTTAAAAGGGTGCGAAAAAGAAAATGTTGTACAGAAAAAGTAAAGGGTATTAAACTTAATTAAATTTATGACTGGATAAAATCGAACCAGTAGCAAAGTAGCCATCTTGTGGCATGGTAAGTGGAAATAAAACCTGAAGGTAATCAGGATTTGCTGAGGGGTAAGACCCGAACAATTAAGTTAATTTAGGAATGTGCATCCTAATTATTGATTTGTACTATTATTTGTGGCCGCCCTCAGGGTCGCTCAATATTTCTAAATCCTTTCCGGAGTTTTTACTCCACATTCCTAAATTAACCCAATTGTTCGGGTCTTACCCCCGGCATTTCCTGATTACCCTCAGGTTTTATTTGTACTTCCCTCCTTTACTAATTTTAAGTGCGCTTATGTAACCATGCATGTTTAATACTTATTGTAAAAATATGTTTTTCACAACTTACGTAACTTTAGTTGGCCTGATGATGGCATATTTGTGCCGAAACTAGTTGCCAGTTTCTCCTTAAGAGCGTGATTTACTTTACGAAAAGAAAGCTATAAGTAGTGGAAGCAGTAGTTTCGTAGTCCCCCGATTATTTTTTTTAATTTTAATTTTTAAGAAAGCAAAAAAATATACATAAAGAGATAAGGGTTAAATCTAGGCTCCTACTCTCGAAAATTGTGAAAATATGTTTTAGTTTTTTCTGAAAAAAAATCGTGAGAATCAGTAAAAATCTAAAAATGTTTAACAAGTTTACGAATTTTTTTCAAAAAAAGCAGATGAAATATTTCAAATTTGGGAGAGTAGGAGCAAAGATTTAACCTTTATCTACAGATAAATATTTTTTTTATTTTTTTTAATCAAAAATAAGGAAAAAAATTGGGGTACTACGAAACCCATATTTGTGCCGAAACTAGTTGCCAATTTCTCCTTAAGAGCGTGATTTACTTTACGAACAGAAAGCTATAAGTAGTGTAAGCAGTAGTTTCGTAGTCCCCCGATTATTTTTTTTAATTTTAATTTTTAAGAAAGCAAAAAAATATACATAAAGAGATAAGGGTTAAATCTAGGCTCCTACTATCGAAAATTGTGAAAATATGTTTTAGCTTTTTCTGAAAAAAATCGTGAAAATCATTAAAAACCTAAAAATGTTTAACAAGTTTACGAATTTTTTTCAAAAAAAGCAGATAAAATGTTTCAAATTTGGGAGAGTAGGAGCAAAGATTTAACCTTTATCTACACATAAATATTTTTTTTATTTTTTTTTAATCAAAAATAAGGAAAAAAATTGGGGTACTACGAAACCCTTACATTTTCTAGAATGAGTCTCGTTTCTGTTTTGGGAAGTGGCTCCTTCACGGAATTTTAACAAAATCGAGTTTTATGAATGAAAATAAAATACTATCTATCTTACTTTTACTTTACGAGGGACATACAAAATGTATTTAAAAAAATCGAATCAGGTCTTATAATTTATTTCCACTCATAACATTATTTTTATATTGAAGTACTAAACTTTTTATACTATTTTGTTTTTTTTTTCAATTTTATGTTATAACGTTTAACACATATATCTGTACTTTGAATTTGTACATAAATTTCAATTTGAAATCCTTTTAACACATCTATAAATTTAAATAGTATTCTACATGTAAAATGCGCCACCTATTTTGAATTTGAGGATTAAGAGATTACTGAAAATTACCATAAAAATAATTATCATACTTGATTTTATCTACAGTTCAGCAAAAATAAAACAATTTTTAATTTACCTTTATCTTTATTTAAAAAATTATGTTGCATAATTAATATGCAAATATAAACTGGAATAAATTTAATGTTAAATATTTACAAATTTGAAGGGATAAATTTAAGTATTTAACAAAAGAAAATCGTGAAATTTTTTTGGCGTCGTATTCTTTAGTCTTAGTTTATTAATACACTCTATTTTTTGTTTAATTTTTTTTTCCTGAATTTTCAATGCTTCAATTTGATGCACATTTAACAGAATATTAGCGAACTGAAAAATATTCGGATGTTGTTTGTAGAATTAATATGGAAAAAAGCTGTAATTTTTCATCATTGTTCTGTATTTCTTTTTCTATTATTTTTCTTTATTTTTTTTTATTTTTTCTTTTCTACTGATTTTTTGCAATTATTTGCGACTTTTTTGGGGTTTCTTTACGAGTCTGCATTTTATTTCAATTTTTTGAATTTTTTATTATTAAATTAATCTGTGGCACTTGACATTGGTTTAGGCGATTTTGGCCTATTGTACTTCTTTCTCTGCCAGGTTTTTAAGGAGTTTTTAAATAGTTCGAAAATTTCAGCAGAAGACACAGTGATTGGAATGGTACAAAAAAGTCTGAATCCAGTACACAGGTTTATGAAAATAGATTTTTCTCATGGAGTTTAGAAGTTTTTTCTGATTTTAATACTGTCCTGTGGACAATCTATATTTGTACAATTTCTTCAGCTTAGGATATTTAGAGAGACAAGATCGGCTGTTTTCCAGGTCCATGAAAGAAAAAACTTTTGAAAACAGGTCACAGATTTGTTCACAACTTGAAAATCTTGTTTTCAAATCAGCCATGACAAAATCCAAAACAGGAAACTAGTAAAAGGAATAATCTCTGCGCGATTTTTCAAGACGACGGCCCGTTTCCGTCAGCGGAAGAAAGTCAGATTCGAAAAAATCGGAATTTTTCCAATAATTTTTTTATCAAATTTTTCAATTTTTTTTCAACGAGCCCGATGAGATATTGAAATCAATCGACGCGTCTTGACTTGCAGAACACCTTAAAAGAAATGAGTATCGACAAATTTGCTTTCCTTATCGAGATATCTTTAATAGAAGTTTCACTTAGTCGGGACCAGGATCCTCTGACCCGAAATAGCTCATCTTCTGATAGAGCCTTTTTTTTTGAATAAAAACTGATAGCCGAAAGAATTTTCCGAATCGGCCGTACCATTCTCAAGTTATCGTGCGCCACAGACATCCACACAGATAGACTTTTTTTTTCGCCGAAAATCAATTTTTTCCACGTTTCATGACATTTAAGTCATTTGGAGCAAAAAAATTGAGATTTTTGCACGATTTCAATACTACGGTTTGCCCTACTTCACCTAAGGTGAAGTATGGGCGGCCGTAGTAAAACGATTTTACTTCATTTGATGCTTCTAGCTAAAGTTGTTCAGACGTTTTTTCAACTGCATTGATATATGAATATGAATATTGTAAGAGCCGCATGTCATTAAATAAGTTTTTAATTAATTGTCTCTATTATTATTGTTAAAAAAAATCAAAATTTGGTAACAATATCACATTTCCATGTAAACAGTAAACTCTTAATACAAAATTTATCGTGGTATATTTAAAAAACCCTTCATAATAACAATAATAAAATCTAGGAACGTTCAAATGGTGGTGCACCGTTTCTGGACTTCGGTCCATCGACCGAACACTTTTTATGCTATGAAGCATGAATGGCTTGTGCAGTGTCGGAATGACGTGGAAAAAATTCTAAAAATTCAGAACAGTATTTTTCCCTGGAGAAAACTAATTAGTAAAGTAAAAACTCGGAGCTTTCGTTCGAAAGTTATAGTGTTTGCATCCAATAGATATATAAAAATATTTTTTGGCATTTTCATGATAAAAAGTTGGAGTAAGAAATTTTTTTCGCCATCACAAA
Source organism: Neocrepidodera transversa (assembly GCA_963243735.1). NCBI lineage: Eukaryota > Metazoa > Arthropoda > Insecta > Coleoptera > Chrysomelidae > Neocrepidodera > Neocrepidodera transversa. The sequence continues at coordinate 7,548,112 of OY725346.1, read as the reverse complement.
CTTAATACCAAGGTTTAGGGATTCAGTATTTACCAAGTATCCGTATGCACTACTTAATGGGGAGTTCAACTTGAAATATTAGTCCATCTTTTTTTGCATTATTTGAGAAAAAAATGAATTTCTTTTTATGAAAAAATCGTTTTTTCTGTTATTTTTCTTTAATTTAACTTGAAAAAATTGATTTTTAAAAATTACTGCATCTATGCAACTTGTAGTGCACCTACGTCACTTATGTGCAATAGCTGCAGAATAATATTAACGTGGGCCAGTTTCTCTAAATAAAATTGACGCTTTTAAATATAGATGACGTTTGCTTATAAAGTGTCGTTTGGTCAATATGTTTTTAATTGTGTTTACTTTTGCCTTTGTTTACGTATCTTTACAAATACAAATAAACACGGAAAATTATCAACATCGACCATCTCTACAGAGTACAAAATATAACAGTGACAGTGAAATATACAATAAGCAGACGCAGACGCGACCTTCCACTTAATCAGGAACGCTTGTGCCCAGCACTTATGTACCAAACAACAAATTATTACCTGATTTCGTTAAAATAGGCGTTTTCTTTAACTAACAGCGGAATCTAATATCTATTTATCTCTCTCGATTTTGAATGCGAATTCACAGTGGATATATCCAAGTTTTCATCTTTATCCAATTATCATATAATGGTTTTCTCCATCTTCGTCTGTATAAGTGAGATTTAGCAGCTGTTATTCATTCGTTTTCTCTTCTTTACACATCTTCAGTTAATGGCTTGACGGTAACTTCATTATAAGTGACGTCACGATCGTAATGGCGGCATATTGAAATAATTAAAAATTTGAATTTTTAAATTAGTTTATTCAAAAATCTAGCTCAAATTACGGTAGATAATTAAACTCAATGGGTTTTATTTGATTAATTCTAACTGTTAATTAAGAAAAAACGTGAGGTTATATTTTTGTTGAACTCCCCATTTTTTTTTATGTAAGAGGAAAACTTGATACTAGAAGAAATTTACAAGGAAACTAAACAAAAATAATAAAAAATCAAGAGATCTGTAAGTAAAACACAGAATATTATCCATACTCAAATGTGGTAAAAATTATTCAACTAATCATGAAAGACCATCAGGTCATACCACAAAAAATTAATGAAGGTTGTAAAAAAAATTTTAACACGGGGAGCGGCGACATGTTTCGGCCAATCGATGGCCATTCTCAGACAAGTTGGTTATTTCACAAACACAATACATTAATGAAGTTTAACATCAAGTCTTATTACTTCTTCGTACCATTTATAATCATCCAGTTTTCATATATATTGTATTTGTGAAATAACCAACTTGTCTGAGGATGGCCATCGATTGGCCGAAACATGTCGCCTAAAAAATTTTTTACAACCTTAATTAAATTATTGTGGTATGACCTGGTCTTTCACTATTCGTTGAGATCTGTAAGTGTTATATAAATCATTTGTTTCTCATTAATAAATTTGTTTAAATTTAATAATTTTTATTGTTGAACGAAATAAATGTAAACATGACATTATTAAATTAAACAAAGTATATATAAGTATAGGTAATGACTTTTGGAATGAAATTTAACACGTTCATTTTTTTGTTACACAATCCAAACGTCATTGTCATTACTTACTGAATCATTAACTTTATTAAATGTTCGATGATCGGGAGTTAATGTATCATTGAATTAAAAGCAACTTGTAACGGATTTGTGAGAATTAATAAGTACAAAAATTTATTAATATAGTCTAATGCCGACCCTGTCCTATGAAAGATTACATAAAATTTACTCATGCTTAAAAATCCAACATTTTCTTTGTTTCTTTATGAGATGATTCTTTTTACTTTTTAACTAATGTTACACTTTCTAAATGCCTACCTAAATTCTCGTTTTCTTGAGCTGATTCGCATCTGTTAATCACTTTCATTACAGCTGAAGCCATTTTTTTTTCAGCTTCTAGGTCAATTCACAGTTCGCACTAAACGCAAGTGCGAGTAACTTGGATTGTGGTTAGAACATAGAACTAGAAGTTAGAATCTGAAATCGTCCCATACAATTACTATTTATATAGTTTTATTTATAAATTGACAGAGTTGGACTAAGGAAATTACTTGACCACATGAAAAAGCCGTAGATACTGAGAATTTTAATAGTTCACTTTTATTTAAAATTCCGAGACATTTAGGTAAACGTTGTTTTTTAAAATAAGAGGAGATTATCACATATAACTTTAATTCAGATTTTTGTGATAAGATAAGATAATTTTATAAAAAAACAAATTCGTATATTTCTATCTAACTGTAATATCGAGCAATGACCCGCTTATTTATTTTATTATTTTTATATTTACTAATATATAATTAAAGTGTTTAATAAGTATCTAACATACAGGATAAACCGTTTATAAGCAATTTTTAAAATAATTTAAGGTACTCAGAGTCTCTAAATGTAAAAATTGATTCAGTAACGCATTTGTATGGTAAATAACTATTAATTAAATTTTTATTTCTTCGCTAACCTGTTTTGTAACTCATTCTTCGTCTCATTTGTAATTCGTTTGGTAAGTTCATTTATTGTTTAAATTCAACCCTTTCCTAACACTGTGTATTATAGGCCTGATGATGGCATACTGCCTAAACTAGTCGCCGTAGCCAATGTAACTAGAAACCCTTTTTTTTAAAGAATTATATTAAATATGGTACTGGATTTAGAGTTTTACGACCTCATCATTTGACCACAGTCGAAAATATGGATATATGAATTAATTATTATAAAGTTAAGCCTATTGCACACATTCTGATAAAGTAAGCCAGAGCATTATTGGGAATATCGAGACATTATAGTAAACCCAAGCCATAATGATTAAAACAGGACACTAAAACAACAGATTGCAGTTATTTGGAAGATAGTAGCCCCCACCAGGGACCCGGACCGAACCGTTATTAACCGAAAACCGGACCGGAACCGAAAAGTTTTAGATGGACCGGAACCGAACCGATATTTTATTAAAAATATTGTTTATGGACCGGGCCGTACCGAACCGAAATTAAAATGATTTTTTTCAGTTTTTTTCGGTTCTTGTGCCATTTTCATATGCTTTATTGGTTGGCTGGAATAGCGATTCACGTTACCAGTAAGACTCACTGAACCCCATAGTTTTTATGACTGAAAGTAGCTGAATAATAAAACCACACAGCTCAAAAAAGATAAATAAAGTGAAGATAGGTAATGTCAAAATTTTGATAACAGGGTTAGCTTTTGTATTTGAGGTTAATTTAATACAGAACACTCCAAACCACAGACCTTTTATCGTGCTTTTATCATACGGTTTCTTCAAACTCCAGATTACACAGTCCCACAAAAAAAATCATACACAAGCGAGTGACATATGTATTTCCATGTATTTTTCGACGCTGAATCCGATTCCCAGCTCAGAATTGGGCCCACACGTCTAGAATTGGCCCCAGAGGCCGAAAATGGCCTGAAATGCGGTTCTCGGGATAAGGCGAAGTCGACGCTGAATTTTGGAGCTAAAGCCGAATTTGTGCTCGAAAAGTTTATGGCCAACTGAAATTCCGGGTTTGGGTCCGGGAAAATCCTGTTTTGAACGTCCCGGTCTCGACTGTAGTATTTTCATGGACTTTCCAATTCTGGAGCTGAGACTGGGTGTGAAAAGTGTTTGGTCAGCTGAAATTCCCAGTTTGGGTCCGAGAAAATGACCCAAACAGGATTTTCCCGCCCCAAGGGGTCATTTTCCCGGATCCAAACCCGGAATTTCAGTTGGCCATAAACTTTTGGAGCACAAATCCGGCTTTAGCTCCAAAATTCAGCGTCGACTGCGCCTTATCCCGCATTGCAGGTCATTTTCGGCCCCTGGGGCCAATTCCAGATGTTTAGGCCCAATTCTGAGCTCGGGATCGGATTCAGCGTCAAAAAATACATGGGAATACATATGTCACTCTCTTGTGTATGAACTTTTTTTTTGTGGGGCTGTGTTATTTGATAATGGGACGCAAACTAAGAAATATAATATAATTTTTTTGTATCCCTGAAAATCTGCACGATACTGTACATTTGATAGCATTTTAACAAAAAACAGTTATAACCTTATTTGAAACTTTTTTTTCAATATACAATAACGATAATAAGGGGTGGGTAATTTATAATGAATAACCCTATACATACCTACTATAAAAAATCAATCAAACCGAAATAACTGAACCGAACCGAAAAAAATTTGTTAGAACCGAACCGAAATTTTTTTTTGAGAACCGGAACCGAACCGAACCGTCAATTTCATTTCGGTCCGGGTCCTTGGACCCCACTACATATTTTTTATAACTAACTCAGTAAAAAGAGAAAGGGACGCTCAAAGGTTGGTGTATCATTCCGGGATTTCGGCACCGGAATTTAATGTGGAATCCTAGCTAAAGTGCTCACAAATATGTAGGGCAACGTTATACATGATGTGACGTGGAAAAAGTTTAACTGGAAAAAGTTTTCTTATGCAGAACACTTTAGTTCGTATGACAGTTACCGGAAGGTCTGGTCCGATCCTGATCAAATTCAATATGGTTCTTTACTGGAGAAAACTAACTCACCCACACAGCACAAGACGTCCATTTTATGTCCAATTCAAGTCCAAACGTCCAACATTGAATGTACGTCCATTGTACGTACAAACATGTAAGCTTATTGGACATCCCGAATTGTACATCCTATGGACGTCCACTCAACTACCATTTTAAGTCCAAACATTCATTGACGTTTGGTGTACATCCTTTGTAAGTATAAAGATGGACATACATTGGATGTTTGGAGATCGTCCATTTAACGACCGTTTCAAGTTTAAATGGCCGTGGGCTTCGAATGATCATCATTTGAACGTCCATCGGACATTAAGTCCAATCAAGTACGTCCAATGGACGTTTTGAGGATCCTTTACTCTGTGCAGCATTGAACTGTAAATGTACGTGATACGTTCATTGAATATTAGAAGGTCGACATCCATTGTATGTCCAAATATGGTCGTCCATTGAATGTCCAAAGTGGTGTCCTCAGGACATCCAGTGGACGTCCATTGAATGTATAATGTAAGTACATGTGCTGTCTGGGTAGTAGATCTTAATTCGATCGGAGCTTTCGTTATAGTTATATTCAGACATATAGACAGATATTCAGACGTTCGGACACATAAAACATTTACTTAAAACTAACATGCACGTGCATTTTCATTTTCCGTGATTCCCCGTCCATACACTTAACATTTGCTCTATAGGCCCAATTACAAAATTCAGACACAACCTGAATTTCAAGGAGTTTTAGATTTTCTTTAATTTTATTTATCACATTTTCACTACTAGATTCTTCATATTTTTTTGTTGAATATCTTCATCCTTTATATGCATTTCTTCATTTTGAAATTTAAAATCTGTATCAGTACCAAATTCATTCTCTATTTTTATTTTTTCTGTTTTAATACTGTCTTCAATTAGTCTAATAAGACTGTGAGAAATTTCATGCAAATTGACTGTACGAAAGTATGCAAAAATCCGGTATCACTTTTACCACTTGAGTCGATGCCGTCTATAAATGTCAAAATTGTGAAAAAATAATTAATTGATTTTTTGTACAATTAAATAAAAAATCCGACTTTTTAGTACATTTTTAGAAGCCTCAATAATAATAATAATAATCTCTACATTTCAGCCCGTACGGGTGAACCCCAGAAGCCAAAGGATTGTGCGGGGAAGGGACTGCTATTATTATTATTTGCCGTGGCGCTCCAGGGCGACTTACTGAGGATTGATAGCGCCATTTGGATATAGGTGTAGGAAAACCCCACCACCATTATGGGCACGGTGATAGTTTACGTATTCGAGCCGTGAAATTTTTAAATTAAAATTTCGCTGTAAGATACCAGTGACGAACCCACTTTGGCGTAACATCTAAACAGCCATAAATAAATATGACCGATGGCCAACGATCTGGTCAAAACTGATTTTAAGATTTTGACTTTTATTTTATAAATAAAATCCATAAAATCATTTTCTGAAAATTATATGTATGCATTTGTCTGTCCCGGGATTTTTTTCAGCTACTGAAATGATTTTAATTAAATGTTTAGCAAAATTGATTTGGTTTTTAGCTTATGATTTTGACTTTTCTTTACGCTTTCATCCCATACAAATCATTTGCTGAAAAATGTATGTATGTATTTGTCTGTGATCGGATTTTTTCCTGCGAATTGAAATAACCGATTTTAACCAAATTTTTAGCAAAATTTATTTGGTTCTAACTTACGATTTTGACTTATCTTTAAGTTTTCATGCACCTGAGTCCATAAAATCATTTACTGAAAATTGTACGTATGAATTTGTCTGTCTCCTGAATTTTTTCAGCGAATTGAAAAGCTGCTGGAATGATTTTAACCAAATTTATAGCAAAATTGATTTGATTCTAACTTATAATTTTGACTTTTCTTTACGCTTTCATCCCATAAAATCATTTGCTGAAAAATGTATGCATGTATATGTCTGTACCCGGATTTTTTTCAGTGGATTGAAAAAACCACTGAACCGATTTTAACCAAATTTTTAGCAAAATTGATTTGGTTCTAACTCACCATTTTGATTTTCATGTCCCTGAGTCCATAAAATCATTTGCTGAAAATCTTATGTATGCATTGGTTTGTCCCCGGATTTTTTTCAGCGAATTGAAAAACCTAAATGATTTTAACCAAATTTTTAGCACAATTAATTTATTTCTAACTTATGATTTTGACTTTTCTTTACGCTTTCATCCCATAAAATCATTTGCTGTGCCCGGATTTTTTTCAGCGAATTTAAAAAACTACTGAACCGATTTTAACCAAATTTTTAGCAAAATTAATTTGTTTCTAACTTACGATTTTGACTTTACGTTTTCATATCCCTGAGACCATAAAATCATTTACTGAAAATTATATGTATTTCCAGGATTTTTTTCAGCGAATTTAAAAACTACTGAACCGATTTTAAACAAATGTTTAGCAAAATTGATTCGGTTCTAACTTACGATTTTGACATACAGATTACAATACAAATAATTTTATTTTAAATAGTTATAGATACTTAACAGAAAAATGGACGTAGTAATCGAACTACAAAAATAATCCTGATATTTATAGACAATGAGCTGCCTAATTGTTTGTTTGCCCTCTAGTATGATGCCTTCAGTATATACTGGATTGCGTTCGAAAATATCCTCTTAAAATGATAGAATAGTGTATCTGGAGATTATATGATGTCTTAAATATGACTTGAAAAATTCGTTCCTAAATCAAGATAACAGTATGAAACACTGTAGATTTATCATGTTTTAAAAGTTTTACAAAAGCCTAATTCAACAGTTTTTATATTTTATATCAAAATATAAATGCAATTATGGTATCCGAGAGGCCAAATGTAAACAACGTGATCACAACATAGTTTACAAATACCACAATGAACGCATAGAAGCTGTACAAAGCCGGTTTCTAAAATTGCTCAGCTTGAAAAATGACTCCAATAGGCACACCACTGAGTCAGCTTTTAGTTAACCATGGATTTTCAAGCCTGACGTGATTATTATTGTTATATACTGGTGTTTAAAATAATACACAATATAATTGACTCTCTAAAGTTACTAGAGATGTTTAATATTTGTATTCCAAGAGTTGCCTCGAAAAATTCTACTATCTTTTATATAAACGCACCTCGAACAAATATTCTAGTCCATACCATGTGTCGCTTAACAAACTCTCTTAGTGCTGATATTGACATATTTTCTTTTAAATTTTTAATTTTTTTTTTTTGTAAATCTGTATGTTTATATAAATTTTCTGTCTATAATTGAGCACGTGTCTGTAGAGCAGTGTATCAATAAATAAATAATTATTACCGACCTCGTTTCTTATTTAAATTGAAGATTTAGAACCTTTTATTTTCAACAAAGTTAATAACGTCACCACTAATTAAAACTCTCCATTTCCAAAAAAAAACAAAAAACTCTCAAAGTGCGTTTCGCTAGCTATTTTGACATCATCAGGAGTCAATGGTAAGTTTAATGAACGCATATTTGAAAGTAAATCTGAAGGTCATCAAAATTGTAATATTTTAAATTTATAATACATTAAATATAAAAAAACTTTTTTTAAAACTAAATAAAATATCAAACATATTAAACGAGAAAGTGTATTGATGTCTACCAACATTTTTTTACTTTTTAATATTCTTCAAAGATTTATATGTTGATAATTTTCCAAAACCAGACAATAGGGCGATATCAAATTATTCTTCGCTTGTCCTCCCATATGATTACATTGTAGTTTCATGTTTATCATGACCATCGGTACAACTTTAAAGCAAAACCGAATTTATTAACTCTAAATTCTGTTTTTCGTACCCATCGGTGTCGGGCATAAAAATAATAAAATAAGAAGTTTAACTGAAAAAAAGATATTAACATCATCTTCTAAAATATTGTGTACTTTTGTGGATCGAAAAGGAGCCAACGAAATCAAGATTTCCTGAAGCGACGTGTATAACATATAATAATAATAAATGACTAAAATTCTTTTGTTTTTAATTGAAAGTAAAAATAATTGTATTTATAATGACCTCTACTAGTTATTACTGTTTTGGAATCACCTATCGATACTAGTCAACCTCAACGTGGCTTTAAAAGGAATCAGTTCCGATTCAATTATGGTCCTATTTTATTCTATTTATGGTAAAAACAAGAAAAGTTTGTTTTATTTGACATTTCAGGGATTCTGTTGTAAAAACATTATTATAAAATTATTTAAACCATATTTTTACTTCCTTCCTTAAGTTTAATTATTTATTGTTTGTAAAGTTTATTCTTGTTGAGATAGAAGTATTTTTCGATTAGTCTGATTAAAATTTTTTATCCTGAAAATCTCGTAACAAATATTATTCTTATAATAATAGTTTATAATACATGCTATACAAAGTGTGTACAAAAAGTAATATAACTTGCTAATATTTCGATTTCTGATAGGATTACAAAGTTTTTTCAAATAAATCAAGTTATCTGTATATAAGTTAATTCCGGGTGCACTATTTTTTCCAAAATAAATAATAATAAAAATTAATTCTAAGATTCTGTCCATATCTCAAATGTGGTCAAACTATTCAGTAGAAATAAAACCAAGTCATGTACTGCGATATAATTAAACAAGTAGTTAGGGGGCAACTAGTTTCGGCTTAAGAGCCATCATCAGGTCTAGAAACAAATTACCCGGTTTCGAAAAGGGCCAAAAAAGGGTAAAAAGTTGCAAAAAAAAGCAAAATTGATGCATAAAAAGTTAAAAAAAATAAACAATAAAAAGTTTCAAAAAATCAAAAGGGAAAAAAATTTAAAAATGATAAAGAATTGTTAAATTTGTACGAAAAAAAAAGTAAATAACAAAAAAGGAAAAAACGTAAAATAAAGCAAAAAAGGAAAAAAGTAAAAAAAATGAAAAAAGGGTAAAAAAAATCAATAGAAAGTCAAAAAAAAGCCAAATACGACAAAGTAAAGGGAATAAAGCAAAAAACGCCATAAAAAAATAAAAAAAGCAAAAAAGGGTAAAAAACCAAAAAAGTGTAAAAAAGCAAAAAAGGCAAACAGTTAAAAAAACATTGAAATAGTTAACAAAATCAAGAAAAGGAAACTCTGATCATAAGATTTGCTCATTGCGCTGCATTTAAAAAAATGTTGATATACAGGGTGTTGTTTGGAGTCTAAACCTATTTATTAATTTTTTAAGGCCGGGCCTGGAATAAGCTTTTGAATTATTATGGTAATCGACACTACATTGGACAAAAAATGTACGTACCAAATATTAGAAAAATATATAGGGTGGTTCTTAAGTTATGATTAATTAAAAAAAGGGACAAAATTATTAAATCACTCGAACTTCCTGCGATTTCTTCCATATTTCCAGATTCTTGGATTTCTTTTTCGAATCCATGAAATCCTTCTCCCCTTCTTCATTTTCATCATCGGAATTTTGTTCTCCTCCTTCTTTTCGATTTTGCTCTTTATTTTCAGTACTTTCCTCTAAATCTTGTCCCTCTTTTTCTTCTTTATTTTCTTCTTGTATCCTTTGATCTTCCCCCCCTTCAGACTCCTGTGGTCTTGTTTTTGTACCTCTTCTTAATTCCATATGAAATCCATGAAATCCTTCTCCCCCTTCTTCACTTTCATCATCGGAATTTTCTTCTCCTCCTTCTTTAAGATTTTGCTCTTTATTTTCAGTACTTTCCTCTATACCCTGTCCCTCTTTTTTTTCTTTATTTTCTTCGTGTATTCTTTGATCTTTCCCCTCTTCAGACCCCTATGGTCTTGTTTTTGTACCTCTTCTTAATTCTATATGATGAAACTTTTTTTTTTCTTTTTTTTTATTTTATTACAAAATTTTATTTAAATAAATAACGAGTTATTTTAATTCTTAGATTCTTCCAACAAATTTTTGGAAGATTATTTCGACTTTATGAAATAACAGAATATAACACCACCTATAAATATTATGTTTAAAGAAAAATAGGTCGTTTTTATAATAAAAAATTATCTTGTTGAAAATAATAAAATTATTACCACTCTGTACATGTGTTTTATTTTAATTTAATTTTTTTTTAGTGCCCCACGTTGGGTTTGACAATTCATATGTTTTGTAATTTTGGGTCCCTTTTTTTTATGGATATGGTTTATAAAATTTAACAATTTTAAATAAAAAATTTTAAAAATCGTATCTATAAAAAACTGACCTAAAATTACAAAATATATCAATAGATATACCGTGTGTTAACGTAATCTTTTCCAGAGTTCCAATGGTATAAGATTCAAACTCGGCAGGAATGTTGGATTTAAGAATTGGAATTTTTTTCAATACTTCATACTTTCCCGTCACCTCCGGTTTCATCAGTATTAGAATTGGTATAAAAAACTGTCTATATTTTTTTTACTCATCATTCATGTAAATCAGGTTGGACGAAGTGGGTCCAATAAAAATACTTCTGGAAAAATCAAATGTCTCAAAAACTATGTGATCGTACTCAGAATCAAAAAAAAGTAAAAATATACAGGGTGTTCTATTTGAAATTCCCAAGTTAGAGTCCTTTCCGGTAAAACCGGAAGTAACGGGAGAGTATGTACCTGCCATGTTTAAATCTCATATCCTTGGAATTCTAGAAACTACAACTTGTCTAAAGAATTGGGTCACACCCGGTATACTGTTAGTTGTATTGAATATAAATTATAGAAGCCCATAAACATCAGTATTAATTCGTGATGGCAAAAAAACTTTTCATACACACTTTTTATCACTTTTCTCGACTTTTCTAAGCTTCCAGAGTCAGAAAATGCGAAAAATTCCTGTCCGGATGTTAATCTGTCTGTCTGGATGCAAACACTATAATTCTCGAACAAAACATCCGATCGAGTTCCGGTTTTAATTTTACTAGTTAGTATTCTCCAGGGAAGAATCCCATTGAATTTGACCAGGATCGGGCCGGCCTTTCCGGCACCCGATGGGCCAAAGTCAAGGGTCCCTAGAATTCAAAGTTGTTTTTACGTAAATAATAAATTAGTTATAGTTCTACTGAGTGTTTAAGATCGAGCGAACCCAAAGTATAAAAATTATTACAGTATAATGTAAATTATGTTTAAATATCTAACTAAATAGTTGGCATTTGTTTCTGGACATCCCAAACTTTATTAAAAATAAATTGCGGATAAACTACAATTCGTAAAATGGCCGTTTTTTCGTCTATTTAGGCCTATTAGCAATACAAGATATCAAATTTTAAATAGGTAAAATTTTTCATGCAAGTTAAGGCATTATCAATACATCAATTACAAACATTAATGTATACTTAAAGTTTAAAATTTTGGATAGAAAATATCTTTTGATGAACATATTTTTATCCACGGTATTTTTAGATACGAGTTCAATTACTTTCAAAGCACGGAAGTGAATGATTGAATGTTTCAAAGTGGGTACCTATAATTAAAAAGTTATTTTGAAACGCAGTTGAGTTTCTGTAGAACAGCTGTTCGTTGCCAACTAAAATACTATTTTTAAATGTTTTTGGATGCTACTGTAAAGGTTAAAATAAAAAAAATTATAGCTAGACGTGAAAAAACGTCAATACAAAATATTAATATCAATATAATAAATTAATGACAATGTATTATTATTTTTAAGACGAAGTATGTTTGCTTTCACTACAAATTAAAGACAAATGATTTAACAGCTGTTTCTGATATTCATTATGTATCTTAGCTCATAATTTTTATTTATTTGTTTAAATTTAAACGATTCTAATAAGAATGAAGTCCCAATGACATAAAAACATGAAAGTTTTTATTTAAATAAATGAACCACAATGAATTTTGCGCACGGTTTGCAGTGAAGAGCAAAATTTGTTTTTTTTATATTATTATAGCTAAATACAAATAAAAATTCCTATTACCAACACAATCAACCTTTACTACAAGATCGATTATTTAAGGTTAACATACAGGAATAGACATATTATGTACGTACATAAAGGTACATACATATTGTGTACATCCTACAAATATACCTCTGATGAATATTCCGGAATATACATTTTGTGTACGTCCTACAAATATACCTCTTATCATTATTCCGGTATATACATTTTGTGTACGTTCTACGCAAATATACCTTTTATGAATATTCCGGTATATACATTTTGGGTACATCCTAGAAATATACCTCTTATGAATATTTCGGTATATACTATCAGGTATGTACTTTAGATATTCAAGAAAAATATTAACAATTTTACTTTCCCGGACCCATCAAAGGGAAAGTAAGGTGAACGAGCAAAAAAAAAAATCGAGATATCGATGGAAAAATCCATTTTGAGGTCCCCCAAGAAGATTGAGACCATTTCCAGCGTATGGTCTGTCTGTGTGTCTGTGTGTCTGTGTGTCTGTGTGTAATCTTCCACGATAACTGCCGAACCGTTTGACCAATCAAGCTGAAATTTGGTATGGAGGGTCGGAGTGTGCCTAGAATGCGACCATTAGTTTTTGGTTTAAATTGGTACAGTGAAGGGTCCTCAAGACCGACATTGGTTAAATATACATGTAACAATTTTTTGCTTTATTTAAATTTTAAGGACAAACAATACATTTTAGTGCAAAATATTGTAGCACAAAATTTTAGAGAATAAAATTACCTACAATTTTTGTCTTAAGCCTTTTCCAAAATTTCCAATAGTTGCGCCACTAGAGGGCGCGTAAAAAATGTGCATGTATGTTTTCTATAGTTTTTCTTGATTTTGAGGACAAACAATACATTTTAGTGCAAAATGTTGTGGTACAAAGTTTTAGATAATAAAATTCTCTATAACTTTTGTTTCAAACTTTTTCCAGAATTTCCAATAGTTTCGCCACTAGAGGGCGCGTAAAAAATGTGCATGTAGGTTTTCTCTAGTTTTTCTTGATTTAGAGGACAAACAATATGCTTTAGTGCAAAATTTTGAAGTACAAAGTTTTAGAGCATAAAATTCTCTATAACTTTTGTCTTAAACTTTTTCTAAAATCTCCAATAGTTGCGCCACTAGAGGGCGCGTAAAAAAATGTGCATGTATGATTTATCTAGTTTTTCTTGATTTTGAGGACAAACAATGTATTTAGTGCAAAATTTTCTTGTACAAAGTTGTAAAGCATCAAATTTTCTTTAACTTTTATGTTTAACTTTTATCGAATTCCTCATAGTTTCGCCGCTAGATGGCGAGAAAAATACACATTTAAAATTCCCTATAACTATTGTATGAAAATTTTTCCCGAATTCCCAATAGTTTTCACACATGATTTTAGGAGATCCTAATTGTAGCAGTATGATATATAACGTGCGCGTGCGCAGCTTATGTCATTACCAACAGAGAAATATTAATTCACCATCAGCTCGCTATTTTTAATGTGTTCCATAAATCAATGTAATGCTTAGTATTTTGTAATTAAAATAATAATAATAAATAACATATTCTCTACGGTCGAGCCGGGAAAGTCCTGGGGTGACACAGCCGATTTTTTTTTTATTATGCAAGTCTTTAACAGATACCTACAAAATCTGTAATTTAGCCAGGTGATTGAATAAAGAATTGGTCAGCACTGTATATTCATCGTGTTTTGATATACGGATCAATTTACACTTTTCTTTCAATCGTTCTCCCGTTACTAGATGGCGGTAGAATTCTTATTTATATAGTTGGCAATAACCTCGAGGTGGTATTTTTGTTAATTTATCTAAGAATCCAGAATCCCTGCTGACGAAGTCTGAAATGACAGAAAAGCTGCTCGGGATGGTAGAAAAAAATGCATGTCTCCTTTGTATATGTATACGATATAAATGAAAAATAAAAAATATATTTACATAGACGATATGTACCTGAAGGAACGTACATAATAAATAGAAATACAATTTTAAATGTATGTACTAAGATGATTTGATTTTTAGACATCTTAGGAGGTACATAGGACGCACTTAAGGGAATATACACATAAGTATGTGTTATGTATATACATAGTATATACTGTATATACCAGGTATATACTTAGAATGTACATCAAATGAATATATTTCGATATATGTACATGGCATATACATTTACATGTACATATGCATTACCATAGGATGTCCAAAAAAGGAAATAAGATACGTCCTATGTACGTCCAATAGATGATCACAATGATAATTAGGTATATCCCTGGTATATATATCTTCATGAAAGGTATGTTCATAGGATATACCTAGTATATCCAAATGCTATCTGGGTAAAAGCTGGATTTGAGGCCAAAATTTTGCATGTCCAGATTGATGAAGAAATTACTTATTGAAGAAACGTTCTGAGGAAGCTTGTTGACTGTGTTCAAAAGGCCTCGATTTCAGACGAAAAAAATGAAAAGTTCAGTGATTCGCATAATGGAAATTATTGTACGATTTTGGAACTGTTAGTTACATTCGATCTTTTTTTATCTAGTCATATTGAACGATTTGGAAATTAAAGATCAAGACCGTTTGCAATGAGTTTATTCACTTAATGGGTCATAAGGTAAACAGATTGAAAATGAGATAAGAAGGGCGAAATATTTTACCTTAATCATCAATTCAACACTATATATAGCACGTTTTGGAAACATACGAACCGTTTGAAATTTTTGTCAAGTTTTTGCCCTCTAATATCTACCTTAAGGCTGGGTTTTAAGCGGGAAATGATATATGTAAAATATAGTCTAAAACATGTTCATTTTACTTCGCCCAGATTAAATAAACAAAAGCAAATATATTGAAAGTTAAATTAGGATTAATTCTTTGCCATTGGCTGATTTTTAATTAAATTCTTTTATAAACAAAATCACAAATAATTCTTAAAAATCGACATACTATAGAATACCAATTTTCCTTTAGTTTGGCTTATCAAACTTGTCGATTAATAAAGTAATATGAAAGTTCTGTGCCAAGTTAAGTATAAGTTGACAAATTCATCTAAATAAAACATGGCTACTTGATAAGGAGCAAACTACTGATATTAGTTTGGATATTAACTAACATACAGCTTATATACAGAATATATTGTAATGTTATGTAGGTCCATCCTATATTAAAATAGAAAAAAGTATGAGAGTAATAGTTATAATTTGTGTTAGCGTTACATTCATTGGTGGAATTATTATAGTTATTGGGTTGTAATAGATATAGTAAGTACTGAATACAATTTTATATGGAAATAGCAAAATTAACAGTTTTAATATGGAATGATGTAAGTAATAAGGGTTTTAATATTATTGGGTAAATTGTAAATTAATATAGAGAGGGCTTAAAGCATTTCTTTTGGAAATGTCACAGTGACGGGAAAGAGAACGTTCCTTGGTATACAATAATTAAGTAGGCAAAATAAAAAATGAATAAAAGGGGAATCAATAAAAAAAATTTATAAGAGGGTTATCAGATAAAAAAAAACTTGTCATTAAAAAAGAGCCTATATACAAGAAGGGTTAAAAGAAAGAAATTTGTAAGAATCAGTAACAGAAATATTGTAAGAAGTTATAAGAAATGTTAAATGTTGAATAAAAAAAAACTAATAATAACGAAGCCAAACATTATTCTTATTTTTTTTTAATCAAAACGGTTTTGTGTGCCACCCTGTATTTCCATTATTCCTCTACTCCGTAAATTTTATAGTTTCATATTCGCTTGATGTTCTCCTTCTTATTTCTTAGCGTCATGTCCCTCTCTTCTCTTGGCATTCTTATAAAATGCCTTACACATGCTAATAACCTTCTTTTTATTTATCTATTGAGTACAATTAGTAGACTTTGTATATCTTTATATCGCCAGTGTTATCTACTGAAGATTTCTTTCTTGTCTCCCCTTTATTTTATAGGGTTTTTTTGGTGGGTTGTTTATTGCTGGTTCCACTTCCCAAGCAGTTGTTATTTACCTGGACAGTGGTCAAGTTTTTCCGGATCCAAGAAGACCTCTTTTTTTTTGACGGGATAGCTTGAACGGGACAGCTACATCACCAACAAAACCAGACCCTCTACCATAAAGGAGATAAGTTCAAAATTTTGAAAAGAAAAGAAAAAAAAAATATGAAGTTTCATTTGAGTTTAATTTCCTTAATCCCAAAAAAAAGAAAGGACGGATTTTGAAATATATCAAAGTTTTTTTGTCAATTGTTTCTAATCACATCAAAAAATCAACTGACTGGCGTCCAAAATATTTTTTTTTTTAATATTTCACTTCTGATATATTTCAAATTCTATTCGTGGAACGAACCCATAATAAAATTTGAGCTAAAAAGCAGGATAATTTTCAAGAAGCAAATAGAAAAGCAGTAGCAGTAGAAAGACTTTTGAACAGTAGCAGTAGAAAAGAGTTTTGACGAAAGGACTTTTAATTAATAAATTTAAATTTTTGTATATTTAGTTTTGAATTGAACCTAGTCCAAGTGAGAGCGAGTCTACATGAAAAAAAAATTCTGGATCTCATTGGTTTCAAAAACAATATATACAGAAAGGTATATATATATTTTTTGTTTGAAAATCTGAGTGCTGGTTTTCCCGCTTAAAGCTTTAAGCCAAAAAAATCTAACCGTCTTAACTCTCACAAAAAGAATTTGTAAAACTTTCATAACTTAATTGAATTTTATCGTAAATTGTTGGATTGTAAAAATAATATAGGAACTGACACTTCTAGAGGTCGGTAGGGGCGGCAAAATTTTAATTAAAACTGCCACTGAGACTCGTTGAGAATTGGTAAGAAGTACAGATGGTGTTATATAAGTCGTCTTTTAAAAAATAAATATAAAAGCCTTTTGTTCGAGATATATGTACTCCTGAAACGATACAAAAAACGTGAAAAAAAAATTCTAAATTAGATTATGAAGCTGGGATTTAAGTTTGAACATTAAGTCCAAGAATAAAAAAATTGCAATTATTCAAAACACAAAAATTGCGAAGAAATTCAAGAATTTGGAAAAGAGGAACGAAGAATATATTACGTGGATAAAACATGTTATGACATACACAACAGTATCAATGTATATCAAAAATGCAGCCTAAAAAGGAATTTGAATAATTTAACTTCAATGTGAAAAAAATGATAGATGGGTTGAAATGGTTTAAAATTGATTGATAAGAAACGGAAATTTAACGCTATTATACCACTTTTCATTTTATCAAAGTTGAAAGGTACCTCATCCATTTCATATAATAACTCTACACGTAACTTCTCCTTGTTTCCTGTAACGGTGATTGTACGTTTAATATAGAGGATGTACCTTCAGAATTTCAAAAATTCGACTTTTTTGTATATTTGACGTTATAAATATGTAATGAAAACATTTTTACCGAATTCGACGTATTATGTAATTTATAGCGACTCGAACACGGCCGAGCACGGTCCTTCCATGGGACTCAGAGGCAGTCGGGCTCACATCCGCTTTTTCTGAGGAAATTTTTTTACGCACAGGGTTTGCCCAGTCATTGGAAAATTTTTGGCATTGGTATTCACTGTAAGTTCTTTTATTCATTTATTTGTATATAAAATATTTAAATTCGTTTTCTCAAAAGTCTTACTCCATCAACTTTGAAGCAAGATTTTTAAAGAACTATTCAACTTATAGACTTAATTTTTTTTTGTAATTTTCAGAAAACATGTTGCTATAGCTTGACCGAGGTATTTTTATAAATAACGTTTAGTTATCTGAAAAAAATATGAAATCATAACAGATATGGATATTCTACTCGATTTTAATCGATTTTTCTAGTAATCGAAATGACATATGTACCAACATAAGTTAAATCACCGAATAAACTCCCCAGATCAGTAAATACGTCACGTATTTTAAAAAATCATCATTTTTAAACAAAGGAAGTATATTTGGGGTGTGTATATTTGGGGTGTGTGTCGATATATTAAAAATCCCAAAAATCTTACAAAAATCGTCCATTAAAATTTTTGGGTATTTTTTTGTGTGAGGTGAAGTGAATGGACAATTTCTTGCCACAAACTCTTTACTCAGATACTCAGTCAAGGTCACCTTAAGGTCACACCTTTGGAAAACGTTTTAATTTTAAACTGGATTCTTAAGTAAAAAAAAAATATCAGGCCTAAAGGTGTAACACCCCCTTAAAGTAATATAAGTGTATTTTAGATGATTCTTAGGCAGCTCCTCAAGATTCCCAATTAAAGATCTTCAAAAGCAGATACTTCAGATTTTTGCTAGTGTGGGAAGTTCAAAGAAAGTGACATTGATAATATTGCATTTATCTTTCTATTTGTTAATAATTTTATTTAAGTTTAAATTTTTTTATATTATATTATAGTCAGAACAAACATTACAAATAATTATTTTCTTCCTTGTAATCCTCGTTGGACTGTAATTTTCACACTTTAATACAGGGTGAATCACGACCGACGCCATGGAGATTTATGGCAAAATGGAATATTTTCGAAAACTTCCATTGCCGTGGTATTATGCAAGTTAATCAGGACTAAATTTTAAAAATATTATATAAATATACAGGGTGCTCCAGGAAAGTGAAATATTTTTTCAACCTACGGCCAAACGACATAAAATCGGATAAAACGGCTTACATGTCCCTATCTTAAATTTTTAATTTCTACTTAGTGGCATAAGAACAAAATGTATACAGGGTGATCAAAAGTACGCAAATTTAATGATGCTCGCAAACGCGTCCTTTATATTTCAAACTGGTACAACTGAGCACATTTTCATACAATCTAGTGCAATATTTCTAGTTATATAAACAGTATTTATTATAAACGTTTCTTAAAAGAAAATAAAATACTATACATAAATAGCGAGAAAGTGTTATGTTCGCATTAATATATCACCTAACTACATATAGATTAATTTTTTACCGTTTCATAGGGATTAGTTAATATATAATGAATAATTCTGTATAAAATTGAATTGCCAATTAAAATAGATTGTTCTTATTTAAGAAAAAGTTTTTAATCTAATAGTTTATCTACAGTGTGGTCCATATGTATGGAATAAATTCATTTTTACCATTATTATATAATTTCGGGAAAAAACATGATACAGATCCATTTTTATTTTTAATTTTCTGTAGACTTAGAAAAAAATCCCAGGTAATAAAGCACAAAGTCAGGTACGACAAAATCTAATTATAAAAATGTATAGTACTAGCAGGCAACTAGTTTCGGTCACTGACCATCATCAGGCCGATATTAAGTACTTAGAAGGGGAGAAAAAATTTATTAATCACATAGTGAAGTACCCATTAAGGGTAGAATAAGTAAAAATTAAAAATGGTGGTACTCGAAAAGAAATTATACGGAATTATTACGAAAGTAAATGAAAGTAATAAAATATAACTTAAAAAATAAAAAATAGGTTGGATAACCATGATTACCCATACAGGTTACTCCCTAGGGAGCAACCTATTTTTATTTTTTAAGTTCTATTTTATTACTTTCATTTACTTTCGTAATAATTCCGTATAATTTCTTTTCGAGTACCATCATTTTTAATTTTTACTTATTCTACCCTTAATGTGATTAATAAATTTTTTCTCTCCTTCTGAATACTTAATATTCACCTGATGATGGTCAGTGACCGAAACTAGTTGCCTGCTAGTACTATATATTTTTATAATTAAATTTTATGGTACCTGACTTTGTACTTTATTACCTGAAACTTTGGACCACATTTGAGAAATGGATAACCTTTTTGATTTAAGAAAAAAATCTTTTATACAGGGTGATCCACATGGAAGTAATTACACCATCGACATTTGTTTGAATGTAACACCCTGTATATTATGACATTTTTGTAATTATAGTAAAAATCCGATTCCGACAATATATCACACATGGGATCTAACATTTAGGATATGTCGTCATAGTATATTATAGAATAAATTTACTTATTTATTTTATTTATCCCCTAAATCAAAAATATTATCGAAAAAATCTGAAATAGGTCGATTTTTATTCTTAATTTGACAATTTATAGTATGAAAATATTACTCCCCTCTTGCACCCCCTCAAAATTATGAGAACCACCTTGAAAATTTTAAAGGAAAAAGTAGGTCGTACGGTACCTTGTTTTAAAGGGATTTTAATTCTCTGTTCAGCAATATAAAGTTTTTTTAAATTTGGTGCAATATAACAGAGAAAATAAATTTCTCCACGACCATTACTGAATGTATGAATTCTGAAATCATTTTTAATAATAGAATGTAAACATTCACACTCTAGAGTCTGAATATTTATTCTATAATACTTGCCTCTTATGCATTTTGCATGTATTTTCATTCTTTATCAAGGTAAAGAATGGATTTTCTGTAATCGAAATAAACAATATGGATTGCCCTGGATTTCAAAAGTGTCACTGTCAGATATAAAATGGCGACGGTAATAATTATTTTCAAACAAGTTTTAATTTAAACAAAATAATGAGTGAAAAATCAAGTGAAGTAGATATAGAATTTAATAATATCTGAAATTGTAAATTATGAAAAAACACCAATGCACCAGATTTTAATTTCGGTAAGTGTACCACAGCACTATAAATATTAATACAATGTAATACAAATATGTCAACAAATAACTTGTGTTCAGATTTAATTTAATTTTGATTTATACTTTTTGATCGTGGAGAAAATATAGTCTGTTACTCGGTCAGAATGAAAAAATTCGACACTCGTGGTTCCTCACACTCGCATTCGCTCGCGTTCGGAATTTTCCACTCGTTTCGAATTTTTCATTCTAACCTTGTTACAGAATCTACTATTACAACATGGAAAATTTTGATATCTCCATTACGAAGCTGGAATGAAAACAATCTCACGTAATCCCTAGATTGTATTTTTCTTAAAAATAACCAAGACGATTTTAAATCTGCAATATTGTTTGGTCTATTAAAATATACTTTTGATTTTAAAAAATCCCATAAAAAGTAATCTAGAGCGTTCAAATCAGGAGAACTAGACGGCCATTGAATTGTTCAATGTCTTCCAATCCACCTATTAGGAAAAACTTCCTTTAAATTATTTCTGACTATATCAATTTCATTTGGATGATTAACATCAGGGAAAAGTCTTTTTAATGTAGGTACTAAAAAGTTTCAAAGAGGGTTTCATAATTTTGAGGGAGTTTTCTTGATAATTCATTTATTTCCGAGGGCAAATCTTTTACATCCTCAACGTTAGACCCCAAGTGTGATATATTGTCGGAATCGGATTTTTACTAAGAGTTACAAAATGTGGATCACCCTGTATAAAACTTTTTTCCTTAGACTACAGAAAATTAAAAATAAAAATCTACCTGTTTCATGTTTTTTTCCAAAACTACATAATAATGCTAAAAATGAATTTATTCCATACATATGGACCATACAGTGTGGTCCAAATTTTTAATAATGGAAATAAAATACATTTTGTATTGTAAAAAAAGTTTTATGTAACTAGTTTCGATTTAGTAACCATCATCAGGCCTACAAATTACATACGTTCAAATAAAATATACAATAAACCATTAAGTAAAAAATTACCCTTATTAAAAGTTACGGGTCTAAAATGCATTTAAACACGTGGCGAAAACCATTGTGAAGGTCATGGAGGGGGGTTAAGTGGTACAAGAAAAAGTTACAATAAGTTTATTACTTGTATCTTTTATTTTAACGTATGTATTTTGTAGGCCTGATGATGGTTGCTAAACCGAAACTAGTTGCTTAAAACTTATTTTTTTTACGATACAAACTGTGGTACACGACTTTCTTTTATTTCAATTGTTTATAAGAGTTTTAGTTAAAAAAAAATTCAGTTTGTAAAAACTACCATTAGTTTAAGAGTTTCTAAGCATTTTAGACTATTCTCAGACTTCTAAGGCTAAATCTATTGTAATTATATTTATATAAAATAAAAGCGTATGATGATTTTTTTTTCAAAAAAAAAAAAAAAAAAAAAAAAAAAAAAAAAAAAAAAAAAAAAAAAAAAAAAAAAAAAAAAAAAAAAAATGGATGTATAGGCATTCCGTTCCGGCACGATAGAGGTCGCAATTTTTGTCCAATCGACACCAAATTTGGTACAACAATTCTTTGGGGTAGTAATTCGTTGCGTATTGCAAATGGGCATTCTACCTCTAAGGGGGTGAAAATTACAGGGGGTTGAAATCTTAAAAAACTCAGATCCCCGCCATTCTTAAAAATATTAAAAAAGACCGTTGGACTTTTTTTATTCTCTGATTATTATAAAATTAATTTATCTGAAACTTTTTTTAATCGGACCTAGAGGATGGACCTGGAGGGGGTTGAAATTTTAAAAAATTTATATGTCTGCCATTTTCAAAAATATTGAAACAGGTCACAAGACTTTTTTTATGTTATAATTATTATAAAACTAATTTGTCTGAAACTTTTTTTCATCCGACCCACAGGGATTTAACTGAAGGGGGTTGAAATTTGCGAAAAAAATTAATATCTCCGCTATTTTTAAAAATATTGAAACAGTTCATAAAACTTTTTTTGTTCTAATTATTATAAAACTAATTTGTCTGAAACTTTTTTTCATCCGACCCACGGGGATGGAACTGAAGGGGGTTGAAATTTGCAAAAAAAATTAATATCTCCGCTATTTTTAAAAATATGGAAACAGGTCATTGGA
The DNA here is from genome assembly GCA_963243735.1 of Neocrepidodera transversa. Lineage (NCBI taxonomy): Eukaryota > Metazoa > Arthropoda > Insecta > Coleoptera > Chrysomelidae > Neocrepidodera > Neocrepidodera transversa. The sequence continues at coordinate 7,524,878 of OY725346.1, read as the reverse complement.
CTTTTTTTATTTCCTAATTATTATAAAATTTATTTGTTTGAAACTTTTTTCGATCTGACCATATCGTGGAGTGGGGAGGGATGCTCAAATTTAGACAATAGAAATCTACCTCCCCTGTCGACCCTACCGACAGGAATTTTTTTAATTATAAACTAATGAACCAATAAATATTTATTTTTCAGCTAGCCGGTCACATACTTTAATTTTATTTTTGTTTAAATGAAAGATAAGCCAGATCTTAATCCTCTAGAATGATTTTATTTATAAATAATTTACTACTTCAACATCTTTAAATTAAATGTACAAAATTAGTCCAGTATTTTGTATCATTATTTGAAATTTTTAAATGTTTTTAAAATTTGTTGACCATGCATTTCTCAGAAGTTAATTAGAGTTATAAATATTAACGTGAACTGCATTTAAATTTTTGATTATTCCTCGTATACATATTTTTATTATTAAAATTAAAGGTTTAGACCAATTATTATTAAGATTTAAATTTTGTGAAAAATCGATACTAAAAAAAATTTCCATATTGTGCAAACTTTGCACCATTTAATAGTTTTTAAAACAATACAGATTTCGTACTAATAAAATAACTTTTACCCCCCTGAATTAGCTGAAATTTTAAATTCAGCCTTGCATTGGCGTACTTAAGGCAGATCAATAATTTCGTGCTGTAGCCTCATAATTATATTAAATTAATAAAACAAGGTTAAATAAAATAATAGATTGAAATATATGAAGAATGTAAATAAAAATTACGATCGGGTTTGTATTGTTCAAAAATTTAAATTTGGAACACAATTTAGCTGAACTTTCTAATTTCGCGAACATCACTAATCACAAACCGTCACTCACCGAGATTTTCGTTCTCTTTTGCCTCGTTGCATCTTCCGATGACCCTTATCACCGCCCTTCCGGCCATCCTGGTGCAAATCATCATAGCTCCAAACCTGGGATCTTGTTCGGTATCATCAGCTTCTTGGGCGATCTCTTGGGGATACTGCGAGGGGGGACGCATCCTGTTGTATTTTTTTTTTAAATAGTCCGTTCACAAACTGATAACCAACGAGCGGAAAATTGCACTTTCGGTATCACTTTTGCGTTTCATAAAATTCGAATGTTTTGTTGTTGTGCGTTGCGTCGGCTTTATATATCCTCGCGCTTACTTTGTTTATGCCTTCCCCTTACCTCTTGCGTACGATACTACGCGACGCGCCGGTGCGTCTGAGACGTCGGTGTCATAAATAAAAACAAAAAAATTTAGAATGCGGAGATTCTCTTAAAGGTTTTATTTTTATTTACGTCGAAAGTTTAGACACTGTATTAGATTGATCACTTCTAAGAAATGAGAACAATGATTCATAATTTACAGGGTTATTATTCTCAAATAATATAATGTCCCTAAACATTTGGGAAATTCTTAGGGAAAATGGAGTCAACGACCATAAAGACAGACTTAGAGGTTTAATTGTGGTATTTAAAACAGTTTAAAGCAAAAAGCGGTGTTTGTTTTGATTAGAACTAGTACCTACATGAGTTGTATATGTTCAATATTGTCAGGTCCGTATTAGAGAAAAGGCCAAAGAGGAATATTTATGGATAGCATAAAAAATGGCATAACGTTTCTCGATTTTTTTATATTTAGATTATATCAAGATCATTTTTACCTTGTGACGGAAGTGATTAACAAAAAAATTATTAATTAATTTTCATAGCGATATACCTATTGTTGATAAGAATAGATTTTGATCAATGTCAGAAGTTTAAGTATTATTTACTTCATTCGTATAATTTTTATGTTTCGACATTGAAATTATATTGCTCTCGCACGTTTTTTATGATTCCGTCCCCCAAGGGTTAAAACGGAACCCTATTGCTCTCACTCGCGTGTCCGTCCGTCCGTCCGTCCGTCTGTTACACCGGTCTAACAGCTAAACCATTGGAGTCTTCAAATTTTCGCAGTATACAGGGTGGCGAAAATTTCATTGCAATGTATTGTAATATTGGAAACCGTAAGAGATACGAAGTCGGTTAAATGGAACAAAAGTTTGTCAATTTGAAAGCTAATTGACTGGTACTCAAAGCTATCAGGAACGGCTTTCATAATAATCGATAAAAATTAAAATTGCACATTTTTTAATCCAATGCTTTTATGTTGAACAATATAAAAAACTGTATTTAACTTTTCTGTATGAGAACAAATTACTATTAATATTAGATTTTGAATCTGGCCATTCCCAGTTTTTTTTTCAAATACGGACCTGAACATTTTATGAATTCATCCACTTATAATTCAAGTTTAATTATTTGAATGAATTATTAACTAATTTGTAAAAAGGCTTTTAAATACGGTCCTGTACATTATCTGTTGTTTAAAATATAAGCAATGGGGCAAAAAATAAAAAATGAGCAAATTTGGTTTTTTTAATTATAAAAATCGTCCCTGGCATCTTTTCCATTTAACCGACTTTGTATCTTACAGTATTCGGGATCACAATATATTGCAATGAAATTTTCGCCACCCTGTATGCGTCTTGTTGACCCAAAGCCATATAAATAATAAAAAATCTTTTTAAATGTTTTCAAGGGGGCTCCCATACAGCTAAATAGGGGCGCTGAGAAAAAATTTTTGGCCTACCCCATCAAGTGAGGTATCGTTGAATAGAGCTCATTGAGTAGATAAAAGCTGTATTTTTTGTTTTAAAAAATATTGCAAAACGTAGGCATGAGAAGCCGTCAAAGTCTGCATTTTTTACAAAATTTTGTTCCGAAGTATTTTTTAACTTTCCATTGACTTATGAACTTGACATTTGGTGATAATGTTTATTGTTATATATATTTTACCAGAAAATACCAATATATTAATAAATATGATTTTTTCATTAACATTCCCTAATTTTTATGTTTCCGTACGTTTGTATTTGTGCAAATTGTGATATTCGATATTTTATTATTTTTTTCTATGCAATCGTATTAGTTTTATTAAAAAAAGCGTTTTTCATCTTATATTTTTTTTTTCTATCTTTGTCGGTTACGCTGATATTAACAAATTTGTTCGTTGCATTTCAAAATTTGTTAATATATCTAAGTATATATGCGGATTGTGATATTCATAATTTTTTTTCTTCGTCGAATACACATGCGCCAGGTTATTTTTCTTTTCACTTCTCTAAATCTTTTTACCAAGTATTTTTGACTTATTAGTTCGATTAAAATTTAAGAATCCTGCCTCTGCACAGCTCGCTTATATTCTACATTTGGTACGGAACCCTAAATGTGCGAAGTCCGACACGCACTTGATCGATTTATTCATTTTTAGATAATGAAAAAATCGATCACATGAGAATCGATTCAATTTATTATCTTATACCAACAATTGTAACCATAAGATACAAATAGTAAAAAATAAAAAAAAATTAAAGAATTGAAATAAATCCCAAAAATCGCAAAAAATCAGACGAATAAGAAAAGATTAAAAAAAAAGAAAGAAATTGAAAAAAAAAACAGAACAATAGGAAAATAGTGAAGAAAAAAACAAAAAATGGGAAAAAAATTAAAAAATCTCTCTCTATCTCTATCTCTTTCTCTTTCTAATTATAAATGATATAAAAAACATTATAAATAAGAAAAAAATCATATTGTATGAAACTAGCCAAAAAATGTGAAACTTAAATTTATTTTTTTCTACAAGCGTGCGGAAAGTTGTACTTTTCCGCACTGATTTTATAAATGATTAAAAATTAATTCTTGCTTGGTTACTATGATTACTTTCAGCCTAATGTTTTATTTATTAAGAAGCACTAAGAAAATTTTTGTTTAATGACAAAAAAATATTTTTGCTAAATTTTTTTTTTAATTTTAGGCGCTTGTAGAAAAAATATTGTTCCTAACACTTGCGTAAAGTATCTTTTCCCCACTTAATTGCATGCCCGAACGACGCGAAGCAATTGCGTGCGGAAAAGTATAACTTTCCGCACTTGTTAGGAAAATAACTATTTATTAAAAGAAGCAGCTTCTAAGTGAGGAAATAAAGCGCAAAAAAACCCAAATCTCCGTTTGGGTTCAGGGTTTTTTGGATCGCTGATTCCAAATCTGGTATCGGCGACAACCCTCCGGGTACCTGATGGACATCGACGTCATCTCCAGGAATCTCAATAAAAACTGAATTTGCAATATATTTGAGACTGTAATTAATACTTCAATACATACTTGGAATCGTTAATCTTATTTAAAGTATGCAAGGTAAAATTAGAGGGAATGATTTGTATGAATAGATGGTCCGAATATATGCAAGTGAAGTGCTATTTCAAAAACAAATCAAAATCATTTATGTCCATCCATTTCTAACCTATTTAATTCTTCAATTTATAAAAATATCATATTTCCTTGACCTGAATTTTCGATATAAGATTATCCATCTTCTCCATTCTAACTTAAAAACTCATTAATCAATCTGAGCTTAAAATACAGAATTTGTGCAGATTTAGTGTTTTTTTCACCAACTGAGCTGGGGATTGTCAAAAAGTTCAAAGAGAAATTTAATGGAGTATAGACGAAACACTTTAAAAGTATAACCTTGGAAATGTGTAACCTTCACTTGAAAGCTGGGCAAGCAGTGTAGCCAGGTGCAAAAGATACTTGCCAAATGTGGCGGCTCCTTTGAATTTTCTGGAAATGTTTGTCGACCTGCTCGACAAATCTGCAGTGTCAAATATTGGGCGATATTGGTCACTGGTGTAGCGGCCACACTTTTTGCCCATAGTGTAGCCCTAGCTTTAGGGTTAGTCAGCAATCAGCAAATAAAATCCGATCATCCTGGTACGATACGGAAGTGATATCAATGCGACCATGAATACGTTAAGAAAATAATTCTGAAGTCTCAAAAACTGTAGTATTGAAAACATACCAAACCAGAAAAACTTTTGACTTTAAAGTTTCCTAACCTATTCTATTTGACATTGTCAAATCGCCTAAATGAAAATCATCATTTGCCCTTAAGCTTAATCAAGCCATTGTAGCTTCTCTAATTCAACCAAACCTGATGTTTCAGATGTTTTTCGTAATTCTCCTCGCTCTATTCAAACCAGGCATTTAGAATTTTACAGGACTGGATCAACTTTTTCGATGGCCCCAGGCGAGAGTTACACATCGGTTAGTCTTTTGCGATCGTGTCTGGAAATCCCTCGTAGACGATATTCAGGCCGAGGTTCCGGTGCACCAGGTGTTAAGAGGGTCGTTTTCGACGTGAAATTTTGATTCCGCGCCCCAAAAAACCCCCCATACCGATTTTGGTTTCGACTTCTTCGATTGTGTGAGGAAAACCCTTTGAGACTACGTTCAGGCTCAGAATCTGGTGCACTAGGTATTCGGGGATCGTTTTCGACGTGAAATTTGGATTAAGCGCCCAAAAAACGCCCTTACAATGATTTTCGGGTTGTTTTTGGCGATCTTATCAGGAAAATTCTCGGGGATGACGTCCACGTCCAGGTTAGGGCGCACTAGGTATCCAGATTTGAATTCAGAGACCCAAAAAACCTCCGTGCGCCGAGTTTCTCTCCTTCCCCGCGTGAATATCTGGAGAGTCCCTCGGAGATGACGTTCATCGGCGTTCCTGCGCTCCAAGTAGGCTGTGGGTCAATTTGAACATCATAATCGTGATCAGCGACCTCGAAAACCTCCAAGAACTCAATTTGGGCCAGTTCTGATTCTTTTTAACAAAGTTCTTTAATCTTCCAAAAGCCGTCTCAAAAAATACAATTTTTTGAATGCATTTTTGGCTGCAGCAATGCAATTTCCGGTTTGTATAAGATAAAATGGAGGGATATTTTTTCAAAAAAATCTTGGAAGCGAATGCAAAAAACCGCATTCTGATCCCTCTTAGTCCGAAAAATTCCGAACTTTTGGCCTCTTTATAGTGCTTCATTGCCTCGACTAAATAGGAAAACTGCTTTTTTTGACAAAAAACGAATTTTACTGAGTCATTGAAAAATCTTCTAAAGTAAATACTAATGTAGAAAAAATCTCCTACCTATATCTATTACTAAAAATATAGGTAGACTTAAAAAATCAATCAGGAAAAATACAAACTTGTTAAAAACGGATTCTACAGAATGCGGAATATCTAAGTCAAAAGTGACGAAAATATGTTGTAAAAATGTGCATTAAAATTTTAATTAAAACAATATATATTTAATTTTTTTTAAATGACGAAAAAATCTCTAAAAAAATGACGTGATCTCTATGACGTCTACTTGCGTCCAAAAATCAACGTCATAAATCGCGTCATTTATTGGTAAAATGACGTCTCGGACCAAAAATGATGAAAAAACAATGTCACATTGACGACAGCTTCGTGCTTGGGATATTTCTTCGGATCTGCATCCTCTCTCTCTAATACATTGAATTCCCTATGCCTGTACTCGGAGAGGTGTAGAATATCTACTATCGCCCAATTACAATTTTTTCGCTAAAACTACCAGAGTTAGCTATAGGCACCCCTAATATGGGTAGAAAATAACATATAAAAAAAATACAGGTTGTTCAATTTAAGTTAAGTAAGCTTGATATGGTCAGTAGTATACAAATACCCTGTATATTATTCAACATTTTATTAAGTAGGGTAACTTTATTTTTATCTATATTGTGAAATTTTCCTAAAATCGATTCATCTCGAAAAAAGTATTAAAAGGAACATTTTTTATGTATAATTCGAATATGGAAAAAAATACGGGGTATTAAATTTTTTCTGGCTCACCCTGTATGTTTACAAAGGTTTTGGATTTATTAATTTACATTTTATTTATTATTAACGTGGATTTATTAATCTTTGATACACTTTCAGATTTATTTAATTAATTTTCGTTTAGATGCCAGAGAATAGTTCGTATATGTGGTGGTGAACCACCCTTATAGCTTATATACTATTGTATATATGGTATATGTAGCGGAAAAGTAAAAATAATAAATTACTTAAATTAAAATATACATGATTTACTGATAAAAGAATTAAGGTGAGTGTGTTTATAAAAGTCAAATATATTTTTACACACTATTTATTATCTCTCACAATAAATTTTATGTTGCAGATTTTAACGTACTTGTCAGTTTTATTTCAGTTTCATTGTAGGTGACTGCGCCAGTAATGGACACCAAAGAGAATATTTTATCTTTGAACAGGTATAGAAGGCTTATATTTATCAATCTGAAAACATCAAGGTATCAGAGATAAGACAATTTTATGCTTATTAAGACTAAATGCGCCAGAAAAGTTCATTTATAATAATAAAGTTGAAATTTGGTTTTTTGTGAATTTTGGTCGAATGTGTTAGTAATGGACATACTTGGGTAGGTAATGGACAGGGTTTGTTTTAGTAATGGACATTAATACAAAATATTTTATTTATTTAATTAGCACAAAAAAATCATTGGTATTTTGACATTGCATCAACAGTGAACAACCCTCTATTGTTTTTTAATTGTGGTTCATCAATTATTTGCAGGATGTCTTCATTATAATAATAGAGAATATCATCTTTTGAAGGCCATTTCCAATCAAAACCTGCTTTTTGCATTGATTTTATTTCTGCTCCTTGGCCATATTTTTTTAACACTAATCCTGTAAACAAAAGAATATTGTGAAATATTGTTAAAAATTACGGTGGGGATTAGAAAGAATGATAACCTTGCAGATGGGACACTTTCACAGAAGTAAGCTAAGGATTGACGTAAGTTTAAATACCTGTTTCATTTACCTGGGTAATATTCTCCCTGATATCGGACAATAACATGATTTCCAACGGTCACATACATGTCTTCTGGTTCACTCAAGTCAAGATCTTCATCATCATATATTAGCTCCATCTCTGATTCTGAAGAACTGTCATTTTTGATCAGAATGGATGGAGACTTTTTTTTATTCATTGATTTGGATTTCGACATTTTACCAGATTTAATTTTGGTTAAGTTTTCCTTTTTCACTATAATCTCTTCTATAGGCTCAGACTGGCATTCCATTTTCCTCTTTGATTTTGGGGCAGACTTTTCTTTTTCAAATTTTTCATAATACTCTCTATACTTCTTGCTTGAGACAACAGCTGGAAAAATTGTAAGTTTCCTTTTTGGTGTTTTTTTTCTGGCGTTTTGGGGAATATCAAACACTTTTTGAATGGAGAGGGTACCTTAAAACCTTCTGAAGCCCTCTTTTCATATCGCATAAAATTTACGTCATCTGGAGTTTGAAATAAACGGAAAGTGTGAGGCTCTGGTGAAATGTAGCTAATGTTTTCATTTTTTTCTGCCAAGCAATCAGTGTGTAAACCAGAAAATTCTTCTTCAGAATTTTCTTTTTCTGGCAGTATTGCATCAGAATTTTCTACTTCACTCTGAAGATCCTCATTTTATAGACTGGTATTTCTGTTGGCTGGAATTCCAACTGTTTTATTCTTAATTGTTGCCCAAACTTTGTAAAGATTAAGAGACTCGAAATTTCCATTCCATTCTTTTCCTTTTGAATATGTGTCTTGGAATATTTTAAGCTCATCTTGTTGTATGTTATCTTCTATTGTTGACAGTACATTTTTATTTAAATTGTGTTGTCTCTGAATTGTGTCGACATCATTTCGTACTTCGGTGTTTCTATTTGGAATACATTTTGAATAATCCACATTATTTTTCTGGAATGGATATAAACCACACTTTCTAAAACCGTTTACAATAGTTTTCTTAGTGGCATATTGGTCAAAAACACCTGATAAAATTGTACCAAATCTGGTGACTTCATTAGGAAAATTTTCAAACTTCCAAGTTCTCACCGCAGATGTCCATCCAGATTTGAGTGGTTTGAATACAGATACATCTGCTTGCTGTAAAATGTGAGTGGCATTTGGAAATAATGAAATTAATATTATCCCATTCGAATCACACAACTCACTGACATATTTGGTTAGATGGGATTTAAGACCATTTACAAAAAAATATGACTGGACGGACAATGTTCTCATTTTTTATATAAGGGATAAAATGATTTGAAATGTATTCATAAAATACTTCAGAGTTCATCCAGCCAGACTCTGATCTACCTAAGCCCCAAGCTGATGGCACCGATTCTACTATTTTTTTAGGCATCTTTTTGTAAGGAAATATTATCATAGGTGGTGCTGTTATGCCACTTGCTGAAAACGCCGCCATTACAGTGATCTATTCCTTTTCTGAACTTACCCTCTCATAAAAATCTTCTACAATTTTGGCAGGACCCAAAACCTTTCCACTAGAAGGACACATTTTGAATCCTGCCTCATCTCCATTGAAGATTCGTGTGAGGTCGTCAAGAATACTGTCCAACTTTTCTTCTTTTAAATAATTTAATATTTCGTCAAACCAGTTTTCAAGACGGTCTCGAGTTACAGCAGCACGTGCTTTACTTACGGCCTCTGTATGTCTTTGTTTAATGGATGGGTGTCTTCTAAGAAAACTTTCGAACCAGGTACGTCCAGGTAGTCCATCGTCGGTAAAATATCGAGTATTTCTTCCAGTCTCTTTAACTAATTTTTGAACAGTTACTAAAAGGTTTCTCTTATGTACGGGAAAACCCTTCCGTGCCATCGCAAGAATCCAGTTTACTAACACATTTTCTTCTACTGCAGATAACTCCGTCTGAGGTCCCATTTTTCTTTCGACAGGAACTTTACCAGAAAGTTTTCTTACAAGAGTGGAACGAGGAACACTGAACTGTTGCGCTGCCTTTTTTTTCTCATGCCATTTTGTTGAACAACTTTCATTGCCTGTTGCAAACTTTCATGAGTGTAGGAAAAAAACTTTCTAGACTCCTTTGAAGATTTTTTTGATTTCTTTGTGGGTGCCATTATATGTGCTCTTATATGGTGACTATAAAATAAGAAATAAGTTAACTTTTTTCATTAATTGTAATTTGAATGAAGTGACCATAAATGATGCATTATAGAAAATGGTATTTTAGTAGTGGTCACCCCATTACTAAATTAAAACAAACAACAAAATATTGAATCTTATTAGTGTCACTGCTTACTTACTTGCAGAGCTATATAATAAACACAAAACTTGTAAGCGAAAATGTTTTTTTCTATTTTTTACCCGCATAAACACAAATCCGCGTTTCTTTCCAGAAGTAAGGTTACAACAGCTGATTGAAATTGCTGAAATTTGATTTGACAGTTTTTTGGACAGCAACGTGAAGTTAGAGCTCTCATTGCCATCAGAGATATTGTCACTGGTGCTGCCAACAAATAACCAGACTACAAAATGAGCAATTTATGGAGGCTAATTCAAAAATTATTGAATATTTACCGACAAAAGGTGACCATTACTGGGGTAGTGTCCATTACCGGAGCAGTGTCCATTACCGGAGCAATCACCTATTGAAAATTTTACATTTTCATGAATCATTTACCTATGAGTACAAATGCTTCTTCTATTATTCCCCTGTAATCATTTATATTTTTGCTAAATTATTCGGAATCTCAAAAATAATTCCAATTCAACACAATCAACTAGTTTTTTTTTTTATTTATTTGTTTGATTCAGACGTAATAACACGCAGTGATATAAAAAATTTTCAATAATATTTTCAAATAGCCGTCACCGATCACGAGGTTTTGCGTTGATGTTTGATAATTTTCCTCGGGAAATGCGTCTGAAAATAGAAAATATACATTGGCACGCGCTTAACAAAGAAATTATTTTTGTGTATCAAGGGAAATTCCCAAAACTGAAACTGCGCATTTTGGTATAAAGGTATAAGCCGGTTAGTCGACCTCAATACAAATTTTTACAAAGAGTGTTTTGGAAAACGGCCAACATTATTCCAAGAATATTTATTTACGTCTGTACTTGGTCTAAACAGTTGAAAAGTCCAATAAAGAAACGACTATATGGAACATTTTTTTATATCTGTTAACTTTTCGAAATAAAACAACAAAACTAATCTGATTATATAAATATATTTTATTTTAATAAATAATGTATTTAAATCATTATTACAGTTAATATATAATTCTGAATATATTAGTCTACATATTCGACCAATTTGTTATGAAAACGAGAAGCTCTAATAATCAAGTAATCAGACGTATTTTTATTACCGAAATATTCTCAACAATTCTCTTAAGCAAACTTAGTTAAATAACATTTATTTTTTAATCATTGTTATCTAATTTAATGTTTTTTAAAGGACAAAAAAATTGTTATATATCTATATATAAAAAATTGTCGTGTCGCTGACTGACTGACAATCAACGCACAGCCTAAACCAGAGGTGATAGAAACGTAAAATTTTCAGGGTAGTTTCCTTTGGTAGTGTAGGGGAGCACTAAGAAAGGAATTTTGAAAATTTGCACTTTAAGGGGTTCAAAATTGGGGTTAAACAAATATTGACCCGCTCGAGTAAGTGCGTCAACCAAAAACATACGGGGTGATTCTTTTAGAGGGGAGTGGCTCTCCCCCCTGAGGGAGTGCAAATATTTTACTTTCCCGACCCACCTCCGAAAAGGGAAAGTATTGTGAACGAGATAAAGATGGAAATATCCATTTTAAGGTCACCTGTGATGATTAAGACCATTTCCAGATGGAAGTCTGTCTGTCTGTATATCTGTCACACACGTTTAATCCGATTGAACTGAAATTTGGTATATGGATTTGGGTTACCGGTCGGAAGAACCCATTAGTTTTTGTACTACATCTGTCAAACGGAAGTGTCACTATCAAAAAATGGACAGATGCAATAGTTTAGAAAAATAAAAGAAATTATAAAAAAAAGTTTATTAATATAAAGAAAATATTACAAGAATATAAAAAAATATCACAAAGAAGACAAAGAACAAATTGGTCTGTACGAAAACGGGGTGGTGCAGATTAGATTAGACGGGAAGGGGGAATAGGGGGAGATTAAAGAATATAGAAAACAAAAGAGGGGATTAACTAGGAGGTGATACAGAAAAAGAAAAGAAAGAAACTGATTAAAGGAAGACACAGGAGAGAGAAGAACCAGAAGAATTTTAAGACGCCCAAAATTATAATTTTTTTTTATAATGTTTATTATTTTTTTGAAGTAACCCAACCCAAGAGTATGAGAGTTTGCATTTAATATCAAGCAATTATAATATAAATTGGCGCCCCACGTTGGGCGCCATTTATAATGATCTGCGTATTTATCATTATAAACCAAAAATTTTGATACTTTATCTAAATTTTGATAATTTATCTAAATTTTGGGGTGGGTTCTGATCTAAATAATAAAAATCATAAAATTTAACAAACTTATGAATAGTTAATGAACAAAATTTCTTCTTGATTTTTCACAATTTCAAATTTATTTCCCATTATAATTTCAAATCTCCATATGTTTTACTGGACTAAATCCTTCATTGATTTAGCATATAATTGTATGAGGTTAATATAATACTAACTTTTTAATTATTTCTTTTTAATATAATTAAACTTGTAGTCTTTATAATACTTTTAAATCTTCGTTTGGTATAGCATTTAGCCATCTTATTAATCACATTCAAAAATTCCTTCTCATAAACTAAATATAATTGCAACATTGACAATATAGTCCAAAAATCTTATGACTTTTATTTTTTATTTATCTCGTCAAAAAACCAAAACTGTTTATTATTTTTTTTCTTTTGTTTTTTTCTTTTTTCCAACTAGATTTTTCTAAATTTATTAAATAATGATACTAAGATTTTTTTTATATGTACCACAATTGTTGTAAATTATTAATGAACTCATAAAATAAAAAAAAATAATCATCTAAACACAAACACTCTTAAAGAAATCCTAAACACATTTAAACACATCCATATGCACCTTAAACTTCTTATCATAACCTTACTTCTATTGTCATACTCACATTTGACAATAACCTTCTACCTTTCAATCAGAATATAATTATAGTGAATAATAATATCTATTATGTTATAATGCTCCAGGCAGTGGTGGCGAATTTAGGAGGGGGCTGAAGTGGCTGCAGTCCATGGCGGCAGATTCGAGGGGGCTGCAAATTTTTTTTTTCCTTTTTGTATTATTGCTTTTTTCTATCGTTGTGTTACACTGCTGTATTTTTTTGATGCATGATGCTACAAAATTATTCGTCTTAATAAGTGACAACTTAATGATTAAGTCGTAGTCATGAGAAAATCATTTGATAACGATAACTCCCAGGGGGCAGTATGGCAGGCGACGAACTTACTCTAGATCGTAGGAATGGGCCGCCGCTACGCAGCGCTCGCGGTCCCCCTATACGCAGTTGGCACTACTCTGTTTCAATCACTGTCAAAACGCCATTAGCAAGATCGCAAGGTTATGTTAATGGTGGTAGTGTTTACTGTTTTTGTTGTAGAGTAGATGAAGTGACGATTTAATGTTGTTGGTTTGTTTGATGAACGAATAACCTTGCTGTGAACAAGGAAACAAAATGAGAGGGGGAATAGCTAACGATGAAAGTTATGTAGAAAAAGAATCAGATTCGTCTCAAAATAATTTCCGACAAAGAGATGACCTAATTGGCGCTTTCCCGAGAGTTTTCGGGGTGTATTTAGATTAGGCAGTGGCTCTATCCCGGTTTACCGGAGGCTGAAGGTTGGAATGTACATATTGTTGGGGGGGGGGGAGAGTGACAATGTATAATTTTTTAATAATTTTTACCTCTCGCCCTTCAGATAAGAGAGGTATAGGAATCATGCTAAAAATTGGGTAGTGAGTTTTCAATGGATAAACACGTTTTAGGGTCCCTAGAATACGATTTTAATATTTTCGCGATGATGTCTGTGTGTGTGTGTGTTAGTGTGTGTGTGTGTGTGTGTGTGTGTGTGTGTTAGTGTGTGTGTTTGGATGGATGTTGTAGTAACGATAACTCAAAAACTACTGAATAAAAAAATTTGAAATTTTGCATACAGAATTCTGATACCCTAGATTAGATCTGATTAGATTTTGGTGTCAATCGGACAACCGGAAGTGGCAGTTGCTACTGGTGATGACGCCATTATTATACAAAACGGCAATAAAGTTTTACACATATATTTTGTATACCCTGTAGTTTATTTTCATCTCATTAAAATTTTCGAAAGTTTTGCCATTGTTGCCAGATTTACAAAAAAATAATTTTTTTTCATACTTTTTCGTGTCAACCTGTAAATTTTTGATTCAAAAATGGCGAGAGGTCATGTGCTGGCCACATCAGATTTTTTCTATTTGTGAAGTGTTTCAACTATCAAAATACGTGCATGTCACGAAGACCTAACATTATACCAAATTTCAAATTCCTACGTCATAACGTTTTTAAGAAAAACAACATTGATAGACATACAGACGGGACGGACATAAGAGTGATCTTATAACGGTTCAGGTTTTTCCTTTTGAGATACAGATCTCTACAAAGACAAAATTTTGCTTATATAGGACGCTTCATTGATAGACTTTATCCTTACAACTGTTAAGATTTGATCTGTCATGTTCACGTCTAGTTCAAAATTGAGTCTTGGGATGGGAGACGATAACCTTAAAAGACATTATTATAATTTTGAAACCTTTTTGAAAAAGTCTAAGAAAGAATTCGAATTCCGTCTTGATACAGAATTAAAAATAACTGCACGTTACGAAGATTTTAAAATTATGAAAGTATTGGGAACTGGTTCTTTCGGAAAAGTCGTATTATGTAAACATAAAGAAGACGATAATCTTTTTGCTATGAAAATAATGGAAAAAGTAAACGTCGTCAGAACGAAACAGATTAACCATACTATTTCAGAAATTCGATTTTTAGATGCTTTGAAGTTTCCATTTATTATAAGTAAGAAATTATTGTTAATACTGATAATGAAAACGTAGTAGAATTTTGTTAAGAACGAGTTGCGCTCATATTTCTACTTTGCCAGATTTTGATATAACAGAATAAAATCCAATCTACAAATGGTGAAATATGAATTTTTGGTATAACTATTTTGTTATTTACAGTTCAAATTCACAATCCATTCCATACACAACTTCAAACATATAAATTTACACATAATACCTAGAAAGTTCAAACTTGTAATAAAATACAGAATATTAACTAGGACACGTCACAGTAAAATGTCAAAACGTCTGCTCAGTTTCCATCAATTCTATCTATATTTTTTAAACCAAAGAATGTGGCATTTCGCAGTCATTCTTATTCATGCTAAAGGTACGTATTCAGTAGAATATTCGCTTCGAATAATCACACAACCAGCGATCAGTTGTTAGTCAGGACTTCAAAGGATAGTATCATTTATTACAAGGGATGAAAGGAGACAATTTCAGAAAAGGATAAGAGTGTCTGATTAAATGAAGCTAGGGCTGTCATTACCTGAAGTCCAAAATGAAAGTTTCTGACCACCAACAGTTTCATTGATCTGAAATTGTGTCATAATTTGAGATATTTGTAATTGAGTTCGGCTTGAAGAATTGGTAGCGTTAGGAGTAAAGTGTGAGTATTTTAAGTAACGTATACGACATAATTTGATTTGTTCCATCTACTCTTTTTATTCTTTTTGTCAGTACCCAAACTTCACTTCAAATATCTTTTTTTTTTAGCTATTTGTAGATTTCATACAAATATATTACTCTCCCCCTTCCTACCCAAATAGCACAACTTTATCCATAAGGCATCCATTGGACAACTGCAAAAGGAATTGGTAGTTATCCATTGGACATCCGATTCTACAAAAATGGACGTCCACCTGGCAACGCAAAACAGATATCCATTGGACATCCATGAACACCTATACCGATATCCAGTGGACATCCACTGGATATACATTGGACATCCAGTGGATATCAAATGGAAATCCATAGATAACTATACCGAGATCCATTATATGTCCACTTGGGGTTGGATATAGGGTGTTTCAGAATAAAGTACCATAAACTGGGGACATGTAATTCTTAATTATTAAAAAAGCTCAAAATTTTCCTCTAAATTCATTCTAGAATGGAAACTGTGGGTATGTAGGAAATGATTAGCTTTTTTAAATAATCAATGACATGTCTCCCAGCTAATGGTACTTTATTCTGTAACACGATAGGGTTAATATTTGACATTTAATATTCTTCTCTTTGTGTTACGAAAAAATATTTACTAACACGTCCAAACATGGACATGAAAAGGCTGTCTGATGGACAACCGATTTTGGACATCCAATGGACAACGTATGGACTACCACTTTATGTCCATGGACATAAAATGGACCAAAATCGGTTAGCCCATGGACATCGTGTGCTATTAGGGTATTCCCAAATAGCACAAAGTCGTCTAAAAAACATCTTTACAACGTCTGCTTCAGATTTTCACGATGTCTTTAAGAGATCCAATGATTAACTTTAAAACGTCTTAAAGACGTCGAATATTAACAAATCCGACATCTTTAAGATCTTTCTCTAGCGACATCTTTAAGATTCTAGTTAGGCGTCCTGAAAATCTGAAACAGACGTCGTAAAGGTGTCTTAACTATATCATTATTTTTATACATACCCCCTACCCCCTTTGTTATTTTGGCATTGAAGGAAAATAATTGTAAAACGGGGATATATTGAAGGTAACGAGATACAGGTTGATCTTTGTAAATGTGCCGAACTTTTTAAGATTTTTCACTTTTAACATAAAACTCAGAATTTAGGAACATAGAATAGGTAACCTATTTCTTATATGAATCAGAAAAATTTTGTGTTTTACAAACATTTAATAGACATTTTAAAGAGGCGCCTTATGGATATTCTTTAATAATTCCAGATATAATATGGATCTAAAAAAGATGTCTTTAAGATATTATGTGCTGTCTGGGTTGGGATCTTAAATCATCTGTGGTTCGTAGTGTTTGTATGATACAGTTTATATTCTTTACATACTTCTTTAGAGAGCGATAATTGGCCTGTCAAGTGTGTTTTGTGTGATGGCTGTGTGTTTAGTGTATGTTTATCACCTAAAGAATATACAAAAAAACAGAGATGCCTTGACTTGAGTATATGAAATTTGCCTTCGTCCTGTTTCTATCTATCCGCTTGGTCCACCCAGCGGGGTTCAGTCTAACGTCCGAGTCGAATTATGAAACGTTAATTTTTTCTGTTCCGATTTAGGAATATTTTAATTATGATGTAAAAACTAGATTTCCAAAATTCTTCAGCATTAAATGAATCTTTTGACAGTGGACTAAAGTAAATTGTTTGTAGCCCATAAATTGGCATGATGAGGACCCTAAACATAATTTGTGTAGATTTAGACTCGTTTATAGTTATTTTCCACTTTTCTGTCCAATTCTTTATGAGATTTAGGTGTTGCTGTAGGTGGTTCGATGCGGAGATTAGATTTTCATTGCTGGCAATTATTCCTGTATCATCAGGTACCAGTTATTGTATTAGGAGTTGTTGGTAGGTCTGATGTGTACAAGAGGTATAGCATTGGGGCTAAAACACTACCTTGAGGGACTCTAGATTTAACTGGGATGAAAGAGGACGTTTCACCTTTGACTCTTGTTCGAAATTGTCCAGTATTTAAATGGGAGTTAAGTAGATGGCGTTGAAGGAAAAAAATTGTAAAACGGTGATATATTGAAGGTCAAGAGAGACAGGTTGATGTCTGTAAATGTGCCTAACTTTTTAAGAATTTTCACTTTTAACATTTTTTTGTCGATTTCTTATGATTTTTTTTTATATTTTTTTCGATTTCTTTTGATTATCTTCCATTTCTTTTGATTTTTTCCAGTTTATTTTATATATTTTTCGTTATCTTTTGAATTTTTTTCCATCTCTTTCGATTTTATTTCTTTTTCCATTTTTTTTTTCGATATCTTTTGAAAATTTTCAGATTTTTATTTTCTTATTTTAAAATTTTAAAAAGTGAAAAAATAACATAAGAAGCTTATTTCCCGAACTCAGAATTTTTACCAGATTTACGGTATTTTTAATAAGTTATTCTTCAGATGGTTTATAATTATTTTTTCCCCATTTTTATATTTTTTTTTTTATTTTTAACAAATAATTTTAATTTTTTCTTATTCGTGATTGCGAAAAAAAATTTCTTACCCCCACTTTTTATCACTTTTCCCGACGTTTCCGAGCACCCTGAGTCCGATAATGCAAAAAAAATCCTGTCTGTCTTTCTGTCTGCATGTAAACAGCTAATTGGTTATCAATAAAAAATATTATTTTGCTAAGTTTAATATAATTTTTTAATACCCAAAGTTTTTTACTATACGGTAGGTCATTAAACACCCTGTATAATTAACTGTTTAGAAATTACAATAATATATCTCACCCAGTATAAACTCCCGATACGAATTATTTATAGCATTAAAATTTTATTCCAAAATGAAAATAATAATGCACTTATTATAAAGAAAATTTCACTTCCTATTACAATTAAAATGAAACTTTTCCTTGTACAAGAAAAAGTCTCCGTATAAAAACTTTCCAGATCTTCTTTGTTCTCGTCAACTCATTAAAAGTGAGTGGAAGTAGGTAATAAACTTACCGGCAGCAGCTATCATACCTTGTTATATCTTTAGTTGTAATTACCTGCAACAAAATAAAAAAAGATTATTTTATAATGAAAACAAAAAAATCATAATTTAAATATAATTAGTATCGAAATCCTACTGACTGCGCCACATAAATACGAGAAATCCGCATTTGCGCTATAATTACAATTTTATCAAAACATTGTATACAAACAATGCTCATAACACGTTATAGGATTTTATTACTCGTATAATTTTAATTGTAAACCCCCAAAAATCTTGTTAGAGGTTATAAAATACCGAAAATAAAACCCGAGGATTGGATGTTATCGTGTTGCCGATGTGGGAAGTAGCAATTTACACATTCCCTCTTAATTTATATCTCTCAGAGAATATGATATCACCTATAAAGTTCCCAAAGATATTAAATTTTGCGTCGTAAGCCGGTAACCTCCATTATAGAAAGGAATTTTGTTTTTATCGAAAAAGATGATATAGGTCAATTTTAAGACCTTCGACGAAACAAGCAAACAGTAGCGTTACATCAAATATATAATTAACATGGTTTAAAAAAATTTTCATTTCATAAATTAACAAAACCTTAAACTTTCCAATTCTCTTAGATCAGATTATTGGTCTTTTTAGACAAAATTTCATACCTGTTATCTTAAAAATATTGGGAAATAAGTAACATAAGTCTTAAAAAGAATTTTAGTCTCTTTAGCCTACATTTTTGGTGTCGTGGGCTTTGGGAACCTTGGGATTTGCGAACATATACCTAGCATTATTTTTATATTTTAATAAAGCAACAAAATATTGAATATTTATTAATGGTAATAGATAGTGAACAAATATCTGTATAAGTTTGGAATAATTACTAGGCGGTAGACGTGTTGACATCAACCATCATCAAATCGAAGGACCAACCTTAATACACAAATAAATCATTTAAGTGAACATTAATTTTTTATAATTTTTATTCACTCACTATCACTGTAAAAATAATATTCGCAATTTTAATTTATTTAAAACCTCAGAAAATAGACTGTTATAATTTTAGGATGCAGTCAAAACTCGAATTTATGAAAATAGAATAGGTAATTAATCAGAAAAATCTTCTGTTTTACAAAACATTTAATAGACATTTTGAAGACAGCTGTAAACATGCGTCTTATGGATATCCTTTAAAAGATATCTATAAGACGTCTTTTTTATGGATCTAAAAAAGATGTCCTTAAGATATTATGTGCTCTGAGGAAAAAGTTTATTCAACATTATTAAGAATTTAATTATAGTAGATATAGATAAAAATTTTAATACGTATTAGGACTTAACAAACGTTTAGTTATGACAATAAAAAGTATTAAATATTTTACTTAACACATTTAAACAAATTATTAAGAGTAATTAAACAAGTTATATAGTGACTGGTGACAAATTTTATTAGTTTTGTGTTACAAAAGTGTGGCTTAAAAATTGAATTTGAAGTACTTCTCATAGAATGGATTCTCGGGAATTTCCGAAACCACTTTAGAGGTAAGTTTTATAAATTAATCCTACGATATTTCTAATTATTTTTGGATAGAATATAGGTACCTTAAATGTGAAATAAAACGCAAAATAAGGGAGTATTCTATTTAAATCTAGGAGTTTAAAATAAATATTCTGTTTATCTAAGACAAAACTAGTTAGAGCAAATTGTAATATGATTAATTTGTAAAACTTACCTCTAACGCGGTCTAGGAAATACCAGAGCATCCATTCTATGAGAAATACTTCAAACACAAAACTAATAAAAAAAATAAAAACTTGTCACCAGTCACTATACACATAACCAAATACCGCGAATTATGGCTCGTGGCTAGCTGTATTTGCAATGTACTGTCATTTTATTATTTTGCTGTACCTAACACCCACAAGTCATCATCCAAGCCACAGCATACCTGATGTGTCCAAACCTTAAACATAAATAACTCCAAAAGCCAACCATTACCAGAATGGCATCAATTTTGTAGGTTGTAAGCAGCCACATGAGCCTGATCCAAGCATCACTTTAGCAAAATTCGTGCTAAGTCAGTCATGCGAAATAGTAAATACCTTTAGTATTCTGTCCAGAAATTCTTCTTTTTCTATTTAATACAATTACTAGTGGAAAAAAAGTGGTACGATTAGATTTCAAAACCATTAGCAGTCCGAATATAAATAAAATTAGCTGTAGTAGGAACTTAACAGGTTGACCACCAAGGGTAAAACTCAAATTACATTGAGTGCCTTGCGGGTGTTGCTATGTGAGGCCAAGTGTAGCCTTAAGCAATAAAATCATAGTTTTAGTTGTAGGCCTAAGTATCCTACAAGATGCACATATTCGAACACTATTAATTTTATTGTAATTTTTAGATATGGAGTTTTTTTTCAAGAACAATATTTATTTATTTATTGTAATGCCTTTTATAAATGGAGGTGAAATGTTTTATCACTTAAGAAGTGTGAGAAAATTCGACGAAAATTTATCAAAGTTTTATGCCGTACAAGTTATTTTGTCATTGGAGTTTTGCCATTTCATGGGTATTGTCTATAGAGATCTTAAACCCGAAAATATATTGATAGATTCTACTGGATATCTAAAAATTACTGATTTAGGATTCTGCAAGAAAATAGACAATCAAAGGACGTATACATTATGTGGTAAGATTTAAAAGATTTATCGTGAAATTTTATTTTTATCAATTATTAAGTACACTACAATTAAAATAAAGTGACACACTTTATTGATAAAACGCTAACAAGGCGACTTACTGATGATTAATGGCGCCATTTAGTTATGTGTGTAGGAAAACCCTGGAAACCTCAGCACAATCATCGATACCTTATTTTATTTTTGTATGTTTACTTTAAAATATAAAATTATTTTTTTATATAAAAATTTTTCCGGTCATGAAAAAGGTTACAAACATCCAGACCGACAGACCGATACAATTTTTATCTTTTTAGGAACCCCGGAATATTTAGCCCCAGAAATCATCCTCAGTCAGGGTTACACGTATTCAGTGGATTGGTGGTCTTTGGGGATATTAATTTATGAAATGTGTGCGGGATTTCCCCCGTTCTTTGCAAAAGACCATATGAAACTTTACGAAAAAGTTGTATCCGGAAAATTTACATGCCCTCCGCACTTTTCCAAGCAACTTAAAGAATTAGTCACCAATATTTTACAAGTTGATAGAAGTAAAAGGTAACACAATTAAATAATATTTATTTTGATTTGTACAAGAAAAGTAGAAAACAATTGTTTTTTTTTTAAATAAACATCTGATTGGTTTAAAATTTTAGATTTGGGGTAATGAAAGGGGGTTCTAGAGATATAAAATCGCATGAATGGTTTAGAAATATAGATATGGATCAGATTCTACAAAAGCGAGTAAGACCAACCTTTATTCCTCAAGTACAAGGTGTTGGAGATACAAAATATTTCGATAATTATGGTGACGTTCATTTACGTACTGGTTCATTTAATGAATATGAAGAAGAATTTAGAGATTTGGCTCTAAGGAAGTGATTTAATTTTATATTTTTTGGTTTTAATTTTACATTTTCGTGATATTTTACGATTTAAAACAGTTATAAACGTTATAAATACACTTGCTTAAATATATTTTTAAATAAAGTAGTTATTTTTAACTCATGATGGAATTGGCAACAAAGCGGGTTTTTAAATGACTTGGAATATTTTCATTTGAAGTCAAAATTTTAGAGCTTCGGTACAAATAAATCATAAAAGAATATTCGTGCACTGAAATTATGCTACTCTGTCTGTCTTTTGAAATCGTCAAAATAATATTTGAAATATTAAATTTTATTAATAGACTAGACTAACGTATATGAAGACAATACATCTCACCCAATTTTTTAAAAAATAATTGTTAGATACATTTTTTGTACTTCAAATTACACAAAATTTGGACTTCATGAATTCTATGAATCAGTAGCGCAGCCAGGAGAGGTTTAGGGGTTAAACCTCCCCCTACACCCACATATATGTTTTGTTTTCTAAAGTTTTCTGTAATATATTCTCATAATACTTCTTCAATTTTTTTGAAAACCCCCTAATAGGTAAAAAACCCTACTGGATGCGCCACTGATATGAATATCATAAAATACAGTATTTTAAACTAAATTATTGATTTAAAAATTACTTAGTTTTTTACTTTTTAGTAAATCAGGCAATGGTGACAAAATTTTTAATCATACAAATAGAAAATATAAAATTGGGTGAAATAGTTTTTTCTAAAATAAAAAAAAAAAACTTAAAATCGCCGACGAAACCTTATTATTATATTTTTTCATATATCAAAAAATTAGCGAAATAACTTAATAATCGTAAAAAGATTTGTACAAAATTGTATCGCCATTAGTAAGTATCGTTTTCCCTAACCCTGAATATTGTAACGAGGCCGACCCTGTGTCTAATGGAATGTATACAGAATTTTGGTGACTCGCGAATAGCGCACGAGAAATCCATAGACTATTCTGGAAAGAAAACTCAAGAAAACGCAAAGAAAACTGTAAAAAAGGATTGGGTGAAAAAGTGGGAAAAAGAAGTGGAAAAAAGTGGGCAAAAAAGTGGGAAAAAAGCAGGGTTGATTAGGTTAGGGAAAAAAGTGGGGAGCAAAAAAAATTTTAAAAGTAAGTAAAGAAAACACTAAAAACAAGTAGGAAACACGGGTGGGAAAAACATGCATGGGAAAAAACATTTAAAACATAAAAAAGTATGGGTAAACATGTATCTTAGGGTAAGTCAGCTTAGGGAATGTCTGGTTAGAGTTGATTGAAGGAAAAAAGATGGAAGAAAAAGTTTTAAACATAAAGAAAACAATAAAAAATGAGAAAAGAACTTAGTCTAATAAGGGTAGGGTAGGGGAAAAAAGTGGGGAGCAAAAAGTTTTAAATATAAAGATAACAGTAAAAAAATAGTTTAGGATATAGGTTGGGGGAAAAACTGGAAAGAAAAAAAAAGTGGAAGAAATAAGTTTTGAAACATAATGAAAACAGTAAAAAAGTAATAAAACAAATAGTCGGGTAATAAAGTGAGAAAATAGTTGGAAAAAAAGTTGAAACAAAGAAAACAGTAAACAAAAGAAGGGAAAAAAAGGCGAAGAAAGGGAAAAAAAGGCGAAGAAAGGGAAAAAAGGGCAAAAATCTCACACTATTCACTGCGTGTCGAGTGGACGAACAAGTATCAGTTAACCTCTTGAAACGAGCTTCAGAAAAGCCCTTACATATTTTTTTTTATGACTTCGCTCTATCTTTCCTTCTTCGTTTTCCTTTCTTTAACAAGAAGAGGTAGGTTGCGGGAAAGAAAGTGGGGAAAAAATTGAAAAAAAAGTTTCAGGTATAAAGAAAACAGTAAATAAGTAGGAGAAAAAATAGAGTGGTTCAAAAGTGAGAAAAAAAGGAGGAAAAAGAAAGTTGAAAAATGAAAGTTTGAAAGAAATAAATAGGGAAAAATTAGAAAAAAAAAGTTGAAAACACAGTTTCAAACAGTAAAAAAGTAGAGAAAAGGGAATTGAGGAAAACGGTGGAAAGGTATAAAGGAAACAGTAAATAAGTAGAAGAAAAAATAGAGTGGTTCAAAAGTGAGAAAAAAAGGAGGAAAAAGAAAGTTGAAAAATGAAGGTTTGAAAGAAATAAATTAGGAAAAATTAGAAAAAAAAAGTTGAAAACACAGTTCCAAACAGTAAAAAAGTAGGGAAAAGGGAATTGAGGAAAACGGTGGAAAAGTATAAAGAAAACAGTAAATAAGTAGGAGAAAAAATAGAGTGGTTCAAAAGTGAGAAAAAAAGGAGGAAAAAGAAAGCTGAAAAATGAAAGTTTGAAAGAAACAAATTAGGAAAAATTAGAAAAAAAAAAGTTGAAAACACAGTTTCAAACAGTAAAAAAGTAGGGAAAATGGAATTGAGGAAAACGGTGAAAAAGTATAAAGAAAACAGTAAATAAGTAGGAGAAAAAATAGAGTGGTTCAAAAGTGAGAAAAAAAGGAGGAAAAAGAAAGCTGAAAAATGAAAGTTTGAAAGAAACAAATTAGGAAAAATTAGAAAAAAAAAAGTTGAAAACACAGTTTCAAACAGTAAAAAAGTAGGGAAAATGGAATTGAGGAAAACGGTGAAAAGGTATAAAGAAAACAGTAAATAAGTAGGAGAAAAAATTGAGTGGCTCAAAAGTGAGAAAAAAATGAGGAAAAAGATGGTTAAAAAGTGAAAGTTTGAAAGAAATAAATTACTAAAAATTAGAAAAAAAAGTTGAAAACACAGTTTCAAACAGTAAAAAAGTAGGGAAAATGGAATTGAGGAAAACTTTGGAAAAGTATAAAGAAAACAGTAAATAAGTAGGAGAAAAAATAGAGTGGTTCAAAAGTGAGAAAAAAAGGAGAAAAAAGAAAGCTGAAAAATGAAAGTTTGAAAGAAATAAATTAGGAAAAATTAGAAAAAAAAAAGTTGAAAACACACTTTCAAACAGTAAGAAAGTAGGGAAAATGGAATTGAGGAAAACTTTGGAAAAGTATAAAGAAAACAGTAAATAAGTAGGAGAAAAAATAGAGTGGTTCAAAAGTGAGAAAAAAAGGAGGAAAAAGAAAGCTGAAAAATGAAAGTTTGAAAGAAATAAATTAGGAAAAATTAGAAAAAAAAAAGTTGAAAAAACAGTTTCAAACAGTAAAAAAGTAGGGAAAAGAGAATTGAGGAAAACGGTGGAAAGGTATAAAGAAAACAGTAAATAAGTAGGAGGAAAAATAAAGTGGTTCAAAAAAGAGAAAAAAAGGAGGAAAAAGAAAGTTAAAAAGTGAAAGTTTGAAAGAAATAAATTAGGAAAAATTAGAAAAAAAAAGTTGAAAACAGTTTCAAACAGTAAACAAGTAGGGAAAAGGGAATTGGCGAAAACGGTGGAAAAAAGTAGCAAAAAAAATTAGTCTCAGTTTAGGGTAGCTTAGATTAGGGGAAGAATGTTTCAAACATAACAGAAAACAGTAAAAACGTAAGGGGAAACACATAGTTTCAGCTTAGGGTAAGTCAATCGAGGTTCAGGAAAGCACTTTCACCTATTTTTTTATGATTTCAATCCAACTATCTTCCCTTCTTCGGTCCCCCTTATTTAACAATAAGAGTTAGGATAGGTTGCGGGAAAGAAAGTGGGAAAAAAAATTAAAAAAAAGTTTCAGGTATAAAGAAAACAGTAAAAAAGTAGAAGAAAAAATAGAGTGGTTAAAAAAGTGAGAAAAAAAGTAAGAAAAAGAAAAAATGAAAGTTTGAAAGAAATAAATTAGGAAAAATTAGAAAAAAGTTTCAAACAGTAAAAAGTAGGAAAATAATAATTGGGAAATAAAAGTAGTAAAAAAACTTGGTCTCAGTTTAGGGTAGCTTAGATTAGTGGAAAAAGAAACCAGTATAAACGTAGGGAGAAAAACATAGGGTAAGTCCCCCATAAACCCGACGTGCTTAAATGTCTAAATAATATCTTCAGTGGTGGGATGCAGGAAAATTTACATTAAAATCAATTGCCTCATATCATTTCTTTTCTTTTGAACGTATTTGCACTCTTATTTTATATTTATTTGATACAGTTCTCAATTTATTTTAGTGTGTGACGTTCCAACCCCAAGAAGGAAAAAGGAAGAATTTCCTGATTCTGATTTGTTTAATTCTCTTCCATTCTAGATATCCGATTCACTTCATATTTGGTATACAGATACTTCAGGTCAAAAAAATCTATGAGATTGATTACGGGGTTATAAAATCACATGCATTTTAAATGGCAAATGTTTTTTGTTATCGTTTCTCACACTACTTTCTACAGAAAAGTTTATCTCAGATTTTACATATTCTAGTTAATAGAAAAAATATTCATTAACAGTGGTCATTTATAAACGATTTTTTGTATACATCAAATGTACAGTTGGCGGAAAAATTATTATTTTTGACCATTACAAATACTACTTCAAATTTAATATAAAGCCCAGCAGTCTATTGCGTCACTTGCTAAAAACTAACCAAGATTGATATATGATTTCAGAAACAGCGATTAATAAAAAGTAAAACTTTAAAACAAGAATCCAAAAAATCTAACACGGAAGTAACGAAAATGCTTAAAGATTCTAAAATATATATTCGACCTTGTTTAGATCCAGAAATAACAGCAAACCGCAATGGAAAGCAAGACCCAACTGCGTGTTGAAAATTTTAAAGTTCGTTTCTATTTATTTTTATAAGGATAATAAATTAGGCCTGGATATCGTACTCATAATAAACTAGGTATATTGGGAATCAGTTGGAAAATGCGTATTTACCAATAAATTTAGTCACAAAAAAATAAGACGAAGAACGGAAATATACAAAATGTTTAACTCAAATTCTAGTCTAAGGCTATTATTTAATTGCCACTGAAAATTGTTAAACAAGATAGAAAATTGTATCCCTCGTAATAGAATAATTTGACGCACTTACTGGTACCTATATTCGCCAGCATTACTACAAAATATAAAACACTAACTAGACTTATTTCACCTCGATATCGATGTATTAATAATACATTCAAGCAGTGCGGTAAATGTTCTGATTATTCCCTCACAACTGTACTGCACTGTAAAAATATATATGATTAGTTCACAAGGATTATATCATGAGGATATGACGTCTTTCGGAAAAGATGTCCAGTATAATACGTGAATTATATATAATCAACGTGAATGTTTTATTACACTTTGTTATCCACATACTTGATTCCTTCTTTTGCTTTGATTATTCCTCTTCAACTTCTTCCAGATTTATATCTGTCATTTCATAGAATTTTGCAATGTATCGAGTCATCAGTACAATCTGCATAAAACAACCTAACGTATTTTAAAATCTACTGATTACCTAAATTTCGGTACTTATTTCATTTAGAAAAACTTAGTTAGGTACAAATTCTCTTCCGAAAACGCAGTGGTTTTTCTCGATACGATCAAGAGAGCTATGATAATGTTTCTCCAAGCTTAAATTTGAAGAAAAAAGTCGCGGCATCAAAGGATGACTATATGCGTACTTCGGCTCCATACTTTAAAATTGTTCATCAATTCGGCCAATTTTATCTTGTAACTGATTTGTATTTCTCTAATGATAACAATGGTATAGAGAAGTTCTCCAAACTAAGATACTGATTTATGTCGTTTTTTTTCTAATTAAAAAGTCATTTTCAAAACTATTTCAACCATTCAGCAATTTTAATGTATCAGCGGCACGTCTAGCATAAAATATGAATGCACTCCAGAATCAGATTACATAGATATTTTAAATGTTTCCATAATCCTTTTTTATTTGATCTATGGAGTGTATAGTTTGGTCAATGCGTAACAGCACATGTTGCCTGCCCGTTTCACATCTCATAATAACCTTTGATCTATGTCAGAAGGACTTTGTAAAGCAGTGCGTTCAGTCTTCAGTCTGACCAAGTCCCATTGATTATTATCAGAATCAAGTTCAGCACCGGAGAGAGCATTAGTACCTAGTAGTAAAATCAAAGTGAATGTTATTATAGCACTGTGTTAACAATAAGACATAGTTTGGTGCTTCTTAGCACTGAACTAAAAAGTAGAATTTAATTTTTTAGTCTTTTATTTTAGACAATAATGGCAAAGAATACGAAGAAAAACAAGATGGAAGAAAGAGAACAAGAAAACTACCCGATACAGAAGGCGAAAAATAATAAAACGAGAGTATGCTGAGTATATTCGAAAAATTGGAATCAGCAAGGAGAACAGCAACTATCGAATGAGATGACAAAATCAAAAAAACTTAAAAAGGAGGGAAAATGTGGTAGAACTAAACGTAGCCTAAATGAAATGGTTAAACTAAGAGCTGAAAATGATAGCCGTCTATACAAAAAAAGGACAAGAACAACCAAGTCAACGCGCTGAAAAAGGACACCGAAAACGATACGAGGTACATTTTCCAGCGAAGACGAAAATTGCGATGATACTGAACGCGCTACATCTAGTTCGTGCTGTACTACAGAAAAAAACGACGAAACCCGAAAAGAGCACGAGGAAACAGCCAAGAAGACGATGTCACAAATAAACATAGGACAAATAATGAACCTCTAATTCCAATAAATGCAACAATAGTTGCTAGTGCTTTCATGCAACAGCTTGATGCGTAGCAAGGAAGCAAATGACTTACATACAAGATAAAATATCCAGGGTCACCGATATGGGGTAACGGGGGGATTCTCCCCGGGTCCGTAGTCCGTAGAGAAAAACATGATTTTTTTAATGATAAACGAATTTGACATACTGGGTACGTCCATCTCTGGAAGTTACTTACTTTTGATTGATTTAACATATGAAACAATTTTTTTTTGTTTTGTTCTTTTGTTCGTTATTTATATAATCTGATTTATCTCGTCATTTGTATAATATTAAAATCTACTTTCGACACATTTTTTTTTCATTTATACTGTACAAACAAGAGAAATTCAAGTATATGTAAATGTCCCTTCTAATATATATTTAATGTATGCCATTTTTTAATATTTTGGAAATGGCTGCTACCCCTTTTGACTCATTTAGACCCCTCGTAAGTAAATAATAAAATGAGACTTATTTCTACTATATCAAGCTAGTTGCATATTAATTTTTAGGGTGATATAACTTTTGCCCTTCTGTATTAAATATGATTTGTTAATATTTTGTAAATGGCTGCTACCCCTTTTAGATCCCTTGTAAATAAATGAGATTAGTCTCATTTTGTTTCTACTATATCTAGCTAGTTGTATATTAATTTTTAAGGTCATAACTTTTTCCCTTTTATAACAAATATGTTTTCCTGGTATTAATGGCTGCTATAATAAAATATCTCATTTTTTAAAACAGTAATAGTAGAGTAAATAACTCTCATTTTGAAGTTTATGTGGTTAATAATTTTTTAATATCTAATCTTTTGATTTATAAAATTTAAACGCAGTTAAATAATTTTGATTTGAATCCGCTACTGATCGTTCGGGCGTCTTCAGTAAATCAGCCGCTAGCTTTTGGCTGCTAAGTTCACACCGGTTAAAAAGACAAGGAACCTACTATACATTGCCCTGAGGACGACTTTATAAAAGTCGAAACGTCGGCATTAAATCTATAGTAATTTCAGTCATTTTTACCTTTTCCCAACCAACTCTCATAACTAAATCTAGTTCTGACAATGAACAGATTGCGCTCAATCGTACATCCCCAGTTTTCGGTCCTCAATTACTTAGACTGTACGTTTTGATTACATACTCAAAACGTCCTGTTTTAGGTACCTGAGGACTCAAAACGGACGTACTGGGGATACAAGGGCGTCGATAAGGGGGGTAATGGGGTAGTTACCCACCAAGTTGTTATTCTATAATCTGCTATTGTGCTGTGTATCTGTATTGAAAGTCTTCTGCGTATTTATTTAGATAATACCTAAATCTAATAGGTATAATAAGGAAATAAAAAATAAAAGTAGTAAAGTCGATAAGAGGTAAGAAAATTTCCGTTAAATGTCACAACTCATATTAGTAGATAGGTATTTCTTGTCAAACTAACAGTTTACCATGTTACAGATATGAGTAAACGCCAAAAAACCTTGGATACATTCTTTAAAAATATGAATAAAAAAGCCAAAGTTATTTCGAAGGAAAGCAACACCAACCCCTGAGGATATTAGGTGTCATATTGCAGAGGCAGATTTAGCTACGTCGATTTTAGCAGAGTTGCAAGATTCACCAGTCGATACCGCTGGTTCTGCATTAGGTGAAATTAATATAGCAAGTTATGTGAATAGGGGTAATATTACGAATTTTGACACAGTATATTAAAAAATACTTTTGTTCCCGGAAGGGAATTTAAATTTCACGATACGATATTTTAATGAAAAACTCAATATCAGAGAGGATTTCATGGGATTTCTAGATTGTCACGTAGAAAATTATAATGATTTTACGAAGGAACCGGTTCTTACCGGTAAAATATTAGGAAGCACGGTATTGTCTTATATTAATAAATTGGGTTTGTCCTATGACAATTGCGTGAGTATTAGTACTGATACCTGCAGTGTCTGTTATCAGAGCAAAAAGGAGCTGTATCGGAATTACAGAAATCGCTAAAAAATGCAGTTCCTTGTCCTTGTTACAATACAATCATTGCCTGAATTTGTCGATTTCCAAAACAAGTGATGTTCAAGATGTCAGAAATTCTGTTGGAGTAATAAGAGATACGATAAATTTTTTCAGGAGGTCTCCTAAAAGAGGTAAAGTTCTGGAAATGGTGAATAATAAAGAATGGATTAGCGTATGCGAAACCGCTGGGGCAGAGCGCCATGATGCCATACTAAGATTCAAGGTATATATTTTGAAAGTTTGGAATTAATTTTGCTGTGGAAAGACAAGAGAGTTCTTCAAAGGCGCTTTTATTAATTGATTCTCTTACCACTACAAAATTTATATTGTCTCTTTACTGTTTGTTTTACTTCTTAAGCCTAACGTGTAACTTGAGTAATATTTTACAAAATAAATCTATCGACAAACGCAAAGCACAAACTTGTTAAACGACATAATTTTTTTTATTGAATAAAAAAAGGAGTAATGTCCAAATCTGTTTTAATGAAATATTTAGGGAGGTAGAACTACTTTATGAAAAATTGAATATAAACTTAGTAAAACCTCGAATTGTTAAAAGACAAATAAATCGAGTAAACATACTCCAGCTGACTCAGTTGAAGATTATTTCAGAAGAAGAATTTTTATTCCTCTGTTGGATAATGTACTGGCAGATCTCCGTTTTCGATTTAGTAATGATGTGTATAAAATTTTTGATATAAATTCTTTAATTCCATCTACAATTAGAATTAATAAAGAAGCGACTGATTTTGACTCCTGCTTCAAGCAAAATTTATCAGAATTTGTATCAAAATTCACAAATGATAACATCAGTAATATTATTTTAAGTTTTCTTGATACGGAGCTTGAGCTATTGCGTGGAAAAAGTGTAACGATGAATCTGGTCTGATACAGCAATATCCTCATTGAAATTTTGTGATAAATCTATTTATTCAAATGTGTACTTAGCTCTTTATTTAGTATCGGTCATGCTTGTCAGTGTGGCAAGTTCAGAAAGAAGTTTTTCTACACTGAAAAGATTGAAGACTTGGCTTAGGTCTACAATTGGCTAGGAGATTGCTCGGTCTGGCATTGTTATAAACATACGCGGGGATATTGAAATGAATGTAGATTCCGTGTTGGACAGATTTGCAAATATGAAAAAGACATTTAGATTTAATAATATAGATTATATGTGTTTAAAATGTGATATTTTAAAAAAGTTCCAAAGAATGAAAAGAATGTTTTTTTAAGTTATTATTCTGTAAATGTAAAAATATTTTAGTGTTCTGGTATAACTTTTCTTTTCGTGATGCTTACATATTTTTTTATTTTTTATGTTAAAGAAATACCTACACTGTTTCCTTATAAGCTTTTTTTAATTTATTTATTTATATTACATTTTTTATTCGAAATAGATATTTACTTTTCGGTTACACCCCCCAAGAAAAAAAGTTATCGACGCCCTTGTGCTATACGAATCCGCGGCAGTTGGACGTCCCCAATATGTACCTAGGGCGTCGACCGTACCTAATTTGGACATCCCCAGTACATACGGCAAGTCTTGGTTGAACGTTCTCCGTACGTTTTGGGGATATACTTGTGCTATATGGGTAAAGACAACACCTAATGGGGGGATCGATATCCCATAAAAACTTGAAAATAGGAAAGCCACCCTATATAGAGGCTAACCGAAGTAACTCAAATAAATCTTCCAATATTCTATTTTATTTTGCCAACAAAAATGGTAAATCGATTATTTTTGGTGAATTTATTATCATCCAATTATTTTTGTTAGTAAAATTTTACAGTACCAAATTAGTTCATTTTCATATCCTTTTGTCTAAATTTTCATATCAAGCGATTTATTTAATCCCATTCCGTTCTCGTCCTTAATTTAATTAATATTTATAATTTTATCTTTTATTCCTGGTTGGTTGGAAAAAACACTCAATTAAACAAGATTTATTAAAAAAAAATACTTATACTACCTTTATTAAATTTTTATACTGCCTTTAAATACTTTTATTCACAAACTAATAATTAAGATATAAAAAATTACACATTACAAACACAAATTCACTCTTAATGTTACTTAATTCTCTTCTTCTATTTCTTCAGATGGTTTCTCTATCTTCTCAGTCTTCCTAGGTCTACCACGTTTGCGCTTAATCTTCTCTCCCTTTTTAGAACTATCCTTTTCATCATCTGAATCTGTAGCAGCTTCAATTTTTTCTCTTGCACTAGTAAATACTTGTTGGATAACTATACTATCTTCGTGAATAATGGAAGCTTCTTCGTTATATTGTTGGGCATTTTGACATAACAATGTGAAGTCTCGTTCCAAATCCATGAAACTAGAATACTAGAAAACAAAATTTTATTAATACTATATAAATATTTTAACTTCTTACTTTTGCTTCCTCGATATAATTTAAAATCCTAACTATATCAATTGGTCTCTTGATCAAAGTGTAATAAGCGGGTAACTCTTTTTTTGAAGGAAGTTTCATAAATGGATCACTAAGTTGTCTGCCATCTCTAAAAATCGAAAAATTAAAATACCTTAAATATATATAATAAAATATCGTACCTGTCTTTATAATTAATTACAACATCAATAAGTTTCTTCATTTTCTTTTTCAATTTCTTTTCCTCGTGATTTATTTGCAGTTTTCGTTTTTTTGAAGTACCTGCTTCGTCTTCAGAATCATCGCGCTTACGTTTTTTTCTTCCCCTCTTCTTTTTCACTTCAAGATCTCCTTCTTCTTCATTGTCATAATCGCCATCTTCGTCGATAGCCTGAAATATATTTTTTTAGATTTTATAAAATTTCTTGCGAAATAACTATACCTTTAGCCATTCTTTTTCGGTTAAACTATCCGCATAATCCACTTCTTTTCTTTGTCTCTTTGTTAACTTAGATTCTGGATCATCAAAACTCCAAGAATCAACTTCATCGCCTTGTTTTAATAACCACTCGGGCAATTCGTCTTCTTGGATCAATCGCATCTTCCTGTTAACCAACTTATCCTCTTCCTCTTTTCTTTCACTATCCATTTTCTGGAAAAGTTGAAATTCTTCTTCAGTTCTAGCCAGCATTTGATTGACAGTCTCGTCGTCTGGTACTTCATTTTCTTCTTCTTCATCACTTCCGTCATGATGTAAAATACTTTGTAAGAATTGGTGTCTTTCAGATCCTGTAGATTTTTGATCAAACATACCAGCTTGTATAACTTTTTCATCCATGATTAACTTATATTTTGCTGCTGCTAATATACGTTCTTCAACTGAGTTTACTGTCATTAGACGGAGGACTCTTACTTCGTTTTGTTGTCCAATACGATGGGCACGATCTTGAGCTTGTAAGTCCTTAAATAAAAATTGTTGATGTAGAAACGAAAATAATAAATGTAAAGTAAAAGTGATACCTGATGAGGATTCCAATCAGAATCGAAAATAATAACAGTATCGGCACTCTGCAAATTCAAACCTAGACCACCAGCTCTGGTCGATAATAAAAATAAGAAAAATTCGCTATTTTTGGCATTAAATCTTTTAAGTAGATCAGCTCTGTCTTCGGATTTAACCATTCCATCAAGACGTAGATATTTATATCCTCTCCAAATAAAATAATCTTCCATTATGTTCATTAGAGTTGTCATTTGACAAAAGAGAAGCACTCGATGGTTTGTAACTTTTAATTTCGGCAATACTCTTTCTAAGAGCTCGAATTTTCCGGATGCTCTGGAAAAATATGTGAAATGCTTAAATTTCTACAGCTTAAAAGTAAAAATGGCAGAAAAACTAAGGTAAATAGATAAATGTAGGAAAAAATGGTAAAAAAATAAAACAGGAAAAAATAAAGTGAAATAGAGAAAATAAACCAAAATATATACGGAAAAAATAATGAAAACAGGGAAAAAAAATATGGAAAAATGAGGAAAAGAGTGAAACACGGAATACATTAGGAAAAAATAATGAAAAATAGGAAAAAATTGGGAAAAATAAAGAAAACTGAAAAATTGAAAAAATTGGGGAAAAGGGAAAATAAGCAAAAATAGGGAAACATAGGGAAATATAGGGGAAAAATTGGGAAATATAGGAAAAAATATTGAAAACAGTGAAATGTCGTCGATACAAATACTGGCAAATGGGGAAAAATAATGATAAATGGGGAAAAATAGAAATAAAATATGGAACAATATGGAAATATAGTGAAAAATAAAGAAAAAACAGTCGAAAAACAGAGAAAAAATAGGAAACAAAGGCTGAAAAATAGGAACATAGAATAAATTAGGAAAAAATAATGAAAAGTAGGAAAAAATTGGGAAAAATAGAGAAAATAAAGAAAACAGTGGAAAAAATCAATTGGAGAAATTGGGAAAAATAGCAAAAATAGAGAAACATAGGGGAAAAATTGGGAAATATAGGAAAAAAATAAGAAAAATAGTGAAAAGTTTATACAAATAGTGACAAATGGGGAAAAGATAGGACAAAATAGGAAAAATAATTAAAAATAGGGATAAATAAGAAAAAAATATGGAAAAATGCGGAAAAATAAAGAAAAAAATAATGAAAAACAGAGAAAAAAATGGAAAAAAAACGGAGAAAAGAATGGAACATGGAATAAATTATTAAAAAATAATGAACAAATAGGAAAAAAATGGGAAAAATAGAAAAAATAAAGAAAACAGTAAAAAAATGGGAATTGGAAAAAAATTCGTAAAAATACAAAAAATAGGAGAAATAGAGAAAATATAGGGAAAATAGTGAAAGGTCGATACAAATAAGGACAAATGGGCAAAAATAGGGCAAAATAGAAAAAAATAATGACAAATAGGAAAAAATGAACAAAAGAGGCAAAAACAAAGAAAATGGAGAAATATAGAAAAAACAGGGACAACTTGGAAATAACAGAAAAAAGCAGGAAAAAATAGGAAACAGTAGGGACAAATGGGGAAAAATAGGAAAAAATTATGTATGAGTTATAGAAGTTAATTTATTATTGTTATTAGTATAAAGAAGTTTGTATTATAAAATTATATTCGAAACTTTTTATAGTTGAATATGATTTAATTTAAAATAATTCTGGTATAATAACCAAATTTTGATATTGAGGGAAGATTTATGAAATGTTAATAGAAATAAAATTTGTTTTATAATTAGAAAATTATTTAAAAATCATTCCGTATAAAAAAATTTTGGGAAAAGTTTTTAGAATCAAGTAAGAGTTAAAAAAAAAGAGGAGTGAGATTGATTAGATACAGAAAGTCATAATAATTTAGATTTTTGAGAAATGATGGAATTTTGAATGTAAAAAGAACCAAAAGGCTGAATTTATATGAATTTATATAAATTTATATTCCAATGGAAAAATAAAACAACTTTTACAAGTTAAAAATTTTTTTATTTAAAAGATAATGGTTATAAAGAATATATGAAGAAGAGGAACAGCAATTAAGAAAAAAAAATTAAGAAGTTAGAAGAGGTAGGAGTATTGCTAAAAATGGTCAACAAAGTTTAGATAAGAGGAAGAAGAGGAAATTAAGAAAACACATAAAATTTATTAAGTATTTATAATTTTTGTAAAATTTTATGATTTTTTTTTATTTAGATCTGAAACCACTCCTAAAGTATCAAAAGTTTAAATTAATGATTATACTGCAGATCATTATAATATATTAAAACCCCTATTAGAGTTGAAAAAATAACTTTTTTTTTAGATTATAGGGGCCCAAAAGTTTCATTAATTTGAGTTTTTAAATTATAAGCTACAAGGGGTTCTCTTATATGGTTTTTAAACAATAAAAGTAAAAGGATTCTTTAATTTGAGTACTGATTAAGTTTCCCTCTCTTAAGGGTTTTTTTTCGACTTATAATTGGAGTATATATATAACTAACCTGTAAATATCTGGTCCGGACATAATTCCACCTGCAATTCCTAAATGCTCACAAAATTTTTCCTCGATAGTTTGAAACATAAACGGATGATTACAAAGTTTCCTCAACTGCATAATAGTATTCATAATTGCTTTTGCACCACCTCTACCACCTTTACCTCCCTTCTCGGAACCATCTGTGAGTAAAACTCCTTTACTCTGCATATGTTGATAAAGAACTTTTTGCAAACCAGACATATCGCACTTAATGATATATTCAACTTTATCGGGTAACTGGGATTCAACCTCTTTTTTTAGACGTCTCAAGAGGAATGGACGCAGAACTTTGTGTAGACGACGGATAATTAAAATCGTTTCTTCTTCATTCAATTCAACCTAAAATTATAATTAACCAAAATAAAACCTGTCAAAAGTTAATTTTTCATTATATCGATCCACATGATTAAAATTGTCAGATGAATTACAAATAACTATTGAAGGATAAGAAAATAAAATTTCTATCTCATAAACCTGTATTATGTTCTGCATATTAAATTACTGCACTTTTTGCTTCTCTAGACTATAAAATGCATTTTTAATTATAAGAGTTGTTCCACTTTTTTTAAACGAACTGTACAGACATATAGATATTATTAAATTTTAAACTAATTTTAAGAACATAAATAATCAATAAAATACCTATGTTACCTTTTCTCCTGTTGTGGCAAATGGAGCATTAAACCACTGCTCGAAAGTGGAGCAACTTTTAAAAATAGAAGGCAACAAAAAATTCAATAGTGCCCATAATTCTGGCAGTTTATTCTGTAAAGGAGTACCAGTGAGAAGGAGGCGATAAGGTGCTGCGTAATGAGTATTTAAAGTCTGAGTCAGCTTGCAATGGTGATTTTTCATACGATGACCTTCATCTATAATCATGTACTTAAATGGTACCTAATAAATGAGTTTTATAAGTCAAAAATATGTTAATTTAGGTTTAAATACCTTTGAAAGAATGCTTTTATCTTTTATAATGTACTCGTATGTGGTGAGTAGAACATTGAACTTTGCAGCTCTCATTTGGCTTTGAATTATTCGTCTTGCACCTGGAGAACCTTTGTAAGAAACAACTATTACTGATGGGGCCCATTTTTCGAATTCCAGCATCCAATTTGAAATTGTACTATAAAATAAAAAAACAGTTTTACCTAAAAGTAAATTTTAATTATTAAACTTACGATAAAGGAACAATAATAAGAAAAGGTCCATTAACTTTCTTTTTTTCCATTAGATATGTTATTAGTCCAATTGTTTGAATGGTTTTTCCCAAACCCATTTCATCAGCAAGAATACCGTTAAGATTATTATTGTATAAGGAAACCATCCATTCTAGACCTTTTACTTGATATTCTTTTAATAGACCATTAACCATAATAGAAGCCTGTTCAGTAACCAATTCACTCACTGTATGTGCAATGCTATAATAAGTTTGTTCTTCTAAAGTGTTTTTATTATATTCATCATCTTCCACCTAAAATAGTTTAAAAAATATTCATTTTTTAGAGTTTCGAAGAAAAAAACTCTTATAAAACGGTTTTGTCCGTCCGTCCGTTAGCCTGATTCACCTCGAGATCGGTGAGAGATAGAGACAAACGGACAACGGCAATCGATTCAGCATCGTTAAGAACCCCAAAAATGATTTTGATCTTTGACCTACTTTTACTTTCCCGCTACTTATAATATATATACTGTAATATA
Organism: Neocrepidodera transversa; assembly: GCA_963243735.1. Lineage (NCBI taxonomy): Eukaryota > Metazoa > Arthropoda > Insecta > Coleoptera > Chrysomelidae > Neocrepidodera > Neocrepidodera transversa. The sequence continues at coordinate 7,486,591 of OY725346.1, read as the reverse complement.
TAAGGTATATCCCTATATAGAAATTTATTTTCATAACTTTAAATTTTCGAAAACTCGAAATTACGGCAAAAATTTTGTCGTTTTTCACTTGTTTTTTTATATATTCCGATTTTTCTTTAAGTTTTTTCCATTGTTTTCTGTTTTTTCTTATTTGTTCAGGTTCTTTCTGATTTTTTCTATTCTTCCAATTTTTTATCGTTTTTTCTTATTCCTTTATTTTTTCCCATTCTGTCGAATTTCTTCCATTCTGTCGAATTTTTTTCATTCTGTTGAATTTTTTAATTTTTTTTTGTGGTTTAAATTGTTTCCGGCTTTTTTGGTTGTTTTTTGTTTTAAGATTTTTCGATCTTTTGTGATTTTATTTTTCGGTTATTTCGCTTTTTCTCATTTTTCTGTTTTTTTTTTCCATATTTCATAATTTTTTTTCATTGTTCTTTTTTTTCAATTTCTCTTTTTTTATTTTTTTGGATTTATTTAAATTCTGTCGAATTTTTTAATTTTTTTTGTGGTTAAAATTGTTTCAGGTTTTTGTGGTTGTTTTTTGCTTTAAGATTCTTTTAACCTTGCAATTTTTTTTTTCGATCTTTTGTGATTTTTTTTTCGTTTTTTCTCATTTTTCATTTTTTTTCTGATTTTTTTCGATATATCATAATTTATTCTCATTGTTCTGTTTTTTTCTATTTCTTTCTTTTTTTTTGATTTTTTTTCTTATTCATTTGATTTTTTTCGGTTTATTTCCATTCTGTTGATTTTTTTAATTTTACGGCTTTTTTGGTTGTTCAAGATTTTTTTGAACCTTACAATTTTTTTCTCGATTTTTTGTGATTTTTTTTCCATATTTTACAATTTTGTTTTTCGGTTATAACGATTTTTTTTCGCTTTTTCTCATTTTTCTGTTTTTTTTTGATATTTCATAATTTTTTCTGATTTTTTTTTCTATTTCTGTTTTTTTTTTATTTTTTGATTTTTTTCCATTTATTTCCGTTCTGTCGAATTTTTGAATTTTTTTTGTTGTGGTTAAAATTGTTACGGCTTTTTTGGTTGTTTTTTGATTTAAGATTTTTTTTAACCTTGCAATTTTTTTTTTACGATTTTTTGTGATTTTTTTTTTTCGTGTTTTACAATTTTATTTTTCATTTTTTTATATTTCCCGATTTTTCTTTAAATTTTTTCCCATGTTTTCTATTTTTTCTCATTTTTTCCCTTTTTTCCTAGTTTGTTTTTTATTCTTTTTTTTTAGATTTTTCGGTTATTTCGATTTTTTCTCGTTTTTTCTCATTTTTTTGGTTTTTTGGTTTTTTTCTGATTTTTTCGACATTCATAATTTTTTCTCATTCGTTCTGTTTTTTTCAATTTCTTTCTTTTTTTTTCATATTCCTCATTTTCTTGTTGTTTTTTCTGATTTTTTCGATATTTCGTAATTTTTTCTCACTCGTTCTGGTTTTTCTATTTCTCTCTTTTTTTTCATATTTCTTTGATTTTTTGATTTATTTCCACTATTTCGGTTTATTAATTTTTTTTAATGGTTAAAATTGTTTCCGTTTTTTTTGTTTTTACAATATTTTTTTTTCGATTTTTTGTGATTTTTTTTCGTTTTTTTCCGTATTTTACATTTCTATTTTTCATATTTGTTTATATTTTCCAATTTTTCTTTAAATGTTTTCCCATGTTTTCTGCATTTTCTTATTTTTTCTGTTTCTTTTTGTCGTTTGTTTTTTATTCTTCTGATTTTTTCATTCTTTTTTTTTTCGATTTTTCGGTTATTTCGATTTTTTTTTCACTTTTTCGTTTTTTTTTCGATATTTCATGATTTTTTCTCACTCGTTCTGCTTTTTTCTGTTTCTTTCTTTTTTTCTCATATTCGTTTGATTTTTTGATTTATTTCCACAATTTCGAATTTTTTAATTTTTTTAAATGGTTAAAATTGTTTCCGTTTTTTTTTCGTTTTTTTTCCGTATTTTACAGTTTATGTTTCATTTTTTTTATATTTTCCGTTTTTTCTTTAAATTTTTTCCAATGATTTCTGTTTTTTTATTCCTATGATTTTTTCATTCTTTTTTTTTCGATTTTTCGGTTATTTCGATTTTTTTTTCTCATTTTTTGTTTTTGATTTTTTCGATATTTCATAATTTTTTCTCACTCGTTCTGCTTTATTCTGTTTCTCTTTTTTTTTCATATTCCTTTGATTTTTTTATTTATTTCCACTATTTCGAATTTTTTAATTATTTCCGTTTTTTTGGTTGTTTTTTGTTTTACAATTTTTTCCGATTTTTTGCAATAGCAATTTTTTGATTTTTTTTCGATTCTTTGTGACTTTTTCGTTTATTCCGTGTTTTTAAATTTTATTTTTCAGTTTTTTTTTATCTTCTGATTCTTCTTTAAATTTTTTACAATGTTTTTTGTTTTTTTCCGGTTTTTTTTTGATTTTTTCGATTCTTCAAATTTTTTCTTATTCCTCTGATTTTTTCATTCTTTTCTTTTTCGATTTTTCGGTTATTTCAATTTTTTTCGTTTTATGTTTTTTTTTTTTTTTTTTTTCGATATTTCATAATTTTTCCTTATTTTTTCTCATTGTTCTGTTTTTTCTATTTCTTTCTTTTCCTTTTTTAATTTTTTTCTTATTCCTTTGATTTTTTCGATTTATTTTCATTCTTTTGAATTTTTTAATTTTTTTGATGGTTGAAATTGTTACCGGTTTTTTGGTAGTTTTACTATTTTATTTTTATATTTTCTGATTTTGCTTTAATTTTTTTCCGTTTTCTGTTTTTTCATTTCTGCTGTTTTTTTTCCGATTCTTCTATTTTGTCTCGTTTTTTCTTATTCCCCTGATTTTTTCATTCATTCTTTTTTTTTCCGTTTTTTCTCATTTTTTGAAAAAGAAAAAACTCTTATAAGATGGTTTTGTCCGTCTGTCCGTTAGCCTGGTTCAACTCGAGAACGTCGAGAGATAGAGACAAACAGACAACGGCAATCGATTCAGCATCGTTAAAAACCCCCAAAATGATATTAATCTTTCACCTATTTTTACTTTCCCGCTACTTATACCATATATATACTCAGTAGATAGAACGTTCTTTAATAACGGTTCTGTAACTAATGACAATGACGTTTAGATTGTGACAATTATACAAGAAATCAACTTGTAAAGTTTTATTCTAAACGTCATTGCCTTTACTTATTGAGTCTTTAAAGTTAACGGACATTCTATCTACTGACAGATACTGTAAAAAATAAGGAATATCCCTATAGACAAATTTATTTTCGTAATTTCCAATTTTTGAAAACTCAAAATTACGGCAAATATATTGACATATTTTCACTTGTTTAATAGTATAAATAAATATAATTACTTTAGCTTTCTTGATGACTTCCATAGCATCAAACTCTTTAATCTCATCATAATTATAATCTCTATGTTCTTCATATTCATCTTCATCTTCTGTATCTATCATTTCCCATCCTGGATGCTGTTGAAGCCATTCTTGGAGTTCCTTAACTGTTGGAGCACTGTCTCCAGAAACTTTATTACCAGTAGCCAATTCCACCACAGTAACTCTTCTATTTAGATGTTGCATTTTTTCTTGTCTTCTTTTACGTCTTTCTTCTTCTCTTTTTTTATTAGTTTGTTCAACTTTGTGTTGCTTTACCATCTCTGTTAAATTACATATGTATTCGTCTGTTTGGGAAAGCAAGAATGCCAAACGTTTATCTTTTTTCTGGTCAATAAGTTTTCGGTATCCTTCTTCATCTTCAGCCATCAACCTAATAAAAAAATGCAATAAAAACAGACTTAAAGACTATAAAAACAAACTTACTTTTTCATACGCTCTTTCTCTCTTCTTTCCTGCTCTTTTTTCTGTTCCCTTTCAGCATTAGCATGATGATTAATAATAGCCTTGTTCATTTTTGATAATTTAGCCTGATTTTGCCGATGAAATTCTTTAAATTCTTTAGCATGTGACAATACAGTATTCAAAAATTCTTGATTCTTCTGACGCTTCTTTCTTTCAGCTTCTAATTTTTGTTGCTTCTCGAGTTTTTCTGTTGCACGGGCTTCACGAAGACTCTGACGTTTCGTTCTTTTAAAAGCTTTGACATTAACTGCTGTTTCTAATGTAGTATCTCTACGAATACAACTCAAAACCTCGCTGCGCAATTGTCTTTGTAGATTTAAACATCTCAGCGCTCTAAGTTCGATCTGTGCTTGAATTCGTAATTTATCTGACATATCTGTTGGTAAATTGCTAACTTGTTCGATTCTAGCAGCAATTCTAGCTGCTACCCTATATTCTCTTTCTTGAAGAAGTACCACAGGATCAATGCAATGAGTTTTAGTAAGAGAAACAGTTGTTTCTTTAACTGAAGTATCACCAGATTTTTGTTTCGAGGCAGAAGCTGAAAAATTTATAGTTAAATATGTAATTGACAGAGTTCTTATTGGTAAACAATATTTTTATTGAATATATTGACATTTTCTATGGTACCTTGTAATCCATTTCCCGTAATTTCACTTGATGTTTTTGAACCAAGTGAAAGTTGATTTTGAAATGGGCTTGAAGGAGGTGTTGGAAATTGTGGTGCCTTATCTAATTTTTTACCTTGCAAACTCAATAATATTGAAGAAGGAAGTGGTTGATTTCTTGCTAAACATCTATATAAAAAGAATGATTATTGTACTAAACTTTAAAATAATTTAACTGAATCTAAACAATACCTATATGCCATTATTTGGCTTCTCAGTTGTTTCATTTGCAGAAAGGACAAGGTACTAGTGCCATTGGTTGGGCAAGCAGTTCTACTCCGAAGAGCTAATAATTGCAAATATCTTGGATCTTCTTGTAAGCCCTTTGATTTCATTGTTTCAATTGCTTTTTCCAAAGCAATTATATTATTGGTAGTCTGCTGACTAGTATCATCTTTTTGCTTCATCTTGTCTGAATACAAAAGTTTTATTATAATGATAACTATAAAAATAGTGTACTTACATGTTGGTTCTAGAGGAACTACTGAAGTACTAGCCATCTTCATTGTGTAGAAAAGTATTCAAGTTATATTATTATAAACACATTTATAGGAAAGTAGACACCACTTAATGTTTTCACAATTACTAATATTAACTAATCTCTGAAGTAGGTACTAAACATATAATTTTTTTATTTCTCACAAGCCACAAAATTCTACATTTTAGGGGTGTTATATTTAAAATAACAGAAGACAAAAAATAATATATATTAACAATTTGCTACCCACAACAATCAACTGAATAAAAATGCGTAACGTAAAAAAGGAAAAGAAGAAAATGACATTGACAGAACAACGGAAACTGACTTTTAGACCATCGACATATACTGCTGGACGTGCCCAACACGTATATCGTTGTAAGTTGTAATTGTTTTGTGTTCGAAGAGTGGAAGATGGCGTATAGTTTCTAACTACTATACCATTTTGAGATGGAGATGGTCTGAAACATCATTTTATCTGTTTCTCTTGAATTAGCACAATTTTCTCCTCTGGGCATGTCCATGTATAATGATTTTTCCTCGAGACTAACTACTCAAACCAGGTTAGCAAAATAATGACGTCATAGTTAAGGAGTGGTTAACTTTTCAAATTTTGACAAGGTAGCGCGCATGACATGACATTTTACAAGTTGACTGAGACTGACTTCTTCAGTCAACTTCCTATTAATTATATCATTTTCTTCCACATCCAGCTCTGTTACATTTTGTTGTAGTCTTCTTATATTTAAGAAATCATATCATGAGGACCAACAGGTGGACCAGTGCACTTTTTATCATGTTATCGATATATCTAATAAGGAATTCATCATCTATAATAAACAATGTTTGAATCTAAGGATTTTTTATGAATTGTCTCGTTACCTTCACTATCAATAATCCTAAACAACGTTTCATTTACATAAACTTCGTATGTATCCATTCATTAATATTTTATAAAAACAGTAAAACCTAATAAAATCAGTAAAACAGAGCACTAATGACAACTGACAACATAACTACTCTGAAAACTACCTCAGCCAGATGGTTTGGATGTTGGTTAAGTATGACGTCATAGTTTGGAATACGCATCGAGGAAATTTGAATGGTTAACTTTTATGTAACATGGTTTGAGTGGTTAGCCTCGAGGAAAAATCATTTATGTATCTCAATGGTTTAGTCTCGCAAAGTTGCCACTTCAAACTATAGAAAAAATGAAAATAAAATGAAAAAACAAACGGACATCATACTTATAGCGAATTCCATTGGTAAAACTGGTGCGCACTTAGTGCATAATTTGTATTCTATTGGGAAAACTGGTGGCGGTTTTTGAATTCCATTGGGGAACTGGTGCATTCGAATTCGAACTCAGTGCAACATTTTCAGCACGAGCTCCATGAGGTCGTGCGAAGTAGGTGTAATTGTGAACATGGCGGGATTGTCAAAAGGTTCAAAACTTCTAGTGGCATTATCCTTCATTTACCATTTACGACACAGTCTTTGCTGGGTCAATACGGAGCAAACCCGGTAGCCAAGGATGAGTGGCGATTAGTAACATAAGAAATCAACCAACAATGTAAACTATTAATGAATAAAATTAAAACATAAAATCGATGAATTTTTTTAACAAATAAATGAGAGAGTGATTATTACTGAACTATATATATTCCTGATATAGAGTCATTCATTTCCAAAATGTAATTAAAAATAAGAGTAACGAAAATATACCATCCTAACCTAAAATTTTGCATTCAATTGGAAGTGAACTAGTGCATATTTTTCATGAACTTCTTTAGGCGTCAATGCAACACTGGGGCAAAACTAGTTTTACCAATAGAATTCGCTATTAATTTTGTTTTACTGGAACAAGCTGAGATTTCAAATAAAGGAACTATTTACTCTAAGACAGTATATGGTCAAAGGTAAAAACCTAATCGGACGCATATGGAATATTTGTCTCCCGATAACTCCACTTTCGAGCAAAAAATATTACACATCCAAGAGTATATGTCGATGGCGTAATTGACGTAGAGATTATTCAACAACTAAAACGACACATTCATTATCCCCACTTCTCTAATTTTCCCTTTGTTCTTTCGTTCCCCACTTCTCTGATATTTAATGTAGCGATCGGTTTAATTGTTGGATAAAGTGAGAATAAATTTTGACAGATCTTTTTTCGCACATAGGCGTGTCTCATAAGTGGGTAACAGGATATACGAACTGTTTATTGCCAGAACTAATAAAACGATTAAATATACAGAAATAGCAAAAAAAAGGTTAGGGTACATTATAAAATGACCAAGTATTTCTAAAAAGTTTAAAAATATTTCATTTAAGAAAATTATTTGAAAAATTTAATTTTTAGTACGTGTTACCAGAATTTTTTCACAAAAACATTTTTTGTTCAATTTCTTGCTGTTTAGGTTAAAAATGAACAACGTGTTTTATGGAAATTCTATCCAAAAAGGGATTTTTGCCACATACGTAATTTAGGGAATTTCATTAAGCAAATATATTTTCTTATAAAGACGGCTCTGGTAATCCCCTTGCTGAAATTTTGGGATATTTATTTCTAAAATCCATAGAAATAAAAACAAAAATCGATTAAAAAATATATTAAATTTTAATGACCCACATCAAACGAAACCAAAAATGTTTATTATCTGTTCTTTTACTAGGACAATAAAATAAAAATATGTCAAGATTTTCTTGCTTTTCATTGGAAAAACAAAAATATAAATAAAATATTTGCATTTTTGTAATTATTTATTTGTGCTCAATTTTTTTTTAATTTAAAATATTCCAATTACATTATTTCTTGGACCACCATCCACGATATCTCTTTGTTGTTACTCGTGTCTAATATTAATATTTTAAGTAAATTTGCACTTAAAAATAGTGCATCTTCTAAATCTTCAGATTGAGATGGTTCTTCTAGAGCATCTTCTAAATCTTCAGATTGAGATGTTTCTTCTAGAATCTATAAATCTTCAGCAGATTGAGATGGTTCTTCTAATAACACATCATCTAAATCTTCACATTGAGACGGTTCTTCTAATACACCTTCTAAATCTTCAGATTGGGATGGTTCTTCTAGCATATCATCTAAATCTTCAGATTGAGATGGTTCTTCTAGCATCTAAATCTTCAGCAGATTGAGATGCGGTTCCTCTCGCTCATTTTCTAAATCTTCAGATTGCGATGGTTCTTCTAATACATCTTCTAAATCTTCAGATTGAGATGGTTCTTCTAACACATCATCTAAATCTTCACATTGAGACTGTTCTTCTAATACACCTTCTAAATCTTCAGATTGGGATGGTTCTTCTAGCATATCATCTAAATCTTCAGATTGAGATGGTTCTTCTAGCATCTAAATCTTCAGCAGATTGAGATGCGGTTCCTCTCGCTCATTTTCTAAATCTTCAGATTGCGATGGTTCTTCTAATACATCTTCTAAATCTTCAGATTGAGATGGTTCTTCTAACACATCATCTAAATCTTCACATTGAGACTGTTCTTCTAATACACCTTCTAAATCTTCAGATTGGGATGGTTCTTCTAGCATATCATCTAAATCTTCAGATTGAGATGGTTCTTCTAGCATCTAAATCTTCAGCAGATTGAGATGCGGTTCCTCTCGCTCATTTTCTAAATCTTCAGATTGCGATGGTTCTTCTAATACATCTTCTAAATCTTCAGATTGAGATGGTTCTTCTAACACATCATCTAAATCTTCACATTGAGACTGTTCTTCTAATACACCTTCTAAATCTTCAGATTGGGATGGTTCTTCTAGCATATCATCTAAATCTTCAGATTGAGATGGTTCTTCTAGCATCTAAATCTTCAGCAGATTGAGATGCGGTTCCTCTCGCTCATTTTCTAAATCTTCAGATTGCGATGGTTCTTCTAATACATCTTCTAAATCTTCAGATTGATATGGTTCTTCTAGCATATCATCTAAATCTTCAGATTGCGAAGGTTCTTCTCGTAAATCTTCAGAGTGAGATGATTCTTCTCACACATCTTCAAAATATTTAGCTTGAATTGGTTCTTCACTCACATCTACTAAATTTTCAGATTGAGGTGGTTCTTCTCGTGTGTCTTCTAAATCTTCAGACTCAGTTATTTGTTTTCGCGCTATTATTTATTTTTTAAAACTTAAGTTAGGTACCACAAGAATTTATTGTATTAAAAAGGTAACTATAGTTTCGGTAATTGACTATCATCAGGTCTGTATATAAAAACGTTCAGATATTAGCAAACAGCATTAAGATTTAAAGATAACACTTATCATTATCTTATAGGACAAAAAAATTCAACACATAAAGTGATACCCATTTAAGGGTAGTAGAACTTGAAAAACGCATTATGGTACTTAAAAAATAAGGGGCTAACTAACACTAACGAAAACTAGAAATTTATACTAATTAAATTTGCTTATCCTTCTGTTTCCCGTATATCTTTTTGAAATTTTCATTTTATCGGCAAATAAATTAATATAGAAATAATCAAAAGCCGACTCTGATATCTTATCTAGTATTTCAACATTGAAAGGTTTCTCGTTTACATCAATATTTTAAAAAGAAAACAATATTAATTAGTTCAAATTACTACAGTGAACATGTCGAACAATTTAGATTTAGATACTCAATTTTCACCGAGTATGTGGTGTAAAAAAAATCCAGGACTTCAAAGAATTGAAGAACATATTAAAACTATCGAAAATTGTAAGTATTTTTATTCAATCAATATATACCATCCCTGAATTATCTAACGTGAATAATCCCAAAGAATTCTGGTAGACAATTAAACAGTTTCGTAATATTGCAATGTTTGTTGATTTTAAAAGAGCCTTCGACTCTGTTGATCATGTGCATATGTGTAATAAATTATTTCATTTAGGTGTTACTAAAAAAATTCTCCGGGTAATAAAAATGCTTTACTTACACGCTACAGTATAAATAAAGGGCGCTTATAGCTTCTCGAAATCGTTTAATGTGACAATGAGCGTTCTACAGGGAGAACCTTTATGTCCCTTATAATTTGCACTGTTTATTATAGCTGACTTGGAGACATTTTTTTATGAGAACGGTGCTCAGGGAAAATATACTCTTGCTAATAAATTAACTGTTAACTTACAGAAAACAAAAATTATTTCAAAGAACATCAACTTTTCTTGCTTTCTTTGATAAATCATTAAGAGGCGCCAATACCATATTAAAGAAGGAAGCTGCGGTTTTCACCAACCGATTCTGTAGTTAATTTTTAGAGCGGGTCTGTAGCACTTTTTTAAAATTATTTTTAGTAAAAGTGATACGCTGACTATCAACTTTTTTCTCTCGATAAATTTGAAAATTCTGATAAATATTTTAAATATCATGAAAAAACAGGATATTTTTAGTTGGTATATTAGGCGATTTCACGTCCAAAAACGAATAATTATGTTTTATGGCGCTCTACCCTGTTCTGCACAGAAAAAGTTGGACTAGATTGTAGGATTATTTAACATTAACCGGAAAACACTAAAAAAAAACAATTTTTACACAGAATTTATTAGAATACAAGCACATTTTCGTTGGGTAATTCTCTGGCACCACAAAAGTCACGTGGTGTGCGGGACTCTTTAAGCCTTCTTTGTAACATGGTAGATCTTAAATCTGGCAAAGTTATTAAAATTCTAAGAACAATTGAAATATTACAACAACTACTTATGAATTGATTCTCTATTATATATTAGAAAATTATAGGTTTTGTTCAGATCTTCCTAATGTTAAAGTTATTTCAAAGTCAAAGTATATTTTAAATAATTTTATTTCTTGGTATAAATCAATTGAATCAATATCAAATTTGTTACGAGATTCACTCTTCAGCTGGGTATACAAACACGTCACCATTTGTGAAAGAGAACATATTATATATAAATCCAATTCAGTGAACTTTTCCAACCCTTTAAATCGTATTTACAGAGATGATAACATCTGATCCAATATAGTGAAAAAAACATTAACTTTAAAATAAATTTTTGGATCTGTTATAGACTCATCAGAATGTGCATAGTCAACCTGTTTTATCTTTTTTCTTTCAGTTTGAGGAGATGGAAAGATTGGTTCGACTTAAAGATCTTCAGCTAGATCGTGAACATCAACAATAAGTTCACCAAAACCTTTATCTGAACTCAGAGTTAAAAAATATTAAATTATTTAAATGATCTATTCTAATTTTTATATTAATTTCAGAATTTTGCAATGTTTTACTTAGAGAATTTATTTTGAACAATATGTTATGGCAAATGACTATTGAACACAAAAAACTAAAATTTTTAATTTTGGTAGCCAAAAAAACGTGCCTGATGAGATACATTCAAGTCTTTTGTTAAAGCAGAGGTTTTACGGAATCGATTTAACTTGAAAAACGTGTGTCGCTCAGTGGTTTTAAATAAAAATCCAAAACATAATACCGACCATCTTTTGGAAAGGACCCCGCACAAAAAGATAGGAAATGGCCGCTCGGTCAAATTGTCTGAATTTTTGGTATGTTATAGATTTCGGCATTCTGAACAAAAGTCTCAATGGGCACTAAGCCCCAAATTCCATGGTTTGGCCGCTATCGAGCTCCGAAGGTCCGCGACTACACCATATTATAGAAACCTGTGAGACGCATATCACCTCTTTAAAAATCATATTTCCATTATTTGAACGTATGCCCTTGAGTGTTTGAGGATGCTGGATTCAAATGTGGTGTTGAATACATGATGGGCAGTTGACAGCTGTCAAATGCTCTGAAAAGAAATAAATCCTACTTTGAGTAGTTCTCATTGCTCAAAGTAGGATTTATTTCTTTTCAGAGCAACCGGAGCAAAAGAAACTTTCACGACTAAATTTAGAGTATGAGCTGAATAAGGTATATAAAAAGTTCTTGGTTTTATCTTTAGTATTTTGTGATGTTTTTGTTATATTGTTGTTCATTCTTCATATTGTACCATATTCGATGATTGATGAACTTAGTATACGCGGCATTTTCGTGTTTCTTTTATTTTTTATTTGACTTTGAGGCTTGCGCAACCCCGTTAAGTGGCCGCCCGTGTGCTTTGCCCACCTTTGCTCCCATTGACGGCACGACCCTGTCGGTGCTCCATGGTACACGACCAACCAGGTGCTTCATCAATATTTCCGTATACAAATAGTTAACGATATAATAAAAGAAAGAAGCAACAAACACCACCATAGACTAGATGAAAACACTCTCCTTCGACAACTCTTACAAGAATATCCTCAAAGAAAACTGAAGACGAAAGCCAGCTGACCTGAAGTAAGACGCAAGAGGTTTTCTAAATGAAGAAACCTCATCATGCCAAATCAAGTTTACACATTTCTTCCTATGCCAACAAAAAAGCTTCAAGAATATTATTGTATTTTCTGATTACTGTTTAATAAATAAAAAAAAAACTGTCTATAGTAGCGATTTTTTACTATGTTGTTAAGCTTGGGGCCCTAATGAAAAATCCAAGTTTTCGACCTCGAGGCGCATGAGCTCGAACCGCCATCTTAGATTTTGGGTGCAAAAATTTGGTTTTTTGATAATAACTCAAAAATGGCGGCTTTCGCGCTAAAAGATGTTAAAAGTTAAAGAGGACAAAATTTCCTACATTTTTTGTTCAAATAATTTTTTTGTAGCACACATACATTAGGAGTTACAGGTACATGAAGTAGCACTATTTGAAAAATATGCGGAAACTTAATTTTGTTTGAGTTTTATTTTATTACTCTTTATTATATTTTTACATAATTATAAAAAAAAACTAAAAGGCATTTGAATATAATCATTTAACAGTATTATATTTTTCGTAAACAAAGTTTAAATGCGAAACGTATATTGCATTTTTTTTTAAATTAATATTTAACTTTTTTGGCGCATACCATTGGTCAGCCAGAACCTGTGTCCCGGAAGCAGACGATAGGCGATTGCTTTTGTTTTTCAATAATAGGTATTCCTTCATAATTATTCATAAGACGAGATTTTACGGTTCTCTGATCTGGACGGTATTCCCCTTCAATTTGGTCCACGAGTTCATCAAGCGAAAATTGACATTCTTCTATTGATTTTGGCAAACTGTCCAGAAATTGCAGTTTCTTTTGTTCCAACGCATCGTCATTATCATCGAATTGCAGTCCGTAGTCCTTATCTTTAGGTGCGCTAATTTTGCGTTTCTTTAATTGAGGGCCCCTGGCTTTTCTATACTATACATTTCCGTTTGCTCATTTGATTAACAAATCTTTGTATGTGAATCCCAGGAACACTTTTTGACAGCTTTTTGTACAGACTGGGAATATAGTTCTCATTTTTATTAAAACAAATGGCTGCAGCTGCACAACGAACATTATATCCTCCTTTTACTGCAAACTTGATTCTTTTTCCTCCAACAAATTTGGCCACGATTGAATTGTATGTCTCTGCAGCATTATTGGTAATTTTTAACAATAAACTGTGACTGTTTTGAACCAGTCTATTACCAGCAGATATAATGTCATCCATTAGTCCACATTCATCCATTTCTGGCACATAATCTCTGTCATTTTGTTCTCTTTTACTAAAATATTGTGCACAGTTTAAATGATTTCCAAATGTGTGGTAAGGAGAGTTTTTAATGTCTGCTTCACGTTGTCATCAATCTCACTGGTATTTTTCTGTGGTGATTTATATGTTTGAATTACTCGTAGGTATACCAGTATTTTTTTTACGAAAATCTGAATTTCATTTTTATCTCCGTAGGGGTTGTCATATATTTTTTTAATGGAACTGTGCTATTTTTTTATTACAGAGTTTTTGAATCATTATTTCTAATTAATAATAAAAAAATTGCACACTTCCATTAAAAAACATTCGATAAACGGAAATGAAAATTAAATTCCGTTTTGTGAAAAAAAAACCTTAAAATACTGATACCAATCAGTAATTCAAACTATTTTCTGCTCTACAGATAAGTCTACAGCTTATGAACTAATAATTTTCTTACAATACATTCATCTGACGCGGCCATTTTGAATAAATTAAAAAAATGTTCTTATCTCACTTATTTTTTGGAATTTTTTAAATCTGAAAAAACTGTTGTACCTACTTGGAAATTTATGCTTAATGAGAAAGCATCAAAAAAATATAGTTATTCCATTATTTCCATTTAAGAAAAAAAATCGGAAGTGATATTTTCATCCTAAGTAGCCCATTATTGTCTAATTGAATTGCGCCAAAAACCTAATTTTTAAATTAAAAAACAACCAAAATATTGAAGGCGTACATTGACTTGTGGCTATCCGGTATAGACATATAAACAAATAGGTAATATAGAAATATTTAATAATATAATAAGTATACTAAATCTTACAGTTTGCTTGAGACAGAATCTGATTTTTTCTTATACGATAATTTTCCTTTTCCCATTTAGGGAGGGGCGTGACATTTAGGGAGGGACAAGCATTTCAAGAAAACAATTAGGGTGGTTTGTTATTAATTAACTTATTCAAAGGATTTTTCAAATTATGGTGGAAGGAAAAACCCAAATTTTAGAACAGCGGAAGCAATCCCAATTGACCATTTTACAGAGCAACTATGTTCCACATACATCACCGGTGTTACTTGTTCTGTCACAGAGATATCACAAGGAAAGCGCGTAAACAAATAATGCCCCTTCTCTGACGCAGTTATCTCTCAGAGATGTTTCATTTTTGTCTCAACTATGTCTCAGTATTGTTTCAGTTTTTTGTGTCAACTCAGGGATGTTTCAGTTTTATGTCTACTACGTCTCTAGAGGACAAAGGTTTTACGGTAATACTACAATGAGAAAAATATTAACAATAAAACTGCTTCTTAAACCTAATCAATTATTATATTTTAATTTCATAAATATAATAAAAATTATTTTTCTTTCGGTTTTTCCTCCTTTTTGTTTTCGCTGCTTCCATTGACGGGTCCAGTCTGCGGCAATTCCTTCTCAGAATATGATACACGGCATCTGAAAGGATTTCATTAATAGTTTGCGATTTTTAATATAAAAAACCTTCTAATATTCAAAGAGGAATCTCCTCCGAAAATTTTTCGTATTAATTTAGAAACACCCTCTATATACATACATGTCCTAGCAGCATGCATCAATTGCCTGCAATTGGGAGATAGTGAATATGATAAGTAAAATAATTGTTATTAATAATAATTTTCGTCAGAAGGCTCTATGTACTTAATCATACAGGGTGTGGATTATCTCAAGAGCTACAAAAGTAATTTTGAAAGTGTCAATTTTAGACAAAACTAAAAGGTGGCCACTATTATTAAACACTGTTTAGTTTATTTTTCACATTCAGTGTTTCTTTTGCTTTGGTCAAAAATAGTAAATTACATACATACCTATGCAACAAAAATGAGAACTAATGCACTCTATTTAGCACCTAGCTTTCTACTTTTATAAACAGCACAGTAAACACGCAAAAAACAGAAATACTTCACAGATTTGCGCAACTTCTCGTTGCTGACATAACCTCGATATTCTCGATATTCTTCTCTTCCTTTTTCTAGTAATCAAATAGGGAACTGTTCTCTGTATGTGAACGTAACAACTACGAATCTAAACTACGTAATAAGACTCTCTTTTCACTCTCAATATGAATTATCGCTATAAGGTAAAAAATCTACTTCAATGTTATGTATAAGTACTACGTAACTGCTACAAAGTATTTACATAGTATCTATATGTTTGCATTAAATACGGAACATGTTTTGTCTTAGAAACGTAGCAGAGACACAGAAAGCACTATGTAGTAATAATCCCTTTTCTATCTTTAAATACTATATCACAGCGACATAGATGGTCACTTGGGATGGTAGTTAACGACAATTTTATTGGGTTAATAAGGATATAATCCGGGTTGAAGTGACCATCGTTCCAAGAAGGATATAAATTTAAATTAACATTATCCGCTTTGAGGAATATTTTGAAAATTGTTCATGGTCTTCGACTCGAGTAATTAGCAAAATATTTATGAGCTCAGACATAAATTAGACTCCGATGAAATTTATCAATAAAAATGATATTCTTATAGGTATCATTCGAATTATATTTATTTTTCATTAAACAAATGTCTAATAAAAATAGTTTTACCTTATGCTAACAACTACACGATTTTTCTTTCATAAATAATTCCACAACACGTAAAAGATAATAGAAATAAACGATACTAAACTTTTAGAATCAAAAGGGCGAGTTAGACCCTGACCGAATCACTATATATTTGCCCATCCAAGTAGCTCGTGGCTGTAGGTAGAAGAGAAAGAGCGAGCGATTTTCACGAGTTTCAAATAAAAATATTTTTGGAAAACGCCTGCCCACAAAACTCCATTCATTTTTAATTTTAGCAAACACTTGTAAATAAAAAAAAAAAAGCTACAATCTCTAGTTTTCCAAAATTTGATATCTACAAATTGATAAAATTTATTAATTTTTAATTTTTATTTAAAAAACTAGGATGTTAAAAAAAAAAATTAAAAACTATAGATTGTTAGGGTTTTTATTTTGAATCTCTCAGCAAAAAATGAAATGTTACCGATGATAAATAACTAAGATATAAGGGAAGAGCTAAAATAGTGTACCGCGAAAACAGCCTTAATTCTCGGTAAGATACGAGTAAATATATTCCATCGCTTCGTCAACATTAGTTGCAGGTCGGTATCCTCTTTTTTCCCGATGGCACTCGATTATACAGACTCTTTTAACATGACGTATGATATCTTGTCTCTACTGCAACCAAGTCTACCACATGTTGAATTCTTTTTATTATTTCCCATCCCGTCATCATCACGTTCTTCAGCTGCTTTTAAAATTGTAATTTTCACTCCCAATTGTTGCACCATACAAACGAAATATCGATGAGATGAGTGGTCCTCTTTTTTTTTGTTTATTTAAAAAGTCCGGTGTAATTTCTTCAGTACAGAGAAAACACTGTGCTTTAAAATTAAAAGTCGGTATACTAGATCTACGGGATGTCGACGCTACTTGAGGTTCGTTATCGTTATTCTTTACCACAATAAGCGGCGATCAGTTTTTCATGAATATAATTTTTTTAACATGCACAGTTACAGAAGAAGTGTTTTCAAAATGAGCGTAGTGCGCGATTACCTCGTAACTCACTCGACTTTAAGTGTCTTTACACCTCTTTTCTTTTCAACGATAACGTTACTTTCACTTAACGTTTCCTCACAAATAAAGCATAAATCGACTTAGGGATTTTTCATTATAACAGAGTAACCTTCTGCAAGCTGACGCATACAGAGTCGATGAACTGAAAGTCATTTATGACGCTCTCTCAATACCTACTTTTTCAAATAGTGTAACTTCAAGGAGCTGTAACTCCTAACATATGTGTGCTACAAAAAATGTAGGAAATTTTGTCCTGTTTAACTTTGTATAGAAGATCTTTTGTAGTGAAAGTCACCGTTTTTTAGTTATTATCAAAAAACCTAAATTTTGTACCTAAAATCGAAGGTGGCGGCTCGAACGCATGCGCCTCAAGGTCGAAAACTTGGATTTCATATTAGGGCAACAAGTCTAACAACATACTTAAAAATAACCCCTACCCCACCTTTTGCATTCAAACACCCCTTTTTGGTACTGGACTACTAGTTTTCGAATCAATTTTTGGATTTGACCATTATTGATCCCAGAATAAAGATATTATACTTTTTTGGTTTACGTTTTAATTGATATTTTTATTTTTAGATAGTCAAATCGTATTACAATATATACCCAATAACTCAAATATTCCATATGGTCCAGGAAAAAGAGAAGTTGTAGATATTTATGGTACAGATTTACCAGAAGGTACTTATAATTGTAAGTATTAAAATAAATTTTGATTTTTTTTTTCAATTTTAGAATCGCCACTTTTTATATATATTCATGGTGGTTATTGGCAACATAGTATTTGTACACATAACAATAGTTCCTTTATTGCTAAAAATTTATATTCCAATAATATCAAATCGATTTTTATAGGATACGAATTGTGTCCTAATGTCCAATTAGCTAATTTGATAGAAAATATACAAAAAGCTATTAAAATGTGTCTAAATTTAGTACAAACAAGTAAGACCAGGTAAAGTATAATTTACTTAAACAATAATTAATTATAATCATTGTACATATTTTTTTAGAGGAATATACTTGGGTGGACATTCCGCTGGTGCGCAAATAATATCAATTTTATTTAAAAGTTTCATTCCTAGTCTACCTGAAGAGCAAAAAGTATTATTTAAATCAGCATTCTTAATATCAGGAATTTATGACTTAATACCTTTAATACAAACATCTTACAATATTGCACTTAAACTAGATATAGAATCCGCAATCAGTGCCAGTCCAATTCACCAAAAATTAAAAGTTAATCAATGTCATATGGTTATTGTAGTTGCAGGAGATGATTGCCCAAAATTTAAGGAACAAGGAGAAATTATGTATCAATATGTTAAAGATTTAGGATTTCAATCAAAATATTTATTATTAAATAATACCGATCATTTTGATATAATTGAAAATCTTTATAACAATGAAAATGAACTTACTAAACTCATTATCGATTATTGCATAAATAAATAATATTATTTCTGCAAAATAGAGCAGTAACAAATGTTTTGTAAATAAAGTATTTACCAAAATAATTTTTTTAAATATTATTCTTGATACCTTATAATATTTGCAATTTCTTCAGAAATATCTTTTAAAAAATCAACGCTTGATATAGTATTTTCCTGGTTATTTCGTAACAAGTCTTCGTTGTTTTTAGTAAAGTTTTCTATAATAGTGCAGTCTTTCAGAAACTAAAACATAAAAATGACATTTCAAAATTTGTTTAATAAATTTTGTAACCCAATTTTAACATCCACACATATGAGATAAATACACTCAATAATTAATTAAAGTTTGAGATAGAAAATGTTTGCAGATTTTTAATTGTAATTTGTAGTTTATCTTTCTATTTTTTTTTTTGAATATTTTTATTTTCCAATGATTATGTACTGCTATTCTTTATTTGCGTATATATTGTTATGATTTGAAATCTCAATTTATTGGGGTGGGTTCTATAAAATTGAAAAAAAATAATAAACATTACAAGCAAATTATAAAAAAAATTTATGTATCCTGTCCAATTTCTATCCTCTTGTGAAAGTCCAAAAAAAAAGGAAATTGATTTCTTTTTCTAGTCTTGATATTTTTTTCTTCTTAAACAGCTCATCTGACAACGTTCTATTTAATTACTTCCATAAACTAGCTCTATTCAGCTTTTTGTTTTTTTTTTATGTTTTATTTTATGGTTTTATATATATTTTTTTAATTTTCATTTTAATAAATAAAAATAATAAATTTTCTAATCGTAGGTATATAATTAATTCCATTCTATAAACATTTCTATGAGAATATAATTTTTTTTATTGACATTAAATTAAAATTAATGACGTCTCTTTGTTTATTATTTTTTTTACCTTCATCTGTTTTTTCATTTCATTTCCCAAAGTTTTTCTTTCAATTTCATACTAATAATAATAATAATAATAATGTGCCAAAAAATAAAAATAAGATTCTTCATATTTCACAATTGTTCATTTCGAACATCTTATGTACCAATTAATATTAATCAATTCTTTAACCCTTTAACTGCGGGCAAAATTTGAAGCACTAACGCTCTAGAGACGAGACAAAAATGTTGAAAAATATAAATAAAACATCAATAAATTTGATTGTAATGATTTTCAAAAATTTAAAAACAAAGAAATTCAAAAATTACGAAAATATATCAAAAAATTTAAAAATTCAGAAAAAAATAAATAAAAATGTATATAAATTCAAAAATTCCGATAATTTCAAAAATTTATCGAAAATTTCAAATGGTAAAAATGTCAAAATATTCAAAAATTTCTAAAATATATCAAAAATTTCAAAGAAATTGATATTATGCAATTTTTTTTTGAAAATTTCAAATGGTGAAAATGTCAAAATATTCAAAAATTTCCAAAATATATCAAAATTTTCAAAAAATTTGAAAATATGGATTTTCTTTTTCGAAAATTTCAAAAACTAAAAATTTAAAAATATATCGGAAATTTCAAAAAACAAAATTTTTCGATTAATTAAAAATATTTCAAAAATTTTAAAAGGTTAATTGTAAAATTCGTAAAAATTTATAAAAAAATTGTAAAAAATTTGTAAAGAATTTGTAAAAAAAATGTAAAAAATGTAATATTTGTAAAAGTTAGCAACAAAGATTTTCAGGGAAATAACAAAATATACAAAATTTTTCTTTTCAATGAGTTGTTACGAATCATTTATATACGACAGCCGCAGCTAAAGGGTTAAAATCAAACTTTTTAACAATAAACTGTTTATAAAATTCATAAAAAGTATTTTTTTACAATATACATCATCTCGTCTGGTATTTATGTCTTATTTCTTAATATTTATTTATTTAAAAGTATTAAACATTTTAATTTGCAAAATATGTAGAATTGCGCTCTCGCCATTTTTAAAATTTTCAAAAATTCGGTTTTTTCTCAAACTAATAGAGCTAGAAAAAAAATGATCTATTTTTTGAAATCTACGATCCATAGACTGTTTTTCTGCTATTTAAAAAAATATTTATTCATTTAAAAGTTACAAGTATTTTAACGATTTTGCGCTCCCACCATTTTTTAAAAATTTTAAAAATTCAGTTTTTTCTGAAATTAATAGACCTAGAAAAAACTGATCTATTTTCTGAAATCTACGATCCGTAGACTATTTTTTAAAAATATTTATTCATTCAAAAGTTATAAACATATTAATTAATTTGCGCTCTCATCATTTTTTTAAACATTCAAAAATTCGATTTTTTCCGAGACAAATAGCGTTAGAAAAAACATCTATTTTCTAAAATCTACGACCCGTAGACTATTTTTCTGCTATTTTTTTAAAATATTTATTCATTCAGAAGTTATAACCGTTTTAATGATTTTGCGCTCCCACCAGTTTTTAAATCTTTCAAAAATTCGGTTTTTTTCTGAAACTAATAGCGCTAGAAAAAACTGATCTATTTTCTGAAATCTACAATACGTAGTCTATTTTTCTGTTATTTTTTAAAAAATATTTATTCATCCAAAAGTTATAAACATATTAATTAATTTGCGCTCTCACCATTCTTTTAAACATTCAAAAAATTGGTTTTTTTTTCTGAAACTAATAGCGCTAGAAAAAACTGATCTATTTTCTGAAATCTACGATCCGTAGACTATTTTTCCGTTATTTTTTAAAAAATATTTATACATCTAAAAGTTATAAACATATTAATTAATTTGCGCTCCCACCATTTTTTTAAACATTCAAAAATTTGTTTTTTTCTGAAACTAATGGCGCTAGAAAAAACTGATCTATTTTCTGAAATCTACGTTCTGTAGAATATTTTTCTGCTATTTTTTTTTAAAATATTTATTCATCCAAAAGTTCTAAACATTAATTAATTTGCGCTTTCACCATTCTTTTAAACATTCAAAAATTCGGTTTTTTCTGATTCTAACAGAGCTAAAAAAACTGATCTATTTTCTGAAATCTGCGATCCGTAGACTGTTTTTCTGCTATTTTTTAAAAAAATATTATTCATTTAAAAGTTATAAACATAATCAATTAACTCATTCACCATTTTTTTAAATTTAATTTATTTTTCTCTATAATGGAGGGAGCTAGAAAAAAACATCAATTTTCTGAAATCTACAGAGGGACGAGACTCGATTAGTGACAAGATTGAAATACTTTTTAAAATAAATAAATTTCTTTTTTACAATTTTTTAAATTCCCTGTCAATCAAATTTTTTCTATTTGATTCAATTTTAAGTTAAATTTCCAGACATAAGTGATTAATTTAGCCCGGCCTGATCATTTTTGAAGCATCTGTCCCACTTTGATGACATTTCCTTAGTAATATCTATATAAGGCTGTAACTCCTGTAAAATTTGGAGATATGGATAAATTACTGGATTTAAATAATATTTAACCATTCAATAGTCAGCATTGCGAATACTTTTCCATAATCTAGAAGTTACTAAAAGAATCAGATTAAGGACTATTATCAAAGTTAAACCATCCTAAGAATCCTTTACATAATCCATCCAATCATTTTTTTTGATAGAACAGTTTCAAAATAGCACTTAATTTTGTTAAACGACAAAACAATGATTATTCAAAGAGATCAGAATATGGCCACCAAAAAAGAAGAAACCTGATAAACAGTTTTATTAATAATATGTATACAATAGTCACAATTTTTAATATATATTTTTTCTTTTTTTGTTGTTGAAATGTATTCTATAAAGAAAAATTAAGTTAGTTGAGAATAAGTCACTTAAAATTTGTTCTCTTACGTTACGTTTTTAAAAAAATGACATTTATACAAAAAAGCATTAAACGTCCCATTTTAATAATATTTCTATGGAGTACCAAATAAATAAACCTCTCAAGAAAATTTGTAGCTCTATAAACTCATCTTGCAGTAGGTTACCACAAATTTTTATTAAAAATCATTAAACATTTTCTAGAAAAATTTATGTCATATTTGAGGACACTTTATTATAAGGAAAAAGATATTCAGTAAAAAATAGTTTAAGAAATTAATGCTATTTTCTAAAGTCAGTTTTTGGTAAAAAATATTTATCCCATGAATAAAGAAATTCGGTACAAATTTGGCAAAATCCAAGAAAGGAAAACCAATTAAAAATATCACAATTTCTAATGTTAATTAACTCATATAAAAATTAATTTAATATTAGAATATTCAAAACTTAAAATATTGTATGAAGTATTTTGTCTAAAAGAATGAAATTCAAAAAATTTCATATACAAAAATCGCTGTGAATGAACATAAAATTGAATATGATTCAACTGTTATCATATCAAAAGAAACAAATAACACAAAAAATAACGTGCCAGTACGTTGTTAAAAGAACAAAAATGTGTTGCTTAATGTTCAGTCGATTGTAGTAAAAAAAAGTCCTACTTATATTAATATTTGTATACAAGACATGTAATGAATCGCGATAAGAAAATTTAAAAGCTATAGTAATAATAAGAGGATAGTAAAATGTTGTAAAACAAGTTATTGAAATGGTTACATCTGAATCAAAGAATACTGATTGGTCCAAGTACTTATGTTAAGGAATATCCAATACATGTGTCAGTACTCTCATAGAGGAACAGTAATAATTTTACAAGGGAATTTGAAAAGTATTGTAATTAAAATGGCTCTGTGAGATTTAAGATTTTTACCTAAAAATGTTACTCCTGACAAAAGATTATTAATTCAAAAATCTGGGAAATCAATTAACTTTTTGGGGGTAACTCTAGATTCAAAACTAACATGGAAATGATCTAGAAAATATGTTTAAAGCCAGTAAATTCTAGAAAAGTTTGTACTTACTTGTGATATTAACTTAATATTTTCATTAGCCCGATGAACTTCTTTTAATGTCTCTTCATCTATTGACATACTCTTATCATTTTGATTTTGATAATTTTCTGCAACATTTTTTACAACTGATAAATCTAGTTCAATATCTTCAATATTCTTGGTATTAAAAATAGTAAATTTACTGGAAGTTTCTTCAGTTATTTCAATTTTAGGAATATTTGATTTATTTTCATGCGTAGAAGTCTGAATATCTCCAAACATTGGAAATAAGTTCATGTCCAATTTAGATATATTTTCTATTTCTTCAAGTGATACAGGCTCTAATGTAATACAAGAAACAGGCTTCTTTATTGCTTTTATAGTTCGAAATATTCTTTGTAAAATCTTAAACTAGAGAAAAATTTTTAAATATTAGATACAATTCAGTATTATGAACCCTGGGTTCAAAGATGAATAAAAATAAATGTTTCAGCTATTTATGTTGATATCGTAGGTTTACATATTCGCATATAGAAAATTCAAAAAATTATAACAAATAGAAAAAGGTATTGGCAATATGAAAATAGTATTTTACGTTACAAGTGACTTATTACAGTCCGAGTTGTTTTACGAAATATAAACTAGTACAGTAATGACACCCAACGGACATGTATCATATATTTTATCCTGTTAATATGACATATGACATTACCTTAATTGAGCCATTGATTTCCATAGTTACATATGATTGCTAGTTGCTTGAGATTTAGCATGGGTATTTAATTGTAGATAAATTAATTTTGTTTATTTCAATATATAAATTGAAATATTAAAAATATTTTTAATTATTTCCTTGCCGAAAGTAGCGTTTATTTTGTATTTTATTTTTCTGAACCTGTTAAGTCGCTGTCATCATCAATATTAATTATAATTGGATTTATTTCATGTGTAATTTGTTCTCTCTCCCACAAATCAGAAATATTTTTTTCGTTTTTTGGAAACATTATTTCCAAATTTCTGGTGTAGTAACATTTAGAGCTTCACTCCACATGCTTCTCACAGTTTCATTACTGTGACCATTTCTACCTATGTGATTAACGTAGAATTGTTCTCAATGGGGTTAAATTCACAGTGGTATGGTGGCAAACGCAGTAGTTAATGTCCACGTTTTTGAATAATTTTGTCCACTACATAAATCTTGGGCTTTCATTTTTTTTACTAACTTTTAATATTTGTATTTGGCTGCTTATTCTCAATTTTCGAGTAAAAGAATTGTTCAACTCAGTAAATACAGAAACTGGCATTTTGAAATTAGGTTCAGAAAAACATTCTACAAACATTGAAGGTAGAGGAATAGTAACCGTAAAGAACGAGAAAGAAAGAAGTTGGGATACACATAAATCAAATAATCAGAGTCTAGGACGTGTTAGAAAAGCAACTTTATTAAAACAATTAATCCTAAAGAAAAGAGAGCATGAAGAAATAAGAGATCATTTAAATTAATTTTTGGGCACAGTAGACAAACTTACTTCTATGAACGTAAAAATAAGCCCAGAATTACTAAGCATCATGATGTTACACAGTCTACCTCAAAATTTTGAAAACTTCAGAATCGCAATAGAAGAATTAAAAATAAAAATTTTAGAGGCAGCTGAAGCAAGAAAAAACACAAATTTAGAAAATGTTTCAGAAGATGCTTACTATGGAAAACAAAGAGAAAGATCGCATGAAAAAGGTTTCAAATACAAATGTAACAAATTGTTGGAAAAACAAAAATGAAGCCAAGAGAAAGCCAGAAAGTGGTGAAATTAAGACATTTAATATTCGCCCATTATGCTTAAACTCTATAGACACTAGAAACCAAGAAATATGGTGATTGGATAGTGGCTGTACGTCGCACATGAGTGGAGTAAAAGAATTGTTCAACTCAGTAAATACACAAACTAGCATTTTGAAATTAGCTTCAGAAAAACATTCCAACACCGAGTGGTAAGGGGTATTATCTAAAACTATTATAGATGGTTCTTGAAGACTGGGTAATAATTTTTCATTTAACCACTTAGGGCCGGTTGTGCAAACAAAGCTTGAGTCTTAAATCAGGTGAACTTGACTTAAAACAGAACTCGACTTAAAAATCATGGTCCATTGTACGATACCCCCTTTAGCTTCGCTTAACAAAACCTAGTTCAGATATTTTCTTAGGTTAGTAATGTGGAAGAATGCTAAAAGCTGTGCTGTGACGTGCTGTCATAAGAAATGTGACATTTTATTTTGAATTTTGATGTGAGTGTTGAATTTTTCTGTTTTTACGTTTTGGTTATTGATAGGTAAGTTTTATAATATATTTTTTTGTTTTCATTCTTTTAATAGGATATTTTCAAATATTTTAGAGTATGGCAGATAATAAAAGAGGGGCAAATTTTACGTCCAAAGAGGAATGTCTTCTTTTAGATTTGGTAAAAAATATGCAAATGTAATTGAAAATAAAAAAAAGGAATTAAATCCAAACAAAAATAAAGCAGAGGTTTGAAAAAAAATTGAACAATAATTTAACTCTGAACGATGCGAAGTATTAAGGGAAGCCATTACATTAAAAAAAAAATACGAGAACTTAAAAACAACGAACAAAAAAAAAAGTGGCGGATGAAAAATATTATAACATAGGCAAAGGGGGAGGTCCGGCGAAACCAACAGAAATACTCTTTTAGATTTGGAGAAGAAATTTTGGGAGAAAGAGCCCGTGGGCCACACCACTGAGTTTGGAGGGGATATTATTAAAGTAAAACGTACAAGAAGTAGGGATGAATACTTTTTGTCTTTGTAAGGAAGTTACCCACTGGACAGAGGATCGAAATCTATTTTTGAAGAGGAAAAAATAAAATTTCTACAAAAAGAACTTGCAACCAAAATAAGAAAAAAATGAAGCGGAAATTGCTGCAATAAAAAAAAAACTGAAGTAAAAGTAAAAAAATTAAGGATAAATGGAAGCCCAATTGGAAGGAATCAAAGAACAAACCAGTTAAAAAAAGAATTTCTTGTGATTGAAAAACGCAAAGTTCTCCTTCAACTACAAATGCGAGAAAACTGATACAATGTCATATATCTCGTATCTTTCGTTACTTTTTTGTGTTTGTTTAAAAAATAAACTCTTTAATTTTTGTAAAGTAATAATGAATTCTGTGAATAGAAATAAATTGTTACAAAGTTTTATATTTTATTTAGAAAATCTAAAGTTCCTTAGAAACTCATCATCATTCCAATATTGAAAATGATTTTTCCTCTCTCTATAATTTTGAGAGCGTCCCCAACCATTTCTTAACACATCAAAAATCTGAATAAAGTCTTCATCATCGGTAAAATTTTCCAGATTAATTAAAAACTTTGACGTTACATACTAATGAACTCTACTTAAGCCATTAAATTTGGTCGCTTAGCTGAACTAATATTAAACGTGAACTTAGTCTAAGTTCATCCTTGAACTAGGTATGTACAACAGAAATTTATATTTTAAGTTAGGCTCAAGGCTGAACCGTACTTAAACTGGCATTGAACAACCGGACCTTACATAAACACTTCAGTATTCATGTTGTCATGAGCCAGATTTCTTAGATTTCAAAGAAAAATTAATTCTCCATCAGAAATAAAGCCGTTATCGTTGTCTGCATGGAAAATTATGTTTTTTTCCCTCACAAGCACTAGATTTTATATTTTTATCTTGCCAGACTCTTTTTGTAGATCTACTCGAAAAGAACCCGGTCTCATCTAAATATTGAAATCCCTTAAGAATTAAATGCGCTTATGGATTGATTTCTCACATGCCTTAATTTAAATCCGATATGTTTTAAAGTTTTGTATAAACTGGTTCTTCCTACATTTACAATTCCTTTATTTTTAATTTCTTTGTGAATTGTATTGAAGTTTTTGGATGCTCTCATGTCATAAATCGTATCACGAATTTTAAATTGTATTCCATCGGGAAGGTCCTCAGTTTTTCTTCTTATGAGTTTTTTTTGCAACGTGTAATGTGATTACTTCTGTTTATATTTAATTAATTACAATTCAGTATTGCAATAAACAATTTTAATTTAAAACACAAAATTTTAGGTTCGATAAAAACAAAAATAATGATAGATAAACATTTTACTTATATTTAATTTATTCACTTCATTTATTAATTATTTTAAGTTAGTTTTCAAGACAACTAGAGCATAGACTTTTTGTCTCAGGATCATGAGTTAGTTTTTCTTTTATGTAACACTTTTCTTTTTCTTTTGTTTCAAGGATTGTTAGTACAATTATTGAGCGCCAGTAAATTCTCTTTTTGTTTAAAGAATTAATTGATTAAATAAATTATCAAGGCGATCCAGGAGAATTACAAAGACTGACTCTATAAGAAACCTAGACATTAGTTAATAAAACGATTTAGTTAAACACCATTTGCATATAATATAATTACTCAAAATCAAATGTTATACAGTATTTGACACCATGTGTCCTTTCCGGAAAATGATATTAAAACTAAACATCACAAAAAATTCAGTAATATTAGGCTTCACATTATTCAGCATTGAGATTAAATTTTAATAAATATTATTAATATTAAAAACTTAGCTGTGTTCAGAGTAACCACTCTTCTAATGATAAGTCTCTTCAGTGCAATATATCCTGTATATAGCCTTCCACTGGTGAATAAAACTGCAGGATACAAACGAACCATGAAGTTACGGTGCATGATTTAATTACATAATATGGATATGGTAACTCGAAAACAAGACTATTTTCTTAATTCATATAATTATGAAACGAACTGACAAATGTATAATGAACGAAGAAAGGAAAAAAGAGACTGTCTTTTATTCCATCCAAGATGTTTAACAGTTTTTATTAAATTAATTAACACAGAAAATCGAGGAGACAAAGAGTCAATGAGCATGGTCAAAAGTACCACTGACGAATCGTTTCCGTATAGTTCGGAATTTTTCAAAAAACAACATATGTATTAGTACTTAAATACAGATATCCGTTCAAAGAGTTATATTATTTCCATTTGTGCAAACAGAGGTCAGTAGTTGTACATACTTTTAAATTAATTCTACATTTTAAATCAAAAATTGAACCAAAATAGCAAAACTAACATGTATATGTTACAAACTTGTACTTTTTGGTGTACCTTTGGAATAAAAAGAATTTTAAATTACTTTGAAAGTCCAAAAATGACTTTAAAAGTACATAAGTACGTAGTTACTTGAATTATTTTGTATACAAACTAAAAGTATTCACGAAAGTATAAAAAGTACAAAGAAATTATAAAATTACTTCTAAAAGTACCGAAATTATTTCTAAAAGTACGGAAATTACTTCAGAATTTCAAAAAGTATCATGAGTAATAAGTAGAAAGTACTGAATATTCGTCAGAAAGGGCCATCGGCTACTAAATTGGGTAATTTTTCTATGTTTCCCGCCTTTTGTTTTGCTTTTTCTTGCAATATTTCAGATAAATCCAGTAGTTACGTATCGCCGTGTATCAGAATAATGTGCATATATTAGTGTTTGTATTTGATATGCCCAATAGATTGTAAATATAAGGTAAGTATTAAAAATAAATAAGGTTAGGTATTCGATATATTATGTGATTTTTAGATGGACTCTTCGGACTCTAATTTTGATAAACAAGTTAATCAGAACATTCCTGATTCTATCGTGGACCAATATCCAATATTTGAAAAAGAGTACAACTTAACAGTGTTTTTTCCTGTATACAAATTACGCAGTATTAATACAACTTACGGAATAGAAGTATTGTGAACGAGCTGAACAAAATTTTCGAGATAAAGATGGAAATATGGATTTTGAGGTCACCTGAGATGATTAAGTCTGTCTGTCTGGCCACACGTTTAATCCGATTGAGCTGAAATTTGGTATATGGGTTTGGGTTACCCGTTGGAAGAACCCATTAGTTTTTGTACGACATCTGTCAAACGTAAGTGTCACTATCAACAAATGAGATGCAATATGTCACGGAATTTGTTATTTGAAAGCCCTTGAAAAACTCTATTCAGAACAGTCAAAACTATTTCTCCAACTGTCACCTGTCAATAGTAAAAAATGTCCAAATTTAAAACTTTAACATTAAATATCTGAAAAAGTATTCGTGGATACTCGTCAGGCAAGTTTTGGGACGACACAGCCGTTTTTTTTTTATTACTTTTTTGGCATTTTTTTGGCTTATTTGTTTTGTTTCTTTTTTGCTTTTTTCGGTCTTTTTTTTATTATTTTTCCTTTATTGTCTATTTTTTTGGCTTTAATAGGGCTATTTCTTTTTGCCTTTGCTGTGCCTTCTTTTACCATTTTTGTTATTTTTGCCATATTTTTGCCTTTATTTTACCCTTTTTTTGGTTTTCTTTTTTGATTTTTTTACCTTTTTTTATAGCTTTTTTACCCTTTTTATTTTTTTGGCTCTTTTAGCCATTTTTGCATTTTGCTTCGATTTTGCCTTTTTTTTTGCTTTTTATACCCTTTTATTGTCTATTTTTTTGGCTTTAATAATGCTATTTCCTTTTGACTTTGCTGTGCCTTCTTTTACCATTTTTGTTATTTTTGCCATGTTTTTGCCTTTATTTTACCCTTTTTTTGGTTTTCTTTTTTGCTTTTTTTACCTTTTTTTTATAGCTTTTTATTTTTTTGGCTCTTTTGGCCATTTTTGCATTTTGCTTCGATTTTGCCTTTTTTTTGGTTTTTATACCCTTTTTGGTCTCTTACCACTTTTTTGCTTTTTTTTTAATTGACTTTTTTAAACATTTTTGCCGTTTTTGCCTTTATTTTGTCTTGTTTTCTCTTTTTTGAAAATTTTTAAATTTTTTTTAGTCTTTCTTGAACTCATTTGCCTTTTTTGCCTTTATTTTGCCTCGATTTTGTCTTTTTTGCATTTTTAACAGTTTTTAAATTTTTTTTATTACTTTTTTGGCATTTTTTCAATTATTTTGCCATTTTTGCCGCTATTTTGTCGTTTTTTAAACTTTTTAATTTTTTTTACTTTTTTGTCATTTTTTTCTTTTATTAAGCCTTTTTTCCTTCTTTATTTTTCCTTTTTTTCATTTTGTTACCTATTTTGCTTTTTTGCATTTTTTGCCCCTTTGCCTCTCTTACCAATTTTTACAAATTCTATTAAGATTTTTATGCTATTTTTGATTGTTGCCTAGTTTCACTCTTTTTTTATTATGGTTTGATTTTTTGCCGCAACTCAGTTCTTTATCATTTAACAATTTTTTTGCCTTTTTTTGAAATAATTCGTTACCTTGTTGCTGTTGAAGAATATCACTAACCAAAACTACACTTTTTAACACACTCTATGTACGTTTCGCTAACTACGTTAGCATCATCAGGAGTCGATGATAAACCTTGTTGCTATTTATATTAACTTGTTGCCATTTTTAGTAACTTGTGTCGTTTCTCATTTTAATTAATTTTTGAGTATTTTTGCACTGTTTACCTATTTTTATTTTCCAGCAATTTACTTCATTTTTTTATCATAGCCGATTTTTTTTAAATAGGTAGTAGGTACAGTGTGAACATCTTTGACAGGAAAATTCTCTGATATCGAATGACAACTGATTTCAACATCTTATAGACCTTAAATGTTATGGTTGGTAAAGTCAGTTGTTCATGGAGAATTAAAATTTCAATAAAATACAAGGTGACCTATGTAACACTCTTCCACGTAATAATAGACTGAAATTACTGCATAGCAGGCAATAAGAGACTGCATATACATTTTAATGTAAAAGACAATTCAAATTAAAAATCAACGTGTACGAATGTTTTTCATAATTTGTTAAAATAATGCCAGAGCGGAAAAAAAATCTTAAAATGTACAAAGAATTTAAAGAAATTGTTTTTTAATGTATTTTTTTGTTTATGTTCATTACGTTTATTTTCGTTTTTTAAATGTACAAATTTTAATAAAGAATGTTTAATTTGAAATTACTTATTTTTTTACACAAAAATCAACAAATTTATTGAGTTTATACTCATTATATAAGGTACTAAAAAAATTGCAAAAAGTCGTATAACCACTTTTATTTTTCAGAATTACTAGTAAAACTGCTTCAAAAGTCCAAAAAGTACTAAAATGACTCTTGAAAGTAGATAAATTACTTAGAAATATTAAAAGTACAAAAAGTATAGACATCACTTTTGAAAGTATATGACTTTTACTACTAAAACTACTTCGAAAGTACAAAAAGTACTGAAATTACTTTTGAAAGTAGATAAATAACTCAGAATAATTTTGAGATTACAAAAACTATTTAATGTATTTGTGGTACTTTCTAAAATTTTGATAGGTGTCCGTTTTTGGTCCTAGTGGCATACCCCTCGTTACAAACTTTCTCGTTTTTCAGTATCTTCTAAAGTGTTGATTCGCTGATACCTAGTGCTTACCTAGCTCTTTCGTGTACCTTAAGTACTTGTATTAAAGGCCCACCATGATTTTTTTCAGCAAGGAAATAATCAAAAAACATTTTTAATAACTTCATTTAAATTTAAGAAGCGTTTGGGCTTTTCGTCACTTTCGAAATAATTTTTTGACAAGTCTAACTTCTTTTGACGTTTCCGTATAATTCAAAATTGCCCTAAACTAATTAACCCATTTTCTCTTCTTCTAATTTTTTTTAATTAGATCGTATCTGAGCTCTATTCCTCTAATTGAATATCGGTGTCAACTAAATGAATGGACTATACATGATTTCGAGTTTCATTTACGATTAGATAATTAAATGTTTGAATTATACGTTTTCATACAATACTTATGGTTTTATAAAGCTTCAAACACAGGAGCCACTAATTTTGAATCTGACAGGAAAAATAACTTTCTATATAATTAAAATTCCAAAAGTAAGGTTATAAAACATAAACTTAATTATTTATACCTGGTCCAATGTGCCTAAAGTTCCAGTCATGAACGGTAACTTATCTTCCTTGGTACAAAATCCACTATCATATAAAAACTGACCCAATGTATTAATATTTTTTTCATCTTCACTAAAATTGTACTCACATACAATTTCTAATAACCAACAAACTAAAAAACATCTATTCGATATTTTAAATATGTCTCCTATTTCTTCATCACTCATACTATCTGCTAAAGGATATCCATATTCAATAATACAATTTTTAATATCTTGATGAACATCTTCGTTTTCCATATTGACGTTATTTATTTAAATTAAATCGACCTCGAAAAAAAAAACTATTAAAATGAAGCCAATCAAAAACCAGCAGGCGACGTGCAAATTTATCTTTTCTCTCCTTTTAATCGCGTGAAATAAAAAGAGATAATATTTTAATCAAAACAAATGAATCGGGGTGCAGGGATGGCAAGCAAAACCAGGGTCAGATTGGAAAATGGCGTTCCGTGTTTTATATTTATATTAAATATAAAATAATTATATACGGTTAAAGTGAAAATGATTAAAGTGAGATTTTAATTTTTTATAAGACATTTTAAAAAATCAATTCAGGTAAGAAATCATATTTTATAATAAAAGGGTAGGTACGATTTTAATGAACAAAGGATTGATTAAAATTTAATTAACTTTCTAGAAAATTAGTTTTTTTTTTGTTATTCTGTGAATTCAACGTTGACAGATAGACAAAGTGACGGTTACCTCCTTTTTACAAATCGAGCGGGTAAATATTTACCAATGAGAATGAGACTGGTCGTAAATCATAACAATTTATGATCTTTATACACAATGTGGAATTGTTGGTTGCCTATATTTCAGATAGACAAGCCATATAAAAATAATGAAAAAATTATTGATTTTTTATAATTATATTTATATATTCCACTTATAATATTTACTATCAATATAAATTTAATTTAAACAGAAAAGAGTCGGAAATTTATTTAACATGGCTCAATTTTACTCATTAATGAATTATGAAAAAATGTGATATTTACGTTGTTGTCAGATCTTCCGTTTTTCCGAAAATATAGGGAATTTTCTTATTTGAAATATTTTATGATTTTTAAATTGCTTAAAAAAATCTGAATATTTTTTATGTACTAATTTACGGATTTAATTTAATTTTTATTCATACTTTTATTAAAATTTTTGGTAAAATTAATAGTAAGATGTGCAAAAAAATTTCTTTATTTTGGGTATAACAATTATAATTCTAAATTTGAAGAAACTAAAATACATGTTAAATTTGAATATTTATATTACCTTTCGAATGGTACAAATCCCATTTTATTATATTTAAAGTTATTCAATTTAAAATCGTAATAAAATTTCAAATTTTTTTGGACATTTTTTTTTACAATTTGCACCATTTTTAGAATAAAATTTTGAACAAAATGAACAATAATAAAATATTTTATTACAAATTTAATCGTATTTTTTAATTAAATAATTTTATTTAAATGATTTTAAAATCAATAAATAATTACTATTTCTTTCAATTTTATCCCAAATGAAAAACAGACCGTTTTTTTTTGGGTTTTTT
This sequence comes from Neocrepidodera transversa, assembly GCA_963243735.1. Classification (NCBI taxonomy): domain Eukaryota; kingdom Metazoa; phylum Arthropoda; class Insecta; order Coleoptera; family Chrysomelidae; genus Neocrepidodera; species Neocrepidodera transversa. The sequence goes on along the minus strand of OY725346.1, from coordinate 7,452,627 downwards.
TTATCAAGATAAATTAATAAAGTTAGTTTAAAAAAATTAAAAAAATATTTTTTTGTCAAGCATTTTTCAAGTATATTTTTCAAGAATTTTTCAGGCATCTTTCAAGAATTTTTCATGAATTTTTGATGATTTTCAAGCATTTTATAATTATTTTTTAAGTACTTTTTAAGGATTTTGAAGGGTTTCTCAAGGATTTTTCAATGATTTATCAAGGATGTTTTATGACTTCAATTATTGATGATTTTTCATGGGTTTCTCAAGGATTTTTCAACGATTTTTCATGAAATTTTCAGGGATCTTGCAAGTTTTCATGATTTCAATTTTTGTTGATTTGTCAAGGATTTTTCAACTGTTTTCCAAGAATTTTTAAGATTTTTTAAGGACCTTGAAAAAGTTTTACATAACTTTAATTTTTGATGATTTTTCTAGGGTTTCTCAAGGATTTTTCACGATTTCAATATTTGATAGTATTTAAAGGATTTTTCAAGGATTTTTCAACTGTTTGAAAGAATTTTTCATGACTTTAATTTTTGATGATTTTTCAACTTTTATTTTTTATAGATTTTTCAAGTGTTTTTCAAGGATTTTTCAAGAATTTTCCAAGGATTTTTCAAAGATTTTTCATGAAATATTTAGACATCTTGCAAGAATTTTTCATGATTTCAATTTTTGATGATTTGTCAAGAATTTTTCAACTGTTTTCTAAGAATTTTCCTAGAATTTTTAAGATTTTTTTAAGGATCTTGAAAGAATTTTTCATGACTTCAATTTTTTTTCAAGGAATTTGCAATGATTTTTCTAGGATTTGTCAAGGATTTTTTACGATTTCAATATTTGATGGTATTTCAAGTGTTTTTCAAGATTTTCAATGAAAATTTCAGGGATCTTACAAGAATTTTTCATGATTTCAGTTTTTGTTGATTTTTCAAAGATTTTTCAACTGTTTTCCAAGGATTTTACAAGAATTTTTAAAAGTATTTTTTAAGGATCTAGAAAGAATTTTTCATGACTTCAATTTTTGATGATTTTTCAAGGATTTTGCAAGAATTTTTCAAGGATTTGCCAAGGTTTTTTCGCGATTTCAATATTTGATGGTATTTCAAGGATTTTTCAAGTGTTTTCAAGGATTTTTTATGAAATTTTCAGCGATCTTGCAAGAATTTTTCATGATTTCAATTTTTGATGATTTTTCAACCGTTTTCCAAGGATTTTCCAAGAATTTTTAAGTATTTTTTTAAGAATTTTTTATGTATCTTGAAAGAATTATTTATGACTTCAATTTTTGTCGATTTTTCAAGGATTTTTCAACTGTTTTTAAGGATTTTCTAAGATTTTTCAACTGTTTTTCAAGGATTTTTCAAAGATTTTTCATGAACTTTTCAGAGAGCTTGCAAGAATTTTTCATGACTTCAATTTTTGAACATTTTTCAAATGTTTTCCAAGAATTTTTAAGAATTTTTTAAGGATCTTGAAAGAAGATTTCTTGACTTTAATATTTGATGATTTTTCAACTGTTTTTTTTTTAATAGATTTTTCAAGTGTTTTTCAAGGATTTTTCAAGAATTTTCCAAGGATTTTTCAAAGATTTTTCATGAAATCTTCAGGAATTTTGCAAGAATTTTTCATGATTTCTATTTTTGATGTTTTTTCAACTGTTTTCCAAGAATTTTCCAAAAATTTTTTAAGAATTTTTCAACGTTCTTGAAAAAATTTTTCATGACATCTATTTTTGATGATTTTTCAACTGTTTTTTAAGGATTTCTAAGATTTTTCAAGTGTTTTTCAAGGATTTTTTATGAAATGTTCAGGGATCTTGCAAGAATTTTTCATGATTTCAATTTTTGATGATTTTTCAATGATTTTTCAAAAGTTTTCCAAGAATTTTTAAGAATTTTTTAAGGATCTTGAAAGAATTTTTCATGACTTTAATATTTGATGATTTTTAACTGTTTTTTTATAGATTTTTCAAGGATTTTTCAAGAATTTTCCAAGGATTTTTTTCATGATTTCGATTTAACTGTTTTTAAGGATTTTCCAAGACTTTTTAAGTATTTTTTACCTTGACCTTGAAAGAATTTTTCATGACTTCAATCTTTGATGATTTTTCAAGGGTTTCTCAAGGATTTTGCATTGATTTTTCAAGGATTTGTCAAGGATTTTTCACGATTTCAATATTTGATAGTATTTCAAAGATTTTTCAAGTATTTATCAAGGATTTTTCATGAAAATTTCAGGGATCTTGCAAGAATTTTTCATGATTTCAATTTTTGATGATGTTTCAACGGTTTCTCAAGGATTTTGCAAGAATTTTTCAAGGATTTGTCAAGGATTTTGCGCGATTTCAATATTTAATGGTATTTCAAGGATTTTTCAAGTGTTTTTTAAGAATTTATCAAAAATTTTTCATGAAAATTTCAGGGATCTTCCAAGTATTTTTCATGATTTCATTTTTTGATGATTTTTCAACGGTTTCTCAAGGATTTTTCGCGATTTCAATATTTGGTGGTATTTCAAAGATTTTTCAAGTGTTTTCAAAGATTTTTTATGAAATTTTCAGGGATCTTGCAAGAATTTTTCATGATTTCAATTTTGATGATTTTTCAAGGATTTTTCAACTGCTTTCCAATGATTTTTCAAGAATTTATAAGTACTTTTTAAGAATTTTTCATGACTTCAATTTTTGATGATTTTTCAAGAATTTCTCAAGGATTTTTCAAGGATTTGTCAAGGATTTTTCGCGATTTCAATATTTGATGGTATTTCAAGGAGTTTTCAAGTGTTTTTTAAGAATTTATCAAAAATTTTTTATGAAAATTTCAGGGATCTTCCAAGCATTTTTCATGATTTCGATTTTGGATGATTTTTCAACTGTTTTTTAAGAGTTTTCATGTGTTTTTCAATGATTTTTTAAGGATTTTTCAAAGATTGTTGTTGAAATTTTCAGGATCTTGCAAGAATTTTTCATGATTTCAATTTTTGATGATTTTTCAAGGATTTTTCAATTGTTTTCCAATAATTTTCCAAGACTTTTTAAGTATTTTTTAAGAATTTTTTAAGGATCTTGCAAAAATTTTTCATGATTTCAACTTTTAAGTATTTTTTTAGGAATTTCTTAAGGATCTTAAAAGAATTTTTCATGACTTCAATTTTTGATGATTTTTCAAGGGTTTCTCAAGGATTTTGCAATGATTTGTCAAGGATTTGTCAAGGATTTTTCACGATTTCAATATTTGATGGTATTTCAAGGATTTTTTATGACTTCAATTTATGATGATTTTTCAAGGATTTTTTAACTGTTTTTTAAGGATTTCTAAGATTTTTCAAGTGTTTTTCAAGGATTTTTTATGAAATTTTCAGGGATCTTTCAAGAATTTTTCATGATTTCAATTTTGATGATTTTTCATGGATTTTCAACTGCTTCCCAATGATTTTCCAAGAATTTTTAAGAATTTTTTAATGATATTGAAAGTATTTTTCAAGACTTCAATTTTTGACGATTTTTCAAGAATTTCTCAAGAATTTTTCAAGGATTTGTCAAAGATTTTTCGCGATTTCAATATTGATGGTATTTCAAGTGTTTTTCAAGGATTTTTCAAAGATTTTTCATGAAAATTTCAGGGGATCTTCCAAGCATTTTTCATGATTTCAAATTTTGATGATTTTTCAACTCTTTTCCAAGGAATTTCCAAGAATTTTTAGGTACTTTTTAAAGATCTTAAAAGAATTTTTCATGACTTCAATTTTTGATGATTTTTCAAGGATTTTTCAACTGCTTTTTAAGGATTTTCTAAACTTTTCAAGTGTTTTTCAAGGATTTTTCAAAGATTTTTTATGAAATTTTCAGGGATCTTGCAAGAATTTTTCATGATTTCAATTTTTGATAATTTTTCGATGATTTTTCAACTGTTTTCCAAGGGTTTTCCAAGATTTTTTAAGTATTTTTTAAGTATCTTGAAAGAATTTTTCATGGCTTCAATTTTTTAATGATTTCTCAACTCTTTTTTTAAGGATTTTCTGAGATTTTCAAGGATTTTTCATGAAATTTTCAGGAATCTTGCAAGAAATTTTCATGATTTCAATTTTTAATGATTTTTCAAGGATTTTCAACTGTTTTTCAAAAAATTTTAAGTATTTTTTACGAATTTTTTAAGGATATTGAAAGAATTTTTCATGACTTCAATTTTCGATAATCTTTCGAGGATTTGTCAGCTGTTTTTTTAAGATCTTTCAAGTGTTTTTCAAGGATTTTCCAAGAATTTTTAAGTATTTTTTACGAATTTTTTAAGGATCTTGAAAGAATTTTTCATGACTTCAATTTTCGATAATCTTTCGAGGATTTTTCAGCTGTTTTTTTAAGATTATTCAAGTGTTTTTCAAGGATTTTTCAAAGATTTTTTATGAAAATTTCAGGGATCTTGAAAGAATTTTTCATGTCTTCAATTTTTGATAATTTTCCAACTGTTTTTTAAGGATTTTTAAAGTATTTTTCATTGATCTTGTTCTTGTATTTCAGGCATTTTATGTTTTTAAAATTGTTTAAAAAAATCTGAACATTTTTTATGTAACATTCATATTTAGTTTAATTTTTATTCATACTTTTAAAAATATAATCTGTTACTCGGTTAGTATAAAAAAAAATTGATACTCGTATTTCCTCAAATTTATATTTAAAATAAATGCAATGAATTAATTTTTAATTAAATCGAAAATGATATAAAAAAGATAAAATGAACTATTTAAAGATAGAATATCATTTACTTATAGATTGTCCAATACTAAACCGACACATTCAGCGCTCCAATTCTCTAATTTTTCCTTCTTTATTTCGTTCCCCACTTCTTTAATTTTTAATGAAGCAGTCGGTTTAATAGTTTTACAAAGTCTACCACAGTGAAGCACCAAAAACGAAACGGCAAATATGGCTTCCAATTTTCAACGTCTCCCAAGATGACGGTAAGATGACGTCATCATACCTGCATGTACCATTTTCTTTTAATATCAGTTTCGAAAAAAAATTATAACCAATACTTAAGAAAAATCGTAAAAACCTTATTTTAAGGAAGCAATAATATTCTTTGTGAAAAAACTGTCATACTCAATATTTTCAGATGCAGTTTGTTTTGATTGGCGTGTGTTAAAAAAAAGATGATTGTCATTGGTTGAATAATCCGTTAAATTTTTGACCAAGTACAAATGTATTCATAAATACCAAAATGACATGCGATTATTTTTTTAGATTAAACAATGAGCTCATCACCTCAAAACAGTCCAATGCCGCCTCCACAAACTCCTAGTCCAATGGGACCTCCAAACCAAAATCCAACTCCTTCCCATTCTCCTCACAGTCCTTACCAGCCTCCCATGGGCCACATAAACGGTCCACCATCTCATGTACTACCTCCAATGCCTCCATCAGGACATCCCTTAATGCCTCCAACTTCTCATTTACCTCCGCATTTACCCCCGCATGCTCCTCCACATCCTTCACATGGCGGTCATTCTCATTTACCCGGTCCTCCTCCCCAAATGCACCAAGGAGGACCGCCGCCTCATCATGGAGGACCACCACCAGGAGCTCATAACCTTTCAGGAGGAACTTTACTTACGTCACAAAGTCATCTCGGACCACAACATGATAGCGGGAACTATCCAGGACATCCTCCACCTCCTGGACCATTAGGACATGCTCCACATAGACAAGTGAGTAGTAAAAAAATAAATATATAAGGATTAAAAATGTGTATTTATGTATTTCAGTTAAACATATATTAGTTAAGGTTGAAATTGTTTTTTTTTATTAAGATCATTTTGTCTCTCTTCATCAGCTTTCCGTTCAATCTCCATAAATTTATCTGAAAGTTCCTTTGTAGACGTTGCTATGAAATTTGGATCCATCAAATTAAACTCAGATCCTAAAATTAAAATATGTAATCGCGTCTAAAATTTAAAAAAATATACTGGGTGTCCCAAATAAGAGTGATCGATTTTAAATGTAAATGCACAATGTATTAATTGCTCTAAATAAATCGGGTTTTTATTAATTGTTTTCTTTTACCCAAAAGTTTTTTTTATGAAGTTTGTTTACATTTTATCCCGTCAATACAGGGTGATCTACTAATTTTGGTAGAAATAAATGGTAAAAATATGTGTTATTTTAAATGGCACACTCTGTATATTTTGATGGCATTTGAAAGAGCGATTCATCATCTTTTAAAAAATGTATAGCTGAAATTTCAAGAACGGCATTTTTCCGTATGGAAAAAGGACATTAAATAAAAATTTTACAAAAAATTTATTCAGAAACAAAAAATAATATTAGAGACATTACCGAAAACATTCTGACTGATATATTGGAAAAATCGTTTGAAAATTTAAAATTAAAGAATCGCACAAAATTTCAAAAATTTACAAAAACTCACAAAAAATCTCAAAAAACTGCAAAAAAAAACCCAAAAAAATCTCAAAAAATAGCAAATAATCGGAAAAATTCGCAAAAATGGTAAAAAATCAGAAAAAAAGTAGAGAAAAAAACAGAGAGATAAGAAAAAATTGTTAAATATCGCAAGAATGTCAAAAACCGCAAAAACTCGCGAAAGCCGCAAAAAATCGCGAAAACTCACAAAAATTTGCAAAAAATCTAAAACAATTGGGAAACAAAAAACAATCGGAAAAAATTAAAACACAGTAACAACGAAAAAATCGCAAAAAATTCAAAAAAAAAAAGAAAACAAAAAAAAATTGAAAGAAAAAATCAGGAAACATTGGGAAAAATTGAAAAATCGAAAACACAAGAAATGGCAAAAAATCACAAAAAAATCTTACAAAATGTCAAAAATTGCAAACAATCAAAAATTATTGGAAAACAAAAAACAATCGGAATAAATTAAAATATACAGAAACCACGAAAAAATCGACAAAAAATGGAAAGTATCAGAAAAAAAATTGAAAGAAAAAATCATGAATATGGGAAAAAATTGAAAAATCGAAAACACAAAAAATGTCAAAACATATTGCAAAAAGTCACAAAAAAAAATTACGAAATGTCAAAAATTGCAAACAATCGAAAATAATTGGGAAACAAAAAACCATCGGGAAAAATCAAAATATACAGTAAGAAAAAATCGCAAAAAATTGCAAAAAACGCAAAAAAAACCGAAAAAATGATGAGTATGAGGAAAAAATTGAAAGAAAAAATCATGAAACAATGGGAAAAATTAAAAAGTCGAAAACACAAAAAATGGCAAAAAATATTGCAAAAAAATTGAAAAAAATCATACAAAATGTCAAAAATTGCATAATAAATTGCAAAAAATGGAAAATAATTAGGAAACAAAAAACAATCGAAAAAAATTAAAATATACAGAAACAACGAAAAAATCGCAAAAAATTGCAAAAAAACGAAAAAGAACCGAAAAAAATGGAAAGTATGAGAAAAAAATTGAAAGAAAAAATCATGAAACAATGGGAAAAATTAAAAAGTCGAAATCAAAAAATGGCAAAAAAAACCCCAAAAAAATCTAAAAAAATTGCAAATAATCGGAAAAAATCGCCAAAATGGCAGCAAAAATGGCAAAAAATCAGAAAAAAATTGGAGAAGAAAACAGAAAGATAAGAAAAAATTGCAAAATATCGCAAAAATGTCAAAAAAACCGCAAAAAAACTCCAAAAAAAACCCAAAAAAATCTCAAAATAATGGCAAATAATCGCAAAAAATGTCAAAAAATCGCAAATAATCGGAGAAATGAAAAAACCAGGAAACATTTGAAAATAATTAAAAAAATGGCAAAAAACCGCAAAAACTCGCGAAAACCGCAAAAATCGCAAAAACTCACAAAAATTTGCAAAAAAACGAAAATAATTGGGAAACAAAAAACAATCGGAAAAAATTAAAACATACAGAAACAACGAAAAAATCGCAAAAAATTGCAAAAAAATGAAAAAAAAAAAACAGAAAAAAATTGAAAGAAAAAATCAGGAAACATTGGGAAAAATTGAAAAATCGAAAACACAAAAAATGGCAAAAAAATTGCAAAAACTCACAAAAAAATCTTACAAAATGTCAAAAATTGCAAACAATCAAAAATAATTGGAAAACAAAAAACAATCGAAATAAATATACAGAAACAACGAAAAAATTGCGCAAAATTGCAAAAAAGCGCCACAAAAAACCGAAAAAAAGGAAAACATCTGGAAAAAAAATTGAAAGAAAAAATCATGAAACATTGGGAGAAATTGAAAAATCGAAAACACAAAAAATGGCAAAAAATGTTGCAAAAAAATTGAAAAATCGAAAGCACAAAAAACAATCGGAAAAAATTAAAATATACAGAAACAACGAAAAAATCGCAAAAAATGTAAAAACCGACAAAAAAAGAAAATATCAGAAAAAAAAATTGAAAGATAAAATCATGAAACATTGGAAAAAATTGAAAAATCGAAAATACAAAAAATGCCAAAACATATTGCAAAAAATCACAAAAAAATCTTACGAAATGTCAAAAATTGACTAAATTGCAAACAATCGAAAATAATTGGAAAACAAAAAACCAACGGAAAAAATCAAAATATACAGAAAGAAAAAATCGCAAAAAATTGCAAAAAACGCAAAAAAAACCGGAAAAATGAAAAGTATGAGAAAAAAATTGAAAGAAAAAATCATGAACCAATGGGAAAAATTAAAAAGTAGAAAACACAAAAAATGGCAAAAAATATTGCAAAAAAATTGAAAAATCGAAAACACAAAAAATAGCAAAAAAATTAAAATATACAGAAACAACGAAAAAATCGCAAAAAATTGCAAAAAAAACGCAAAAGAACCGAAAAAAATGGAAAGTATCAGAAAAAAATTGAATGAAAAAATCATGAAACATTGGGAAAAATTGTAAAATCGAAAACACAAAAAATTGCACAAAAAATCACAAAAAAATCTTACCAAATGTCAAAAATTGCATAAATTGCAAAAAATCGAAAATATTTGGAAAACAAAAAACCATCGGAAAAAAATATACAGAAAGAAAAAATTGCAAAAAACGCAAAAAAAAACTGAAAAAATGGAAAGTATGCGAAAAAAATTGAAAGAAAAAATCATGAAACATTGGGAAAAATTGAAAACACAAAAAATGGCAAAAAATCACAAAAAAATCTTACAAAATGTCATAAATTGCAAAAAATAGCAAAAACTCGAAATAAAGTGGCAAAAATTTTTGTAACTTTTACATTATTTATTACTATTAATTACATTATTAGTTTTATTAAATGTTTGTGATGTTTAGTTGCTGAGTAAATTATTTGTCAGATTTGTTAATTTTTATTTACTGTTAGGTTTTACCATCAAAACATACAGGTTGTTCCATTTAAAATAATACATATTTTTTCCATTTATTTTGAAAAAAATTGGTAGATCGACGGGATAAAATGTAAATAACTTCATAAATAAATTTTGGGTAAAAGAAAACAATTAGTGAAAACCCGATTTATTTAGAGCAATTAATACATTGTGCATTTACATTTAAAATCGATCACTCTTATTTGGGACACCCTGTATATTAAACATACCTGAACTATCGCAAACATAACCTCCAGCTTCTCTAACTAAAAGCACTCCAGCAGCTGCATCCCAGGGACGTAAACCATCACATTGATAAGCTTCCATTCTTCCAGATGCTACGTAACATAAACCCATGACAGCTGATCCCATTGAACGGATCCTAAAATAAAATTTTATATGGTATTTTTTTTAAACAGATATGGTGTTACTTACCCACCGATATTTTGTAGCAAATGTTTTAAACGGTACATATATAAATCGTAAAGCGGAGATTTGATTGCTAAAGATATCTCGTAATTTAAAACCGATTTATTGATATCTGTTTCGTTATTTGTATATATTCGATTTCCATTTAGAAATGCTCCTTGACCTTTAATGGCAGTATACAATTCGTTCATAAATGGATTATAAACAATACCCATGGTTTGTACTTTATTTATTACCAATCCTACGGAAATACAGGAATCTTTTAAATTCCTTACAAAATTCGCAGTACCATCTATTGGATCTATTATCCATGTTGGATGATCTGTTAGTTGGGATATTCCTTTTACATAAGATTCTTCTTCTCCTATGAATCTATAAACCAAAAATGAAATTTGTATCAAATATACAGTGTGTACAATTAAGTCGGAACAATATGGGAACCTTTTTACTTTCCGAACAACAGAGTTGTATAGAAGGAAAGTATTGCGATCATGATATTTTGACCATACCCAGATTTTAACGGATCTTTACGTTTTGAGGTCACCTGAATCCATTTATACCATTTTTAGCATGATGTCTGTCTGTGTGTGTGTGTGTGTGTGTGTGAACACGATAGCGTCTAAACGGCTGAACCGATTTAGATGAAATTTTATACACATATTTAGGGTAGCAAGGAGACGACCTGTATAGATTTTGGTGTTAATCGGACAACCGGAAGTGACAGTTGCTATAAGTGATGACATCATTACTAAACAAGATAGCAATAAAGTTTTACATATATATTTTTTATACGTTATAGTTTAATTTCGAATGATTAAAATTTTCAAAAACTTTTGCCATTGTTACTAATTTATCAAAAAGTATTTTTTTTTCATATTTTTCTTAAATAACCAAAATAATGCATTTTTATGAAAAATTACAAGATATGAAAGATGTAGAACATAAAATTTTCTACACATTTTGTCATTACTGTTTTTTTGAATTCCTCACAGTTTCGTCGCTAGAGGGCGTGAAAAATAATGTATATAGACATTTGCGACTTTTTTTTAGATTTTGAGACAAAATTATGGATATTTATGAAAATTTACAAAAAATGAAAATTGTAGAACATAAAATTTTCTACAAATTTTGTCTTTAATTTTTTTTCGAGTTCTGCATAGTTTTGCCGCTAGTTTTTATTTTAATTTTTAAGCTATTTTTATCCTTATTAAATTATTATTTTTTAGTTAAATCTTAATATTGAAAATTAAAAAAAAAATATCTTCAAATTTGTAATAATTAATTTTATTATAATAATTTTTTTCAAAATTTTATTACAAAAATTGTGAATTTTTTTAAAAATTAGCTTATTAAATTATATTATGATTTTAAACTAAATTGAATAACTTCTACAATATTAAAGTTGTTGAACTGGGATTTGCGCCATTTTAAAGATAAAATAAAACTCTAAATTTAAAATGAATTTTAGTTTCTTAGAATTTAGAATTGTAATATTTATAACCAAAATAAAGAATTTTTTATAAATTTTTTGTAATTTCGTTTTATCAATAGGTATAAAATAAATGAAAAAATTAAATAGCATAACCGAAAAGGATCCAAAAGTACTATGTGTTAAAATTATTTCATAATTTTAACACAGTATTTGTAAAAGTTATAGCAAAAAATGAAAAAAGTTAAAACAATTCAATGAATTTTTGACAAAAAAATTTTTTTTTATTTTTAGTTTTTTAAACTAACTTTATTAATGAATTTTGATCCAAAAAACTTAAAAAAAAAGGTTTGTTTCCCATTTTGAATAAAATTGAATGAAATATTAATTATTTATTGATTTTAAAATTATTCAAAAAAGGTTTTATTTCTTTTTAATATTAATATTAATATTACAAATTTAAAAAAATACCATTAAATTGATAGTAAAAAACTCTATAGTTGTGATTTGTTTCAAAATTTTATTCAAAAAATTGTATAATTCATAATTTTTTTTTGAAATTTAATATAAGTTAAAAAAAATTGAATAACTTTAAAAATATTAAAGATATTAAAATGGGATTTATACTATTCGATAGATAATATAAAACTCTAAATTTTTAAAATAATTTAGTCTCTTCAAATTTAAAATTGTAATTATTATAACCAAAATAAAACAAAAATTAAATTTTTTTGTCCTTTTGTTTTATCGAAAATGGTAAAACAAATGAAAAAAGTAAATAGTACATCTGGAAGGGATCAAAAAGTACAATAAGAACAAATAATTTTTAAATCTTATCATCAAATTGTAGAAAGAGACAAGAGATAAAGAGAGGGCAGATCGACTGGAACGGGCTTTTTCGTTACATGAGAAAAAAAAATCGAAAAAAATTAGAGAAAAAAAAACAAAAAAGAAAAAATTAGAAAAATGAGAAAAAATCAGAAGAAATAAAAAAACGGAAACCGAATAATCGAAAAAAAATAGAAAAATCGAAATAATCGAAAAAAAGGAACAAGAAAAATTTAGAAAAACCAGAAAACAAAAGAAAGAATTAGAAAAAAAAACAAAAAAACGAGAAAAAATAAGAAAAAACGAAAAAAAATTATTTTAAAATCTTATCATCATATTGTAGAAAGAGATAATCAAAAGAGAAAGGAGTCATAACGCTTTTTCGTTACGTGACGGTTTCTGCCAGTTAACTCCTACTTTTAAGCAAATAAGGTAATTATTTTATTTTCAAAAATTTTATAATTTATTGTATATTGTAGAACTGTAAGTGAATAAAAAAATTTAAAGTAGAAAGAAAATAAAAATTAAAATATATAAGTATTTATATCGGATATATCAATACATATCGGATATCATGATATTTTTGTTTTTTTTTTCAGTAATTTGGTGATGTATGATTTAGCAACATTTTCGATACTAATGTGATTATATAGTTATTGTAAAAAAAAATAATATAATTACCTGTTATCGGGATATTTTTCTTTAAGTTTTTTTATTAAAATATCTTCGATTTTTCGATCATATGCTGTAACCACATCGTAACTTTCGCCTGCTTTAAGTGCGATTTCATAGTCTTTGGCCGTCAATAATTCCTACGGTATAAATCAATTAAAATATATTTCTAAATAAAAAAACATCTTTTATTTTACTTTTCCTGCATCTTTTATAAGAGGCAATACAAAATCCATGTATTCTTGGACGGTCGTACCCATTGCACCAAATATCTAAAATAATACAATCACCAGGTAATAAATAACTGAAGAAAAATAAAGAACTATTCGTAAATAACCTTGTAACGAATTATAATCTAATAACGACTTTCAATTTTTTTCCACATTGGTAATTGTTTCATAGTCACAATTTAATATTAACTGCGTTTAATTGACAACAACTGAATTTATTAACAACAAATGCATGTTTTTTTAACACGTATAAAATTTACTTTACTTTATCTAATTTCTCTACAGAGATGCCATTTTATGTGAAAAATCATTTGTTTTTAATATTTCGGTTTTGTTCAAAAATTTTATTATTTACACCCAAAATCGCAAATAATCGGAGAAATGAAAAAATCAGGAAACATTTGAAAATAATTAAAAAATGGCAATAAATCTGAAAAATTAGAGGAGATAAACGAATAGATAAGAAAAATTGCAAAATATCGCAAAAATGACAAAAAACCGCAAAAACTCACAATAATTTGCAAAAAATCTAAAACAATTGGGAAACAAAAAACAATGGGAAAATAATAAAACATATAGAAACAACGAAAAAATCGCAAAAAATTGCAAAAAAACGAAAAAGAACCGAAAAAAATGGAAAGTATGAGAAAAAAATTGAAAGAAAAAATCATAAAACAATGGGAAAAATTAAAAAGTCGAAAACACAAAAAATGGCAAAAAAATATTGCAAAAAAAAATTGAAAAATCGAAAACACAAAAAATGGCAAAAAAAATGCAAAAAAATCACAAAAAAATCTTACCAAATGTCAAAGATTGCATAAATTGCAAAAAAACGAAAATAATCAATCGGAAAAATTAAAATATACAGAAACTACCAAAATATCGCATAAAAATGCAAAAAACCGACAAAAAAAACGAAAACAAAAAAAAATTGAAAGAAAAAATCATGAAATATTGGAAAAAATTGAAAAATCGAAAACACAAAAAATGCCAAAACATATTGCAAAAAATCGCAAAAAAAATCTTACGAAATGTCAAAAATTGCATAAATTGCAAACAATCGAAAATAATTGGGAAACAAAAAACCATCGGAAAAAATCAAAATATACAGAAAAAAATCGCAAAAAATTGCAAAAAACGCAAAAAAAAACCGAAAAAATGAAAAGTATGAGAAAAAAATTGAAAGAAAAAATCATGAAACAATGGGAAAAATTAAAAAGTCGAAAACACAAAAAAGGGCAAAAAATAATGCAAAAAAATTGACAAATCGAAAACACAAAAAATGGCAAAAAAATTGCAAAAAAATCACAAAAAAATCTTACATAATGTCAAAAATTGCATAATAAATTGCAAAAAATGAAAAATAATTAGGAAACAAAAAATAATCGGAAAAAATATACAGAAACAACGAAAAAATCGCAAAAAATTGCAAAAAAAACGCAAAAAACCGAAAAAAATGGAAAGCATCAGAAAAAAAATTGAAAGAAAAAATCATGAAACATTGGGAAAAATTGAAAAATCGAAAACACAAAAAATGGCAAAAAATCACAAAAAAATCTTTCAAAATGTCAAAAAAGTGCATAAATTGCAAAAAATAGCAAAAACTCGAAATAAAGTGGCAAAAATGTTTGTAACTTTAACATTTTATATTACTATTAATTACATTATTAGTTTTATTAAATGTTTGTGATGTTTAGTTGCTGAATAAATTATTTGTCAGATTTGTTAATTTTTATTTACTGTTAGGTTTTCCGTAAGGAAAAATGCGGTGGTTCTTGATATCTCGAATATCTTTGCTGTTAGGAAAGCAGAAGATATCAAACTATACATTTCTTAAAAGAAGATAATAAATCTGTATTAATAAATTGTACAAAGAGGTGGCTTTTAAATACCATCAAAACATACAGGTAGTTCCATTTAAAATAATACATAATTTTTCTATTTATTTTGAAAAAAATTAGTAGATCACCCTGTATTGATGGGATAAAATGTAAACAAACTTCATAAAAAAACTTTTGGGTAAAAGAAAACAATTAGTGAAAACCCGATTTATTTAGAGCAATTAATACATTGTGCATTTACATTTAAAATCGATCACCCTTTTTTGGGACACCCTGTATATTTTTAACATCCTTTTCCTTACTTTCCTTACTGTAGTATAATGAAAAGGGGAGATTTTGGCTAAAAAGCGGAGATTTTAGATAAAAAGGGGAGATTTTGATTAAAAAAAAGGGCAGATTTCGTCTAAAAAATGGGAGATTTCGTCTAAAAATGGAGAAATTTTATGTTAACAAGGGGATTTTGACTAACAATTAAAGAATTTTGCTAGAAATGGGAAAATTTAGACTAAAAAAACTAAGAATTTTGCTTAAAAAGGGAAGATTTACTCTAAAAAATGGGATATTTCGGCTAAAAAGGGGCGATTTCATCTAAAAACATGGGGAGATTTCAGCTTAACAAGGGGATTTTGATTAAAAATAAGAGAATTTTGCTGGAAAAGGGAAAATTTAGTCTAAAAAAACTCGATAAAAAAAGTGAGATTTTGGTAAAAAAAATTGAAGATTTTGGCTAAAAACGGAAGATTTCGGCTAAAAAAAGCGGAGATTTCAGATTAACAAGGGATTTTCACCAAAAATAAGAGGGGAAAGGGAAAACCGAGATTTTTTGCTTAAAAGGGGAGAATTTCACCAAAAAATACGAAATTTTTGCTAAACGGATTATTTTCACGTCCAGTTTACATCCGTCCTACCCGTCTGGTCCCTTCCTAATAGGCCATTTATGTTTAAACCAGTTTTGCCAGGAATTAAATATTTCATCGTAAGAGTAATGATAGCAACAATGCAAAACTAAATTAAAAATTATAATTATACATATTTACTTAGAAACAATGGTTTTTTATTAAACGCATATAATTATTTAAACAATTCGTTTGTTCTAGGTAAATCCAAGTTAATCTAACAGTTAAATAAACTTCAGGATTTTAGTACATGTAAGATAACGCATTTAATATTTTGTTTACACAGACGCATCATTTTTCTCTAATTGTTTAATTTATTTATTACACGGAACAGATCTTTTTAAATACAAAATCATACTTTATATAATATGGTAAATGTGAGTGTTTCTAATATACTATATGTGTAATATAATTGTGATTTCAATTTGGGGAGGATTCTATAATATTTAAAAAAAAAATTAAACATTACAAAGTATAAAAAAATTAATTTTATATATGCCCTGTTATTCCATTTTCCTCTTCTATATCCTATACAACTTTCACTTCTCAATTTTGATCTCCTATTTCTTATTAACGGTTTTAGCCTGATTTACTGGTCTCCGCTTTCCTCTTTTATCTCCTATACAACTTTCACTTCTCAATTTTGATCTCCTATTTCTTCTTAACGCTTTTAGCCTGATTTAATGGTCTCCGTTTTCCTCTTTTATCTCCTATACAACTTTCACTTCTCAATTTTGATCTAATATTTCTTCTTAACGCTTTAAGCCTGATTTACTAGTCTCCGCTTTCCTCTTTTATCTCCTATACAACTTTCACTTCTCAATTTTGATCTACTATTTCTTCTTAACGCTTTAAGCCTGATTTACTAGTCTCCGCTTTCCTCTTTTATCTCCTATACAACTTTCACTTCTCAATTTTGATCTCCTATTTCTTCTTAACGCTTTTAGCCTGATTTACTGGTCTCCGTTTTCCTCTTTTATCTCCTATACAACTTTCACTTCTCAATTTTGATCTACTATTTCTTCTTAACGCTTTAAGCCTGATTTACTAGTCTCCGCTTTCCTCTTTTATCTCCTATACAACTTTCACTTCTCAATTTTGATCTACTATTTCTTCTTAACGCTTTAAGCCTGATTTACTAGTCTCCGCTTTCCTCTTTTATCTCCTATACAACTTTCACTTCTCAATTTTGATCTCCTATTTCTTATTAACGCTTTTAGCCTGATTTACTGGTCTCCGCTTTCCTCTTTTATCTCCTGTACAACTTTCACTTCTCAATTTTGATCTCCTATTTCTTCTTAACGCTTTTAGCCTGATTTACTGGTCTCCGTTTTCCTCTTTTATCTCCTATACAACTTTCACTTCTCAATTTTGATCTACTATTTGCCTGATTTACTGGTCTCCGCTTTCCTCTTTTATCTCCTATACAACTTTCAGTTCTCAATTTTGATCTCCTATTTCTTATTAACGCTTTTAGCCTGATTTACTTGTCTCCGCTTTCCTCTTTTATCTCCTATACAACTTTCACTTCTCAATTTTGATCTCCTATTTCTTCTTAACGCTTTTAGCCTGATTTACTTGTCTCCGCTTTCCTCTTTTATCTCCTATACAACTTTCACTTCTCAATTTTGATCTCATATTTCTTATTAACGCTTTTAGCCTGATTTACTGGTCTCCGCTTTCATCTTTTATCTCCTATACAACTTTCACTTCTCAATTTTGATCTCCTATTTCTTATTAACGCTTTTAGCCTGATTTACTGGTCTCCGCTTTCCTCTTTTATCTCCTATACAACTTTCACTTCTCAATTTTGATCTACTATTTGCCTGATTTACTGGTCTCCGCTTTCCTCTTTTATCTCCTATACAACTTTCAGTTCTCAATTTTGATCTCCTATTTCTTATTAACGCTTTTAGCCTGATTTACTTGTCTCCGCTTTCCTCTTTTATCTCCTATACAACTTTCACTTCTCAATTTTGATCTCCTATTTCTTCTTAACGCTTTTAGCCTGATTTACTTGTCTCCGCTTTCCTCTTTTATCTCCTATACAACTTTCACTTCTCAATTTTGATCTCATATTTCTTATTAACGCTTTTAGCCTGATTTACTGGTCTCCGCTTTCATCTTTTATCTCCTATACAACTTTCACTTCTCAATTTTGATCTCCTATTTCTTCTTAACGCTTTTAGCCTGATTTACTTGTCTCCGCTTTCCTCTTTTATCTCCTATACAACTTTCAGTTCTCAATTTTGATCTCCTATTTCTTATTAACGCTTTTAGCCTGATTTACTTGTCTCCGCTTTCCTCTTTTATCTCCTATACAACTTTCACTTCTCAATTTTGATCTCCTATTTCTTCTTAACGCTTTTAGCCTGATTTACTTGTCTCCGCTTTCCTCTTTTATCTCCTATACAACTTTCACTTCTCAATTTTGATCTCATATTTCTTATTAACGCTTTTAGCCTGATTTACTGGTCTCCGCTTTCATCTTTTATCTCCTATACAACTTTCACTTCTCAATTTTGATCTCCTATTTCTTATTAACGCTTTTAGCCTGATTTACTGGTCTCCGCTTTCCTCTTTTATCTCCTATACAACTTTCACTTTACAATTTTGATCTAATATTTCTTCTTTAACGCTCTTAGTCTGATTTATTGGTCTCCACTTTCCTCTTTTATCTCCTATACAACTTTCACTTCTCAATTTTGATCTCCTATTTCTTATTAACGCTTTTAGCCTGATTTACTGGTCTCCGCTTTCCTCTTTTATCTCCTGTACAACTTTCACTTCTCAATTTTGATCTCCTATTTCTTCTTAACGCTTTTAGCCTGATTTACTGGTCTCCGTTTTCCTCTTTTATCTCCTATACAACTTTCACTTCTCAATTTTGATCTACTATTTGCCTGATTTACTGGTCTCCGCTTTCCTCTTTTATCTCCTATACAACTTTCAGTTCTCAATTTTGATCTCCTATTTCTTATTAACGCTTTTAGCCTGATTTACTTGTCTCCGCTTTCCTCTTTTATCTCCTATACAACTTTCACTTCTCAATTTTGATCTCCTATTTCTTCTTAACGCTTTTAGCCTGATTTACTTGTCTCCGCTTTCCTCTTTTATCTCCTATACAACTTTCACTTCTCAATTTTGATCTCATATTTCTTATTAACGCTTTTAGCCTGATTTACTGGTCTCCGCTTTCATCTTTTATCTCCTATACAACTTTCACTTCTCAATTTTGATCTCCTATTTCTTCTTAACGCTTTTAGCCTGATTTACTTGTCTCCGCTTTCCTCTTTTATCTCCTATACAACTTTCAGTTCTCAATTTTGATCTCCTATTTCTTATTAACGCTTTTAGCCTGATTTACTTGTCTCCGCTTTCCTCTTTTATCTCCTATACAACTTTCACTTCTCAATTTTGATCTCCTATTTCTTCTTAACGCTTTTAGCCTGATTTACTTGTCTCCGCTTTCCTCTTTTATCTCCTATACAACTTTCACTTCTCAATTTTGATCTCATATTTCTTATTAACGCTTTTAGCCTGATTTACTGGTCTCCGCTTTCATCTTTTATCTCCTATACAACTTTCACTTCTCAATTTTGATCTCCTATTTCTTATTAACGCTTTTAGCCTGATTTACTGGTCTCCGCTTTCCTCTTTTATCTCCTATACAACTTTCACTTCTCAATTTTGATCTACTATTTGCCTGATTTACTGGTCTCCGCTTTCCTCTTTTATCTCCTATACAACTTTCAGTTCTCAATTTTGATCTCCTATTTCTTATTAACGCTTTTAGCCTGATTTACTTGTCTCCGCTTTCCTCTTTTATCTCCTATACAACTTTCACTTCTCAATTTTGATCTCCTATTTCTTCTTAACGCTTTTAGCCTGATTTACTTGTCTCCGCTTTCCTCTTTTATCTCCTATACAACTTTCACTTCTCAATTTTGATCTCATATTTCTTATTAACGCTTTTAGCCTGATTTACTGGTCTCCGCTTTCATCTTTTATCTCCTATACAACTTTCACTTCTCAATTTTGATCTCCTATTTCTTCTTAACGCTTTTAGCCTGATTTACTTGTCTCCGCTTTCCTCTTTTATCTCCTATACAACTTTCAGTTCTCAATTTTGATCTCCTATTTCTTATTAACGCTTTTAGCCTGATTTACTTGTCTCCGCTTTCCTCTTTTATCTCCTATACAACTTTCACTTCTCAATTTTGATCTCCTATTTCTTCTTAACGCTTTTAGCCTGATTTACTTGTCTCCGCTTTCCTCTTTTATCTCCTATACAACTTTCACTTCTCAATTTTGATCTCATATTTCTTATTAACGCTTTTAGCCTGATTTACTGGTCTCCGCTTTCATCTTTTATCTCCTATACAACTTTCACTTCTCAATTTTGATCTCCTATTTCTTATTAACGCTTTTAGCCTGATTTACTGGTCTCCGCTTTCCTCTTTTATCTCCTATACAACTTTCACTTTACAATTTTGATCTAATATTTCTTCTTTAACGCTCTTAGTCTGATTTATTGGTCTCCACTTTCCTCTTTTATCTCCTATACAACTTTCACTTCTCAATTTTGATCTCCTATTTCTTCTTAACGCTTTTAGCCTGATTTATTGGTCTCCTCTTTCCTCTTTTATCTCCTATACAACTTTCACTTCTTAATTTTGATCTACTATTTCTTCTTTAACGCTCTTAGCTTGATTTACTGGTCTCCGCTACCTATTCTATAACTCTATACTATTCCTTAATTACCCTTATTTTTTAAGTTGTCTTCCTATACACTTATTATTTTATTTTAGAATTTTTATTTTATTCAATAAATATTTATATATTTTATGTATTGGTATATAATTTTATTGATAGCCTTCCATATCTGTTTTTATTTTTTTAAGTTTTATCTGTTTCTTTCCCAAATTAAAATGTTTCTTACTAAATTAATAAAAAAAATTTAAATCTTGGCCTTTACATTATTACTTAAATTTCTTTTAATACCATTTCCAATTTTTTTTTTTCGTAATAATAAAAATAATGGGCAAAAAAAATAAAAATAAGACTTAGAATTGTTGATTTAGAACATCTGATATACCAATTACTATCAATAAATTCTTTAAAATCAAACATTTTTTTAACCGTTTCTAAAATTCACAAAACTCATAAAAATTATTTCATTACAATATATTTAGTAATAAATTAGGTTCAAATTGGTTCAGTATATTGAAAAAAAAATGGAGAAAAATCTGGAGACACCCACATACATTTTTTCTGACATGGAGTTGATTGATTGATTGATTTAATCGATGTTATTGGCTAAGGATTTATTCTTCAACATTGCAGCCTTAACACTTATTGTGCCATGCCAATTGTATCGTTGATATCAAGTGAAAAGGTTTGTTACCTTTATCAGGCTTAGCAGCCTCTTCACAAGATTTTCTCTGGGGAAGGCCATTTTGTGTAGATGTTCCCTAAGGTGACAATGTCCAGTTATTAGTCCCGTGACAAGCCTTATTTGATTTCTGCTCAGCTGCAGAATATCGTTGGTCAGTGCTTTTGATGGCTTTTTGACCATCAGTTTACTGTTTTTATGACCCTGCACGAGATTAGAGCTTGTCTGATGTTCTTTAGCAGCCCATCTAGTCAGCCAGAGTCGTACTGAGGCTTTTCGTGCCAGAGCCTCAGCTTCCTCGTTGCCTGTTATCCCCTTGTGTCCAAGAACCCATTTATGTGTTACCTTGTTTTGGTTTGCCAGAACCAGTAGGGTTTGTAGACAGTTACAGACCAGTTTTGATCTGATTTTTTTACACGCTAGAGCTTGTAGGGTTGCCTGACTATCAGAATGAATGAGGATTGTTTGGATAAAAATCTGGAAACACACACATACATTTTTTCTCAAATGGAGTTACTCACCATCAATGGAACGAACACGTACTCAAAATTCGGATCAGATGGACGTCTGAGGGCTACAGAACGTACATTAATGTATGGGGCGGTCCCATTATCATAACTCAACTGGACAACTATTCCTTTATTGATGTGAAAAAGAGAGAAATATATTGCTGATCTATTAACTGTTATGAGGTATTATAAAAGATCTTAACTGAAGAAGTTGCTCAAAAAGAGTGACAACTGCTACATAGAACCAATCCCTTCAATTTACCAAATGGAGCATGTTTAAATCGTCACTCCATTTAAGAGAGAACCACAAAGAAAATCTGTAATAACAATTGAGAATAAAGTAAATGTCTAAGCTACATAAATGTTTAAACACACTTTTTGGGTTTTAGGTCCTACCTGAAAATTACTGGTAGCAACAGCTACTTAGATGTAAATCAGATTTCTTTGTACTCCGTTAAATCAATTTTCTCCATTCTTAAATGGTTTGTATAGTACTAAAAAGTTATATGTGAAATTAAGTTGACTGATGACAGATCTTAAGATCTTGATTGAAATGTAGGAACAAACATTGGCTACTCTGAACTCTAATTAAAGAATAGCGTTTTTACATGATCTGAGAAGAGAATATGCTCACATTTATTGAAATTATAGAATAGCCATCCTTATATACTCGACCTAGAAGTGCAACTTTTCACCGATAAAATCATAAAACCAAAACACAAGCCCACCAAACAGATGAAGATTAAATCATACAAAAACAATCTACCATAAAATATACTGGACATTATACATTATAAAAACGAGACAGTGTGGGGCGACTTTGAGCAGTTACTGACAGAAATCGCATAAAAAACTAAATAAATTTGTCATCAAAGCCATAACAGAATTCAAAAATGCTCTAAAAGGTAAAAAAATAAGTGAGACAAAATAAAAGCTACCTTCCTTAGCGAACTACAATACTTACAACTACCATGTCGATTTCTGATGAATTTCGATGGAACTCCTGCTGATGACGTCACTGGTGCTGTACTGACCTCCAGGTGCACAAGAAGATAATCTGAATATAATATTCAGGTTCAGCGACTTAAAAATCAATCGGGTAGTGAAATTCGCGTGATTCGAGTAATTTTTGTTAACGATATGAACTTTTCCTTAATCAACTGAAAAGATGCAGAAAAAATTTCAACTCGAGTGCTATATTTCCTCGACTAAAATGATACGTGGCAAAAATAAGAGTTAAATTTATAACAATGTATAATTTTTGTTAATTAATAAATTAAATTTGGGTGCCATAAACAAAAAAGACTGTTGATAAAATTTATGGTTATAAATAAAAACGATAAAAAAATTAAATTCAACAAATATTGAACTATAATATAAAAATTGAACTATAACCGTAATATAAAAAATGAGTAAATATTATCTCTAGGAAAAATAAAAAAAATCGGCTGTGTCACCCCAGAACTTTCTCGGCTCGACCGTAGAGAATATGTTATTTATTATTATTATTTTAATTACAAAATACTAAGCATTACATTGATTTATGGAACACATTAAAAATAGCGAGCTGATGGTGAATTAATATTTCAATGTTGGTAATCATGTGTGAAACCTATTGGGAATTCGGGAAAAATTTTCATACAATAGTTGAAGGGAATTTTAAATTTGTATTTTTCTCGCCATCTAGCGGCGAAACTATGAGGAATTCGATAAAAGTTAAAAATAAAAGTTAAAGAAAATTTGATGCTTTACAACTTTGTACAAAAAAATTTTGCACTAAGTTCATTATTTGTCCTCAAAATCAAGAAAAACTAGAGAAAACATACATGCACATTTTTTACGCGCCCTCTAGTGGCGCAACTATTGGAGATTTTAGAAAAAGTTTGAGACAAAAGTTATAGAGAATTTTATGCTCTAAAACTTTGTACTACAATATTTTGCACTACAATGTATTGTTTGTCCTCAAAATCAAGAAAAACTATAGAAAACATACATGCACATTTTTTACGCACCCTCTAGTGGCGCAACTATTGGAAATTTTGGAAAAGGCTTAAGACAAAAATTGTAGGTAATTTTATGTTCTAAAACTTTGTACTACAACATTTTGCACTAAAATGTATTGTTTATCCTTAAAATTTAAATAAAGCAAAAAATTGTTACATGTATATTTAACCAATGTCGGTCTTGAGGACCCTCCACTGTACCAATTTAAACCAAAAACTAATGGTCGCATTCTAGGCACACACCGACCCTGCATACCAAATTTCAGCTTGATTGGTCAAACGGTTCGGCAGTTATCGTGGATGATTACACACAGACACACAGACAGACCATACGCTGGAAATGGTCTCAATCTTCTTGGGGGACCTCAAAATGGATATTTCCATCGATATCTCGATTTTTTTTGCTCGTTCACCTTACTTTCCCTTTGATGGGTCCGGGAAAGTAAAATCATGATTTTAATTAAATGTATATAGATTATTTTCAATAATAAAAAAAACAATCAATTAATTAGATCAATCTTTTATCCAAAATTATTATTTGAAGTTAACAATTAAAAAAATAGTACACAATTTAGCGTCGCATAATTAATAAATATATAAATAAATTAGAACGTTTAATGTTAGCAACCTTGACTTGGCACTTGAAACGATTTTTTTTTGTCCCCGAATTAGCAATTTTTCACTCAATGAACAGTTTCCAAATAACAAAAATATACCTGTGTTTAATGCAGCGTGGGCGCAAAATTTCCAAACTCGATTTCACGGCGCAGATGTGAAAACAATTTCTAGCCGGAAATTTATCCTCACAGATAGAAAATGGAAAAAATTGAAAAAACTGCTAAAAAAATTGGAAATTTCAGGAAATCTGAAAGTACTTTTTTCTATAGGGTATGACCATAATTTATACAATTAGAACGATGGTTATGCGTAATTCCAATAGTGTTCGGTACCGTTTCAAATAAAAGAGTTGCTCCACCTCTAGACTGTAGTGACGTGTGTAACGTGGGTCGGGGAAGAACCGAGCGAGCAGTGTTGCCGATTGGCGGATAATTTGATACTGTGGCAACAATCTTGGAACTTTTTTTTTAAATAAGTATTTTTTACGGATATTTCAGTGAACTTTCAAGGATTTACAATGATTTTTTATGAAGTTTTCAGGACAGTTTTATTGATTTGTCAATGATTTTTGATAGTTTTCTTGAGATTTTTTTAAGTTTCTTTTCTCCAAGTTTTTTTAAGCATTTATTAAAGACATTTTATGGATGTTTCAATTAATTTTTAACGATTTTTTAAGATAGTTTGAGCATTTTATAAGTAGTCAACGATTTCTTAGGATACCTTTTCCATTTTTTTAAAGTTTTTTTTAAGTATTTCAAGAACTTCTTTAAGAAGTTACCTACCAATGATTTTTAAAGGATTTTTAATTTATTTTTCAAGAATATTTTAAAAGTTTGCAAGTGCTTTGTAAGATTTTTTTCAGCAATTTTTCACCGATTTTTTAAACGCTTTTTAAAGAATTTTAAAGACTTATTCAAGGATATTGCTGTTGGCAGAGTATTTTGTAGGACTTTGAACAATACTAATTACTTAGATAAACTGGTTTAATAGGAACAAGAACAACAACATACATGTGTACAAAAGAACTAGGTTATATATTGACGTTGACTTTTGGCACACAACCTGGTTTTCTTTCTATCAACAGCTTTCGTAAGAGAATCTGCCACTTGATTATTTGTTGAAATATATCTCATCTCCAACAGTTTCTCAGCAATTTTTTCTTTAAGAAAATGGTGCCTAACGTCTATGTGTTTGGTTCTAGCTTGGTAGGCCCCATTTTATGCCAAATTTATGGCCCCTTGATTATCAATGTTTAACACAGTGGCACTTTTGCATTGACCAAATTCTTCACTTAACGTTCTTAACCATAATGCTTCTTGTGCCGCCATGCTCATATTCACTTTCTGTTGTGGAAAGAGCAACTATGGCTTGTCTCTTAGTTGCCCATGAAATGGCTGTCCCATTTTTCAAGAAAACATACCCAGTAACTGATCTACGGTCATCTATGTTGCTGGCCCAATCAGCATCTGCATAACCACCAATTTCACTTTTCATTTTGTCAGAACCATCAAATTCCAACCTGTAGTTAATTGTACCTTTTAAATACCTAAGGATACGTTTTGTTGCTGTCCAGTGCATCATTCCTAGATTTTGAGTAAATGGACTCACATTATTAACTGCATATGATATATCAGGCCTTGATACTTGAGCTGCAAATAGAAGGCTTCCTACAACTTCTTGATAGGGAATATTGGACATTTTCTCAATGTCACTTTCGGTATTGGGTGACATTTTCTTCGATAACTTCTCACCAATCAAAACTGGTGTGTCTACTGTATTACAATTGGTCATGTTGTATTTTGTGAGCATATTTTCTAAATACAACTCTTGATCTAACCATATCTTATTCTTTCTGTCACGTGTAATCTGCATACCAAGCACATATCTTACTTCTCCAATGTCCTTCATTTTAAACTGTGACATAAGTTGATTTTTTATATTGATTTTAGACGTAATGTTATTTGACAATAAAATCATATCTACATAGATTGCCACAATAAGTATTAATGACTCAGTATGCTTATAGTAAATGCATGGATCAGTTTTCGATTGAATCAGATCACATTTCTTAAGACAAACATCTAATTTCAAATTCCATACTCTACTAGCCTGTTTAAGACCATATAGTGACTTCCTAAGCTTAGCAATCTTATTTAACTCCATATATCCTTCAGGTTGTATCATATAGATCTCTTCGGTAAGATCACTCTGCAGAAAAGCCGTTACAGCATCCAGCTGATCAATATCCAAATCATATTCCGCGGCTAAAGCAAGTAAATATCTTATACATGTATATCGGACAAATGGTGAATATGTCTCTTCATAATCTATCCCTTTCTTATGACAGCAGCCTTTAATCACTAGTCTTGCTTTATACTTAACAATTGTACCACTTGCACCCTTCTTTGCTTTAAATACCCATTTGCATTTTAACGGTTTTTTGTCATCAGTGAAGTCTACTAGTTCCCATGTTTTGTTATCGATCAAAGCCGAATACCCTTCATTCATAGCTTCACGCCATTTGTCACAATCAGGTCTATTTAGAGCTTCTTCAACGGTCTGAAGATCAGAAAAATCAACCATGGTTGCAAAGCTAACTTCATAATCTTCAAGATTTTTAGGTATTTTCTTATCTCTTTCACTTCTTCTTAATCTGTTAGCTGGAATCTGTACAACATGATTTGGATGAAAATCTGGATCTAGGTCAACATCAGGATAATTTTCTTGGTAGTGTTCTGCGCCACGTTCATGCTGTTCTTCATCTTCAGACTGCCATGAAGACACATCTTGTTCAGAATCTAGCTCACTTTCGTTAATGTTATTGATCTCTTGATTCTGATCAAAGTCATGCACTAATGGTTCTTCTGGAAATATAAGAAAATAGTTTTCTGATTTGTTTCTGGACGCCTTGCTTTGTGCACTATAACCAACAATTATATTATAAAATGCGTAACCCCTCTAACCTTGGTTTTACGCCATTCCAGGCTTCTGCAGCTTTTCCATTGGGACATTTTATAGGTGATCGATTTAGTAAATAAACCGCCGTAGAAGTAGCTTCTGCCCAAAAATTATTAGGTAACTCAGAATCAATCATCATACATCTCACCTTTTCAAAAATCGTACGGCTTAAACGTTCTGCTTTGCCATTCTGTTCAGCTGTCCTTGGCACAGTCAGCTGATGTACAATACCAGAGTCTTTCAAAAAATTATCAAACGTGGTAGAAACATATTCACCTCCAATGTCTGTACGAAGGGTCTTTATTGTTTTACCAGTCTGATTTTCAACTAATTTCTTAAAAGTCTTAGTGTTCAAAAACTTCATCTTTAGTTTTGATAAAATATACAAAAATTTTATGTGTATAGTCATCCAAAAAAGTAAGCATGTACCGCGAACCTGCAAAACTTTTAATCTCAATGGGCCCACATAGGTCCGAATGTACTAACTCGAGAACTTCTTTGGTACACGTTTGAGTCTTTAAATGGTAGTCTGTGACATTTACCCATAACACAAATTTCACATTTACAGTCCTGAGTGTCATTAAAAGTTAGACCTGATGCCATACCATTTTTCAATTTATTTAAACTATTAAAATTTGTATGCCCTAGCCTACGGTGCCATAGCATTGAGTTTGTTGATGCATGACATGTTATATGCTCATTTTTAAGTCTAGTTTAAATAAGTCTTTATCAAGTGTACCTGTCGCTATAACTTGCTGCTGAGAATTGAAAATCTTACAACCAGTGGCTTCAAAAACTACAGAACAATTTTTCTTAACCATTTGACTTACAAACAGCAAATTTACTTTTAAACCTGGTACATAAACAGTATTCTTAATTTCTGCATTATACGATTCTGAAACAGGTAACGTAACACTACCTACCTTGTTTGCACACATTTTTTGATCATTTGCAGTACTAATGGAGCACTCAGTGGTATTTTTACGTTTTCAAGCAAATCCAAATTATTTGTCATATGAACAGTAGCAGCAAAGTCCAAATACCAACTACCTTTGCTTAAATCACAACTGTGAGCAGCAGATAATGCTGAATACAATGCCACATTATTTGTTTCAGTGTCTATATCCTCGTTTTTCTTCTGCTTGTCACAATTTTTAGCAAAATGTCCATATTTATTGCACTGAAAACAACGAATTGTTTTATATTTATCACCTGGACCACTTCTTAAAGTAGTATTACTGTGTTTTCTATTGCTATACATAGCAATTTCGCCATTTGATGATCTCACATCCTGTAGTAATTTAGTTTTTATTGAGTCTCCAGTTACTGGTACTCCAGAACTTTCTATACCCATTATCATAGGCTCAAATTTACTGGGTAATCCTGATAAAAGTGTAGTACCGACCCACTCATCACTTACTGTAAGGCCAACACTAGAAAGCTTGTGTGCTGTGCCAACAATCTTCAACTGATTCGCAGCCTTTTGCATCGGTAGCACTTTGCACATGCACATAGTTAACTGGTTCAATCAACAAAATAATCTTACTTTTAGCTTTTGTAATTTTCTTTGCGTCTGTTTCGGTTCCTATAACACAGTCCCACAGCTCTTCATGTTCCAGATAAGTTTTAACAGCAAATTTCCAACTATCGAAATTTTCTCTCCCACGCAACTTTTCAATTGCCGGTAAGGCGGTCGACATCATGGCTGTAAAATCCGTTGAAAAAAAAATTAACGATTTAGAAAAGGATTTAGCGACTGCCTGGGCCCATAACCTGTTGGCAGGGTATTTTGTAATACTTTGAACAATACTAATTACTTAGATAAACTGGTTTAATAGGAACAAGAACAACAACATACTCGTGTGTACAAAAGAACTAGGTTTATATATTGACGTTGACATATGTCATGACTAAATCGAACTATTGCAACAAACAGAACTACACTAGGTTTGTTCTTTTAGATATACCATTTCAACAATTGCGTACGTTCAGCCGACATCAACAGTGGAGCAGTTGACTATTTACCTGTAATATTAGAAAACCAATAGAGGACGTAAAACTAAAAACTGAAAATTAGCTCTAAAGTAAGATTTTTGAAAACTAAAAAGGATTTAATAACTTATCAGAGTACCTAGATCAGAATTTTTCCTACCTACCATTACCAAAAATATACGCTGACCGATTACTCACATTTTACTCACAATTACCCTCCACTCACAAAATAACTGACCGACCATTGAAATTACTCACAAATGTGAAGAATTACTCACAAATTGGCAACCCTGTCTATTAGTCCTATTCATTTCAGTCTCGGTTCTTCCCCGAGCCACTTTGCACTCGTCACTACAGTCTAGAGGTGGAACAACTCTTTTATTTGGAACGGTACCGAACAAATATTTCACAAATTCAGAAAACGATCACAAACTTTATTGAAATTTATCAGGTCAGTTAGTTATAAATATGTATTTAAAGTTGTTTTACCTTACCTGTAGATAACAGACTGACAACCTTGTTTTTTTGTATGAATTTTTCAGGGATCACAATTTTTGCCAAATTATAAGCACTCTTAATTAAACGCAGCATCCGTAACCGCTAGATCGGCAAAGATAAACAAACTGAAAAACTGGATAACTATTTTAAATTGCTTGCATAGAATAATAAACGAAATACTTGGCAGATATGACTGACACATGCAATTATCTTTGAAGAGGTCAATTATCTTTGAAGAAGTTTTAAAAAAACTAACATCCTAATTTATCTAAAATATGTAAAAAGTGAGTTTTTTGTAAAATATATGTATCTGGCAGTGCCAAATCACATCTGTATGTATCAACATCGTGCTGGAATTTCAACTCGTCATAATAATCAGTTATTACCTTGTAAATATGTAAACCATTAAACAATTAGTCGTCTGCTAAATTTAATAAATAAATACTTTCGTTTAAAATTTAAAGCATACTTTTTTTTAACAAAATAGCAAACATTCACTTACCCATAACATCATCAAAATGTATAATTTGGACATTTTATTTTTATTAAAACACTGCATTCCTGGCTCTATAGAAATTTGTTCTAATTGGAATTTGTTAACCTATTGCATTTAGTTTTGAGGTCTGAGGTCAAATTATATTTCCAAATTCGATTAAAATGTAGGTCCCAAATAATAATTAATGATATTTATAATTTATTAATGTGTATTAGTAGTCTAAATATAATTTATATTCAATAAGAACAATAACGCTTACTTTTCAGGAGTCAAAAAAATATAATATCGGGTATCCACTTATATTTTCCACTATTTTAACGTCTATTCGCGGTTTTCACTGAAATGTTTTATTTTAGTACAAGTTTTGTTTGAACCGATTGAATTTTTTTCGATGAAGTGGCAACAAAAATGACTATAATTAGTTAAAAAATGGGGAAAATTAATCAGTCATTTG
Source organism: Neocrepidodera transversa (assembly GCA_963243735.1). NCBI lineage: Eukaryota > Metazoa > Arthropoda > Insecta > Coleoptera > Chrysomelidae > Neocrepidodera > Neocrepidodera transversa. Next base: position 7,422,054 of record OY725346.1, on the reverse strand, counting down.
CTAACCGGTTTTAAAACCTTGCATGGCTGGATAGGTGAAGGTCAGTTCTTTCAAACTACAAAAATATACTGAGTGTTCCATTAAAAAAATTGTCAAAAATCGGCCATTTTTTCTGGCGTCATCGAATTTGGTAGAAAAAATTAAATCTATTCAAATAAACAAATAAACCTCATTTATATCTTGAACCGTTTAGAAGTTATAGGCAGTTAGAATAGGGAAAAATATAAGTAGACTCCCGGTACTTTAAACATGGTTTAAAATTTCCATTTAAATAGAAATAATGACATTGTATAATTAGAAATTAATATATATTCCTCAAAAATAATAATAAATTTTATCTTAAAGTCTTTTATAAAAAGTCATAATACAAAAATATTAAATACATTTTATTGTGTATTTGAATAAATTAAATAAACAGTTTAGAAATAGTGTGTTAGACCTAATTTAACCCTTAACTTGTACCTAAACAGGCAAAATATAGTTTGCGTTGCTTATTAAATATTTTTTTTATATTTTTTTTTCTGAGAAAATAAAAACATATAGGTACCTTTTAAAAATGTGCTTCCCTGAAGTCACAGTAAAAAAACTACCGTCATACATTTCTGAATCACCCTGTAAATTTAAATTTTTTTATACTGTACGGATGTACTAATTTATTACTAAAACATGTAGTAAACGTGTGTATGCAACAGAAATTCAAACTAACTCGTAAGTTTAAAAAAAAAATTTAATGGACAACAAACTATCAACTCACTTTTACTTTATAACTAGGTAAAAGAATTTTGTGAAATATCAGAAAATGTTATAATAAAATAAAGTGCACAAATATGACTACAGCAAAAAATGTTTGCTGTAGTTAATGGTAAAAAAAATACAGTCGTAGCTGGCGAGTTCAAAAACGTTGTGACTACTCTCTATGAGAGATAATGAAATTATGGTCTTTGTGCCTGATTATTTTATTTACCCAAACCATAAAATCCAGACTAACGACAAGTTTGGTGAGAATTTGAACGTTTCTCATTGGTTCACATTTAGTGGTGTGATTTTGTATAACTCTGCCGATTTGACTCCTTTGCAAATATAGAATCAATATTTCGCTTCCGAGATGGAAGAGATGTAAAGATAGCTCATTAAAGAATGTTGGATCTTTCTAGGAATTGGAGTGACGTAGCTATGCAAGCTGTGACTTGAATAAAAATATTTGTCGTTTATAAAGAATATAGTAAATAATTTAAGGTCTAGAAACATGTACATGAAAAGATCGTATTCCTATGTCTAGCCGCCAGTAGTTCTACTTCAATTTTTGAGTTAACCAAGTTCTTTTTTTCATAAAAAAATATACGTAGTATCAATTTAATAAACGAAATTAATAAAACACTTAATAAAAATATATTTATTGTTTATAAGGCCAGTTGAGACAAATTTGAGAGGTATATTTCAGACACGGTAGAATTTTACACCATACACATCTTTTTTCTTTTATTATTTTCATCACTAAAGCTTGGTATAAATTTGGTGGGAATATATCATGGCATGATCACATTGGCGATAAAAGCTTCCCACAACAGCTTTTATTACTTTACAAAGCTTACATTCGGTCCCTCATATGGAATACTACTTCCATATACATGCTCGATTCTATCCAGAAAAGGGCAATTCGCCTTATTGGATAATTAGAACTGACTAGAAATTTTGAAAGTTTGGAACATCGAACAAAGTAGGGCGATCTGATTCTTTTTTACAGATGCTTTCAAGGACATTTTTAAAAAACAAATTTGGGGGTGCTAACTTCACACCGCACCTCTTTTGTGAGGAAAATTAGTTTAGCTTCATGAATATCTTGGAAATGAATAGTTCTAGAGTTCTCGATGATTTTTGCGAAGAGTTCTGCGAATTTTTGCAAATTAGAAAACAATATTTTTTGAGGTAATTTCATGGCGCACTTATTTTGTGTAAGAGAGGAGTTACGGGTCACCTGATCTGTTCAAGATTAAGAGGTTTAATAGTTTTATAAGAATAAAATACGAAATGTTCCAGCACCCTACAGAACTCTTAGTATTATAGCATTAAAACCTATTTTCTAGTGTAGAATGGGGCGCTGCTGTTACGAATACCACCTAAAAAGTACGAAAATAGCCAAAATTAAACAAATGCATTAAAAACTCACTTCCGGCCTAGAACTCTTGGGTGGTCTTAAGAAATCCACACCTACGTGTCTCATAACTCAACCCAGAACTCTGGCGTGCTGTTACGAAAACCACCCCGAAGTATCTAAGAAGTAAGAAAACAGCAAAAATTAACAAAATACAATGAAATATGAAATGTTGCAAAAAACATACTGTTCGTATTTAATGACTTAAAATACATTTCCGAGCTAGAACTCTCGGGTACCCTTTCGAAAACCACCCCAAAGTGACTGCAATATTTAAAAATGCTACAAATGGAATCAAATGAGTCAAAATATGAAATTTCAGACAGCATGTTACAGACCCCTTTAGAACTTTAGTATGCAGAACAGATTTTAGTGACTTAAACTACCCAGTACATAAAAAATTGAATATCGTTCCGAAAATTTTGTTAAAACAAATCCAACTTCATATCACCCCTTGAAAATATCCATTTTTCATAATTTTCAGTATTTTTGTATACAGAACAGATTTCAGTGACTTAAACTACCCAGTACATAAAAAATTGAAAATCGTTCCGAAAATTTTGTTAAAACACATCTAACTTCATAGCACCCCTTGAAAATATCCATTTTTCATAATTTTCAGTATTTTTGTGTCAGAACTCAGGGGTGCTGCATTTAAAACCAGCTCTAAAGTGACTAAAACTACCCGGTATATAAGAAATTGAATATTCAGGCGAAAAATCAGCGAAAACAAACGAAACTTCACAGCACCCTTTGAAAATATTAATTTTTCATAATTTTCAGCATCTTTTCGTGTTAAGGGTGCTATACTTAAAACCACCTTAAGTGACTAAAACTGATAAATAAATATAAAATCAAATATATTCGCGAAAAATTAGCACCATGCAAACACAACTGATTTTTATAATTTAGATTATTTTATATAATTTATTTTATTTTACTGGCTCAGAAGTCAAATCTGTACTTTAAAGAATTGCAGATTATTTTGCAATTTTTTTTTAAAACTTTAAACATCTTTATCTGGAACAAAAATCATCGAGAACTCTAGAATTCATTTCCAAGATATTTATCAATCTAGAACTATTTTTCCTCACAAATGTGTGCGGAATGAAGTTAGCACCAAAATATTATTTTTTTTTGTAATTTCCGAAAATTCCCAGAACTCTGCAAAACCTACCGAGAACTCTGGAACTCTTTATTGCTGAGATATCTATTCACCTAGAACTCTTTTTTCTCACAAAAGAGGTGCGGCATCAAGTCAGCACCCCAAAATTTGTTTTTTAAATTGCGGAACTCCTGCACCCCCTCGAGAACTCTAGAACTCTTCGAGAAGAGTCCAGAACTCCGAAAAAATCAAAGGGGTGCCAACTTCCGGATGGTCAAATGTAGCACTGTATCGAGCTTAAAGAGGGCGGCCGAATTATACTGTCTAGGGGCGGCAGACGTCTAAATTTGTCCCTGGGAGTCGTGCGTACAAGGAATTCCCTAGCTGGTATGACTCAGTCATACCAAATCCTACTTTGTACTCCCGTCCCAGGCCGTTTACTTCTTTATCTGGAGAACGTCATCACTCTGGAATGACCTTCAAGAAACTATGTTTCCCAGACAGTTCAATCTTCAATGATTCAAATCCAATGTCTTAAAGGCGTATTAAAGGACTTCCTATTCTACGCCATAAAAACAATCATCCTTGGGAGATTAATCGTCAGCTGGAAGTGGGATGTTGGCACTGTTTCTGATTTGGCGCAGAATGTTCTTGTTATAATTTTTTTGTTTCATATAGTTAGAGCATAAAGCGGCTCTAATGTCTTTTGGATAAAATTATTTCGGTATTTGTTTCCCAGCTGAAAAGAACTGGTACAGAATTCTGCTACTTATTCTTTTTAGTAGTTCTCTTGTAAGTCTGAAGACTATTTCTGTAGAGTACAAGAACTTTTTTTCTTTTCTCGACAAAAGCTATTTTTCCGTATATACCTTTGACACAGACTAAACTTAATCTGTACTTTGTTGACTTCTGAGGAATGTACCTCCTAAATATAAACTTTTATCTCACCATCTCGTCAACAGTAATAAATCATCCAAGGGAATAATTGTTGGTTCAATTGCTGACAAATTTACAAAATATATTCGAAATTGGTAAAGGTTTGTCTGTTTTGCCTCTAGTTTAGATCATTTTTAGAATTATACCACGCGGGTAAATTAATTATATTTTTATATTGGAAACTGGATTTTTAGCTTAAATTACTTCTGAAGTTGTTATTTTTTTAAAATGATTAGCCAGATCTCAAAAAGCATAATTTCAAACTGTTCTTGCTTAATTTTACGTATTTTGTTCTCATGAGAATTTTATTTGCAGTTTTATTAGTAAAATAAACCAACAATCTTTGATCACCTTTTACCTCAGTCAGCATGCTGTTAGACTAGCACAAAACGTTATCAATAAGTGTTTGTTCTAAATCCTTGTTTAATTTACTATTAACTAAAGCCTTTTTTACTTCCCTGTTATAATCTTTACTAATTCAGCTTTTATCTGAAGATTTGTGCAATATATTTTGTTTTTTTTTTATTCATATAATCCACAAACAGATTGTGTGACCGATTATAGTTTTTAAACCAGTTGCCAGGACAATTTTTTTGTACCCAAAAACTTCTCAGTAATGACCGATTTACATAAATCTCTAATGTTATAACAAAATTGATTGATTTTCCGATGATAATTTCAAAATTGTTTCATAGAATTTACCTTCTCCTGGCCCACCTGGTCACGCCGGACCGCCAGGCCCTCCTGGTCCACCTGGTCCTTCCGGTGTTCTTGGTCATCCTCCTGGTTCATCAAACCCCGGGACCCAGGGACCACCACAAGGTCAAGAAAATCTTAACGCCCTTCAAAGAGCGATTGATAGTATGGAAGAAAAAGGAATGCAGGAGGATCCTAGATATTCGCAGTTATTAGCACTTAGGGCTAGAAGCAACGGATCTCCGAATATTTTCAGTCAAGTCCAAATGAATCAATTAAGGTAAGAAAAGTAAAATATATAATTGAATATACTTCGATTTTAAGTGATAACTATTATATTTTTAGAAATCAAATAATGGCTTATCGATATATTGCAAGAAATCAACCAGTTCCATCGCAAGTAAACTTAGCTCTTCAAGGTAAAAGATCGGATAGTGTCCCGCAGTGTTCCACTCCACCTCCAAATCCAGGATTTCCTCATGGAAATGTTGGAGGACACCAGGTAATCTTTTATTCATTGTAATCATCTATAAGGTTAAAACCTATAGTTGATATTAGGGGGTAAACCATCCATGTGAACCACCTGAACCTGTAAACCCTGAAAGTGGCCCGATTCCAACTCAACCAATGAGACCACCGACGTCGCAACCAAATATACCACAAGGTCATCCAGTACCACCTCAAATACCAATGCCTCCACATTCTAGCCAGGTAAAAATATACTATTACATTATTTACGAATTTAGAATTACAAGTTTGTTATGTAGGCGTATAAATCGCATGTAGGTCCACCACCGCCACCTCCACCTCAAATGATGAATACTGGTTCAAGACAACCGTTACATCCACACCAACCACAACCTCATCATCATCAAAGCAGCAAACAGAACAGAATAACTGCTATACCGAAACCATGTGGAATTGATCCCTTAATTCTTCTACAAGAAAGAGAAAATAGGTATATATTATCTATATTTTTTTATTGTAATTATTTAAAATCATTATTTAAGAGTTGCTGCAAGAATAGCTTCAAGAATGGAACAACTCTCCAATCTACCAACAAATCTCTCTGATGAAGTAAGATTGCAAGTACAAATTGAGCTAAGAGCTTTACGATGTTTAAACTTTCAAAGACAACTTAGAAGTGAAATAATAGCTTGCACAAGAAGAGATACAACATTGGAAACATCTGTTAACGTGAAACAATACAAACGAACCAAAAGACAAGGATTGAAAGAAGCTAGAGCAACTGAAAAATTAGAAAAGCAACAGAAATTAGAAGCCGAACGGAAGAAAAAACAAAAACATCAAGAATTTCTTAATTCAATTCTACAACATGGAAAAGATTTCAAAGATTTTCATCGTAATGTTCAAGGAAAACTTTCGAGGCTCAATAAAGGTATCATGAGTTACCATGCAAACGCTGAACGAGAGCAAAAGAAAGAACAGGAAAGGATAGAAAAAGAACGTATGAGAAGGTAAGATTCGGGATTCTGGAATATAAGAAATTTATTTATTATGTTTTAGATTAATGGCAGAAGATGAAGAAGGTTATAGAAAATTAATTGACCAGAAAAAAGATAAACGTCTGGCGTTTTTGCTTTCACAAACAGATGAGTACATAAGTAATCTTACTGAAATGGTGAAGCAACATAAGCTTGAACAAAAACGTAAACAATTAGAAGAAGAAAAGAAAAAAAGGGTAATTGAAATTATTATTGTATAAAAAAACCGATATTTAAGCTTGTTGGTTTTTAGAAAAAGAAGAAAAAACTCAGGATCGAAGGTTTATTAAACGCCGAAGATGATGATGGATCTCAATTTTCTGATAGACCAATAACGGTTATTGAAATGGCTACTGGAAAAAAACTTTCAGATGAAGAAGCGCCGATGTTGAGTCAATTACAAGAGTGGCTATCTCAAAATCCTGGTTGGGAAATCGATAGTGACGAAGAAGATGATTCGGATGAAGATTATTGCGAAGATAATGAAAGTAAGATAATTACTTATTTTTATATGTATACTATTATGTATTTTTTTAGGGCCAAAAACAGAGGTGGATAAAACTAAAGAAGTGATTAAAAAAGCGCGAGTTGAGGATGATGAGTACCATAAAAATTCTATAGAAGAACAAACGTATTATAGTATAGCGCATACTGTACACGAAATTGTAACGGAACAACCTACTATTATGATAAATGGTTCGCTCAAAGAATATCAGGTAAAAGGTTTAGAGTGGTTGGTTTCGCTCTATAATAACAATCTTAACGGTATTCTTGCCGACGAAATGGGTTTAGGTAAAACCATTCAAACTATTGCTTTAATTACACATCTAATGGAAAAGAAGAAAGTTAATGGTCCTTATTTGATTATTGTGCCGTTATCGTAAGTGTTTTATGTTTAAAATAATATATTTTAATTTCTTTAACATTTTGTCTTACAGAACTTTATCGAATTGGGTTTTGGAATTTGAAAAATGGTCTCCTTCTGTACTTGTAGTTTCTTATAAAGGTTCTCCTGCTGGTAGAAGACAAATTCAAAGTCAAATGCGTTCTACCAAATTTAATGTGTTATTGACGACCTATGAGTATGTAATAAAAGATAAAGGAGTACTAGCCAAGGTAAATACTATTAACATTAAAAAAAAAAACATAGAACAAGAAAACTATCTATTAACGACATACTAAAAAATGGGGGCATCCTAGTTCGCTCCCGCGGTCAATTGAGCTTGTTAGTCGTATACGAGTTCGCTTCAAAGGTACTACACTAATTCGCTCCGGTTTACCTACCGCATCCAGATAGATTATATAGAATATTGAATAATGAATAAGATGGTTTTATTTGTAAAATTATTATTTATTTACCATTTTGAGTATATTTTGAGCTTCTTCCTTTATTTTTCAGATTTTCTCTGAAATGTTGAACATTGAATATATATTAACTGAGAGGTGCAGTTGGGATATTTTTTTAAGTTCTGATCTCTTTCTCAATATGTCATCCCAATAAGTATATTAAATGTTATAACATTTAGAAAAATATCTTGAAAAATAATAGAAAAAAGTGGAGTGTATCATAATCCTTTTACATCTGGTATACCACATAGTGAGTAGGTAATTAGTATGGATTAAATCCACATCATAGTTATATCATGACCTAGTACCCAAGGAGGAATTTTATTAAAATTTAAATTAACTCTGCAGTGGTGGCGACGAGTCTTTGGGGCCCATACATACCTTCAAGAGTACAGAACTCCGTTGGAGAGGGGCATGCAAATTGTACCGTTAAGATAACACGTGCGTTCTAACAATACTATCTTTTGTTTTCAGGAAAATCGTTATGTTTACAAAACAAAATGTTGAACAAAAGTTTTTTTCAAATAATTCAGGCCATCTGCGCAAGTCAATTAGAAGTATACAGGGTGCACTGTTATTCCAAAATAACTTATTAAATATACTATTAACTATACCGTATTTTATTTTAGACCGTTTTAAAACTATCATGGTTTTTCAAACATGACAATTTAACAGACTTGTTAAATGAAAGCAAAAAATTTTGGAAACCCATTGATATAGAAGATGAAGAAGAAAAAACACAAACTTTAAAACATTTGTGGTATTTAGAAATAATTTATAAAAGTTACTTATCTGTTTGTTATTCATCATTATTGGTGTTTATGTTTATGACCAGTGATAATTCAACAAAAGGTTTGTAGGTTTACTCAGTTATAACATTTAGAAAAATATCTTGAAAAATAATAGAAAAAAGTGGAGTGTATCATAATCCTTTTACATCTGGTATACCACATAGTGAGTAGGTAATTAGTATGGATCAAATCCACATCATAGTTATATCATGACCTAGTACCCAAGGAGTTATGGGATATATCTTAACTATATGTTACTTAGGGGTCTGTTCAGTAAAAATTTGGTTAAAGTTAACCCTAGGTTATAAAAATAACCGGGGGTTATTTTATATTCTGCATGGCAACACATTAAAATTGACAACAGGATAGTTATAAATAACTTTTAACCTAGCTGTTAAAATTAACTAAAACGTTACAGAATAGACCCCTTATATGCCATTTATGTTTTTATTATATTAACAAACTTCTGCAAATTATATCACAACTACATGTTTGTGATATCTTAATTTGCATATTGGACATATAAACAAGAGACTACAGAATATGTCAATCTAATGTAAATGTTATTATATTTGAGGATGAAATTTTGAAGTTCAGTTATGTTACATCTATGGTAAACTCAATTTGACAGCCATATAACATGTAAACATGATTTTGTAACTGATATGTTGCAAACACATAATTGTGTTCATTGGGGTGTTTGGCATTATTGCAGCTAAATCAGTAGCCAAACAATAACCAACCATTTCTGGGTTCAAAAATGGTAGCTCAAAAATATATGTTAAGTAATTTCCAATATCAGAATTTTTGGAATACTCTGAGGCCAATCCAAGACTATAATTTTCGCCACCTGAAAAAAAAGTATATTGATTCTTAAGTGATAGGTGCCAATATTTTAAAACAATACAGGGTATTTCACAATTGTGTGTCATATTGTTTTTGAAATTTTGGTATTTTTATTGAAATTTTGGTATTTTTTATTTTTAGAGATAGGTGCTTATCATTTTTTGTTTGTAAACTTACCAAGATTGTCCTAAATGAAATCGGCTAGAAGCTGGTAAAATCTTATGGACTGCACTATGTATTGCTTTTCAAAATCTGCGTAAATTACTGACGGGTTAAATATTAAATTGAGTTTCAAGCACTCTTCTTTTACACTCTAAAGGGCACTTTTGTATGATTTCTTCTCCTTATTTGGTAGTAGAATAAAAACCAATGGTACATAATGTTCATTTTCGAGTTCGTGAATTGTAAAAATTTGGTAAAAGAATTTCGTTCAACATTTAAATGTTCCGTCGACATAGACACTCGTTGATTTACACAAAAACTTGAAAGGACAATGGGCATTTTGGACCCACCCTCAACAGCAATTAAATATATGTCATCAGAAAGGTATTTTTATATAGAATAATAAATTTAATTCAAAAACGTACCTTAGGTACCGCAGTTCCGAGTTATAGGCATTTAAAGTTACGGGATTATTGATTTAAATGACAGGTCAATGATTGCTTTTTTTGTCCGAAAACTTTAAAAATGATGATTTTTTGATCAAACTGCATATCTAAAATTTTTATTTAATGTAGTGGAACTTATCCTAAACATCTAACCCTTTTCCAAATATTCAATCGTGTGCGAGCAAAACCTACTTGAAGTAATAAAATTAAGAGTTTTCCTCGTTATTTTGACCCTCATATAGTTTGTTAAAATGATATTTTTAAGGAGAAATCTAAAATATATTGCGTGTGCCATTTAAAAAAAGAAGAGTCTGTGTGAATCTTGTATAGTTCTTAAAATTAAATGACGATGCTTGAAACTTTTATACAACTAAGATTCAGACGTTGTCAAAATATAATTAATTATACTGTAGCGGGTAACTTGTTATGTCAACCCTTTCTTTGTCTCAGTTATTATTAAAAATAAAAAAAAGTTTTTTGAAAGCCTTACAGTTTCATATGTAGTTGAAGGAGAACCTATCTGATTTGATAACCTGTCATTCTGAAATTATTTTTGGAGGTGATATTGATCTTTTAGATATCACAGATAGCAAAGTTAAAAAAATTTACGACACCATTCAATTATTTAATTTTAAACAAATTATTTATAAGCCAACAAGGGTTATAACTATCTAAAATCATAAAAAATCAATTTCGACATCAAGTATTGGTTTTTCATAAAACTATTGATTGTACTACTATTTGTCGACCTTTTGCATAATGTTTGTATATTTTTACCTTGTAAATGTCGTGTTTTTTAAGATTCCTTGTGGTGGTATCTAATATTATTTATAATTCTTACATTAACACATTTTATAAAGGTTTTTGATGATTGCTTTGCAAGCCGAAAGCGCTCAGTCAGATTTAAATTTTACACACTGACATACTTTTTCCGCTCTTAACTTTAAAATTTTTTTTGATAAAATAGCGGGGGTTTTTCAATCTAATCGCATTTTTGAAAAATTTGACTATTACTACCTTTCAATTTTTTATAACTGAGTAAACCTACAAACCTTTTGTTGAATTATCACTGGTCGTAACATAAACACCAATAATGATGAATAACAAACACATAAGTAACTTTTATAAATTATTTCTAAATACCATAAATGTTTTAAAGTTTGTGTTTTTTCTTCTTCATCTTCTATATCAATGGGTTTCCAAAATTTTTTGCTTTCATTTAACAAGTCTGTTAAATTGTCACGTTGTTTGAAAAACCATGATAGTTTTAAACCGGTCTAAAATAAAATACGGTATAGTTAATAGTATATTTAATAAGTTATTTTGGAATAACAGTGCACCCTGTATACTTCTAATTGACTTGCGCAGATGGCCTGAATTATTTGAAAAAAACTTTTATTCAACATTTTGTTTTGTAAACATAACGATTTTCCTGAAAACAAAAGATAGTATTGTTAGAACGCACGTGTTATCTTAACGGTACAATTTGCATGCCCCTCTCCAACGGAGTTCTGTACTCTTGAAGGTATGTATGGGCCCCAAAGACTCGTCGCCACCACTGCAGAGTTAATTTAAATTTTAATAAAATTCTGGTTTAATTACACATTAAATTGCTTACCTCCATCCCCAAACAATTTAAATTACCTAGGGCTAATTAATAAAAAAAAACTTAAATAAATATAAATCTTTTAGTTACCATGGAAGTATATGATTATCGATGAAGGTCACAGAATGAAAAACCATCACTGTAAGTTAACGCAAGTTTTAAACACTCATTATTTAGCACCACATCGTTTGCTATTAACTGGTACACCATTACAAAATAAATTACCGGAGTTATGGGCACTTTTGAACTTTCTTTTGCCTTCCATCTTCAAGAGTTGTTCAACATTTGAACAATGGTTTAACGCTCCTTTTGCTACGACTGGAGAAAAGGTATATATGAATGTATATCCTAATTTTTAACTTTAAAATTGCGAATTTATTTTAGGTGGAATTAAACGAAGAAGAAACAATACTCATTATCCGTCGTTTACATAAAGTTCTTAGACCATTTTTACTGAGGCGGCTCAAAAAAGAAGTTGAATCTCAGCTACCTGATAAAGTAGAATATATTATAAAATGTGATATGTCTGGTTTACAGAAAGTTTTATACAAGTATGACTTTATTAAAACATAATTAGCGAACTTACTTACAATTATTATTTTTAAGGCACATGCAAAGTAAAGGTGTTCTGTTAACTGATGGTTCAGAAAAGGGTAATAAAGGAAAAGGTGGTTCTAAAGCTTTGATGAATACCATTGTACAATTACGCAAATTATGTAATCATCCATTTATGTTTCAAAACATCGAAGAAAAATATTGTGACCACGTTGGAATTGCTGGAGGTGTTATATCTGGGTATATATAAAATCTATTAGACTAAAAATCAATAAAATTATCATCTTTTTCGTTGTAGACCCGATATTTTCCGAGCATCTGGAAAATTTGAACTACTAGATAGGATATTACCAAAATTAAAAGCCACTAACCATAGAGTACTTCTTTTCTGTCAAATGACCCAACTTATGACAATAATGGAAGATTATTTAAGTTGGAGGGGTTTCGGTTATCTCCGTTTAGATGGTACCACTAAAGCGGAAGATCGAGGAGATTTATTAAAAAAATTCAACGTTAAAAATAGCGAATATTTTCTTTTTCTTCTCTCAACTAGAGCAGGAGGTCTTGGATTGAATTTACAATCTGCAGACACGGTCGTCATATTTGATTCCGATTGGAATCCCCACCAGGTAAAAAATTGTTTTATCAAAACTTTCTCATATTCATGTTTTATAAATATAGGATCTCCAAGCTCAGGATAGAGCTCATCGAATCGGACAAAAAAACGAAGTCAGAGTTCTTCGATTAATGACTGTAAATTCTGTAGAAGAACGCATATTGGCGGCAGCTAGGTACAAATTAAATATGGATGAAAAAGTCATCCAAGCTGGTATGTTCGATCAAAAATCTACAGGCACAGAAAGACAACAATTTCTCCAACACATTTTACATCAAGACGGCGACGATGAAGAGGTAATAAATATAATGAATTCAATAAATTATATTATAAAAGTTTGATTTCTAGGAAGAAAACGAAGTACCAGACGACGAAACTGTTAATCAAATGGTCGCTAGATCCGAAGCGGAATTTGAACTATTCCAAAAAATGGATTTAGAAAGAAGAAGAGATGATGCTAAATTGGGAGCAGCGAGAAAATCGAGATTGCTAGAAATAAGCGAACTTCCAGATTGGTTAGTTAAAGAAGACGATGAAGTAGATCCGTGGAATTATGAGGACAACGAAAGTATTCTAGGAAGAGGATCAAGACAAAGAAAAGAAGTGGATTATACTGATAGTTTGACTGAAAAAGATTGGATGAAGGTAAGATTTTTAAAACACTGTTAACGTAAGATTTTCTCATCTCACGTTTTCCTATATCAATCAAAATTTATCTTATTTCTAAGGCTATTGATGATACTGGCGATTTTGAAGAAGAAGATGAAGAAGAGGAAAGGGCGAAGAAAAAAAAAAGTAGAAGGAAAAGAAAACGAGAAGATTCGGATAGTGAAGTGGGAGGAAACAGTAAAAGAAAAAGAGGACAAATCGGTGATACGAAATTAAAGAGGCAAATGAGAAAATTAATGGGAATCTTAACGAAATACACTGATAGGTAATTATATATTTACAGATTTAATCATTTTTGAGAATTTTTTCTTCATGACTATTTCATTACTTTAATATTATGAAATATATTGAATTAATTAATAGTTTTTGATTAAAATTTCAAATTAATCTCAATTTCTCAATACTATAGTTTAAGTTTAGTTACATTAGATACTATATTGAAAAACAGTGTCTAATGATTTTTTTTATTTCAAAATTTTTTATCAAATTATACCAACAATCTCAGAAACTAGTTAAAAATTCGGTTGATGTCACAGTCGCATTTTCCGTTCATTTTTCTTTAGGTCTGTTTAATTGATGGTTTTTGGTACGCCCACTCCTCATTGCCATATATTTGGATAAGTTTAATTGTTTCTATGTAGAATATACAGCAGTATTATTGTTTTTAATTGTGAATTATTTCCCTGAAAAATTCCAGAAAAAAGAGGGTTGTATTTAATTACGTTTATATTTTCTTAAAACTTGAAATTAAAAAACATTTTTATTCATTAATTATATGTATATCAGTAAAGGAGCTACAACAGTTCTAGCCCATTATCAGTAAAATCTACATGTAAATCTCCATAAGAAAATCTAAGGCCAAAAATAGCGAAATTTGGCTATAAAAATAGCGAAATTTGACACTGTTTTTTAACGTTTTGAAGCGTTAAAAACGTTACATTTTACAACGTTTCTAATGTTTTTTAACGTTTACTTTTTAATGTTAAAATACTTTCACTTTTTTGCATCAGATACATGTATTTCCCACAAGGAAACGTGTAACAATAACACGTCAAAATCGGTCAAATAGTGCTTCACGTATTTTTCGAATCAGTAAACAGAACATGAAAAAACGTTTGAAACGTTGTAAAATATGACGTTTCCAACTTTTTTTTACGCTTCAAAACACTGAACGTTAAAAAACAGAGCCAAATTTCGCTATTTTTACTTTTTCGTGCCAAATTTAGCTATTTTTGGCCTTACATTTATATGATAATGGGCTAGAACTGTTGCAGCTCCTTTACTTATATCTTCACAAGCAAAACATTAAAATTAGGAGCACTGTGAGAATACTATCCGCCATTTCTATGATTTTTTTTTGCCTGGCACATCCACCTTAGGTTATATAAGTCTGTTCTGGAGAAATCACTGAAAAACTTACACTGAAAACCTTATTTTAGACTTCTAAACCTTAAAGGAGAAGTATTATAATACGGCTCTTCCTGTTCGTCCATCTGTCCGCATTTATAACTCAAAAACGAAAAAAGATAGAGACAAAATAGATTTTCAGATTTTTATGACTTCCGGTTTCAAAACTGGTCTCTTGACACACTATTTAATTTTAATTTAATTTTTTAAATATTCATGTACAGTCTATACGAAGTCAATTCGAACAGCTAAAAAAATGTCAGGTTGTATTCTACCACTTTTCGGCAAACTTCGAGATTTATGGCGAGATATTGGTTGGAATATTATCCAGAATTCACAAAACAAACTTATATTTCCTATAAATTTAATAATATTCATTTTTTATTTATACTTTTGGCCAGTACTGAATATTTTATCATTCCATAATCTAAAAATAGATTCAATTATTCTTTTCATGCGTCATTGGCGTTTAGACCCGTGTACAAAAGGTACAGTTTGTAAAAAACAATGCACCCCAACTGGAGGTTGCGACGGACAGACATCCTTCTCCCTCTAAGCGATATAATATTAATAAGAGCAACAAGCGCAGATATACCTCTGACCACCGTCTATTTTCATACTAGAAATAAGAAAATCATTACACCTTCCACTTACAAATATTTTGGCACTATAAATAGGGTTGCTCTATAAAATTAATAATAACTTGTAATAAAATGTAATAATTAAATAATTTTGGTTTTCTAATAAATGGGTGACTAAATAGCCCTTACAGTTCATTTAAGCGATACCAAACACTGATACTCTATATTAAGATTGGTACTTGGGTCTGATAAAGTTAGATTTTTACAAATCTAACACCTAATTCCTAATCATATTTGATCATTGCTGTTGGTTGAACTCTTTTCTTCGGCAAAGACGGGACTTTGTTTCCATAAAACTAATTATTTGAGACGGTGTTTTTAAGGTTTGTAACAGTGTGTTAAATGTTATCATTATAAGAGTTGTTTTGGGCATTATGGTTATCACCCAGTGTGGATAATAAACTATCAAAGTGAACACAAATTTTAGAAACTTCTCCGTTAATTTTTTTTTTTGGTTTTCATCATTAAGAATAA
This sequence comes from Neocrepidodera transversa, assembly GCA_963243735.1. Taxonomy (NCBI): domain Eukaryota; kingdom Metazoa; phylum Arthropoda; class Insecta; order Coleoptera; family Chrysomelidae; genus Neocrepidodera; species Neocrepidodera transversa. Next base: position 7,406,100 of record OY725346.1, on the reverse strand, counting down.
CGACATTTGTTTGAATATGATAAATTCCGTTTTAGTTCTACAACTTTGCTTTGTGACGAATGTTGACATTTATATAATTTTAGAAATTCATACCGCGTAGAGTTTGAAAGTCGACGGACAGAAATCCATGTCCTACTATTAACTTGCATTGCAAACTGATTGTATATTTTTCATGATCCGTTGCCTTACTTTGTACCAAATGCATTTTATCACATAAGTTAGAAAGCATATTTTGACTTTTGTTTTTGAAGTAAAACACTAAAGTAGAATTTCTCAAATTTTCACTTGTTTGAGGCTTGCCACTATTTTTAAATTATATGAAACCTTTAAAAAACTAATTATTTTTCATTTTATTTTTTTGCATTTTAACTATGTTGTGGTTATTTTTATTATCTTATTTGTGATATCCTATAAAATCCACAAATTGTTCCAAATTTGAAATAAAATTTTTATACAAAGTAAAAAATTTGTACTGATTTTCCAATCTAATTAAAATAACCATAAGTTAATTAAGATACAACATACTGAAAAATAAAACCAAAGGTTTTGTTTATCATAAATATGCATCAAATAATAAAAAAAGTATTGTATAATTTAATTTAACAGCATTAGAAAAAAATATGTACAGGTTATTTGTCACTTCAACGAAAATAATTTATCGGGAGTAACCACTAGAGCTCAGATTTGGCCGGATATAAGTTTCATTTCGAGTATTTATATTCATTGGCAATTTTACGAGACCTTTACGTGATTTTGTCAAATAGGTCGAGTTAAATTTTCAATGAAAATAAATACGAGAAAGAAACTTAAAAAATATCCTGCCAAAAATCTGAGCTCGCGTGGTATTTGGTAAGACAACTCCATGAATAGAAAACTCAATGCAATTAAACTTTATTTAAAAAATTAAAAGAACAATAAGTAGAAGAATAATGTTTAGAAAGAATAATTGTTAAAATTACAATTATTATATACAAACAAAAGTAAATGCTCTCGTTGCTACGGTAACGGAATTTATCCAAATTTTTTATCCACTTGCAATTTTGTTCCTTCCTATTTATCCGATAGCAAACTGACATTTTTGTATTAGTATATGGCATTATTTACATATGAGTGGAATTGTCGGTCTAAATAAAAAAATGGCATTTTTGCATTATTTAGAAGTGTACAATAAAATATATGTATCAAAATATTACAATTAAAAAAAACGCTTTTACGTGATTTAAAACATCGACACTCAAGCAGCTAGGGGAGAGAATGACCATTAACCATTAGTAAGGAATTTGAGTCACACTACGCGCTTACGCTCACCATAATATACTGTGTGTTTCAGAGCAGTTAAATTAAAATGTGATCTGTACCAAATTATAGATTGGTAGACTACTTCTAGCGTATACCACCGCCAAAGCATTGATCACTACAGAAAGTGTTATATAATACATTGGTAAAAAGCTACCGGAACTGATACATTTACTAGTTAATAATGCCCGGCCGCATCTAGTCAAACAAATAACATTGCGTGGACACACAAGCAAAATATGAAAGTCAAAAAATGTCAGGTCTACTGTGAACATCTATGTTTGCATTTTCTTGTGAGCGGTGCCGGCTAGGGCTAGGATTTATAAAATTAGTTTATTCTGCGTTCTTGCGAATTTCAGCTAGTGGCTTGCATTAGGGTCGTGTTTTTCTAAATTTTTTTCTTGTTTGTTGATTAAAATGACTAGAAAATTTAAGACAAGAATTGAAATAAATTGGTATTTTTAAAAATTTTAGGAAGAAAACCAAAGATTTTATTTTGGAACAAACATTTTATTTTAGAAATTCTCCGTCACTGATTTATGTTAAATTGGGGTTTACTTACAAAAAAAGTGTGCTACCATTCATTTTCAAATAAACTATAATAAATATTTTTTTTTATTTTAGTGATGGTCGTTTATTGAGTGAACCCTTTATAAAATTACCTCCTAGAAAGGATTATCCGGATTATTACGAGATTATTAAAAAACCAATTGACATAACTAAGATATTAATTAGAATTGAAGACGGAAAGGTATTACAATAAAATTATAAATAAAGTAAATTTTAACTCTTATATATTTTATAGTATACCGATTTTGCTGATCTAGAAAGAGACTTTATGCTCCTTTGCCAAAACGCTCAAATCTACAACGAAGAAGCCTCTTTGATACACGAAGATAGCATCGTTCTTCAATCGGTATTTTCGAATGCTAAACAAAGAATAGAAATCGACGGCGGGGAATCGGATCCGGATGAAGATAAAGAAGAAATTAAGTCTGATAACGAATCTGTGGTTAAAATGAAAATTAAGCTCAAAAATAAAAAGCTCAGTAATGTTAATAGTAGTAGTAAGCGAAAACGTATTCAAAAGAAATACGTTTCTGAAGGTGAAGAAGATGAAGAGGATTGAAGTATTTATATCTTTTAAAATGGTAGAGTCAATATCAAGTCAACTTTTTTCGTTCATTCTATAACGCAGATTAGAATCTGTAGTATTTAATTTAATTCACGAAAGGTTGACTTAAGTCTAAATTTTTAAGTAGACAGACCTGATATTCTATAGAGGATGACCTACTCATTGTGTCGCACAATTTTCGTATTGCTTTAATAGATAAAAAAAATCATGTACTGCGAAGTAACTTATTGGTTGTGATAATGTGATAATTTTATTTTATTTGCATGCTTTTATGCGTTTTTATTTAAGATTTTTTGCAATATTAGGAATTTAACTTTTAAGGAAATACATTTGCAACAGATCAAATCTGTTAAGCTTGGTAACATATACAATACCTCTAGGTATATCAGAGTCTGTATAAATGTAGCATTTTAAAATTTTCAGCTCAAAGCTTAGGTGTATTGTTATCTTTGGAATTATATTCCATTTTTATTAATTGTATTTTACCTATTTAAATAATAAATTGCTACTCATGGTAGTTTATTAAATATGTACTTTTAATTTTAAATGTTTATTAAAATTATAAGCTCAATTATGGTTTTTAAAAAATATTTAAGTTATCGTTTTAATTTGTTATAAAAAAATAATTGACTATTTATATTGATCTCTTATATTTATTATAGAAATTTAGTAATATTTTCCTATTATTTTACTATTTGCAAAGCAATCTTATACAATTCAGATTTTTATTAATACAATTTAAAAACGAAATCGAATTAAGTTATAAATATACTTTTAAAATAGACGTATATGGTGCAATTTTTACACTTAGGGATGTTATTAAGTATTAGGACAGAAGATTGTCTATTTTATTTTTAATTCAAACCATCAACTTAAATGTTCCATTTACCTAATTACTTCCCTTTATATAGTCCCTAATAGCACAGAAATGTTTAAAAAACGCTTAAAAACGTACACGAACGACGGGACATTTTATTCGTTAAAGAACCCGAAAACGTTTATAGGACGTTTTTCTCTAATACAAACTTCTAACATCGAAAAAAGACGTTTTTAAAACGTTTCAAACCGGCTAAATAAATGGTTCGACAAAAGATGTTTTTTAGACATATTTTAGAACGTCCTCTTATACCTTCAGACCCAAAAACAACGTCTTTTGAACGTTTTTTACATTGGTTATAAAAACGTTTGAAAAAATCGTAATATTGCAGATTTTTCTGGAATAAACGTTTTTATAAAGCTTCTAACGGTATTTTTAAAACGACTCCAAGAAAACGTTTAAATTTAAACTTTCTTTGTCAAAACAAACTTTTGCGCACCCAAAAACACGTCTTTTGAACGTTTTTTACAGTGGTTATAAAACCGACTTACAAAAACGTTTAAAAAACGTAACTTTCTGACTTTTTCTGAAACACGTCTTTTGAACGTTTTTTACAGTGATTATAAAACGACTTACAAAAACGTTAAAAGAACGGAAATTTCTGACTTTTTCTGGAAACATAATTTTTAATTACCTAAACAAAACATTTTTATAAAGTTTCTAACGGTGTTTTTAAAAGGACTCCAAGAAAACGTTTAAATTTAAACTTTCTTTGTCAAAACAGACTTTTGCGAACCCAAAAACACGTCTTGAACGTTTTTTACAGTGGTTATAAAAACGACTTACAAAAACGTTTAAAAAACTTAACTTTCTGACTTTTTCTGACCCAAAAACACGTCTTTTGAACGTTTTTTACAGTGGTTATAAAACGACTTACAAAAACGTTTAAAACCCGTAACTTTCTAACTTTTTCTGGAAACATATATACTTTTTAATTACCTAAACAAAACGTTATAAAGTTTTAATGGCGGTTTTAAGAACGATTCAAATAAAACGTTTAAACTTTCTTTCTCAAAATATATTTTTGTGGACCCAAAAAAACAACGCATTTTGAACGTTTTTTTACATTGGCTATAAAAACGACTTACAAAAACGTTTAAAGAACGCAACTTTTTGACTTTTTCTGAAAATATACTTTTTGAACGTTTTTACTCAAAACGTTTTAAAAACGTCCCAATTGTGACATTATAAAAAACATTCTGACATGAACGTTCAAAAAAGGTTTAGTATTCGTTTTTTATTGTACTGTAGCGTACAAAACACTTTATTTATTTGTGAGTTCGGACGTTTTTTTGTCATATTTTGGACGTTTTTTACTGTGGTTATAAAACGACTTACAAAATCGTTTAAAAAACATAACTTTCTGAAAACATACTTTTAATTACCTAAACAAAACGTTTTTATAAAGTTTTAAGAACGATTTAAATAAAACGTTTAAGCTTTATTGCTCAAACTATACTTTTGTGGACCCAAAAACAACGCCTTTTGAACGTTTTTTTACAGTGGTTATAAAAACAACTTACAAAAACGTTTAAAGAACGTAACTTTGGACTTTTCTGAAAACATTCTTTTTGAACGTTTTTACTCAAATAAAACGTTTTAAAAACGTCCCTATTGTGACTTTATAAAAAACATTCTGACATGAACGTTCAAAAAAGGTTTATAGTAGTCGTTTTTTATTGTACTGTAACGTACAAAACGTTTTATGATTTCGGACGTTTTTTCCACATATTTTAGACGTTTTTTGATGTCTATTTTAAAAACGTTCTTACAGAAACGTTTATAAAACGTTTTATTTTAATTCTCGGACGTTCTCACGTTAAATGAATTATAAAAAACGTTAATCGGACCTTTTGTGCTATTAGGGGTGTCAAGTGCAATACATCTTTCATTTTTTATGCTTTATTGCATGTTCAATATGTATATTGTGCAATAAATATATGTATTACACTTTTTTTTTATTTTCCTACTCATCAGAATTTATTTAAGCTTTACCGTAAGGTTTTTGTCTTTTGTTCTATACAAAATGTTAAAATTGGAAAATAATCATAATGGTTGATTTTTTGTTGATATGTTACATACGTTTACAATATTTTTATTTATCTATGTTTACAATGGATGACTAAGAACTAGATTTACTTCAAAAAAATTTTTTTGTTGTACTTATTGTAAAAGCCAACAGAAATTATAAAAAAAATGTACTCGTTACTATATTTATTTTATTTTAGAATACACCATCCGACAGCTAATTGCTAATTAACAGGTAGACATGTTTCCCTATTTTTCCAGATTCTTCTCTGTTTACCTCTAATTTCCATATTTTCTCTATATTTTTTTGATTTTTTTCATGTTTTTGCCGTTTTTTTCCTATATTTATTTTCCCCTATTTTTTCACCATTTTTGCTTATTTTTCAGTATTTTTCCCAATTTATCTCTATTTTCCTCATTTTTTTATCTTTCCTATTTTTCTCTAATTTCCCTATTTTTTTTTTATTTCCTTCTATTCCCGTTTTTCATTATTTTTTCCTGTTTCTTCCTATTTGTCCGAAATTGTCCCTATTTTTATTTATTTTTTTATATCTTTACTATTTTTTCTTATTTTCCCATTTTTTTCACTATTTTCAATCTGTTTCTCTAATTTCCCTATTTTCTTTTTCTGATTTTTCCCAGAATTTTAACTTTAAATTATAGGGGAATTTGGGGTGTGTTTTTGACTATTTTTCTCAATTTTTCGTATTTTGCCCATTTTTGATTATTTTTTCCTATTTATCTCTATTATTTTCTATTTTTTTCTGTGTTCCTTTTTCCAATATTTTTCGCTATTTTTTCCTATTTTCCCATACGTTTCCATATTTTACTCTAATTTTCCTATTTTTTTACCATTTGTAGCTGTTTTTATACTTATTTTTCTCTATTTTGCCCTATTTTCTCTATTTTTTTCTAATTTGCACAACTTTTTTCCTATTTTTCTATTTTCCCATTTTTCTGTGTTTCATTTTTTCCTATTTTTCTCCTTTTCCCTACTTTGTATATATTTTTCCCATTTTTTCCGATTTTCTACTATTTTTCATTATGTATTCGTAGTTGTCCCAATTTTTCACTGTTTTTTTTTATTTTTCTCTATTTTCTCCATCTTTCACTATTTTTTTCTATTCTCCCTGTTTTCAATTTTTTCCCATTTTTCATATATTTCCTCTTTTTTCCTAATTTTTTACTATTATTCCATATTTTCCCCTATTGTTTCTACTAATTTGTCCATATATTTCCGTTTTTACTTATTTCTCCTATTTTTCATTATTTTTTCCCATTTTGCCCAATTTTTCCTGTTTTTCCTCATTTATCCCTATTATTTTCTGTTTTTTTTTTATCCCCATTTTCTGTATTTTCCTTATTTTCAGCTATTTTCTTCCAATTTTTGCTAATTTCCTTCTATTTTTACCAAATAACCCAATTTTTTCTGATTTTTCTTATTTTACTCAAATTTTCACAATTTTCCCCAATTTTTCACTATTATCCCGTTTTTCCTATTTTCTCAATTGTCCGCTATTTTTTCTAATTTTTCTCTATATTACTCTTTTTTCACTATTTTTTTTAAGTTTCCTATTCGCCCCTGTTTTTCTCAAGCTTTCCTATTTTTCACTATTTAGCCCTATTAATTCACTATTGTCCGCTGTTTTTTCTATTTTTACTTTTTTTCCAATTTTCCTATTTCTTTCCTCTTTTTCAGGTTTTATTTATTTTTGCTTAAATTTCGCGAATAGTAATTGTTTTTCCCCAATTGTAATTGTCTTTCCCTATTTTCCCTGTTTTCCGCTATTTATCCATATGTTTCCCTATTATTCTCTATTTTCCTTTTTTTGCTCATTTTTCCCCATTTCCACATTTTTCTCTAATCGTATTTTCACTGTTTATTCCTATTTTTTTCTGTTTTTCAGTAGTTTCCTTATTTTTCCTTTCACTATTTCCCATATTTTTCTCTATTTTTTCTAAAAAAATCAAATAACTCCAAATTTTTAGAAAAACCAATGCAGTTATAAAGATTTCGGAGATAAACCAGTGATTGGATTATTAAAAATAAAATAAAATGTTCATGAGAAACGGCCTTTATTCACTAAGTATTATTCTACATTCAAAATACACCCCTGTATTTATGCACAAGCTCAAATAAAACATTGTACTTAATTAAAAATACAATAAAACATAAAATATTGTTATTTTAAAGATATACATTTGTTGATTCTCTAACAAACCGTTAAAATTTAAAGCTTAACTGCACTTTTATTTATTAATATATATTTTTCATGCAATAAATTTTAACTAACTAGTTAGATTATTTTATAAATATTGTGTTTGCCACAAGAAAGTGAAAATTTTATGTTTTTTACCAACAAAAAGCAAAAAGTGTTAAAAGGCAACTTTTCAAAAATATTTCTTGCGTAATTAAATTACCAACAAACTAATTCGTTTTAAAAATGATGAAAATAACTTAATAATTATCAATAAAAATTAAATACTCTTTAAAATAAACGTATCACTTCATTTAAATATTAAAAAAAAACAAATAAAATCAAATTTAAATGAAAATTATGAGCTCAAATTAATTAGATATCCGTACACTGGTAAATTTTTTATTCTAAAAAAAAAAATATATAGGAAACATAAAACACTAAAGATTACATTTTTAGAGCTTGATATCTAAATAAAAAAATAGTTTTTTTTATTCGAATATCTTTAGATCGTCCACTACAAATTAGTTTCACCATAATTATTTTCCTCACACAAATTATACTAATTACTATTAAATATTATTCAGTCATCATCATCGTCATCAGATATATATTTCTTAGCCGTTCTTCTTGGTCTTCCTCTACTTCTTTTTACCTTAGGTTTATTTTTGTTTTTACTTTCTCCATCAGAGTTATTGTCATCTTTATCGTCATCTGAATCTGGAGTAGCTTCGATCTTTTGTTTCGCACTTGAGAAGACAGATTGAAGAACTATGCTGTCTTCGTGAATAAGTGATGCTTCTTCATTGTAAATCTGCGCGTTTTGACACAGGAGCATGAAATCACGTTCCAAATCCGAAAAATCCGAATACTATAAAAAAATATGTAATAATAAAAATTAATTAATTTTATTAAATATATTTACCTTGCCATCATCTATATAATTTAATATCTTAGATATATCCATGGGTTTCTTAATTATTGTATAATAGTCTGGATAATCTTTCCTTGGAGGAAGTTTAATAAATTGATCACTAAGTTGTCGTCCATCCCTAAAAATTATGATAAATCAATTTGATACATTTTACCCAGGGTTGGCCGATATATATCATGATTTATATCATGATATATATCTGACATTTATTGATTGATATATATCGTGATATATATTATATAATTTGCGTAAAATTGAAACGTGGTTCCGTGGTGACATCGCCCGTTTCGGGGATTTCCCGATTTTTGTTTAGGGGATTTACAATATTGTTGATTAGGAGATTCCGCGGTTCAGACACAGTAAATATATAATCATTTTACTGTGGTTCAGACATTTAGACGGTTCAGTTTACTGTTTGTAAGTGAATCGCGCACACGTACTCGTGAAATCAAATTGGTATTAGTCGTATGTTCGTTTACTTTCAAGTTTTAATTGTGTTATAACGTGAGTGTTTTTACGAAAAAAAGAAATGCCGAAAAACAAGCATGCCGTGTGGGTTAATTTTGAGTGTAAAATTAAAAAAGGGAATTCCGGGAAATGGGCTGTGTGTAAAAAATGCAAGGAAATGCAGGGTATACCATCAAGAATGATGAACCACTCAAAAGTATGTAAAGGCCATACAGAGGCAATCTCAGATCCAGAATCGGAAACTAACTCGAGGGATTCAAATGATGAGGAGGTTGTGTTAATATCAAACAATCAAACAGGTAAATAATAATTATGAATTAGATTTTATTTTTTTTGTTTACTTTATCGGAGAATCTAAGATCAAAAGTTTGAAGTAAATCTTTGATTATGAATTAAAAACCCACTACTCACTAGGCCGATTGCAGGGGTCTTACGAAAGTGCATTTTATTTAAATTTTCTTGAGCGATATTTATAATTCAAGATTTCCTAATAATTATTATTTTTAACTGAATATTTAACTACGACCTATACAATCATTTATAGTGGATTTTTAATTCTTCAGGTTTAAATTTTGTGCAGTATATAACAGTGTCCACCTGTATTTTGGCCACATCCCACATGTGGAAAAATATTTTTGAGATATCGGAAATTTGTTTTTAATCATTTAATCAATCAATTCTGCATGTCTAACAACTGAAAAAATGCCTAACTATTAACATAATTTCATGGGTTATGATCATAATCATTTTTTTGTATTTATTACAGACCGCCAACTTCAACCCTCAGCAACAACGATAACTTCGCCAACAAATAAAAACATCAGATTAGAAAATTCTTTCAGCTGTCAACAGGAAATTGAGGTAGGAAATCGAGATATTGTGACAGAGGCATCAATAACCAGTAGAGCTTTACCAACACCATCTGGCAGTGGCAGTCCAATGAGTACTATGTGTTCTTGGGATAGTTTTATGAAACAAACATCGAAAAGGCAATCTACAGATACAGAACTGAGTCAAAACAAGCTAAAACCCACTAAAATTCGACGAACACACAAATCTCATTTAAATGCTGTTAAAGATGCAGACATAGTTTTTACGTCAGAGTCGTATGCCAAACGTATATCTTTACAAATAGGCAAATATTTCTATGCTACAAATACGCCTTTTAATCATGCCGAACATGCAGAATTTCGAGAGTTATGAAATAATGAGGCGTGGAGATAAACCACTATCAAGACGTCAAATTGGTGGGCACATTTTGGATGATGCGTATCAGTCAGTCGTGGAAGAGTGTAAACAGAAACTAGAAGGTCAGGTTGTCTCCATGTCTTTGGATGGATGGAGCAACATTCATAATGAGCCTATTGTATGCTGTTCAATAATGACCCAAAGTGGAGATTCATACTTAATGTCAACTATCGATACATCGGGACATCCACACACTGCACAGTATTTGAAAGAAGTGGCAATTGACGCAATTCAGAAGACTGAAAAAACCTTTGATGTAAGAGTAAGAAGTTTTGTTACAGACAACACGGGCAATGTCTTAAAAATGCGAAAAGAACTTATCAAAGACGTTGATATAATTCATTATGGATGTTCCGCCCACATCCTTAATTTGCTTGCAGCAGACCTAAACATTCCAGGAGTCACAGAACACATTTTAAAAGTTATAAAGTACTTTAGAAATAAGCATTTACCTGCGCCTTTTTATAAGGAAATGAAAGGGAAAAAACTTGTTATGCCGCAAGAAGTACGTTGGAACACAATGAGCGATGCAATCAAGTCCTATTTGGATAACCGGGGAATATTGGTACAGTCGATAAGGATATTATTAGAATAATTAATGATACCCACATTAGAAAAAATGTGATGGATATCATGAACCGACTTAATCCCATTAGTATTGCATTAGACCGCATGCAACGTGATCAAACTACTATTGGAGTTGCAGTAGAAATATGGTATCAACTGGAAAAAGATTTGAAAATGGAAAAGAAAGATCAACCAAGTATCGTAAAGAAAGCGTTTGTCAAAAGACAAGATATGGCATTGGGACCACATCATTTTTTGGCGAATATGCTTGATTACAGATTCTTGGGTCAAAATTTAACACCGCTCCAAAAACAACAGGCTTTTGATCTTCTGAATTCTACAAACCCAGAATTTGTTCCGCTGGTTATGGCTCTTACTACAGAGTCTTGTCCATTTCCAAAGTATTTATTTTCCGCACCATTCCAAACAACAAAGCCAATGATTTGGTGGAAGTCGGTTGCAATTCCTGACTCGGAATGTAGTGTTAGTATTTATTTTTAAACGTTTAAATCAAAATACCGATAAAAAAGCCAAAAACTTAGACTGGATCTCCTCAAAAAATGATGAAATTGCCTTAAGTGAAGAAAATGATGATGATATTCCTCTGGCCCGATTTTGTCCTACCTAAAAATACTTATGTCAAACGACAAGTTATTTATTTTATATATTTAGGAAAAATGTTCTGTTTTATTTATCTTGTCTCTTCTTTTTGTTACTTATTTTGAATTAAAATTTGATTCTTGTTTTTACCAGAATAATGATCTTTATTTTATGAGTTTAATGAATGGTTTTTTGCATTTTAGCTAAAGAACAAAATTTCTGATATATATATATATATATATATCGGATATATATCCGATATTATGATATTTTGATATTTATATCATGATATTTGCCAACCCTGATTTTACCATTGTTAACGAACTTACCTGTCTTTATAGTTAATAACCACTGTCATAAGCTTTCTCATTTTCTTTTTAAATTGGGCTTCAAGTTGACTATGAGGCAATTTTCGTCTCCTCATTGAACCACTAGCATCATCATCAGAATCGTCACGTTTCTTTCGTTTTCTCCCTCTCTTCTTTTTAGCTTCTTTTTCCTCTTCTTCCTCATCATCATAATCTCCATCTTCATCAATAGCCTAAAAATTTAATGTATACATTTATATATCTTTATAATAATCTCAATTAATACCTTCAGCCATTCTTTTTCTGTTAAACTATCACCATAATCTACTTCTTTTCTCTGTCTAGACCCTCTACCTAGGAAAGCTTCATTGTCTTCATAACCCCACGCATCATCTTCATCCTGTTGTTTAGTTAACCAGTCAGGTAACTCGCATTCTTGAATCAAACGAGCTTTTTTATGTGGACCAAGCTTGTCTTCTTCATCTTTTCTTTCCAAATCCATTTTTTGGAAGAGTTGGAACTCTTCTTCGCTTCTAGCTATCATTTGATTCACAGTTTCATCATCTGGAACTTCATTTTCTTCTTCTTCATCGCTACCATCATTATGTAAGATACTTTGTAGAAATTGTTGTCGTTCGGAACCGGTGGATTTTTGATCGAACATACCAGCTTGAATGACTTTTTCGTCCATAGTGAGTTTGTATTTAGCCGCGGCTAATATACGTTCTTCGACAGAGTTGACTGTCATTAGACGTAGAACTCTTACTTCGTTTTGTTGACCAATACGATGCGCACGATCCTGAGCTTGCAAATCCTATAAAAACAGTTTTGTAAATAAAAAAATCTGATGTGGCCAGTACATGACTTCTCGCCATTTTTTAGTCAAAAATTTACACGTTAGCACAAATAAGTACGAAAAAATTGAGTTTTTTTGTAAATCTGGCAACAATGGCAAGTTTTGAAAATTCTAATACAACGAATATTTCATTGTTTATCCATTGAAAATTCACTAACCAATTTTTAGCATGATTACTATACCTCTCTTATCTGAACGGTTTGAGGTAAAAACCAGGTTTATTTTTTTCATTATCATATGGTTGATCAAAAAAAAAATCTAGGTATCACTTTGAAAAGGAAAAAAAACCGAGAAAAATTAGAATAATCAAAAAAATCAGAAAAAATCTGAAGAAAAAAGGTTAAAAACAGAAAACATTGGAAAAAATTATAAAATAATGGAAAAAAATCTCAAAAAAAAGGAGAAAAGTAACAAGAAACAAGGAAAGTCGCAAGAAATTTGAAAAAAAAATTGATAAAAAACGCATAAAATTGCAAAAAAAACGGAAAAAAATCGCAACAAGACAAAAAACAACAACAAAAACACTTAACGAGACAAACTAGAATAATCAAAAAAAAAATAGGTTAAAAACAGAAAACATTGGAAAAAATTATAAAATTGTAGAATACTTATCTAAAAAACGAAAAAATTCAAAATTTTTGAAAAAATTTTCAAAAAAATTCCGAGTAGTCACAAGAAACCGGGAAAAAAAATTGCAAAAAATTGAAAAAATCGCAAAAAAAAAACGAGAAAAGTGGCAAGAAATCGGAAAAAAATTGCATAAAATGCCAAAAAAAGGAAAAAAATCGCAACACAAAAAACAAAACGGAAAAATTGTAACCAAAAAAAAATTAAAAAAAAAAAATAAAGAATTCCAAAGAAATGAAATTCAGAAAAACAAAAGAGAAAAAAGAAAAATGAGAAAAAAATGTGGAAAAATTAAAAAAGGGAATTAAAAAAAAAAACAAAAAATCTGAAAAAATGAAGAAAAAAAAATGAGAAAAAAAATCGAAAAAAAAGACGAAAGTCGCAAGAAATCGGAAAAAAATCGCATAAAATGGTAAAAAAGGGAAAAAATCGTAAGAAGACGAAAAACAACAAAAAAACGGAATGAGAAAAATTGGAAAAATTAAAAAAATCAGAAAAAATTGGAAAAATATGTTAAAAACAGAAAACATTGGAAAAAAATTAAATTGTAGAATATGTAAAAAAGAAAAAATCAAAAAAATTGTAAAAAAATCTAAAAGAAAAAACAAGAAACTGGAAAATAACATTACAAAAAATTGAAAAAATCGCAAAAAACGAGGAAAGTCGCAAGAAATCAGAAAAAGAAAATTGAAAAAAAATCGCATAAAATGGCAAAAAAGGGAAAAATCGCAGGAAGGCAAAAGAACAACAACAACAAAACCGGAAATAATTGTAACCATAAAAAAAATAAAATTGCAAAGAATTGAAATAAATCGAAAAAAAATCAGAAAACAAGAAAAAAAAAGAAAGAACAATGAAAAAATATTTGGAAAATTTAAAAAAAAAAATCAGAAAAGGGAGTAAAAAAAATCAAAAAATCTGAAAAATGACCAAAAAAAAAAAAACGAGAAACAAATTAGAAAAAATAAAAAAAAATCGAAAAAAAAAATTGAGGAGTAAGAAAAAATGAGAAAAAGATCAGAAAACAAAAGAAATAAGAAAAAAAATCAGAAAAAATTGGAAAACTTAAGTAAAAACAGAAAACAGGAAAAAATTAAAAGAAAAATTATAAAACATTGGAAAAAATTTAAAAATAAAATTGTAGAATATGTAAAAAACGAAAAAATAAAAAAAATTGTAAAAAAACGAGAAGTCACAAGAAACCGAAAAAAAATTGTCGGAAAGTCGCAAGAAATCGGGAAGCAATTGAAAAAACCACATAAAATGCAAATAAAAATTGAAAAAAAATCGCAAGAAAAAAAAACCAAAAAAAACGGAAACAATTGTACCATAAAAAAGAATTCAAAAATTCAAACGAATTGAATTAAATCGAAAAAAAATCAGAAAACAAAATCGAAAAAAAAAACAATTTGAAAAAAATGTGAGAAAAAATTGAAAAAAAAATCAGAAATAGAATAAAAAAAAAAACAAAAAATCTGAAAATGAAAAAAAAAACGAGATACAAATTGGAGAAAATAAAAAAAAAATCAAAAAAATGAGAAAAAAAAACGAAAAAATTAGAGGAATAAGAAAAAATGAGAAAAAAAAATCAGAAAACAAAAGAAAGAAATAGAAAAAAATTGAACAATAAGAAAAAATTATGAAATATCGAAAAAATCGGAAAAAAACAAAAATCAGAAAAATGAGAAAATATCAGAAAAAAAATAAAAAAAGAACAATGAGAACAAATGTGGAAAAATTGGAAAAAATTGAAAAAAAAATCAGAAAAGGGAATAAAAAAAACAACAAAAAATCTTAAAAATGAAAAAAAAAACGAGAAACAAATTAGAAAAAATAAAAAAAAAATCGAAAAAAAAAAATTGAGGAGTAAGAAAAAATGAGAAAAAGATCAGAAAACAAAAGAAATAAGAAAAAAAATCAGAAAAAATTGGAAAACTTAAGTAAAAACAGAAAACAGGAAAAAATTAAAAGAAAAATTATAAAACATTGGAAAAAATTTAAAAATAAAATTGTAGAATATGTAAAAAACGAAAAAATAAAAAAAAATTGTAAAAAAACGAGAAGTCACAAGAAACCGAAAAAAAATTGTCGGAAAGTCGCAAGAAATCGGGAAGCAATTGAAAAAACCACATAAAATGCAAAAAAAATTGAAAAAAAAATCGCAAGAAAAAAAACCAAAAAAAAACGGAAACAATTGTGCCATAAAAAAGAATTCAAAAATTCAAAAGAATTGAATTAAATCGAAAAAAATTCAGAAAACAAAATCGAAAAAAAAAACAATTTGAAAAAAATGTGAGAAAAAATTGAAAAAAAAATCAGAATTTGAATAAAAAAAAAACAAAAAAATCTGAAAATGAAAAAAAAACGAGATACAAATTGGAGAAAATAAAAAAAAATCAAAAAAATGAGAAAAAAAACGAAAAAATTAGAGGAATAAGAAAAAATGAGAAAAAAAAATCAGAAAACAAAAGGAAGAAATAGAAAAAAATTGAACAATAAGAAAAAATTATGAAATATCGAAAAAATCGGAAAAAAACAAAAATCAGAAAAATGAGAAAATATCAGAAAAAAAATAAAAAAAGAACAATGAGAACAAATGTGGAAAAATTGGAAAAAATTGAAAAAAAAATCAGAAAAGGGAATAAAAAAAACAACAAAAAATCTTAAAAATGAAAAAAAAAAAACAAGAAACAAATTAGAAAAAATAAAAAAACAATCAAAAAAATTTGAAATAAAATCGAAAAAATCAGACGAATAAGGAAACATGAGAAAAAATCAGAAAACAAAAGAAAAAAAAAATGGACAATAAGAAAACAATGAGGAAAAATTATGATATCGAAAAAAATGGGAAAAAACAAAAAAATGAAAAAAATCAGAAAAAATATAAAATAGCAGCACATGACCTCTCGTCATTTTTTAAACAACACACACAGACACCATCGCGAAAAGATCAACCATTTATCCATTGAAAACTCACTACCCAATTTTTAGCATGATTACTACACCTCTCTTATCTGAGGGGCGAGAGATAAAAATAAAGACAGGGGTGAAATATAGGGAGAGTATTACTTATTATTGACATACAAAAATCTTTCATAATGATTTTATAATTACCTGATGTGGATTCCAGTCAGAATCGAAAATTATTACCGTATCTGCACTTTGTAGATTTAAACCTAAACCTCCAGCTCTAGTAGAAAGTAAAAATAGAAAATAGTCACTACACTTTTCGTTAAACCTTTTAAGAAGATCGCCTCTATCTTCAGATTTAACAGTACCATCTAAACGTAAGTATTTGAAACCTCTCCAATTAAAATAATCTTCCATTATCGTCATCAATTGGGTCATTTGACAAAAAAGTAACACACGATGATTTGTAGCTTTAAGTTTGGGTAATATTCGATCTAGAAGCTCAAATTTTCCAGACACTCTATAAACAAAATTTATTATTTAACATATTAGAAGGAATTAAAATATTACCTGTATGTGTCAGGTCCCGAAACAACTCCACCAGCAATACCAACATGGTCACAATATTTTTCCTCAATATTGGGAAACATAAACGGGTGATTACATAGTTTTCTTAGTTGCATAATTGTATTCATAAGAGCTTTTGCACCACCTTTACCTTTAGAACCTCTCTCTGAACCATCTGTTAGAAGTACTCCCTTACTCTGCATGTGTGCATATAGAACTTTTTGTAACCCAGACATATCGCATTTAATTATATATTCTACCTTGTCAGGTAGTTGGGATTCTACTTCTTTCTTTAAACGTCTTAGAAGAAACGGACGAAGCACTTTATGTAGACGACGAATAATTAAAATAGTTTCTTCTTCATTCAATTCCACCTAATAAATAATCATTAGTAACATCACTTTAATATTTATGAATATTGGTACCTTTTCTCCAGTGGTAGCGAAAGGAGCGTTAAACCATTGCTCGAATGTAGAACAACTTTTAAAAATCGAAGGCAATAGGAAATTAAGTAAAGCCCACAATTCTGGAAGTTTGTTTTGTAATGGAGTACCGGTTAGTAGTAATCGATATGGAGCTAGATAATGCGAGTTGAGAACTTGAGTTAGCTTGCAATGATGATTCTTCATACGATGACCTTCATCTATGATCATATATTTAAACGGAATCTAAATAAAAAAAACAGTTATTTGTATGACAGATGTATGTTTAGTACTATTATGTTTATGTGCAAATTATTATACAGATTCAAACGAGTTGATTTGATCGATTGTTAAATTGTAATGAAGATTAACTCTTGTTTTTATTTATATTTACCTTAGAAAGGACTCCCTTGTCTTTGATAATATATTCATAAGTAGTCAATATTACATTGAATTTCGCTGCTTTCAATTGACTTTGAATTACTTTTCTGACAGCTGGAGAACCTTTATACGATATTACTACAACTGTAGGTGCCCACTTTTCAAATTCCAATACCCAATTGGACATCGTTCTAAAATAAACCACACAAACACATATATTATATATCTGTAAAAAATATGAGACAATTTATTCAAATAATAATTAAAGACAAAAGGTCTTAATCTCATGTGTATTATAATGAAATCAATTTGTATAATTTATAGAAGTTAATTTATTATTGTTATTATTATAAATAAGTGTTGTATTATAAAAATTATATTCAAAAGTTATTATAGTTGAATATGAGTTAATTTAAAGTAATTGGATATATAAATAAAAATTTTGGTATAATCAACAATTCTGGATATCTAGGGAAGGTCTTAAAAAATTTTAATAGATATTAATTTTTTAATATATTTGGAAAAGTAATAATTTAAAATTTAAATATGAAAATCATTCAGTATAAAAGATGTTGGATAAGATTGAAAAATCAAGTAATGATTTTTTTTTG
Source organism: Neocrepidodera transversa (assembly GCA_963243735.1). Taxonomy (NCBI): domain Eukaryota; kingdom Metazoa; phylum Arthropoda; class Insecta; order Coleoptera; family Chrysomelidae; genus Neocrepidodera; species Neocrepidodera transversa. The sequence goes on along the minus strand of OY725346.1, from coordinate 7,388,067 downwards.
GGTTAAAAAAACTGAAATGTAAAATTGTATTTAAAATAATTTTACGATTTATAAAAAAAAAATGGTAGAGGAAATATGGCTATTGGGGAAATCTAAATGGAATATTCAATGGAATTATATTTATGAAAAAGAGCAGCATCAAGTAAGAATATAGAAAAAAGTAAACAAATAAAAGAAGTAGATTTCAAAATTGTCATAGACGAAGATGTAAAATAAGAAAAAGGAGAACAGGAACTTAGCAGGCAACTCCAATTTCATTTTTTTTATTACTTATCAGTTTATTTGTAAAAATTTATGATTTTTCTTTTTATATAGAACCACTCCCAAATGAGACAAGTCATCAAAATTTTATAATGATAATGGGCGAATCACATGTATATTAAAATGGTTTGTTCTTATGCATAATTTTGGTGCTGTTTTATGTATTGTGTGGTTGAAAGGTGATAAGTGTCATTTGTAAGGATGACAGGACTAAAATAAGGTTATAAAAATAAAATTTCAGGTGTTTATGCATGATAGTTGAGTATAGATTTTATTTTGTTTTGACAAAAAAGCAGCAAAGTGGGTGTAAAAAAAATTGAAAAAGGTTGTTGTTGAATGATCATTATTATTGACAAGAGATTTATATACGATAAATAATAAAACATAATATTTAAAAAAAAAATATTCAAATAAAAAAGGGTTGAAAAGTAATAAAAAGAAAAATAAAAATCTACTAGAATTTGAAAGAATATAAAGTTTTAAAAAATGGATGTATAAACATAAAGTATAAAAGAGAATACAATGGTTGAGAGAGAGATTGGATGTATAAAGAGGACTAGAAAGAATTGAAGAAGGAGTGATAATAAGATAAGTTTTTTTTTATTTTTGGCTTAGTATTTTTTTTGTAAACAAGAGAAGGCATTTTTTTATGGTCAAAATTCCCCCAAAAAAATATTTTGATCATTATAACGAATTTGTGAAACTTTTCCTTTATGATACTTGTTGGTAGTAAAAGAGTGTGAAAGATATTAAAGTTGATATTTCTTTAATTGAACTCACCCAGAGAAAATAATTAAAAAAAAAGAACAAAGTGGGGTTTTCTGAACTCGAAGGCACCACAAACCAATTTAATATATTGCAAAAAATTTTAAATCTGATGTTACAATAAAAGGGGGAAAGAACAGCGACTAGTTTGGGCAATTAATTATAAAGAGTGACTAAGAGTATATACCAAAAAAAATTTATTGGTTAAATGAAAACTAAAGTTCATGACACTAGTGCGCACTGGTACGAGGAGATAAAAGTACCTGGACGACCCAGCGTTGCTTGTTTTTTCCTATTTTTCCATATCTATTGTATTATATTTTCCCAATTTTTTCTCATTTTTCCCGATTATTCCCAAATTTTTCCCCCATTTTTTCTATTTGTTTCTTTTTTCTATTATTTTATTCCATTTTCTTTATTTTTCCTTATGTTTTTTTCTATATGCCCCTATGTGGACATTTTTCTCCATTTATTCCCATTATTTAATATTTTTGACTGATTTTTCTATTTTTTACTATTTTAATTAGTTTTCCATCTTTTTCACCATTTCTTCTTATGTTTTCCAATTTTTTTACCTTATTTTTCGCTGCTTTTTCATATTTTATAATGTTTTTCTCTATTTTATATATTTTTCCCATTTCCCCAATTTTTCCTGGTTTTTATTACTTTTTTTTGTTTTTCCCTACTTGTCTATTTTTTAAATTTTTCCTTATTTTCACTATGTTCCCATATATTTCTCTATTTAACTCTAATTTCCCTATTTTATCTATCTTTTTCCTATTTTTCCATGAGTTTTCCTATTATTAACTATTTTTGGCAAATTTTACTCTTTTCCCCCTATTTTCTGTAGCTTTCAGTATTTTTTCACAATTTTCGCTATTATTCCCTATTTTTTCTATTTCTTCATGTTCTCCTGTTTTTCATTATTGTTTCATGTTTTTTCATATTTATCTCTATTATTTCATTTTTTTCTTATTTTCCCCAATATTGCCTCATTTTTTACTATATTCCCGTTTCCATATTTATTCCCTAATTTCCCTATTTTTCCATATTTTTTTCCTATTGTTTATTATGTTCCAGATTTTTTCCCACTTTTCACTATTTTTCCCAAATTTCCCCATTTGCTCAATTTTGCACAAATTTTTCCTTGTTTTTCTCAATTTTTTCCCTATTTTCAGTATTTTTTGCAAATTTCTCTATTTTTCACAATTTTGCCCATTTCTTTCTCTTTTTGCGGTTTTCCCATTTTTTCACTACTTTTCGCAATTTTCCCATTTTTTCTATTATTTTATTCCATTTTCTTTATTTTTCCTTATTTTTTTTCTATATGTTCCTATTTGAAAAATTTTTCTCCAGTTATTCCTATTATTTAATGTTTTTGACTGTTTTTTCATATTTTTTTCAATTTTTTTACCTTATTTTTCGCTGCTTTTCCATATTTTGTCCTGTTTTTCCATATTTTTTATATTTTTCTCTAATTTCCCTATTTTTACCATTGTTTCCAAATTTTTCCTGTTTTTTATTATAATTTTTATGTATTTGCCTACTTGTCCTTATTTGTCTATCTTTTCCTATTTTTCCTTATTTTCTTCTACTTTCCCATATATTTCCCTATTTATCTCTAATTTCCCTATATTATCTATCTTTTTCTAATTTTTCCCTATTTTTTTTATTATTCCCTATTTTTAGCAAATTTTACTATTTTTCTCCTATTTTCTATAGCTTTCTCTATTTTTCCCAAATTTTCCCCTTTATTTCTTTAATTTTTACTATTTTCCCATTTATTTTATAATTTTCTTGTTTTCATAACTTTTCCTATTTTGCTTGGTTTTCCGTATTTTTCCTATTTATCCCTATTTTGCCTTATTTTTCCGAATCTTTCCTTATTTTTCTTTTTTTTTCACCATTCCCCAATTTCCCTATTTTGCGGCATTTTATTCTTATTTTTCCCAATTTCCTTATTTTATCCAAAATTTGCCCTATCCTATTTGTTCCTGCTTTTGGATATTTTTCCGTTTTCCCCAATTTTTTACTTAATTTACCTATTGTTCTCCATTTTTTCCCATATTTTTCACTATTTTTCTTTATATATTTTTTCCTGTTTTCTATTAGTTTTTTCTATTTTCTTTATTTATCGCTATATTCTTTATTTTTCCTATGTTTCCTACATCTTTCTATTTTGCCTGTTTTCCATTAGTTTTTTCTTTTTCTTTATTGTTTCTTATTTTTCCATATTTATCCTTATTTGTACTTATTTTGTCCTATTTTCCTCATTTTTTCTGTTTTTCACTATTTTCCCGTTTTCCCTTATTTGTCCCTATTATTATCTATTTTTTCCTAGGTTAATTTCCCTATTTTTTATTTTTCCCTATTTTTGTCTAATTTCCGTATTTTCTCCATATTTCCTATTTTCTCAGATTTTTTCTAACTTTCGCTATTTTCCCTGATTTCTCCATTTTCCATATTATTCACTATTTTTTGTATTTTTTCATATCTATTGCCATTTTCCCCATTTTTATATTTTTGTCCAATTTTTTCTCCATTTCCCTCCATTTTCAATGTTTTTCATATTTTTTTCAATTTTTTTCGCTGTTTTTCCACATTTTTCAATACCTTCCCTATTTTTTCACCTTTTTCTACCCCTTAAAATCAAAATTTCACAATAGCGTCACTTTTCCCATAAGCTCAGAAGATTGTGGCACGAGCCGTAGCGAGTGCCGCAAATCTAGCGAGTAGGAAAAGTGCTTTGCATACAAATTGTACAGAATATTTTTTCTGCAACCACATTTATTAATGAAAGAAAAACAGTAACTTGTCAAAAAGAAGTTGACAGGTCCTAGCTGTGTTTGACATTTCTGTGGGGAAAAGTGCCATAACGTGTACTTTTCGCACTCTAAATTATTACTTTTCTAACGGATATCAAAGGCCTGCTTTGTGTATAAAAATATGTGAAGAAAGCATGTTTTACATAGTGATTGTAGAAAAAATCCTATCATACTGGTTGTCTATGTTATGAACATAACATATTCTGGAAACTTCAAGTCTCTGGATTAAGTAGATTTAGCTCTCTAGTCAGGACTTTCGCTTATATTATAGATTAGAGATTTAGATCCATTAAAAAATTACGTTTTCAAATTAACTAAATCATTGTTTAAATAAACTTACGATAAAGGCACAATAATTAAAAAAGGTCCATTTATCTGTCTCTTTTCCATCAAATGAGTAATCAAACCAATTGTTTGAATGGTTTTACCCAAACCCATTTCATCAGCTAGGATACCATTCAGATTGTTATTATAAAGGGAAACCATCCATTCTAATCCTTTTACTTGATATTCTTTGAGTTTACCATTAACCATAATAGAAGCTTGTTCGGTCACCACTTCATGTACTGTATGTGCAATGCTATAATAAGTTTGTTCTTCTTTTGTATTTTTGTGATATTCATCATCTTCAAGCTAAAAAAAAAATGTAAGCGTTTCTCTAGTGTATTACATAAATAAATAATTACCTTTGCTTTTTTAATAAGGTCTTTAGCTTCTTTAGTATTCTCATCGATTTCTTCTTCCTTCTTCTCCGTTTCATCCTCATCATCAGTATCCATCATTTCCCAGCCAGGATGTTGCAGCAACCATTCCTGTACATTTCTAAATGTAGGAGCAGTTTCTCCTCGAAGTTTTTTACCTGTTGCACTTTCCATTACAGTAACTTTTCTGTCTGGTTGTTGCATTCTTTGTTGTTTTTTCTTGCGTCTTTCTTCTTCGCGTTTTTTGTTTGTTTGCTCCAATTTATGCTGCTTGACCATTTCAGTGAGGTTGCCTATATATTCATCTGTTTGTGATAGTAGGAATGCCAAACGCTTATCTTTCTTCTGATCGATCAATTTTCGGTAGCCTTCTTCATCTTCAGCCATCAATCTAAATATAAATTTAATGATAAAAAAAGCTAACATTTATTTATAAAAGAAATTACCTTAACATACGTTCTTTCTCTCTTCTCTCTTGTTCTTTCTTTTGTTCTCGTTCAGCATTAGCGTGATAATTGATAATAGCTTTATTAATTTTTGCCAATTTAGATTGATTCTGCTTGTGAAATTCTTTAAATTCTTTGCCGTTGTTTAATACAGCATTCAAAAATTCTTGATTTTTCTGCCTGCGCTTTCTTTCCGCTTCTAATTTCTGCTGTTTTTCAAGTTTCTCTGTAGCTCTAGCCTCACGTAAACCTTGTCGTTTCGTTCTCTTATACGCTTTAGCATTAACTGACGTTTCTAATACACTGTCCTTTCTGATGCAGTTAAGAATTTCACTTCTAAGTTGTCTTTGAAAATTAAGACATCTTAAAGCTCTGAGCTCTATTTGAGCTTGTATACGAATTTTGTCAGGGATATCAGGAGGTAAATTGCTAACTTGCTCTATACGAGCTGCAATTCTAGCAGCCACTCTACTTTCTCGTTCTTGCAAAAGAACAAGAGGATCTAAGCCACATGGTTTGGGCATGGTGGTAAATCGTGTCTGTTTACTTGGAACTAATTGTCCACCAGGACCTCTTTGTTGGTTAGGAGCATTTGGAGGACCTATAAAATCATTTTTTAAATTAAACTTTTACAGTTTTAATTCGATCATACCTTGAGATGCAGCTACAGGGGGTGCATCTCCTGTACATTCAGTACCAGCTGGCGGCTGTTCACCAGCAGGTGGTGCAATACCCTGTGGTTGAAATGGACTGGATGGTGGTGTGGGAAATTGTGGCGATCCATCAGGCCTCTTTCCTTGTAACCCCAATAAAATAGAATGTGGTATTTGTTGACTCCGTGCAATACATCTAAAATCATATATTTGCAAATATTAAGTTTATTATGTTTTAGTGCACAAAATTACCTATAAGCCATTATTTGATTTCTAAGTTGATTCATTTGTAGAGGACTTAAAATACCAGTTCCAGTAGCAGCATTAGATCTAGCACGAAGAGCAAGTAATTGGGAATATCTCTGGTCTTCTTGCAAACCCTTTTCTTCCATAGTGTCAATTGCCTTCTGAAGAGCATGTAGGTTATCTGCTGGTCGCCCTTGAGGAGGTTGTCCAGGTTGACCTGGAGGACCCTGGTTTAACTGATGTCCTTAAAAAAAGAAAATATATCATTGCTTATTTAAAATACTAACATAGTGTATTTTTAATACCTGGATAATGTCCTGGATGCATGTTAGTTGAAGGTGGTGCATGTCCAGGATGTCCTGTAGCTTGAGAAGGATGTGGATGTCCAGGATGTAAAGGAGCAGAAGGATGCCCATGAGGCGGAACATGCCCTTGAGGAGGAACATGTCCCTGAGTAGGAACATGACCTAGAGGAGGAACATGACCTTGAGGAGGAACATGTCCCTGAGGGGGGACATGCCCTTGTGGTGGAAGATGCCCTTGTGGAGGAACATGACCTTGTGGTGGAACATGCCCTTGAGAAGAAACATGACTTTGAGGTGGACCATGTCCTGGAGGTGGAGCATGCCCTTGAGGAGGAACATGTCCCTGAGGAGGTACATGCCCTTGAGGAGGAACATGCCCTTGAGGAGGAACATGTCCTTGAGGAGGAACATGTCCTTGGGGTGGGACATGTCCTTGGGAAGGAGGATGTCCAGGGTGACTTTGACCTGGTGGCGGTCCTTGTTGCGGATATCCTACACCCTGAGGATACTGGTGATGCTGTGGTGGTCCATGCATTGGTTGGTGTTCTTGTCCAGGTGGCATTTGAGGATGACCTGGATATTGGTTAGAGAATTGTGTTTGCTGTGGAGGGGTATTTTGATATTGTGGTTGAGGAATTGGTGAAGGTGGTGCTGGACTTTGAGAAGGAGGAGGACCCATTGGACTTGGTGCTTGGGGAGGGGGCATTGGACTGTTTTGGGGTGAAGGACTGGCCATTCTGATGGTTTATAAAACTTGCTTTCCTAAAAAATATATTTTTATATATTCAAAATTCGATTTTTAACAGCCTACATGAAATTCCTATCATAAAAATAAATAACATTTAATATAGTAGAACCGTTGGTACCAGAAAAATGTATTTCAAATATTATTAGTATACTGAACATTTTTAATTCTGAAGTATTGGAAATACCAAAAAACGTAATGTAAATCCTTAATTTTCTCGTCTCGTCCCACTATATATACAGGGTGTTTTATTAATAATTGGAAAAATTTCAACTACAGAATCCTGAGCTCAAAATATGAAGATTCAACCCAAATCACCTAGATAAAACGTGTCTTCAGTCTGAGTTACAGGGTGTTTTATTTAAAAAATTATAAATTATTTGTGTTCAGTACTTTAAAACATTCGACATTGCTCTTTCTTGAGAGCACACTCACTAATAAAGCAATTCTCTGGTGCTCCACGATAGGTCAGTACTTGTTACGTCACATTTTGGCGCGATTTTCTCAGTGTTCAAACAGGAACGTTTCTTTGGGGGAATTTATTTTGGAAAAACTGCTTCGAAAAAAATTTGAAAAAAATCTAACCACTTGTCTCATCGTTCTGGAGGTTGTGTTATTGGTGTTGGTACTTTGGTTCCCAGTAGGTATTAAATAAAAGGTTGGTACCTGATAGCTGTTATCAATATGTAAATTGGTTCCCAAACTCGTAAGGTAATAAAGCTTAATGACCTGGAAACACTTATCGTTGATCCCGTTTTTTAGGGAATTATAGTTATGAGGGTGTAATTTTACTTAAATTATATTTATTAGTTTAGATACACATTTTGTTTAGTTGTGAATTATTTTAACAATATTATTTTCTACCATGAATTTCAATATAATTTTGAATTCACGGGGAAAACAAATATAGAATGTGATAATAATCTAACAATTACAAAGCACATACAAGAACATTTCCATGACCTAAATGTAGGGAGCTTAAACCAAAAATTTGTTAATTTCGCCTGCAAAAGAAAAGCTGTCGAGGATCAATCTGAAAAGCCAGCCAAGATAATTCGCAGGGCCATCAACTCTTACTACATACAAATAAGGTTTATTGTGTCAGACGAAACCTGGACAATGCTCGTAGTAAAATGCAACCAAGTTTGCTGAAAAACATTTTTGTTGTCTCCTATTTATGTGCTAATTTCGGACACCAAAAAAATTTGATGCTCTTTTTTTAAAAAATACAAGGGGTTCTGATGGCTTCAGACCAAGCTGGAATAGACCAGGCGAAATATAGTGGAAAATTGTTATTTCCTATTTATGTGCTAATTTCGGACGCCAATAAAAAATGGTTTGCTCTTGTTTTTTAAATAGTAGAAGACATTTTACATTTTACCAAGCTGGAATTAATAATAAATTTTTGTTGATTATATATTTTTATAAATTAAAACATGTGGCAGTACTTTATTCTCCTTTTTTACTATATTTACGTTTTTATAAAGGTCATCGTAGTTAATCCATTTTTTTCCTTGTGTAAAGGCGAGTCCCATATAATGTCTACAATTTTGCCTAAATTACTCTTAGACAATGGTGGTCCTTTATATGTTACAACCCCAGTAAGTGGGATTTTTTTAATGTTTTTGGACAGCTAATATGTTCAAAAATTTCCTCTAAGGGAATTGGTCTCAAGCCAGTAAAACCCCTTGTATTTTTTAAAAATGAAGAGCACAAATTTATTTATTAGCGTCCGAAATTAGCAAATAAATAGGAAATAACAAAAATGTTTATCAATTTTTATTTTCCAATATATTTGACCTAGGGTATTCCAGTTTGGTCTGAAGCCCGCAGAAACTCTTGTAATTTTTAAAAGAAAAGAACACAATTTTTTTTATTGGCGTCCGAAATTAGCACATAATTCCTACGCATGTCCCATTAAATTCTGCCGTAGGGGGTATTCTAGCTACATAGACGTCAGTTTTGCTCATATTTTTGTGTATGTGAACGACTCGGGGGATTTTCATGATATTTGGCCCCTTTGTGTTCCTAAGAAAAATGAAATATAGCACATATCTGGGAAAATTCTGTGACCCGAGAAATGGGGCGGCTTCTTCAAGTTTACTATACTATGGCATATTCACATTTATCTTACAACATATCACTCTGAGGAAATGCAACTGGTATGTCAAGAGTCTTTGTAAGTAAAATTAATTTTTAACCTAGATGCTAAAAGTATTTGTAGAAACCATTTTAATGAATATAATACTGACTTTTCCAGAAATATATATAAAAGTAAACATCTCCAAATTTACCTGTAACTCAGACAATCGTAATTATAGTACTTGTGATGGCAATCTAGTACGCATACATGTCTCAACCATGTTTGAAAAAAGTACAAACTATGATTAAGAATATTCAATCATCTACCAACCTCTTTACAAGAAATCAATAGTCCGAGTTTATTTAAAAACAAATTGAAAAACTATTATCTCAAAAATGCCCTTACAGTACTCATGAATTTTTACAGTAGTTTCTGTCAGAAATTATATAAAAACTTGTCAGCAGTGTTGTTAAAAATACTTTAAAAATGTATTTAAAATACTTCACTTGACAATGTATTTAAATACAAATACTTCTTCCATGTATTTAAATACAATTAGGACTTCCACAAAATAAGGAATCATAAACATTAGACTCAGGTAACAGGGTAATGAAAAAATTGTGGAATAAACAATAACTGCCGGCCCGCCAAGTAGAAACTTTATATCGGAATGAAGGGATAATCCGAAGTTAAGGGAAATTTTTGTTTCCAGGCAAAAGAAAAAAGCAAGTGAACAATCCCAAGATTTCCGAGAAATAATGTATTTAAACACTTAACACTGCTTGTCAGTCATAATTCTAACTATTTTATGCTATGTAGTGCCCTATATTGCACTATGTAGATTAATGCGTTATATTGTTACAATATTATCAAAGATTTAGTATTAAAATGTAAATTCACCCTGTATAAATATTTGGTATTTAATATTGTAATTTAATTTCATAACTTTATTCAAAATTTAAAAACAAATGGAAACTTTTTTAATTATTAAACAAAGTAATCTGGGTCGAAGGTAAAAAATTCAATGTGTAAAATCATCAAAATTTGAAGTGGGTCACTGGTAGATAGATTTTATTCAGGGGGTCGATTTTACGATACGATCGAAGGAAGACCTTAAATTTGAGAAGATAAGAAGAAATTAAAATTAAACCCAGGAGCGGAGCTTCTTGTTCCGACTCCTGGGAACTTAAACGTTTAACATGTGCCTACCCTCAAAAGGTCTGTTGCCAAAGGTATGAAATTAACTAAAAGTAAGTAAATTGTTATCACTCTTATTTCTAACAAACCTTGGCAAATAAACCACTACAGCCTCCCTTATAAATGTAACAGTAGTAAAATTTTATTTTATTCCAATGTGTTAGCTGTAAGATTGTATTTTATCTCCCATAGTTTTACTAGTGTACATCTTCTTTAAATGTAATTTTTGACTTATCCTACATCACGTAAATGATCTAAAAGGACTAATAAAGTATTATTTATTTCACTTCTAGGCCCTGTATAGCCGACTTTTGTATCATTTACTAATTTATATCAATAGTAGAAGTAAAAATAAATGATCTATTACAAAAATGGCAAAAATAAATATAGAGTATCTGCATTTAGTGCAAAATATGCAAGGATCATAAACCTTGTGATTGATGAGTTCCAAATTTAGCCAAAACCAACAATCAATATACTATTCTTGAAGTTAATAACCAGAATAGATGTAGATCATTCCAATATTTTCGTATATTTATGTATCGATATGAAAAATGTGAGATTTGACATCGGCAATAACTTTCAACCTTAAAAGGTATCAATCTTACCGATACTTTTCAAAATATTTCACAGAATTAGAGTTAATAATGAAAATAATTTAATTATATCTAAAATAAGTAAATAAAACGAGAAAGTAGTATAAGAAACAATATTATTGTAGGTATATTTCAGCTACCTAATTGTAAACGGTAATATAGATTTTAAAGTAAATACTATAAAGTTTACATACCCAAAAATATAAGATGATTGTTTTAAAAGGACATCATTAAATAATACGTTTTCACATAATATATCTTTTATCTTTTACAAAAAAGAATCAAGAAACAACCAAACTAGTTAGCATTAATAAATAACTGTATGACTTTGACTTTTGCTGGCGTCATATGTCAAAGATGTCAACGTGTTGTCATTGATCCAGCGTTGCCGCTATAGTCTCCATGGTTGCCGCTGTGAAATTTGGCAATATATTAAAGAGTTCGTTAAGGGGGTATTACACTTTCAGGCCTGATTTTCGACTCGTCCAAAAATTAATTCTTAAGGTATTAAAAAAGCTATTCAGATAATTTTTTTTTAATTTGTACTTTATTCAGTTTAAAATTAAAATGTTTTCCACAGGTGTGACCTTATAGGGTGTCTTTGACTGATTATTTGAGTAAAGTAAGAGTAGAGTTTACAAAAAAAAACCGTGGGTAAGCTAAAAATTACGAATAAAAAATTAAGTCCATAAGTTGAATTATTCTTTTAAACTCTTGTTATAAACTTAAGAGAGTAAGACTTTGAGAAACGAGTTTAAAGGTTTATATCGAAATAAATCAAATATAAGAGAATTTACACTGAATCCTGTCAATACCATAGGGCCAAAAGTTTTAAGCGAAAGAAAACACATACCAGGAAAACCGGAGGTGAGCTCAACCGCCCATGAAATTACCGTGCTCGGCCGTATTTGGGTCTCCATAAATTACATAATACGTCGAATTCGACAAAAATGTTTTAATAACATTTTTCTTACATCTTCTAGATGATAAATGTGCAAAAAAATTTAATTTTTGAAATTCTGAAGATGCAATACCCCGTTAAATTGTTTACATTCAGAAGTTATCGATTTTTCTTCAATATATGTATATAAAGCACACCATCTAGTGAGCACTAGCGACATATTTTTGGATCTAGAAGTTATATCAACAGTATTCTGTATGACTAAAAGTTAAACGACATGTCTGGTAGAGCCCTCTTGCGTACAAATGTTTACGAATATATAAACTGTGTAAACTTGTAGATGCAACAAGATTATGATTTTTCTAATAATGTTTTGAAAGTTCCTTGAAGATTAGATTTGATCCGAATAAAGTGAATTTCTTGGCAAGTAGTACTGTGAGATTGTTAATTGTAAAGCGTTTTTTAAGTGCGATTTTACTGTCTGATAAAATGTTTTCTAACACTGAATTAACTGATATGGTTCTGGTGTATAGTGCTTCTGGTGGAAAATCTAATTAAGCAAGAAATTTATATCGGGGATGATTTTTTAATCCTAATTTTACTGGTAAGTCTTTATTGAGTATCAATATAATACAGATTGATAATTTATCAGAAAATCTCGAATTTAATGTTTTATTATGCAAAATTTCGCATGTGATATTTGAGAAAATGAAAAGGAAAATGAAAATGAGAAGGAAAGGGAAAGGGAAAAGGAGAACCCACCTCTTACCCCCAACTATCAGTGGTCGGTCTCCTAAAATTTAAATTATGTATGCGAATAAACTAGTATATATGGATAAGAATATAATATACACTAAAACATGGCTAACTTTACAGTACTACTTACATTATGTTTAATAACTTCCAAAAAACTAACCAAAAATTTGTCACCTTAAATATATTTTGTTGCTCTTTCTAACAAGATTTTAAATATTATGGACCATTTAATAACCGATAAATAACAATATAATCCAATACCGTTGGACACTTCACGAATCACCAAGAAACATAGATTTTTTATACCGAAATATAAAAGGATTGATACGCCATTGTTTTAGATACACTAAATTTCTTATCTAAGAATATTGATTTTTATATTCGAGTATTTTTTGAACAGTCGGTGATAAATCTACAACGATCAGTAGACATTTAAGCTGTATTATAAGATTGTTAATTCTAAAATGTTTTTGAAGTGCGATTTTATTGTCTGTAAATTGTTTTCTAACTGATATTGTTCTGGTATATGATGCTGCTGGTGAAAATTCTAATTAAGTGAGAAATTTATATCGGGAATGATTTTTCAATCCCAATTTTACTGGTAAGTCTTTAATGACTATCAACTATTATACCGATTTTTTTATGTATGTGATTCGAAAGTATATGGCGACTGGATTTTTATTTTTATTATTTTTATTTATTATCGCCTCTTCGAAGTCTGTTATAGAAGTTTAGGTGACACAGATGGTTTCAATTCTTTTATTTTTCAAAAAAAGTTTCTTCGCGTTTATTTGACAGCAAAGCGTGAATTGATTAGGAGGTGAATTGATTATATAATATGAAAATGTTTACTAAATTATTTCGAAAAAGACCAACTTAAAATAACACAACTTAAATTAATTAAATATGTGTTAAATTATGTATATAACAATTAAATTTGTTTCGTTTAAATAATTAATGGAAAATTAATAGAAAACGCGATTCAAATTTGTATATTTTACTTTATATCACGTAAATATGAGCATGTCATATAAGAATAATAAAAGTTCAAATTTACCAATTTATTTAGCAAATATTTTTGGTGTTGCACCTTTGATACATTTTGGAAATAATTCGGTTCAACGGAAATTATGTTATAGAATATACATTGTAGTTTTATACCTGTTGATGTCAAGTTTGCAATTTTATAATATTTCTAGATTTTTTCCGTATTCAGCGATTCTGGAAGGTATTTACAAATTAGGAGTTGTAATAAGCATAATAAGAGATATAATTGATATTTTTGATAATTTTATTACAATATTTAATGTCGCCTTTTTTAAAACAGAAAGATGGCAAATTTTTCAACAAAAACATCTTATAGTTTTAAAAAGAAAAAATATTTTCTTACGATACTTTAAAGCTGTATTTCTAATAGATATTTCAATTTGCTTCTTCTTTATGCTTGGTTTAAATATATTTTGGATTAATATTAACGGATTTTACCATCAGAGTAAATATTTTACGAAATATATAGACACTGTAATCCAACATATTAAATTATTATTGATATTCAATTATATTTATTATGGATATTCTGAATATCAACAATTGAATAAATTACTAAAAGAAAATTTTATTCATCTTAATTATATCGAAAAACGGTATAGGCAACTTTTTGAATTCGTTGAAGAATTCAACTCAATTTTTGGATTGCAAATATTTTTGGCTATTACCAAAAATTCAGTAATATTATTATATTTGATAAATATAACATCATATAATTTTTCCATGTGTTCCGGAAAAGAAGTTATTATGATTATTTACTGTGTTATTATGATATTTAATATAATGGTAAGAAATATTTTTTATATTTTAGAAATACAGAAAATTACTCACTTTTATCCAATTATCATTTACAAAAAACTTAATGCAAATCGGTTGTTCCATTTCCGACAAATGCCCAAAAAAACACTTTCCGTTAAGCAAGCAAGTTAGTCAGCACGATAACTCAAAAACTAAGCTGAATAGACAAGTCGCGTTTTTTGCATTTAGTTTGTATTAGTTCAAAAAAGAACTGATTGTCAACAATTTCATTGTACCTAAAGCAAAATGTACAGGGCTATCCTAGGGTGCAAAAATTTAATGTGCCGCCTCTCTAGAGAATTTTTTATATTTTGACTAGTACTAATACTATCAACTCATTTACCTGTATAAGAGTAAAAAGTAAAACATTAATAAAAATGCAAATAAAATTTGAAGTGTAAAACTATTTTTTGCCCAAGCGACAAAATACTTTAAAAAAATGATAAACAAACAAAAATATGACCTTTGAAGTAAAAATAGATATTTTATAATTAAAATTTCAATTTACTCAGACAATATTAATCTAATAAAAAAAGTACTAAAGCATAATTCTCCTGAAATGAAATGTATATAAATCAGTCCTTCTACAATGACTTTCTAATTAACTATAAAATAACTGTTCTGTCTTTCTGAGTAGCTAATTTATCAATAATTTCGGCGAAATCAATTTTTTCTGAGATTTCGGATTTAATATGTTTATTTTTCGTTGACGTGGGCTTTGCGAACATGGATTTTGCGAACCGTGGGATTTGCGAACATATAACCTGGCATACCCTGGGTCAGTTTATGGGGACCGTGGGGTTTACGAACAATGCAGGTAATTTTTTATTTGTGTTGGCATTATTTTTGTATTTTAATAAAACAGCAAAATATTGAAGATTTAATAGTGGTAGAGTGTGTTAAAATTATAAAAATAATTCATTCATTTTTTCACTTTTATATAATTACCGAGATATTTACATTTTAGAAAAATCCTGCACACTCATAATTTTTTTAACAGTTTTGTAAAGTGTCTTTGATCCTCAAATTGCATTATTATTTAATATTTTATGAAGCAATTTAACAAAAATAACTTTCCTTTTGTCCAGGAGAGTAAATATTATTAAAAAAAATCTTTTTATAAATCCAAAAAATTTACTTTTCTGTTTATTATTTTTCACCTTTCATCTGCTTTTTTTCCCAAATTAAAAATTTTCTAACTAGATTAATAAAAAATTCTAAATTTTGCCCTTTACATTATTACTTAAATTTTCTTTAATTAGCATTTCCAAAGTTTTTTTTTTATTTTCATAATAATAATAATATAAATAATGATGTTCCAAAAAAATAAAAATAAGATTCTTCATATTCCACAATTGTTGATTTAGAACTTATATACCAATTACTATCAATAAATTCTTGAAAATCAAACTTTTAACAATAAACTAAGTGTATAAAATTTAAAATATAAAATTATTTATGCTATCAAACATTTTAACAATTAACTTATAAAAAAAACTCATACAGAGTATTTCATTACAATGTATACACTATCCAATCAATAAATAATAATATAATAATACTCGTCCTACATTTCACCCCCTTACGAGTAAACTCCAGAAGCCAAAGGATTGTGCGGGGAAGGGACGGCTATTATTATTATTTGCCGTGGCGCTCTTAGGCGACGATACTGAGAATCAATCTCAACTTAACCCAACCTAACCCATTGTGTGAGTTGAGTATTGACCTGTGTTTTTTTTGTTGAGGTATCTGAAATCTTTCCACGTTTTCATTCTTCTCTTCCTTCTCCTCCTCGTATAATATGTATGACGAAGATGGGACTTTCTGTGAATTTTTTTTTATATCTTTTCAGTTGATATTTTTTATTCTGTTTGTAAGAACTGGATCAGTACTGACCAAGAAAAAGTTGAATATGTCTTGGTTGCTATTTTCCCTGCTACACTTTCTAGAGTTATGTTCCCTGCACTTTTAACCTTCCAGCTGATCCCATTATCGACTCCAATATGGTCATCGATAACCTGTCAAATCCCATCAGCAATACCATCTCTTGATGTTGCTGTCCCTCTAGTCACAATAAACTCCAACTCTATCGCAAGTTTGAACTAAATAACCCGTCTTAAAAACCGAATGGAATCTGTAAAACACTCTGATCAGACACCAGATCAATACCCACAACCAAGAAAAATGGATCGAGGTTACTTTCCAACGTCGACCACACAGACGGTTCCAGGTTCCAAAACAAACTAAACATTCTCACTGGTTAAAAGACCAAGTTCCATTCCCACCTATAGGTGAACGTACAAACTGTCCCCACCACAGAACAGAAGGCCACTGCTTTCAATTGCCATATCCAAAACTCCTGCAATCCCAACTTCAATCCTCGTTTCCAAAATGATACGAATATCCTCCTCCAAAACATCCTTCTTACCCGCAATCCTCCATGCCATGACCCCATCCTCTCTCCTTTCACCTCTGATCTCAAAGGGGAAAAAACTCTGCTCCAGGTCCTGACCATATCAAACGCCCGGCTCTAAAAAACTTTCCCGCCACCATTATCCCTATCTTCACTATCCTTATGAACTCTTGCCTTCAGCGTTTTTATTTTCCAATTTTCTGGAAAACCTTCCACACCATCCTGATCTCCAAACCCCACAAAGATCTCACTTCCCCAGATTGCTACAGATCTATATCCTTGACGAATGTTCTAGGTAAGCTCTAAAAATCTACTCAAAGATCATATCTGGAGGTTTCTGGATGAAAGGAGAACGATCACCGAATTCCAACATGGATTTAGGTCTGAACATTCCAAGATGTTCTAGTGATGCAAATTTTGGAAAAATTTTACCTGAATGGACCTTAAAATTCCTTATGGAGATATGTAAAAATGAGGGTTTTGATTCTTGAATCGGCCTAGCATAGTTACTCATTCAATATTTCGCTTTTTGTATGAGTTTCATAATATTTCTAATGATTATCTCATGAAAGCCTGCATGGACTTAGATATTAAGTTACATTTACAGAAGGAAGAAAAGTATTGTGAAAGATGTAAACAATATACAACTCTTTAATGAAATAACTTCATTCAAAGATATTTTTCCAAGGAAAAAACAAGCAATTGGGATATTATAAATTATAGTCAAAAAATGGTCTTATTTCATGTTGTCCAAATTTTAACCTAGAAATAAGAAATTTTTTAACCTTACCTGTTTCTGTGGCTTCAGGTAAAAGAAGTTGTAGTAAATTAATAATTACTTGCCATGGGACTTGCGAACGTGGGGCATATGAACAGAACATTTTACGTGGGCTTTGCGTTATTATACACTTAATTAATAATTATTTTGTATTTGTAATTTTTTTCATTATTTTTATATAGTAACTAAATTACCGATTTTTGATTTTTTGCCAACTTTTTCGATATTATCCTCCACTATATATCGGTTATAATTTATTTTAAGGTTGAGGTGGGAACTGACAAAATAAAATAACAAAAAATAACAGTTGGAACTGCAAAATAAAACGTTACATGTAGTAAAAATGACAGATATAAGAATGATGTTTTTATTAATCTATAAAAAAAGAAATGAGCGTCTACTTCTTGTACTTAAATGCAAAAAAAACGTGAATATGATTGCGAAAAAAGTTACCATAACGAAAAACGCCTAAAATTTCTACGGATATTCAGTATTTATTATATTAAAATAACACAACTTAAATTAATTAAATATGTCTTAAATTATGTACATAACAATTAATTTCGTATATAAATATTTAATGACAAATTAATAGAAAACGCGTTTCAATAGATTTAAATTTGTACATTGTACTTGACATCACTTAAATATAAACATGTCGTATAAGTATAATAAAAGTTCAAATTTACCAATTTACTTAGCAAATATTTTTGTTGTTGCACCTTTGATAAATTTTGAAAATTATTCGGTTCAACGGAAATTATGTTATAGAATATATACCGTAGTTTTGTACCTGTTGATATCAAGTTTGCAAATATATAATATTTTAAGATTTTTTCCGTATTCAGCGATTGTGGAAAACATGGACAAATTAGGATTTATAATAGATACAACTAGAGATTTAATAGATAATTTTGATAATATTATTACAATGTTTAATGCTGTATTTTTTAAAACGAAAAGATGGCAAATTTTTCAACAAAAACAACTTATATTTTTAAAAAGAAAAAATATTTTCTTACAATACTTCAAAGCTGTATTTCTAATAGATGTTTTAATTTGCTTCTTGTTTATGGTTGGTATAAATGTTTTTTGGATTAATAATAGAGGATTTTACAATCAGAGTAAATATTTTTCTAAATATATAGACATTGTAATCCAACATGTTAAATTATTGTTGATGTTCAATTATATTTATTATGGATATTTTCAATATCAACAATTGAATAAATTACTAACAGAAAATATTATTCATCTTAATTATATCGAAAAACGGTATAGGCAACTTTTTGAATTCGTTGAGGAATTCAACTCAATTTTTGGATTGCAAATATTTTTGGCTATTATCAAAAATTCCTTATTACTACTGTATTTAATAAATGTAACATCATATAGTGTTTCCATTAGTATGGTTGTTTATTTTGTGGTTATGGTATTGAATATAATGGTAAGAAATATTTTCTACATTTTAGAAATACAATTTAGTCTTATGTACCTATTTTTCAAAAAAGTAATATTTTTCTCAAAATACTATGTCATTTTCATAATCCGGTTTCGAAATATATGATGAACTGGGAATTGAAACATTAAAACAGATTAACATACTTAAATAACTGAATACTCGCTTAAATAAAAGAAATATTGAGCTCTGTGAAGTTAGCTCCCAAAGTGTCATTTTTTTTTCAAAAATTTCCTGTTTGTTAGTTTTCCTTAGTATTTTAACTATTTTCTATCAAAATGGATGAAATTTGGTACTTTGATTCGAAAGTGTTTGTCTATTTTTTTTAGATATTTTAGATTTTAACTTGGCAACCCCGAAACATTTTCCTATTGACTCTTTATAACCGAGGTACAGGGTTGTTTTATCCATTTTGCCCATTTCTTTTCTTGCTCATAACATTTGAAATACCCGGTAGATTTTTTTGATATTTTCAGAATCTACATTATTTTTTTTATTAGTTTCCAAATTTGAAAACTTCTTAATAGATTATTTTTTTATACAACTTTGAAAATGACTTTTGTTAGATTTTAGTGGCATTTTAGAAATTTTTTTGAAGAATTTAAAATTTTTTTTTCAAAATATACATCTTTATAATTACTACTGATGAAAAGACAAATAAAAAAAATAATAATACAAGAATTTTAAAAAATGTAAAATTTGAGATTCGAATATTCCATTTTTTTTCGGTTGATGGTTCAAACTTTAATGGATAACTCCTACTTGCTCAGATTGTACAGAAAAACTAATGACATTTTCAGAATCTACAGTATTTTTGCTTATTAATTTCCAAATTTAAAAACTGAGTTTTAATTGGTTATTTTTTTATACAACTTTGAAGATGACTTTTGTTAGATTTTAGTGTCATTTTAGACTTTGAAAATTTTTGAAAATTTATTTTGACCAATTTCAATTTTTTTTCTCAAAATATACATCGTTATAATTACTAATGCTAAAAAGACAAATAAAAAAAATGGAAATACAAGAATTTTGAAAAATGTAAAATTTGAGATTCGAATATTCCATTTTTTTTCGGTAATATTATATAGACATTTTAGTTTAGTCTTCCTTTCGACACGAAAACAGTTTTATTATTTAATTATAATAAACCTAATTATAATAAATATATAACAATTATTTAAAATTTATAAAAATTATATTGTTAAGTTTGCCAAAACTTCCAACGTCGAAATGGCCGACGCCGAAATGACCGACGTCCAAACGGCCACGCCGAATTGGCAACGCCGAAACGTCCCATTCCCCCAAGAAAATGAATACAGATTATGGGGTTCCCGGAGAGAATAGTATATTAATGTATAAAAAGGTCTTTAAAACACTCGCGATTTTTCGAGCACGACGGGGTAGCCTAGTTATTATTATTATTATTAGGGGAAATGACATCTTATTTTGGACACTCTGAATAAAGTAGTCCATTTGTAAGGGACTCTACCTTATATCAGAAACTAAAAAGAAAGCACAAAAAGTTATTGGCCTGCTGTAGATTTTTTTTTAAACGTACAAGGCGAGTCATGTAGCCGTGGCCACTGAACTTTTTTATTTTTAATGAAACATCCTGTATATTTTTCAATTTTTGGATTCTTCTCGTACTTCTAAATGTTTTTTGTGTAGCACTTCTGTGCTTCCCTATATTTTAGTACCTTTGAAAAAATTTGGCTGCAAATTTGGAAAATACTGAATAATCAGGAAACGGAAAAGGCATTAAGAGAACCATCTAAAGCACTAAAAGGCACTAACGATAAGTCAAAAAACTTTTTGAAGCACTAACTAAGCACTAAAAACTGATATCAAAATTGAGTCCTTAGAAAAATTTTTTTTGGTTGACGTTGAAGTTAAAATCTAAAATATTTAAAAAAATGGACAAGCACTTTTGAAACTATTTGAAGCACTGAGAAGCACTATATGAATGAAACGATATTTTATTTTGATGATAATAAATAATTAATGTGATTAAGCTCAAATCTTTATATTATAGGTTCGTTCCACGAATAGAATTTGAAATATATCAAAGTAGAATAAACAATAAAAAAAAATTTGGACGCCAGTCAAATTGATTTTTTTATGTAATTAGAATCAATTGACAAAAAAACTATGATATATTTCAAAATCCGGAAATTAAATTGAAATTAAATGTTATATTTGTTTATTTCATAAAAATAGGATTCCAGAGATTTTTTTTTCTTTGAAAAAAAAAACAGATTTTCTTGCGGTTTTTTTTCTTATCTTCCTTCTTCAAAGGAAACTGTAATCCAAGACTTGGTCCAAAGGAGAAACTGAAGAAGCTGTAGTCCAGAGATAAAAACTTGGTCCAAAGGAAAAACAAATTCCAGAGAATAAAAATATTTCCCAGGAAAAACTTCTTGGCCCATGAAAAACAGTTCTTGGCCCAGGAAAAAACTTTTTGACTCAGGGAAGAAAACCTTAAAAGTTCCCATAAGTAAATATAAGATAAAAATCTTATAAATTACCAGATTTCGTGGTCATTGTTTTTGAAAAAGAATATAAAACAATGATAATATTAAAATGAAAAACATGAATTTTAGATTAAAATAAGAAATACAAGATAATTAATATTAATTAAATTTTAAGACAATCTGTAAAAACAAATTAAAAAATAAGTTGTAAAACGAGACACAGACATCAGATAATTTATATTGTTATAAAAAAAATAAGATATAAACTACCGGCATTAAAAGAATTAAAAATAACAGTAAATAAAAGTTAAATGCGACGAAATAATTAATAACGATATCAAAGAACATAATAAAAACTTACCCTATAAGAATGGGGGGAAAAAAATGAAATCTTCAGTAAGTGACACGAACGATATAAAGTCAGTTATTTTGACTGAGTAGGCAAAGAGAAGAACATTATTAGCATGGGAAAGACATTTTATAGGAATACCAAGAGAAGAGAAGGACATGACGCTAATAAATAAGGAGGGGATATCAAGCGAGTATGAAATTAAAATATATTGAGTAGAGGAATAATGAAAATACAGAGTGGCACAAAAAAACGTAACATGAATTACTAAATTAAAGTACCAAATTTCGTTCATTTTGGTAGATTGTCAGGGCTGACCTCGAAATTACAAAATCCTCAATATGCAGAAAATGGTAATGACGATGAGTTAGAACTACATATATTGGAATTAATAGAACATGGCGTTCCTAGGCAAATCAATGAAAGGGACAATTATTTTAATCAAATAGATAATTCTACATTTCAAAAAAGGTTTCGGCTTTCGAAAGAATCAGTTCAGGAACTTCTAATTAGAATAGGAGATAGGCTGGCTTTTCTAAATGAGTCCTTATTTTCAATTACATGCTTGTATTTTTTTATAGAATGAAGTAAATTAATCTTTTCCTGGTTAGTAAAATTTAGGGATCTTTGAAGCTTTACTGGTGGCGATGGTTTATAAATATTCATTTAGAAGGAATAAAACTTAGCAACAGCACGCAAATTATAAAAGATCCTATCAAAAATAGTAGATAGAACGTCCTTTAACTTTAAAGACTCAGTAAGTAAAGGCGATGACGTTTAGAATAAAACTTTACAAGTTGATTTCTTATACAATTGTCACAATCTAAACGTCATTGTCATTAGTTACAGAACCGTTAAAGTTAAAGAACGTTCTATCTACTGCGAGCGCTTTCGGCACGTAGTGCCATCTTCAAGACAAAAATTTAACTCACTTGAACAGAGCAAAAAAGAAATTAAAAGTACGTGATGGTTTAAGGTAGAACAAAATTATTAAATATAAAAAAACGATAATAGAAAAAATCATGATTGAGCTCCTCTCATGATTTTTTCTATTATCGATTTTAATATATTTAATAATTTTGTTCTACCTTAAACCATCATGTACTTTTAATTTCTATTTTGCTCTGTTCAAGTGAGTTAAAAAATTTTTGTCTTGAAGATGGCACTGCGTGCCGAAAGCGCTCGACAGTTTATATGTTAGAGATTTATATATATACATCTCTCAATAAAAACTTTCACACACTTGAAAATACAAATTGGATTTCTTTCTTCATTCGAAGATAGATAGTGATATTAGATTTGCAGCAAAGGTATTACACATTTCAGGTAGTATTCCACATACGGCTACTCTACTCTATTATTTAAATATGAATGAAGTATTATTAAAGGTACTGTATAGGATTTTTAGATGGAAATGTCGGTTTGTCAGAGTGAGTTAGGTTAATGTATTGTCAAGTTGAGTGATGAAATAAAAAGTGATATAGTTTCGGTATAAATAAACAATGAGACAAATAGCCATATAGGATTTTTGAAAGGCGAATGAAAATTAATTAATTTAAAATTAGGGAAAACAAGAAATTGAGTCAAGAAAAAGTTAAAAAGGTGAATTTTGTTTTCTGTATAATTTTTTAACCAATTCTTATATTTTGGAACAAAATTATATTGATGCTTAAAATCATTATTATAATATATACAAATCAATTCTACTTAAGAAATTACTACTTAAATTTGTTGTATTTCATGAATAATACAAACCATTTATATTGATGAAAAATATAAAATTATAATTTAACATTGATCGAATAGATTATTCAATGTCTTTATGTTATTGTAAATTTATATTCAAGTGACGCATCATTAAAAATATTTAGATTTTATTTTGTTTTAATAACAGCATTATTATTTTTAATTTGAATAAAATTAAATGCAGTAATTACTATACTGGTATATAGAGTGACTCCTATATAAATAAATCAAATAAGTTATCCATATCTCAAATGTGGTCAAATGTTAATCATAAATGAAAAACCCCAAAATCATGTACCACAATAACATTTATTAAATTTTTTTTTTAAAGGCAACTAGTTTCGGTTAAATAACTATCTTCAGCCCTATAATAAAAATATACAACGTGTAACAATGATATAGAATACAAGATCAACTTACTAAGAGATTACAAAAAAGTAAATGTTAAATAAAATTAAGCATATTAAGCTAAGGTGTGCTGCTACTAATTAAAGGAGGAGGTAGATGAGGGAAAGAGGAGTACATGAAAAGTAAATAATTGTCCACTGGTGGACCTTTTTTCTTGCCAGTTGTGGTTGGCGGAAGAAATTATTCCTCACCAAGTATATTCATTTCCGACTATGTCGGTGTTACCTGCTTACATGGGGTATCCCATGCAGGTCCTTTCTTTACTGGAGGTTTTCCTTCAAGAAATCCTCCTATTTTACCGTTCTTCCTGTTTATTCTAAACGCCCTAAAAGGCGCCCTTTTGTGATTAGTTCACAACCCCCTCTTACCTTTTAATTTTTTATATTAATTATTTTTTAAAATTAGTGTTTACCCACTGGGTTTAATTATTTGCTTTTCATGTACCCCCTTTCCCTCATCACTACCCTACCTCCTCCTTTAATTAGTAGCAGCACACCTTAGCTTAATATGCTTAATTTTATTTAACATTTACTTTTTTGTAATCTCTTGGTAAGTTGATCTTGTATTCTATATCATTGTTAAACAACACGTTGTATATTTTTATTATAGGCCTGAAGATGGTTATTTAACCGAAACTAGTTGCCTTTAAAAGAAAAAAAAAATTTTTAATAAATGTTATTGTGGTACATGATTTTGGGGTTTTTCATTTATGATTCCTATATAAATGTTTATTGTAATTTTTTTAAGCTAGATGGTGGCAATTTCACTAGCAACGCAAGTGTTCCACAGTGATTTATTTATATCCTACTCTTTTCCTCCTTTATATTGATGACAAAGATTAGATATAATACAGTCAGACGAAGAAAACAGAAAATGAGAGAAAAAATTGACTTTATCGGTGTTATTCCGAATCCCGAACTAATGACGTACATAAAATGGGTTGAAATAATTTCGGCACAAAACATAAAAACATGTGTTATTTGTTTTGTTCGCCCGAGAGCAGTATTAAATGAACAGTTTTAAGTGTACGCCTATGTTTCGGTCAAAGATTGGTACATGTGTTATTCCCTCATCAAAATAATAAATATATTTCTGAGTAATGAAAAACACAATTTCGATCTTGCCAAGTACAAGTCTTCGATACGTCACTAGTGACATATACTCCAAATGGATCAAAAGAATGAATAAAAATGGCAAATTTAGTTTATATTTATTATTGATTGATGTTTAGAATATTTAACAGAAATAGATTATTAGGTCAAAAATAAAAATTATCGACTTACCTGTATTTTATAAATAAATAACGTGAATAAGCCACCCTATATTAACAACCATATAAGAAATGAAATCTTTTCAGTCCTAGTCTTTCATAACCAGTCAAATCATTAATATGATTGCATTTGGAAAATATAATATGATTGAAAGCTTAACTATTCCAATACGTATTGGAAATATTTTTGGCGTAGCTCCTTTCATAAATTTCAAATCGATTTCATTACACAGAAAATTATTTTATAGAATTTTTGCTGTAGTGTTTTATTTGGCGATGTCATGTCTGCAGTTATATAATATTTTAACATTTTGGGATCCATCATCGGAATGGAAATCAGAAAATATGTATAAATCTTCAATTATATTAGCCACTACAAGAGATGTGATAGATAATTTTGATAATTTTATTACACTTTTTGGTTCAGCTTTTTGGAATATAGAAAAATGGAGAAGTTTGCATCAGAAAATTGATCATATACAACATTTTTTTCCATATAAAAATAATTTATTTTTTAGAAATTTTAAAATTATATTCATTACAGATCTTTTAACCTGTTTGATAATCGAAGTGGTGTTAAATTTATCCAGAGTTTATATTGTAGGATTTTATCGCCAAAGTAAATATATAACGAAATATATAGTTATCCTTTCACAACATTTAAAATTATTATTAATTTTTGCTTATATTTATTACGCTTATATCCAATATCGACAATTAAATGATTTCATAAAAATAAGATATAAAATTAAGCCTAGCATTCATTTTTTACTTATCGAAAGACGGTACAGAAAATTGTGCGAGTATCTTGAAGAAATAAACCAATTATTTGGTGCACAAATATTTTTAGTAATTTTAGGAAACGGCGTATTATGTTTGTATAATATAAAATAAGTGTTAAAATGTGTTTCGTCCCTTAAAGACTCATGAGCTGTAATGCATCCGGCCACATACAGCTCAACTGATTTTTCACATGGAATGTTTCTCAAAGAGAATCCTTAAACCAAAATATGACTATTTACCGAACACTAATTATATAAAATATTCCTCCTAACCGAGATACAGAATGTTTAATTAAAGATTATTTCTTATAACTTTGAAATTCGTATAGATTAAAAAAATCGTGGACTCACTTTTACCAGGGGCGTACAGCAGCAGTTAGGAACCTTTTAACTACCCTCTTTTGTACGACCCTGCTTAAATTTTAAGTTGGTCATATTTTGGCCAAGCTTTTTACGTACATAATCTTTTTCTGTTTCATTTTTTTAAAGTGAATATTTGTCGAGACTTTCGTAATTTCTATTCTTTAGGAAAATGATGATCGCTCTTTTTATTTATTTTTCTTTACTTATTATCCAACAGGATAAGTTGAAAAAGTATGTATTTATGGAAACTATTTATTAAATATTAAATAAAGATAAACTGAATACACACTGAAACAAGAACAAAAAGTGTGCCCTGAATTTAATCTATTGGATCTAATAAGTGAAAAACATAATTTACTTAAAATTAAAAATGTACACTAAAGAATTCAAAAAATATCTATTTACTCTCTTCCCTCAATTTTTTTAGCTCTCTCCCCTACGATTTGTATGAATTTAGTCCAATACAATTTTAATTAAAAATATGAGATTATCACCAAAGAACTTTTCCTTCTCGGCTGTGGAGAATAGGATTATTTTAATTACAACATTCAAAATTTCTGAATGGGGTTTTAGGGCAGATGCGGCATCTGCATACCAAAATTCAGGTCCAAATATTTAACATTTAAAAAGTTATGCGTAAAAAAGGAGAATCAATGTCGTACTTGAGGGCCTTTACACCAATTTAGACCAAAAATTAATGGTCACAGTCAAGGCACACACCATGCAAGCCTTCATACCAAATTTCAGCTTAATTGGTCAAACGGCTCGGCAGCTGTAGTGTAGTAGTACACACAGACAATCACAGACAATCACACAGACATGCCTGGAAATGGTCCCACTATAGTTCGATGGGACCGGGAAAGTTATAATTAGAGCAATAATTGAAAGCATTAAAGTAGATAAACTAAGAGATATCGAGGAAATGGACCTCCGCGGTTGTCGAGAAGTATTAAGTAGATAAAAAAAGATAGAGAATATGGCCAGTCGACCTCTACGTGTGTCGAGAAGCTTTAAAGTAAATAAACTAAGAGAGAGCGAGGCCAATTGGCCTCTGCGTGTGTCGACAAGCATAAAAGTTAATAAACAAAGAGAGCCCGGGACCTTCGCGAGTATTAAGAATCATTAAAGTAGATAAATTAAGAGAGAGCGGGGCCAATGGACCTCTGAATGTGTCGAAAAGCTTTAAAGTAGATAAACTAAGAGAGAGCGGTGCCAATTTACCTCTGCGTGTGTCGAGAAGCTTTAAAGTAGATAAACTAAGAGAGAGCAGGACCAATTGACCTCTGCGTATGTCGACAAGCATAAATTTAATAAACTAAGCGAGCTGGGGACCTTCGCGAGTGTTGAGAAGCATTAAAGTAGATAAACTAAGAGAGAACGGGGCCAATGGACCTCTGAATGTATCGAGAAGCATTAAAGTAGATAAATTAAGAGCGAGCGGGGCTAATGGACCTCTGAATGTGTCAACAAGCATAAACGTTAATAAACTAAGAGAGCCGGGGACCTTCGCGGGTGTTGAGAAGCAATAAAGTACATAAATTTGACCTCTGTGTGTGTCGACAGCATAAAAGTTAATATAATAAGAGGACCGGGGACCTTCGCTGGTATTGAAAAGCTTTAAAGTAGATAAACTAAGAGAGAGCTGGGTCAATTGACCTCTGCAAGTGTCGAGAAGCTTTAAAGTAGATAAACTAAGAGAAAGCGGGGTCAATTGACCTCTGCGTGTATCGAAAAGCATAAAAGTTATATTTTCTTTCACTATAGCTAAAAAGATAAACAAATCCTTTTATTTTCCAATATAGTCCAGTAACCTTGTCATCAAAAAGAGATCCACCTTACATGGTTTGGGGTAGTAGGTTTCTTTTTTTTTATTGTTTGGGATAGTACAGATATGCCAAATCCAATTTTTCGACCTCTGCGACCTTCCGGATCACCGCCATATAACGTTTAAACGGCCAAAAATTTGCAATGTTTACAGATTTCGCCATTTTTGACCACGACCCAAGCAGCAAGATGTCTTCATTTTGACGACATTTTTTTTAGATTCTGACGTCACTTGGGCTTTTATGACGATAGGATCAGTGATTATGTTAAAAAGACGCCAGTGTATGACGTAAAAGAGCGTCATTAGATGATGCAAAAAATCACATGAATGTAATTTACCAAATAAAAATGAGGATGAAATTAATGTCATTTGGGGCAAGGTTTCAGCCACGAGGTTCAGGAACACAGTCAACGATAGATACCTGCTCATTTTATCGACTCAAAATAAACTTATAAATCCGGAAAAACCAGCAAAAACCTGTCTTTACGTTGACTGAAAACTTACCTATATATGTTTGATAAAAAAAATAATTTTTTTAATAAAAAACACGTCTAAACAAACATTAAAAAATCTTTCACGTTAAAAATGTTGTAAAAATGACGTTGGGTAAAAACTGCAATAAAAGTATGGGTAAGTATATAAGTCGATTTTAGAAATCAATATATCTTTAATAGGAAAACTGATTTTCTGACAAAAAAACGAATTTTACTGAAGGGGCATAGGAAAATAAATACTTCAATAGGAAAAATATAAACTTGTTAAAAACGGATTTTATAGAATGCAGAACGTTTAAATTTTTCTAAGTCAAAAGTGACGAAAAAATGTGCATAAAATTTTTAATTAAAACAGTATATATTGTTATAAAAAAAATTCACTCTGTATATGCAATTTTATAAATTAAAAAAAATTGGGAATTTGTTATAAAAAATAAAAATTCACCCTGTATAAGTTATTTTATAAACTAAAAAAATTTTTTTTAGAGTTGAAATTTAATTTATGAACAAATTATTAGTAGTAAAATTTTATGTTTATTAAATGGGATAGAAGAGTTAGTATGTAAGTAAAGAAAAGGAAACGAAGGTATTATACATAGATACATTGGCAATAAATTTAAAATAAAGTGAAAGAATCTTAAAATTTGTTAAAATAATGAAAGATAATATAATAAAATTAAAATTTTGGAATCATAATACATGAAATTTAAATAATCAAAGTTAAATAGTAAACAGGGAATATATAGGGTTGATAAAACTAAACGAAGGTTAAAAAAATTTGAAAGGCAAGAAAAATAATAAACAGAAAGGGATATCATGAATATTTTTTTTTAAAAAATTTCACAATAATTTACAGAAATTTTTTAATAAAATAAAAATTATAGAAGGAAAGGTAATGATTTGCCAATAAAAGCCGAACTACCTATTGTTAATTTTAAAAAGAATTTTAAACGGTTAAAAGATTTTTTTTGAAAAGTTGAGAAGGGCTGATTGGTGTTATGGAGATAATTTAAAATAGAATACTATCAAAGGAAGCAATCTGGGAGAAATTTTGAAGAAAGAAGATATAAAGGTTGAGTAAAAAATGAAGGATAAAAGATTTGAAGGTGAATTTGCCGGAGGAGTTTAAAGAAGAGCAAGTGGACAGGATCTAAAATTTATTTTTTATGTTTGTTTTTTTTTTTTTGTAATGTTTATTATTTTTCTATAGAACCCAACCCAAAATTAAGATAGTGTAAATATCGTTAAAATATTTAATTTTTTAAAATGACTTAAAAATCTCTTAAAACTGACGTGATCTCTATAACGTCTACTATACGTCTAAAAGTCAACGTCATAAATCACGTCATTTATTGGTAAAATGACATCCCGGACCAAAAATGACGAAAAAATAACGTCAAATTGACGACAGCTTGCTACTTGGGGAAGGAGTACTTTTTCAACAACGACGACTCTATTCATTTTTAAAGTACATAAAATTTCCCAAATATTGAGCTAAATATGATTACTATAGGCCTCATAGTTCCCGAAATACATATTTTAAAGTTTGGTAAAAAAAACTTAATAAAAACAAATTGAGATTCATCCAACTACTGAAGGCAAAGATGGAAATGCAAAAAAATCAGGTTTTCCAGGCTGAAGAAGATGCTGACAGGATAATTGTCACTACAGCCTCTGATTTTGAAGAAGTGTTTATTATAGGTGAGGACGTAGACTTATTTGTGATCCTCAATGGCCCCATGAATCCCACACAAAATAACATGTTCCTTCAAAAATGTGGAAGAGGAAAAACATCAGATATCTTATTTTCAAACACCTCTGTGTGAATCAGAGTGAATGGATTTAGTAGATTTGTGGACTTGTTGTAATAAAAGTTTGGTTCAAAAAATCACACATAAGCTATCGCGTGGTCGAATAATTAAATCGAAGGACCACCCTATAATTATTAGACGTTTAGGGGACGTGGGACAACAATTAAACAGAAATTCATCTACTAGTAAACAACAATTAAATTCTACTAGTAAACGACAACAATTAAATAGGAAATGTTTGATACAGTGCATTTAAATCAAAGGAAGTACAAGACATAAACATTCCGAATCTTGCACAATAAATTTAACAACAGCGCATATAAAAAAGATATAATTACAGAAAAAAGGTGTCCATAAGAGGAGCTCTCCTTTGGTATATCCTGGACCGTGTCCTAAGGAATTCTAAATTGTTCTATTAGTTTTGGCAACACCGCTCTCATGCACGATGATCCATATGATTGATTTATTATAAAATAGAACCGTGCTCTTTGCATATTTGTAATAAAATGTAAAAGATCTGTTACCTTAAATTCCACACATTAGACATTACATTTTAGGTTTAAAACCATACACAGGTAGATTACGAAGCACTATATTAATTAATAACTGCTCGACGGTTGAAGTGGAAGAGAGGGTTGTCACGGTGCTCACCTTTGCGGGTGCCGTTGTTGAGATAAAAGGAAACTAAACAGTGGCGTAGCAGAGTTTCAAAAGTTAAAGTGATTTTAACAACCTCGATATCTTCAGACCACCATCTCATCCCTTTCATCCATGCCATTAGTGGATGTGATTCCACGTCCTCCTTTTTTGGTGAAGGAAAAGGCAAGTTTCTTCCAACTATTCAAAAGAAATCCGATCTAAAGGAGAAATCAACGCAAGATGAAGTAACTGAAGCAGGAGAACAAATTATCATCGTAATATATGGTGGAAAACTCTGCACACAAACCCGCAATAACCTGCGCTATCAGCTCTTTACTTAGGCTGTTAAAAAAAAACCAATTTTAACCTTGCCAGACTCCCTCCAAGTCAAAACGCTACTCGCTACCATTCACTTCGTACTTATCACCAAGTGCAGAGATGGATGAGTATGGACATCAGTCCACTTGTATGGGGATGGACTCAACAAAAAATAGCCTCTCCCCAGTGATGATATCAATGTGGCTCCTTCACACCTCAAGCAGATGAGTTCCTGCAAGAAAGGATGTAAGAATGCATCCAGCTGCAGAACAGCAGGCTTGGAATGCACTATTCTCTGCGGTCATTGTAGAGGACAGTCATGTTCTTATATCCTTAGAGCCCTCAAGAGCAAGAACTGGACCAGGAAAAGTATCTTGAACCTGGACCTTCTAAGAGGTTTATACAAAACTATAATGTACTTTATTTGAAATAATACAAAATAATATTATACCTACTTTCTTTCTTTAATTTTTCTTGTAAACATTATATTTGTGTCTTTGTTTCTATTTAAATTACACCCTTTTGTGACCAACTTTGAAAAGCTGTATCTCGTAAACTTTTAGGCCTACAGTAATCATCTTTAGCTCAATATTTAGGATATTTTATGTACTTTAAACAATAGAGTTATCTTTGTTGAAAATGTACTCCTTCAGGGTCAAAAATGGCGAAAGCTGAAAAAGTGCAAACTTTAAGCTGTTTAAACGTTATAAAAATTAGATTTAGCATCTCTGTACTATCCCAAAACTATCCGAAACAATATAAAAAAAAGAAACATATTTAGAAAGCACGTTATATCTTTATACTTTTGACCAATTATTTCCCTGTTATTCTTCGGCCCACTATTAATGAGACACTCTATATATATATATTGTTATTTCTTTATTTATTAATATACTTTTATTTTTTTAAGGTTTGGCCAATTCTCGTAATTTTTGCATGCGATTGGACAACTTCTGAATCTCAAAAACTGATAATTTTATGTTTTAAGTTTCAAGAAA
Organism: Neocrepidodera transversa; assembly: GCA_963243735.1. Taxonomy (NCBI): domain Eukaryota; kingdom Metazoa; phylum Arthropoda; class Insecta; order Coleoptera; family Chrysomelidae; genus Neocrepidodera; species Neocrepidodera transversa. The sequence goes on along the minus strand of OY725346.1, from coordinate 7,355,618 downwards.
ATTTTCCTGTATTTTCAGAAGAAAAACAAGCTTTACTGAATTTGGCACAACACGTACAAGCTACTAAACCAATATTAACAGCCGGCGGATTTTTCGATCTTAACTATAAGACACTATTCGCTTTATTTGGCACAATTGTAACTTACTTTTGTGTTATGATGCAACTTAATTCATCAATTGAAAATCAAATCATTTAATAAAAAAATTAAATCTAATATAACGCTTTAATTAAATAAGTTTTAATTTGGCTGTGAGACTGCAACCTTTTGGCTGGATTTACTAACATTCTATTGCAATTCTATTTTAAAGCTTTTCCAATCTGAAGTTTTATTCACCAGACAAGCTTTTTTAAAATTCTTTTGATAATAAATAATATACTTATCTAGATTAGTAACTGGAGTTTACCAAAGAAAAATTAAGACTAAATTATTTTGTCTTGTACTTCTTATATTGGTTCTGTACTTACACTAAAGAGGACGTAGGAGAATTGAATATGGATTTGTATTGGAAATTAGTAGGAAATTAGAAAAACTATTCATCTTAATTTTATTAGAAGTAGATTAAAAGATTTACAATGTATCCATTAACCCGTTTTTGCCGAACTTAATGGTTCTCTAGAAAGACAGCAGGTATAGAGAATTGTGGCATTCTCCAAGAACGTCGAGATAGAAAAAAATATATATTTAAATTATTAACTATGTACTAAATTTTTCATCTAGATCTATATCTATTAGTTTACAATATATTTTCTCGACAATTTGAAAAATGCTTTCTTTTATTTTTATCCACATGCGTACAATATAAAAATGATATTATTATAGTACCAGGGTGGTCCAAAATATTACTGAATATATTATATTTTAATATTTTCCTTCAAAACAAATATTTTGTTAGTAACATTTTGGATCACTCTGTAAATTTAAATGTAAGTACATATAAATCAATTATATTATGGTTTATTAAGTTTATATTGCATTTTTTATTGTAATTACAGAAAATAAGTGGTAGATATTGTGCACTGATTGAAAAATTTGCAAATATCCATAATTAAGTTTCCAAAAAGTATCAAGAAATTTAGTATTTATTCTGGCATAACTTTTCTCACCAGTTACATTCAAAAATTTTGATTATATTTTATTGATGTATGATTGGTTTTAAGCTTATAAATAAAAAATAAGAACTAAATTTATGTACAGATTTTTTTATATTATAAATCCACAGTTTTTTGTGTATCAAGGTATAGATATGGTCTCACAAAATGATAAAATCGCCTAGATGATTTTCCACTTTACAAATAATTTTATTTTAATTTATCCCAGAAGATACTCTAAGTTCATATGACAATTGGGCTATCTATAATATAAGCGACAAAGTACTGACTAATTGACTGACTGACATAGAATCAACGAGAGCTAAATCTACTTAACCCACAGACTTGAAATTTTGAGACTATTTGAAATTTTATGTGACGAAATTTAATAAAAATCAGTCTTAAGGAGGGCTCCTAGAATTTCAGGAAATCCAGTCCATCTATCCAAGGACAACAAAATATTTGAAGTTGGAATAAAAATCGTTGAATTCTGCAATTCTGGGAACGATAAAAATTGCTGAACATGCTAAAAGTCGTATTATTTTTAATGTAAGTAAACTTTAATGTCTAAAGGTGATAATGTATAAGTGTATAAATGAAAACCCTTCAATTGACTCACAAAAAATGTGCATACTTTGATCAAAAATCTAGTTTATCTGTGGGCTAGTGATACAATATCTAAAATATCACAAACTGGAAAGATTTAAATACAGTTAAAATTTCAAATTTCGTAGATTAAAAAAACAAAACTTGTTTAAACAAGTACCTAGTTATAAGATTAGGACCAAATTAAAAACTACAACAGTTTCAATTATTCTTAATCTTCTGTTTGATATTCATGAAACTTTTATTGTTTCTAAGATAGTAAAAAGGTATTTGTATACTATCTTTTAATCTGAGTAACGGTGCAGCAAAGGTTCGAGCATATTATTAGCAAAAACTAGTGTTTTTTTCTGTGCCACCCTGTATTTTTATTATTTCTCTGCTCAGTATATCTTCATATCAGGCTCGTTTAATATTCCTTCTTAATTTTTCCCTTCTCCTCTTGGTATTACTATAAAATGTCTTTCCCATGTTAACAATTCTCTCTCTTGGCCTCTTCACTCAGAATAATTGACTTTTATATCGCTTGTGTCGCTTATTGAAGTGTTCTTATCTTTCCCTTGTTATATAGGGTAAGTTTTATTATATTATATAATATATTCACTTATGTCCCCTGTTATCATTTTTAATTATTTCGACGCTTTAACTTTAATTTACTGTTGCTTTCATTTTTTTATGCCGGTATATTTTTTGTTATATTTACTTAAAAGTTCATATTTTGTATTTTAAAATAAAATTAATTATCTGATATTTGTGGTGTTCTTTCCGTCTCAATCTATTTTTAATTTGTTTTTACAGATTGTCTTAAAATTTAATTTACTTTGATTATTTTATATTTCATATTTTGATCTAAAAATTCATGTATTTCATATTAATATTATCATTGTTTTATATTGTGTTTTTAACAGAAATCTGGTAATTTATAAGATTTTTGTCTTATATTTCCTTTATATGAACTTTTAGGGTTTTTTTTTGGACAGAACATTTATTTTTTCTGGAACTGAACGTTTTTTTTTTTTGGACAGAACAGTTTTTTTCTTCTGGGAATGAACGTCTTTTTTTGGAATGAGCAAGTTGTTTTTCTCGTTTGGAACCGAACGCTTTTATTTGGAACAAGTCTTTTTTTCTTTTGGAACAAGTTTTTCTTTGGAACGTGATATCTTTTACTGTCGGATCCAGGAAATTTTAGAAGAAACTCGAAGATAAGCCCAAAACCAAGTCACATTTTCCAAAGGAATAAAAAGAAAAAGTCTGAAGTAGCTACTATTAAATTTTTCTTATAAAATAATTTCACTTCAATTTCCTTAAACCCACAAAAAGAAAGGACGGATTTTGAAATATATCATAGTTTTTTTGTCAATTGTTTCTAAATACATCAAAAAAATCAATTAGACTGGCGTCCAAATTTTTTTTAATTTAAAATTTTACTTTTTGATATATTTCAAATTCTATTCGTGGAACGAACACATAATAAAAAGAATTTATTACTAAATTACTTTTATCAACAAAAAATAACGTTTCACTAGATGTAAATCTACATAAGAAAATTTCAGGTTCATTTTGGCATAAATTGGTTAATTCAAAGTCATTCGTCATCGCTTAGAGATAACGTCGGCTCTGATTTTCAGCTACTTCAGTTTAGTCTGATCAGAGGTGGAAGTCTGTAAGTTTATCGAATTTTTTTAGTTAACGAGTTATTCATTTGTCAGTTTTCCCTCAATGACTAATAATCCGTAGTCTAACTCATACAGGTAGAAGTCGCGCGTTTGGCGGTTTTCTAATTTAAACATAATATATAATATAAACTGTGAAATAGCTAAAAGAGAGTACGGAGAAGCTTAAAAACCGACCGAGGTGTTCTTTACGTTTGTTTTAACATGAAAAGACATATTATACCTAGACAATATTGGATAAACAATGGCGTCGTCGATTTTTTAAATGATTATTGACCGTGTTTATGAGCAAGGTTTACGTGTATGTATCTCTGTAATTTTTATTACCCCATTTACTCCGGGAGCTGTCGTTTTCGTTGATTTAAATCCACCCCATCAGCGATCAGTATACAATTCTACTATAAAGTAGGGCGATCGACAATTTATCTAAAGAAAGCATCTATGAATGCATTCTACATTTGTCTAAAGATGGCAATCAAACATATGTAAATCATCTGTTTTTAGTAACAATACCTGTCTAAAGACAGCATCTACAACTACTCTCTACTTTTGTCTAAAGACAGTAATCTTAACACTTTTTCATTCCTTTTTTAAGCATTTTTCTCTAATTTTTTCATATTTTTTCAGTAGCTAATTTAATGCATCCCCTTGTTTTTCTCAATTTTTTCCTTCTATTTTGCTCTTTTTCCAGTAACTAGCTTAGTAAACACTTTTTTCTGTGTTTTCTTTTTGTTCTTTGGTAACTAGCTCAATTAACTCCTTTTTTCTCAATTATTATTTTAAATTTCACTGTTTTTTCAAATTTCTTTATAAATTACTACTTCAAAATTACTTCTTCTTCTGGACCAACAGACACAGATTAGCTTAATATCAATATAACTCATTGTTACACCTTTTTTTCACTTTTTAACTACTCCTTTCCTCATTACAATAAAAAATCCTGCATATCTAATTCTTCATTTTTTTCGCTTTTCACACTTATTACCCTCATATTTTAACTTTTTTAAAAGTAAAATTACCCCTACAAATTATCTTCATGTTTTTCCTTTTTAACTCAAAACACCAATTTTTTTTTTCAATTTTGCATTTTTCTGAAAAATTACTCCTTTTATTACAAGTTTGCTCTTTTTTCTAGATTTTCCGCATTTTCCAATAAAAAAATTACCCCTTTGTTTAAAATTTTGTCACTTTCTTTAAAAAATTACCCCCTTTTTTTCTAAATTTAAAAAAAAAATACCTTTTTTCTACCTTTTGCAATTATTTTTTATATGAAGGAGTAGCTGCTTAAACTTCTCTTGCAGTACAGAAAGAGTTAATCTTCTGTCGAGGAAAGGTTAATTTCTCGTAACACTCGTACATTTTGGACTGAAATAATGGCTTAATTACGCAAAACAATTAACATTGTAATAAAACAAAATATTATAAATAGTATGTTTAAATTAGAAAAAATGTATTAATTTTGTGCCGAACGCGTTACCTTTATATCTATGTGTATTACAGATTGTGGAAAATACTCACTGATGGAAACTGATAAATGAATAACTCGTTAACGAAAAAATTCGGTAGCCTTATAGATTTCCACCTCAAATACTTCAGCTACGTCTGCTGTAGTATTCAGCTCTATCAGGTATATCTGCTATCGAACCAGACAGAGCTGAAGTACCTGAAGACCAGAGCCGAAGTTTATCTCTAAGCGATGACCTTAAATTAACCAAATTTTAACCTTAAATTTTCTTAAGCAGATTTACATGTAGACTTTGCTGAAATACGCTCGAAGCCTTGCTGCACATTTACTAACCTGTTTTCAAAGAACCAACTTGGTACAATTAAAAAGTACATATGAAACCAGTTAATTTCAGTGAAGCTATATTTTAAAGAATTTAAAGAATCCATGACAATCCTTTATCGGACAATCCTTCCCCAACACTTCTTGTCGCACAATTCTTCTCTATGAAAATTCACAATTCTTCTCTATGAAAATTCTTCCCGGCGACAATTCTTTCCTATGATAATCTTTCCCCCAAAAATCTTGTAAATCAAGACATATCTTGTAAAGTGGCAAACCGAAGTGTCAATCATAATATCGAAATACCTGCTGGTAGGTAAATTGTCTTGGGGAATTATTGTTTAGGGAAGGATTGTCCTCTGAAAGGATTATAGCCATGGCAATCCTTTTCTGAACAATACTTCCCGTACAATCCTTTTCGGATAATTTTACTCCATAACAATTCTTCTCTGCGACAATTTTTCTCCAAGAGAGTCCTTTCCTATGATAATCCATGCCCCTAAATCTTGAAAATCAAGACATATCTTGTAAAGTGGTAAACCGAAGTATCAATCATAATATCGGAATACCTGCTGGTAGGTAAATTGTCTTGGGGAATGATTGTTTAGGGAAGGATTGTCCTCTGAAAGGATTATAGCCATGGCAATCCTTTTCTGAACAATACTTCCCGTACAATCCTTTTCGGATAATTTTTCTCCATAACAATTCTTCTCAGCGACAATTTTTCTCCAAGAGAGTCCTTTCCTATGATAATCCATCCCCCAAAATCTTGAAAATCAAGACATATCTTGTAAAGTGGCAAACCGAAGTATCAATCATAATATCGGAATACCTGCTGGTAGGTAAATTGTCTTGGGGAATGATTGTTTAGGGAAGGATTGTCCTCTGAAAGGATTATAGCCATGGCAATCCTTTTCTGAACAATACTTCCCGTACAATCCTTTTCGGATAATTTTTCTCCATAACAATTCTTCTCAGCGACAATTTTTCTCCAAGAGAGTCCTTTCCTATGATAATCCATCCCCCAAAATCTTGAAAATCAAGACATATCTTGTAAAGTGGCAAACCGAAGTGTCAATCATAATATCGGAATACCTGCTGGTAGGTAAATTGTCTTAGGGAATGTTTAATATTACTTTGAGTTTGGAACATTATTATTCACCTTTATTGTCATATAAACTTAGTTTCTCCACGACTATTTAATAATATGTTAATTTTGATTACATTTTTAGTAAAAGAATGATATACATTTTTCCACTAGTTGAAGAATAAATTTAAGAATTCACGCTAATTAGCCAATCACATCCTTTGATTTCTAGAATTTATATTAATATCAACACAAATCACATTGCTTTGAAAATAACTAACCAATCGCATCCTCAGATAAAGGAACTACTAGATATGCCCTGTATGTCTAATGTCATTTAAAAAATTTAAGCCAACATCTAACCCTCTCTCTCGGCAAAGTTTGTAGACGAGGGACGTAAGACGCGGAGAAAAATCTCGTGCAGAGGACGAAATCAACAATAAAAATTGACGTGATTTAAACAAACGGTATTAGACAGTGGCGACTTTTAATTTATTTTAGCAAAAATAAGAAAATTAAAATTGGGTATTTTACATGGTATTAATCACATTAGAATTAAATATGTCGTGAGTAGTATTATAATTTTGATAAAGTATAATTTTAATAATGTTGTATTTTCTGTAACTTACTTGTGAAGTGTAAGATTATCTAATGGCTTGGAAAAAGCATCACATTTTTCACATTATTTTCCCATGGTTTAACTTAAAATAGTTCAAATGTTTACAAAAATATTCAGTACGACTTATAACACTACAAAAATAACACAAATCGCGTCACAAACAGTAAACTATTTAATGTTTGATTTTAAATTACCCTGTGTTACAATTGGAAAAATAAAATTTATCACTATCAAACAATTTTTATTATATTCCCAAAAATAATATAATTCCATTAATTCGATGGCTAAACTAAAACTAAATCTGAAATATTTTATTCGAGAACCAGATATGCTGTGTGTTGATTCATCGGTTTCTTATACAATACCTATTTATATTTAATAATCATTAACAAGGTGGCTCTTTTATAACTTATTGATATTAAATATCAATGTATTAAACTATAATTTATATATAAAAATGTAATATATAATAATATGAACTATTATCAATAAACAACGACAATATTACTAACAGCTGCTAGAAAATACGCTTATAAAATTTCTAGAGGACGATGTCAACAAAAGTAAACTAGATGTTGGCTTAGTAAAAAAGGATAGAATGCCCTCTCTATATATATTTACTCTGAGATCGCATCTTATCAACATCCTAATAAGTCGCCATTTTATTTGAAATGTCAAATACACAAACGTCAAAGTTTAATATATTAGGTTTGTTCGTGTTTTTAGTTTTGCTTGTGCAGAACAGTTCCAGACATGCGTAATAGACTAAAAGTGTTCGTGTCTTCTTTAACTAAGTTCTGAACTAAGAATCCTGTGTTTTAGTTTTTTTCAGAACGATTCTGAACTGTTTCAAATAATTCTATGTAATTCTAGCTAAAAGTGTCAACTGACAAAAACCGTCCTAGTCACACATGCGCGTTGCAAGGCATTTTATAAAAAAAGGATAATAAACAAGGTTTAAGGTTATGTTCATATTGTGTAAATTCTTTGTTTATCTGAGATTATATACAATTATATATTATGGAATTTTTAATTATCTTTTTTATTTTTCTAGTATTACAATTTGACAAATCATGAATGACAATTGACATTGACAGTTGATTATTGAGGTGTTCGTGGTAATTTCTTAATTCACAACTATTCTGAACAAATTTAAATTTGTGTCACTGAGCAACTAGTTCTGCGCAATTTTAGAACGATTCTATTTTAAAGAACACGAACAAACCATTAAGTGTCAATTAAAGATTTGTGATAAAAACTATGATTTTAGATATGTAATTTATTGTATAGTCGTGGAGAAAGTATTATTATGGCTATGCCGCTCGTGTTGGAATATTAATTCTCGTAAATAATAGCCTTCATTATATGCTTGTTGAAGAATATACTATTCTTCTCTTTGAAAACTTTTTCTATTCTGTTATTTTTCTATATTTATTTACAACTTTAGCGCCGAAACAAAACGTTTTGATTAAATATTGTGTTATACACTTGGCGTTTTTATCTTTCGTTGTGTATTTATATTAATGGCATTTTATCATTTTATTAATTTATCAGAAATATCTGATTCGCATTACCATTTTTTGGTTGCATAAACCTTAAATATTATATAAATATGTCTGGAATATTAAATATTATTACTACTTGACAGCTCCTTGTAGTAGTTTCACTTTCGGTGGAATGGGAGAACTAGTAGCGCTTCTGGATACTCTTGGTTGGTCTGGAACGGTCAGTTTGGTTTCCGTAGATTTCCAGGTTGGTGGCGAACACGTATTTATACAATGATCATTCCTACTTAACGTATGAATTGGTATCCGATATATCCTTAATGGTTTTACTTCTGGTGAAGCTAAAAATAATTATTCCATCAATAAAATATTCGCCATTTGACAAAACTTTTTACAATTTGGTTGCTCATGAAACATACAATAGTAAAGGAGCTGCACCTATTCTAGAATCAAAATCCTCATTTTTACATGTAAATCACCATATGAAAATCTAAGGTCCGGTCACGGAGGTCTACAGACGTACTTCAAACGTCTGTAGACCTCCGTGACGATCTGCAGACCTCTGTAGACGTCTGAAGTACGTCTTCTGTAGACCTCCGTGACGATCTGTAATTTTGACCCCTCCACTTTTTGAGCCAAAATTGCCAGAACGGAACTTAGATTTTCTTATGGAGATTTATATGTAAAAATGAGGGATTTGATTCTAGAATGGGTGCATCTCCTTTACTTACAATTTTAAAAGAGGTTGTTTGCAGTTAAATTAAATAAAAAAATAAGAACATAAAAGAACATCTTATTCTAGCATATAATTTACAAAGTTCTGTTTTGGAATTTATATGACTTTCTGTCAATGAAATAATACTAAATAAGACCATACCAGAATACTCCAACGATTTTTTTTATTATAGAAAATGTGTTTGGTACACTTTTTCAGAATAGATATTTTTTTGGGCGCGACTTGTAGTAGAATTTAACCGGCACAAAGCGTCACATAAGAAAAAAAGCGTTATGCCCCCTCCAAGCGACTCCCTATCTTTCTGTTACTCCCTGTCTCTTTCCACAATATAATTTTTGTCTCATTTAATTTTTTTTTATATTATTTATAATTATTTTAAAGATGGAGAAAATTTTTTTATATTTTTTCGTTTTTTGTCATTTTTCTGACTTTTTGTTTTTTTTGGTTTTTTTTTTTCGATTTTTTATAATTTTTCCTCATATTATCTTATTGATCTGTTTTTTCTTTTGTATTGTAATTTTTTCTTATTCCTCTGACTTTTTGTGATTATTTGCGATTTTTCTGCCATTTTATTCGAATTTTGTTGCGATTTTTTAATTCATTCGATTTTCAATTTTTTTTTCGTTACAATTTTTTCTGGTTTTTTCGTTGTTCTCGGTGTTTTTTTTTCGTTGTTTGCGTTTTTTTACATCGTTTTTTTGTGATTTTTGGAGCGTTTGGCCTTTCCGTATTTTACAATTTTATTTTACATTTTTTCTAATATTTTTATTTAAATTTGTTTTCTGTTTTTTTATTACTGCGATTTTTTTTTGATTTTTTGGCTTGTTCGTCTTTTTCATATTTTTCTGACTTTTTTTCCGTTTTTTTTTCCGATTTTTTCTCATCTTTCCTGATTTTTTTATCATTGTTGTTTTTTTTTCTAATTTTTTTTATTCCTTTAATTCTTGCGATTTTCTTCTCTTTTTTTATATTTCTTCGTTTTTTTTCTCATTTTTATGATTTTTTTTTGGTTTGTTTTTCGAATTTTTCTAATTTTGCCTCATTTTTTGCCATTGTTCTGTTTTTTCTCTATTTCTTTCTTTTGTTTTCTCATTTTTTCTTATTCCTCTGTTTATTTGCGATTTTTTTGCCGTTTCCTTGAATTTTGTTGCGATTTTTTAATTAATTCGATTTTTAATTTTTTTTCGTTATAATTTTTTCTGGTTTTTTCGTTGTTCTTGGTGTTTTTTTTTTCGTTGTTTGCGTTTTTTTACATCGTTTTTTTGCGATTTTTAGAGCGTTTGGCCTTTCCGTATTTTACAATTTTATTTTTCATTTTTTCTAATATTTTTATTTAAATTTGTTTTCTGTTTTTTTATTACTGCGATTTTTTTCTGATTTTTTGGGTTGTTCGTCTTTTTCACATTTTTCTGATTTTTTTCCGTTTTTTTTCGTTTTTTTCTCATCTTTCCTCATTTTTTCATCATTGTTTTTTTTTCTAATTTTTTTTATTCCTTTAATTTTTGCGATAATTTGCGATTTTCTTCTCTTATATTTCTTCGTTTTTTTTTTTCATTTTTATGATATTTTTTTTGGTTTTTTTTTTGGAACTTTTCTAATTTTGCCTCATTTTTTCTTATTCCTCTGTTTATTTGCGATTTTTTTGCCGTTTCCTTGAATTTTGTTGCGATTTCTTTTTTAATTCATTCGATTTTTTTCATTTTTTTTATCGTTACAATTTTTCTGGTTTTTTGAATGTTATTTTTTTTCTACTTTTTTTTTGCGTTTTTTTACGTCGTTTTTTTGCCATTTTTAGCGCTTGATCTTTCCATTTTACAATTTTATTTTCCTTTTTTGCCAATATTTTTGTTTAAATTTATTTTTGATTTTTTGGGTTGTTAAAATTTATTCTCGTCTTTTTCTTATTCTTCTGGTTTTTCGTTTTTTTTGTCTATTTTTTCTCATTTTCCACATTTTTTCATCACCGTTGTTTTTCTCATTTTTTCTTATTCCTTTTATTTTTTGCGATTATTTGCGATTTTTTTGAGGCTTTTTTGCAATTTATTTCAATTCTTTTGAATTTTTTATTTTTTTTTAAGTTTTTTTACTGTTACAATTGTTTCCGGGTTTTCGTTTTTTTTGTCGATTTTTTCTCATTTTCCACATTTTTTAATCACCGTTGTTTTTTTTATCTTGTCTATTTTTCTCATTTTTTCTTATTCTTTTTATTTTTTGCGATTCTTTGCGATTTTTTTGAGGCTTTTTTGCAATTTATTTCAATTCTTTCGAATTTTTTATTTTTTTTTTAAGTTTTTTTACTGTTACAATTGTTTCCGGTTTTTTGTTTTTCTTTTTGAAATTTTTTGTGTTTTATTTTACGACATTTTTCGATTTCTTACGTTTTTCTGAGTCGTTTTTGTTGTCGCGATTTTTAGCGTTTGATTTTTTCGTTTCATTCCAAATTTTCTGATTTTTCTTAAAATTTTTTCCAATGTTTTCTATTTTTTTCTCCAAAATTTATTAGATTTCGCTTTTTTAACTTCTTTAAAACTACATAAAAATAGTGACTGGTAACCAGTCTCATTTTATACAGGAAAGTGTCTTTTTTTTTCATTTTTTTTTAAAGTTCGAGATATAAAAATTAGATGGTTTATTTTATTTTCCGATGTACGATTTAGATCCGATGTACTGTTAGTCACGGCGAAAATAAAAACAATACAATTTTCTCCTTTTCTCATGTTTACATCTGGCCTCTATTTAATATGGAATTCAGTTCCTACATACTGCCATCTCTGAACATTATTATCAATTAATGTAGATATTTTTAATTAATTTTTTTTTTAAATAAAAAATAGGTTTAAAAAATTTATAAATATTTTTTCTAGGTATATTTGATAACAGACTTTTGGGTGCTAATTTAAAAATTTTACATAATACGTCCCCGGCATAAATTTACAGCTATATATATTTAAGGCTATGTTCGTACGAGATAATTTATAGAAATATCCGCTAGATAGCGCTATAGTGACTGCGCTGTCATCCTATAGATGACGTAACTGATGATTTTGTTTCATGATTAACCATACTGTAAAAAGTATATTTTACAAACCGTTTGGACTTGATGGAGGTGAAAATTTTTGTAAATCTTGTTGTCTCAATTCTACGAAAAGTCTATCGGTTTTATGAGGAAAAAATTCCGGTGCTGTTGTAGCGAAGAAAATATCATTTTTCGAAGCAATTAGTTGCAATTTGGGCATCGTCATTGTATGAATCAAGTTTCCATTTACTACCAGTCGAATTTCCATTGTATTTTGAGTAAAGGCGATCACATATGGAAACGCGCACACTGAAAGGAAAAACTCAAATTGTAATAAGATTATAATAAATATTACCGATAGAAAATCTTACCTATATCAGAAGGAACGGAATTCCAATGAAAGTCAAAATTAGTTGACGAACTTTCTTCGTTAATTTTCTGAAAGTGGCAAGTATCTAAAAAATATGAAAATATATCTATAAAATAAGCGGCAAAGTTCTGACTGACTGATTGACCGACTGACTGATTGACATAGAATCAACTAAATTTACTTAATTGAAATTTTGAGAGTATTCTTTTTTCACTATGTGAATTTCATACCATATCTTGTAATTTGTCGTACTTGACTAACCGCTTTCTGCCCGATGATGGCCATTGTTTGGCCGAAACATGTTGCAATTTAATTGTTAAATTTTAACATCATATAAATAATTGTGGTATGACTTGGAGTTTTATTATTCGTTTAATAAATTTGTTCTTGAAAGTATCTACTGTTTATCAATTTTTAATCAAAATTCTTGAAGGAATTTTTTTTAAAAATTTTTCATTCTCTAGTTTTTCAAGGAAGTTTTGTGGATTTTGTAAGGATTTTTACCGACAAATTTGAAGGTTTTTTTTTAAGTTTTAAGTATTTTTTAACAATTTTTCAAGTATTTATTAATGATTAAATTAATTTTCACTTTTAAGATTTTTAAGGGTTTTTCATTCTTTAATTTTTCAAAGAACTTTTGTGGATTTTAGGATTTTTTGGTCAGAATTCTTGAAGGAATTTTCAATTATTTTTTAAGGATTTTTTGTCATACACTTTTTCAAGGAAGTTTTGTGATACTTAAATTTACAGTAAGAACGAGGCGTTTTCATTTAGTAATCGGTCCAAAAATGACTTTTTCTGTTATTTCCATTAATACCGGAAGTCAAAAATGATGTTATCAGATAGTTTACAGCTGGGTAAAAAACTACTTCCGGCAAAAAAAAGTAGTTCCGATATCTTAATTATTAACAAAGTTGGAAGGGTTGGTACTTCTACGTGAAACAGACTGTATATTACTTACGATTGTAGCACAACAACAACTGTATCTCTTGATCTTCATATAAATCCAGAGCAGCTACTAAATTTGTTTTCGCGCATTCCACAGTATGTAAATGTTGCGCTAATCCCGTTTTTCCATTAACTATATCCCAATGATTCTTATATCCAACGCAAACTAAAGTATCACCATGGTTAGGTGAACTAGGACTCCAACCACTATCTAAAATAGTAACCATGGATGGCGTCTCGTTAAGATTTAATTCCTAAAATAATTTAAAATTATTTTTCTATAATTACTAATAAAGAAAAATTGTTTCTTACCCACAAAAAACTGAATCCGTCTACTGTATCTGTGTCGCTGGAAGGACACCAAGCAGTCCAGGCTGCTGAATGTTTCCATTGAAACATTTGCAGTTTTTTTCCAATTACCACGCACATACGAAGTTTAGCTCCACCTGTATTAATAATAAATCATTTTTAAAGCAAAAACTATACATTTATCCAGAGCTATAACTAGAACTAAAAAAAAGTAAAGTACAGGAAAATGATAAAATCAATGAATATTATTACCAATTTTAACATAAGTGAAAAAGTATAAATGTTAAATATATGAAAATGCTGTAGAATAGAATTAAGTATTTTTAATATAAAATTTACAATTTTCAAAATATGTTGTTGAATTTTTTTATACCAAAAGTGTGTTTTAAGGATTACCTGACAACATTAAAATATAAACAAAAAAACTCAATATGATCCAGAAAAAAATTAATTAGCATGTGACCATGGGCCGGCGTTTTAAGCATTGTGAGTTTACCATTAGTCTAATAAAAAAAAAGTTCAAACCGTTTGTAGATAATTGGTATCACATGAATTTTTCTTGAAAAAAACTTAATTTTTTAAATTAGTTTCAAATATAAATCAAGAATAAAAAAAAATTAGAAAAATGGGAGAACCATAATTTTAAACAAATTTACTTAAATTTTTGCTGAATATTTATAATACAAATTGTAGAAGTATGTATTGTTTAAAAAATAAAAAAAGGAAATTTTAAATTCATTGAAAAATATATGCCTAGCTTTTAAAATAAGAATTGCGAAATCATCATTTTTAAAACCAAATAATTTTTTTTCTGGACCATGTTGGGGTTATTTGTTCATATTTTAATGTTGTCAGGTAGTACTTAAAACACACTTTTAGTATAAAAAAAATCAAAGACCCATTTTAAAAATTGTGAATTTTATATTAAAAAATATCGCAATTATTTAACGGACTTTATCAAATTAGAAAAAGTAGAAAAGTGAAAAAAAGTCGATAAGAATAACCGAAGAAAACAAAAAAACCGAAAAAATAGATTAAAATCGACAGCTTCGAAAAGAAAATCGAAAAAAACCAGAAAAAAATCAAAAAACCGTAAAAAAACCAAAAATCGAAGAAATCGAAAATAATTAGAATAAAAAAAAACCAAAAAATGGACAAAAATCGATAAAAGGATAAAAACCCGAAAACATCATAAAAATTTGGACAAAATCGTAAAGTTGGAAAGAATTCGAAAAAAAAATGGACAAAAATCGAAACGTGAAAAAAAAACGACAAAAATTGATAAGAACCGAAGAAAGAATAGAAAAAATTTAACAAACCCAAAAATATCATAAAAATTTGGAAAATACCGGAAACAATCGTAAAAGTCTCAAAATTGAATCGAAAAAAAAATCAACAAACCGAAAAAATGGACAAAAATCAAGAAAAATTGATAAAAACCGAAGAAAATGAAACAAATCGAAAAAATATCTCTCTCACGCGGTCTTTTAGCGCTTTCGTCCATGTCTCGGATTGCCTCGGGCGCCACCTTCCGTTTAGAGTGAAGGCCACTTGCACCGGGCAGCGTCAGTAGAGAAAAATATTTCAGGTGTCTTCATGGCATCGACAAAATCACAAGCGGGCTGACTTCACAAACACATTTAAATACTTCCAAAAAGTTATCAATTGTCTCAAATGTGGTCGAATAACCAGATAATATAATTGAATATCAAGTACCACACAAATTATATTTAAAAATCGTAGTTTAGTGAAAAAAGAGGGAACGGCAACTAATTTCGGCATAACTGCCATCATCAGGCCCAAACTTATTAAATTTAAGAACATGGTAGGTACACATATAATAATAATGAAAATATTTTCAAATTTCATTAATATTAAAGAAAATAGACACAAATACAAAATTTTAGAAATTGCAATACAAATATTTCATTATTATCTAATTGCCTAATTTTTTTATTAAATAATTTACTCGTTTTGAGTTTTAGAATTAATTCGGAATTTTTTGTTTATAAATGCTCTGAATTTGTATATATATATATATCTCGCATTGATAATTTTTAAGTTCTTGAAAAACAGAAAGTATGTACATAATATTTTCTGAAAAACACCTTTTGACCTAAAGATAAATGTAATATCGAGTCCTCTGAACGAACCGATAATTCATCAGGTAAACACTCATTACTACCTTTATATTATGAGGGGATTACCGGACAAATGATATGTACCCCCTTTTTCGGTATTTTTACTTGACTCACCGGGGCAATAGCTCTTAAACCCTTAAATTTGAGACTGTACCCGTTGAAATCGAGAAATTTTTAATGACTTTTTAAGACTTAAAATCGATGAATTTTGCATCTTTAATCCCTAAAATCTAAAAATATACGGATCCTTTACCCCTTCGGCCTGCCAGAAAAAAATATTGACATTGTTAGGCTATTTGCCCCATTTAAATTTTACTAATAGTAACGGAGATAGATAGTAGCATGATTTTTCTTCAAATATTAAGTCTATGTCTCATTTTCAATTTAACGGCGTTTTACCAAGAGCTAGATGCTAGAGTAATTTTGTTATTATTACAGGAGATGCGTATTATGTCTATTAGGGATGTGCGATTCATTAAAAAGATTGATCTTCTGAATCGATTCAGATCGTTTGATATTTAATCGAAGTACTTAAAGATCGAATCGAAAAAATCGATTTTTTTCAAAATCGATCTTATAATTTAATATTTATTGACACAATTTTATTTTAGTTAACGAAACAAAAATACTTGGAACTTTGTAGTTTGTTTTTTATTCCTTACGTCTGTCTTTTAAGGGAATCATTTATTTATTTATTTATTTAATATATTTATGAAATGAAACAAATGGCAATTTCCTGTTTCTGTCTAAATTTAAATATACTACAAGTCGCGAAGTCGCAGTAAGAATATAATTTGGGAACATTTTTGTAATAAAAGAATCGATACACTTATTATTCGCTTGTGAAAAGGTCGATTTAAAAGATCGAGAATAGCAGGTAAAAAGATCGATCTTGTGGATAATCGATTTAGATCAAACATCCCTAAAGTCTGTAGTAAATTTTAAATCAAATAACGCCTTTTCTGTTAAAATCGGACCATTAACAACAAAGCTAGAAATTCCGGAAGACATTGCATCTGTCATTTTTTGATAGTACACTTTCGTTTGACAAATGTCGTACAAAAACTAATGGGTTCTTCCAACGGGTAGTCCAAACCCATATACCAAATTTCAACTCAATCGGATTAAACGTGTGGTCTCTATCATGGAAGAATACACACAGAGAGAAAGACAGATAGACAGGTTTCCATCTGGAAATGGTCTTAATCATCTCAGGTGACTTCAAAATGAATATTTCCATTTTTATCTCGAAATTTTTTTTTAGCTCGTTCACAATACTTTCCCTTTTCGGAGATGGGTCGGGAAAGTAAAATCGAAAAAAAAATCAGAAAAAAAATCCAAAAAAAAACTCTATTAAATAATTACAAATGATATATAAAAAAAAATTCTAACAAGAAAAATTCATATTATAGAAAAAGACAGAGAGTAAGAGAAAGAGAGGGAAGGTCGCTTAAAGGAAGCATAACGCTTTTTCGTTATGTGACGATTTCTGTCAATTAATTACTACCGCAAGCCGCGTTAACGAACTTCGGTAAAATAAAAAAATACAGTGTATCGTTTAAAATAATATAACTATGGTCCAGATCTTTGTATAAATGAAAATAATTTAAAATTGTACCTGTAGTAAACATTTTTTTATATGGTGTGCCACCCTGTAAATTTCATTAACTCTTTTGTAAATTCATTTTAAGAAAAACTGTGTCCTGTAAGAGGAAGATCAAAACAGAATTTTAATTTTTGAAGGAGACACCAGACATTAGCATTTGCAGACTTCGCCAGCATTCTTTGCAGATGGTACATTTTCCATAGCACCGCATCTTTTTGCGTATATACTGTGATGGTATTGAAAAATAATGGTGTCCATAAATAATCGCGTCTATCCTATATTTTAAGCCCTATTGCTATAAAGATCACTAGGTACTTATCGACGTATGTTTCAAATGATAAAGGATCTGAAGCAGAATCTGCAACCAAGAGCGATTTTGAGCATGCAGCTTTCACATCCATAAAGGATTGTTTCCCAGACTTAAAAATCAATGGATAGTTCTTCTATTTAGCTCTAAATTTGGAGAAACACATTACTTGCATCTTACGGACATCTCAGAGAGTATAACAGCCACCCACAATTTACCTTAAGCTGCAAGATGACATTCGTTGAAGCCATTTAGATTTTGGGGAATGCTCTACCTGTTACTTCTATTGGATTGTTTTGATAATAATTATGTAGGCCTGATGAACATTTAATTATACAAAAAGTAACGTAACTTATCAATATTTCGCTTTTTGATAGGTTTAAGTACAACAAAAGTTTTCAAAAAAGGTTTTTTCAATTATGTTGTCTCTATTAGGGCCGTTTGCACCAACGATACTTAAATTTTAAGACGAACTTAAATCGATAAGTTTTCATAAATCTGTTGCACCAAACATTTAAGCCTTTCTTAGATATTTATTAAAATGATGTTCTAGAGGATGATCTAGAAATATTTGAAATAATACAGCATCGACTAATAAAACATATATTATGCGATTTATTTCAGAAATAATAATGTGACGCCTATAAATCAAATTTTCTACTCCTATTTTATAATATGCTAATTAAAAGACTAATACCAGTATTATAATGAGATTCATTATAAAACTGGTTTTCATTAAGATACAGCTCTTTTATGCAACAGGAGAACATATGCTTTCAATTGGAAAATTTTCTAGCTTCTCAATATATTGAAATGCCATCACAGCTGAAGCCACTGCAGAAAAATAGAGAGAATTTAGCATGATTGCCAGTTTCCCCAGAGTAATAGGTGCAATTGGTGGTACGCACATAAAATTACAGTCACCAGGTGCAAATATTTAATGAGTTGATACATTTTAAATATAATGGCAATTTTAGGGGGAAAGGACGCTGAAGTATACCATGCTTCTTCTTTATTCCTGCTACTGACAGCATCTGTTACATTGTTTTCTATTATAGTTTTGTAAGCATGTACAATGCTTAATAAAGTGGCCTTCTCGTAAGGAGTAAAATGTGCTGCTCTATTTCGCCTTATTTTTCTATTACCACCATCTCCTTCGACAAAATACGCAACTATATAAATAAAAATATATCATTTATTTATTTATAATAAGGTGAAAAAGAAAAAGAAGTATAATCCAAAGAAATGAACTGAATCATTTTTGTAAAAAGAATTTTTGTACAATATACTTGCAAATGGTGTTAGAAAAAGGCGGGAAGACTACGGCCGATAGTCCTCATTTGGTATGAATAAATGTGTATTATTATTAAAGATAGAACTTACTGTTCTCTTCCGTATAATCCATTTTAGATGAAACGTACGCATATACTTAATAGAAAATAAACACCGCACAGATTGTTATGTGAAAATGTCTGAAATATCTAAGGTTATGTCAGGCTAGCGCGCTTTGCAGATACCAACTAATAAAAGTAAATATCTCTAAAAAAGTCCCGTTTACACACAAAATAAAAAGTTATGCTGTGCTTAGTTAAGATTCCAGTCATATTGTTTGGTGCAAACAACTTAAATTTTAAGAGCGTCTTACCTCTAAGTTTAACTTAGTTAAGATCACAACTTAAGAATCGTTAGTGCAAACGGCCCTAAGTCAATTAGAAATATTCCGGGTGCACCATTATTTTAGAATAAATTAAAGATATATTGTTTTTAATAGTACACAAAACATATTTTTTATGCACGGGCGTGAAGTTCAGTTTTATGTAGTGAGTAACTAAGCAATAAAAATACAATAATAATAGTAGATTCTGTAACAAGGTTAGAATGAACACAAGAGTGGAAAATTCCGAACGCGAGCGAAAGCGAGTGTGAGGAACCACGAGTGTCGAATTTTTTCATTCTGACCGAGTAACAGACTATATTTTCTCCACGATCAAAAAGTATAAATCAAAATTAAATTAAATCCGAACACAAGTTATTTGTTGACATATTTGTATTACATTGTATTAATATTTATAGTGCTGTGGTACACTTACCGATATTAAAATCTGGTGCATTGGTGTTTTTTCATAATTTTCAATTTCAGATATTATTAAATTCTATATCTACTTCACTTGATTTTTCACTCATTATTTTGTTTAAATTAAAACTTGTTTGAAAATAATTATTACCGTCGCCATTTTATATCTGACAGTGATACTTTTGAAATCCAGGGCAATCCCATATCGTTTATTTCGATTACAGAAAATCCATTCTTTACCTTGATAAAGAATGAAAATACATGCAAAATGCATAAGAGGCAAGTATTATAGAATAAATATTCAGACTCTAGAGGGTGAATGTTTACATTCTATTATTAAAAATGATTTCAGAATTCATACATTCAGTAATGGTCGTGGAGAAACTAGTATTATTGTTACATTCTAAAAAACACCCACACATGTATATAAAATTGAATATAATTATAATGTTTGACATTTATTTATATAGAAATGATAAACACTTTGTATTATTAATATAATTTTATGTTATAATAACATTCATCCTACGTCCAATTATTTTTATCCATTTTATACCGTCAAAAAGACCTTCCTTTATCATCTACACATCACGTTTAAAAAGGCAACTGCTTTGTAAATCAACACCTTCATGTTTATTTGCATAAATACGAGATTTTATTCCACGAAAATCTGCGTTTTCAGCAACGGCTAAAATCAGCATTTTCTTTTCGCATAATTCTATTTTTAGAATGTACCACAAATCAAAACCCAATGAAATATTGTAACAGCAATTTAAAATAAATGTATTTTATTATAAAATCAAAATATATAATTTAAGAAAATATAAAAGATAAAGAAAATAAAATCTATTTATAAATACCTGGTCTTGACAGCGCATATAGATTGGTCCCTCTTGCCCTTTCAAGTCGGTGATCTTTTACATCAACACGAGATTTAGCGTCAGTCAAGTCTTCAATATGAGATAACCTGAACACGTATATTTTTCCTTCTTTATTGCTACTTCCACGCATTAAAAATATCCCGTGCGGTTCGACTACATTGAGTTGTCGAATTTGAAGAGATTTATCGAAAATCAGTCGATGTGAATTACCATCTAAATATAAAATAAATTATTATTTTAGTTAATTTGTTCTTTAAAAAACTTACCAACTACAATAAAAACACCTTCTTCAGTCCCAATAACTAATCTATTATCACCCCAAGAATCCGCACAGATAATACTTTGACAAGGAAATACAGGATAAAAACAATTAGCTTCCCAAGGTGATCGCTTAAATACGGTTCCTGTACTACATCCTGCTGAAGCCAAACTAGTTGGAGCATCTCCTCTTACTATCGCTTCCAATTTTAACGCTTGTCCTATTCGCACAAATTCTATTTGTCTTGAATCTTCTTTTAAGCGCGAATGACGAGGAGTTTCAGCTAATACGTCCGAAAATGCTCTGCGATTAAGCATTGTCTGAAAAAAAAATACATATAAATGTTTATATCTAGAACCACTTAAAACATTTTATTTTTTGTGCCATATTTTTGTAAATCATGGAATATAATTTTTTCATATAAAAAACTTAGTACATTATGCTCTCGGGCCATGAACCATGCTCGAAGAAAATATTTATTTAAAAGTGAAATAAATACAACAAATTGGTATTTAGTGAGTTGTGCAAAAATCGCATTCTAATTATTTCCATCTTCCCTAGCACACATGTAATTTTTCCTTACCGGATGGTATTAAATAAAGACAGTTATTTTTAATTTCTGAGTTTTAATTTAATTAGTTGTTTATGAGATTTAGCAGCGAACACTAAGTTATATACTAAACCCATTATGGCAAGTAAAGCCCATCCGCCCACCCTCCTAGCCGCTAGTGATTTTGTCGATGCCCTAACGACCCCTGAAGTATTTAATCTTCACTGATGCTGCTCGTAGCAAGTGACCTTCACACTATAAATGGAAGGTGGCGACTGAGGCAATCCGAAACCTGGACTAAGACATCAAAGGAGGGGCTGACGACGCAAAGAAAATTACACAATAAATGACATAACACAATAAAAATGTTATTACACCGCTTTTTAGTTTACAAATATTTACTATTACCCTCGTATACATATTGCTTTTAGCTATTCCAGATAAAAAATTAATCGAGAGCCCAGTTTATAGATATCTCGTGTTAATAAAAGTTCTTTCTATCTCAGCCGCGTATCCTTAACTTCCAAAATTATCATTACAAGATAATGGGATGCAGGTAATCTGGGTCAATGACCTGATCATTTTGTGTTCTTATTTATTGTGTACTTTATGCAGTTAAAGGTTTACATTAAATAAGAAAGGATAAGTACTTGCAAAGTTTTATCATTTTTTAGAAGTCCCAGTACAATTTTTGGATATGTCAGTAATTTTTTAGAAGCCCCAGCATTTTTTTTAAAGTCCCAGATTTTTTTGGAAGTCTATACATCATTTTTCAAAAGTCCCAGTAAATTTTTAGAAGTCCCAGTAAATTTTTGGATTTGTCAGTAATTTTTTAGAAGTCCCTGTATTTTTTTAAAAGTCCCAGTTATTTTTGGGAAATCTATACATCATTTTATAAAAGTCCCAGTAAATTTTTAGAAGTCCCAGTAATTTTTTGAATGTATCAGTAATTTTTTAAAAGTCCCAGTAATTTTTTAAAAGTCCCAGTAATTTTTTTAAAGTCCCAGTTATTTTTTGGAAGTTTATACATCATTTTTTAGAAGTCCCAGTAAATTTTTAGAAGTCCCAGTAATTTTTTGGATGTGTCAGTAATTTTTTAAAGTCCCAATAATTTTTTTAAATTCTCAGATATTTTTTGGAAGTCTATCCATCATTTTTCAGAAGTCTCAGTACATTTTTAGAAGTCCCAGAAATTTTTTGGATCTGTCAGTTATTTTTTAGAAGTCCCAGTAATTTTTTAAAAGACACAGTTTTTTTTTGAACGTCTATCCATCATTTTTCAGAAGTCCCAGTAAATTTTTAGAAGTCCCAGTAATTTTTACGATGTATCAGTAATTTTTTAGATGTTCCAGTAAATTTTTAAAAGACCCATTTATTTTTTGGAAGTCTATCTATCATTTTTAGAGGTCCTAGTAATTTTTTAAAAGTCCAGTAATTTTTTTAAAGTCCCAGTTATTTTTCGGAAGTTTATACATCATTTTTTAGAAGTCCCAGTAAATTTTTAGAAGTCCCAGTAATTTTTTGGATGTGTCAGTAATTTTTTGGAATTCCCAATAATTTTTTTAAATTCTCAGATATTTTTTGGAAGTCTATCCATCATTTTTCAGAAGTCTCAGTACATTTTTAGAAGTCCCAGCAATTTTTTGGATCTGTCAGTAATTTTTTAGAAGTCCTAGTAATTTTTTAAAAGTCCCAGTTATTTTTTGGAAGTCTATCCATCGTTTTTCAGAAGTCCCAGTAAATTTTTAGAAGTCCCAGTAATTTTTTGAATGTGTTAGTAATTTTTTAAAAGTCCCAGTTATTTTTTGGAAGTCTATCCATCATTTTTCAGGAGTCCCAGTAAATTTTTAGAAGTCCCAGTAATTTTTTGGATGTGTCAGTAATTTTTTGGAATTCCCAATAATTTTTTTAAATTCTCAGATATTTTTTGGAAGTCTATCCATCATTTTTCAGAAGTCTCAGTACATTTTTAGAAGTCCCAGCAATTTTTTGGATCTGTCAGTAATTTTTTAGAAGTCCTAGTAATTTTTTAAAAGTCCCAGTTATTTTTTGGAAGTCTATCCATCGTTTTTCAGAAGTCCCAGTAAATTTTTAGAAGTCCCAGTAATTTTTTGAATGTGTTAGTAATTTTTTAAAAGTCCCAGTTATTTTTTGGAAGTCTATCCATCATTTTTCAGAAGTCCCAGTAAATTTTTAGAAGTCCCAGTAATTTTTTGAATGTGGTAGTAATTTTTTAGAATTCCTAGTATTTTTTTAAAAGTCCCAATTATTTTTTGGAAGTTTATACATCATATTTCAGAAGTCCCAGTAAATTTTCAAAAGTCCCAGTAATTTTTTGGGTGTGTCAATAATTTTTTAGAAGTCGCAGTAATTTTTGAAAAGTCCCAGATATTTTTTAAAAGTCTATACATCATTTTTCAGAGGTCCCAGTAAATTTTTAGAAGTCCCAGTAATTTTTTCGATGTATCAGTAATTTTTTAGAAGTCCCAGTAATTTTTTAAAAGACACAGTTTTTTTTTGAACGTCTATCCATCATTTTTCAGAAGTCCCAGTAAATTTTTAGAAGTCCCAGTAATTTTTAAGATGTATCAGTAATTTTTTAGATGTTCCAGTAGATTTTTAAAAGACCCATTTATTTTTTGGAAGTCTATCTATCATTTTTAGAGGTTCCAGTAAATTTTTAGAAGTCCCAGTAATTTTTTCGATGTATCAGTAATTTTTTAGAAGTCCCAGTAATTTTTAAAAGACCCAGTATTTTTTTTGAAAGTCTATCCATCATTTTTCAGTCCAAATACATTTTTAGAAGTCCCAGTAATTTTTTGAATGTATTAGTAATTTTTTAGAAGTCCTAGTATTTTTTTAAAAGTCCCAGTTATTTTTATGAAGTTTATACATCATTTTTCAGAAGTCCCAATAAATTTTCAAAATTCCCAGTAATTTTTTGGATGTCCAACGCTTGAAAATACTGAACATTAAAAACCGTTGTAAACGTCGTAAAATGTGACGTATTATGCATAGGGTGCGCTATTGCCAGATCCACTCTTAAAATTTCTTCAGATCTAGGGAAAAATCGGGATTTGTGTACTCCATTGTCTTTCCTTCTACTAACATCAATGATTAACTAATTAATGGCAACGACGATTAGATTACAAATTTACTCGTTCATTTCTTTCATACAATTGCTACAATCTATAACCGCCATTACAGAATCATTAATGTTTTAATAAACGTTCTATCCACTGATAGTTAGACAAAATAATATATAGATTTAACATAAGAAGTGGAATTTTCGGAAAGAAAAATAATTTACCATTGACGTGAAAACAAACAGAAAATTTCCTATAATTCTAGGATACTACTTATGTTTTATTTATTAAAGTGCAATAAAGAATCATTTTTTCTACTAAATATAGTCCCAATAAAGTTTTGTTTTGAAGTATTACTTAAATAGAAAAATAAATAGGTACTAAACAGTGTGCTTAAAATTTATAAAAATTTATTGGAAATTTTAATAAATTTCATTTATCTTCAATTATATATACTTACCATTCTCCCATCTATCATGTGCTCTGAATATAAATCCTTAATCAGCATATCCAGTGTTCTTTGCCTTTTTCTGGAAAACGTGGGTGTTTCGAATGTGGCTTTTTCACCATTTATTAGCTTGACTAGTAGAAATTCTCGAAAGAGATAAGGATCGTTGAATACCGGAGGACAGGGCAGACCCGGCCCAAAAAGTGGTACTGACTCATCCGAAAATACAGAAAGACGGTACTGATTGTCGTTGTCCATAGTTACAACAGCGAAAATATCTAAATATTTATGGTTAAGGAATTTTAATCATTTAATAATTTATATTCGAAATTTAGAACTTTTAACATATCCAATTGCCATTATAGCATCATTTATCAGGTAGATTTGCATTTATTTGAAAAATGTAGGTCAACTCTGTTTGCAAGAGTGGTAAATAAAGCGCTCGTGCATCTCTTTATAGTGAAACTGTATAAAATGAATGCAGTTCCAGCGAGTAATCTAAGCACTTTCGAGCTTATGATGGGTAAAACGAGCTTTGGAGAGAAATACCTGCTTAAATATGACAATGAAAACCAAGCTATTTTACGTAATGTGGCATTTAATGAACGTTTTGGATATTAAAATGTGTTAACGAGTGAGTTTTTAGTGACACTAAGTGTTGAAATAATTTTTTATATTCATTCAAAAACTTATTATTATATTTTTAAACATTAACATTAGAAATTAGTTACATTAATAACAAATAAAGTTTATTTATTCCAGCCAATTATCTTACAATGAGATTTTTAAAGCAGACTTTCTTGGATGTCAATTTCATTTGGGTCAGGCTAGGTATAAAAGGGTAGATCCATTGGGCTTAACTTCAGAATACTAAAAAAGGTGTAAACACAACTGAAATTACACATTTTCTTATTTATATTCTCAACCTTTCATTTATACATCCTGAAAATTTGGCAGATATTAAACCAGTTCACCCAATTTTGTAATTATCTGATTGATACTTACATATATGAAAATTCTAAATTTCTTCCTCAGTTTTAGACTGGTATATACTTTTTTGAACCATTTAAAGCATCTAAGAATTTTAAAAATTGGTAAAAATATTTTAAACTCCATAAGAATTTTACAAAGTACCAAGAGAATATGATTATCATTTACTCATTTTTTAAATTATTTGATGTATCTAAAAAATAGGCACGCTACGGGGGGTGTAAAGTTTAAACTTTTTTTCAGTAGCGTGTAAAATAAGATAAAATTTGCAAAATAACTTCTTTTTTGTAACATCCTTATGTTTCTTATCTTATCCAATATTCTATGTGCCAAAAATCAATTGGTTAACTTCAAGATTTTGCAAAAAAGGTTCTTGCAATAGATTGTTTATTTTATACTTAATACCTTTTTATTTTTTGGTAGTAGAAAAAATATTGTAAGCAATTCTTAATAGACTTTGTTTTTTTTTTACTTTTAACGTATTCCATTATTGTTTAAACATTGTTTTCGGTAATTTCAAAACAATTAATAGTAAATTTGGTTCGATTTTTGTGGATTTTTGTCGCTTTTTGTCGTATTTTGGTAAATTTTTGTCAATTTTTCTATTCTCTTTTTATCGATTTCTTTCGATTTTTGTTATGTTCTGTCAATTTTTGTCGTGTATTGTGGATTTTTGTTGATTTTTATCCACTTTTGTCGTTTCTTGTCATTTTTTTTTCAATTTTTCGAGATTTGTTTCAGTTTTCTCGCTGCTTTTTTTCGATTTGGTTCGATTTTTGTCGCTTTTGGTCAATTTTTTTTTGTCTGTCGAATTTTGTGGATTTTTGTCGGTTTTTGTCGATTTTTGTCGATTTTTGTCGATTTTTGTTGATTTTTATCCACTTTTGTCGTTTCTTGTCATTTTTTTTCATTTTTTTGCGATTTGTTTCAGTTTTCTCGCTGCTTTTTTTCGATTTGGTTCGATTTTTGTCGCTTTTGGTCAATTTTTTTTGTTTGTCGAATTTTGTGGATTTTTGTCGGTTTTTGTCGGTTTTTGTCGATTTTTGTCGATTTTTATCAACTTTTGTCGTTTTTTGTCAATTTTTTAAAATTTGTTGGGATTTGTTTCAGTTTTCTCGCTGCTTTTTTCGATTTGACTCGCTTTTTGTGGATTCTTAACAACTTTCGTCGTTTTTTGTCAATTTTTGTCGATAAAAATTAATATTTTTCATCAATTTTAACACGATGCAATAAAAAATAAAAATGATGGATTTTATGAAAAGTTACAAGAAATAAAAATTGTAGAACATAAAATTTCCTACATATTTTATCTATATGTTGTTTTCGAATTCCGCATAGTTTCGCCGCTAGTTTCTATTTTCATTTTTAAATAATTTTTATTTTCTTAAATTAATTTTTGTTTTAGATAAATTTTAATATTAAAAATTTAAAAAACATACTGTTAAATTTGTAATAAAAAACTTTAATTTTTCATAATTTTATTAAAAAAAGTGTGGAATTTTAAAAAAAATGAATAAAAAAATTTTTTTACGATATTAAACTAAATTTAATAACTTTTAAAATAATTAAAATAGGATTTTCACCATTCGAAAGATCATATAAAATTCTAAATTTACAATGTAGTTTAGTTTCTTAGAATTTAGAATTGTAATTATTATAGACAAAATAAAAAATGTTTTAGAAATTTTTTGTAATTTCATTTTATCAAAAAGTATAAAACAAATGAAAAAAGTAAATACTATATGTCTAAATTATTTCACAATTTTAAAATAATATTTGTAAAAGTTATAGACAAAAATGTAAAAAAATAAAATAATTGACCCATAAATTTTTGAGAAAAAATTGGATTTTTTTATCAGTTTTTTAAACTAACTTTATAAAAATATTTTGATCCAGAAAACCTAAAAAAGGTCTGTTTCCCATTTTGAATAAAACTGAATGAGATATTAATTGTTTATTGATTTTGAAATTATTTAAAACAAGATTTGAATTTTTTTAAAGGTAAATCATAATACTGAAAATTAAAAAAAAAATAACAATAAATTTGTAGTTTTATTAAAAAAATTGTAGAATTTGTAAAAAATACCGAAAATCTTTTGAAATTTATGCCATTCGAAAAGTATTATAAAATTGTAATTGTTATAACCAAAATTGTACTTTTGTTATGAAAATGAGAAAACAAATGAAAATAGTAAATAGTACATCCAAAAGGGATCAAAAAGTACATTATGTGTGAATTATTTCATAATTTTAAAATAATTCTTGTTAAAGTTATACAAAATTATAAAAAGATAAAAAAAATTTTGACCAAAAATTAAATTTTTTGAAACATATTTCATTAATATATTTTGATGCAGAAAAACTAAAATAATTGATTAAATATTAATTAGTTTACTAGGGGTGTTCGGAATTTGGGTATTTTTAATAATATTTTTCCATATGATCAATATATTTTTTTCACACCATCTTAAAGTCGAGATTTCAACAAAGATAATGAACACTGATAACGTTAAAAAAATTAAAAATTTGTAAACCAACTTTTTTTTTTATTTTAAATTAATTTATTCTCTACCTAAATATACCTCAGGACAAAATTACCGAGCAATAATTTTCTTCGCTTCAAGTACAGTAAATACTTGAAAAAGTTTACGATTTTTTTTAGAATTTTCACGTATAATAAGAAATTTTGTGCTGCCATCAATTAAAAGTTTAATTTTATTCTTGTTTTACTAAAAAATCAAACAGGGATTTAGAAATATACATTTTTTGTAAGTTGATTATTATAAATTTACTGAGATTTATTTACTAAAAAGAAACTTGTGTTCTTATATTTAATTCTATGGTAACGTACTTCTTAGAAGTTTAGATATTACTTGGAAGAATAAAAAGTATTTGTTAAAGTAGAATGTAAGGAAAAGGATACGTGTAAACTGCGATTTGATCCACAAAGGGTTGAATTGAGAATGAGCGGTTTCCGAGTCGTTCTCAGCGTCGATGAACACGATGTTAACGATATCGTTTCCGATATGTCTTTTCCGTTCCACCTGCTGTCGATTGTCCCGAGAATATGGTAACAACGTCGATACGTGAAACATTATTTCGTGCCCTTCGTATATTGTGTATACAGAGTATTTTCCTGTCATATCACCTGAAAATAAAAACAGTTTGAATTAGTTTCAATAAATATGTAATACGATAATAAAAATATATGCGGAGAAGTGACGTCACATTCAACAAATTTAATATTAAATTTCTCCTTTATTTATTGACCGATTTCCAAAAAATTTTTGTCTATATTTTAGTTTAATGTAAAAATATATTGTATTATCATTACCATGAAACTTTTTCTTTATAAAAATATTTTTTTAGCATCACTGAAATGAAAAAAAAAATATAAATTTGAGTTAATATGCAATTTTAGTGCTAGTGATAACTGAAATGAATTATTTATATCATTTGTAGAATTTGCTGTAAAAGTACTATTTTCAATTTAAATAAAACTTGGAAAAACACCAGATTTTTAATTAAAAATAACAATCCGATTACTGCAGGTATATAACATTTTCATTAATTTCCTTTTAAACTTTAATATAACAGTCCCAGTGCAAAATAATTTGATTGTGCGGTTAAGCGCAGTTCAAATTAAAAAATAACCCCAAAACGTAGTAAATTTCGTTCCGGAAATAATAATTTGTTTTTATACCAAAAAATATGATTTTAAAGGATCTAAGGAAATGAGAAATGATGCATAGCCGAAAAACGTGGATTTTCACGGTTAAACGATAATATTAATTCATTCGTTCGGCTTGAAGATTTGGGAGCGTTAGGAGTAGAGTTTGAGTATTTGGAGTAACGTATAAACTGAATTTTTGTCAGTACCCGAATGGACAGATCAAGGAGAGGGTAAAAAAAGAGAAAAGAAAAACCAAGTTGAACTCATTTTTAATAGAAACTAGGCACATTTTAGTAGTTAATTCAGGTTATATTAAAACTAAAGTGATGTGTATAATGTAGAAGAGATGACGTCATACTAACAAAGTTTATAGAATTATAATATCTTGATAAAAAGCTACAAATTTCTTTCTTTATGAACCCATACAAAAAAATGTATTAATCATTGTAAATAAGAGAATTATATCAACAATTAATTATTTTAAACTTAAAATAGGCTAATTTAATTTATCTTTTTTAACGGTTTATAAAATGGCGATAGCGCTTCTATGGATTATTTAAAAATCGATAAATTCTAAAACATTCATTATTAATAATCGAAACTGGACATATTTTAACTAATTAATTATGTTTATTAAATGGATGAAATCTATATATTAATATACAAAGAAAAATTTTCTAAGAATAATGGGGGAACGGAGAAGTGTGAGATTTTGTATAGTTAAAGTTTATATACAGGAGGAGTGTAGAAAGCTAAAATAAATATATAATATATGTTATAAATAAATTGAACATATATTAAATTAAATATAAAATAACATTAGACTATTTTTTAGTGTAGGTACGATAACTGAGTGGGCTAATATTAAATAAATAAATATTAAATAAATAAATATTCTCAACTTTTTTTTAAATTTTTTTTGGGTAGGTAAAAAATGGAAAAAAGAGATAAAATGGTGAAAATAGAAAAAAAATGGGAAAAATAGGAAAAACAGCAAAAACAAGAAATAACTGGAAAAAAAGAAAAAAGAGAAAAAGTAAGAAAAATATCAATAAACAGGATACAATAAGAAATGGGGAAAAATTAGAAAATGAGAAAAAAATATGAAATAATGGTAAAAAAATAGGAAAATGGGAAAAATAAAAAAATAGGAAAACGTAAAAAAATAATGGCAAATAGAAAAAATGGGACAAAATTGTCAAAAATAGAGAAAATCAGGAAAAAACAGGGACATATAGGGAGAAAAAATCAAAATGGGGAAAAATACAAAAAAATTGTAAAAAATAGTAAAAAATATGAAAAAAACAGGGAAAAATATGGAAAATGGAAAAAAAAATTAAAAAATCATAAAAACAAAAAAGTAAGAACAATTGGGAAAAAATATAAAAAGTAGAAAAAATAGGAAAAAATAGGAAATATTAGGGAAAAATAGAGAAAAATAGGAAAAAAATGGGAAAAAATACGCGAAAATAAGAAATATAGGCAAAAATAGGAAACAATAGAAAAAAAAAGAAATAAAACAGGAAAATTGGTAAAAATAGGCAAAAATGGAAAAAATGGCAAAAAATATAAAAAACAGCAAAAAAAAATTGTAAAAAATACGACAAAACAGGGAAAAATGTGGAAAATTGAAAAAGTGAGGACAATGGGAGAATTGGAAAAAAATAGGGAAAAGTAGAAAAAAATAGTAAACAAATAGGAGAAAAAATGCGAAAAGAGGAAATATAAGCAAAAATATGAAAAAATATGGGGAAAATAGCAAAAACATAAAAAAACAGTAAAAACAAATGAAAAAACCAAAAGAAATAGGAAAAAAGGAAAAAGTATAAAAAAAACAGAAAAAAGCAAGAGAAAAAAGTAAAAAATAGGAAAGAAGAGGAAAAAGTAGGGAAAAATAGTAAAAACTGGATAGTAGGGAAATATTTGCTAAAATAGGAAAAAAACAAGAAAAAATGGAAGAAAAAAAACGAAAATTAGAGAAAAATATGAGAAAACTTTAAATTGCGACTGGTTGTAATAAATTGCTAATTCACATATTGTAAACTTTTTTTTATTTATTATTAATAATCAAAACTGGGTATATTTTAACGAACTTATTACGGCTAAGTTATAATAAAAATATTTATTATAGGGATATAATTTTAATAAATCTCTAAAAGACCATAAAATTATCTATTTACATTTTATAAACTTTATTAAAAAAATGGCGAAAACGCTACTCTGGATTATTTAAAAATCGATAACTCCTAAAACATTTATTAAAAAACGAAACTAGGCATAATTTAATGAATTAATTAAGGGTAAGTTATAATAAAAAAAAGTTTATAAGGGAGAGAATTGTAATAAATTGCCAAAAATACCATAATCTCTATTAGAAACTATTTAAAAAAATGGCGAAAGCGTCTCTCTGGATTATTTAAAAACTCTTAAAGCATTTATTATTAAGGAACGAAATAAGGCATATTTTAATGAATTAATCAAGCCTAAATTATAATTAAAAATGTTTATGAAAAAGATAAAATTGTAATAAGTTGCTACAAAAATCATAAAATTATCTATTTACATATTATAAACTTAAAAAAAAGGCGAATGCGCGTTTTTGAATTATTTAAAAATTGATTACTCCCGAAGCATTTATTATTAAGAAACGAAATGAGGCATAACTTAATGAATGAATTAAGGCTAAGTTATAAGAAAAAAAGTTTACAAGAGATAGAATTGTAATAAATGGCTAAAAAAAATGGTGAAAGCGCAACTCTGGATTCTTTAAAAATCGATAAATTCCAAAATATTCATTACTGGGCATATTTTAACTAATTAATTATAGCTACATTATAACAAACAATGTTTATTAAATAGATGAAATCTATATATTAATATACAAAGAAAAATTTTCTAAGTATAATGGGGGAACGGAGAAGTGTGAGATTTTGTATAGTTAAAGTTTATATACAGGAAGAGTGTCGAAAGCTAAAATTAATATTTAATACATGCTATAAATAAATTGAACATGTATTAAGTTAAATATAAAATAACATTAGTGTATTCACGATAACCGAGTGGGCTAAGGGGCTCATATTAGTCAGAAAGTGATGAAAATAGAAAAAAAAATTGTAAAAATAGGTAAAAACAGGAAAAAACTGAAAAACTAAGAAAAATAGGAAAAAAACAGGGAACAATATGAAATGGGAAAAAATAAGGAAATGAGTAAAAACAGGAAATAATAGTGAAAAATAGCAAAATGAGAAAAAATAAAATATAGGAAAATTAAAAAAACAGGGAAATATAGGGAGAAATAGTCAAAATGGGGAAAAATAAAAAAAGTAACAAAAAAAAATTATATAAAACAGTAAAAATTCTGACAGAAATAGGGAAAAATGTGGAAAATTGATAAAAATCATAAAAACAGAAAAAGTAAGGACAAGAGGAGAATTGGGAAAAAATATAAAAAAGAAAAATTAGGAAAGATTAGGAAAAAATAGAGAACAATAGGAAAAAATACGCGAAAATAAAAAATATAGGAAAAAATAGTAAATGATAGGAAAAAAAAATAGAAATAAAACCGCAAAAAAGAAGAAAAGTAGGTAAATATAGGCAAAAATAAAAAAAAAGGAAAAAAAGAAAAAAAAATACAAAAAAATAGAAAAAAGAACTGTAAAAACCATTAAAAAATATGACAAAAACGGGGAAAATGTGGAAAATTGACTAAATTATAAAAACAGAAAAGAAAAACAGAAAAAGTGAGGACAATAGGAGAATTGGGAAAAAATAGGAAAAAGTGGAAAAAAGTAGGAAAAAATAGGAAATATTAGGGAAAAAAAGAGAAAAATAGGAAAAAAATAAAAAAACAAAGCGAAAATAAGAAATATAGGAAAATATAAGAAAAGAAATAGAAATAATACAGGAAAAAAACAGGAAAATAGGTAAATATAGGCAAAAATTGAAAAAATTGGTAAAAGTAGAAAAAATAGCAAACAAAAATTGTAAATAAACAGTAAAAATATGACAAAACAGAGAAATATGACAAAACAGAAAAGAAATAGAAATAATACAGGAAAAAAACAGGAAAATAGGTAAATATAGGCAAAAATTGGAAAAAGTAGAAAAAATAGCAAACAAAAATTGTAAAAAACAGTAAAAAATATGACAAAACAAAGAAAAATATGGAAAATTGAAAAAATCATAAACACAGAAAGTAAAAACAGAAAAAGTGAGAACAATAGGAGAATTGGGAAAAAATACAGAAAAGCAAAAAAAATAGGAAATATTAGGGACAAATGGAGATAAATAGGAAAAAATAGGATAAAATACGCGAAAATAAGAAATATAGGAAAAAATGGTAAAATGTAGAAAAAAATAGGAAAATATATGCGAAAATAAGAAATATAGGCAAAAATAGGAAAAAAATGGGGAAAAATAGCAAAAACATTAAAAAATAATAAAAAAAAAAAAATGAAAAAACCAAAAGAAATAGGACAAAAATGGCAAAAATATAAAAGAAACAGGAAAAAGCAAGTAGTAAAAAATAGGAAAAAAGAGAAATAAGTAGAGAAAAAAGTAAAAACAAGAAAGTAGGAAAAAATAGGAAAAAAATAGGAAAAAAATAGGAAAAAAATAGGAAAAAAAATAGGAAAAAAATGGGAAAAAATAAAGAAAATTAGAGAAAAATATGGGAAAATAGGTATAGTCATAAATTTTAATGAATTACGGTTAAATTTGGACAACTCTGCGAACCATAGTTGTAATAAATTGCTAAAAAAAAAAACATAAAATTATCTATTCACATATTGTAAACTTTTTTTTATTTCTTATTAATAATCAAAACTAGGTATATTTTAACGATCGAATTACGGCAAAGTTATAATAAAAAAATGTTTATTATAAAGGTAGAATTTTAATAAATTGCTAAATAGACCATAAAATTAATTATCTATTTACATTTTATAAACGTTATTAAAAAAATGGCGAAAGCGCTACTCTGGATTATTTAAAAACCGATAAAGCATTTATTATTAAAGAACGAAACTAGGCATAACATAATGAATTAATTAAGGCTTAGTTATAACAAAAAAGTTTATAAGATATAAAATTGTAATAAATTGCTAAAAGGACCATAATCTCTATTATAAACTATTTTAAAAAAATGGTGAAAGCGTTCCTCTGGATTATTTAAAAATCGGTTACTCTTAAAGCATTTATTATTAAGAAACGAAATTAGGCATATTGTAATGAATTAATAAAGACCAATTTATAATTAAAAATGTTTATGAAAAAGATTAAATTGTAATAACTTGCTACAAAAATCGTAAAATTATCAATTTACATATTATAAACTTTTTAAAAAAAGGCGAATGCGCGTTTTTGAATTATTTAAAAATTGATAACTCCCGAAATGAGGCATAACTTAATGAATTAATTAAGGCTCAGTTATAATAAACAAGGTTTATAAGAGATAGAATTGTAATAAATGGCTAAAAAACCATATTCTCTAATATAAACTATTTTAAAAAATGGTGAAAGCGACCTCCGGATTATTTAAAAATTGATAACTCCTAAAGCATTTATTATTAAGAAATAAAATTAATCATATATTAACGAATTAATTAAGGCTAAATTCTAATTAAAAAAGCTTTCTGAAAGAGATAGAACTGTAATAAATTGATAAAATGATCATAAAATTATCTATTTACATATAAGAACGAAAGATTATCCATAGCTCAAATGTGGTCAATTATTTAACGAATAAAAAAAACTCTCAAAGTCATACCACATACATTTATTACCAGTTTAAAACTGGGGGCAACATGTTTCGGCCATAACGATGGCCATCATCAGGCCTACAATACAAATATACACCACGTTAGGTTACAATTCGACAAAGGAACAAATAAGTGTACTTACAGTAGCAAATTGAAGAAAATTCAATATGATAGTATGAAAACACGAATCATATTGTAAAATTAATAAAATTTAGTAAAAAATAATTTTTTTTTTTTTTTTTTTGAAGTAACCAATACCCTCTACACTCCCATCTGGAGGACTCACTAAGTTACAATAACATCAAAGTGCATCCTACGATGGACATAAATTAGAGTACTAAAAAATGTTTACAATAAATTTTGTATTTACTACCATGCCGGCAGTTATTTGTTAAATGGCGGCTTAAAATGACATTAGATATTGAATTTGAACGAAAAGGGAGCAGAGTAAGAGGCCACTAGCTGAAAAGTGTAAACCAATACAGAACTAGGATAAAACTTGAAAGAAGAAACTAACCTATAAAAGAACGTAACCAAAACATAAATATTAGAAACGCAGATTTAAAAATAAATAATTTTGTGTGGGATGAAGTTGTTCATTAAGACAAATAATATCAGAATTAGAAAGGGCTTTTTTAATTTCAAACATCTCTAATAAACTCAGTCTGGTGCTTTTTATGCAATGATGTAAGAGTGAAATGTTAAAATCACAACGTAAGTGTCTATATTCCAGAATGTGATTAGCAAAAGTCGATGAGGAGTTAACAACTAGGAACTACATCTTTGGAATTTATTAGGATGCTAGCTGAAGAAAAGGATGGTTTAAAAGTGATGCGAATGTCAGATCTGCGGAAGATGTTCGCTATATGATACGAAACGGGGCCTAAAAAAGAAATGGAACCAAGATAATCTATTTGAGAGGTACTAACCGATATATGGAATGTTAATTTATGTCTAATAAAGAATTTAAATTAGGTCCTAGGTCCTAACTCGTAACAATCAAACT
Organism: Neocrepidodera transversa; assembly: GCA_963243735.1. Classification (NCBI taxonomy): domain Eukaryota; kingdom Metazoa; phylum Arthropoda; class Insecta; order Coleoptera; family Chrysomelidae; genus Neocrepidodera; species Neocrepidodera transversa. The sequence goes on along the minus strand of OY725346.1, from coordinate 7,319,096 downwards.
GAGAAAGATTACCAAATACCGTTGTCTCATTTATTATTTGCAACAATTTTTTTTCACTTTCATCCAGTTTCACACCCTCTGGAGCTGGTCCACCACCTGTTAAATAAATCTAAAAATAACATAGCTTTGTAGTTTTTTGCACTATCTCAAATGCGGACAAAACCATAAAATTACTTCCATTATGAGACCTATAAAAACCCCTTTAAAAAATACCTTCAGGTACCTACCTCTTGCTTATTTTCAGCAAGTTTCTTCCTCAACTCTTTTTTTTTATTTTCGTACAGCCTTTTTAACTGTTCGACCTTCCAATAACAAAGTATAGGTGCTGTACTATTAAACTCTTCGGTAACTCGCTTCTAAGCTACTAATTTTTCTTCATTTGAAACTTTGTTTGTTTTCTTGTCTTCAATAATATTTGAATACTTTAAAAGTATCGTCTTATGACTCTGCTTTTCAGACGGAGAAAAATTAGGGGAAAAAGTTGAGCACTTACGAAATACGCCGATTTTCACAAATCATCTAGAGCATATTAATAACACATTCCAAGAAAAATAAATCGCCGCAACCAACATTTAACACCTTTTTTCTTAATTTTAAATTTCGACTTTTTTGATGTTTAGAAGTAAAATTATGACACATTTGACGTTTCGAATTGATTTAAGGGTAAAATTATGACACATTTTATATTTCGAATTGATTCTGTGTAAACCATTCAAACATAGAATTGTCATTTAAACATGCAGTGTTAACTTCATTGTCATAAAAGAACCAAATAAGCGATGTTGCCATATATATGTAATGGAAATTAGTTAAGTTGTGAATAAAATCTAGTAGTGCGGTGATGAATTTACAAACATGATATAAAATTAATAAAAATAAAGCTGAATTGATAAATAATCTCCAAAATTGGGGTATGATACCACAAGGGCAATTTATGTGCCCAAAGTGTAATCGTACTTTAAAACTACCTTTAGATGAAAGATTGTAATTTTTTTTTACATTTAACACTAACCATAAAGTAATTATACAAACTAGCAGTTCAAATGGGCTCAAAATCACTCTATAAACAAATCTTAATCATAAAATTGTATTTTAGACCCGATAAATATTTTTGAAGATCTGCGGATTTAATAAAAAACGTAATACAAAATGCCAGACACGGATACAAAACCAGTTTAAAGAAGGGAACTTTTTTTTACAAATCTAAATCAGATCTAAAATTAGAATTAATGGAATAAAACAACTCGTAATAAAAAATTTATTTATTATAGGTGCATTCATATTGTAATGATGCATTTAAAAAAAAGCTAACCAGTTACAGGACAAGCCTAACAAACTAAAACCTATCTAAATCTAACCTAAACCTATACAATTAGGATTAATTAAATTATTTCTTTTTAATATGTCCAACAAAGACAGCCTAACTAACACATTTATTATATCTTTTTGTGTTCCTTTTTCACTAACTGGCTTAATGAGCCAATTTTTTTTTCAATTTTATTCATAAATTACTCCTTTTTTCAATTTTATTCAAAAATGACCTCCGCTTCCCGACCAACTGACACAGATCAAAGAATATTATTTCGTTCTCAACAGCTTAATATCAATATCGCTGAATAATGAAAATCATGCAGTCACTATATTTGCAAAATACAAACCAGTCAATATAAACTAAAAAAACTCTGATTTAAGGATATTTTACACAACTTGGCAACATCATGTAAGTCATTGTGATGTATCCAAACAAAACTAACCTTAAAAATAATATATTTGTCAAAATGGAAAAAAGGTCTTTAACAGTGGTTGCGGCAAAAAATTTTTTCTGGAAAGTGATATTTACATTATATAGATGATTTACCAAATTAGGGATTCTTTTCGAATTTACACTAATTTTTAAAAACTAAAAAAAAAATTCTTATGACGCTAAAAACACATTCAAGAATGACGAGAAATTGCCAATTTAGACGTTTCATATCTGTCGATACCAACGTTGTCAGATTTCTAATTCGGATTAAATAATGTACCCACGGTGCATAGCTAAAGATTACAAAAACGGGATTGGGGAACTTGGATTAAATTCAACTAACGGTGCATTCGGGTGAACTACCAATTTCCTATTGGGAGTGTGGAAGTCGTGACGTCATTTATTGGTCATTTAAGTGACGTCTTCTAATGGTTTTGTAGGTCTCCGAAATGACGTCTTTTATAGGTCATTTTTCAGACGTCCTGCTGATGACGTCTTGTAGCTGTGACATCTTTTCAGAGTCTCCGAGACGTCATTTTTGGATGTCAGTTGGTCAATTACTTGACCAAATTAGGACGTCATTTGGACGTCACTGTGCTACCTGGGTGGTGTCCATTTTAAAAATATTTGATTTTCTACCACAATTCGGTGTGGAATTTTCTTACCGAATACTATGCGAAGTCAAATTAATATCCGGAAATAATTTGACCCCTAGTGGTATTACTAGTGAAAATTTGATCAGAATTAAAAAATACGTTCATATCCATTTGCATTCAAAAATAAGATTATTTTATTTTTCAGAAAAGTTTTTCTATACATTAGACCTACATTATATTATAATTTTACTTTCCCGGTCCCATTAAAGGGAAAGTATAGTGAACGAGCAAAAAAAAATCGAGATATCGATGGAAATATCCATTTTAACGTCCGCCAAGAAGATTGAAACAATTTCCAGCGTATGGTCTGTCTGTGTGACTGTGTGTAATCTTCCACGATAACTGCCAAACCGTTTGACCAATCAAGCTGAAAATTGGTATGAAGGGTATGCCTCGAATTAGTTTTTGATTTAAATTGGTACAGCATAAGGTCCTCAAGACCGACTTTGATTGAATAAGCATGAAAGATTTTTTTGCCTTTTTTTAAATTCTAAGGACAAACAATACAGTTTAGTGCAAATTGTTCTAAAATAATCTTTTGGAATATAAAATTTCCTACAATTTTTGCATCAAACTATTTCCAGAATTTCCAATAGTTGCGCCACTAGAGGGCGCGCAAAAAATATATATGTAGGTTTTCCACAGTTTCTCAAAATTTGAGGACAAACAATGCACTTCCCAAGCAGCATTTATGGTCTCTGTTACATTGTTTTAGTACACTGTTACTAGATGATGGTATTAAAAACGTAACAAGAACTAAAAAATTTAACTTAACATTTTATTTACACCGTAGTTTAAAAATACTGTAATAATTAAGTAAGTGTTACTTTTTACCTCTCGCCCTTCAGATAAGAGAGGTATAGGAATCATGCTAAAAATTGGGTAGTGAGTTTTCAATTGATAAACACGTTTTGGGGTCCCTAGAATACGATTTTAATATTTTCGCGATGATGTCTGTGTGTGTGTGTTAGTGTGTGTGTGTGTGTGTGTTAGTGTGTTTGGATGGATGTTGTAGTAATGATAACTCAAAAACTACTGAATAAAAAAATTTGAAATTTTGCATACAGGATTCTGATACCCTAGATTAGATCTGATTAGATTTTGGTGCCAATCGCACAACCGGAAGTGGCAGTTGCTATGGGTGATGACGCCATTATTATACAAAACGGCAATAAAGTTTTACATATATATTTGGTATACCCTACAGTTTATTTTCATCTCATTAAAATTTTCTAAACTTTTGCCATTGTTGCCAGATTTACAAAAATATAATTTTTTTTCATACTTTTTTGTGTCAACCTGTAAATTTTTGATTCAAAAATGGCGAGAGGTCATGTGCTGGCCACATCAGATTTTTAATGTTCATGGTTTAGCACCATTTTAGAAGTGCTCCAGTAGAACTCTGGCCTATTTTATGTAGAATATATGAATTGCCCCATTTAAAACCTATGGTACCATGTATTTATTGTGGTGTATCCAAACCTCCACTCGATGAAACTATAATGCCTTTTGTAAATGAAATGAAAGAATTATTTAATCAAAGTTTAATTATAAATGCTTACAAGGTTAAAATCGGCATCAAATTCTTTGTTTATGATATTCCTGCAAGAAGTTTCATAAAAGATAAATAAATAATTTTTAAACTATGTTACATGAATTATTACTACGAGTGTAGTAGAAATAGGTTAGGTTTATCTTTTTCTTGTATCGCACGAGGTATCTCCTTTCTTCCTTTAATGGCCTGTTATTTGGTGTTACACAGTTAACTGTTAATACAATCGAAATTTTATTTCTTTTTTTTATTTATTTGAAGTTTTCGAATTTCGCATTCATTTTTACTTTCCCGGGCCCATCAAAGGGAAAGTAAGGTGAACGAGAAAAAAAATCGAGATATCGATGGAAATATCCATTTTGAGGTCCCCCAAGAAGATTGAAACCATTTCCAGCGTATGGTCTGTCTGTGTATCTGTGTGTCTGTGTGTCTGTGTGTATGTGTGTCTGTGTGTAATCTTCCACGATAACTGCCGAACCGTTTGACCAATCAAGCTGAAATTTGTTATGGAGGGTCGGTGTGTGCCTAGAATGCGACCATTAGATTTTGGTTTAAATTGGTACAATAGAAGGTCCTCTAGACCGACAATGATTAAATACACATGTAACAATTTTTTACTTTTTTTAAATTTTAAGGACAAACAATTCACTATAGTGCAAAATGTTGTAATTCAAAGTTTTAGAGTATATAATTCCCTATAACTTTTGTTTTAAACATTTTCCAGAATTTCCAATAATTGCGCCAATAGAGGGCGCGTAAAAAATGTGCATGTAGGTTTTCTCTAGTTTTTCTTAATTTGATGACAAACAATGCATTTTAGTGCAAAATGTTGTAGTACAAAGGTTTAGAGCATAAAATTCCCTACAAATTTTGTCTCAAACTTTTTCCAGAATTTCTAATAGTTGCGCCACTAGAGGGCGCGTATGTGCATGTAGGTTTTCTCCAGTTTTTCTTGATTTTGAGGACAAACAATGCATTTGGTGCAAAGTTGTAAAGCATCAAATTTTCTTTAATTTTATATTTAACTTTTTTCGAATTCCTCATAGTTTCGCCGGTAGATGGCGAGAAAAATACACATTTAGGATTTTCTATTTTTTAAAATTGGAGGTAAATTATGCTCTTTAGTGCAAAATGTTTCAGTACAAAGTTGTAAAGCATAAAATTCTCTACAACTATTGTATGAAAATTTTTCCCAAATTCCCAATAGTTTTCACACATGATTTTAGGGGATCATAATTGTAGAAGTGTGATATACAATGTGCGCATGTTCCATAAATTAATGTAATGCGTATTTTGTAATTAAAATAATAATAATAAATAATATATTCTCTACGGTCGAGCCGGGAAAGTTCTGGGGTGACACAGCCGATTTTTTATTAGTATTTTGGTTATTTAATTTTGGCAGTTACTTTGCATATTTTACACTCTTTGAAATACAGTAAATATAGCAAATACTTCATAACTAAATATATTTCCCATGTTTTAATATGGTTGTTGTTTGTTTGAAACAAGAGAAATGAATTATTATATCTTACGTTTGTAAGAATGAGAAAGATGTCCAGAAAAAAGAACATAAATGATGTATTAAGTTAGTTTAACTGTCTGTGACGTATTAACTACTACATCGTTACGTATTAATTCAGTAACAATTTAGTAACGCCATAAGTAACAATAACGTTAAGATTACGTAATTGTTATTCCCATATTATTCCCCATTTAGGGAATTGTTACGTACTACATACGTTTTCAATACGACGCACCAACGGTAAAAATAACGTTAGTAGTAACTTTAAAGGGATATGTTACGTAACAATTACTATTAGTGCTGCTTGGGTTTAGTGCAAAATTTTGTAGTGTAAAGTTGTAGAGCACCAAATTTCCTTTAACTGTTGTATTTAACTTTTTTTTGGATTCCCCATAGTTTCGCCGCTAGAGGGCTAAAAATTTACACATTTAGGCTTTTTCCATTTTTTTATTTTGACGCTTTAGTGCAAAATGTTTTATAGTGCAAAGTTGTAGAGGATAAAATTCCCTACAACTTTTGTATAAAATTTTTTCCCGAATTTCCAATAGTTTTCACAATATAATTTTAGGAGATCCTAATTGTAGCGGTGTGCTATATAATGTGCGCATGCGCCCGCTAATATTATTATCAACATTTAAATATTCACCATCGGATTGCTATTTAAAATTTGTTCTATAAATTAATGTAATGCTTAGGATTTTGTAATTAAAATAATCCTATTCTCTATAGCCGAGTCGGGAAAGTTCTGGAGTTACACAATTTTTTAAATATACTAATAATTATGAAAAAAAAATGATCAATTTCCATGAATTTTATTAAAATTTGTAATTCGTATATTGTGTAATAGTAAAAAATAAGCAAACCACTTTAATTTTAAAATAAATTAATTCTGCGCTGTAAATATTTCGATACAGTATTTTTAAGAATCATAATTTTTTACTTAAAAACAATAAAATCTTACACACAAAGATAAATTCCACCTCCACTGACGCGCCGTCGCGATAAATATCCAAAAAAAAATAGTCGGCTATGAAATATTTCAACAAGTTTGAACAATTCCGGTAATAGTGTTAGTTAAAGCGGTGAATAAACTTTTACAAAATTGATATAAAAATTATGTTTAGTGATTTTGAAATTTGTAAATTATTAAAGGTATGTTAGAAATTTATAAGAATTTCTTTATATTTATATTTTTTATGGGTTTGAAATACCATAATACGTATAGAAAAACCAATTTAAAATTTTTTTATAAACTTTGAATTTTCTCTACAGTAATTATAACTATTTTTCAGGATGATTCAATTTTATATTATAATCTTTTATTTTTATAGTACCTTCTATATTTTATTATACAGGATGCTAATTATTTCCGGGTTCAATAGGCCTTTTATTGGATAATTCAAATTTTATAAATGTATAGGAATTATTTTTTTTCCGGTTTATTTTTTTAGTACAAAAATTCTTTGGGGCAGTAATTCGTTGCGTATTGAAAATGGGCATTCTACCTCTAAGAAGGTGAGAATTGGAGGGGTTGAAATGTCAAAAAAAATCATATCTTCGCTATTTTTAAAAATATTAAAAAATATCATGAGACTTTTTTATGCTCTGATTATTATAAAATTAATTTGTCTGAAACTTTTTTCCATCCGACCTAAGGAAATGAAACTGGAGGGGGTTGAAATTTCATAAAATTCATATCACCGCTATTTTTCAAAATATTGAAACAGGTTATTAGACTTTTTTCATGTCCTAATTATTATAAAATTTGTTCGTTTGAAACTTTTTTCGATCCGACTATATCGTGGGGTGGGGAAGGATGAAAGTCTACCTCCTCCTGTCAACCCTACCGACAGGGATTTTTTTTTTCTTAATATGAGTAAATATTCCTATTTCAAGTTGAAAAAAATTATGATTATTTAGACCCTCTTATTTATTAGTAACACGTTTTCTCTTTTTTTTCAGATAAAATAAAGTGAAGTGATAGAAGAAAACTGAAGATACGAGCTTCATCATAAAGGTAAGATTTATGTAATTTTTTTGGTAATGGTTAATTATTTATTGATAACAAGTACACGAATTTTCCCATACTGTATTTATGAAAATTTATGTTTTTTTTCATTTATTTTTTTGAATTTTTATTGTGGTTTGTTCCAGTAGTTTTGGAGTTTTTCCAAAAAATTAGCAAATTTTCTCTTGACTCGTATTTTTTGGCATATTAAATAATTTCTTATTTTTTCGCGATCTCCTTGTGTTTGAAAAAAAAATATTTTTCAAATATTTACCCAATTTCCCTGACTATATATTAAAAAAACCATTTTTTTTTTATTCTATTTTCGGCAGATTATATAATGTGATTTTTACGATTGTCTTTTGTTTTGAATACATTGTTTAAAAAAATTTTTAATTTCCTAATAACGAACTAATTTCTCTTACCCGTATTTTCAAAAATTGAGTAATTATTTTTGTTTTAATTTTCCTCTAATTTTGACAAGATTTTTTCAGTAATTTTAGATCACTATGAACGATGTGGTCTAGTGGTAGAGTGTAGACGTTACATATGAAAGTTCCAGGTTCGAATCCTGATATATATTTTTATCTACGAAATAAATGTTCCCTCTTTTCTCTCAAATACTGTTATTTTTTTTGTCTGAAATTTTTCCTCTTTTCACTTTGTCACTTTTATCTGAAAATACCCCCTTTTTTTCTAAAATTACCCCCTTTTTTCTCAAAGTTACCCCTTATATTTTTATTTTTGTAATATTTTTCCTCTTCCTTCAAAGTTTCCCTTCTTTTCTCTCAAATAATGTCACTTTTTGTCTTTAATTTCACCTTTTCCTTATTTTTCATTTTTGTAATTTTTTGTCAAATTTCCCCTCTTGTCTTTCAAATTTTCTAACTTTTTTGTCTTAAATTTCCCCTCTTTTCTTTCAAATTGTCACTTTTTTTCTTGAAATTACCCCGTTTTCCCCTTTTTTTTTCTAAAATTACCCATTTTTTCTCATTATTGTCAGTTTTTGTCAAATTTCCACTTTTTTACAAAAAAGTCACTTTTTTGGGTAATTATTTTTTCCCCTCCCTTTCCTCCTTACCACTCCATTGATAATGATAGAATGGGAGAGGGAGAATATTGGAAATAAAAAGTTGGGACAAATGTTTACATATAAAAAAATTGGGGAAAAAGTTTAAAACTAAAAATGTAAGGGAAAAAGGCTGGGGCCAAAAGTAAAAAAAAAAGTAGGGGAAAAATTGGATAAAGTTTCAACTTTTAAATTATAAAAAAATTAGTTAAAAAGTGGAAAAAAGTTTGACACAAAGAAAAAAGAAATAAGTAACAAATGTAGGAGAAAAAGTGGAAGAAAGTAGAAGAAAGGGTGAAATAAAAAAGTACGGAAAAGTGGAAGAAAGTAGGAGAAAAGTGAAAAAAAATAGGGAAAAAAGTGAAAAAAAAAGTTTTAAGGAGAAAAAGTGGAACAAAAAAAATTTTTACATAAAAAAATTAGTAAAAAATTTATGAGAAAGAGTGGAAAACAGTAGGGAAAGGATACAATAAAAAAGTAGGCGAACGGATAGAATAAAAAAGTAGGGGAAAGGATAGAATAAAAAAGTAGGGGAAAAGTGAAAAAAATAGGGGAAGAAATTAGAAAAAAATGTGTGAAAAAATGGAAAAAAGTAGATGAAATGGTGGAATAAAAAAACACGGAAAAAAGTAGGGAAAAATTGAAAAAAATAGGGAAAGAAGTGGAAAAAGTTTTAAGGAGAAAAAGTAGAACACAAAGAAATTATTAAAAAATTCGGGGAAAGAGGTGAGGAAATAATGGGAAAAAAGTTCGGAAACATAAAAAAATTACTGAAAAAATGTGAATAATAAAGAGAAAAGAAGTTTGAAACTAAAAAATTACTAAAAAATGTAGGGGAAAAAGTATAAAAAAATGTCTAAAACAAAAAAATGGGGAGAAAAAATTGGAAAAAAATTTGAAATATAAAAAATTGGTAAAAAAGTACAGGAAAAAAGGATGGTGGAAAAATTGCGGAAAAAAATTGAAATTAAAAAATAGGAGAAAAATGAATTTAGGAAAAGTGGAAAAAAGTTTAAAATATAGTGAAAAAGTATGGGAAAAAGTGGAAAAAAGTAGGGTAAAAGTGGGAAAAAAATGGGGAAAGAAGTGGAAAAAAAAAGATTTAAGGGGAACAAAAAAGTTTGACATAAAAAAATTTGTAAAAAATGTAGGAGAAAAAGTGGAAAAAAGTAGTGGAAAGAGTGGGAAAAAGTAGTGGGAGTGGAATAAAAATATAGGGGAAAAACTGGAAAAAAATAGTGGAAAGTGAAAAACAATGGGGAACAAAGTGGAAAAAAGTTTTTAGGGAAAAGGGAAAGTTATATTTTCCTTTTTTTTTTAAATACACAGGTTAGATTTAGATAGTCAAGACATTTTTTAATAAAATAAATATAAATAGTGTTATATTTTCTTCTTTTTTTAAAAACACAGGTTAGATTTAGAAAGTCAAAGACTTCTTTTAATAAAATAAATTAAAATACATAGGTTATATTTAGATAGTTGGTAGATTTTGGTAGTTTATTATCGAAATGTTGGTAGAATGCGGTTTATTGAAAACGGTAACACTGTTGGTATGTTATGTTCTTTTATTTTTGTAATTATTCCTATCGAACTTGTATTTATTATAGATCTGAAAATGGCTTTTTAACCGAAACTAGTTGCCTCCTATTTTATATTTAAATTTATTGTCGTACATGATTTAGGGTTTCATTTATGATTAACACTTAACCACATTTGAGATATGGATAACTTATTGAGTTTAAAAATATTTTTTCCAAAAATCTGATTTTTTTTTTGATATCTAATTTTAACAAATTGTTATTTTTTTTTTAAATATTAATGTTATGGAAAATTCACTGGGACGATAAAAACAAATATTACCTTTAATATCTAGTCCACCTCTGTATTTGTCCCATCCACGTAATTTGATTTTATCTCCCAAAAGCGATAGAAATTGTTCGAATCTATAGCTACCATATTCTGAAACAAAGAAAATGTTATTTAAGAAAACGTGCCAAAAATGACTAAAATGAGAAAAAACAGGGAAAAAGAGAGAAAATAAGATTTGCGAAAAATAGGCAAAAATAGTTAAAATATGAAAAAAAATGTGAAGAAATAGGGGCAAATTGGGAATAATATAAAAAATAGATAAAATAGGAAAATTAGAGAGAAATATAGAAAATTAGCGGAATATTTAGGAAAATAGGAAAAATAGAGGATAATAAGGAAATGTAATCAAAAATGGGACAAAATAGATAATAATAGGGACAAATAGGAAAGGAAAAATTGGAAAAAATAGGAAAAATAGGGCAATTATAGAAATGAAAAATAGAAAAAATTATAATAATAATAATTTTTATTGATCCTTTTTGACATTACAAGAATGCTTGAGATAATAAGGCAGAATAGAGAGAAAAAAAAATAAAAGATAAAAAAAAAAATTGAAATAATACAATTAAGATATTAAAATAATACAATGAAGATAAATTAAAACTGATGCAGTAAAAATAATAAAACAAAATAAACTAACAATTTAACACATATGAATAAATGAAAAAAATAGGGGGAAAATAGTAGAAATAACTGCAAATAGGAACAACTAAAAAAAATAAGGAAAATGGGATAAATAATGAAAAACAGGAAAAAATGGAAAAAAAGCAAAAATGCAAAAAATGTGGAAAAATAGCAAAAAATAGAAACAAATAGGAGAAAAATACGGGAAAAACAGTTAGAAATTTTAAAAAATAGGAAAAAATAGGGCAAAATAGGAAAATTTGGCAAAAATTGGGAAGGATAGGAAAATTTGGGAAAAATATGGAAAAATAAGAAAATTAGAGAATACAAAAATAAGAAAATTAGAGAATAAATAGGCAAACATATAGGAAATATAGGGAAAAAGCTAAAATAGAACATAATAGATAATAATAGGGACAATTATTGAAAACCAGGAAAAATAATGAAGGGTATTAATAAAAGAAAAAAAAAACTTACCATTGCTTAAAATTTCATCATCGCTAGTTTGACCCTGTTTCATATAGATAACGCCAAACTTGAAATTGACAGAGCCCTCTTGTTCTTCTAAAAGTAATAAGTCTTTTTGGATATCAGGTGAAAATATTTCTTTTGGTCCTTTTTCAATTTTATCCATATTGGGAAAGTTGCATAGTATTTGCTTAACCGTCAAAATTTTATTGTGTGATATAGGTAGCGAGATTTTCTGTGTTCCCTGAAAATTAAAATAACTAAGTATAAAAGGTAAAAAAATTAGAGCATAATAATTTGTTTACATTTTTTAATTAAGGCGAATAAAGCGTCGCCCCTAAAATTGGGGAAGAAAAATAAAAGGTTAATTACTTGAACGCAGTAATGTATACAAACATAATAACAAAATGTTAAAGATTTATGTAAAAATATTTTAAATTATATAATACCGGAAAAATAAAGCAAAATTTAATGTAGGTCGAGGCAGATGGTCGGATGATGATCCGAATCAGAATATGGGCGATAAAAATTATTACCATTATAAAAAAAACAGGTTTTTATGTCTCTTTTGGTTTCAATATAGGGCTGGAAAAAAAAAAATTTGTTTAACCTCTTTTTCATTTAAAATTATATCCTGTAATTTTATTGGTTTAATTTAATGTGGTTTTGATTATCAAACAACTAGTTATTATTAGTTATAAATTAGTTGTCAACTATTTCTAAACTATTATGTAGTAATATTATGATTTATTACCCTAAAACTTAATTAGTCATAAAATAATTAGATTGGTTCTAAGAATGATAGATCTGTTTCTTGTCTTAACACGTAGAGTGCCACATTGGAAATACATATTTGCGGCACTCCAGGATCAAATTTTTTATTGCATATTTTTTATTAAATATATATCGGTCAAAATTCAGGTTTTTATCTCTCTTATTTCAAATTCATAATTTTTTTGCCCAATTTTCAATGTCGAACGACTTTGAGCCCTCACGGCCTGAAACCATCTGCGCATCGTTCCGGTTAGTGGGGGGGGGGGGAGAACGTGACCGACGCGCCAGCGCGTCTACACACGCTATCGTCGGCTCAGCACAGCACACCCCCTAGCAATTTAACTTTCATATACTATTTGAATAGAAGTTATAGTGTTGGGCCCAGTCGCTTGAGGGCGCATCTGTAGCGTGACGTTGCAGTGTCGCCCAATCGGAGAAGAGAATAAGAATACGTGAACTGTCTTGTGTAGCGTCTTGAAAAAAGGGAGCCATTTTATTTTTATCCGTTAGCGGTTAACGTTGTCGTTGTGTTTTTTTTTGGGTTTTTCCGCTTTTTACCGGCATTTTATCTTTTATTATAATTATAGTCTGTTCTAGTATTTTAGTGTAGTTAATATAGTTGTTTATACTGGTTTAATTTAGTTTTTTAGTTTATTTGAACATTTGTGCAGTAATAGTTTGTTGTGTTTATACTTATAATAATAAAAACCTTTTATAAAAAGTTAGTCATTCATATACGGCAAGACATAAAGAATAATCTACCAATAAAATAAAAGATATATTTAAAAAATATATGATTTTGTTAGGAAGAAATAAACTAGTGTATACATTTCCCAAGGCCACTAGTATAATGAAATTTCAAAAAATTATAACTAATTATGCATCACAAACATTTACATTGATTTAATTTTGTCCATGTACAGCCACTCTTGGTTTTGATGGAATGTTTTTCTATTTTTCTTAACCTGTAACCTTTATATGTATCGTATATCTGTAAAATATGTGAATAAAATAGACACCATTATATTAACTAGTCCTCAGATAATTAAATAAAATTAAATTTTGTATCTTAATCAAAATCTGTATCATAATGAAACTCACTATAAAACAGATTTTAACCTTTTAATTACTGTATGGTAAAATATTTTCTTTTAAAATAAATCATTTTATTTCCAAACACTTTCTACAGTTATTTATCCAATTTAATAAATTTAAGATGAAGACAACCCCATATTTCAGCTTTAAATGTGTACATATTTGAATTTTTGCAGTCATTTCAATCTGCAGAAATTCAAACTTGTATATCTGACGTTTGTGGGTTTCACCTTATAATTATTTAAATTTCCCGCTCGTTTGGTTAGTTCAAATTTCCCGCTCTTTTATATAGTTTAAATTTCCCGCTATGTACATTAGCGCTCGCAGCGACTGGGCCCGGTACCAATATAATAGATCAAAGACGATCTACTATAGACGTTCCACGTAAACGGTTTGAGATAAACTTACTTTTGTATTTTGGGACCAAAGCCCTAGATGGCACTGTCTGTACGAATAATTAACTTTAGGTTGGCTGCAATGATAACATTTCAAATTTTTAGATATTGGTAATAAAGTTGGCGCCATCTGGTGCTCTGTTTTCAAATTATTCGTCTGCCAAGAATACCGGGTAATTTAAAAACTTAAAAATCAGCCAGACAAACTACAATAAATGTTTTATCTATTTTAATTGTTACAGCATTATACATTTGTTACAATCTAATACTATAATGTGTTATAATAAAATAATTATAAAATAAAATAAAGCGATGGAATTTTAAAATATACAGAGTTGGGCATACGTTCTGTAACATTTAAATTTGGTTCCTCAAAACTTGTCTGGTCCCAAACTTATCCCCAATTCTGTATATAATAAAACACAAACTACATTTTTAAAGGTGCATGACAATGATGATGGTGGTGGTGGCTGTATAACTAAAGATAAAAACATTCCTGCCTTTCGTATAACATTAAAAGCCCCTGAAATAAAATCTGATCAAATTCTTTTATGTATTTAATTAAATAGAATATTTTTGACCTACCAGATAAATGTAAAGTTAGAACGGTATTTAAAAGTAATCTATTAGATCGTGATCGTGTTATCATATATTTTGGTTTAAAAGGTCTGTGGCAGCTGCTTTTTAGAAAAAAACTAACAGAGGGTCCATTTCATTTAATTCATTATTGTTCAATTTGGTCACAATTTGAAAAACAACATTTTTGTTTATAAGGTATTATTCGAAAATTGAAAAAGCAATAAACCAATAGAAAGGCACAAATGATTTATAAAGGAAATACTGTCACAATCACAAAAACCAAACCAAAGGCAAAAAGTCATTAATAAGATGTCTAAAAAGACATCTTAAGTCATTAATAAGTACCCAGTAGAGCCAACATTTATCTACTAAAAGTTGAAATTTTATCATTGCACCCAACCTAAGTTTAATTAGTCATACTAACAGAGACATCTAGGGCTCTGGTCCCAAAACACAAAAACAAGTTAACCTTGAGCCATTTACGTGAAACGTCTATAGTAGATGGTCTTTGATAATAGATCTGACAATTCGTACAAGAGTTAAGCTGCTAGGGGGTGTGCTGTGCGGCTCAGTTTGGTGCGTTTCGCTGAGTGAGGTTAGCTGCTTCAAGTGTTAAGTCTTAATCCTACACACGATGAGTAATTACTAAAAAGAACAAGATGAATTGGCGAAACTATGGGAGTGAGGATGACTGTTCCCCTAACGTCAGTGAATATGAGCCTTCGGATTCAGAGTTGTCATGCTCTGAAGAGGATCCAGAAACACCTAGAAAGAAAATTAGGATCTCTCAGACCCCAGAGAAGAAATCTCAGTATTTTTCCGAAGACAATATGCCGAGCACTTCTGCAAAATGGGTTATGTTTCCTGAAGATTTAAACGCACGTAACAAATTGCCTGAAGTTACAACCTCAGCAAACAATATTGATGCAATCATTGAACATGGTATTGAGCAGAATATGAATTATAATGATGAGACGCTGATAGATGAATCTGCAACTGAACACGAGAATGAATCGATTTCTTGGTTTGACGTAACCGGTACGTACAAAAAGGAATTTCCAAGTGACTGATCCTGGCATTCGACCATCCTTTTACGATTTGTATGCAAAAACTCCGTACGACTTCTATAACATAATAATCACTGACGATATAATTAATTTGTTTGTACGAGAAACGAATATATATGCCAAACAACAGAAGGCGCAAGGTCAAGCACCAAAAGCACGTATTCAACGCTGGAATAATACGGATGGATTGGAAATGGAACAG
Organism: Neocrepidodera transversa; assembly: GCA_963243735.1. NCBI lineage: Eukaryota > Metazoa > Arthropoda > Insecta > Coleoptera > Chrysomelidae > Neocrepidodera > Neocrepidodera transversa. The sequence continues at coordinate 7,303,469 of OY725346.1, read as the reverse complement.
TTTATTGGCTGTATTATGTGGATGGGTCTTGTGCAGTTACCCTCAGTCTCATCCTATTGGTCAAGAAGCAAACTATACCACAATTTCATAAAAACAGTTATGCCTAGAAGTGGTTTTCAGCTATTTTGCAAATAACGACAATGTTCCAGAAGGCGACAGATTATACAAGATAGCACCCCTTATTACAAAACTATTAGAGAATTTTCAAGCTCCAATTGTACCAGGCGAGTTTATTTGTATTGATGAGACGATCGTGCCCTTCAAAGGTAGGCTTAAATTTAAGCAGTATATCAGCAACAAGCGCTACAAATTTGGAAATGGTTACGTTACCATATACTGTGGACAGAAAAGACAACCCAATCAAGGACAGTCAGTACCATCTAATATTGTTTTGAAACTAGCAGAAAATTTATTGAACCAAGGTCGCACAATCGTCGAGGATAATTACTACACATCTGTCGAACTAGCGTCTAAACTCCTGGAAAAACAAACGTACATCCTGGGTACTTTACGAAGTAATCGGAAGAACAACTCGAAAGATGTGGTCAAAAAAAAATTAAAACGAGGGGTACATATTGCTCAGGAAAACAACAAATGAATGTTTATAGAGAAATGGAAGGACAGAAGAGATGTTCTAATGTTGACAACTAAATTTGTTCCGGAAATGGTTATTCAAAAGAAAAGATCCAGTGAAAAAATCAAGCCAAGGAGTATCATTGAATATAACAAATACAAAGCTTATATTGACATATCGGACCAAATAAAAGCATACAATTCTTCTCTACGTCAGGGAGTAAAATGGTACCGGAAGTTGGCAATTGAATTAGTAGTTTGCTCGGCAATAGTAAACGCGTATATACTGCATCAACAAATAACTAATGACAAAATTTCAATTACCACGTTTCGAGCAGAAGTTTTCAAGGGCCTTCTAAAGTGTGAGGAAATCCCAGTTCTCGATAGCAACCAGGAATCAGGTCATATTCTTCAAGATAGTTAGAAAAAGAGGTGAAGATTTCGGAAGAATCAGGACGCCAAATTGCCAAGAACAGGACCCCTAAAACTAAATTTACGTGTAACTTATGACACAAACACTTTTGTTTGCAATGTTTCTTTGAATTACATGTTTCTAACTTGAAATAAATAGTACTTGTGAAAATTCGTTACTAGACTTTTTTTTATCCTATAAAAAAAGGATAATCATGTTTACACCAAAACCAACTTAGCTCCCATTCTGCTTAGTATGTCTCTAATAGACTGCCATATAGTTTGCATCGAAAGGTCGCATCAACGTAATGCGACCGGGCCATAAGTAATTTCAGATCCGTCGGACCACATAGATCCCCCGCGGCCAGAATGGAACAAAATGTCTAAGCAGAATGGGGGATTACATGGCACTTTACGTGTTAATAAATGTAAGTTGTTAACAGTTTGTGATAGAAAATGTTATTAATAAAAAAAAATGAATTGGAATCCAGATCTCATTTTCCATTTTACGAAAAATTACACTATAGAGTTTGTTTAACCATCCTCTGCCGTTACGTCATACATTGTCCAACTCGATTTCTCAATCATGAAATCGATGAGATGGAATTATGACGTCATTAACGTATTTCTTAACTAATGTCGACGTTAATGTTTTTTATTACTTTTGACAGTTCAATTAATTTTTCATTGTCAAAATGAGAAAGATCAAAATTTAATTTTGAAGTTGATTAATTACTTTTCAAGAGAAAGAGATGCTGTAATACAGCTTTTACCGTTAAATGCAGTCTACAACGTTTGGGTTCACCCCAAAAATATAATCGTATAATAATGCTATTTTAATACATTATATAATTCGCCATTTAATCATGCTCAGGGACGTTAAACATCCTCAAGCTAGAAATTTGAAACAAATCAGTTAAAAAACCGAAGGTTTCAAGTTAAGCAAAATACAATTTTTGGCATTAGCAATTTATTCATACAAACACACCTTAACATGCTTCATTAAAAACAATCGTTAACATATGTCATTAGTTATATTTTAATTTTGAGGTTAAGTGTAAAATAACATTCAAATAATACAGGGTGAGTCATGAGAAACTGTACATACTCCTACCTCGTATTGAGGTCTCTATGGAGAATATCAAATGGCCATTTAATAATGTTGTGAATTTTGACTTAAATTTCTTTTGGTCATAACTTTTGAACAGTGAGTTCGATTTATATCATATTTTGGTAAAACGTTAGACCACTATATCCTACTTAACTGATTCATTCATTCTAGAAAAAAATCTTAAAAAATTAATTCGTTTTTTTCATATAAAAAATTTCACCCTGTATATGGCTTGAAAAATGTAATAAGTATTTTACAAAGTACACAGACATCAAATATGGTATATTTATTTTTTTCTCACACGATTACTCAATTTTTATTATGAAAATTCCTTCTTAGTTTTCGCCTCACTTAGTGAGAAAAAAGTTGAGTTTTGAGAAGCGCTTTTCTTGATTTTTTTATTTTTTTTCAAAGTTTTTGGCCTTTTTTGGACTTTTTTTTGAGCTTTTTGCCTTTTTTGCCTCTATTCGACTCTATTTTGCTTTTTTGCTTTTATTTCCGTTTTTTTGGTATTTTTACTACTTTTTTTGCCTTTTTATTTGGTTTTTTTTTAAACTTCTTTTAATAGTATTTATTTAATAGAAAAAAAACAGGATAAAATATGGAAAAGCATGCAAAAATTGGGAAAAATAAAAAACAAGAAGAAATTGTGAAAAATTGGAAAAAATAGGGAATAATAGGAATAAATGGGGAAAAAATGAAAAACAGGAAAATATGAATGAATAGCAAAAATAGGGAAAATTTTCGGAAAATAGGAAAATTTGTGAAAAATACGAAAAAAACAGAGTAAATAGGAAAAAAATTGGGAAAAATAATAATAAATATGAAAAAAAATGGAATAATAGGGAAATTAGAGAATAAACATGGAAACAAAGATCGGGAAAAATGGCGAAAACTAGAAAAAATAGTGAAAAAGTAGTAAAATTTGCGAAAAATAATGAAAAACCGAAAAAACCTGGAAAAACTGGGAAATATTGGAAAAAAATAGAAAAAGATGGACAAAATATGGAAATTATAAATAAATACAGAAAATCGATAAAAATATGCAAATTTATGGAAAAATAGTGAAAAATAATGGAAAATAAGAAAAAATATTAAAAACAGGAAAGAATAGATGATAATAGGGACAAATACGAAAAAGTAGGGAAAACAGGAAAGAATAATGAAAAAGAGGAAAAATTAGGGGACCTGGGATAAATAGGAAAATTAGAGAAAAATGGGGAAAAATATAAAAAGGGAAAAACAGTATAAAATATGGAAAAGCAGGGAAGAATAGGGAGAATAAGGTATAAAAGCGGTAAATAGCGACAAATTTCGAAAATAGGAAAAAATAAGAAGAAATTGTGAAAAATAGGAAATAATAGAAAATAATAAGAATAAATGAGGAAAACATAATGAAAACCAGGAAAAATATGAATGAATAGGAAAAATAATGAAAAATTGGGGAAAATAGGAAAAAAGAAGATATTTAGACAAAAATAAAGAAAAAGGGATACAATAAAAGAAAACAGGAACAAATAGAAAGAAATAGGACAATTGAAAAAAAGGGGGGAAATAGCTAAAATAGTGGAAAAATAGTAAAAAATATGAGAAAAATAGTATGAGAAAATTTGGGGAAATCAGTGAACAATAAGGATAAATAGGAAAAAAGTAAGGAAAAATTTGAATAATTGAACAAAATGGATAAAAATATAAATAAATAGGGAAAAGCAGAAAAAAATAATGAAAAACAGGAAAAATAGAAAGAATAGGAAAAAACAAGTACAGTTCGATCGTCCAGGTACTAAAGAAAGTTATGTATATGTAGCTAGTTGTAATATAAACCTGAAGATAATAACACCGAGTCGAGAATCGACGCTTGACCTGAAAACAGACAAGAAAAGACCTTTGAATTTTTTTTTTGGTGGAGATTTACATATAAAATGAGGATTAGGGATTTCGTATCAGTGCTGTCCAATTACTGTAATGACCTTTACTATTAGAAACCTTATATAAATGTTAACCTTTAAGAAATCCTCAAGAAATTGAATTTATATTGTAAAAAAAACGAATACAATGTAGAAATACAATTATGCAAAAATTGTTGATTTAAGAAGATTATTGTATAGATAAATAAAATATAAGAATAATATATAATCAACATATTCATATAAGTGAAAGCAAACAATTTATTAAAAATATGTACAGGGTTATTGATTATAATTTGACCACTCTATTATTTATGTTATGCTTACAGATACAAAAAAGTTGTATACAAAAGATGTAGGAATATAAATTAATTTTTAGAAAATATACTTTGCACATCAGTAGCGTCCATACCTTACGGAGTATCAAATTATTTTTTTAATTTTTAATGGAACGTCCTGTATATTATGAAAAATTCGGATAGTGCTTTTATTTCAGCTTTAATTTTCTCCCTAATTATTGCAATATTGGTATTGGAATCTTTTAAATTGCACCATAAAAATCCATCTAAAGGCGTTAGATCAGGACTATTTGCCGTTAAAAAGCAAAAACTTTTAGAAAATATTGTTTATTACTTAAATAAATTTGTGGTATTTGCCTAATAAGTAATTTATTGGTGGGGATCCTTTTAAACACATTTTTTGCAATTAGTAGCGAAAATGATTCAATTCAAAGCGACTCCTAGACTAATAATAATATTACATAATAATATTGCGAGTTGCCGCTATACTATTAATATTTCAATATAGTCTAGTCGAGAAGTGAGTTTTCTGCGAAAAATAGTTAGAAGGGTACGAAAAATATGAGTGATGGTTCATTAGACGCGGATTGTAATTCTGAGGAATGCATCATGTCGATTTTTTTCTGTAAATAAAAATTGTAATTGTTTTTAGCAAAAAGCGAAAAAAAAGCCATTTTATTTTTTGATGATAACTCAAAAACTAAAGAATATAGCGGGAATTGCAAAAAAGATCCTTAAAGAGGAGGAAATTTTCAAAAAAAAATTTCTAACTCTATTTATAATGGAATTTATGTTGCAGGTCATCACTTCACGAAAGTAGACGTTGCCAGTGCTTCAAAATTCCAACATTAAAAAAAATATTGAAAATTTAAGATATTTAAAGAACTTGGCAATTGCTACTCGAATACAACAATTGCGCATTTATTCTTATAAGTGCAACAAAAATTTTTTGTAACGACTTTTTGTCATACTTACAGTTTTTTTAAATAAGATTGCTCGACATAGAGGCACACAGGTATTTGTATCTTCGTTCAAAACGATACTAAGAAAAAAAGGTGATTTGTCGTTATCCAGTCCAACATAGTTTTGATGTACTGAAACAAATAAATATATTATTATAACCAATAAGTAATATTTATAACTGAAAGCGTTATCATGAAAAATATCCTATTTTTTAAGTAAGCTTGGGTTCTTAAAAAAATAATTATTCAACTAATATAATAATGTCATTTGTATCGAAATTTTTACCAAATAAATGCAGAAAACATATTTTGCAATAAATAATATTTCTTGTTTATTCTAATACCACAGTAAAAATATTTTGCTCGCAAGAACGCAAAAAATAAGAGTTTTTTCTTAAATTCAAATCAAATTGGTCTATATTGTGTTGTGCAGTCTCGACTCTTTTTTTAGACTTTTATCGATAACCGTTCAGTATTCTTTGGTAAATCTGCTGATAACGCACAGCTCAGGGAAGTATTAGTGACATTTTGGGTTTGGATTATACTAAATTGCATGTTTGCTTATTTCGTTTATTTTTTTAATGAACATATTCTAATGACTTTTTCTATTTTTGTCTATGTTTCCTTTTTTTCCTGTTTTTTTTTAAATTCTTTAATATTTTTTTCCTATTTTTCCATATTTAGCCTGTTTCTTAATATTTCTACTATTTTTTTCATGTTTTTTTTTTTTAATTTTTTTCAATTTTTTCTTTCTTTGTCTATATTTCTTTCCATATTTTTTCCTACTTTTCTCTGTTTCACTATTTTTCCTATTATTTACTACTTTTTACTATTTTTTCTGTTAACCCCTACCTTACCTATTTTTTCCTATATTTCTATATTTTCCCTATATTTCCGTGTTTTTAACTGTTTTTTTCTATTTTTGTTATTTTATCTTATTTTCTCTATTTTTCCCTATTTTTTTTTCTACTTTTGTCCATTTTTTCTAATATTATTTCCTATTTATTTCCTCATTTTTTCCTGCTTTTTCATATTTTTCTTACTTTTTTGGTTTTACTATTTTTTCTGTTAATCTGATTTTTTCCATTTTTGCCTTTTTTCTCCGTTTTCTCTATTTTTTCATATTTTATCCTGTTTTTTCTATTTCTACTTTTTTTTTTCTATTTTTTACTAATTTTTCATGTATTTTCTATTTTTTTTACAATTTTTTCATGTTTTTTTAATTTCGTTATATTTTGTTTTTTTTCTGTTTTTTCTATTTTTTCCTCTTTTACTGCTTATTACTAATTTTTTTTATTTACCCCTATTCTGCCTATTTTTTCCTATTTTTTCATGTTTTTGCTATTTTTTCTCGTTTTTCTTATTTTTTCTATTTTTCCCCATTATGTTTTCTATTTTTTTTTAATAATATTTCCTATTTTTTCCTCAATTTCCCTGGTCTTTTTCCATTTTTCTATTTTTTCCCGTTTTTTCATATTTTTCTTACTTTTTGGTTTTATTATTTTATCCTGTAAATCCGATTTTTTTTCAATTTTTTCGTGTTTTTTCCATTTTTTTCTATTTTTTCCATATTTTATCCTGTTTTTTTAATTCCCACTATTTTGTCATGTTTTTTCTATTTTTTACAATTTCTTCATGTTTTTTTTTTAATTTGTTTCCCATTTTTTCTTTTTTAGCCTATGTTTCCCCATTTGCCCTATATTTTAGTATTTTTTCTGTTTTTTCTATTTTTCCTCTTATTTATTACTTTTTCTATTTTTTTTCTATTTACCCCTTTTTTGCATATATTTCCCTATTTTTTTATGCTTTTTTCTATTTTTGCTATTTTTTCTCATTTTTCATATTTTATCTATTTTTCCCTATTATTTTTTCTACTTCTGTCCATTTTTTCCATTTTGTTTTATATTTTTAATATTATTTCCTATTTTTTCCTCAATTTCCCTATTTTTTTTCCATTTTTCTATTTTTCCTGTTTTTTCATATTTTTCCTAATTTTTTGGATTTACTATTTTTTCCTGTAAATTCGATTTTTTCTATTTTTTCCCATTTTAGCAATTTTTCTCTATTTTTTCATATTGTAACCTGTTTTTTTCTATTTCTACTATTTTTTCTATTTTTTATTTTTTTTCATGTTTTTTCTATTTTTTACAATTTTATCACGTTTTTTTAATTAATTTCCCACTTTTTCGTTTTTTGCCTATATTTCCCCATTTTCCTATATTTTTCTGTTTTTTCTGTTTCTTCCTCCTTTACTGCTTTTTATTATTTTTATCTGTTTACCCCTATTTTGTTTATTTTTCCCTATATTTTTCTATTTCTAATATTTTTTCATGTTTTTTTCTATTTTTACTATTTTTTCAAGTTTATTCTTGTTTTTTAATATTTTTTCATGTTTTTCCTGTTTTTTATAGTTTTTTCATGTTTTTTTAAATTTTTTTCCCATTTTTTCTTTTTTTGCGTATATTTCAATATTTTCCTATTTTTTTCTGTTTTTTCTATTTCTTCCTCTTTTACTGCTTTTTAACTATTATTTTTGTTTACCCCTATTTTGCTTATTTTTCTCTATATTTCCCAATTTTTTCATGTTTTTTTCTATTTTTTACTATTTTTTTTATGTTTTTTCTTTTTTTTAGAATTAATTCATGTTGTTTTAAATTTTTTTCCCATTTTTTCGTTTTTTGCCTATATTTTCCTATTTTCCCTATATTTTCTTATATTTTTCTGTTTTTTCTATTTCTTCCTCCTTTACTGCTTTTTACTATTTTTTTCTATTTACCCCTATTTTGCTTATTTTTCCCTGTATTTCAATATTTTTTCTTGTTTTTCTCATTTGTCATATTTTTTCTACTTTTGTCCATTTTTCCTTTTTTTATATATTATTAATTTTATTTCCTATTTTTTCCTCAATTTCCCTATTTTTTTATTTATCTATTTTCTAATATTTTCCTGTTTTTTTCTATTTCTACTATTTTTTCATGTTTCTATCTTTTACTATTCTTTCATGTTTTTTCCTATTTTTTCTTATTTTTTCTATTTTCCCTGTTATTTTTTTACTTTTGTTCTTTTTTCCCTTTTTTTACATTTTTAATATCATTTCCTATTTTTCCTCATTTTCCCTATTTATTTTCCTTGTTCCTATTTTTTCCAGTTTTTTCATATTTTTCATACTTGTTTGGTTTTACTATTTTTCCCTGGTATTCCTGTTATTCCGATTTTTTTTAATTTTTTTATATTTTCCCCATTTTTCACTATTTTTTCTTGTTTTTCCCTATTTTTCCATGTTTTCCCTATTTTTGACCATTTTTTTTATTTTTTTACAAATCCAAAAATCATACATCACGCCTAGAGGAGTTTTCAAAAATTAAATTACAATAAGGACAAGTAAAAACTTGCTTTACTATTTTTTCCTGGGTTTTCCTGTTATTCCGATTTTTTTTATTTTTCCTACTTTCCCCATTTTACTATTTTTTCCTGTTTTTTCCCATTTTTCCATAGTTTCCCTATTTTTAACCATTTTTCGATTTTTTTACATATCCAAAAATATAAACTTTAACTATGCAAAATGTAACACTCCTACGGTTAAAAAGTGGTGCAAAGTTTTTTCTTTCCCATTTAATATATAGATGCTTAAGTTAATATTATTAATAAAAAATCAATTTTTTTATTTATTTCAGAAAAAAATCAAGCACATAGTTGCTTTGCAAATTTTTTTCAATAAAAATATCCTTTTTCGTATAGATCGTAACAAGATGCAGAATTGGACTAAGGTGAATTTTGTAATTTTTTTAAAGACTATTAATATTTAGGTCACAGATTTCAATTGAAAAATACGCAAATGAAATGTCTTTCTTATTCTTTGGTATTAGAATCATAATATAAGGTAAAATAAATAAATTTTTTTTCGCCCTATTATTACGCTTTGTTTGTAAACAACCTAACAAAAACAAGATTATAGAGTTACTTACATTTTCCAAGGAAATATTTGAAGTACCATCGGGTTTGGTATTCGGGATTCTCAAGAACAGGCGTGCTCGGCGACCCAAACATCTGAAACAACTCATTTTTTTTATATCTATATATACATTTTCAAGCAAATATTCATGGAATATATAGAAATGCTTGTTAGGAAGTCGCTTAGCTCAGATTGGAAATTTCCCCTGAGACTATATATATAGCGAGCCATCTATTAATTCAAATACATAAAATCAATATAATTTAGTTATTACAATTTATATAAATTAGTAAAATATATTTAAAAGTTATGAAATAATCTTGAAGTTTTTTATATTATATCACGGTTATTATATTTTATTTATTTATTTTATTTTATATACCAAACGTGTGAAAAATATATAATTCAAGATAAAATGGTAAAATTTTAATTACAAATTACAAAAACCTGGAAACTGAAAAATATTCTAACAAAAACTGAATGGGTTTTAGGGCGAAAAGGGCATCTGAATAACAATATTCAGATCCACATTAATATTTAAAAACTCATACCAATTTTCAGCTTGATTGGTCAAACAGACACACAGATACACAAACAGACCTGACTCTTGAAACAATCTCAATCTTCTCGGGGGACCTCAAAATGGGTATTTCTATTGATAATTTTTTTTGCTCGTTCACTATACTTTCCCTTCGATGGGACGGGGAAAAATAAATTCAAGTACAAAGTAATACATTCAGAACAATTAATTTAACATAACAAAGTGGTTTTTAAATTCTCAGTTTTAGTCCTTTTTACATGATTAGATGAATCAAGCTTAATTTTTACGAGTTTTGCTATTTTATTAAAAAATGAACAAGTTTCGATTAAAATTTCAAAAGCGTTCAATTGAACTTATTAAAAAAATTACAACCAAATGACCAAATTTTCTTATTCCCTCCTTTTTGATGCAAGACTATAGGCAGGAATCTATTTAACTGATAATGCATCATTAAACGAAGAAGAAATGGACCAGAAAATTGTATGAGCTACAGATAATATGAGCCGTACTAAAAAAATAAAGGGACGAAAGCCATGAAAACAGTCAATGAGAAGAAAAATATAATACGGCTCCAGATTGTTCTATAATCTCCAGAAAACTAAAATATGATTACCAAAAAAAAATTCTTAAAAAATCCTTAAAAAATCCTTAAAAAATCCTTAAAAAATCCTTAAAAAATCCTTAAAAAATCCTTAAAAATCCATAAAAAATCCTTGAAAAAGCCAAGCCCTTAAAAATACTTATAACTACTTGAAAATCCTAAGCAATTCTTAAAATCTTAAAAATCACTAAAAATCCTTGAAAATTCTTAAAAATCCTTAAAATCCTTAAAAAACCTTAAAATCCTTAAAGTCTTTAAAAACCCCTTAAAGTTCTGAAAAAAATTTAAAAATACTTAAAAATCTAAAGAAAATCTGAATTCTTAAAAATACTTTAAAATTCTTAGAAAATCATTAAAAGATCATGAAAAAATCCTTAAAAAATCCTTAAAAATCCCTAAAAACCCTTAAAAATACTTAAAAAGACTTAAAACTACTTAAAAATTTTAGGCAATTCTTAAAAATGCCTAAATATCCTTAACAAATTCTTAAAAATCCATAAAAATTCCTTAAAAAATCCAAAAAACCCTTAAAAATACTTAAAAAGACTTAAAATAACTTGAAAATCCTAAGCAATTCTTAAAAATCACTAAAAATCCTTGAAAATCCTTAAAAATCCTTGAAAATCCTTAAAATAACTCAAAACTACTTAAAAATCTTAAGCAATTCAATGCCTAAAAATCCTTAAAAAATCCTTAAAAATCCATAAAAAATCCTTAAAAAATCCCTAAAAACCCTTAAAAATTCTTAAAAAGACTTAAAACTACTTGAAAATCGTAAGCAATTCTTAAAAATCACTAAAAACCCTTAAAAATCCTTGAAAATACATAAAAATCCTTAAAATCTTTAAAAATCCCTTAAAGTTCTGAAAAAATTTTAAAAATACTTAAAAATCTAAAGAAAATCTGAGTTCTTAAAAATACTTTAAAATTCTTAGAAAATCATTAAAAGATCATGAAAAAATTTTTAAAAAATCCTTAAGAAATTCTTAAAAATCCCTAAAAATCCTTAAAAATTCCTACAAATCCTTAAAAATCCCAAAATATTTAAAAATCCTTTCAAATCCTTTAAAAATCTTTAAAAATCCCTAAAAATTCTGAAAATTTTTTAAAAATCCTTAAATATCTTAAGGAAATATTAGAACTTTCTAATAATACTTTAAAATCCTTAAAACGTGCTTAAAAAATCCCTAAAAACCCTTAAAAATACTTAAAAAAAAACCTAAAACTACTTAAAAATCTTATAAATCCTATAAATCCTTAAAAATCCTTAAAAATCCATAAAATCCATAAAAATGCTTAAAAATCCTTGAAAATTCTTAAAAATTCTTAAAATTGTTAAAATCCTAAAAATCTTTAAAAACCCCTTAAAGTTCTGAAAAAAATTTAAAAATGCTTAAATATCTAAAGAAAATCTGAATTCTTAAAAATACTTTAATATTCCTAAAAAATCATTAATAGATCATGAAAAAATCCTTAATAAATCCTCAAAAAATTCTTAAAAAATCCCTAAAAACCCTTAAAAACCCTTAAAAATACTTAAAAATCTTAAGTAATTCTTAAAAATCCATAAAAATCCTTAAAAATCCTTGAAAATCGTTGAAAATCCTTGAAAATCCTTGAAAATCCTTGAAAATCCTTGAAAATCCTTGAAAATCCTTAAAATTCTTGAAATCCTAAAAATCTTTAAAAACCCCATAAAATTCTGAAAAACTTTAAAAAGGTTTAAAAATCTAATAAAAATCTGAATTCTTAAAAATACTTTAAAATTCCTAACAAATCATTCATAGACCATAAAAAAATCCTTAAAAAATCCTTAAAAAATCCTTAAAAAATCCTTAAAAAATCCTTAAAAAATCCTTAAAAAATCCTTAAAAAATCCTTAAAAAATCCTTAAAAAATCCTTAAAAAATCCTTAAAAAATCCTTAAAAAATCCTTAAAAAATCCTTAATAAATCCTTAAGACATTCTTAAAAAACCCATAAAAACCCTTAAAAATACCTAAAAAGGCTTAAAACTACTTAAAAATCTTAAGTGATTCTTAAAAATCTTTAAAAATCCTTAAAAATTCCTATAAATCCTTAAAAATCCTAACAAATCCTAAAAAATCCCTAAAAATCCTTAAAAATCCTTTAAAATCTTTAAAAATCCTTAAATTCCTTAAAATCCTTAAAATCTTTAAAAATCCCTTAAAGTTCTGAAAAAATTTTAAAAATGCTTAAAAATCTAAAGAAAATCTGCTAAAAATCCTTAACAATCCTTAAAAATCCTTAAAAATCCTTGAAAATCCTTAAAAATCCTTAAAAATTCTTAAAATCTTAAAAATCTTTAAAAATCCCTAAAAGTTCTGAAAACATTTTAAAAATGCTTAAAAATCTGAAGAAAATCTGAATTCTTAAAAATACTTTAAAATGCCTAAATAGTCGTTAATAGATCATGAAAAAATCCTTAAAAAATCCTTAAAAAATCCTTAAAAAATCCTTAAAAAATCCTTAAAAAATCCTTAAAAAATCCTTAAAAAATCCTTAAAAAATCCTTAAATAATCCTTAAAAAATTCTTAAAAATCCCTAAAATCCTTAAAAATACTTAAAAAGGCTTAAAACTACTTGAAAATCTTAAGTATGTCTTAAAAATCCCCAAAAATCCTTAAAAATCCTTGAAAATCTTTAAAAATCCTTAAAAACCCTTAAAAACATAAAAATCCCTCAAAGTTCAGAAAAAAATTTAAAAATTCTTAAAAATCTAAAGAAAATCTGCTAACAATCCTTAACAATCCTTAAAAATCCTTAAAAATCCTTAAAAATCCTTGAAAATCCTTAAAAATCCTTAAAAATTCTTACAATCTTAAAAATCTTTAAAAATCCCTAAAAGTTCTGAAAACATTTTAAAAATGCTTAAAAATCTGAAGAAAATCTGAATTCTTAAAAATACTTTAAAATGCCTAAAAATCGTTAAAAAATTCTTAAAAATCCATAAAAACCCTTAAAAATACTTAAAATGGCTTAAAACTACTTGAAAATCTTAAGTATGTCTTAAAAATCCCCAAAAATCACTAAAAATCCTTGAAAATCTTTAAAAATCCTTAAAATTCTTAAAATCCTAAAAATCTTTAAAAATCCCTTAAAGTTCAGAAAAAAATTTAAAAATGCTTAAAAATCTAAAGAAAATCTGAATTCTTAAAAATACTTTAAAATTCCTAAAAAAATCATTAATTGATCATGAAAAAATCCTTAAAAAATCCTTAAAAAATCCTTAAAAAATTCTTAAAAAATCCTTAAAAAATCCTTAAAAACCCCAAAAAACCCTTAAAAATACTTAAAATTACTTAAAAATCTTAAGCCATTCTTAACAATCCTAAAATAATCCTTATAAACATTAAAATCCATAAAAATCCTTTAAAATCATTAAAAATCGTAGATCCTTCGCCTGCGACGGAATTACTGACTGTAGAAAATTACATTTGGGTGGATGATTGAAGATTGTCCTAACATAATTGTTTTTGCATTTTCCTGCTATCAATAATTACAATTTCAGCTAGTCCTAGTGAAATTTAGTTTGCAAAACTTTTTAATTCAACGTTTCATATTCGAAGAATCACATTTAATTTACTAAACTAAATTTTATAAATTATGCAGTATTTTATTATTAACTATTAGAGGGCGCTGCAAGTGCTATTTCAGATTATTCAAATCTGTTTTTAAAATTTGTCAGTGATTAATCATGGTATATTGTTACGATTTGTGAAAATACTATAATTATAGTACGGTTGGCATTCAATATAGCTTCATCAGTCTATAGTTAGTGATATCTATAATTATAAATTATATATCATATTTATTTATTTCAAGCTGAACCGCTAACTCGACTTGGCGTTGTCACAACAAATCAGCTCCTGTTTTCGCTGACGTAGTATTTTTATTATTCTGGGAATAAATTTAAAATTTAATAGCGTTTCTCCCGTTTAAATTGGTTTAATATTAACGAAGTTAAAAGCAATTTCCATTTTAACATAGCTGCTGCGCATGCTTTTTTTTAGGTATTATATCCAGATTTAATTCGAAATCGAATAATCTTTTAGCACGTTCAGATTGGTCTAATATAAATAAACTTAGAATTTAATTCAGAATATATATAAATCTCTTTAATATTATTAATATGATCATAAAGATGAAACTTTAATAACGAATATTTAATTATATTATATTAAATTTGAATTACCTTGAAGAATAAATAAAAATTCTTAATTAAGTACCAAACCGTTAGCGAATTTCTGATTTTCTCTAAACCCTCTATTCTTAACATAAAATTAAACTGTACCTCATCTTTTTCGCCGGGAGAATCTCCATTTTCTATCCTAAATCTTCTACAGTGTTCCTGCCCGTCGACTTCAGGTTGCTGTAACTAAAACAAAGAAAAAACTTCTTAACAAACTCTTGCTCCTAACTAAATATATTTCTTTGAGAACTGAGCTTTTTATATTAAGTTCTTTATTCGGATAAAATTTTCTCTTTACCAGAGCCGGGATTTTTAATTTTACTAGTCTATTAAAATCCTTTGAGAAATAAATTGCAAGATAATAAAATAATATAATAAAAATTCCGACATTGGCTAACTACACTGTTTTAATCCCTTATAAATTTATTAAATTATTAAAAATCAATTACCTGTTCCACAGATCCGTAATATCTTCTTGAAAATACGCCTCTTCTAGATATCAGGTCGCTAGCGGTAGAACTGAAACAAAGAGAAACTTTTAAATTATAATGTTCAATTTCAAACAAAGAAACTTTGAAAATGACAAAGAAAATGCTAATTTTTTTGCTTGTTAATTTATTCGCCTTATATATAAATATTACCCATCATATACGCGTCGAGCTTTATATAGAAAAAGATTTATTTAAAATTATTTTAATTTATACAGAGCGTCTCAATAAAAGATCTTCACCATAGTTACATCTGCCAGATTTAAGTAAAACTAAAGAAAATCAAACAATCCCTAACCCAGAAAGTCAAAGACGCAGGGCCTCAAAAAGGGATAGCAAACAAAGTCGTATACTCCATGCAATATTTCTTTTAACTTTTTGACATCCCCAGCTGAGTTGGCTAATAAAGAAATCCCTAAATATGCACACATTCTGTCAATAATCGGTCAAAACTGGTAGTGACCATTGATACTATTTTAAGCTTGGTCAAGTACTACTCTGAAAAAGGAAATAATAAATAAATAATGATTAACGGAAATTTTTTATACATTACATTTTTAGGAAAATTGAAAAATATTGCATGGCAATGAAATTGCTTCATTATTTATTAAAAATGATTAAAAAAAATTTAATTCGCGTTTTCCAAAGAGAATTAATGGATGTAAGAGAGAAATACTTACAGTTTTATTAATTTAATATCTACATATTTATAAAAAAATTTAGATGAACCAACTGCAGATTCTATCAAAAACAAAAGGCCATAGTATTATGTTTAAATGATTCACTACTTTTTAAACTTGGTACTGGCCCAGTAGACACATCCAAGCAGCTTAGCCACATTATATATTTTAACATAAAATTACCAGTCACCCTGAATTCTGTCAATTTAAGAAAAAAGAAATATAGGACATAGCAAAGTTAGGTGAGGGATAGACTCATTTGAACCGTACAAATCACCTGGACCAAAGGTTTCCCATAGCACTATAAGACACAGCTGGTACCGGTGATTTGCAAATTACTTAGGGCAAGTTTGGTTACAGGCTACATTTCAGTTAGCTTGTCTTCATTCCAAAACCTGGAAACGATTACTTCCAGGCAACAGCATTCAGACTGATAACTGTATCGTGCTTTATGATAAAGCTATTGGAAAAACTGGTCAGTTCAAACTTTCTAACAGAAAGACCACTACACACGATTATTATAGGTCGTCTAACAGATTTATGGCAGTTTTTCTTGTCTAACTGTTAAATTTGATCCTTGAAATAGATTAAAAAAACTTTTATTTTCAATAATTGAAATAGGACTAATAGTATTTATTATGAAGTTTACTATTCTGCTATCAAACTCTTTTTGATAATTTTTGAACCTTCGCCAAATTTTGTGGATTTGGTTTGTTTAGCACTGATAGAAATTTTTCCTTTTTTTTTGATGTTTTCATTTTTACTTTCCGAACAACAGAGTTGTATAGAAGGAAAGTATTGCGATCATGATATTTTGACCATACCCAGATTTTAACGAATCTTTACGTTTTGAGGTCACCTGAATCCATTTATACCATTTTTAGCATGATGTCTATCTGTGTGTGTGTGTGTGTGTCTGTGTGTCTGTGTGTCTGTGTGTCTGTGTGTGTGTGTGAACACGATAGCGTCTAAACGGATGAACCGATTTAAATGAAATTTTATATACATATTTAGGGTAGCAAGGAGACGACCTGTATAGATTTTGGTGTTAATCGGACAACCGGAAGTGACAGTTGCTATAAGTGATGACGTCATTACTAAACAAGATGGCAATAAAGCTTTACACATATATTTTTTATACGTTATAGTTTAATTTCGAATGATAAAATTTTTTAAAAACTTTTGCCATTGTTGCCAGATTTATCAAAAAGTATTTTTTTTCATATTTTTCTTTAATAACCAAAATAATGCATTTTTATGAAAAATTACAGGATATGAAAGTTGTAGAACATAAAATTTTCTACACATTTTGTCATTACCGGTTTTTTGAATTCCTCATAGTTTTGCCGTTAGAGGGCGTGAAAAAAAATTATATAGACATTTTTGTGACTTTTTTAGATTTTGAGACAAAATTATGGAATTTTATGAAAAATTACATGGTATCAACATTGTAGAACATAAAATTTTCTATAAATTTTGTCTTGACTATTTTTACATGTTGCGCATAGTTTCGCCGCTAGTTTTTATTTTAATTTTTATCTTTATTAAATTATTATTTTTTAGTTAAATTTTTATATTAAAAATTTAAAAAAAATATCTTTAAATTTGTAATAATTAATTTTATAATTATAATTTTTTTCAAAATTTTATTACAAAAATTTTGGAATTTTTAAAAAATTGGCCAAGAAATTTAAGATTATATTACGATTTTAAACTAAATTGAATAACTTCTAAAATATTAAAGTTATTGAAATGTGATTTTCACCATTCGAAAGATAATATAAAACTCTAAATTATAATTGTATTTTAGTTTCTTAAAATTTAGAATTGTAATTATTATAGCCAAAAATTAAGAATTTTTCTAAAATTTTTTGTAATTTCGTTTTATCAATAAGTATAAAATAAATGAAAAAATTAAATAGCATATCCGAAAAGTATCCAAAAGTACTATGTGTGTAAATTATTTCATAATTTTAACATAGTATTTGTAAAAGTTATAGCAAAAAATTAAAAAAACTAAAACAATTCAATAAATTTACCCATGAATTTTTTTTTTGTTTTTTAAACTAACTTTATTAATGCATTTTGATTCAAAAACTTAAAAAAACGGTCTGTTTCCCATTTTGAATAAAATTGAATGAGATATTAATTATTTACTGATTTTAAAATTATTCAAAAATAGGATTTATTTGTTTTAGGGTTAAAATTAATATTAAGAATTTTAAAAAAATTACCCTTAAATTTGTAGTAAAAAACTCCATAATTGTGATTTTTTTCAAAATTTTATTCAAAAAATTGTAGAATTCCTCATTTTTTTTTTGGAAATTTAATATAAGTTTAAAAAAAAATTGAATAACTTTAAAAATATTAAAGATACTAAAATGGGATTTATACCATTCGATATGTAATATAATTAATGTATTTTAATGCAGAAAAACTAAGATAATCGATTAAACAATTACTTTACTAGGAGTGTTCGGAAAGTTGGGTGGGATTACCCCCTCATTTTTTTCTCTTAAGTAGGTTTCATATTCAGACTTATGTTTTCGTTTTAAATGTTTTAAAAAATATGTCGTTGCACCTTTTGAGCCTCTGCTCTTTTTACCTGCTGGCAAACAAATTTGACACTGAGCTTCAATAATATGTTGGTCGTTATTGGTAATTTTGAAATATTTTCCATTTAGTATAGCATAGTTAAAGTAAATTTCAACTTCAACACTTTGTTCACTTGATTGTAAATGCTGCATCGATATTTTTATTTTTAGCAACACTACTTTGGTTTGAGGAAGCTTGTGTAAAAAAGTTCAGTATGCTTTTTTTGATTTTTATTTCTTCCCTCGTCAGTATTCGGATCGTAATCGGGATCTTCATCGTACGAATTATGAAATGGATCATCTATGTCGTCGTGTGACATTTTTTTCTAAAAATTGTAAACAATGATATTATTCTTCAAAATTTCGAAAAATGCCCACGGAAAAAGTTGCTTATTTTCTATATTGTAGCAATTGTATTTAAAAAAATACTTGTAATTAGAAAAAGTAACTGTACTTATAAATGTAATTGTAATTGTAAAAGTAACTGTACTTATAAGAAGTAATTGTAATTACAGAATTTGAAAAATATAATTATAAATTAGAATTCCAACACAGATTTTGCTGCAATTACAATTCCAAATTACTTTAATAAAAAAAGTACTTAAATACAATTACAAACTACACGAAAAAAAAAATAATTGTATTTATTAATTACTTTTTAACTAGGAATTACCCATCAACAATAACAAAGATTCGTAATTGACTTTCGTATCGTCTGATTAGTATCGAGTTACTCGATAGCAAAGAGAATCCGGCTGCAGGAACAACATTGCCGGTTTGTTAAAATCTGCTCAGGTAGATTCACGATAGGCAGAAATGTGTGTCCGTTGTTGTTTCGGTCGGAATCAAACTCGATTTGATTTCAATGCAGTTATTCGTGCTACATTCGAGTTGAAACTCCATTGAGAGAGCTGGGCAGGAGTAGTGCAGGGATCGAGTTACTATAGAGCTAAACGGTGTGCTAATTATTTTAAAACGTTTGTTGTGGTGATTATTGCTATTTTCATAATAAATAATCTTAAAAGACAATTTGTAATTTCGTTTAAAAATTTTCAGTTTATTTACAATTTGTATTTAAATTTTATTTTACCGTTATTTCCGATTTCGGATAATGCACTTGTTTCCAAGTAATCTTCCGCACTTGTCTCATGTAATATATCTGTGTGTGCGTACATAAACTGATCTTGAATATTTTCCAGCGGTCCATCAAGACCACAAATTCCACACTTGCTTTCTTCCATATCCGTATTATATCCACAAATAACCAAAAATATATAGCTGCTTATGACTACTCCGACCGGTAGATTTTTTTTTTTTTTGTCCGGGACCGTTCTTTGCAACCGGATTCACTGCTTATTGCGTTATCTCCCGTCTTTTGTCCACTACACCCAGTCCATCAACCTTGTTCCCTGTACTAGTTTGTACAGGTTCTTCTGGATCCATTTTTGGTTTTCCATAAATTCTTTGCCTTCTGTGATCCAGCACCTCACAGTTGCGTAGTATCTGGAGTGCATTCTCGGTCCCTTTATTGCACTGTCTGCATTTAAGGTCGCCGTTATATAGCCCCATTTTGTTTAGATGCTCTCTGGTGGGAAGGTGTCCCGTGAGGAGCCCTGTGGTAATTCGTAGTTGATTCCTACTCATTGAAAGCAGTTCCTCAGTTACGTTCTTTGTCGGTTCTTTTATACACTTTTTCCAGTGTAGAAGTCCGGGTACATTGTCCCAGTATAATATGTGTTTTCGCTTGATCCAGTCTTTTATATGGTTCCTAAACGTACGTTTTGGTACGCCCATCGCTGGTTCTGGACCAATTAATGGGATGGACGACCCGCTTCTTGCGAGCTCGTCAGCCTTTTCGTTTCCAGCGATACCCTTGTGACCTAGTATCCACGATAAAGTTACTTTATTGTGGGTCGCCAGTTCCCTAAGTTCTTCGCCACATTCCCATACCAGTCTAGATGTCACCTTTGGGCTTCTTATGGCCTTAAGGGCTGCTTGACTGTCTGAGTAGATTATGATCCTTTTACCCCCGTGGGCTCTCATAATACTATGTCTCGCACATTCGAGTATTGCATATACCTCTGCCTGGAATACAGAGGTATATTTTCCAAGAGAGAAACTCTCTTGGTACTTGTTCTGTTCGCAGTATATACCAGCTCCAGTTCCTCCTTCGGTTTTTGACCCGTCTGTGTACCAGGTAATTCCGTTAGGGTTTGTCCTGAAATCTGTGCTTGTATTCAACTCATTCCGATTCTTAATTATTATTCTCAGATCTTTATTGAAGCTGTATTTAGCAGTCATGTAGTCTGACCTCATGCCAAGCATGTTGCCTCCCACATGATCTAGCTTAGTGTGTCCCAGTCTATGATTTCCTTCATAGAATGGTAAGTCCTCTAGCCGTCGTAGAGCCATTCTAGCCTCCCCCATTATAACGTATTGTAATGGTGGGAGATCAAGAAGAGTTTCCAAAGCAGCTGTGGGTGTTGTTTACACACCACACCAAAATTAATTTATTTTAAGGTTAGGATTTTAACGATTATAGAAAGCTCCAATTTCCCTATCCGAATGTCCGGAGTAAAAGAGATTGCTCTTATTATTCACCCTTGTCCAACTCGAATGCTACAGCGGCTTACACCGATCTTCAAATCGAACACGAAACAGCAAATGGAGTTAAGTCGGAGTGAAAAGAGCGTCATCTCGAATGCACCACAAGTTGAGCTCACAGTTGACAGTGTAAAAAAGTTGTTATTTTTTTAATGGATTTTAAAATGGCAACCAGAGGAGGACGAAAAATTGATTGATCTCGTACGAGATCATCCCCTATTGTACTATTTTTCTTCTGGATTAATAGGATTTTGACGCCTGCTGTAAGGGTGTTTGGTACTATTATCTCTTATATACTGCAACACTAATTGAAATAGTTGGCTGGAGAGTCGAAAATTTTCACGAAATTTGTATTTCTTTCTAAGTCTTCTTTCTATTGTTAATTTATAAACCCCATCCAAAATTCTATTAGAAAACATTCGATCGTCACTTCACAAAAGAAGATCTTCATGTTCTTCTTTCTCAGTAAGTGTTGCCACCAAAAATGATTAGCCATTCTTATGATATAAATAAATTTTGCCAAAATAATAATAAATATTTTTTGTCTTCGCTTATCAGCATACAGTGACGCATTAAATATATATCTTTAACAAAACACTCTCTCTTCAAAACCGATAAAGATAAACGCTACAGATTCTGCTAACTACGTATATTTGCGGCGCATAATTCTAACAAACCATAGCTTAAATTCTTGTAGAATTCGGCAAAAAATTGAAACCAAGGCCGAATGTCTACGTGAAGGTCTAGAGGAATACGTTACCGTCCCGTTATATATTAATAAATGTTTATATTCAAATAAGTTGTATAATTATATTTTTAAGGTGTACAAAATTTTTGATTGCTAACAAAATCAATAAAAATAATATTCGGATGTTTTGTCTTTCTTTCTTGTTTTCATTTTTTTCTTAGTTTTCCGAGAAATCCGGAAACTTGAAACTCCGGAACGATTTCTTTCTTCTGCTAGTTCCGTGCCAGAAATTCATAAAAAAGGTTATAAAATAAAAACCGACCAACTGTCATTATACAACCTAACCTAAGGAAAATGTAGAGAAGTGAAAACGCACACTATAGTTCTCACTTAAGCTATGGTTTCCTCGGAAGCGGTGCCGTCTTCTTACGTCCGTCAAAGTACGGTGGGTGACGTCACAAGAACCGTGGGTTAAGTACGGCCGTCGGAGCGGCAGAGAATAGTGTAAAGTCTGAAAACGAAGTCTCACTATAGATGATCTAGACGCCACACTTATTATTTTAGACGCAGAGGAATTATCAGAAAAAGAGTCAAGAGAATCTGAATCTGAAATATTTATTAAACGCAGGAACACAGCTTATCAGGTTTTATTTTGTCATCATTTATTTGAAACGAGACGGCACCGCTCTAACGTAAACGGCGTGCAGTACTGCTCTCTTGGAAAACATTTCCCCTATTATACGTGAAACGGTTTTTTGTTACGTCACTCACCGTACTTTGACGCACGTAAGAAGACGGCACCGCTTCCGAGGAAACCAAAGCTTTAGTAAGGAGGATGAATAATGGGCCTAATGAAGAATTAGTGCTGTGGAACAGCCCATTTGTGGAGCTACCCAACTCCTTACCTTACAGATATAGATACAGATATTGAAAGATATACGTTAAGTTTCAGTTTTATCTAAATTTATTAATATTTAATAATTTGATCTATTAGATTTGAGAATATTAAAAGTATTAAACAATTTTATTATAAATCTGTGGAAAGTTTTCTGTATTTTGTGTTCGGGAAAGTAAAATGAATTAAATAATTAACTGAAATGTATAGCAAGTAAATATTTAGTTGATGTTCTATAGAAAGATAAAATTATAAAGGCCGAGAAAACGAAATTAATTTTCCAGTCAATCCAGCATATAAAAATATTTTTATGAAACTAAAAAGTAAGGATTAAAATAGGACAATTTTGACTAAAAATTATTATCGTGCTAATGAGTTGGAAGAGTGTGTACTTACAATAAGCGAGATAAAAATATACTTTAAAGGATGACTTGTTTGTATAAATTGACTTACGATGAATATACAGTCGACAATTTTTACTTTCCCGGAGCCATCAAAGGGAAAGTAAGGTGAACGAGCAAAAAAAATCGGGATATCGATGGAAATATCCATTTTGAGGTCCCCCAAGACGATTGAAACCATTTCGAGCGTATGGTCTGTCTGTGTGTCTGTGTGTCTGTGTGTAATCTTCCACGATAACTGTCGAACCGTTTGACCAATCAAGTTAAAATTTTGTATGCAGGTTCCGTGTGTGCCTGGAATGCGACCATTAGTTTTTGGTTTAAATCGGTACAGTAGAAGGTCCTCAAGACCGACATTCATTAAATACACATGTAACAATTTTTTACTTTTTTTAAATTTTAAGGACAAACAATAAACTTAAGTGCAAAATGTTGTAGTACATAGATTTAGAGTATAAAATTCCCTATAACTTTGGTTTCAAACTTTTTCATGAATTTGCAATAGTTGCGCCACTAGAGGGCGCGTAGAAAATATGCTTGTAGGTTTTCTCTAGTTTTTCTTGATTTTAATGACAAACAATACACTTTCGTGCAAAGTGTTATAGTACGAAGTTTTAGAGCATAAAATTCCCTACAACTATTGTCTTAAGCTTTTTCCATAATTTCCAATAGTTACGCCACTAGAGGGCGCATAAAAAATGTGCATGTATGTTTTCTCCAGTTTTTCTTGATTTTGAGGACAAACAATACACTTAAGTGCAAAATTTTGTAGTACAAAGTTTTAGAGCATAAAATTTTCTACATCTTTTGTCTTAAGCTTTTTCCAGAATTTCTAATAGTTGCGCCACAAGAGGGCGCGTAAAAAATGTGCATGTATGTTTTGTCTAGTTTTTCTTGATTTTGAGGACAAACAATACGCTTTAGTGCAAAATATTGTAATACAAATTTTTAGAGCATAAAATTCTCTATAACTTTTGTCTCAAGCTTTTTCCAGAATTTCCAATAGTTGCGCCACCAGAGGGCTTGTAAAAGATGTGCATGTAGGTTTTCTCTAGTTTTTCTTGATTTTGAGGACAAACAATGCATTTTAGTGCGAAATTTTCTGGTGCATAGTTGTAAATCATCAAATTTTCTTTAACTTTTGTCGTTAACTTTTTATCGAATTCCTCATAGTTTCGCCGCTAAATTGCGAGAAAAATACACATTTGGGATTTTCCATTTTTTTAAAATTGGAGGTAAATTATGCTCTTTAGTGCAAAATGTTTCAGTGCAAAGTTGTAAAGCATAAAATTCTCCACAAGTATTTTATGAAAATTTTTCCTGAATTCCCAATAGTTTTCACACATGATTTTAGGAGATCATAACTGTAACATGCGCATGCGCAGCTTATGTCATTATCAACATTGAAATATCAATCACCATCGGCTCGCTATTTTTAATGTGTTCCACAAATTAATGTAATGCTCAGTATTTTGTAATTAAAATAATAATAATAAATAACATATTCTCTACGGTCGAGCCGGGAAAGTTCTGGGATGACACAGCCGATTTTTTTTATTATGATTCATTAAAAAATATTTTATTTCCGTTAAAAAGTGGATTTTCTCCGCTTCTTATTCAACTTTTAGAAAATCTTATTTTGTATAATTGGGTGGAAGAGAAGTTGGTAATTTGTACAGTAGAAATTTTTCAAGAAGTTTAGATATAAGAAACAAAAAGCTAATGGATCTAAATTATAATTTCAGATGATTTAGATACACATAGACACTGAAATTAATTTTTGCGATTTTAAATTGTTAGCGACAGGATTGAACTTTTAATCAGCATTATAATAACTTTCGTAAAAGTTCTTTTAGATATTTCATCCAATTTTCTACAGAGATTAATTTTTATTGATTATATTATTATCCTGATAGGTTTCGTCTTTATTAGGGTTAAAGATATATGCAAAATTTTGCTTGTGCATAATTATTCATCATAAGAAACTGTCAAACCGGTTAAAATCATGATAAATTTTTAGATCTTGTAAAATTACAATTAATCATTTATTTTGTACTTAGATTTTATTTTATTTTGAGTAAACTATATTATAGTACTAAGCGGTGAACAAACAGTTATTTTATTGATTCGGATTTATAAAAAAAGGAATAATGACACTGTCAGTAAACAAAGCTGCATGTGGTAAATCTACACATACTTAACCGATAAGAACGGAAGGATTATACGGAAACAAAAACACACGTTTTAACGATTTTCATTTTCATTCTACTGTTCTATTTATAGAACAAGTACAAAAATAAAACGAGAAATTTGAATACAGTGGGCGTACTATTATATTATAGATAGTAGGTAATCACTTATTTGCGTTCTATTTATTTTCTACGCAAAAACGATTATTATCAGTTTATATTGTGTGTAAAAAACTTAATGAATTATTGATGTACTTATTTTCTTTTAATTGGTTCTAAGCTGTCTCGGTTATTTTTATATTGATCTGTAATTTTTATGTCATCGAAAACGTGATATTTATGAAATAGTAAACACGAGCGAACACAGGAAGTCATATAGGCAAGGAAAAAGCAGTTAATGGGCATATAATGATATATGTTTCTTATAAAAAGATTTTTTATATTCTACATATTTTTAACCCTGTTTATAACAAACCCAAATTTTTCCGTTACATATAATAATAATAACATTTATTCGAATACAATAGATATTATAAAAAGCGTTTTTTACAAAAAATTTAAATTGAATAAGTACCAATAAGTAGTACAATTGTTTTGGTTAAACAGAAAAAAAAACGATAATTTTATATTAAATAGTGATAATAATCATATAATATAGAATATGTAATAAGAAAATTCTACTTACTACCTACTTGTAAAAAGTGTAATAACTAACTGAGACTTATGTAATAGTAATAAAAATTAGAAAATAGATGATTCACGCTTAAATAACAGTAATAAAAATAAAAATAAAAACCAAAAAAATAAAAAAATAATAAAAATGGGACAAATATTAGGCTTATGTACCATATATAAAGGGAAAGTATTGTGTTAGGATAAAAATCAGATCGTAAAAGTTTGATTTTTCTTTACATTTTTATGTCCGGTGAGGCAAAAAAAAATATTTTAGGAAATGTACTTGTATAGTAAGATTGAAATTTAAATAATTTCTTATCCAATACTGGATTTAAAAAATACGATGATAGACTTATAATAGTTGTATAAATATTAGATGACACACTTTTTTATTGGATTTTGAACTAAAAACTAAAAAAAAACGTTTTTTACTTTTTTTGTAATTAAATGGTGGTTCTTATTTTCTTGTGTAAACGTATTTATTACCACACATTTTCTTATAATAAATACGTTTACATAATAAAATAAGAACCAATGATTTTTTTATATTGTACACTTTTTTAACCATGTTTATAACAAATATATCTATTTATCATTTAAATTTATAAATTTATGTAAACCCAAACTTTCCCGTTACATATACCATGAACGGAAAGTATTGTATTAGGATAAAAATCAGATTTTAATTTTTTTTAATTTCAGACCACTTTAACTTTTTTGATTAAATGGGCAAAATTCTTTTGTTATACTATTTTTTATTTACTTTTTTATACTAAATCCAAATTTGAAATTAGAATTTGAAAATACCATGAGATACAGACAAATACAAACACTTATAGAATTCAATAACCCATTAGCTCTACATACAAATTTTCCCATTAACGCAGCAAATCGTTATTTATATTCAGTATAAAATTGATTAATTAATGTTTCGCAATTATCAATATAAATATTTAATGTATGATGATACTGGGAAATAGTATCGATATATAATTTAAGGAATGTTAGTGTTTTGTTTCAATTATACCGTTATTCAAATTTAAAATAAAATCGTAAAAAAAAATTCAGTAAATCAGGTTTCATTAAAAAGTGTTTTTTTACGTTTATCTTATAGAATATTAAATATATTGTGTTATTTGTTATTAAAATCCATTAGAAATATAGTTATTTTTTATTCATTTGTGCGTATGTGTGACTGTCAAAGTATATGTGCGCATGCGCCGAGTGAATAATAATATATTATTTAACGAGCATATAATGATAGCTATTATTCACAAGGATGGCGTTTACGTCACGAACGAAAGCCAATATATACGAGTAGAATACTATACTTTATCCACGACTATTAAATGAACTCATAATTCACTAGTGAATAATGGATATTATTATTATTATTTATTAAAATCATGTATAATGAACGTGACTAAATTTTTTTTAATCATTAAATCACTAAAAACTCATTTTTTCACTAGTGATTAAAAGATGTATTTTGTTCACTCATTGCAGTTAATAACATTAGACTTTTATCAATGAAATTGGAAAAATAATTATTATTTTTATTCACAAGTTATGCTCATCTTTAATTTTTACCGTGGCACCACTTCCTTAGATCAAAATTTTCAGTTGCAAGTGTTTCGATTTACTCTTCTCTTTTATTTTTACGTATTTTTACATATTTTTACATATTTTTACATGTTTTTACATATTTTTACATATTTTTACATATTTTTACATATTTTTAGATATTTTTACATATTTTTACATATTTTTACATATTTTTACATATTTTTACATATTTTCACATATTTTTACATATTTTTACATATTTCACATATTTTTACATATTTTTACATATTTTTACATATTTTTACATATTTTTACATATTTTTACATATTTTTACATATTTTTACATATTTTTACATATTTTTACATATTTTTACATATTTTTACATATTTTTACATATTTTTACATATTTTTACATATTTTTACATATTTTTACATATTTTTACATATTTTTACATATTTTTACATATTTTTACATATTTTTACATATTTTTACATATTTTTACATATTTTTACATATTTTTACATATTTTTACATATTTTTACATATTTTTACATATTTTTACATATTTTTACATATTTTTACATATTTTTACATATTTTTACATATTTTTACATGTTTTTACATATTTTTACATATTTTTAGATATTTTTACATATTTTTACATATTTTTACATATTTTTACATATTTTCACATATTTTTACATATTTTTACATATTTCACATATTTTTACATATTTTTACATATTTTTACATATTTTTACATATTTTTACATATTTTTACATATTTTTACATATTTTTACATATTTTTACATATTTTTACATATTTTTACATATTTTTACATATTTTTACATATTTTTACATATTTTTACATATTTTTACATATTTTTACATATTTTTACATATTTTTACATATTTTTACATATTTTTACATATTTTTACATATTTTTACATATTTTTACATATTTTTACATATTTTTACATATTTTTACATATTTTTACATATTTTTACATATTTTTACATATTTTTACATATTTTTACATATTTTTACAAATTTTTACAAATTTTTACATATTTTTACATATTTTTACAAACTTAATATGTTTTACAATTCATGAAATTTTTACACATTTTTTGAAATTGTTGAAATTCTTAACATTTTTGAAATGTTTAAAATTCTGGATTTTTTTTTAAATTCTGGATTTTTTTTTAAATTTCTTTTTTTTCTACTTTATGCAATTTTGAAAATTTCCAACAATGTTTTTTTATTGTTTTTTTAAAAGTTTTGATATATTTTGGACATTTTTATATACTTCTGAAATTTTTGTATGTCCCAGTATTCAGTTTTTTTAATTTTTTGAATTTTTTTTACAATGTTTTTTAAATTCTAAAAATTTATGAAGTTTTAAAATTTTTATTATGCAATTTTCAAAACTTTTTAATATACTTATTTGCAAATTTTCGATATATTTTAGAAATTTTTACAAAATTTTGAAATTGTTAAAATTTTCCGGTTTCTTAAAATCGACAATTTTTGAATATTTCTTATTTTTTTAAGTTTTCCAAAGCATTTATTTTCGATGTTTTTGAAATTTTCGATACATTTTTGATATTTTTAATTTTTTTTGTTTTTTTAAATTTTTATATAGTTTTTTTATTTCTGAATGTCTCAAAATTCAATTTTTTTAATTGTTTTTTAATGTTTTTAAACTTTTTAAAAATCTTAATATTTTAAAATTTTTATTTTGTAATTGTCAAAACTTTCGAAATTTTTAATATATTTGGAAATTTTCGATATATTTTAGAGATTTTTCAAATTGTTGATATTCTTGACATTTTTGACATGTTTAAAATTCTTAAAATTTTTTTAAATTTCTGGTTTTTTAAAATCTGCAATTTTTGATAATTTCGAAAAATAATTTTATATTGTTGTTTGAAATTATCGATATGTTTTTGAAATTTTCGATACATTTTTTATATTTTTATTTTTTTTTGATGTTTTTTTGAAATTTTTGTTACCCTATACAGAGGACAGTCAAAAAATATAAATTTTGCTTACGAGTAAAGTACCCTTATTTTAAAAAACACAGAAAAATGTTAATTGGAAAACTTGTTTAGAAACAATATGTACCTACGTACGAATATGAAATCACAGCCTCCTTCTCAAAAAAATATTTCTTCCAATTTTTTTCTTGGAGCAAAGTTCAAAGTGAGCTTTTACGCATAAAATTAGTTTCCACACATTATTTTAAGAAAAAGTCAATAAATGGGCTTAAACAATTGTGGAAACTAATTTTTTATGTAACAGTTCACTTTGAACTTTATTTCAAGAAAAAATGAGAAAAAATATTGTTTTGAGATGTGATTTCATATTTGTTAGTACATATTGTTTCTAAATATGCACAACTTTTTATGAAGAATAACTTTTTTCCTAAAACCAATAAAAAAGTTTCCCATATGAGTCCAAATTAAGTATAAAAAAAATATATTTTTTTTATATATATTAAAAAAGTAATTATTAAAAAAAATGGAATATAAAATATAAGGAGAATAGATGGAGAGTTATATGTTTTTTATTATTTTGGGCATTATTTATTGTTTACAAAAGTGAATTACGGATCTTGATTTTTTTTTTGTCAAAATTGATTAAAACAAAATTATTATTGTTATCAAAAAAATTGAATTTGAATATAATATAAATATTGGTTATTATTTTTCTGTATTAAAGAATTAATACTGATTATAATTCTTTTTAATTGAATGATTTTAATTGAATTTACAATGAGATCGAGTTTTCTTTATAAAAATTTGAAAATTTATTTTTTTATAAATACATTGGTAATATTTTTTATTGGTGTAAAAAGAACATACCAATTTAAATGTCTTCACAACGTGGGGCTTTCTAAGTTTAAAGGCAAAACATATTAATTTAATAACTATGATTGGCCAATAATAAGTAACAGATAATATTTATAATATAAAAATTGCAAATAACTAAAGCGGACTTTAAATTTTATGAAAATATGTGAAATATGTGCCGAGCGATAATATATCACCATGTCACCATTATATAAAATTATGAGACTATATTATATTACACCACATGGGTATATGTATATAATATTTCATGCACAAAGCTTCTTTCAAATTTAATCAATTACCATGTTTATTATACTAAATATGATCACAGAGCTGTTACTAATCCGGATATTAACAAAACGGAATAATCCTTTTAAACCATGAATGTTCTCTAAAAACTGTTTAAAAACAGAATACGGTGCACAATGGAGATTTGAGATATGAAAAAGTAGAACAAATAAGCGTATTTTTAGAATGACTAAAAAATGAAGATAATCTGGAATATTAATTAAAAAATTTTATACTTCTTTATTAGAAAGAAAAAATATGTCTGTGTTAGCTAAAATAATGCTCCTCAAAATGCTTTTCTAATTTTCTTTTTCTTTTTTAACCGAAAAATATCGATTTTAATGTTTCTTATTTTTTTACAATATTCTAATTTTGAAAAAGTAACACTGCGGGCAAAAAAATATTGAAAACTATATTTAAAATATTTTGGCATTAGTGGAATTTTTCGTTAATTTAAATAAAATATGATTCTATTAATTTTCAAAAATAAAAAAAAAACTAAATTTTAAGAAATATGAAAATTCGAAAATTTAAAAAAATAAGAATGTCTAGAAATTAAAAAAAAATCGATAATTTCTAAAATATATTGAATATTTCCAAATAACCAAAGTTTTGAAAACTGTCAAATAAAAATTTTAAAACTTCATAAATTATAAGAATTTTAAAATAAATTAAAAAAAAAAACTGAATTTTGAAACATTTAAAAAGAAAAGTATAGAAATATTTCCAAAAACATCACAAAAAAAATCAAAAATGTATTGAAAATTTCAAACAACAATAAAAAATTATTGTAAATTTCAAACATTTATTCGATTAATTGTGATTATAAATTCCTAAGATTAATTCGTTGGACAATTGGCAACACGGCAGAGAGTAGATGACTACAAACATTTAATGCAAAAATACCGTAAGTGATTTCGAAAAACATGATATTGTCCAGCAGAGCTGGGGCGTTACTAAAAAAAAGTAGCGCGTTACTTTACCGTTACTTTTGCTAAAAAGTAACGATTTATTCCATCTGACCATTTATCGCCGTTATTATTGCACATATCAACAAAATTTTCAAATAAAAGTTGTATGATTAAGCTTGATTTTACTTTCCCGGACCCATCAAAGGGAAAGTAAGCTGAACGATCAAAAAAAAAATCGAGATATCGATGGAAATATCCATTTTGAGGTCCCCCAAGAAGATTGAAACCATTTCCAGTGTATGGTCTGTCTATGTGTCTGTTTGTAATCTTCCACGATAACTGCCGAACCTGTGTGTGCCTAGAATGCGACCATTAGTTTTTGGTTTAAATTGGCATGGTAGAAGGTCCTCAAGACCGACATTCATTAAATACCCATGTAACAGTTTTTTACTTTTTTTAAATTTTAATGACAAACAATACACTTTAGTGCAAAATGTTGTAATACAAAAGTTTTAGAGCATAAAATTCCCTATAACTTTTGTTTTAAACTTTTTCCAGAATTTCCAATAATTCCGCCACTAGAGGGCGCGTAAAAAAGTGCATTTATGTTTTTTCTAGTTTTTCTTGATTTTGAGGACAAACAATACATTTTAGTGCAAAATGTTGTAGTACAAAGTTTTAGAGCATAAAATTCTCTACAACTCTTGTCTTAAACTTTTTCTAAAATTTTCAATAGTTGCGCAACTAGAGGGCGCGTAAAAAATATGCATGTGTGTTTTTTCTAGTTTGTCTTGAATTTGAGGACAAATAACATACTTGAGTGTAAAATGTTGTAGTACAAAGTTTTAGAGAACACAATTCCCTACAACTATTGTCTAAAACTTTTTCCAGAATTTCCAATAGTTGCGCCACTAGAGGGCGTGTAAAAAATGTGAATGTAGGTTTTCTCTAGTTTTGCTTGATTTTGAGGACAAACAATGCATTTTAGTGCAACATTCTCTGGTGCAAAGTTGTAAAGCATCAATTTTTTTTTAACTTTAATGTTTAACTTTTTATCAAATTCCTCATTATTTCGCCGCTAGATGGCGAGAAAAATAAACATTTAGGTTTTTTTTTTTAAATTGATGCTCTTTAGTGCAAAATGTTTCAATGCAAAGTTGTAAAGTATATAATTCCCAACAACTATTGTATGAAAATTTTTCCCGAATTCCCAATAGTTTTCACACATGATTTTAGGAGATCCTAATTATAGAAGTATGATATACAACGTGCACATGCGCAGCTTATGTCATTATCAACATTTAAATATCAATTCTGTAGACGTATTCACCATAAATTAATGTAATGCTTAGTATTTTGCATTTAAAATAATAATAATAATAATAATAATATATTCTCTACGGTCGAGTCGGGAAAGTTCTGGGGTGACACAGCCGATTTTTTTAAAATGCAATTACCGTTACTTTTCGCCCACTTTAAAAAGTAACGAAATTACCAGTAACGCGTTACATTTAGTAACGCATTACTGAAAAGTAACGTTTTAGTTTTATCATGTAACGAAATCAATATACAGTGTTACTATCTTTCTAATCACTTACGGTCTTTTTCCATAGCATTTAGGTTCACTTGTAACCCAATACTTATAAAAATTTACTTTTATAAATTAATTTTATTCAAAGAAATAAAAATAAAGAAGCGCCAATCCCTCCCAACTTTCCTAACACTTCTAGAAAATAAGTTTTGATTAATTTTGTTTTTTTTTTTTATAAATATATATTTATTATTGCATTTTATTATATTAATATTTGCTTCTTAATTTTCAAGAAAAATGTATTTGGAACAGTTTAAAAAGGATACAGTTCCAATTAACAGAGAATGACCAAATTTTTAAGCCAAAAAAAAATCAGGTGATGACATTTTGAGGTGCTTTTTTTTAAATGAAATTTTAACAAAAAAAACTTTTTAGATTAATTTTCTTTCTAGTTTGTATATTTCTATGTGAATGTATTGTCCTAGATCCAAGATTTATCACTAGTAAGCTGTACAATATAGGATTTAGAGGGATTTTTTTAGATTGGATAATTAGCTATCTCAGTAATAGAAAAATGTCGGTCAAAATAATGGATTCAATATCTGAATCATTTGACATGAATATGGGAGTCGCTCAGGGGTCTGTGCTGGGACCGCTTATGTTTTTGTTATTCATAAATGATGTACCAGAATATGTAAAATCAAAAATTTTAGTACTCTATGCTGATGACACCTCATTGGCGGTGTCAGCACGTACATCCGAGAGTTTTCTGATAAGCATTCAGGATATCATCTGTAAATTCATAATGATTAATATTGGGAAAACACAACTCTTATATTTCCACTCCAATAATGTCCTTAATAATTCCTATTCTTTAACTGCAAATATTGAAAAGATTCAAATTTCATCAACAGCAACTTCAAAGTTTTTGGGATTATACATTGATTGTAATCTCCGTTGGACAGATCATATAAATTCAGTAAATAAAAAATTAAACCAATCGTTCTATGCAATATCCAGGTTAAGAAACAACATGCCCACCAATGCACTTTTAAACGTATATTACAGTCTTGTTTACAGCCACCTAAGTTATAATACAATTTTATGGGGAAACTCAACAGAAAATAAAAAAATATTTGTTACGCAGAAAAAGATTTTAAGAAAAATATTTTTTATGGATTTCAGGGAAAGCTGTAAACCAGTTTTCATAAAGAACAAAATCATGTCTTTTCATTGCATATATATCTATCACTGCCTTCTTTATGTAAAACAACATATTGACTCATATGAGCTAAATTCAATACATCACACTTATTTGACAAGAAACTCGAATAATATTAGAATTTCTCTACATAAAACCACAAAAATTCAAAATAGCTTTAGATACATGAGCCTAAAACTCTATAATCGCTTTTTTTTTTTTTTTTTTTTTTTTTTTTTTTTTTTTTTTTTTTTTTTTTTTTTTTTTTTTTTGTCCGGGACCGTTCTTTGCAACCGGATTCACTGCAGCCTCGTGGGCTTATTGCGTTATCTCCCGTCTTTTGTCTACTGCACCCAGTCCATCAACCTTGTTCCCTGTACTAGTTTGTACAGGTTCTTTAATGGCTGTTTGTAGTAGTCTTCTGGATCCATTTTTGGTTTTCCATAAATTCTTTGCCTTCTGTGATCCAGCGCCTCACAGTTGCATAGTATGTGGAGTGCATTCTCGGTCCCTTTATTGCATTGTCTGCATTTAAGGTCGCCGTTATATAGCCCCATTTTGTTTAGATGCTCTCTGGTGGGAAGGTGTCCCGTGAGGAGCCCTGTGGTAATTCGTAGTTGATTCCTACTCATTGAAAGCAGTTCTTCAGTTACGTTCTTTGTCGGTTCTTTTATAAACTTTTTCCCGTGTATAAGTCCGGGTACATTGTCCCAGTATAATTTGTGTTTTCGCTTGATCCAGTCTTTTATATGGTTCCTAAACGTACGTTTTGGTACGCCCATCGCTGGTTCTGGACCAATTAATGGGGTGGACGACCCGCTTCTTGCGAGCTCGTCAGCCTTTTCGTTTCCAGCGATACCTTTGTGACCTGGTACCCACGATAAAGTTACTTTATTGTGGGTCGCCAGTTCCCTAAGTTCTTCGCCACATTCCCATACCAGTCTAGATGTCACCTTTGGACTTCTTATGGCCTTAAGGGCTGCTTGACTGTCTGAGTAGATTATGATTCTTTTACCCTCGTGGGCTCTCATAATACTGTGTCTCGCACATTCTGCCTGGAATACAGAGGTATATTTTCCAAGAGAGAAACTCTCTTGGTACTTGTTCTGTTCGCAGTATATACCAGCTCCAGTTCCCCCTTCGGTTTTTGACCCGTCTGTGTACCAGGTAATTCCGTTAGGGTTTATCCTGAAATCTGTGCTTGTATTCAACTCATTCCGATTCTTAATTATTATTCTCAGATCTTTGTTGAAGCTATATTTAGCATTCGCTTACCAATAGATATCAAAAACTTAAAGTTCCTTTGCTGTATTTAAAAAAACCATAAAAGATTTAATGATACGTAAATGTTACTACTCAGTGCAGGAGTTTTTAGATGAATTTGCATAGATGCCTTTCAGTATTCACCTTTCTCTTCTTTTCCTCTTTAGTTTGTAATGCAATCCATATTGGAAATTTTTAGTATGTGCAGATATATTGTATTTTCTGTATTTTATGTATTTTTGTATTTTCTGTATTATTTGTATTTTTTGTATTTTATGCAACTTATGTACTTTTAATTAGGTTAGTCTTTGTTTCTTTTTATCCATTTATAAAGTATTTTTTTTTATTTTATGACCTGTCCTATACATTATAAAATGTCAAAAAGGATTAATAAAGATTATTATTAATATTATTATTATTATTATTTAATAACTTGAAGGTGCGTCTACGTAGTATATTTGGTCGAAGTGACACGTTTACCGGAAGGATGCGTTCAAAGTTCATACAATTTGAGTTTTATTACGAAACGAAGTTTTTATTAAAGTTACCCCAGCAATAAAAGTAACCCTATTCTACGGTACTAAAAAAATATAACAAAAATTTTGAAAGTTACTCATATATTTTATGGATTTTACTTATGATAATGACTGGTTTGGGTAAGATGGTGATGGATACACCGAAAACGCGAAAACATGCTATAGCCTGTTACAGAATAAATGTATTTACATGTTACGAATATATTACGGTTTAAAACTTCGCGTATTATTAAACCAACTATAAATATTTTTTTTACTCATAACTACTTATTCCTGCGAATATAATTATGTTATAATTATAGTTCGTGCGAGAAACGGTAATTAATCTCAATAAATTACTAGCTCGTTTTAGTTCATTAAAAAGTCTCGCGGTCAGATTTTCTTGTTTTTTATTTTTCTTATACTGCCGTTGTTTTTTTATTGTTTTTCTCCCCTTTTTCTATCGTTTTCTCGCTTTTTGCATCTCTTAATGGTTGGTGTCTGCTTTTAGCTAGTGATTTTCTTTTATAAGTTGAAGAAAAGTGGTCTTTTCAGAATTGTGAATTTATTGTTTTCGTTTTTTTTTAATTGCCAGTTTCGATTTTATCTTCTTGCATTGTATTATTTTTACTGAGTGCGTAAACTGAAATTCGTATCATCGCGATGGATCTATCATGTTGAGTTTGATCGTTGCAACGTCACAGCGGTCTCTGGTTCTTACACTTTGACTATGTGGGCATTTATTGCTTAGGATACGCTAATGATATAGCA
Organism: Neocrepidodera transversa; assembly: GCA_963243735.1. Classification (NCBI taxonomy): domain Eukaryota; kingdom Metazoa; phylum Arthropoda; class Insecta; order Coleoptera; family Chrysomelidae; genus Neocrepidodera; species Neocrepidodera transversa. The sequence goes on along the minus strand of OY725346.1, from coordinate 7,266,777 downwards.
ATCGTAGACCGAGGAAGATCATCTAAGATCATATCAGAGCGTTCATAAAACGCTCTAGATATTGTTCACAAATGGTGTAAAAGAGAAGAACTGCAAGTGAATCCTCACAAAACCACGGTGTTGTCAACTTTACAATAAAAAGAAAACTGTTAGGACTTAAAAACCTAATACTCAATGGAGTATAAATTCCATTTATCCAAGAGGTAAAAAACCTAGGAATTATCTTTGACCATAGGCTTACATGGAATTATCATCTTCAAAAATTAGCCCAAAAAGCCACCGTATGTTTTAACATAAGTAGAAAGATGTGTGGCAAAAACTGGGGGCTACAACTAAAAATGATGGTATGGATGTAGATTAGGGTAATAAGACCCATGTTATCCTACGATTCCGTGGTATGGGATAGAGGGAAGCTCGTTTCGCTGTTTCGAAGGACGGTAAGTTATATTTTTTTTGTAATAAAATTATTATTGGACGTCACTGTATAAATTCTTTAGTTTCTTTACTTGTTCGACGTAGTAAATTTTTATTTAATATAAATTAATGATAGAAATTTTCGATGTGTGATCATGGGAATAATTTCCTATTGAATTACTAATTCATCCATCCGTCTGTCACACCGGACTAGCAGCTAAACCGTTGGAGCTAGAGTCTTCAAATTTTTACAGTATAGGCCTCTTGTTGATCCAAATCCATATAAATTATAAAAATATTTTTAAATGTTTTCAAGGGGGGCTCCCAAACAGCTAAAGGGGGCGCTGAAAAAAAATTTTGGCTTACCCCATCAAGTGAGGTATCGTTAAATAGAGCGCATTGAGTAGATAAAAGCCATATTTTTTGTTTTAATAAATATTGCAAACCGTAATCATGAGAAGCCGCCAAAGTCAGCATTTTTTACAAAATTTTGTTCCGAAGTATTTTTTAACTTTCCATTGACCTATGAACTTAAAATTTGGTGATAATGTTTATTATTACGTATATTTTACCAAAAAATACCAATATATTAATAAATATGATTTTTTCATTACCATTTCCTCATTTTGTAGTTGTGCGAATTGTGATTTTCGATATTTTATTATTTTTATCTGTGCAATTGTATTAGTTTTATTAATAAACGCATTTTTCATCTTATAATATTTTGTCTGTCTTTGTCGGTTATGCCGATATTAACAAATTTTTTCGTTGTATTTCAAATTTTTTCCTGCCTCTGCACAGCTGGCTTATATTCTACATTTGGTACGGAACCCTAAATGTGCGAAGTCCGACACGCACTTGACCGCTTGACTCCCAATAGTTTTAACCCTAGATTTTAGGATATCCTAATTATATAATGTGTTCCTTCTTGTACTATTTTTGTTTTTTTGCCATGTTTTTGCGTTTTTGGCTTTTTTTACCTTTTGTCTCTTTTTTGGCCTTTTGCTTTCGTCTTATTTTTTTTTAATTCATTGCTCTTTTTTTGGACTTTTTTGAGCTTTTACCTTTGTTTGTCTCTATTTTGTCTTTTTTGATTTTCTTTCCTTTTTTTGGCATTTTTACCATTTTTTTGCGTTTTTTTTTTGCTTTTTAAACTTTTTTTAATAGATTTTAATTTTTTTTTGGACTTTTTTCTCCTTTTCTGATCTTTTTTGCGTTTTCCCTTTACATTTTCTTACTTGTTTTTTTTGACTTTTTGTTGATTTTTGTTTTACCCTTTTTTCTTCTTTTTGCCATTAGGTCTCTTTTCGTTTTTGCTTTATTTTATATTTTTTAGGTACTTTTTTTGCTCTATGTCTTTTTTTGCATCTTTGCCTTTTTTGCCAATTTTTACAAATTGTATTAAGCAATTCTATATCATTTTTTAACAATTTTTTGGAAATAATTAGTTACATGTTAGTATTTATAATAACTTTTACCTTTGATTATTTTTTGGGCATTTTTGCAATATTTACCCATTTTTTCAGCAATTTACTTTATTTTTACAGCATTTTACTTTCCCATTCAGGAATTTTGTGTTTTTTAATTAAAATAATCCTATTCTCCACAGAAGAGCCGTGAAAATTCTGGGGTAACACAGCCGATATTTTTTTTAATCTTCTAGTTTTTAGGTGAAGACGATCCTTCACTAGGGTATGATATGCCTTAATACGTACCAACTAAAAGTTTACTTATTTATGTTTAATATTTAGCAGCTAATGAATTTCTTTATAATTAAAAAATACATTTGTTTACTATCAAAAAGTACATATTTAGAAAGTTTTAAAAGTATTTATAATAATAATATAATAAATAGTATTAGCTAATATTTACCCAAAAACATGAACCACATTGCCATCTCTTCACGGTATTTTTTGAAAACAGGATGTAAAACCCTGGATAACAATTAAACGCTTACATTTTTCACTTAAAACCGTTTGTGCTTTCATTATTTTCAAGAGAAAAATACACTTTGTATCTGCATAAAATATTACTATGAACACAGAAACGAATGCGAATGATCCCACTTAATATACCCCAATAGCGTAATTTGTAACCCACTTTAAACGTCATTTAACATTTCTTAATTTCCCACACAGTACGTCATCAATACTATGGTATTGTATTTTATAAATTCTTAACAATTTTTTTATTTTTTACTATTTTATATTGTCTCTTGACGATGGTTTTAGTGTACCTACACAGGAATTTTATACTTCCAAGAATTACTATTTTATATTTGAGTCCAGTTTACAGTAATGAATATTTATTTCTATATTCCAATTTAATATTAAGTAAACGTGACAACGCTGTCGGTTATTATCACAAAATATATTAATTTAGCTGCTAAAATTAAATTGGATGTAATTCGGATGGTCGTGTGATGCAACTCGGATGGTAAAAAATCTACCTGATTCATCCGGATGCAACTCGGACGCTCCGATTATTTATTATTACTTCCGATTGAGCTTAATTCCTGTAAATGAATAAAATAAAAAATTCTTTTATTTATTATGTTTCCTGGGAACTCTTTAAGCGATTCATTGATATTTAATTAAATTAAATAAACAAGAATTTCCAATTCGCGTCTATTTTATTTTAATTTTAACTAATTCTGATATTCTGATACATTATAAACAGGATATATGCAGGATGTCTCATAATTTATTGTAATGAACTATTTTTTATGAGTTTTGTTTGAATTTTATAAACATGGTTTATTGTTAAAAAAAACTTTTATGGAATTTATCAATGGTAATTGGTATATAATTTATTATAAATCAACAATTGTGGAATATAAAAACAGAAGATTATCCAAAATTATTTAAAGAATAATAAAAAAAACTCGTAGTCATACCACAATCATATAATTAAGAATCTTAAACGAGAGGCAACATGTTTCGGTCATTCAATGGCCATCATCAAGCCTATAATACAAAAATTTACATTAATGAAACGCAAAAAAAACATAGTTTACTTACAGAAATTATTTAACACTATGTTATACTTGTTTAAACAATTTCTGTAAGTAACTAGTAAACTATATTTTTTTGCGTTTCTTTAATGTAACTTTTTGTATTATAGGTCGAAACATATTGCCTCTCGTTTAATATTCTTAATTATATGATTGTGGTACGACTACGAGTTTTTTTTTTATTATTGTTTGAAGAATTCAATATATTGAATTTTAAGCACCCATTTATTTCTAGATAAACTATGTGTATGTAAGTCATAGTACATTTATTTCAAGCGGTTACCTTATAAATGTACCTTATAAATATTTATATTATAAAGTATAATTTCATTACCCTAAAACCACCAGAACAAGATAAATCTTGTTAAATTACCATTAACATGTTATAGATCTTCTGTAAAAGAAACTTTGTAAATTTCGTTACTTTACCAGATATTTTAGCCTTGCGTAAAACGCTTATATTAACTATGCAATTACTAGTTACTTTGTCTATTCCTATTATTTTACATTTACATTGTTAACAGGTAATTAAGTAGGTAATTAAATAAATAATTGTATAGGTAATAGGGACAGTATTTACCAAGATTAAAACTATATCAAATTTTTGTCTATAGTGCATATGTATGACGTACACGAATTATTTAAACAAGGTACTAATTCGATGATATTTTTGTCACGGTATAATGATACCTCATAATAATAATAATAATAATACTATCCACATAATTTACCATAATATGTACATGGATACTATTAAACTATATGTTGGATATGTACCATCCTAATCCCCAAACTTCACAAATTTGGTAAAAGCGTGAGTGAAAAAGTTTAGAGACACCGGCTCAGCACAAAACCAGAAATTAATTAATTTTAATGTAGATGCCAATATTGGGCCCCTTATAATCCACCAAAAAAAAGTATCAAAAACGGCTTCACCAAAAAAGTGACAGTGTGGTGTATGGTGGCGGCAAATCGGATAATTGGTCCCTATTTTTTTGAAGATGCAGATGAAGATATTACTCGTCTAACCAATTTAACTGCTAAACAATAAGGGAAACTAACGCACGGGGTTTCTCATCTTCTTATAGCGTATTCCATTGGGAAAAAATGCGGAACCAGGGCAAAATTTACAAACCATTGAAAAATGTAGTACAGGTTCGTATAATCCATTGGGACGTCAGTGCGGCACTTTCTGCTCTGAGTGCAAAAAGTTCGGCACGAGGTCTCGTGGTCGTGCGGCACCAGTTTCTAGAGAAAATTTGGCGGGTAGAATAGAATTATTTTTTTCCCCCGATCTGTGTTTTGTGTTTTTAATTATTTTATTGCTATGGAAGAATAAAATAGCCTATGTTTTATTAAATAGGAGGGTGTTAAATGGTTTATAATAATTAAATAGATAAAACCACAACATATTATTATATACTTAATTTGATTAAATGATCTGAACCATCCACAGGTTCATTGTTTACAATTGACTGAGTGTTTATCCTAAAATGGATTTCTAGATTTCCTTCAGTATAATAATAATTATAAATAATTGAAAAAAAATTAACATCACCATAAAATTTTTAACATAACCTAACAAATCTATAAGAAATTTATGACACTCGCCTTCAAGGCCAAATGCACAATCCATTGACACTGCACCAGTGCGGTTTTTAACTGCACCCAACCAGTATCAGTATTACCACAGTACCAAACTTTTTTCCCAATGAAATACGCTATTACATGGACACATTGAGAGGCCCCCACGATCACCTGACCTTACCCTTTTAGATTTTTTTTTTGTTGGGGTACTTTAAAAGGAGAGATAAAATAATGGATTCGGAATCAGATCAATCAGCGTGTGTTCCAATACTTATGTACCAGTTTACAAGAGTTCAAGTAAAACGGCTATCATATGTACAATCTTCGTTTTAAAAAGTAAATCCGTATTTGTACGGTTTCATATTTTTGTAATAAATCGATTCTATCGTTATGCTCCTCCAGGCGACCTTTCCTCTCTCTCTCACTTATTCTCTGTCTCATTCTGCAATAGGCATTTTTTTATTTATATTTTTTTTATATATCGTTTATAAATATTTTATAGCGATAGATTTTTTTGATTTTTCTCGGTTTTTTTTTCCCTATTTTGATTTTTAGTTTTTTCCTGTTTTTTCTGTTTTTTTTTCGACTTTCTCTTATTTTATGAAATTTTTTTCTCATTGTTCTGTTGTTTTTTCTCTTTTTTTGTAATTTTCCTCAAACTTTTCCTTATTTAACTAATTTTTTGCGATTTTTTTGCCGTTATTTTGGGATGCTGCGATTTTTTTGCCGTTATTTTGAGATGCTGCAATTTTTTGCCGATTTTTTGCGATTTTTTGCGATTTTTTGCGATTTTTTGCGATTTTTTGCGATTTTTTGCCGTTATTTTCGGATGCTCCGATTTTTTTGCCGTTATTTTATTATGCTGTAGAATATTTTCAATTAAAATTTTTTTATGGTTACAATTGTTTCCATTTTTTTGGTTGTTCTTTGTTATTTTTGCGAATTTTTGCAATTGCTACTTTTTGCCATATTTTTCGATTTCTTGCTTTTTTTGCGACTTTTTAAAGCGTTTTTAGCCGTTTTTGCGGTTTTTAGCGGTTTTTAAATTTTTTTGCGTTTATTTCGGGTTTTTACAATTTTCTCCTATGTTTTCTGTTTTTTTCTTGTTTTTCTCCCATTTTATCTAATTTTTTCTGCCTTATTCGAATATTCTAATTTTTTCTCTTTTTTTCTCATTTTTCTGATTTTTTCGTTTTTTTTTTCGTATTTTACAATTTTATTATGTATCGTTTTTTTTTTAATTTTCCGATTTTTATTTCAATTTTCTCCAATGTTTTCTGTTTTTTCTTATTTTCTTCTCTTTCGCCTGATTTTTTCTGCCTTATTTGAATCTTCTACAAATTCTCTTTTTTTTTCTCATTTTTCTGATTTTTCGTTTTTTTCGTATTTTACAATTTTATTATGGATCGTCTTTTCCAATTTTCTAATTTTTATTTCAATTTTCTTCAATATTTTCTGTTCTTTCTTGTTTTCGTCTCATTTTATCTTATTTTTGCTGCATTATTCGAATCTTGTAATTTTTTCTCTTTTTTCTGATTTTTCAGTTTTTTTCGTTTTTTTTTCCATTTTTCTGTTTTTTTTTCTGTTATTTTTTGAAAACGGAGAAAAATAGAAAAATATAAGCAAAAATAAAAAAGATGGAAAAATTGAAAAAAATATGAAAAAAAAACAGAACAAATAGAAAAAAAAACAGAAAAAAAATAGAAAAATATAGAAAAAAATTTAAAAAATAGGAAGAAACAGAAAAAAATAGGAGAAAATGGGAAAAAATAAAAAAACATGAAAAACGTTAATAATATAAAAAAACAAAAAAGAAACAGGGAAAAATAGAAAAAAAAACAGTAAACAAGAGAAAAAAGTAGGGAAATAAAGGCCAAAAAAAGGAAAATAGGAAGTAAATTAAAAAACAATAAAAAATGGTAAAAAACAGAAAAAACATTAAAACAATGAAGATTAATAGAGAAAAACAGGAAAATATAGACAAAATGTGAAAAAAATAGGAAAAAAACTGAAAAATTATTAAAAAACAGAAAAAATAGAGAAAACAGCAAAAAATTGAAAAAAAAATAAAGAAAAATAGGATAAAATGGGAAAAAATAGTAAAACATATGAAAAAACAAAAAAAAAGGGAAAAATAGGATAAAACACAAAAAAATAGTAAAAACAGGAGAAAAATGCAAAAAAAAAATAGGAAAATAGGGAATACAGGCCAATAAAAGGAAAATGGTAAAAAAAATTCTGTGCTTTTTTGTCTGTTGTTTTTTAATTTTTTTCTGTTTTTAATTTTTTCAAATTCTTTCAGGCTTCTTCTTTTTTCTCATTTTTTTTTCTAATTCTTCTGAATTTTCCGATTTTTTACTTTCCCGGACCCATCAAATGGAAAGTAAGGTGAACGAGCAAAAAAAAATCGAGATATCGATGGAAATATCCATTTTGAGGTCTCCCAAGAAGATTGAAACCATTTTCAGCGCATGGTCTGTCTATGTGTCTGCGTGTCTGTGTGTAATCTTCCACGATAACTGCCGAACCGTTTGACCAATCAAGCTGAAATTTGGTATGGAAGGTCGGTGTGTGCCTAGAATGCGACCGTTAGATTTTGGTTGAAATTGGTACAGTAGAAGGTCCTCAAGACCGACGCATTGATTAAATTCACATGTAACAATTTTTTACTTTTTTTAAATTTTAAGGGCAAACAATACACTTTAGTGCAAAATGTTTCAGTACAAAGTTTTATAGAATAAAATTCGCTACAATTTTTGTTTTAAAATTTTTCCAGAATTTCCAATAGTTGCGCCACTAGAGGGCGCGTAAAAAATGTGCATGTATGTTTTCTCTAGTTTTTCTTGATTTTGAGGACAAATAATACACTTTAGTGCAAAATATTGTTATACAAAGTTTTAGAGCATGAAATTTCCTACAACTCTTGTCTGAAACTATTTCTAGAATTTCCAATAGTTGCGCCACTAGAGGGCGCGTAAAAAATGTGCATGTAGGTTTTCTCTAGTTTTTCTTGATTTTGAGGACAAACAATGCAATTTAGTGCGAAATTTTCTGGTTCAAAGTTGTAAAGCATCAAATTTTGTTTAACTTTAATGTTTAACTTTTTATCAAATTCCTCATAGTTTCGCCGCTAGATGGCGAGAAAAATACACTTTATAATTTTCCATTTTTTTAAAATTGGAGGTAAATTATGCTCTTTAGTGTAAAGTGTTTTAGTGCAAAGTTGTAAAGCATAAAATTCCCTACAACTATTGTATGAAAATTTTTCTCGAATTCCCAATAGTTTTCACACATGATTCTAATCCTAATCCTAATTGTAGCAGTATGATATATAACGTGGGCATGCGCAGCTTATGTCATTACTAACTTTGAAATATTAATTCACCATCGGCTCGCTGTTTTTAATGTGTTTCATAAATTATTGTAGTGCTTAGTATTTTGTAATGAAAATAATAATAATAAATAACATATTCTCTACGGTCGAGCCGGGAAAGTTCTGTGGTGACACAGCCGATTTTTTAGATTTCTTTGATTTAGTTCGATTTCTTCAGATTTCTTTAGGTTTTCCGATATTGTTTCTCATTTCAAAATTTTAAAAAGTGTAAAAATAACGTATGGAACGAACTTCGTTTCTGACGGGGGTCCAGCTTCGCACAATCTTTTTTCTTTTATAATTTTTAGAGTTTGTAATGTTGTATAATTAATTTTATAACTAAAATTTGAAATATAATTTTTAACTTTTCCAATATTTCGTTTTATTTCCTCATAATCGGTGGTCAGTACCCAAACTGATTTCTAGAAGATATAATAACGGTTCTGGTTCAAACAGAAGCTGTATAAAAGTTATCAGCTTTATCATAAAGTCTGCTTTCTTGAATTTCCTATTGTACTGGCTTGTCTAACAATTTAATTAACTTTAACCGAAAACGTTTTGTATCTTTATTAGGATTCTTCCTAACGTTTGATCATACTATGGAGTAGATCTTTGTATCAAAATTATTAATATCACTAGCTTAACATAAAAATATAATTGCATTGTAGAATACAAAAAAATATCCAATGCCATTCATTAAAACACAAAATATTGTCGACGGTGCAAATCTGAAATAAGTGAAACCTAAAATCAATGACAAAAGCATATTGTTCAGAGTGAACGATCCCTTGGAGACAAAGTAACAATAACCAGCACATCGAAAACCGTTGTGTTTCATTATCTTATTTCGACTCGAAATGAACTGAATGAAAAGCTGAGACAAATTAAATCCTTGCGAAAGTTGAAATATTTTCGCGATGAAAAAGGTCAAGTAGGATTTCTACTTGGGAATTTAACCGATCATTTTTAACTAGGAAAAGAGTTCTAGAGATCGGCATGCTTGGCCTCTTTAGGCGTTTGAAAAATTTTCATTTACATAATATGCATCTTTAATGGAATCTGTTACACAGGTACTTAAATTTCTGCAACTAAGCAATAATTTTACATATGAGAAGAATAAGTATGATATGAATTAGGTCAAAAATAATGGAAAATGTTTCGCTGAAGAAATCATAATCAGATTGGTCTTTTTTTAAATTTTTTACATTTTTTGAATCCTTCACATTTTTTTACATTTTGTTGCATTTTTGCATTATTTTGCTTTAATTTTGCATTTTTCTTTGTAATTTTTGCGTTTTTAATTTCTTTTGCAGTATTTTCATTTTTTTTGTTTTTGCTTTTTTTAATTTTTTTTTGTATTTTTTTTTGTATTTTATTTGCATTTTTTTGGCTTTTAGTTGCATTTTTGCACCATTTTACATTAATAATACTAATAATAATAAAAATAATAATAATAAAAAATTTATTAATCATTTAAGACATTATAAAATGTATAGGATACGTCACAAAAGAAAAACCTTACACGGAGGTAAAGTCTTACACAAGATACAGAAGTAACAGTAATAATAAAAACCATAAAATTCAAAATATAAAATATAAAAAAATAAATAAAATAGCCTATAAAGAATTATCAAATTATAAAAAGATTTATATAGTTTTAATTTGAGAAGTATTTCCTCTATGGAGTAGTAACATTGGTTGACTAAATACTGCTTTAATTTATTCTTAAAAATAAAAATGTTCAATTTAATTTCTTTGGCAATTTTTTTTGCGTTTTTCACATATTTTGCGTTTTTTTTTTGTTTTTCCGTTTTTTTATTTTTATTTTTGACAGTTTGTTTGGTTTTTTTTGCATTTTTCTTTGCATTCTTTGCAAATTTTTTGTTTTTTCATATTTTTATTTTTTTTTGTAATTTTTTGTAATCTTTTGCATTTTGTTGCATTCTTTTTTCAATTTTTTGACAATTTTTTTGTATTTTTTACATTTTGTTGCATTTTTGGATCATTGCATTTTGTTGCATTCTTTTTTCATTTTTTTGACAATTTTTTTTGTATATTTTTGCATTTTGTTGCATTTTTGGACTATTGCATTTTGTTGCATTCTTTTTTCATTTTTTTGATAATTTTTTTTTTGTATATTTTTGCATCTTGTTGCATTTTTGGACTATTGCATTTTGTTGCATTCTTTTTTCATTTTTTTGCATTTTTTTTTTCATTTTTTTGATAATTTTTTTTTCATTTGTTTGACAATTTTTTTTTGCATTTTTCACATATTTTGCTTCTTTTTTTTGTTTTTGCGTGTTTTTATTTTTTTGCATTTTTATTTTTGACATTTTTTTAGTATTTTTTTGCATTTTTACATTTTTTTAGTATTTTTTTGCATTTTTACATTTTTCTTTGCATTTTTGTTGCATATTTTTGTGTTTGTGCATTTTTTTTTGCATTTTCACATTTTTGGACTATTGCATTTTGTTGCATTCTTTTCTCATTTTTTTGACAATTTTTTTTGTATCTTTCACATATTTTGCGTTTTTTTGTATCTTTTTGTATTTTTTTGCTTTTTGTTGCATTTTTACACTATTGCATTTTGTTGCATTCTTTTTTCATTTTTTTGCATTTTTTTTTTCATTTTTTTTGACAATTTTTTTTTCATTTGTTTGACATTTTTTTTTTGCAATTTTCACATATTTTAATTTTTTTTTGTTTTTGCGTGTTTTTATTTTTTTGCATTTTTATTTTTGACATTTTTTTAGTATTTTTTTGCATTTTTACATTTTTCTTTGCATTTTTGTTGCAAATTTTTGTGTTTGTGCATTTTTTTTTGCATTTTCACATTTGTGGACTATTGCATTTTGTTGCATTCTTTTCTCATTTTTTTGACAATTTTTTTTGTATCTTTCACATATTTTGCGTTTTTTTTGTTTTTTTTGTATCTTTTTGTATTTTTTTGTATTTTTTTTGCTTTTTGTTGCATTTTTACACTATTGCATTTTGTTGTATTCTTTTTTCATATTTTTGCATTTTTTTTTTTCATTTTTTTTGTCAATTTTTTTTTCATTCGTTTGAGTTTTTTTTGCATTTTTCACATATTTTGCTTTTTTTTTGTTTTTGCGTGTTTTTATTTTTTTGAATTTTTATTTTTGACATTTTTTTAGTATTTTTTTGCATTTTTACATTTTTCTTTGCATTTCTGTTGCATATTTTTGTGTTTGTTCATTTTTTTTTGCATTTTCACATTTTTGGACTATTGCATTCTGTTGCATTCTTTTCTCATTTTTTTTGTATCTTTCACATATTTTGCGTTTTTCTTTGTTTTTTTTGTATCTTTTTGTATTTTTTTGTATTTTTTTTGTATTTTTTTTGCTTTTTGTTGCATTTTTACACTATTGCATTTTGTTGTATTCATTTTTTTCATTTTTTTTGACAATTTTTTTTTCGTTTGACAATTTTTTTTGCATTATTCACATATTTTGCTTTTTTTTTGTTTTTGCGTGTTTTTATTTTTTTGCATTTTTATTTTTGACATTTTTTTAGTATTTTTTTTTGTATTTTTACATTTTTTTAGTATTCTTTTGCATTTTTACATTTTTCTTTGCATTTCTGTTGCATATTTTTGTGTTTGTGCATTTTTTTTTGCATTTTCACATTTTTTTTCATTTTGCTTTTGTATTTTTTAATTTTTTTTAAATTTTTTGCATTTTTGGCATTTTTTTGTTCTTGTATTTTTTTATTTTTTTTGAATTCTAAATTATTTTTTAAATTCTTCACATTTTTTGGCATTTTGTATTTGCATTTTTTTATTTTTCTTTTTCAATTTTTCAAAAAATAATACTTACCAATAAAAACAATATTTTATAAAAAAAAAAATTTATTATAATGAACTATTAAAAAAAAATAAATACATGAAAATTGCAACAAAAAAATAGTCTAAGATATTCCGAAAAGTTTCGTTTTCATATTTTTGTCGGTTTTTGTTTTTTTTTTTTATAGCCGGACTCAAGTTATCAGTTAATCGTAATTTTTTTATAACCATCGGTCGCTCTACGTTTTAGATTCTGAAAAAAAAATCATTGTTCTCAAATGCTTTCTAAATTGTTTTCATTTGTTTTTTATTTTAATATTTCGTTGATTTATTTCCTTTATTTTTTCGTTTTTTTTTGCATTTTTTGCTTTTTGCATTTTTTGAATTTTTTACATTTTTTTTCATTATTTTGCATTTTAAACATTTTTTATATTTTTTTTAAGGCTTATGCATTTTGCTGTATTTTTGTAATCGGCATTTTTTTGCATTCTTTACATTTTTTTGGATTATTTCCGTTTTGTTGCATTTTGGCACTATTTTGTATTATTTTGCATTTTTATGCATGTTTTGGATTTTTCTTTGAATCCGTTGCATTTAGATACAATTTTTTCATTTTTTTTGCATTCTTGACATTTTTTCCATTATTTACATTTTTTTTTATATATTTTTGCCTTTTGTTGCATTTCTGCATTCTTCTGTATTTTTCTAAATTTTTAGCATTTTTCTTTGAATTTGTTACATTTTTTTCATTTCTGGTTTAACAATTTTTGTTTACAAATTTTTAACACTGAAAAAAGTATGCGTAATAAAAATAATCCTTATCAATAAAAACAATATTTTACAAAAAAAAAATATAATAAGAAATCTAAACTCTTGAACTATTAAAAAAAAATTAAACTATTAAAAAATAAGTGCATAAAAATTTTAAAACAAATCAGTCTAAGATATTCCGAAAAGTTTTGATATTTTTGTCGGTTTGTTTTGTTATTTTTTGATAGGAACTAAAGTTATCAGTTAAGAGGCCCACACACCACGTGACTTTTATTTGCCGGTTAGAGAATTACGCAATAAAAATGTGCTTGTATTCTAATAAATTGAATAAAAAATATTTTTATAGTATTTTCCGGTTTATGTTAAATAATCCTACCCTCTAGTCCAATTTTTTCTGCTCAGAATAGGATAGAGCGCCTTAAAACATAATTATTCGTATTTGGACGAGAACTCGCCTAATATAGCAACTAAAAATATGCGGTTTTTTTCATGATATTTAAAATATTTATAAGAGCGCATCTGTGCTACATTTTTCAATTTTGTCTAGAAAAAAAAGTTGATGGTCGTATCACTTTTACTAAAATTATTAAAAAAAAGAACCACAGACGCGCTCTAAAGAATTAACTACAGAATCGATTGGTGAAAACCGCAGCTTCCTATCTTTAATATAAACGGAGCGCTCGTCCATAAACGATTTCAGGCAAGATAACATATTTAAAAAATAAAAAATAATAAGCTTCGATAAGATAAAATACAGTAAAATAAATAATTTTTAGTTTAGATATAATAAAAAAATAGCAAAATCAAAACACTGAAAAAATGTATGAATTTTAAATGTCAATTATTTTATTTCAGCAGTTTTTTTTACTTACCCGTACAAGCTTTGTCTTCTGAGGTTAATTACTAAGGAGTTAAAGTATGCCAAGAGCATTATTTAGTTTTATTTATTCAATTAGACCTTTTTTGATGGACCTTCTTATTTTGTATAAGATCCACATTCCTGGTCGTCTATTGCTATTCATTTCAACTCTGTGAACTGTCTGAAAGGAGTATTGTGGAGGTGTATGAACTCCAAAACCGTTGAATAAAGTGTCAGACTCTGGAAAACTATTTGTCCAGGAATTTAAACGAGTATGTCAGACTAAAGATCCTGCCAAGATTTCCGGAAACCACGATTAACGTAAATTCCATATACGTTTGTTACGTAGGAGGATCGCCAAGTAAATTAAGATTGGTATTTGTTATTAAAATTGAATCATTTCTATAGAATGTTCTACAAATTTAATATAAAAAATAAAAACTTAGTTTTGTAATAAAAAGCAAAAAAAAAATACAAAAAAATGTAAAATAATGAAAAAAAAATTCAAGAATGAAAAAAAAAATTAATAAATGCAACAAAATGCAAAAAATTTAAAGAAAAATGCAAAAATTCAGAAAAATGCAAAGGAATGCAGAAATGCAACAAAAGGCAAAAAAAAAAAATTAAAACTATGCAAAAAAATGTCAAAAATGAAAAAATGCAAATAATTCAAAGAAAAATCCAAAAAATGCATACAAATGCAAAAGAGTTCAAAAGGGCAACAAAACGGAAAAAAATTAAAAAAAATGTAAAGATGCAAAAAAATGTAAAAAAAATGCCAATTGCAAAAATGCAACAAATGCAAAAATAAATAAAATAAATCAACGAAATATTAAAATACAAAATAAATGAAAACAATTTAGAATGCTTTTCAAAACAATGATTTTTTTTTAGAATCTAAAACGTAGAGCGACTGATTGTAATCCGAAAGTTTTTAACAAATTACGCTTAACTGATAACTTGAGTCCGGCTCAAAAAAGAACAAAACAAACCGACAAAATTATCAAAATGAAACTTTTCGAAATATCTCAGAATGATTTTTTTGGAAATTTTTATGTATCTATTATTTAATAGTTTAATTCTTTATAAAAATAGTTCCAAGAGTTTAGATTTTTTTATTATAATAATAACTTTTTTTTAAATATTTTTAAAAAGCATATTTTTTTCTCAGTGTTATGAAAAAAGAATGCAACAAAATGGAAAAAATACAAAAAATTTAAAAAAAAATACAAAACAATAAAAAATGAAAATTCAAAAAACATGCAAAAATGCACAGAAAAATGTAAAAAAATGCAAAAATTCCAAAAAAATGTCAAAAATAAATATAAAATATGCAAAAACAAAAGATATGCAAAAAATGCAAAGAAATATGCAAAAGAACGCAGGAATGCGAAAAAATGTAAATAATGCAAAAAATGTCCAAAATGCCAAAAAAATGAAAAAGTCGCAACAAAACGAAAAATTCAAAGAGAAATCCAAAAAATGCAAAATAGTGCACAAATGCAACAACAAAAAATACAAAATAATGCAAAAAATGTAAAAATTTAAAAAAAAATTGCCAAAAAATGTAAATAATGCAAAAAAATGTCCAAGATACAAGAAAAATGAAAAAGTTGCAACAAAATGCACAACCTGAAAGAAAAATCCAAAAAATGCAAAACAGTGCAAAAATGCAACAAAGAAATACAAAAAAATGCAAAAAATGTTTTCGGAAGTCTATACATCATTTTTCAGAAGCCCCAGTAAATTTTTGGATGTGTCAGTAATTTATTAGAAGTTCCAGTAATTTTTCTGAAGTCCCAGTTATTTTTTGGAAGTCTACATCATTTTTTAAAAGTTCCAGTAAATTTTTAGAAGTCCCAGTAATTTTTTGGATGTGTCAGTAATTTTTTAGAAGTTCCAGTAATTTTTTAAAAGTCCCAGTTATTTTTTGGGTCTATACATCATTTTTCAGAAGTCCCAGTAAATTTTTAGAAGTCCCAGTAATTTTTTGCATCTGTCAGTAATTTTTTAAAAGTCTCAGTAATTTTTTAAAAGTCCCAGATATTTTTCGGAAGTCTATACATCATTTTTCAGAAGCCCCAGTAAATTTTTGGATGTGTCAGTAATTTATTAGAAGTTCCAGTAATTTTTCTGAAGTCCCAGTTATTTTTTGGAAGTCTACATCATTTTTTAAAAGTTCCAGTAAATTTTTAGAAGTCCCAGTAATTTTTTGGATGTGTCAGTAATTTTTTAGAAGTTCCAGTAATTTTTTAAAAGTCCCAGTTATTTTTTGGGTCTATACATCATTTTTCAGAAGTCCCAGTAAATTTTTAGAAGTCCCAGTAATTTTTTGCATCTGTCAGTAATTTTTTAAAAGTCTCAGTAATTTTTTAAAAGTCCCAGATATTTTTCGGAAGTCTATACATCATTTTTCAGAAGCCCCAGTAAATTTTTGGATGTGTCAGTAATTTATTAGAAGTTCCAGTAATTTTTCTGAAGTCCCAGTTATTTTTTGGAAGTCTACATCATTTTTTAAAAGTTCCAGTAAATTTTTAGAAGTCCCAGTAATTTTTTGGATGTGTCAGTAATTTTTTAGAAGTTCCAGTAATTTTTTAAAAGTCCCAGTTATTTTTTGGGTCTATACATCATTTTTCAGAAGTCCCAGTAAATTTTTAGAAGTCCCAGTAATTTTTTGCATCTGTCAGTAATTTTTTAAAAGTCTCAGTAATTTTTTAAAAGTCCCAGATATTTTTCGGAAGTCTATACATCATTTTTCAGAAGCCCCAGTAAATTTTTGGATGTGTCAGTAATTTATTAGAAGTTCCAGTAATTTTTCTGAAGTCCCAGTTATTTTTTGGAAGTCTACATCATTTTTTAAAAGTTCCAGTAAATTTTTAGAAGTCCCAGTAATTTTTTGGATGTGTCAGTAATTTTTTAGAAGTTCCAGTAATTTTTTAAAAGTCCCAGTTATTTTTTGGGTCTATACATCATTTTTCAGAAGTCCCAGTAAATTTTTAGAAGTCCCAGTAATTTTTTGCATCTGTCAGTAATTTTTTAAAAGTCTCAGTAATTTTTTAAAAGTCCCAGATATTTTTCGGAAGTCTATACATCATTTTTCAGAAGCCCCAGTAAATTTTTGGATGTGTCAGTAATTTATTAGAAGTTCCAGTAATTTTTCTGAAGTCCCAGTTATTTTTTGGAAGTCTACATCATTTTTTAAAAGTTCCAGTAAATTTTTAGAAGTCCCAGTAATTTTTTGGATGTGTCAGTAATTTTTTAGAAGTTCCAGTAATTTTTTAAAAGTCCCAGTTATTTTTTGGGTCTATACATCATTTTTCAGAAGTCCCAGTAAATTTTTAGAAGTCCCAGTAATTTTTTGCATCTGTCAGTAATTTTTTAAAAGTCTCAGTAATTTTTTAAAAGTCCCAGATATTTTTCGGAAGTCTATACATCATTTTTCAGAAGCCCCAGTAAATTTTTGGATGTGTCAGTAATTTATTAGAAGTTCCAGTAATTTTTCTGAAGTCCCAGTTATTTTTTGGAAGTCTACATCATTTTTTAAAAGTTCCAGTAAATTTTTAGAAGTCCCAGTAATTTTTTGGATGTGTCAGTAATTTTTTAGAAGTTCCAGTAATTTTTTAAAAGTCCCAGTTATTTTTTGGGTCTATACATCATTTTTCAGAAGTCCCAGTAAATTTTTAGAAGTCCCAGTAATTTTTTGCATCTGTCAGTAATTTTTTAAAAGTCTCAGTAATTTTTTAAAAGTCCCAGATATTTTTCGGAAGTCTATACATCATTTTTCAGAAGCCCCAGTAAATTTTTGGATGTGTCAGTAATTTATTAGAAGTTCCAGTAATTTTTCTGAAGTCCCAGTTATTTTTTGGAAGTCTACATCATTTTTTAAAAGTTCCAGTAAATTTTTAGAAGTCCCAGTAATTTTTTGGATGTGTCAGTAATTTTTTAGAAGTTCCAGTAATTTTTTAAAAGTCCCAGTTATTTTTTGGGTCTATACATCATTTTTCAGAAGTCCCAGTAAATTTTTAGAAGTCCCAGTAATTTTTTGCATCTGTCAGTAATTTTTTAAAAGTCTCAGTAATTTTTTAAAAGTCCCAGATATTTTTCGGAAGTCTATACATCATTTTTCAGAAGTCACAGTAATTTTTTGGATGTATCAGTAATTTTTAGACGTCCCAGTAATTTTTTAAAAGTCCCAGTTATTTTTTGGAAGTCTATGCATCATTTTTCAGAAGTCTCAGTAAATTTTTTTAAAGTCCCAGTAATTTTTGGATCTGTCAGTAATTTTTTAGTAGTCCCAGTAATTTTTTAAAAGTCCCTGTTATTGTTTGGACGTTTATACATCAATTTTCAGAAAGCCCAGTCATTTTTTGGATGTGTCAGTATTTTTTTAGAAGTACCAGTATTCTTTTAAAATTCCCAGTTATTTTTGGAAGCCTCTCCATCATTTTTCGGAAATCCCAGTAATTTTTTGAATGTGTCAATAATTTTTAGAAGTCCCAGTAATTTTTCAAAAGTCCCAGATATTTTTTGGAAGTCTATACATCATTTTTCAGAAGTCCAAGTAAATTTTTAGAAGCCTCAGTAATTTTTTGGATGTGTCAATAATTTTTAGAAGTCCCAGAAATTTTTTAAAAGTCCCAGATATTTTTAGGAAGTCTACAAATTATTTTTCAGAAGTCCCAGTAAATTTTTAGAAGTCCCAGTAAAATTTTTCATGTGCCAGTAATTTTTTAGAAGTCAAAGTATTTTTTTAGAAGTCCCAGTTATTTTTGGAAGTCTATCCATCATTTTTCAGAAGTCACAGTAATTTTTTGGATGTATCAGTAATTTTTAGAAGTCCCAGTATTTTTTTAGAAGTCCCAGTTATTTTTGGAAGTCTATCCATCATTTTTCAGAAGTCACAGTAATTTTTTGGATGTATCAGTAATTTTTAGAAGTCCCAGTAATTTTTTAAAAGTCCCAGTTATTTTTTGGAAGTCTATGCATCATTTTTCAGAACTCCCAGTAAATTTTTTTAAAGTCCCAGTAATTTTTTGGATCTGTCAGTAATTTTTTAGTAGTCCCAGTAATTTTTTAAAAGTCAATGTTATTGTTTGGACGTTTATACATCAATTTTCAGAAAGCCCAGTCATTTTTTGGATGTGTCAGTATTTTTTTAGAAGTACCAGTATTCTTTTAAAATTCCCAGTTATTTTTGGAAGTCTCTCCATCATTTTTAGGAAATCCCAGTAATTTTTTGAATGTGTCAATAATTTTTAGAAGTCCCAGTGATTTTTTAAAAGTCCCAGATATTTTTTGGAAGTCTATACATCGTTTTTCAGAAGTCCCAGTAAATTTTTAGAAGCCCCAGTAGTTTTTTGCATGTGTAAGTAATTTTTAGAAGTCCCAGTAATTTTTCAAAAGTCCCAGATATTTTTTGGAAGTCTATACATCATTTTTCAAAAGTCCAAGTACATTTTTAGAAGCCCCAGTAATTTTTTGGATGTGTCAATAATTTTTAGAAGTCCCAGAAATTTTTTAAAAGTCCCAGATATTTTTAGGAAGTCTAAAAATTATTTTTCAGAAGTCCCAGTAAATTTTTAGAAGTCCCAGTAAAATTTTTCATGTGCCAGTAATTTTTTAGAAGTCAAAGTAATTTTTTAAAGTCCCAGATATTTTTTGGAAGTCTATACATCATTTTTCAGAAGTCCAAGTACATTTTTAGAAACCCCAGTAATTTTTTGGATATGTCAGTAATTTTTAGAAGTCCCAGTAATTTTTTAAAAGTCTCAGAATTTTTTTGGAAGTATATACATCATTTTTCAGAAATCAAAGTAAATTTTTAGAAGCCCCAGAACATTTTTAGGATGTGTCAGAATTTTTAGAAGTCCCAGTAATTTTTTAAAAGTCTCAGTTATTTTTTGGAAATCTATTCATCATTTTTCAGAAGTCCCAGTAAATTTTTAGTCCTAGTAATTTTTTGAATGTGTCAGTAATTTTTTAGACGTTCCAGAAATTTTTTAAAGTCCCAGTTATTTTTTTCCTCGAGAAAACTAACTCAGTGTAGTGGAAACATCGATCGGAGCTTTCGTTCGATAGTTATAATGTTTAAATCCGAACAGCATTTTTTTTACATTTTCAGACTCTGGAAGCTCGAAAAAAATTTTTTCTCCATCGAAATTAATACTGAGACTTTTGGTAAGATCATGTATTTTGTTAATACAAATAAATCAACCTCCATAAATTAATATTTCTTACTTGTTTTTCCAAATGCATCTGTTATTTTTATCACCAAAATCCAGATCGTACCAAAACGCACAACATAATAGACCCCATAAATAATATGATTAAAATTATTCTTTGATGCTGCATGGTTGCATACCTCAAAGAGTCAAAGCTTGTCAACTATTGAAATTACCAGAACTGAAGAAATATCAAAAAGCAAGGAAGTATAAAAATCTCTTACTTTTTCCACATTTATCGCACTTAAGACAATTTACCTCATGATTAAGACTGACAATATGGCTTCATTTTTTTTCATTATTTAAACACAGTGAAATTTCGAAATTGAAATAAAATATTCATAAATTTCCAGTTATGGATCCAATAATTGTACCCAAAGCTAACGAAGGGGTCAGAAGTTAGGCTAGGCAATTAAGCTGAAGGTTTATAAAATGGGCGGTATTTTTTTCGAGAAACTTTATCACATTTTCATTGCAAATTCAAAAACTTTTACGAAGTTGTTAACGAAGTTTTGAGGTAACGTTCTGTACGTTATCGATCGTTATTGGTATACACCGTCCTCAATCTATTTTAAGTGTTCGGCAATTCAAAATTAATTTAAAACAACTTTTAGCGACTTGTCAATATTTAAAATGAATTAAAAGTTTGATTTATTAAAAACATTTAATTAATTAATAAACTAAGTAATTCAAGGTAATTTCGGCAATTTTTGTTTTTTTTTAGATTTTATTTTTTTCTCAACTTTCTTAACAAATTTCTGGAAAATAGTTCAAATAAGACTTTTTGAGCTACTCAATCTCTAAATTTATGTAGTTTTGTTTGTTGAATATCTTTTACGGTTTTATAGATATAGATTAAAAAAAAAAATAATTGTCCCGATTTTTTGCTTATTTTTTGACTTATTAAAAGAAATTAAAGTACAGAACATCAAAAGATTAAGATAGATCAAAGAAGTATTAAAAATATTCTAGGTGATCATTTTTTATAATTTTTATAATCAAACTGTGAAAATGGCGAAAAATACACCTGTGTAAACGTAGTACATAATGCGACGTTTACACAGATATAAATTATAATGGTCGCGATTTTTCGCATTTTAAAAAAATAAAATACAGAAAATTTTCGCGTAAAAGCATTATCAAACGATTAAAACAGATCAAAGGAGCATTAAAAATATTTTGATGTGAATTTCTTCATAATATTTATAATCAAACTTTGAAAATGGCGAAAAATACACCTGTGTAAACGTTGTATATACGGCGACGTTTACACAGACATAAATCATACAGGTCGCGATTTTTCTCATTTTTAACGAAATAAATTACAGATTCTAAATATGCATTTTTTATAATTTTTATGATCAAATAGCATAATTTTTTTGTCCGATTTTTTTAACTTTAATGAGTTTATTACTCCTATTGATGACCATAGACCAAGATTTAACAGAATTTTTGGCGTTTAGTGCCCTTAATTTTTAATGTTAAACATATATGTGACGTTTTAAGATAGATCAGTTAAAGAAATATGGGAAAGATGGCGCCAGTCATCAAGTTCAGTTATATATTTGCGTGAAGATGGTGCTTTAATCAAAGGTATTTATTCAATAATATTTTTACTTTTTGCTACAAAATGCTTTATAATTATTATGTTCAAGATTAGTATTTTTAATCATCTTTGAAAAACTTTAACGCTAACTCCTCTTGCAGTGATTTATAGTATTGGTTTGTAGTAAACGGTCTATTGCTGACATATGAGAAAACTGTAACCGAAATTAAGATAAATCAGTGTAAACATTTTAATTAAAATCTTAAGGCGGCTCTACCGCTCTTCATTTCATAAAATATCCCTACACGTAACACTCGCAGATACTTGTACGTGTAATAGTTTTCTCTCGTTTTGCCACGTAGTTAAATGGAACCTCTATCTCTCTCGGTGTTTAACAAAGTGTATTTCGCCACCGGATGATGTCAGTCGACAACAGAGAAAGCTGGACTACCGGTACTTGTTATTAATTGAAACAGTTATTAATTTTTCGTATTTATTCATAAGGATAAAAAAAATCTAATACGTCGAAAATAAATCATGCAACAAGTTGATCATGCCAAATAATTATTTAATTAGATTTTTTTTTTATATTTTCGGTTTTAATTTTTTACTCTAAAAAAGATGGAAATTTAAAAATCTAGCACGATCAACCTTGAGTCATTTTCATTCAGAATTTGTTTCTGAAAATAGTTTTTTAATAAAATCAAATTTAAAGGCTATCTTTTAATAACAAAAATGTACGTTACGGTAGAGCCGCCTTAATTTGACAAATGGCGCTATCTTTCGACACAGATTTTTTATTTATTATTATAGGACGAATGAAGATTGAAAAAATACGGGTTAAATATTTTTTGGTCCCATTTACCTAAAATCATGCAAGCACCCTATTGTGCAGATAGGTAAAAATTAAACTATGCACATGTGTAAACGTTGTCCATCCTGCGATGTTTACACAGACATAAATTTGGTATTAATAAATAGGGAACTTGCATGTTTTTTTTATTTGTTATTGATACAATTTATCATCTGCAAATAGCGAAATAACATGTAAAACTCATTTAGTTCACTATTTTATTTATAAAAAAATCTTTAAAATACTACTTTACATGGCGGGACGTCATTTTATGCTAGAATATGTCATCATCTAGCAGTCATTCATTGCAATAATGATTGTTATCAAAAATTTTATTTTATTTATGAAATGTCAATAGTTTGGCCTCGAATTTTTAAGAAAATCGATCAGCATGTCCAAACCAACCTTCGATAAATTTTGCGAATGTTATTTTTGATATTCAGTGACGCAACTTTGTTTAGGCATTTTGTTTTTTAAAAATTACAACACTTGTAATCATATTTTGACGCGGAAAAATATCTCGGTAGACTGCGTAAAATGACGTCATAACCAATGGCAGGAGTTGTGACGGATTTAAAAGTTATCCAATTTAGAAGGTTAGTTAAATAATTAAAAAATTAAAATTAATATCTTTTTTTTAACCTATATTACTTTTTTAACATTCTTAACCGAATTCCATAAAAAATGTTCATTTTAAGATTGATGCAAGTTCCCTATTAAAGGCTAATTTTCTCATTATTAAAATTTCGAATAGGCTTTGTAATAGTTCTTTAAGTTATTATTCCACAAAATTTAAAAAAAGTTTTGTTAAAAAACTACGAAACTTGAAAAAAATTAGAAAACTCGGAAACCCACAATTTTTCATTTTTCGATTTCTCTCATTTTTTATCAAATTGTCCTAACCGTTTGGAAACAATTGTAACTTGATTTAAATGACCCATTTACACCCGGTATATAGTAGATATAGGGATAAGTAAGAAAATCAGGAAAATTTTAAAAAATAGAAAAAATATTGAATAATAGAAAAAAATAGGGTAAATTAGAAAAAGTAGTGAAAAATAGGGAAAAATATGGAAAAATAGGAAAAAAAGAAATCGAGATAACTTGGGAAAAATAGGGTAAAAATTGGGGTAAAAATTGAGGAAAATAGAACAAAATGGAAAAAAGTAGTGGAAAACAGGAAAAAACAAGACAAATAGGAAAAATGAGGAAAAAGGAAAAAACAAGCAAGATAAGAGGAAAAAAAATCGGAAAAAATAGTAAGAAATAGCGAAAATTGGGAAAATTAGGACAAAATAGTAAAAATTCTAAACATAGGAAAAATATGGGGAAATAGGAACAACTACATCCCAAATCTTCCATAATCTGATATAAACTAATTTCAAAAAATCTGATTTGTTTATTAACTTTCGGTAGTACAAATTTTTTTTTTGCCAATTTTCTCTCCACTTCAATTTCTGCTATCGAAAGATTTTCATCTTTTACCATAGAAATATTTTCATATTTTTAAGGACTATTAATAATAAATAAACAAATGAAGGCCAAAGAAATCAGTTTTTTTTTTGTAAAACATTAACTTTTTTTTCAATGTAGTTTCTATAAATCTCTACCTCATGTACAAATTTACATAAAGTTCATTACAAAAATTCCATATGTCTGTTGCCTCTCTGTACGTATGTCAGCCTAGTAATATATAAATTTATACAAATTTTATTTCAAATTCGAATTCTTACATTTAGAAAGTATTATTAAAAAGTTCTTATTTGTATAAAATTTTAAGTTTCAGATGTAGCATGATTACCAATTTCTTGTAACTTAACTTTGTATTTTGTCTTATAGACCTGATGATGGCCATTGTTTGACGAAACACGTTGCCATTTAATTGTTAAATTTTAACATCATATAAATAATTGTGGTATGACTTGGAGTTTTATTATTCGTTGAATAATCTTACCACATTTGAATATGGATAATTTGCTGGTTTTCACATTTTTATTCAATTTTGCATTAATTTTCAGTTTTATTCATAAAAAAAATAGTAAACTTCCCCATTTTCCATTTTTCGATTTCACTCATTTTTTTATCAAATTATAGTATTCGTTGGTCTCAAAAATAGCTATAGTTCGATAGTTATGAGGTTTTTAAGATTTACTTCCGACAAACAGATATACATACAGACTTGTAAATATGACGATGAAATGTAATCTGCTTAATGGTTATTCATTTCTCTAATGTGGTCAACCGATGAGGTAATAAAACTCGACGTACCACAAGTATTTATTTATGTAATTAAGAATTGAAGAGGCGACTAGTTTCGGCAAAAAACTCCATCATCAGGCCTAAAATGACTACCGTAAGTAAACAAGAAGATACAATTAGTCTGTAATTTAAAATATAATTGTATCTTCTTGTTTACTGACTATAGTAATTTTAGCCCTGATGATAGCGTTTTTCGCTGAAACTAGTCGCCTCTTCAATTCTTAATTACATGAATAAATACTTCTGGTACTTTGACGTCGAGTTTTATTATCTTACTATTATTTTTATTATATTTCACAATCTCCTCATCATGATTACATAATGACACACATGTAGTTTCCATTACCCTGGATGTTCGAGTCACAAATTTTAAAGATACACCTAAAATTCTGTTTAATACCCACAACCCCGCCTATGCTTCGGTCAGTACCTTATATCTGCGTCAGCCTGTCGATGACAAGTCCTCACTTAATTTTTTGGGGTACCTCTAAATATCTAAACGGGTCAACCTTCTGGGGACGGGTGGGATGTAATAATTTCGAAGGATAACAATTAATCATCCTTTAGGTAATTAATTATTACGTTTTGAATTAAACTAGAGGTGATAAAAAATGATATTGGATAAAATTTTCCGATATTTTCCACCTATAAATTTAATTCTAAATTTATGAAGTCTTAAAGCGAGAAATACCATTAATTATTCATTTTCATACTTGAACCAAATAGTAATCTATAAATGCTTACATCTTTTATATATTTTCCATGTATTATTTATGATGTTGAGTTAAAATGACTAGCAAAATACACTAATGGAATTATCTTTGTTATAGAAAACCATTATATCAAGTAATTAATACTAATGTTTAAATAAAAAGATAAGTCTTTATAAATTTAATTATAGATTGTCATGATATAAATATTTAATTCTAATGTAAAAATTATAAACTAAACTTACATTGCACTACTGGCTCTCCTGTGAAATAATTTAAAAGCACTGACATCTCTTGGTGGTTTACTTCTGAATGTTGCCACGCACACACTTTTCGATCTGTCTCTGTCTCTTGTTGCTTCATCTTCTACATTTTTTTCACCCCGCAAACGTTGCATTAACCGCATATCGAGACACAACATCACTTATTTAAAGTTTTTGGTAGTTCAAAAATGGTTTACATTATTAATGATGGTTTAAATTATTTTATTTATACAGATAGTATTTTTTTTGTTTTATCCTGTATATATTAAAAACTTTATTGTTAAAAAAAATCATGATAAAAGTAAGAATTTTTTGAGTAATTATTTTTTCCCCTCCCTTTTCCCCTTACCACTCGATTGATAATGATAGAATGGGAGAGGGAGAAAATTGGAATTAAAAAGTTGGGACAAAGATTTACATATAAAAAAATTGGGGAAAATTTGAAACTAAAAATGTAGAGGAAAAAGGTTGGGGTCAAAAGTGGAAAAAAAGTAGTGGAAAAATTGGAAAAGTTTCAATATTTAAATTATAAAAAAATCTGATGTGGCCAGCACATGACCTCTCGCCATTTTTTAATCAAAAATTTACAGGTTGACACAAAAAAGTATGAAAAAAAATTACTTTTTTGTAAATCTGGCAACAATGAAGAAAGTTTTGAAAACTTTAATAATACGAATATAAACTATAGTGTATACAAAATAAATGTGTAAAACTTTATTGCCCTTTTGTATAGTAATGACGTCATCACTCATAGCAACTGCCACTTCCAGTTGTCCGATTGGCACCAAAATCTAATCAGATCTAATCTAGGGTATCAGAATCCTGTGTGCAAAATTTCAAATTTTTTCATTAAGTAGTTTTTGAGTTATTGTTACTACAACATCTATCCAAACACACACACACTAACACACACCCACACTAACACACACACAGACAGACATCGTCGCGAAAATATCAAACTCGTATTCTAGGGACCCCAAAACGTGTTTATCCGTTGAAAACTCACTACCCAATTTTTAGCATGATTACTATACCTCTCTTATCTGAAGGGCGAGAGGTAAAAATTTGTGAAAAAGTGGAAAAAAGTTTGACACAAAGAAATAAGAAATTAGTAAAAAATGTAGGAGAAAAAGTGGAAAAAAGTAGGGGAAAAAGTAGAATAAAAAAAGTAGGGAAAAGTGGAAGAAAGTAAGAGAAAAGTGAAAAAAAATGGGGAAAAAAGTGAAAAAAAAAAAGTTTTAAGGAGAAAAAGTGGAACAAAAAAAATATTTACACAAAAAAATTAGTAAAAAATTTATGAGAAAGAGTGGAAACAAGTAGGGAAAGGATACAATAAAAAAGTAGGGGAAAGGATAGAATAAAAAAGTAGGGGAAAAGTGAAAAAAACTAGGGAAAGAAATGGAAAAAAGTTTTAAGGGGAAAAAGTGGAACAAAAAACGTTTGACACAAAAAAATTAGTAAAAAATGTGTGAGAAAAATTGGAAAAAAGTAGAGGAAAGGGTGGAATAAAAAAACACGGAAAAATGTGGGCGAAAAGTGAAAAAAAATAGGGAAAGAAGTGGAAAAAGTTTTAAGGAGAAAAAGTAGAACACAAAGAAATTATTTAAAAATTCGAGGAAAGAGGTGAGGGAATAATGGGAAAAAAGTTGGGAAACATAAAAAAATTACTGAAAAAATAAAAAAAAAAAATGAGTCAAAAAGAGGAAAAAGTTTGAAACTAAAAAAATTAATAAAAAGTGTAGGGGAAAAAGTATAAAAAAATGTCTAAAACAAAAAAATGGGGAGAAAAAATTGGAAAAAAATTTGAAATATAAAAAAATTGGTAAAAAAGTACAGGAAAAAAGGATGGCGGAAAAATTGCGGAAAAAATTGAAATTAAAAAATAGGAGAAAAATGAGTAGGCAAAAAAGTGGAAAATAGTTTGAAATATAAAAAAATAGTAAAAAAGTATGGGAAAAAGTGGAAAAAAGTAGGGTAAAAGTGGGAAAAAAAATGGGGAAAGAAGTGGAAAAAATATATTTAAGGGGAAAAAGTGGAACAAAAAAGTTTGACACTAAAAAATTTGTAACAAATGTAGGAGAAAAAGTGGAAAAAAAGTAGTGTAAAGAATGGAAAAAAGCAGTGGGAATGGAATAAAAAAATAGGGGAAAAACTGGAAAAAACTAGGGGAAAGTGAAAAACAATGGGGAACAAAGTGGAAAAAAGTTTTTAATGAAAAGGGAAAGTTATATTTTCCTATTTTTAAATACTCATTTTAGATTTAGATAGTCAAGACTTCTTTTAATAAAATAAATATAAATAGTGTTATATTTTCTTCTTTTTTTAAAAACACAGATTAGATTTAGATAGACAAAGACTTCTTTTCATAAAATAAATTAAAATACATAGGTTAGATTTAGATAGTAGATTTTGGTAGTTTATTATCGAAATGTTGGTAGAATACGGTTTATTGACACTGGTCATTTCGAACAATTGTATTTTTTTTGTGATATTTTTTTTTACTTTGTTCCTTAATATTTTTTATTTATTTATACTATTATGTGGTAATTAGTTCGTATTCAAATAATTCTTTAGCAACCGGACTAAATTCATTCCTTTTATTTATTCTTGACGGTCATATATTTTTTAATAATCAATCTAAAGAATATCTATTTTTCAAAAATATCTCAACATGAATTGCAGAATATAATAAAAATCTATTATTAAACCTCATTTTGAATATTGCCCTTCCTTACTGTATCGATTTTACCTTAATAAACGGAAATCCTAAAAATCTTCAAACCCAGGAAATGAGAACTGTTTGAAAGTGTAACTGGTTTACTTTAATATCCTTAATGTTGAAAACTTTAGATTGGTTATCTGTTGAACAAAGGCTTATTTATTTGGCAATGTGCTATATCTACAAGATGTTGCAAAATCTTTTACTTATTATTTTTATACGTCAATAATTTTTCTACCTTTTTATTAATTGCTCATTAAGTATTGTTTACATCTCAAACAGTATAAGATTCTAGCTATAATTATTCAAAAATATCATAATTTTATATAACATTACAGATAAATTTTTTTCAATATAATTTGAGATTACAGGAATGCTTTTTATTTATTTTTTAACACCGAAAAGATAAGTGTCGTAGAAAAAGTATAGTACATTACTCGAAGGTTAAGAGGCTAGTCTGTATATGCATAATATAAGCAATGAGAACTTGTCCATTTTTCTTCCAGCCCTAAAGATATTACAATTTCGCATTGGTTAACTTGCCACTTCGATCAAGAGCGCCATCTCCATTAAAAATCCCCCTCCCTCTTGAATCAAGCCTATAAAACATCGTGCACACCTGATCCCGGACTCTACCTATATTTATCTGATTATCTAAATATCTAACTGTTTTATATCGTTAATTTACCCCACAAGATCTTTGAGGTTCACTTCACCTGCTACCTTCACGGCAGCTGTTTAGTTCACGACACCTGTTACATTCACGTTAGCTGTTTATTTCACGACACGTGCTGTAATTGCAACTGTAACTGCTATCTTCACGAGAACAGCTATATACACGGGATCCTGGAAATACTTTTCTTCAATACCGGTTTCTTCAATTCAGAAGCTTTCTACGGATTTCAGAAAAAAGTTTCTCTCTCTCTCTCTCTCTCTCACTCCATCTAGCTAAGCTTCGTCAATAATCTTTCCTAATAAATAATCTCATTGAATTTCATTAAAAATTAATTGATAAAATATTGTTTTAATTGTTATTTGCATCGAAAAGAAAAATTTTTTTAAATAAATCGTGTTTAATTTTCATTAGAGTTTACTTTCCTCCAACCTTAAAAAAAAGAAAAAAACAGATTTTGCAATATACCAAATTTTTTTTGTGAATTATTTCTAATTCCACCAAAAAACTAATTGACTGGCGCATGAAAATTAGTGATGGCGAAAAAAATTTCTTGTCCTCACTTTTTAGCACTTTTCTCGACGTTTACGAGTTCCCTGAGTTCGAAAATGTAAAAAAATCCTGTCCGGACGTCTAGATGTCTGTCTGTCTGGATGTAAACACTGTTTTGAACGAAAGCTCCAATCGAGTTCCGATTTTCACTTTACCGAGTTAGTTTTGTCCATGGAAGAACCCTATTGAATTTGAGTAGGATCGGACTGGCCCTTTCGGTATCCGCCATACAAATTAAAGTGGTTTGCATAGGAAAACATTTTTCCAATTCAAATTTTTAGAACAAAATGTCAAACGAAATGGATGGGGATGTTGCAGAAATTATTGACACATTGTTTGATTGGCGATTTTTTTTTTGCTTTTTTACAATTTTTTTGATTATTTTTTTCGTTTTTTCCGCATTATTTTTTATTTTTTTCTATTATTTTTCGTTTACTTTTTCCTGTTTTCTCATTATTCCGATTTTTTTTTCTGTTTGTTTTTCTCGATTTTTACTTCTCATTGTTGTTTTTTTATTTCTTTTTCATACATTTTTAATTTTTTTCTGATTTTATAATTATTTTATCAATTTTTTTTCATTTTTTGTTTTTTTTTTCTCTTTTTTTTCTCTTTTTTGTCATTGTTTTGTCTTTTACTATTTCTTTTTTTTTCTATTTTTTTTTTGTTTTCTATTTTTTTTCTCAGTTTTTCTTATTCCTTTGATTTTTTACGATTTTTTTGCCATTTTTTTGTAATTTTGTTTCGATGTTTTTCATTAATTTTTTTATTTCTTTCTACACAATTGTTTCAGTTTTTGATTGTTCTTTACAATTTTTTCCATTTTTTTCCGGTTTTTTGTGATTTTTTTGTGTTTTTCCATATTTTACAATTTTATTCTCCATTTGTTTCCAATATTTTCTATTAATTTTTGTTTCTTTTTCGATAATTTCCGATTCTTTTTATTTTTCGGTACTTCTATTTTTTTCTCGTTTTTCATTAAATTTTTGGATTTTTTTCATGTTTTATTCTGATTTTTTCAATATTTTCAATTTTTTTGTTCTCATTTTTTTCTATATTTCTTTTCTTTTCTTTTTTAATTTTTTCCTTCTCATTTTTCTGATGTTTTTCTGTTGTTTTTGAACTTTTTATACTGTTTTTGGTTTTTTTTTTCAAATTTCTTCAGTTTTTTCTGACTTTTTCATATTTTTCTGACTTTTTAATTTTTTCGATCTCGTACAATTTTTTTTTGATTTATTTCAATTTCGTCGATTTCTTTTAATTTTTGTCAATTTCGTTGGATTTTTTTTATTATTTTTTATTTCTATTCATTATTTCCATCTCTTTCGACTTTTTTTAGTCTTTTTCGATTTTCGTTAGTTTTTTTTCGATTTTTGTTCGTTTTTTTTTTCGATTTCTTTTTCGATTTTTGTCGAGTTTTTTTCTCGATTTCTTTCGATTTTTGTCGATTTTTTTTTGATTTTTTTTTAATTTCTGTCGTTTTTTTTTATCTCTACCGATTTTTGTTGATTTTTTTAATTCTTGTTTTCGATTTCTTTTGATTTTTTTTCCATTTATTTTATACATTTTTCGATTTCTTTTGAATCCTTTCCATCATTTTCGATTTGATTTTTTTTTTCATTTTTTTTTATATTTTTTTCGATTTCATTTGGAAATTTTCAGATTTTTGTTTTCTTATTTTAAAATTTTAAAATGTGAAAAAATAACATAAGAAACTTATTTCCTAACTGGGATCCCCCGAACGCACAATTTTTAATAGATTTACGGTATTTTTAATAAATTCTTTAGATGGTTTATAATTATTTTTTTAATAATTTTTGTTGTTCCTCATTTTTAGTTTTTTTTTTATTTTTGAAAAATAATTATAATCATACAATATTTGTAACGAATTGCTGAGGCCCAAAAGCCTCAATATTAGTTTTGTGATGGCAAAAAAAAATTCTTACCCCACTTTTTATCACTATTCTCGACGTTTCCGAGCTCCCTGAGTCCGAAAATGCAAAAAATCATGGAATATTTCTTCAACAAGTTTCAAGTTTCAGATTTATTCAGTTTATATAAATGTTCAATACAATTTTAACAATTTCAACAAGTTTCAACAATTTCAACAAGTTTCCAGTTTCAGGTTTATTTAGTTTATATAAATGTTCTATACAATTTCAGCAATTTCAGCAATTTCAGCAATTTCAGCAATTTCAGCAATTTCAGCAATTTCAGCAATTTCAGCAATTTCAACAATTTCAACAATTTCAACAAGTTTTAAATTTCAGGTTTATTCAGTTTATATAAATGTTCTATACAATTTTAACAATTTCAACAAGTTTCAACAATTTCAACAAGTTTACAGTTTCAGGTTTATTCAGTTTATAGTAATTTCAACAATTTCAACAATTTCAACAATTTCAACAATTTCAACAATTTCAACAATTTCAACAATTTCAACAATTTCAGCAATTTCAGCAATTTCAACAATTTCAACAATTTCAACAATTTCAACAATTTCAACAATTTCAACAATTTCAACAACTTCAACAATTTCAACAATTTCAACAATTTCAACAGTTTCAACAATTTCAACAATTTCAACAATTTCAACAATTTCAAAAATTTCAACAATTTCAACAATTTCAACAATTTCAACAATTTCAACAATTTCAACAATTTCAACAATTTCAACAATTTCAACAATTTCAACAATTTCAACAATTTTAACAACTTCAACAGTTTCAACATTTTCAACAATTTCAATTATTTTTTCTGAATTTAAAATGATTGTTTGCTATGTATGCAAGCAAGTTTTTTTATTAGGTTTGATCTCCCTTCCAATAAAGATTAGTCTCACATAAAAATTTAATAATTGTTATTAGGATCCAACATATCGTAATGTAAAGGACAAAGAGATAAAACTAAAATATGGAGTATGAAAAAGTTTCCGGACTTCGGCCCATCGGGTACCAGAATACATGTATAATAATAAAAAAAAATCTAAAAATTTGATCTGCAAAAAAGTTTTCCGATGAAAAACACTTAATTTGTATGGCGGGTACTGGAAAGCCCGGCCATATCCTGCTTAAATGCAATAAGATTCTTCCCTAGAGAAAACTAACTAGTAAACAGAAAATCGGAACTTTCGTTCGAGAGTTATAGTGTTTACATCCAGACAGATTTTTTTTTAAATTTTTGGTCTCTGAGAAACGTCTAGAAAACTAATAAAAAGTAGGGGTAAGAATTTTTTTTCGCCATCATCAAATTAATGGTAAGGCTTTTGGCCCTCAAAATGACAATCTACATCGCAATTATAAAGGCCATTTTAATAGATTAGTTGAAGAAAAAATTACGAACAAAAATAATATAATATAAGCAGCTTATTCTGTATGAACGGTTAATGGGAATGATATAGCTACAGAAACTATTAAAATAAGTAATAGTAAATAGAATATAAAAAAAGGACTATATACTCTGTTATGTATTAAAGGAATAATAGATAGACAGCCATTAGATAGGAAGAATGAAGAGATGAGCGATAATGATGATGGAAATTCGGGTTATGGCAAAGTCTGTATAGGATTTCCGCCAATATGATATATTATATACATTTATTATAAATGATATAAGTTACAAACTAATGTAGTAAATGTCTTGATTGAATTTAAGATCATATTCTACAATAAATCAGCGAGAGGCAGTTTTTTAATACGAATTTTTTATCTACACAATTATGAGTTACAAAGCAAGTAAATAAATAACAAAAGAGTTATTTGTTGGATAACAGGAAAAAAATGTGGTGGAAAACATTTTTTTAAAACAAATTTCCTAAACGTGGCTTGCGGTATGAGTTAACTGGCAGAAAGTGTCACGTAAGGAAAAAGCGTTATGCCCCTTCCGGGCGACCTTCCCTCTCTTTCTCTTACTCTGTGTCTCTTTCTGAAATATGAATTTTTTCTTATTTAGAATTTTTTTTATCAGTTTTAATTATTAATTATTTTATATTTTTATATTGAAAGAGAGAGAGAGAGAGGCGGATTTTTTAATTTTTTTCTGGTTTTTTCTCAATGTTCTGATTTTTTGTTTTTTCTCGTTTTTTTTCTATTTGTTTTGATTTTTCCCAATTTTTTTCGCATTATTCTGATTCTTTTCTAGTTCTTTCTTTTTTTACATTTGTTTCTTATTCCTCTGATTTTTTGCGATTGTTTTGAGATTTATTTTAATTCTATTTTTAATTTTTTTTATGGTTACAATTGTTTTTTTGGTCGTTCTTTGGTTTTTTTACGATCTTTAGTGTTTTTTTTTGTGTTTTCCGCTTTTTTACTTTTTTCTGTATTTTAGAATTTTATTTGTCATTTTTTTTTTCAATATTTTCATATTTTTCTTTTAATTTTTTTTCAGTGTCTTCTGGTTTTTTCTTATTTTACCAATTTTTTTTTCGATTTTTACTGATTTTTTTGACTCTTCTAATTTTTTCTCGTTTTGTTTTTTTTTTTTTTTTTTTTTTTTTTTTTTTTTTTTTTTTTTTTTTTTTTTTTTTTTTTTTTTTTTTTTTTTAGTTTTTGTCCCATTTATTTTGCATAATTCTGTTTTTCTTTAAAATTTTCAGTGGTTTTTTTGCGTTTTCCGCTTTTTAAACTTTTTCGTTTTTTCCGTATACAATTTTATTTGTCATTTTTTTCTAATATTTTCTTATTTTTCTTTTAATTTTTTTTAAGTGCCTTCTGAATTTTTCTTATTTTTCCGATTTTTTTTTATTTTACTGATTTTTGTGATTCTTCTAATTTTTTCTCGTTTTTTTTTCTGAATTTTTGTTTTTTTTTAAGTTTTTCTGATTTTGCCCCATTTATTTTGCATTGTTATGTTTTTGTTTCTAATTTTTTTCACATTTTTCTCATTTTTTTGTTATTCCTCTGATTATATGCGATTATTTGCGTTTTTTTCGATTATTTTCGATTTTTTTGCGATTTATACTGATTCCTTATAATTTTTTCATTTTTAAATTTTCTTAAGGAAACAATTGTTTTAGATTTTTGGATCGTTCTTTATTTTTTTAACGATTTATGCATTTATTTGCGATTTTTTGCGATATTATTCGATTTTGTTCGTATTTTGCGATTTTTTTTAAATTTTTTTTGCGATTTTCAGTGGTTTTATTGCGTTTTCCGCTTTTTAAATTTTTTCGTTTTTTCCGTATAATTTTATTTGTCATTTTTTTCCAATATTTTCTTATTTTTCTTTTTATTTTTTTCCAGTGTCTTCTATTTTTTTCTTATTTTTCCGGTTTTTTTTTACTGATTTTTTTGATTCTAATTTTTTCTCGTTTTTTTTTTCTAAATTTTTGTTTTTTTTTTATTTTTTCTGATTTTGCCCAATTTATTTTGCACTATTCTGTTGTTGTTTCTAATTTTTTTCACATTTTTCTCATTTTTCTTATTCTTCTGATTACATGCGATTATTTGCGATATTTTTGCGATTATTTTCGATCGATTTTTTTGCGATTTATACTAATCCCTTAGATTTTTTTCATTTTTAAAATTTTTTTTTAAGGAAACAATTGTTTTAGATTTTTGGATCGTTCTTTATTTTTTTAACGATTTTTGCATTTTTTTGCATTTTTTGCGATTTATTGCGATATTTTTCAATTTTGTGCGTATTTTGCGATTTTTTTTTTAATTTTTTTGCGATTTTTTTAACGATTTTTGCATTTTTTTTGTGTTTTTTTGCGATTTTTTGCGATTTATTGCGATATTTTGCGATTTATATTAATTCTTTCGAATTTTTTTCGGTTTTTTGGTCGTTCTTTATGTTTTTGCGATTTTTTGCAATTTTTTTCGATTTATTGCGTTTTTGAAACTTCCTTTTCGTTTTTTGCAATTTTTAGCGTTTTTCGTTTTCTTACAATTTTTTTGATTTTTCGTTTTTCCCATTTTAGAATTTTATTTTTCATTTTTTACAATATTTTCCAATTTTTTATTAAAATATTTCCGGTGTCTTCTGTTTTTTCTTGTTTTTTTCGATTCTTATTTTATTTTTCAGAATTTTTCGATTCCTCTAATTTTTTCTCGTTTTTTTCTCATTTTTCTGATTTTATAATCTTTTCTCATTTTTTTTCATTGTTCTGTTTGTTTGTAATTATCTCTTTTGTTTTTTTATTTTTTCTCATTCCTGTAATTTTTTCCATTTTTCAGTTTTATTTTTATTTTTTTGTTGTTTTTAGAGTTTTTCTGTTGTTTTTTTTAATTTTTTCAAATTCTTTCAGGGTTTTCTCATTTTTCTTATTCTTCTGTTTTTTGATTTTTGTCGATTTCTTTGGATTTTTCCGATTGTTTTCTCATTTTAAAAAGTGAAAAACCACCGTAGAAAACTTCGTCTCCAGACCTCACAATTTTTTTATATATAATATCGTTTTTTCACACCAAATTATAATATAAACTGAAAGTGACATCTCTTATACTGAATTTTAATTTGCGAGGCTGAAAGATAAATAGGCACCCAAAATCCCTTTCAAATGAGTTTTTCTTTATAGCAGATCGGAAAAGTCAGAATTTAAAGCGCTACCGATAAATTTTAACGTCTTTTACTTTTCAACCTACTATTTAATTTCCTGCTGCGTTTTACCTTTAATATACAAAATGAGAATTTTTTAATTAAAATATATTAATCATTTCAAAACAATATTTCATTTAAATTAAATAAAAAAAAAACTGTTATTTAATATACAGATTTAACAAAGATGTACCTCACGTTTACTAATGGTGGAAATTATAAAAACATTTAGAAACTCAAAGATGCCTGAAAATAGGTCTTTACCCAAGGAAATACAAAAATTAACTGACTATTCTAGGATTTCTAACCGTACAAAAAGTTTTAACTTATAAATTCTTAAAAAATATTGACATTGACAAAAAAATTAATAAATCTTTGCATTTCTCTATGATAGAGATATGTTAAAAAAAACCATATTGCCAGTTAATAACGGCTGTATTCACCATTTTTACAATAACTCTCTGATAGCTAACAGTGAGTTAAGAATTATCTATCTGTTAGTCATTTTCCGTATTCACCATGAAATATAATACTTCTGTTTATTAACAGTAGATTAATAAAAAGTAACTGGTTTTTATGTTGGTAACAACTTGATGCTAACTTCGTTTTTATTATTATTTTTGACTGATTCCTTTACCTAGTTTCAAATTTAGTTTATATCAAAATCAAAGAGTACTGTTTTAAGTTTAAATACATTATGGAAAAAGAACAAAAAAGAAGTGTCAATTTTACAATACGTGAAAAGGACTTGCTGTTATCATTAGTGAAAAAATATATAAAATATTTAGAAAACAAAAAAACCAACGCAGTTTTTAATAAACAGAAGCAGGAATGCTGGGAAAAGTTGGCCTGGGAATTCAATGCCAGTCAAACGAGTGGTCTCAGAATAGGCACACAATTAAAAAGCCTGATTGAGCACATGAAAAAGTTTGCTAAACAGCATAGGGCCGATGAAAAGGTATTTGGTAGCTTACATTTTGTTTTGCACTTTTTATTTTTGATGCTTGAATGTTATTTTAGCTTGAAGTTTTTAAAACTCTAGGAGGCCTGCCAGTTTCATCAAAAGTAACAGTGCAGGACAGGAAAATTTTGAGTATGATCGAAGAAAATTTTTTTACATTAGGTAACCGTTTCGATTCAAATAATGAGGAAAATGTTGCTTTGCCAAGCAATATACAGCAACATGTGATGTTGGATGTTGTTGAAGATAGCAATGACTCAATAGAAAATCAAAATCAAGCAGAAGATACCATCTCTGACAATATCCTCTTCATTTATGAGGATGAAGATCAAGAACACAGTCACAAAAAAATACAACAAATCGAAGCAAAGAGAAAATAGAAATAAAACAAACCGTAAAAAGACATATAGAAGAACCCATTCAAAAAAAGGGAAAAACAGAGGAACCTGTGGAAAAACAGACAAAAACACAACAAAAAAAGTCTGTACCTACAATAACACGAAAAAGGTTGGAAATTGCGAAAAAAATTAAAAATACTAAATATTATAGAAGAATCAGAAAAAGAAAATTTAAGAGGAAAAAAACTGACAACGATATAAAAGAAATTATTAAAGAAAAGGAGCTGA
Source organism: Neocrepidodera transversa (assembly GCA_963243735.1). Classification (NCBI taxonomy): domain Eukaryota; kingdom Metazoa; phylum Arthropoda; class Insecta; order Coleoptera; family Chrysomelidae; genus Neocrepidodera; species Neocrepidodera transversa. The sequence continues at coordinate 7,229,044 of OY725346.1, read as the reverse complement.
TCAAATTGAAAATTAAAAAAATTCAGAAATAAGTATTTAATATTTATCTACTACTTTTAATGTATATACTACCTGTTTGTGATTAGTTTTAGTTTTATAGTTCAAATAATGTGAAGTTTTTTTTGTAGATTATCTTTTTTTTTCAATTTTATATAGTTTTAGATTATTTTTACACTTTTAAGGGGGACAGGCAGTAGCTAAGCTAAAAGAAGATACGTTTTCTATAAAATAGCTGCCTAATTAATTAATGATTTAAATAAACAAAAATTTCATGTAACCTTTAAAAAAAATTTTAGCGAATCTGTAAATTTAACTATGAAAAATATAAAAGCCTATAAAAAGTACAACATTTTAATGAATGTTACAATCTAAAAGTAGCATAATACAAAGTAAAAACTAAACAAAAAATAATGTCCTGCGTACCTAAAACTTTATGAAAAAACTGTATTTAGAAGAGTATCCCTGGTTGATGTATTTTCCTGATTTGGAAAATGATATATATTGTAATAGGCAATTCCAATATCATCCAAACCATATTCTTCAATCATATGGTCGTCAATAATATCCCTTTCTTCTAAACACAGGTTATGTAAAACAGCTACTACAACTATTATGTCGCCTACCAGCTCTTTACCAACTCTCATCCCTATTGATAAGCAGGGAAATCTTCTTTTCCAGACACCAAATAACCGTTCCACTGGATTTCTGGTTAAAATTTGAGCTCTATTATAACGCTGCTCCGGTAGAGTCTGTGGAGTTGCTAAAGGGGTAAGCAAATAAACCTTGCACGCATATCCTCCATCTCCAACAAGACTGAATGGAAAACATTCATTAGTCTCAAATCGTCTTCTTATGAGCGAATCGTTAAAAATCGTTGAATCATGAACAGATCCGGGCCATCGAGGTACTATATCATTGATTTTAAGGTTAGCATCACAAACAACTTGTGTATTGATGCTAAACCAACCCTTTCTATTCCTGTAAACTTCTGGAACATTTCCTCCAGGGATTGTATTTTAATATGGGAGCAATCGAGAGCTCCAATTATTCCTGGCATTCCTCAAATATTAAAAAAATCTAAAACAGTTTAACTTTTTTCTTCGTCTGTCATGGGCATTTTAACAAATTGTGGACACAATGCTGCTATACATCTTGTTACTTTGCCCACAATTCTTGATATTGTTGGCTGGGAAACATTAAAGTGGTCACCAACATTAATTCGAAAACTTCCAGTAGCATAGAAACTCAAACAAATTAAAACCTGGTTTGTTTTTGATATCTGCTGGTTTTTATTGTTTGGTGGTTCTTCTATTTGCACTAATTCGATAAGTCTTCGCACAGTATCTTTATTTAATCTAAACCTTTTTTTAAATTCAATGTCGTCTAATTCAAAAAGATTATTCCGTAGTTTTACAACTCTCGGTCGCCGTGGAATATCATCTTCACTTTCTGACGAAGACTATAATAAATTATGAAACTCTATTCTTTCCATATTTGTCTTTAACTACTTTAAACTTTAACAAGACTGTAAAACAACTAAAAACAAATACAAATAATCATGGAGAAAGGAATAAATAAAATAATTATTAATAAATGACAATTATTATGTCATCCTTGACGCATGCGCATATAAAGTTTCAATCGGTAACAGTGAGTTAAGTTCCTTAACTGCCCAGATTTTAGCTGTTAACTTTAACTCTTTGATAACCGCAAAATATGATTGGTGAATACAAAAAAATATTTTAACTGACTGATAAGCGACTTAACCCTCTGATACAGAGCTAACTTTTGTTGGTGAATACGGCTGTTTGTCCTATGATTTACGGCGAGGCATCAATGTTTATGACAGAAAACTTGCCCAAAAACTGTCAAACTCCGCTGGGAACCATTCTTGTTCTTTGTTTTGATGAGTCAATTATATTTACTACCCATAAAAATGGTCACATTTACACAATATATTTTACTGGGTGTTTTTTCACTCTGTTACAAAAATAATTGCATTAAGCCAATACTTCATTACCATGTATTTGTTAGTTATCTAAATTTCGCCCTCTATACACTTGTACATTTATATTCAAAAATTGTAAATATTATTAATATTTTTTTCTGGCATGGATACAGAAATCATTTTTTTAAAAATTGTCTAGGACATTGTTTTTTAATTTAAAAATATTTTTGAATTTAATAAATAATTCTATTAGCATAACAAAACACATTGTTTATATAATAAACACTTGGAATATAAAGTACACGAGTATATTATTTTGTGTATAGTAGATTCAAACAACATATTTCTGTTATTTTAGAGTGTAGAAATTGTACATAAATTATAGGGTTAATACTTACACAAATTGTGAAATAGGGTGTGAATCTTTTATGTATATTATGTAAGGTTAGTAAAAACAATACCGGTAAATTTTAACACAGTTTAATTTTAAAATTATGCAAAATTTGTATCAAGTTAATATTTTGTCACAAGATAATCTATAAAGTATATTTCTTCTATAATGCCACAATTTGTGTAAAAATTTTATATTGAAAATTACAATTTTATGTATTTTATATATGTATATACAGCGTGTTTTATTTATAAATCAAGTGAAGTAGATATAGAATTTAATAATATCTGAAATTGCAAATTATGAAAAAACATCAATACACCAGATTTTAATTTCGGTAAGTGTACCACAGCACTATAAATATTAATACAATGTAATACAAATATGTCAACAAATAACTTGGGTTCAGATTTAATTTAATTTTGATTTATACTTTTTGATCGTGGAGAAAATATAGTCTGTTACTCGGTTAGAATGAAAAAATTCGACACTCGTGGTTCCTCACACTCGCTTTCGCTCGCGTTCGGAATTTTCCACTCGTGTCGAATTTTTCATTCTAACCTGGTTACAGAATCTACGATTCTATCACCTTTAGGACCGATTTATAAATCTGCCTGTAACGTACCAACAGCTAGGCTTAATTGACAACCAAAGTGTCTGCTATCTTTGACAGCGTTTTCTATTATGCTGTCGACTGACAGCTACGTAATTTCTAGCTATTGCTAAATTTTGGTAGGTTGGTTGTTTTGACTATTTCATCAAATGTTTTTAATTCGACAATTTAAATTACTTGGTATAAGCTCAATATAGGTATTGAAATAAAAATAAAAATCCAAACTCCAAACAAGATTCCATTTTTGTTGTGTGTCCGTTGAAAAGTTTTTTTGTTCGTTATGGAATCTTTGGAAGAGAAACAAAAAAGAGTGACTAATTTTACAGCATCAGATAGAGCACTGCTATTAAGGGCCGGTCTTTTCATCTATAGATAAATTCCCCGATGACAGCTAACTGATGTACCTAAATTCACGTTATTGTCAAAAATGTAAGTGTTGGGTTAAGACAGTGATAAAAAATATAGGATAATACTAATAATAAAAGAAGACCGGAAAATGTTTACTCTATCACTTGTTATAAAAATCTTAATACGAAGTACCAAAGGAAATACCAAGGACATTTTAAATTAACCTTAAAAATAATTTACAGCAAAATTGCGTTTGTTTTAAAAAAAATTGCAGTTTTTATTAATCATGGAAAAGAAAGCGGCGGGGAAAAGGTAGATAGGGCTCCAAATTTAAGAAATAGCGAGACTCGTCTTTTGGTGAAATTGTGTTCGAATTCCAAACAAGGCATTATTAAAAATAAACACTATTGTATTATTGATGGTTTCTCTTCCTAGAACTACATTTGGATTAAAGGCAAAAATGACGGCATTAATAAAGAAAATAATAAAAAACAAAGAGGAGGGCATGAAGACTGGGGGAGGTATTCCAAACTTTGTAAATATTGAGGGGCCTGAAAAAGATCAGCAGTCGGATTTTCTTTGGTATCGAGTAAGTCGATACTAACGGACGATACGAAAATCAATCAATTACGAAGGACAAATCGTATCGATTTGATTGGATTCTGAAGTGCCTTCGTATACAAATCGCCGTAGTCGATCGTAGCATTCGTAGCACAGATCAGTTAAAAAATATAATATGTGGTTTATGATTCGTAGCTTAGTATCAAATGCGTTCATTTTTTTAGACAGGTCTTTGTTATTGTTGATTTTGTGTGTTGGTAGAGTTTATTATTTATTTTTAGTGGTCGTTAAAATTATTATTATAAAGTTATAATTTATCAAATATAAAATTAAGTTGAAAAATAAATTTTACATGTTATTTTCAGGTTACACAATAGGCTTTATTTATTTTTTTGACGAAATACTTAATTTTCCTTTTAGGAAATCGGCATTTTCGTAATAAAAATATAAAAAAATCGCCCAATGTATCTGCTTAACCTTGAAACATGACATACAAATAATTTGAAATATTGATCAAAATTAACACCGACTTTGAAAACAATGTTTTATTTAATATTAAAATTATGTTCCTTACAATTATATTAGAATAAAATAAAATACAGAATGCATCATGGCATCTATAAATCTTAATAAAAATAGCCATCAGTATGTTAAAAAAGGATAAATAGATAAAATGGTCGAAACGAGACCTCCAGGGATACCGAGTAAAATTGACAGTTCTAGACGAAATCACGTGACTTATAATTCGATTCGATAGGAATAAGAATCGCAAAATCTCGGAAAAATGGCGTAAACGATTCGGAAGAGAATCCGCCTGCTGTTCTTAACAACCAGGTGGCATGGTTTGCTAAGTTGAAATGTTTGGTTGTACCACATGGTAAAATGGTTCATTCGAAGTCTTGTTGGATAGTCCAACTATATAGTCTATATTTTCAACTACATCCATTTTTACAAATTTTTTCAAGAAACAAAAATTTAACCTCGACCGTAAACAGACTAAAATGTCATATATTTATGACAAACCTCATCTTCCTACATAAAACATATAATTTCATTAACTATTTTATTGTTTTGTAGCATTTATCTAACGAATAATGATTTATCCCGAACGCAAGACAAGTTAACTCTAAGATAGAAGACATTTATCTGTCAGATAGCTAGAACTATAGGTGAAAAGATAGGATATCTGATAGATAAAGTTATCTATGACTTTATCTATAGATGAAAAGATTGGCCTTACGGATTGTAAATAAAAAAAAAACATTAGTGAAACTAATAGAACCATTCGTTTCTTCAGCATGAATCTAATGAAAAAATCGACTTCGTCATATTCTTGCAAAAAATAGACCGTTCTCTCATAATATAGGGTCATCTTTCATACTCAGTATTATTTCTTCGTCATTATCACTAAATTCATGTCCTTCTTGAAATAGATCACCCTGCTCCATAATAATAAATCACATAAATATAAAATTAAGAAAAGATTACAAAAATTATTGTAGATTATATTTTTCTAGAGAACAAAACAACAAAATCTATTGAGTTTGCGCGTCAATCAATTTAGCTGGCAGTCAACCAGCAAATAAGAGATTTCAAATCTCGGTCAGCTGAAGTCCAAGATCACTTTCAGTTACGGGTAACAGTGACATCCATAAACTCGGCCGGTTTATCAATATGCTGTTAAATCTGCCTGTTACGTAGCCAACAGCTAGGCTTAACTGACAGCCAAAGTGACTGCTATCTTTGAAAGCGTTTTTTATTACGCTGTTGACTGACGGCTACATAACTTCTAGCTATTGCTAAATTTTGGTCGGTTGGCTGCTTTGACTATTTCCGCAAATATTTTTGATTGGACAATTTAAATTACGCGGTATAAACTCAACAAAGGTGGGGGTTTGTATTGGAAGCAAAATAAAAATCCAAACTGCCTAATTTCCAAACAAATGTCCATTTTTGTTGTGTCAGTCGAAGTTCTTTTTTGTTGTGTTTCGGTTGAAGTTTTTTTGGTTATGGAATCTTTGGAAGAGAAGAAAAAAAGATTGGCCAATTATGCGGCATCAGATAGAGCACTGCTTTTCATGATTATAAATAAAAAAAACATTATTGAAAATAAAAAAACACATGCTATAACCTCTCATAATATAAGGTCTTCTTTCGTGCTCAGTATTATTTCTTCGTCATCATCACTATAATTTAAGGTCGTACTTGAAATAGATCACCCTGGGGCGCTATTCTTGTAAAGTGAGTAAAATGCGCATGCTTATTGAATGCGAATGGTTAAATTGCGAACACTTGCTAAAGGTGGTATTCTTGGCAACCCTTCGTCTTGCTAAACGTATACGCACCAAATGTATGTAAAAATTGAATTGACAACACTGTAGATAGTGTCAAATTTCTGATTTTTAATATTTTACGAGATGTGACACGTACACTTCAATTTTAATAATTTTGTACTTGATAGTTGTCTGTTGTCTTTTGTGTGATTCATCGTGCTTGATTTTTTAATAACTTGTTTGACAAAAATTTAAAATAAATATGGATACTCCGTCGACTTCCAATAACTCACAAAAAAAAGTTACGGCCAACCAAAAAAAAATTATTGTTGAATTTATTAAGAAGCACGAAGACCTGCAAAGTGGTAAATTCACCAATGCATTTTATTATAAAGATGCCCAGAGGCTTTGGATGGAAGTTGCTGATTATCACTTAAATCATCAAATGCATTTCCTCTTGGCCTATACCTACGTCGATTTCTGCGTTCTACATTATCTAATATTTCAATAAGAACAATTTGATTAATTCTCTCAGCCATTATATTTACTTTGTCAATGTCAAAACTATTCGAAATCACTACACGACCACAATTTTCCGCTCGCTGCAAGTATTCGCGTACAAACCGTATACGTCATTAAAAGCATGGGTCAAGAATACCGAACCGCTCGCATTCTACAAAATGCGTATGCGGAGTTAAAAGTCACTTGACAAGAATAGCGCCCCTCTGCTCCATAATAATAAATAACATAAATAAAATTAAGAAAATATTACAAAAATTCTTATAGATTATATTTTTCTAGCAGATAACAAAACTACAAAACAACAAAATCTATTGAGCTTGCGCGTCAATCAATTTAGCTGGCAGTCAACTAGCAAACAGGAGGTTTCAAGTCTCTGTCAGCTAAAATCCAAGATAACCTTCGGTTACCGGTAACAGTGACATCGATAAACACTTTACCTGTCAGCTAGGCGATAGCTGTCAGTCAAGTTGTGTTAACAGCACATTGATAAACCGGCCCTTAACTGACACCTAGGCGATAGCTGTCAGTCAAGTTGTGTTAACAGCACATTGATAAACCGGCCCTTAGTAGTCCATATATATTAATATGGTACAAACATCCAAATTTTGAACTCATCTCATCCATGTGACTTAACTGCTCATCAACTGAATTAATCGCAATGTCCAAGATGGTAAAATAAAATGTTATCTTAAATTTTTGTTTAACATCTGGAATGGTTCATCTCTGGCTTCATATGAATACTGCCTTGTCTTTTTCTTTAATCGTTTTAGGCTTGAATCTGGAATATTAATCTCTTACGATTTCTCCAGCGTCTACCAACATCTTCATTTTTCAGATTTCAGGAAATTCTTTTGGTTTGGAAAGGTGTTTAGTATCACCATATTGTACAAACAAGAAGTGTCACGATTGAAAAGATTCCAATTTGTTTCGCAAGTCCTTGACACATTACTAAAGTTACCTGTAATGTTGGTGTTTTCAGCCACGTCCATTAGTGCATCATGAACCTCATTTAACTGATAAGGAAGAGGTAGCAACGCATTAAGGTGGTTGTAATTTTCGGACAAGGATATCTCAAAAAGCAATTGTATTAAAAAATTCAAATTTTGGCAAAATAAGTTAGGTAATATTATCTAGGGATTTTTGCATTTCTAAATTTTAATAGTTTATAAGAAAAAAAATCAAATTTCAAAATTTCATAATGCAAATGCATGAATCCGTCAATAGCACTATTTTGAATATAATAACCAACTTTGAGCTCTTAATGTCTTTCTAATGATTTTTTAAAATATGCCAAAATTGATGGCTAAAACGCCTCATTAAGTGCTACTACCTGATGTAATACGCTTGTAATTGGCGTATCGTACACCTCTTATTACCCATGATAGTTTTTAATCTACGTCAGCATTACAAAGGCCGCAGTTCATCTCTTTTCGAACTATGTGGGTTCTTAGGACGTTGAATTCACAGCTCGGTGCTGTACTCGCTTTAACTCTACTTTCCCATCTTATATCACTGAGTGGATTGAGTGTAAGTGATGGTAAATGACGCAAAAGTATTTCCCAACGTTGAGTTGAAGCATAAAAAAACACGTACAAGTTTTGCACCAACCAGAAGAAATCTGTAGTACCAAAACAATATTTTGACAACGAATGAGAACTACATGGTACAAAAAATGATTTTGGGTTACAGATCGATGTTTTTCTTTTTTAAGTTACTTCCGTTGTCTTATCCTTGTCCACGTAAGTTGTACATTTTTAAGTTTGTTTAAAAAAATTGCTCTTAAACTAGCTCCAGTTGTATCAAAAACTAGAATAAATCCTAAAAAAGTGTCTTTAATTGTACATTGATAGTTATCTGGTGTGCAATATGTTTTGGTGGAAAAAAAATAATTTTTTGACTAAAGCGTTTATTTTATCGGAAATTATAGTTTTAAATTTTATCTCAATTGATGACTGGACTCAATTATTTCCGTAAAATTAAAATTTTTCATTTAATGTAGTTAATAAAGTATATTTTATTTAATTTAATAAAAACTTTTACCAAACCTTGTTCCTGAATTGACTATGCTGATAACAAGCAAAAAATATTGATTTTATACACAAACACAGAAATGAATATTTATGAAAATAGTCAACCTTTGTTTTTATGTACATTTTCGCAACAGTGAATCTACATTACATATATACACCATAATTTTGAGCAGGAGTTTCAGCACAAATTCACAAAATGTATCCTTTATGAGAAAACCGTTTTCATTTGCCGGTTGCCTTTTGTGATTTTCAGTTTCTCATTTTTACCACAACAAAGCACGGACATTGGTAAAATAAAAAAAAAATCTACAAATATTCTTTTATATTACGGAAAAATAAATTACAATTTATTATATTTTCTAAATAACTGATATTATTGGTCTGCACAAAAAAAATCATTATTCTTATAGACAAGAATATTTTTTTTGGAGCTGTTAAATATAAATTTAACAAAAATATATATACAGGGTGTTTCATAGGTAAACCGACAGACGTTAACTGCAAATAGAGGGCACTTAGGTGATTCCAACACATTAATATTTGATGGGTCTAACCCGCCTCAAAACACAGGGTGGATTATCAAAATTGCTTATTTCTTCTAACCCTCATTTTTTCGGAACCACCCTGTATATTTATTTCATATTTAGAAAGCTGGTTTGAGTCTATTAGTACATTACACTGACATAGTAAGCAGAAGAAATAAATAATATTTTTGGATGTAACATTTATGGCTTTACTAAAAAAAAACGGATTGTTTCAATAATAGTAATATTAGAAACTTATTGGTATTTTTCGAAGGCAAATAAATATACAGGGTGGTTCCGAAGAAACAAGGGTTTGAAAAAATAAGCAATTTTGACAAAACACCCTGAAACTCACTTATGAGGTGAGTTAAACCCATCAAATATTAATGTTTTGGAATCACATAAGTGCCCTCTATTTGTAGTTAACGTATGTCGGTTTACCTTCCGCAACTATATGGAATTCAACGTGTTAGAAAGAGAGAGGTATAGAAAATTCAGCATGTCTGAAAGAGAGAGTGCTATCATGTAACGCCCACCAGTTGAAAATGTCGTAAAATGATGTTTCTAACGTTTTTTAACGCTACAAAATGCTGAACGTTAAAAAACGATCGGAACATCACATTTTACGTCGTTATCAACGATTTTTAACGTTTAATTTTGTTGTGAAAAAACTTTCACTTTTTGCATCAAATATAAGAATTTACCATAAGGAAACATGTAAAAATAACATGTCAAAATTGATGAAATATATAACATTGTTTGACGTATTTTTCGAATCAAAATTCTAAGCGTTAAAAAACGTTGAAAACATCGAAAAATGTGACGTTTCGAACGTTTTTTTACGTTCTGTTTTTTGATTTGAAAAAAATCGTTGAAAACGTTGTAAAATATGACGTTTAGAACGTTTTTTAACGCTTCAAAATACTAAACGTTAAAAAACGATCGGATCATTATATTTTACGACATTTTCAACGATTTTTAACGTTTAATTTTTGTTGTGAAAAAACTTTCACTTTTTACATCAAATACATATATTTCCCATAAGGAAACATGTAAAAATTTCATCTTTAAAATTGATGAAATATGGCATTGTTTGACGTACTTTTCGAACCAAAATTCTGAGCGTTAAAAAACGTCAAAAAACGTGACGTTTCGAACGTTTTTTACGTTCTGTTTTTTGATTTGAAAAAAATCGTTGAAAACGTTGTAAAATGTGACGTTTCGAAGTTTTTTTAACGCTTCAAAATACTGAACGTTAAAAAACTTGGCACTCTCTCTTACTGACACGCTGAATTTCCTATACCTCTCTCTCTAACACGTTGAATTTTCTACAGTTGGGGTAGTAATGGTGTAGACTATCTACTTTTGGAAGTGAAGTGCTATAGGAATATAAATTTTTCAAATATGTATATAATTTGATTATTTCGAATGTCACCCCCACATAGTCACCCTATTTTATGGAAGGGATTTTTTGCAATATGCATAAATTCAATTTTTTACAATTTTACTCAGCATTTTCCATTTCCGCCTCTGAAAACTGGACCTATTTATCAACAGTAAATTTTTTATTATTTTTCTTATGACAACAATCTATAGTTTTTTCAGCGTTATTAAAACTGAAATAAAATAAGAATTTTTTTATTATACCATCTCCCTCAGTAGATAGTCTATGTTACTACAAGCGCAGTCTGGGGAAATTTGCTATACCGACGTCAAAATTTCCCCAGATCTGGGGAAAAAAGTTTATGGAGCTCCGCAGGTGTCTCTCAGACGGGGGAAAGGTACCAGTAATATTTGTAATATGAAATTTGCATTCACAAAAGTTTGTTATTAATGAGTTAACTTACGTAATTATATCTTATCTCTTCGTACGAACTCCCGAAACGTATGTTTTTTCTTGACATGTATTTGATTGTCAGTGTCGTAGTTTCCTTAAATTTTTCATCATATACTTATTAAATGTCAATAAAGTGTCTTATCAAAATTTAGATGTACCTACTCGAAAACAATTGTAAAGAAAATGCCTGGAAAAACAGTAACTAAGAAAAGTACTATGATAACAAAACTTGGCTAGTCGCATAATGTATACAAATGAAAGACTGATGATATTAAGTCCTACCCCGCCACTGATATTACACTTTTGCCTACTTATTTCATATAAATGTGTGACGTAAAGCTCAAAAACACTGAAAAGTACTATATTATTTTATCAGAGTTTCAGAATTTCCACCAAAAATTGTTTATCCCGGCCCCACTGTGCAACGGGTTCAATACATCCTAGCTGGCGCTTGCTGTATATAAGCAGTGGCGTCACCAATTAAATTTGAATAATTCCGAACGATATCTAAAAGCATACAAATTGGTTTTTGTCACAATAAAAAAAAATCCCGCGGAAATAATCTCGCTCGTATAGGAAAGCCCGAAATTATTAACTGAACATGTAGAAAAGAGGAGATATAGAAGAACAGTTAATGAACGTATGCGCCTTTTCATAGGTTAATTTATGTTGTTATATCGATCATTAAAAGCTCTTTTGCATACAATCATGACGTGCGGTTTTTTGTAATTACTCGGAACAATTATTTAGTGTATGTAATTGGAAGTTTGTGTAGTATAAATTACCTATATTTCTGAAGTGTTTAAAATATTTGCATAAGCTGGAAAAAGTAGTAAAATAATCAATAAACTTTATTTAATTTTTTCGTATTTTTAGTATATGTAGGGGGAAAGTAATCGGTCGATTTTTTTATACTATAAATTTTAATTAGCACAACCAAATTTCATTACCGTTATCAAAAAATCTGTTTCACCAAATTAATTTACAACATCTAGATTTTTAGACACTTTTACCTTTATCATCCTTCAACAAAACACTATTAAATATTTAAGCGAATTAAAATTAATAGATCAGAGAAATTTTCGCTCTTTATAGAATGGATAAACACTATGTCAGAATGGTTTCGATTAGAGGCGACAAATCGTTGAAGGTAAGAAATAATTGGAAGGGGCAGCTTCATTAAATATAGGTCTGGATTAACATCTTGGCTGGGTAACAATAGACAGCTTAAATTATAATAGGATAATTTATAGTCCAAAATTTTAAACAAGTATTATGTACGGAATATAATAGACATGTGTGTTAATTATAGGAGGAATAGGTAGCGATAATTACGTCAATCACCGTTAATAATTTAATGATGAACTGTCAGATTATAACGATTCATTGACTTTATAGAATAATTTAATCCAAAAAAAATATCACAGATAAAATTGTGTTTAAATTAATTAAAAAAGATACAAAAAGGAATTAATCGCATATGCAGATGCCAGACTATCAGTGGCAAAAAAGTGGCAAAAAAAGGAAAATCATAGAAAAAAAGAGTTTGTTTAACCATCCTCTACCGTTACGTCATTGTCCAACTTGATCTCTCAATCATGAAATGGATGAGATGGAATTATGACGTCATTAACATATTAACTAATGTCGACGTAAATATTATTTTTGACAGTTCAATTAATTTTTCATTGTCAAAATACTTCCAGGTATAATGAGAAAGAGCAAAATTTAATTTTGAAGTTGTTCAAGAGAAAGAGGTGCTGGAATACCGCTTTTACCGTTAAATGCAGTCTGCAACGTTTGGGTTCACCCCAAAAATATATTTTAATATATATTATATATTTCGTCATTTAATCACGCTCAGGAACGTTAAACATCCTCAAGCTAGAAATTTGAAACAAGTTAAAAAAACGGAGGTTTCAAGTTAAAAAAAATTACTAAATTATGTTAAAAGCTACGCAACGCATAAGGCAAAATACAATTTTTGGCATTACCAATTTATTCATACTAACAATCCTTAACAGCAGAATACGTCACTAGCGTCTAGATCCCAATTGCAACCGCTGTTGCCAGGTTTAAGTGTTTCATTGACGAAAAGAAAAATATTTATTTTATTAAAAGAAGTCTTGACTATCTAAATCTACCTGTGTATTGAAAAAAATAAATAAAAAAAAATTCCACGCGATTCGAACCAGGAAGTTTTATGTGTAAATCATACACTCTAGCACTGGACCACTTCGTATCACAATAATATATAATCAAACTTTCAAGTTAACGTACAAAACGATGGCAACAGCGGTGAGCACTCGAGTTGCAATTGGGATCTAGACGCTTCTGAATACGTCACCGATTATGACGTAACGGTAGAGGATAGTTAAACAAACTCAAGTAAAGGAGACTGGAAAAGAAGCGATAAAGTTGGGAATAAAAATTAATGTGAAGAAATCTAAAATAATGAGATTTGGAAAAACAGGATAAAAAGGAGAAATAAGAATAGAAAATAAAAAATTCGAAGAAGTATAAAAATTAAAATACCTGAGTGTAATGATAAACAATACAGGGGAAAGAAAAAAGCCAAATGTGGACTAAATAAATAAAGATGAACATATACAGAACAATAATAAGGTCCATAATGATGTATGCAGCAGAAACAATTACTATGATAAAAATAAAAGAAGATAAGTTAAGGATAAACGAACGAAAGATAATAAGAAAAAATCTGGGGCCAGTGAAGGTTGTTACGTTTTTTTTCCTGTGCCACCCTGTATTTCATTATTCCTGTGCTCAGTATATTTTAATTTGAGACTCGCTTGATATCCCTTCTTAATTTATCCCTCTTCTCTTAGTATGACTATAAAATGTCTTTAACAATTCTCTCTTTTTGCCTCTTGACTTTTTATCGCTTGAAGTTTTCTTTTCTTCCCCTTTTAAGTTTCTATTATATTATATTTTCACTTATGTCCCCTGTTATTATTCTTAATTATTTCGACGCTTTAACTTTTATTTACTGTTATTTTTAATTCTTTTTTATATTTACTTAAAAGCTCATATCTTGTTTTTTATAATAATAAAAATTATCTGATGTTTGTTGTGCTCTTTCCGTCTCAATTACAAATTTTGAAACGTTATTTTAATTTGTTGATAAAAGTGATTTAGTAATAAATGTGATTTAAGCTCAATTCATTTAATTTAAAAATTTAACAATATTTAAGATAATTTTTCCTTTTATTTCTTTGGAAAATTTAACTTAGCTTGGTTTTCTTCTTGTCTTCGAGTTTCAAAAAATTCCTGGATCCGGCAGTAAAAGATGTCAAGCCAACAGCAGGTTTTGATCCAGTAAGAAAAAGGACAAAAAAAACGTTTATTCCAAAAGAATAGAAATGTTCAGTCCATAAACACTAAAAGTTCACATAAATTAAATATAAAATAAAAATCTTATAACTTATCAGATTTCGTGGTCTCTGTTTAAAAAAAAATAAATCAAAAGCAAAGAATCAGAAAAGATCGGAAAACATAATAACAAAAAAAAAACAAAACACTTTGAAAAAAAAATTGAGAGAGAAATTACAAAATATTGGAACAAAATGAAAAATAAAATTGTAAGATATGAAAAAAAGCAAGAAATCGAAAAATATCACAAAAAATCGCAAAACAATCTCAAAAAAAACCGCAACAAAATCACAAAAAAAACGACTAGAAAATAGCAAGTAAGAAAAAATGAGAGAAAATTAGAAAACGAAAAAAATAGAAAAAAGCAACTATTAGAAAAAAATGAGGAAAAATTAGAAAAAAGAGAGAAAAATCAAAAATCATCGCAAAAACCAAAGAACAACCAAAAAACCGGAAACGACACTAACCACAATGAAGAAATTTTAAAAAATTGAAATAAATTGCAAGAAAATCCAAAAAAGTCGCAAATAATTGCAAAAAATCAGAATTTGAAAATATGAGAAAAATTAAAAAACAAAAGAAAAATAGAAAATGAAAAACAGAACAATAAAAAAATCAAGAAAAAATAACAAATCCTCTAAAAAATAATTTCAAACTTTTTAGAAATATCGAAACAGGTCATATCGTAAAAGAATCGTAAAAATTCGTAAAAAATCATAAAAAGTCTTAAAAAAATTCTAAAAAATCATAAAAATCATAAATGATCTTAAAAAACGTAAAAAAAAACCCTAAAGAATAATAAAAAATTATAAAAGATCGTAAAAAATCGTAAAAAAATTGTAAAAACTGGCAAAAAATAGTCAAAAATAGTAAAAATACCGTAAAAAAATCGTAAAAATCCGTAAAAACCGAAAAAAAAACCGTAAAAATCGTAAAAACCGTAAAAACGGTAAAAACCGTAAAAACTGAAAAAAAACCGTAAAAAATCGTAAAAATCCGTAAAGTGTCGTAAAAACGTACAAAATCATAAATAATCGTAAAAATTCGTAAAAATTCGTAAAAAATCATAAAAAGTCTTAAAAAAATCATAAATAATCGTAAAAAAACGTAAAAAAACCCTAAAGAATCATAAAAAATCGTAAAAAAATTGTAAAAACCGAAAAAAAAATCGTAAAAATCCATAAAAATCGGTAAAAACCGTAAAAACTAAAAAACAAACCGTAAAAAATCGTAAAAATCCGTAAAGTGTCTTAAAAACGTACAAAATCATAAATAATCGTAAAAATTCGTAAAAATTCGTAAAAAATCATAAAAAGTCTTAAAAAAATCATAAGTAATCTTAAAAAAACGTAAAAAAACCCTAAAGAATCATAAAAAATCGTAAAAAAATTGTAAAAACCGAAAAAAAAATCGTAAAAATCCATAAAAATCGGTAAAAACCGTAAAAACTGAAAAAAAAAACCGTAAAAAATCGTAACAGTCCGTAAAGTGTCGTAAAAACGTACAAAATCATAAATAATCGTAAAAAATTGTAAAAATTCGTAAAAATTCGTAAAAATTCGTAAAAATTCGTAAAAAATCATAAAAAATCTTAAAAAAATCATAAATAATCTTAAAAAAACGTAAAAAAACCCTAAAGAATCATAAAAAATCGTAAAAAAATTGTAAAAACCGAAAAAAAAATCGTAAAAATCCATAAAAATCGGTAAAAACCGTAAAAACTGAAAAAAAAAACCGTAAAAAATCGTAACAGTCCGTAAAGTGTCGTAAAAACGTACAAAATCATAAATAATCGTAAAAAATTGTAAAAATTCGTAAAAATTCGTAAAAATTCGTAAAAATTCGTAAAAAATCATAAAAAATCTTAAAAAAATCATAAATAATCTTAAAAAAACGTAAAAAAACCCTAAAGAATCATAAAAAATCGTAAAAAAATTGTAAAAACCGAAAAAAAAATCGTAAAAATCCATAAAAATCGGTAAAAACCGTAAAAACTGAAAAAAAAAACCGTAAAAAATCGTAAAAGTCCGTAAAGTGTCGTAAAAACGTACAAAATCATAAATAATCGTAAAAAATTGTAAAAATTCGTAAAAATTCGTAAAAATTCGTAAAAATTCGTAAAAAATCATAAAAAGTCTTAAAAAAATCATAAATAATCTTAAAAAAACGTAAAAAAACCCTAAAGAATCATAAAAAATCGTAAAAAAATTGTAAAAACCGAAAAAAAAATCGTAAAAATCCATAAAAATCGGTAAAAACCGTAAAAACTGAAAAAAAAAACCATAAAAAATCGTAAAAGTCCGTAAAGTGTCGTAAAAACGTACAAAATCATAAATAATCGTAAAAAATTGTAAAAATTCGTAAAAATTCGTAAAAATTCGTAAAAATTCGTAAAAAATCATAAAAAGTCTTAAAAAAATCATAAATAATCTTAAAAAAACGTAAAAAAACCCTAAAGAATCATAAAAAATCGTAAAAAAATTGTAAAAACCGAAAAAAAAATCGTAAAAATCCATAAAAATCGGTAAAAACCGTAAAAACTGAAAAAAAAAACCGTAAAAAATCGTAAAAGTCCGTAAAGTGTCGTAAAAACGTACAAAATCATAAATAATCGTAAAAAATTGTAAAAATTCGTAAAAATTCGTAAAAATTCGTAAAAATTCGTAAAAAATCATAAAAAGTCTTAAAAAAATCATAAATAATCTTAAAAAAACGTAAAAAAACCCTAAAGAATCATAAAAAATCGTAAAAAAATTGTAAAAACCGAAAAAAAAATCGTAAAAATCCATAAAAATCGGTAAAAACCGTAAAAACTAAAAAACAAACCGTAAAAAATCGTAAAAATCCGTAAAGTGTCTTAAAAACGTACAAAATCATAAATAATCGTAAAAATTCGTAAAAATTCGTAAAAAATCATAAAAAGTCTTAAAAAAATCATAAGTAATCTTAAAAAAACGTAAAAAAACCCTAAAGAATCATAAAAAATCGTAAAAAAATTGTAAAAACCGAAAAAAAAATCGTAAAAATCCATAAAAATCGGTAAAAACCGTAAAAACTGAAAAAAAAAACCGTAAAAAATCGTAAAAGTCCGTAAAGTGTCGTAAAAACGTACAAAATCATAAATAATCGTAAAAAATTGTAAAAATTCGTAAAAATTCGTAAAAATTCGTAAAAATTCGTAAAAAATCATAAAAAGTCTTAAAAAAATCATAAATAATCTTAAAAAAACGTAAAAAAACCCTAAAGAATCATAAAAAATCGTAAAAAAATTGTAAAAACCGAAAAAAAAATCGTAAAAATCCATAAAAATCGGTAAAAACCGTAAAAACTGAAAAACAAACCGTAAAAAATCGTAAAAATCCGTAAAGTGTCGTAAAAACGTACAAAATCATAAATAATCATAAAAATTCGTAAAAATTCGTAAAAAATCATAAAAACTGAAAAACAAACCGTAAAAAATCGTAAAAATCCGTAAAGTGTCGTAAAAACGTACAAAATCATAAATAATCATAAAAATTCGTAAAAATTCGTAAAAAATCATAAAAAGTCTTAAAAAAATCATAAATAATCTTAAAAAAACGTAAAAAAACCCTAAAGAATCATAAAAAATCGTAAAAAAATTGTAAAAACCGAAAAAAAAATCGTAAAAATCCATAAAAATCGGTAAAAACCGTAAAAACTGAAAAAAAAACCGTAAAAATCGTAAAAATCCGTAAAGTGTCGTAAAAACGTACAAAATCATAAATAACAGTAAAAAATTGTAAAAATTCGTAAAAATTCGTAAAAAACCATAAAAAGTCTTAAAAAAATCATAAATAATCTTAAAAAAACGTAAAAAAACACAAAAGAATCATAAAAAATCGTAAAAAAATTGTAAAAACCGAAAAGAAAACCGTAAAAAATCGTAAAAATCGGTAAAAACCGTAAAAACTGAAAAAAAAAACCGTAAAAAATCGTAAAAATCCGTAAAAAGTCGTAAAAAACGTACAAAATCATAAATAATCGTAAAAAATTGTAAAAAATCGTAAAAATTCGTAAAAAACCATAAAAAGTCTTAAAAAAATCATAAATAATCTTAAAAAAACGTAAAAAAACCCTAAAGAATCATAAAAAATCGTAAAAAAATTGTTAAAACCGAAAAGAAAACCGTAAAAAATCGTAAAAATCGGTAAAAACCGTAAAAACTGAAAAAAAAAACCGTAAAAAATCGTAAAAATCCGTAAAAAGTCGTTAAAACGTACAAAATCATAAATAATCGTAATAAATTGTAAAAAATCGTAAAAATTGTAAAAAACCGTAAAAATTCATGAAAAATCTTCTGGTGTTTATTTTTAAAGTGAATTTTTCGGACAGAAGTACTAAAACCATCATATATACTTACCCCGTATAATATATTATATTAAAAAATAAATTTTAGAAGTTCAAAAATAAAAATTACATAGTTAAATTCTATTTTTTATGCTCTTTTCAAGTATACCAAACAATTATAGAAATTTATATACATTGTGTTGTTTTCGAACAAAATGAATTTGTAAATTTTTAGTGAATCTGGACCTGGATTTTCTACATTTTTATTACGATCTATTTCTCAGGAAAGATTGAGTCCGTTTACCAAATATTAAAAAAGTTATGAGGCAATAAAGAAATGCGGGAAAAATGGATAAAACACTTTGTATCTCGGTTATAAGAAGAAATAGATACATTGAGTGTAGGTAATTATTATTATTACCCACAGTTACACTATTTACCATTTCCAATGAAAGAAAATTTGAACAATGCATTTTTTGAGTGTATATTGTTATAAATTGAGCAATTTTGAACTTTAGTTCTATTTAAATTTATTTTTGAGTACTCTTATCTCTTTAGGGAGGGTTCATATATGTGGAATTTTAATTGATTTAATTTAAATCATAATTTTTTTTTTGTATGTTTTAAGTTTCTTTATATTTTTTCAACAAATATTCACTTTTACAAAATGATATAAAGTTATTTAAAATCTCTAAAAACAACCATTAAAAATAACGCAAAAATACCACTTAATTAAAACGATTTTCTCGTTAGTATCGATACAAATGAAATCGATTTTAAACTGTGTCTAGACAAATGACGTGAATCGAGAATTGAATCGTAAAATTTTATGATCTCTTGCCAAACTGTCTAGATTTCATCTAATTTTATTTTAATTTTATATTATGGTAAGTTTATACAAATTATTATTTTCAATCGAATTAAAGTTTTCAACAGGAAATTTATTCCAATGAAATTTTTAACGTCATATTTTGAGGTGTTTAAAATTTTTGCTAATGGCTATTTGTTTTTCTTTTTATCGACTATTTATGTTTTTATTTTAAAGATTTTATTATTAATTCTTTCTTTTTTTATGATCGAAACTTTTTCACCTCCATCTTAAAAAAAAATTTTACCCCACCTATTCAACAACTCCTTAGCAACCAACCTAGAAACGGATGATCAAAAAATAAAATAATAATAATTTTGACCAATGAACTCAATGGACTAAAAGCTGAGATTTATGTTGCAAGAATAAATAATTTAGACCAATTTACTTTATTTAACTATTAAATTTATCAAATGTAATTATTTTAAAATTTATGACATTTATTTTATTAAATTTCACACAGTACAAAGTTATTTAATTTTAAATTTTTAATCAATCGTGACAGATCAAAATTTGACATTTCTCAAATCTTAAAGATAGTTTTATTTATATACAGAGTGTTCAAAAAATTTTTTATTGTGGTTAGAATTTATTTTCATTTCATTATATTTATAGAGTGTTCAATAATTTTTTATCATGGTTAGAATTTATTTTCATTACAATGCCCAAATAAGAGTGATCGATTTTAAATGTAAATTCACAACGTATTAATTACTCTAAATAAATTGGGTTTTCACTAATTATTTTCTTTTATCCAAAATTTATTTATGAAGTTTGTTACATTTTATCCCGTCCATACAGTGTTATTTTAAATGGAACACTCTGTATATTTTGATGACATTTAAAAGAGCGATTCATCATCTTTTAAAAAATGCATAGTTTGATATCTTTTGCTTTCCTATCAGTAAAGATATTTGAAATTTCAAGAAACACTGCATTTTTCCTTACGGAAAAAGGACATTAAATAAAAATTTTACAATACCAAAAAATTCAGAAAAAAAAATAACATTAGGTACATTATCGAAAACATTCTGACAGCTGTATTAGAAAAATCGTTTGATTTAAAATTAAAAAATGGCACAAAATGTCAAAAATTCGCAAAAAAAATCTCAAAAAACTGCAAAAAAAAACCCAAAAAAAAATACTTAAAAAATGGCAAATAATCGGAAAAAATCGCAGTAATGGCAGCAAATTGCAAATAATCGGAAAAAATAGAAAAAAAAGGAAACATTTAAAGATTATTAAAAAATGGCAAAAAAATCAGAAAAAAATTAGAGAAAAAAACAAAAAGATAAGAAAAAAATTGCAGAATATCGCAAAAATGTCAAAACCGCAAAAATGGCAAAAAACTGCATAAAAAACTCTCAAAAATGGCCAATAATCGTAAAAAATGGCAGAAAATCGCAAATAATCGGAGAAATAAAAAAAACCAGGAAACATCTGAAATTAGAGAAGAAAAACAAAAAGAAAAAATTGCAAAATATCCCAAAAATGTCAAAAAAAAGCAAAAATTCGCGCAAACCGCAAAAAATCGCGAAAAAAATTGAAAAATCGAAAACAAGAAATGGCAAAAAAAATTGCAAAAAATCACAAAAAATCTTACAAAATGTCAAAAATCGCATAAATTGCAAAAAATCGAAAATAATTGGGAAACAAAATGGAAAGTATCAAAAAAAAGTTGAAAGAAAAAAATTAAAGAAAAAAACAAAAAGATAAGAAAAAAATTGCAGAATATCGCAAAAATGTCAAAACCGCAAAAATGGCAAAAAACTGCAAAAAAAAACTCTCAAAAATGGCCAATAATCGTAAAAAATGGTAGAAAATCGCAAATAATCGGAGAAATAAAAAAAAACCAGGAAACATCTGAAAATAATTAAAAAATGGCAAAAAATCAGAAAGAAATTAGGGAAGAAAATCAAAAAGAAAAAATTGCAGAATATCGCAAACAAGAAATGGCAAAAAAAATTGCAAAAAATCACAAAAAATCTTACAAAATGTCAAAAATCGCATAAATTGCAAAAAATCGAAAATAATTGGGAAACAAAATGGAAAGTATCAGAAAAAAGTTGAAAGAAAAAAATTAAAGAAAAAAATAAAAAGATAAGAAAAAAATTGCAGAATATCGCAAAAATGTCAAAACCGCAAAAATGGCAAAAAACTGCAAAAAAAAACTGTCAAAAATGGCCAATAATCGTAAAAATGGCAGAAAATCGCAAATAATCGGAGAAATAAAAAAAACCAGGAAACATCTGAAATTAGAGAAGAAAAACAAAAAGAAAAAATTGTAAAATATCCCAAAAATGTCAAAAAAAACGCAAAAATTAGCGCAAACCGCAAAAAATCGCGAAAAAAATTGAAAAATCGAAAACAAGAAATGGCAAAAAAAATTGCAAAAAATCACAAAAAATCTTACAAAATGTCAAAAATCGCATAAATTGCAAAAAATCGAAAATAATTGGGAAACAAAATGGAAAGTATCAGAAAAAAGTTGAAAGAAAAAAATTAAAGAAAAAAACAAAAAGATAAGAAAAAAATTGCAGAATATCGCAAAAATGTCAAAACCGCAAAAATGGCAAAAAACTGCAAAAAAAAACTCTCAAAAATGGCCAATAACAGAAACAACGAAAAAATCGCAAAAAAATGCAAAAAACCGAAAAAAATGGAAAGTATCAGAAAAAAGTTGAAAGAAAAAAATCATGAAACATTGGGAAAAATCGAAAACACAAAAAATGGCAAAAGAAATTGCAAAAAATCAGAAAAAAATCTTACAAAATGTCAAAAAAAATTACATAAATGGCAAAAACTCGAAATAAAGTGGCAAATATTGCAAAAAAATCGCAAAATATACAAAAAAGAGTATGCACATACATTATTCTTAGTTGCTGAATAAATTATTTGTTAGATTTGTTAATTTTTATTTACTATTAGGTTTTCCGTAAGGAAAAAGCGGTGGTTCTTGATATCTCGAATATCTTTGTTGTTAAACTTAAAAGAAGATAATAAATCTGTATTAATAAATTGTACAAAGAGGTGGCTTTTAAATACCATCAAAACATACAGGTAGTTCCATTTAAAATAAAACATAATTTTTCTATTTATTTTGAAAAAAATTAGTAGATCACCCTGTATTGACGGGATAAAATGTAAACAAACTTCATAAAAAACTTTTGGGTAAACGAAAACACTTAGTGAAAACCCGATTTATTTAGAGCATTTACTTTTAAAATCGATCACTCTTATTTGGGACACCCTGTATATTTATAGCACTATACATACAAAATAGAAAAAAAACTGTATTATGCTTCAGGTATTCTACTTTTATTTATAGAATAGGTTATCCTTTTTTTAACAATAAAAATATTGTAAAAAGGAATAATTAACCAGCCCTGGAGGAATACGAGAATAAGCAAGCAGGTATTATGTAAAATTTCCAGGAATTCATAATAAAAAACTAAAAGTTCTATAAATATAAAATCATTATTAGCCGGTAAATAGAACGTTTATTAGATCTGTAATTTTACTGAATCTTTACACATCCATTTTATTTATAAATCGTCTCAATATGTAAACGTCAACAGTAAATAATATAATACCAAAGGGAAAGAGCCAAGAGGAACGAATTTAGTCTGAGAGTTATTTAATTTAACTTAAGATAAACTCAAGGTACATAATAAAATATTTATTATGCAACTACTAAAATTTATGAGCCGCAGGAAGCAGTATTAAGTTTTTATTGCTTATTTTAAAAAGAGGTAAAAATGTTTTATTTACTTGTATAAATTTTAGCGCGACTTCCTCACTATTTCACTCAGATGCACAACGTTCGCTTTAACGGCAACAGGAATTTTTTGATTTTGTGCTTTTTATGGATATTGCTTTTGCAAAAGACGGTTTATATAAAAATATTGCATTAGACTTTAGATAAATTTCACTGGAATATTATCCAGAATTTATAAAATAAACTTATATTTCCTTTAAATTCAATAAGATTCATTTTAATTTATACTTTTGGCCAGTGCTGTATATTTTACCATTCGATAATCTAAAAATAGATTGTTATTCGGTATTGTTTGCACAAAATAATTCACCCTATCGCCATCTCCCTCTAAGCGGTATAATATTTCTAAGAGCGACATGCGCAGAAAATCCTGTGATCGCCAGACAGGTCGGTTTTCTTATCGGAAAGAAAAAAACCGTTACAAATCCTCTCATATCATGTCTCGACGTTATAAAAAGCGTTTGACCACACCCTAAAAATTAATAGTCTAATAAGTTTCTGAGAGTCTAAAAATGTACATAAATTGTAAATATTTTTTGTAGTAGTAAGAGCAGTTGCTCTAATAATAATAATGTAATAAATAATAATTTTGGTTTTCCAATAAATGGGTGAGTAAATAGCCCTTACAGTTCACTTAAATAATTTAATTTATTTTGTGGTAACACTAATTCCTTATACTCTGTATTAAGGTGGTCCTTCGAAAATTTTAAGCAGCGTTAACACGCTGTCTGCCGTAGTAAATAATTCCAAACTTATATCGATACTTAATTATATTTGTTCAGACTTTATATATAAGTGCATAATTTGGTGAGAAATTGGAAGTTTCTACGTGAAATTTTGTTTTAATAGAGTGTGGTTTTATTTGATTACTTCAATAACACCTGATAGAACTTTCTGTATGCATCTTAGCAAGTCGAAATTGATTTTAATTTTATTAATATGATATTCATAATTGTATTTGAGATAATTTATCAAAGTGAATACTGTTTAAGTGAAATAGTGTGGGGCCGCGCTGAAATTTATAGACTTATTTTAAATATTTTTGACTTTTTATAGACCAAATTAGCCAATTCCTTTAGACGTTATCTAGATTTTAATTTGAAGCAATAATAACGGAGATATATTCGAAAAAAATTGGGAAAAACAGAAAAAACGGGAAAAAAAATAAAAAAAAAAAAAATTGAGAGAGAAATTAGAAAATATTAGGAAAAAATGAAAAATAAAATTGTAAAATAGGGAAAAATGAAGAAATCAAAAACCCGAAAAAAAAAGACTAAAAAAGACGCTAAAAATCGCAAAAAAAAACGAAAAAAAAGCCTCATCAAAATCACAAAAAAACAATGAAAAAAAAACGCAAAAAATTAGGAAACAATAAAAAATAAAAAAGCAGAACAATGAGAAACTATTACAAAAAGAAAAAGAAAACAAAAAATCATAAAAATGAAAAAAATTAGAAAACAATAAAAAATAAAAAAGCTGAACAATGAGAAATGATTAGAAAAAAGAAAAAAAAACAAAAAATCAAAAAAATGAAAAAAAAAAGAACGAGAAAAAATTAAAAGAATCGAAAAAATTTAAAAACAAAAAGAGAAAAAATCAGAAATTAAAATAAAAAAAAACAAAAAACTTTGAAAAAAAGAAAAAAACTGAGAGAGAAATTAGAAAATATTAGGAAAAAATGAAAAATAAAATTGCAACATACGGAAAAAACGCAATAAATCGAATAATATTAAAAAAAATCTCAAAAAACCGCAACAAAATGACAAAAAAATCGCAAATAGGAAAACATAAGAAAAAATTAGAACACGAAAAAAATATTAAAAAAAAACAGAAAAAGGAAAAATTAGAAAAAATCGAAAATAAGCAGAAAAATGAGAAAAATCGAAAAACATTACAAAAACCAAAGAATAACTAAAAAACTGGAAACAACTGAAACCATAAAAAATATGAAAAAAATCAAAATAATTTAAATAAATTGCAAAAAATCGCAAAGAAATCCCAAAAAAGTCGCAAATAATTGCAAAAAATCAAAAGAATTGGAAAAAATGAGAAAAAAATAGAAAATGAAAAACAGAACACTGATGAAAAATTAGAAAAAATCGAAAAATTAACAAAAAAAAAAACAGAACAAACAAAAATGAGAAAAAATCAGAAAACAAAAAAAAAGAATACAAAAACAGAACAATGAGGAAAGATTAGAAAAAATTGAAAAAAATAAAAAAAATCGAAAAAATCAATAAAAAAAAAACGAGAAAAAATTAAATGAATCGAAAAAATCTGAAAAAATTAGAAAAAAATGGAAAAAATAATTAAAAAAAAAAACAAAAAACTTTGAAAAAAAGAAAATTGAGAGAGAAATTACAAAACATTGGGAAAAAGTGAAAAATAAAATTATAACATACGGAAAAAACGCAAGAAATCGAAAAATATCACAAAAAATCGCAAAAAACCGCAACAAAATCATAAAAAAATGACAAAAATATCGCAAATAAGAAAAAATTAGAACACGAAAAAAATATAAAAAAAACAGAACAATGAGAAAAAATAAGGAAAAATTAGAAAAATCGAAAATAAGCAGAAAAATGAGAAAAATCGAAAAACATCGCAAAAACCAAAGAACAACCAAAAAACCGGAAACAACTAAAACCATAAAAAAAAAATCAAAAAAATTTAAATATATTGCAAAAAATCGCAAATAAATCAAAAAGAAACCCCAAAAAAGTCGCAAATAAATGCAAAAAATCAGAAGAATTAGAAAATGAGAAAAAAATAGAAAATGAAAAACAGAACACTGACGAAAAATTAGAAAAAATCGAAAAACTCTCAAAAAAAAAAAACAAAAATGAGAAAAAATCAGAAAACAAAAAAAAAAGAATAGAAAAACAGAACAACGAGGAAAGATTAGAAAACATTGAAAAAAATAAAAAAAAAATAGAAAGAAAACAAAAAACCATAAAAATGAAAAAAAAACGAGAAAAAAATTAAAAGAATCGAAAAAATAATAAAAAAAAAGAAAAGAATTGAGAGAGAAATTGGAAAATGGGAAAAAATGAAAAATAAAATTTTAACATACGGAAAAAATGCAAGAAATCGAAAAATATCACAAAAAATCGCAAAACAATCCCAAAAAAATCGCAACAAAATCATAAAAAAAAATTACAAAAACATGGCAAATAAGTAAAAATGAGAAAAAATTAGAACACGAAAAAAATATAAAAAAAACCTATGTAATCAATTATTTGTGAGAGTCCATGTTTGTTTTATAAGACAAAAAAAAGTGACTCAGGAATAAAAACTAAGTGGCTCTCTATTTTTTTTTATCATTACAAAATTGGATTTAACCCTCGCCCTTCTCCAAATAAGCGAACAAGATTAACCTGACATTTATTGAAATAAAAATAAAAGTCGCAGACTGTGAAAATTTGGAATATGCACGCTTTTTCAGTATTCTATGCGGATGATAATATTTTTTTTTATTGGCTGGTAACAATTATTATCCCTATAATTTTTGGCATACAAATAATCTAGTGAAATACAATTAAACATTTTTACAATAAACTACCTAATGACTGATAGTTTGAAAAAGTAACCGTCAACACAATAATTTATCTACCGACTTTACAAGGATGTATTAAAAAATTCTTAGCCTACTATAAAAGTAAACAAAATTTGTAATTCAAAATATTTTACTATTCAACATACAGGGTGAGTCATGAGGAACTGTACATAAGATCCCTATGGGGAATACCAAATGACCATTAAAAAGTGTCTGTTCCCATTGTTTAATAGTATACAGGGGGAGCTGTGACAGCTTGAATCACCCTGTAAGTATCAATTAAGTTTGTATTTTGGCTCGATATATCAGGCAAAAACTTTCAAAAATATTCAAAAGGGACTTTTTGGTATGCATTTTAAAAAAATTGGTATCTTGAACTTCAACGCCCTGTATATCGAAAACCAGCCATAGGATGGAATTAGGCCCATGAAGACTTTTGATCAGGACATCAAATACTACAACATATTAAAAATTCTTTGGTCCTTTCTTTTCGTCATAACTTTTGAACAGTAAGTTCGATTTGTCTCATATTTTGGTAAAGCGTTACACTGATTTGACTTTTTGACGTAAAACTTTACACTGATACTTCTAAAGCTCGCATGACATGGAGCAAAGCAACCTGCAAGAAATTGCAGCAAGTTCTTGCAAGGTCAAAGTATTGCCCATGTTGAATCTTGCATGTTGTTTGACATTATGCAAGTCTCTTGCCATTGCAACATGTCTGCCAACCTCCCCCCCAAAAAAGCGGTTGCTATTGAACCGCTACTGCCGCCGACTTCATAAATTATTTTAAAGGACTAATACGGCGGATCAATAGCAATATTCTAACCTTAAAAAATATGAAAAAAACAATTAAAATAAAAATGACAATCTTGAATGACAAGTGAAGTGACATTTGGTGAGTTGGTAAACCAAAAGTAACTAGATTTCTCCCTAGAATTGCAACTTTCAGGCCATAGAAATTTCACCAAACCGATAAAGTTGCAATTGCTCTTGCAAAAGTCGATCAGCTGAGCTTTAATTGCGTCTTGCATGGCGTTGCAGGTTGCGTTGCTCAAGAAATTTTTAAGCCCATTATTGTTGAGATTATTTTTAGTACCGTTAGTTTCTCGGTGTTATTTGTGGATTTTTTAAAATTTTTCTTTTTAATGGAAAGTATGGGGCTAAGGAATAAACAATATTTTCTTAAGAAAAGAAAGAATAATCTAAATGACGAATAGAAAATCGAACAATTTTTAATTTTTTGTGGCATATTGTATATAACTTGCAAGAATTTTCATTTTTGAGACAAACTGTATACATTTGACAATAATTTTTTTGGGACGTACTGTAGGTAAAAACATCAAAAGATTTTTGACAAGGAAAAATCTCTTAACGACAAATAATATATACCTACTATTTAGAAAATGTATTCCTAAAAAACTCAACTTTAGACACACTGTATAGATCTTACAAGACTTTTTATTTTTAGGAGATACTGTATATAAGAATTTTCATTTTTGCGACATACTGTATATATCTTACAAGAATTTTCATTTTTGGGACATGCTGTTATAAGAATTTTCATTTTTGTGGCATAATGTATACAACTTACAAGAATTTTCATTTTTGGGACATACTGTATGCATCTTACAAAAATTGTTATTTTTGGGACATGCTGTTATAAGAATAATTTTCATTTTTGTGGCATATTGTATACAACTTACAATAATTTTCATTTTTCGGACATACTGTATACATCATAAGAGAATTTTTATTTTTGGGACATGCTGTTATAAGAATTTTCATTTTTGTTTCATACTGTATACAACTTGGAAGAATTTTCATTTATGGGACATACTGTATATATCTTACAAGAAGTTTTTTTTGGGACATTTACTGATATAAACTAACAGTTTTTCTGAAAAGGAAAAATCTTTTAAAGACAAATATTATATACCAACTATTTAGAAAATGTACTACTAAAAAACCCAGCTTGAGACATACCGTATACATCTTACAAGAATTTTATTTTTGGGACACACTGTATATATTTCAAAAACTACAACTACTTCTAAAAATTACTTCGTTTCGTTTGAATTAAAATTTGCTATTTCATTTAACTCTTGGAGTCCGACTCTGTTCTTTAAATAACGTCCCCGACAAACCGATCGAAACCGAGACTATACGAACCTCGGCTAACGAAAGAATTGCAGATTAAGTAGTAGGGATAATATTTGCCTTATTTATAATTATTTTAGAGACAGAACGATATCTAGTATTTTAGTGATTAGAAGCTCATGTCGAATTGAATATTTAATTTGTTTTTTGCATTATATTAAGGAAAAATGAATCTGCAGATTGCTCGAATTCTTTTTTTTTTTTAATAATACATTTTTAATATAGTAATTGTAAGGAAAAGTTTTATTATTTTTAATAATTCCACCAAATCTTATATTTTTTCCAAGCGAAATGGTTGGTTTTTTCAAAAAAAAAATTCGACGAAATTGTAGATTAATTCTTTTTCTTTGTTACAAAACAAAAAGTAGTGAAATTTATTCAGTATTATATTCTCTATCACTAAAACCAAATGCATCAAATTTAAACGTTTTGGGGCGCGAAGCAATTGCTCTTAATAAGTTGTTCGATGCTATGGTATCGCAATATTTTTTTATCTATGAAACCGGTCTAGGCTAACTTGATTTTAATACATCTTCGTACACGAATATCCTTATTTAATTTTAACTAATAGTCTAGACAACACGTGCTGTTTGGGTCAAACTTTTTCTCCGCCTCCGACAAATATAAACGAGGTGTCATTCGATTTGGAATACCGTGTAGATGATTTTTGAAAAAATTCAAGAGTCACATGCAATAATTTCAAAAGTTATAAACAATTAACTGAAAAAAAATGAGGTTTGGTTTTTAGCAAATATCTCTAAAACCATTTGACATTTTTGAAATTTGAAAAAAGATTCAAAAAGAGAGGGAATTTTACTAAAAGAACTATACGTCCCGAAACTGTAGGAAATTTATTTATAATTTTCCCATACGGCCGAAATCGGGGACTCCGGCTTACGTAAGCGCTACCCACTTTAATGAATAAATATTATTTAAACTTATTTTTATCATTTTTTTTTCTATCACCTGTAATTATTATTAAAGAACCGTTTTTTTAATCATAATTTATCTTACTTTTTGATAACTGTGATTAATCAAGCTTTTTAATTTTTAACCTAAGTAAATTGTTAATAACAATGTTAAAAATAACAATTTTTTAATTTTTCTAATGTGAATCTCTTCTGAGACCTTTCAACAATAGGTCCAAAAAAGGAAAAAAATCAGATTTGCTATTTATAAATTATCTCAATTACAATGTCCATGGTCAAGTAGGAAAAAATTGTTAATTAACTAGTGCATAATTAATAGAAAAATCGCGATCAAAATTTTTTGACTGCATATTCTTGTCCATAAATATATCCAGTACATGCCTGAATTTTTTCAATTTTTAATTTTTATATTTAATAAGTTTAAATAATATTTATTCATTAAAGGTTCAAAGTAGACAGCGCTTACGCAAGCCGGACTACCCATTTTTGGCCGTATTTTCAACATTCTGGGAAAATTATAAATATTGGTCCTACAGTTCCGGGCATTATTCTTTTTTTTTTGGTAAATTTCTTCCTCTTTTTGAATCTTTTTTCAAATTTGAAAAATGTCAAATAGTTTTTGAGATATTTGCTAAAAACCAAATCCATTTTTTTCAGTTAATTGTTTATAACTTTTGCAGAATCGAATGACACCTCACACGTGCAGAAAAATTTTGACCCAAAAAGCACTTGTTGACTAGACTATAAGTTGCACTCTTTTATTTAAAAATTAGAGCAGCGCCAAGTTTCGTATCACTAATACAACTAAAAAATAAAAAATCAACAAAAGCTATAAAGTACGTAAAAGTCTCCTACTTTTTTAGAGATTATGGTTTGATGTTAAAGCAAATAGTAAAAAAAAAGTTAACACCGTTTTGACGTTAAATTAAACTAAACGAGGTCGAAAAACTCCGTCTTTATAGAATCTGACATTTTTTTTTTAAAGTAAAAGGAATTGAAAAGCCAAAACGAAATGCGAGATTTTATCGTTAACCGAAGCCATTTAGGGATTTTTACAGAATTCATTTTAAAAATTTATTTTAAATTATGATTTTTTCCTTACAATTTGTATAAAATGAAACATATTTTCCATAGTGTTTTCTGTATGAGTTTTTTTTTATAAGTTAATTGTTAAAATGTTTGATAGCATAAATAATTTTATGTTTGAATTTTATAAACAGAGTTTATTGTTCAAATAGTTTGATTTTAAATTTTTTGATTATAATTAATATATAATTTATTTTAAATCAACAATTTTGGAATATGAAGAATCTTATTTTAATTTTTTGGCACATTATTATTATTATTATGAAAATAAAACAAATTTTGAAAATTATTTTAAAAGAAAATTTAAGTAATAGATTTGAAAAAATTTTTATGATTAATGAAGTAAGAAAAATTTTTATTAAAAAATAAAGTGAAACATTGGGAAAATATGAAAAATAGGGAGAAATGTGGAAAATTAGGAAAAAAAAAGAAAAAACAGGAGAAATAGTGAAAAATGGGGGAAAATAGGAAAAAATACGGAGAAATGGAAAAAATAAGAAAAACAGGAAAAATATGGAAAAACAAAAAAAATAGGGTAAATGGGGAAAATATGGAAAATTGGAAAAATAGGTTACAACGCGAAATAGTATGGAAAATACAAGAAAAAATATGGAAAAATAGGGGGAAATAGGGATAAATAGGAAAATACGGAAATATAGAAAAAATGGACAAAAGAGAAAAGGAGGAAAAAATATTGAAACATGGAAAAAAGTGAAAGAATTCGAAAAAAGCAATAAATAATAAAAAAAAAACAAAAAAATGAAAAATAAAGAAAAAATCAAAAAACCGAAAAATTGAAAAAAAAAATCAGAGGAATAAGAAAAAATCAGAAAACAAAAGAAAGAATCAGAAAAAACAGAACAATGAGGAACATTGGAAAAAATAAAAAAACCAGAAAAATGGGAAAAAAACCAAAAAAATAAGAGACAATTTAAAAAAATCTGAAAAAAATCAGAAAAATGAGAAAAAAAATCGAAAAAATTGGAAAATAAAATAAAAAAATTAAAGAAAAATCAGAATATTGGAAAAAAATAAAAAATCAAACTGTAAAATACAAAAAAAAAATGAAAAAATAAAAAAAAACCAAAAAGAAAATGAAAAAAAGGCGCAAAAAATCACAAAAAACGAAAAAAAAATTCCTGCCGGTAGGGTCTACACGGGGAGGTAGATTTCTGTCTTAATTTGGGAATTTCATCCCTCCCCAAACGACGATATGGTCAGATCGAAAAAAGTTTTAAACGAATAAATTTTATAATAATTAGGTCATGAAAAAAGTCTAATAACCTGTTTCAATATTTTCAAAAATAGCGGAGATAAGAATTTTTTGAAATTTCAACCCCCTCGAGTTCCATCCCCTTAGGTCGGCTTGAGACAAATTAATTTTATAATAATTAGAACATAAAAGAAGTCTCATGACCTGTTTCAATATTTTGAAAATGGCGGAGATATAATTTTTTTGAAATTTCAACCCCCTCCAGTTCCAGCCTCGTGCGTCGGATGAAAAAATATTTCAGACAAATTAATTTTATAATAATTAGGGCATAAAAAAATGAACTTTTTTAATAGTTTCAAAAATAGCGGAGATCTGATTTTTTTGACATTTTAACCCACTCCAATTCTCACCCCCTTAGAGGTAGAATGGAGATTTTCAATACACAATGAATTACTGCTCCAAAGAGTTTTTGTACCAAATTTGGTGTTGATTGGACAAAAATTGCGACCTCTATCGTGCCGGAACGGAATGTCTACACATATATATATACAAGGTGGACCAAAATTGTCGAGCAATACTTCTAGGGGTGATAGAACACCTAAAAATAAGTATTGTTTGTCTAATGAACCTATATAGA
The DNA here is from genome assembly GCA_963243735.1 of Neocrepidodera transversa. Taxonomy (NCBI): domain Eukaryota; kingdom Metazoa; phylum Arthropoda; class Insecta; order Coleoptera; family Chrysomelidae; genus Neocrepidodera; species Neocrepidodera transversa. The sequence continues at coordinate 7,196,072 of OY725346.1, read as the reverse complement.
AAAAAGGGCTAAACGATAATTATTTTTTCATGAATATCTTTCGGGGGTATTTTGAAATTCTAGGTAGTACCTAAGGGTACAAAGCTACACTATTTACGTATTTTGTCTTGAATCTTCGAATTCACTAAGGGTAGTTGTCAAGGGGAGAGTTTCCCTTTTTAAACAATTTTTTGTATCAACTGTTTTGGAAAATTCATATTAAAATAATATTTTCGGAAATTTTTTCTTGAAAAAATGTACCCTTGATGTGTCATCCAAAAATTAGGTACCTACTACTTAAAATTTGAATATTGTATGGTACCCCTCTCGAAAGATATTCATGAAAAACGAATTATGGTTAAGCCCTTTCTAGAGGTTGTCGCAGCCTTAATAAGCGGTTTTGGATATAGGTTCATTAGACAAACATTACTTATTTTTAGGTGTTCTATTACCCCTAGAAGTATTGCTCGTTAATTTTGGTCCACCTAGTATAGGTATATGCCGATAATTTTTTTTACTGATACTCATTCTCCAGGTCATAAACGGCGTAGCGCCCCTATACCCGAGTCTGGGTCCCGTCATTGAATCGATTACAATAGGTAGATTCCAAATATGGAAATCTACGTAAAAACCAGAGGAATAAGAAAAAAAATAAAAACAAAAGACAGAAATAGAAAAAATATTACCTACTCCCCTCAATGATTGTAGTAATGGATTGTTCCGTTTAGGCGAATTGACTTGTACAAAACTAGATACCTTTATATAGATTGTCCAACTACTAAACCGTCACCTAGAGAGTCCCCACTAAAATTTCTCCCTTCCGGTTTCCTACAGTCGATTATCGCCGAACAGTGAACAGCGGCGTCGTCAACTTTCAACTGCTTCCTGTATTGTTTGATTTGGCGGCAAATTTAAAATATCTGATCTTTTAAAGGTGTATATAAGCGTTAAAATGAATATATCCAACTTTAAACCAAGAAGTTGATTTAAATTGATGAGTACGTTTATATATACGAGTTATTTTAAACAGAGAATAATTATAATTAAAGGTTTTTTGCTCATTTTAGCAAATGCTTTTAAATTGTTCATCCTCCAGTTGTCCTAGGAGGAGAAAATGATGGACGATTACTTGTTTCAATTTCTTCTGTCTCTTAAAAAATTTTTTGAAGTGTTCTTTTTAATTCCTGTTGCTGCTAAAACTCTTATCCTATGACGTTGTAAAGAAATTCGGATAACATTTTTGCCTGATTTTTCATAAACTTAATAACTTTGAATATTATTTGTTGTGTTTGGTCAGAATACTTACCATTTTGATAATAAGCAATAACCTACTTAAGTCTATATCAATAACAACTTTAAGCACGACACTGGTATCTGCCACTTTGCCATGTACTTTGCGTTTGCCCATGCGCAACCGATTTCGGAGATCCTCGGGCCACGTTCCTCACTTCTCTAATTTTTAACGTAGCGGTCGGTTTAGTAGCTGGACAATCTATATAGTAAATATACAGTGCGTCCATAAAGTAACGCATAAATTCATTATTAGCTAAATGAACGATTAAATTAGAAATTCCCAAAACAGGTCGATTTTTGATTTCAATTTACTATTTTTTCAGATCTTAATGTAATACACAGGGTGAACCACCTTCGTGAAATGACGTCATCACCTTTTTTTTTAAATGGAACCCCCCCCCTTTTTTTTCAATTTCCGGATTGCCCTTGCTGAGCTGATTCCAAAAATGTATAATATGTTGCTTCAAATTGGTGCAGGGTAGGCAAAAATGCAAAAATTTACTATCAGAAATATCCTGCATTATTCTTAATAATTGTATCTACAAATACAATTATTGGTCCATATTTTTTTGATGAAAACGTAACAGTAGCATTATATCTGGATTTCCTACAAAATACATTAATTCCTGATCTGATCCAGCTTTTTCCTGATATTCACTAATATAGACCGCAGAATCTGGTTTCAACAGGATGGCGCACCGCCACATTTCACAGTAACTGTGCGCGATTTTTTAAACACAACTTTTACACAAGGGTGGATAGGAAGAAGGGGACCAGTGGAATGACCTGCTAGACCACCTGATCTGAGCCCATTAGACTTCTTTTTATGGGGTTATTTAAATTCTAAAGTCTACTTCAACAGACCTGGAAATATCCCTCAACTACAAGACCGAATTAGACAAGAAATACAGAACATAACACCCGCTATTCTACAGATTGTTAGAGATGAAAGTAATGCCCGGTTCAGTTATTGTATAATGGTCAATGGAGAACAATTTGAACATTTATTGTAAATTTTCGTTTGTTTGTTTTTGGTAGTGTATCACATTAATTGCATAACTACGTAATTCCATTTAATTTGTTTATTACATTCAGTAACGTATAACTTTCCATAAACAATTTTCATAATTTTTTTTTGCATTTTTGCCTACCCTGCACCAATTTGAAGCAACATATTATACATTTTTGGAATCAGCTCAGTAAGGGCAATCCGGAAATTGAAAAAAAGGGGGGGTTCCATTTAAAAAAAAAAGGTGATGACGTCATTACACGAAGGTGGTTCACCCTGTATATTAGATTATGATCTGAAAAAATAGTAAATTGAAATCAAAAATCGACCTGTTTCGGGAATTTCTAATTTAATCGTTCATTTAGCTAATAATGAATTTATGCGTTACTTTATGGACGCACTGTATATTCCTATCCATAACTTACTATAGTGAGTTATGGAGAGTCATAACTCACGCTATTTGTTTATGGATACTATTAATTGCTCAAAAGTTGAATAATTAATATATAACTTAATAGGATTAGATAAAATAATAAAAAAAAAGTTATATCAGTAAAAAAAACTATTGTTAAAGCTAAGAAATTAAGAAATAAAAAAAAGGTTTTAAAAGTTTGAAACAAGATTTTTTTGTAAAATGATGATTTAAAATGGAATAAAACGAAGCAGTTTGGGAGGAAATTTGATAAAGTAAAATAGTTTGAGGGTTAAGTGAATAAATAGCTAATTTGAAGTAGAAGGAATAATACAAGAGAGATTTGTCGGAGTGATCTAAAGAGAAAGTGAACAGGATCTATAAATTTATTTTTTATGTTTAATTTGTTATAATGTTTATTATTAATTTTAATTTTATAGAAATGACAATTTTTCAAATTAGTTAATCATAACAAATGGCTTGACAACGTGGGGCTTTATAAAATTTATACACCATATTTTCATTATCATTAAGTATTATCTTTATTAGTTTTACAATTTAAACCCTATATTTCCCTATTACCTTTTCATTACAGAGAGTTCCCGAAAACGCATGTAGCTTTCAGAAGTAATAGGGTTAAAAGGAAGTAGTTTTATTTTTTAATCAACTAGTAGAACTTAGAATGACACGTGTCAAGAAGAGCTTAATACGGATCATTTAATAATAATAATAAACGGTTTGTGCCGACCCTAATCAATCAATTTAATAATACTCCGTACATGTTACAACTCACGGTTTGTTGGATTTGGGAATTGGGTTTAATTTATTTGTATACCGAGTTTGTCTAGTTTTAAGAAATTATATATACATTTTTTATTTATATTTTGATTTATTCTTTTATGTCAAGATAGCGTCAATGAACACAAGTATTTTTAGATGGAATATATAAAAGGGGTCCAATTATAAGTTGAAAAGACATTTCAATGTCAAGCTCTCTTCAATGTAAATGTGTATGAAGAACATTGAGAAACGTATTTAGAAATTCATTCGTTTCCATCTCGACTTTTCTTTAACATAAAGAGTAATATAAAAGGAGAAGAAGATAGGGTGAAAATAATTTTTCCCCTATATTTAGAATCATATTAATTTTATATTTCCTTATAGTTAAAAAAACTAAATTAAAATATTCGTTGGTTTATTTTTATTTAATAATAATAATAAGTGTTTTATTGGGAGTCTGTTTTTCACAACGATATGTTGAAAATTAGCTCCTTAATAAAGATCAGTACCTGGACGACCGAGATTTGGTTGTTTTTTTCTATTTTTCCCCATTTTTCACCACTTCTACTCATTTTTAACCGTTTTTTCATATTTATCCCTATTTTTTCCTATTGTATCTATTTTTCATTATTTTTCCCTATTTTTCCATATTGTTTCCTATGTTGAAGAATATCGTCACCACTTTTTTAACACTCTACAGAGTGTTAAAAAAGTGTAGTTTTGGTAAGTGGTGACGATATTCTTCAACATTGTTGTTAACCATATGTTCCAAATTCCTAATTCAAATATATTTATCTGTTATCCCTATTTTTTTATAGTTTTTGTTATTTTTCCTTGTTTTTCTATTTTTCTTGTTTATCATTTTTATTCCTGTGTTTCCCAATTTGTCCGTATTTGTACCTATTATTACCTGTTAATTCCTATTTTTCTCTATTAAATGCATTATTGCTTCATTTTTCCAAATTCGAGTGTGAAAAAATGCACTGCTTCTTTTTTTTTTATTGATTGTGGCAAAATCCATTCTTACTTCTTTTTTTAAGAATCTGATGTTAAAACATACATTCTTGCTTTAATATTATTAAAATTATTTGGTCAGGTTTAATCAGCTTCCGATTCGCTTCTGATCAGAAGCTGATTAAACCTAATCGAAAGCGATTCGCTTCTTTTAAATTAAATTTATCATTTTTGATCTCCTGTCCCTGCTTTAATCTTCCTGAGAGCGTTGGCAGATTGGCCACTTAATGTTCGGGAGAGCTAATGAAACCTCTCTAGCTATAAATATACCTTGTATTTTGATGTAGAACATTAAGGTTTAGAAGAAGATTTTGAACAAGAGAAGAACATATACTGATCGAGTCTTTGTGCTCCCAAGATCCCACTTTTCATGGATAATTGAATTAAACATGTAAAAAATACACTAATACCATGAAACATATATAAAAAAATATAAACTAAGTTCATAAAGTTACTCATTCAGAAATATCATAAAGCAAATCGTTTTTGGAATTAAGACTGTAGTTAAAATTCTGAGGAGAAAATATTACATTGCATATATTTGTTCGTAAGTTCGCAAAATAAAAAAATTGTAAACAACTCAGAAAAGGAAATGATATCATCTCAGATCTTCCTATTATATTTTTCTTATATTGGGATCGATTTCTTTAGGGCAATTACACTCTCGTTTGGTAAAACAATCGAAGAAAAGTATGGAGTATGTTTAACCATCAGTGCCATAGATTTACTGTGATGTGGAATAATAAGGTAGCCATGTAGATAATCTCAACGTTAGGAAGATAAACAGTAGATACTTTCAACAACAAATTTATTCACTGGTACATGTTTACTACAATATAATAAACCGATAACTCATCGATAATGAATCAAGAATCGATAATGAATAACGAATCAAGAATGACCCTTCTCAAAAAGATAACAACCTATATATGCAAATCCAAAAATAAACATTTACTGACCTGATCAACGGCCGGCATTTAAACCTGTTTAATGAACTAAGATATATTATTATTTAAGGTTATCCTGTGTGGCTCAAAATACAATACTTCTAATTTAGCGATTCATGCCAAGAAGTAGTGGTCAACGAAACCAGATTACCACAGATAATGGGACAAATTATGTTGATGCAGAACAACTTTCTGTTGATTTCTTCTGGAAATTCAATGCTCCTGCCCATCCACATAATATAGGGAGAGTATAAGAAATCATGTTGCGTTCAACAAAAACGATTCTGATAGTTACATAGAAAGGTGTTAAACACAAAGAAGAGAACCGGAATATCTTTGTAAATTCTAGACCCTTCATTCACATCTCTTTTGATCGAAATGAACCAGAATTATCTTTACTCAGACCTCGCGGAATTAAGAGGATAGAACGAATAGCTTGAGTAACGAAGTGGCGAATAACTGAAGAGCTATTATACATTTTGCATTAGATTATAAATAATTATAGCTGCTACAATTTAATTTGTCTGAGGTGATATAAAAAAATAATTTTCACTTCATCATATTGGCTATTATGGTGGATTTATACAATATCCCAAGTAGCAAAATAGGGCTAGTTAGAGCAGTTCATCTAATTTTACTTAGGGAGAAATTACTTCCTGACGACCATCAGAGGTGGAAAGTGGAGAAAAAAAGCAGTAATATGGTGGTACAAAATAGGATAATTAAGAAATTTGTACTGATAAGGTGTGGGCATTTTCTGGAATAAGCATCAATAAAAGAAATAATCAATTCGCCAGGCAAAAAAAAAATGCAAAGCTATATTTCGTAAAAAGCGAATTACTAAATTTACGCATATCTATTTTTAGAAAGCATTAGAGTACCTATAAAATTTAAATTAATGCGAAAAGAAAACAGCGATAAATGAAATATTTACAAATTATTCCCTTTTTAATACGATAAACTGAGTATAATTAAATAATCAAACTGAATTATAATTATAAATAATTCCAAGGTAAGATAAGATAAATAGTAACAACTTTGTTACTCGATAAAAAAGGTTGTTTGGATTGTACGCAACCAAACACCAAGATATAACGTAATATATTACGTCTTGAAAGATAAGGGATAATTCCTTAACGTTAAGGGGTAGAAAAAAAACGAAGTTCAGCACCCTACTAATAAATGAATAATAATTAATTTTACAACAAATTTAATTCATTACGATAGATGAACTAAATTCAATTAACCCGTATTAAGGATCCTAATTAAAAAGATAAAGAAAACTTGCAAATATTCATCAATAAAGATATAAAGATATTAAAGGATGTCACATTAGTTAAAGATAAAAAGATAATAAAAGACATACGAAGAAAGAGAGAAAAAATGCAAAGGGAGAGAATATATTTCGGTAGAAGTTACGTAATTTATAATTAACTTTTAGCTAGATAGAAGTTTTATATTATTATTTTGTTTTCTTGAATTTAGATATGACCTATATAAATTTCACCTAAGAGTCTTATGCGGTATTACGCAACAAAATAAACAAAAAAAAATTGTAAAATTTACATTAAACGAAAGGTAGAGTACAAACGAGACATAAAAAAAATAACATTTTTATAAGATAACTCTTTCGATAACCATAAAAATAGGCATTTTTATAAGAATGCCAACAGAAGAGGGGGCATCCTGTGAATATGAAACTATAAAATATGCGGAGTAGAGGAGGAATGAAAATACAGGGTGGCACAAAAAAACGTAACATTGGGATTAGCATAGGTTAAGTCTTATTGATAACTAGATATTATATCATCATAATTAAATGAAACTGTTTATTTAATAAAATTAGTCTTAAGCAGAAGCACAAGCATAAGAAATGACCTTGAAAGTTGGTTAACTTTTATTTTTTATGCTTATGTCTGGCTAGCATATACGCATGTGTTAAGCCCAATTTATACTAGCCCAAATAGCCCTTTCAGTGTCATTACTGTCATTTTCTTATGCTTAAAACAAAGCTGGGTAAATACTTTAAATTCTTATTACTAAACTTAAAACTAAGACTATGCAAATGTGGTATAAAACCACCATTAGTATTAGTCATTAGTGTACCAATATTTTTTGGATTAAAGTAATTATGTGTATATTTTTTATTGAAAATATTTCATGTATTTAAAATTCTCTTTAACCAATTTTCTTGTTTGTTTTTATATATTGAATGTATCATAAATATGGAAATTTTCTTATAGAAGAAATCTAAACGCACGTATCACAATAAAAAAAATAATCTAATATCAAACAAAACATTCGCCTGAGTAATTCCATAATAGCATATAAAAAGAAAATATCTGGGAAACCTATATCAGATTTTTATTATTTATCTTTACGATTCTTGTGTAGAAAACTTTTATAAATGGTATTATAACTTACAACATAGAATTATTTGAAAATATCAAACAATATATTTTTGTAAGTAACTAAAGTTTAAATTTCATAGGTTAACAGCCTTATTCATAAAAACTTACAAACCTCTTACAACAGACTTATAGCGCCGTCACCAAAAATTATTATTCATAAACGTATATTAGCGTTACAAACCTATTTTAAAGGCTTTGTAACTATTAAATTTATAACAGGCTGTTCCCTACTTTAACCGTATTTTAACCTAACTTTTTCAAATCACTTTTATTCAGAATTGCAAGGGCTGTTGGAGCAGAAAAGAGGTAATAATAAATTTAAATAGCTTTCAGTATGTAATATTTTACAAAATTTAAGGTACAAGATAATGCTGGGGATCTACATGGTCTTAGCAGAATATGTACAAAACTGGCTAGAGCACAAATTCGTTCCGCAACCACAATGCGATGTCTTGTGCTTTGCAGTTCGGTAGAGCTGGTGGAGAGCGTCGAAAAATTTCACGCTGTTGCATCGCTTTCTCCTTTTTCACCTGCATTTTTTGCATACCCTATTATGTTTTTAGTTTGGCAATTGTGCGCTTTGTTCCCGTATACGAATAAAAAATAAAAATAAGGCACAAATTGTGTAATTCAAAAACCTAAAACAATAACTACAAACAAAATTTATTAAATTATTTGAATAAATTCACCTTTTGTGAATGTCTTCCCATGCACTCTTTTTCTTTTTATTGGTGTTTGTATTTTTATTTTCAATTATTGTTATTCTTTCCCTCACTAAATCTTATAAAAGATGCTAGAAGATTCAAAATATAAAAGAATAAACAAACAAGTGAAAAACGACAATATTTTTGCCATAATTTCGATATTTTCAAAAATTTAAAGCCACGATATAAATTTCTATATTATATCGTATAAGTAGCGGGAAAGTAAAAATACGTGAAACTGAATTATCTCAGAAACTAAAGAAACTAGAGCAGAATGGACACTTTTTCTGGAATCAACGCCCCTTGAAATACCCCCACACCATTTATTTTTCAAATCAAAATTTAGAAAAATTTTGAAGTTTTTTGTAGGCTATAATAACCTTGCCATTTTTTTCGGGTCAGATATTTTTTACTCCGATTTAAATCAAATTTTATTTCTAGATAGAGAAAGATGATTGGAATTGAGAACAGCTGTTGGTTTAGTTTAAATTTGTTTTTTTTTACATTTTTCCAACGAATTATTGAGAAGTTGCGCTTTCACCATTTTTTAAAAAACTGAATTATCTCAGAAACTAAAAGAGCTAGAGCAGAATGGATACTTTTTTGGAATCCACGCCCCTCGAAACACCCCCACACCATTTATTTTTCAAATCAAAATTTTGAAAAATTTTGAAGATTTTTGAATAACCTTGCCATTTTTTTCAGGTCAGATATTTTTTTTGCTCCGATTTAAATGAAATTTTATTCCTAAAATAGAGAAAGATGATTAGAATTGAGAACAGCTGTTTCGGTTTAGTTCAAATTTGTTTTTTTTTACATTTTTTCAACGAATTATTGAGAAGTGGCGCTTTCACCATTTTTTAATAAAACTGAATTATTTCAGAAACTAAAAGAGCAAAAGCAAAATGGATACTTTCTTGGAATCTACGCCCCTCGAAACACCCCCATACTTTTTATTATTCAAATCTAAATTTTGAAGATTTTTGAAGGGTATATACCGTGTGTCCATTTAGTGCGGCATTCCTATCTTACAGCGTTGTTTGAAATCTGATGCAAAAATTACTTCGGAAATAAATATGGTACCAATTAAGCTACATTTTAAAATTATATTGGCTTCTACAGGGTGTTCCAAGAAAAGATGCCACAATTTTTTTTTTAAATGGAATGGTGGGGATATTTTTATACTTTGTAAATCAACCCTTAGGTCTACATTAACAGTTAATTTTGATTTAATATCTCATACACCGTTGCCAAGTTATTACGAAATTTGTCAATTTTTCGAATTTTACACAACTATAAACCGCCATACAAAAGTAATGTTAAGTAATTTAGTCACAAATTTGTACATGATATTTCGTAATAATCAGATAGCCCTCGGTAAAAGTATATTTAATTTCAGTGTTACAGGGTATTCAAAATTTAATGACAAATTTTCCGATTTTCGAAGTAAATTTATTCACTTTTCTTAAATACGATACCCTGTATATTATAACATATTTGAAAAGCCCATTAAATTCTCTTTTTAAAAATATCCATACATGGGCCTTTCAAATATATTGTAATATACAGGGTATCGTATTTAAGAAAAGTGAATAAATTTACTTCGGAAATCGGAAAATTTGGCATTAAATTTTGAATACCCTGTAAGACTGAAATTAAATATACTTTTACCGAGGGCTTTCTGATTCTTACGAAATATCATGTACAAATTTGTGACTAAAATAATTAACAGATGTCTGTAACTTAATTGGTACCATATTTATTTCCGAAGTAATTTTTGCATCAGATTTCAAACAACGCTGTAAGATAGGAATGCCGCACTAAATGAACAAACAGTATAATATGAACTTAATATAAAATCACATTTATATATACCTTATCTTCATCAAACCAATTTTGCCTCATTTTCTTCGAAATACTTTTCAAATTGTCCACTTGCGTTACAATAAATCTTTATGTGCACACAAAAACATTTGAATTGTGACGTTTGGTGAGGTTATAAAAATTTTGACATTCACAAATTAACATAACTTCACTAATATCCCTAAAAAGTGCATTTTATCTGTATATTAGTTACTAACCTGTTACTACACATTTAAGAATAGCACAAACTTTAAAGCATTTTAACTAATACAGATTTAAAACTTGAATTAAAATATTTTTATGAATAAGACTGTAAGTCTCTATTTATTAGATTGTGAATTTATTATTAAAATATTCTTCAGTAGCGGAGATATTTATATCTTTTGATTTTTGTTACTGATTATATAATTCATGTTTCTCGGAAACACCTAATAAGATAATATGAGAAAAACACGTTCGTGTTCATGGCACGATTGGTGTATCTATTAATTTTGTGGTAAAAGCTTGTCGACACGCAATCTACAAGAAATTTAGCAGATTAATTTTTTATTTTTGTTCCTTACAATTTATTAACTGGTTTTATGGTAGAAAACAATTTTTCTATTTCTTTAACATATTTTCACTTTGTATTTTATAATTTAATAGCTGTGTTTATTAATATGTAAATCTGATAATTAGAATATATTGGATTATGCACTACCAAACAAATATCCATTCAAAATTTCGAATAATTTCCTACTAGGCAAACGAATAGTTTTGATGACGATAACACGGGTTTGAATTGAATTAGGGACACGTGTTTGTTCATGCGGATGGATATTCATAAATGAATAAATGTCTATTATCTCTTGTTTGACGAGTATACATGAATCAAGAGAACTATCAGATATTAATATATTGTTATGAAATTCTACTTCGTGGTTCTCAATTTGGGGTGAGTTCTATATATAAAAAAAATAATAAACATTACAAAAAAAATAAATAAAATTAAATTAATAAAGTCCTTCTGGTCACATTTCACTCCAATCTTCTACACCTATTTTATCTCCTACCTTGACCAATCGCTTCTTCTAAATACCTCTTCTTCAATTTGACTTCCTAATCTCCGCTTTCCAATTTATTAAACCTTTATACTCCTCCTTACGTTCTTCCACCACTCGTCCTTTCTGTTAGTCGCTTTCTTATTTAGCTCACCAAACTGAATTTATCTCTGATTTTATTATTTATTGTTTTTTTTTTTTTTTTAAATAAAATTTTGTAATTTAATCAGTGTATACATATTTTTTTATTTTCCATCTTTCTACATCCTCTTACAAAAACCATTACTTAATATTCTGACCAACAACCAAATTTTTTTCTTATAAAAAATATTTGACTTGTTTATTATTATTTTTTATTCAACTGTCCGTCTCTAAATAAAAAATTTTTTTGTTACTTGATTTCCGAATAAAATTTTTTTTAATCACTTTTGACAAACTTGCCATTTACTTTTTAATTATACAGCAAAAATTTACTTTGATATTCTATCCAAATTTTAACTTTCTCTATTAAATTATTATACAAATAATAATCATTCATATGATAATAATGATATGATATTACAAATAAGATTTTTTTTTCATACTCCACAATTGTTGACTTTAAATATTTTATACACCAATTATTTTCAATAAATGCTTTAAATTAAACCTCTAACGATAAACTCTGTTTATAAAATTCAAAATTAACAAATGTTATTCAAACCTTTTAACAAATAACTAATAATTAAATTATAAAAATGACTCATATAGAGTATTTCATTACAATATAGATCAGAAATTGGTTTTCCCTCTTAATAATTAAGTACATACTGAGTAGGATGTGTAATCACTTTTAAAAATTATGATAAAATAGCGAAAAAGTATGATGTGCCCGATTTTTTTGGTAACGTCAAGAAGAAAAACCAATTTTTTTTAAGGGAATAAGGAAATTGTTTTTTTTAAGGAAACTTGTAAATGTACATTTCTAATTTGCTCTCATTTTTTTGCTATTTGCACTTGTATTTCATTTTACGCACTAGTGCCTAAAGTTGAACTTTACGCACGATAAAGTATGTGTAAAGTTAGTAATTTACACACGGTAGTAGAAAAAAGATTTTTTTATTTGCTTTAATTTTTTTTGATTTTCTCGAATTTTGTTGTTTTTTCCTATTTTTATGGTTTTTCTTTCTTTTTTTTTCAATTTGATTTCATTTTTTGATTTTTTCTAATTTTTATTTTTTTTAATTTGCTCTTTTTGTGATTTTTTTTCGATTTTTACTAATTGAGGATTTTTTATTGATTTTTTTCTAATGTTTTCTTCGTTTTTTCCATTTTGTTTAATTTCTTATGATTTTTTTAAATTCTTTTTCTAATTTGCTCTCAGTTTCTGTTTTTTTTTTTTCTAATTTTGTTATTTTTTTTTTATTATTAAGATTTTTCTGTTTTTTTTTTCGTTTTTTCTAATTTGCTATGATTTCTCAATTCTGTTTTTCTTTTTTTTTCAATTATGTGTAATTTTTTCTTACCCTTTTGAATTTTTTCTAATTAGCTCATTTTCTGTTTTTTCAAATTCTTTTATTCTTTTCTCATTTCTTCGATTTTTTCTGTTTTTTTTTTATTATATTATATTTTGTTTTTTCTTATTTTTATGATTTTTTCTATTTTTGTTAATTTGATCTCATTTTTCTGATTTTGTGTTTTTTTATAATATTCTCCATTTTTTTTCGGTTTTTTCTAGTTTGCTCTCATTTTCGGATTTTTCAATTTTTTTGTTTTTTTCTCTTTTTTATGTATTTTCTCGTTTTTGTTTTCGATTTTTTTTTAATTTTGTTCATTTTTTGATATTATTTTCGATTTTTGTTAATTTGCTCCAATTTCTCCGATTTGTTTTTGATTTTTTTTAATTACTTTCTGTATTTTTTTAATTTTTTCTAATTTTTTACGATTCTTTTTGATTTTTCTAATTTGCTCTCACTTTCTGGGTTTTTTCAATATTTTTCAAAAAAAATTTTTTTTATTCGATTTTTCTGTTCTCTTTTTTAGTTTTTTCTAATTTGCTATAATTTCTCAATTCTTTTTTGATTTTTTCTAATATCTTCTTTTTTTTTTAATTATGTCTAATTTTTTCTTGCGCTTTTCTAATAAGCTCATTTTCTGTTTTTTTCAAATTCTTTTATTCTTTTCTCGTTTCTTCGGTTTTTTCTGTTTTTTTTATTAATTGCTAATTTTCTTTGATTTTATGTTTATTTTTATAATTACTAGTATTTTCTCATGTTTTTTCAATTTTGTCAGATTTTTTATGATTCTTTTTGATTTTGTCTCTTTTTTTCAATTTGATTTCATTTTTTGATTTTTTCTAATTTTCTGGTTTCTTCCTTTTTTTTTTAATTTGCTCTCTTTGTAATTTTTTTCGATTTTTACTAGTTGCCGATTTTTTATTGATTTTTTTCTAATATTTTCTTCGTTTTTTCCATTTTGTCCAATTTTTTATGATTTTTTTAATTTGCTCTCATTTTCTATTTTATCCCAATTTTTCTAATTTTGTTGTTTTTTTTTATTTTAAATATTTTTCTGTTTTTTTTTTTCGTTTCTTCTAATTTGCTATGATTTATCATTTCTTTTTTGATATTTTCTAATATTTTCTTTTTTTTTCTTCGATTTTTTTCAGTTTCTTTTTTATTAATTGCTAATTTTATCTGATTTTATTATTATTTTTATAATTACTAATATTTTTAATATTTTCTCATTTTTTTTCAATTTTGTCAGATTTTTTTGATTTTATCTAATTTGCTTTCATTTTCTGTTTTCTTTTTTGATATTTTAGAATTTTTTCTTTTTTGTCATGATTTTTTTGTTTTTTTCACGATTTGTTCTCAATTTTTGTTTTTCTTTTCGATATAAATATCAAAAAAATGAGAACAAATTAGAAACAATCCAAAAAAAAACCATAAAATAAGAAACAAATAAAAAAAATAGCAACAAAACGAAACAAAAAATGAGAGCAAATTAGAAAAAATAACAGATTTTTTTGCGAATTTTCTTATTTTCTTATTTTTATCATTTTTCTGTTTTTTTTTTCGATTTTGTCTAATTTGCTCTCATTTTCTGTTTTTTTCTTCAATATTTTCTTTTTTTCAGGATTTTTATGATTTGTTCTCATTTTTTGTTTTCTTTGTGATTTTTTTCTAATTTTTTTATTATTTTTATGATTTTTCTAAAAGTATGTGTAAAGTTAGTAATTTTCTTGGTTTTTCCTATTTTTATGGTTTTTTCTTTTTTTTCAGTTTGATTTCATTTTTTTATTTTTTCTAATTTTCTGTTTTTTTTTTTTTTTTTTTTTTTTTTTTTTTTTTTTAGTTTGCTATCTTTGTGATTTTTTTCGATTTTTACTAATTGCCGATTTTTTATTGATTTTTTTCTAATATTTTCTTCGTTTTTTTCCATTTTGTCTAATTTGTTTTGATTTTTTTTATTTTCTAAATTGCTCTCATTTTCTGTTTTTTCTCATTTTTTTCTAATTTTGATAGTTTTTTTTTTTATTTTTAAGATTACTCTGTTTTTTTTTCGTTTCTTCTAATTTGCTATGATTTCTCAATTCTTTGTTGATTTTTTCTATTTTTTTTTTCAATTATGTCTAATTTTTTCGAAAACGAAACAAAAAATGAGAGCAAATTAGAAAAAATAACAGATTTTTTTACGAATTTTCTTATTTTCTTATTTTTATCATTTTTCTATTTTTTTTTTCGATTTTGTATAATTTGCTCTCATTTTATGTATTTTTTTCTTCCATATTTTAGAATTTTTTCTTTTTTTCATGATTTTTTTGTTTTTTCTTTGCGATTTTTTTCTAATTTTTTTATCATTTTTATTTTTCTGTTTTTTTTTAGACTTTTCTAAATCGCTTTCATTTCTGTATTTTTTCTAATATTTTCTCTTGTTTTTCAATTTTGTCTAATATTTTATGATTCTTTTTTATTTTTTCGAATTTGCACTAATTTTTTATTTTTTCTTGTTTTGATTTTTTCCAATTTTTTTTGTTTTTTCTTATTTTTATGATTTTTTCTATTTTTGTTAATTTGATTTCATTTTTCTGATTTTGTGCTTTTTTATAATATTCTCGGTTTTTTCCAGTTTGCTCTCATTTTCGGTCTTTTCAATTTTTTTATTTTTTTCTCTTTTTTATGTATATTCTGGTTTTTGTTTTCGATTTTTTTCCAATTTTGTTCATTTTTTGATATTATTTTCGATTTTTGTTAATTTGCTCCAATTTCTCCGATTTGTTTTTGATTTTTCCAATTACTTTCTCTCTTTTTTTAATTGTTTCTTATTTTTTACGATTCTTTTTGATTTTTCTAATTTGCTCACATTTTCTGGCTTTTTTCGATATTTTTCAAAAAAAATCTCTCATTTATTCAATTTTTCTGTTTTTTTTTTTATGGATGTTTCTAATTTTCCATCATTTTTCTCATTTTGTGATTTTTTTTCTAATATTTTCCTACTTTTCCGGTTTTGTGGCTTTATGAAGTGCTTTTATTCTGGTTCTCGAGAACTCAATTTTGATAATAATTTTTGATTGCTTCCTTTAATAAAAAAATTCTTTTGGAAACGTAAATATTTAAGCCCGGAAAATAAGAAAATATAACATCTTGTGGAAAACGAAGGTGATAATAGATGAGATCCTAAAATACACATAAACAAAAGGTAGGAGGGGTTACTTCGGGTCAAAATGAGAAATAGTAGTTACATAACAAAGAATAAAAAGAAGAGGGTTTTCTTTCTGAAAATGGATTTTTATCAGACAAAAAGCCTGTAGTGGATACCAAGATTATTTGATGGCAATTTTAGATAATCTTTGTAATATTTTGAGGAGACTATAAAATGTTTTGTTTATGTGTAATATTACAGAAAATGATTTTGTAAAATATAAAAACAACAATAAAATGGTTTAAAGTCAACATACTATTTTCCCACTATTTATGCATATTATTACTTTATTATTATTATTATTATTTTTTTTTATATACATCGACTACTAGTATTATTAGCTTTATTTGAATACTGTTATTTATGTATTTTTTTTTATTTCCAGAAATATGTTCAGCTCCTTTAAATAGGTAAGTGCTTTTCTATGTTTCGACATTGGAATAACATTACTCTCACACGCTTTTTTGATGCTGGAATGAAAAGCTCATTCCTAAACGATTTTTAGTGAACTTTTATTTTCATGTAGTGGCAACCTTGTTACGTTATATAATGATAAATCTATAATATTTATTAATATTAATTTACCCATTTATATTTATTATAAAGTAAGCTTACATTTACAAAAATAAAAGGAATTTCTGAAAATTAGAAAATAAATCCAACACTAAATGTAACGTCAAAATTGATAAACTTTCAATGTTACCAACCTAACTCTATTCTACCAAAATTTGCTTAAGACGCTTGTACACCACGTGAAAGATTTTTAGTGAAATTTTATTTTCATGTAGTGGCAACCTTGTTACGTTATATAATGATAAATCTATAATATTTATTAATATTAATTTACCCATTTATATTTATTATAAAGTATGCTTACATTTACAAAAATAAAAGGAATTTCTGAAAATTAGAAAATAAATCCAACACTAAAATGTAACGTCAAAACTGATAAACTTTCAATATTACCAACCTAACTCTATTCTACCAAAACTTGCTTAAGAGGCTTGTACACCACGTGAACGATTTTTAGTGAAATTTTATTTTCATGTAGTGGCAACCTTGTTACTTTATATAATGATAAATCTATAATATTTATTAATATTAATTTACCCATTTATATTTATTGTAAAGTAAGCTTCCATTTACAAAACTATAAGGAATTTACAAATGCAAATTAGAAAATAAATCCAATACTAAAACTGACAAACTTTTAATGTTACCAACCTAATTCTATTTTACCAAAATTTGCTTAAAGAGGCCCGCACACCACGTGAACGATTTTTAGTGAAATTTTATTTTCATGTAGTGGCAACCTTGCTACTTTAAATAATGGTAAATCTATAATATTTATTAATATTAATTTACCCATTTATATTTATTATAAAGTAAGCTTACATTTACAAAAATAAAAGGAATTTCTGAAAATCAAAAAATAAATTCAACACTAAATGTCATGTCAAAACTGACAAACTTTCAATGTTACCAACCTAACTCTATTCTACCAAAATTTGCTTAAGAAGCCCGCACACCACGTGAACGATTTTTAGTGAAATTTTGTTTTCGTGTAGTGGCAACCTTGCTACTTTAAGTAATGGTAAATCTATAATATTTTTTTAATTTTATTAATATTAATTTACCTATTTATATTAATTATAAAGTAAGCTTACATTTACAAAACTAAAAGGAATTTACCAATGAAAATTAGAAAATAAATCCAATACTAAAACTGACAAACTTTTAATGTTACCAACCTAATTCTATTTTACCAAAATTTGCTTAAAGAGGCCCGCACACCACGTGAACGATTTTTAGTGAAATTTTGTTTTCGTGTAGTGGCTACCTTGCTACTTTAAGTAATGGTAAATCTATAATATTTTTTTAATTTTATTAATATTAATTTACCCATTTATATTAATTATAAAGTAAGCTTACATTTACAAAACTAAAATTAATTTAAAATACAAATTAGAAAATCAACACTAAATGTAACGTCAAAACTGACAAACTTTCAATGTTACCAACCTAATTCTATTCTACCAAAATTTACTTAAGACACCACGTGACTTTCTTAGTTGCCCATTAAAGAATTACCCAAAGAAAATGTGCTTGTATTCTAATAAATTGGGTGTTAAAATTATTTTTTTAATATTTTCCGATTAACGGTAATTAATCCTACCCTCTAGTCCAATTTATTCTGCACAAAACTGAAGAGAGCGCCACTAAACATAATTATTCGTATTTGGAAGAGATCTCGCCTACTTTATATATAATAGACGGGCTTTTTCATGTTGTTTAAAATATTTTTTAGAAAAGCGTGTCGGTGCTACTTTTTTGAAATTTTTCTACGGAAAAAAATTTATAGTCGTATCACTTTTACTAAAAATAATTAAAAAAAGTGCCACAGACGTGCTCTAAAGAATTAACTACCGAATCGATTGGTGAAAACCGCAGCTTCCTATCTTTAATATTAACGGAGCGCTCATCCAAAAAAGATTTGAGACAAGATAAAATATGGTATTCTTAATATAAATAATAATAATTATTTAAATGGATATATTCGTTACAAAAGGCTAAGCGAGCACTTCTGCTTAAAAGAAAAAGATATTGGTGTGGGTTTACAAAAAATTGGTTTGACCTCTAAATCAATCTTTTTCTCAGGTAAAACATTGTAGCTAGCTGAGAAAAAATTAGAAGAATCAAAAAAATCGGAAAAATAAAGAATACCGGAAAAAAAAACGTTGGAAAAAATTGAAAGAAAATTCGGAAAACATTGGAAAAAAAATAAAAAAAAAATAAAATTGTAAAATACGGAAAAAACGAAAAAATAAAAAAAATCGTTAAAAAACCAAAAAATTCCAAAGAAATCCAAGAACATTCGAAGAAATTGAAATAAATCGCAAATACCAAAAAAATGACAAAAACGTTGTAAAAAATCAGAGGAATAAGAAAAATGAGAAACAATTAGAAAACAAAAGAAATAATTAAAAAAAGACAGAAAAATGGGAAAAAATGCTGAAAGATTAGAAAAAAAACCATAAATTCAGAAAAATAAGAAAAATTAGAAGACTCGAAAAAATCAGAAAAATAAAGAAAATATGAAAATATAAGAAAAAAAAAGAAAACATTGAAAAAAAAATGAAAAAAAAAATTAAATTGTAAAATACGGGAAAATACGAAAAAATAAACAAACTTATTAAAAAACCAAAAAGTCGCAATAAAAACAGAAAAAATAGCAAAATATCGCTAAAAATTGCAATCAAAATACCGGAAACAATTGTAATCATAAAAAATTAAAAAAAGAAATGAAAAAATTCGAAACAACTGAAATGACAAAAAAGTAGAAAAAATCAGAGGAATAAGAAAAAATTAGAATACAAAAGAAAGAATTAAAAAAAAAAACAGAAAAATGAGAAAAAATGAACAAAGATTAAAAAAAAACAAAAATTCAAGAAAAATGAGAAAAATTAGAAGAATCGAAAAAATCT
This sequence comes from Neocrepidodera transversa, assembly GCA_963243735.1. NCBI lineage: Eukaryota > Metazoa > Arthropoda > Insecta > Coleoptera > Chrysomelidae > Neocrepidodera > Neocrepidodera transversa. The sequence goes on along the minus strand of OY725346.1, from coordinate 7,176,452 downwards.
GAAAAAAAAAATATAAGAAAAAATAGAAAACATTGGAAAAAATTGAAAGAAAAATCAGCAAATATTGGAAAAAAGAAGAATAAAATTTTAAAATAGGGAAAAAAACGAAAAAATCAGTAAAATTGTTAAAAAAACCGAAAAAATAACAAAAAAACCGTTAAAAATCGCAATAAATAAAACAAAAAAGAAGATGCAAAAAACGCAAAAAAGAAGATTAGAAAAAAACACAAAAAATCAGAAAAATGAGAAATGAGAATAAATTATAAGAATCGAACAAATCGTTAAAAACCCGGAAAACAGAAAACATTGGAAAAATATTGGAAGAGAAATCAGATAATATTGGACAAAAAATGAAAAATAAAATTGTAAAATACGGAAAAAACAAAAAATAAAAACAGTTATTAAAAAACCAAAAAGTCGCAATAAAACAGAAAAAATAGCAAAAAACCGCAAAAAATTGCAATAAACCCAAGAAAAATCAAAAAACCGGAAACAAATTAAAAAAAATGAAAAAATTCGAAAGAATTGAAATATATCGCAAATTCCAAAAAAAACGACAAAATGCTGTAAAAAATCAGAGGAATAAGAAAAAAGAGAGACAATTAGAAAATAAAAGATAGAATTAAAAAAAACCGAAAAGTGAGAAAACATGAGGAAAGATTACAAAAAAAAAATTCAGAAAAATGAGAAAAATTAAAATAATCGAAAAAATCTGAAAAATAAAAAATATATGAAGAAAAAAACAGAAAAATTTAAAGAAAAATCAGAAAATATTGCGAAAAATGAAAAATATGAAAAATAATAATTTAAAATAGGGAAAAACGAAAAAAATAAGTAAAATTGTTCAGAAACCGAAAAAAAAAACACAAAAAACCGTTAAAAATCGCAACAAATAATACCAAAAATAAATTTCAAAAAGCGCAAAAAAGGGGATTGGAAAAAAAAAACAAAAATCAGAAAAATGAGAATCGAGAAAAAAATATAAGAATCGAAAAAATAGTTAAAAAAATCGGAAAAAAAAAAACAAAACATTGGAAGAGAAACCAGAAAATATTTAACAAAAAATGAAAAATAAAATTGTATAATACGAAAAAAACGAAAAAATAAACAAAATTAATAAAAACCAAGAAGTAGCAAGAAAGACAAGAAAACGCAAAAAAACTAAAAAAACAACAACCAAGAACAATAAAAAACAGGAAACAATTGTAACCATTAAAAACTTTTAAATTTAAAAAAAAATGAGAAGATTCGAAAGGAAAATTCCAAAAAAAAAACCTCTTTTTCTCTCTCTCTCGCTCTCTCTAAAAAAATCTAAATAAGCAAAAATTCATATTGTAAAAAAGACAGAGTAAGACAAAGACAAGAAAGGTGGCCTGAAGGGGGCATAACGCTTTTTCGTTACGTGACGCTTTCTGCATGTTAACTTACCTCAAGCAGCGTTAAGGAACTAAAAATAAATGAAAATAAACCAAACTAATGAAAATAAACGAATTTGAAAAAATAATTAAAAATTCCGGAGTTCCGATAGACAACAATTTATAGGAAGAAAATAAACTAAGAGTTTTTGAAAAATTAGTGTCGAAAATCTTTTTTCCCAAAAGATAAAACTTCTAAAATTTCTATATGGAATAAAAGTTAATGACATATATAATTATTGCATTTCATCAGGAATACATATTGTCCTTGGAGAATTTGTGAAAATTACAGTAAGCGATATTGATATATAAATATTTAATTGTAAATCATATTCATAAAAAAAGTTCTTCTGTTATTTTATTCCAAATCTATATCCGATTCAAACGAAATCAGGCACTAGGGTAATATATTTCATGTACAAATTTACTTGGATCAAAACTTATATTACTCAAATGAAGTAAATAGTTTATAAGTGTAGTTTTCTTGTTTAACTTGATATCTAATATGAAACTGTATCATAAAAGTAAATAAAATCAAAAATTTTAGTATTCACCAGTTCAAATAAATCATATACCAAATGTTCGTTGCTTTCTACTTCAGGAAAACTTTCCTAATATTCTCTGTCCTACTTAGGAAAGTTGACCGCGTTTCGAATGTAATTTAATTGCTGTTTTGGACCAACTAGTAATGAAAATTTATTATAGAATCAAATTATCTTAAATTTGCTTTCATTTCTGGGAAACTTTCATAATTTATTCATAAATTATAAGACTCTAATTCTTATTAGAAATATTATAGGTTGGTTTAATCATTATTAAAAGAATATTAATGACCATGATTTATTTTATACCGACTAAATTTTTTTCGTTTTAAGTCCTATTTGCTTAATTATTTTTCATTCATGACTAAAATCTTTTCGAAATATTCCACCTCCTCAACAATGTTCTTTAGTAAATAATCATTGCTTATAATAATGACATCATCAACGTATTTTTTGTTGCCATATCTTTACTTGCTGTAGGAGGATGTCGTGATATGAATGCATGTATGCCTGCTATATCATCATTAACGTTTTGGACCTTTGTTTTTACCAACAAATCAACGTATTCCTTATTGACAGCGTCAGTTTTGTTTGTCGGCGGTTTCAAATTACAAATTTTTAAATATTCAATGTCTACATCTCCATCGGAGGTATGAGATAGAGCGGGTCTTAATAATAGAGAATTTGACAGAAATGACGACGCTCATGATGAAAATGTGCCTAGCAAACATGGTGTTAACGTATTATATTAGCCTCTTTGAGCTCATTTAAGATAGATACTATTTCTTTCTTATGAGAGACGGTATTGCCAGCTCGTTGAGATGCTAGCAAAAGTTTTAAGCGGTCACATAACTCGTTCGGATCGTCCCAGTAGATATATTCTACTGGGTCTTCGTTCTACGTCGAACGCATACCATTTCCTAAGGTATTACGTCGGAATATTGGTTTAATTATATGACGCCATTTCAATCTATTAGTACCCTTCATACCTCCAAGAGTATCTCTATGAATACCTGTCCTAGTTAAAATTGACTTGTAATTTTCCAAATCTTCGCACGAGACTAGACCGTGTGACGTCAGTAGCCATGAACGGTTCGCCCCCGGTCCGTTGCTGCGCTGTATTCACACACATTTTACAGGGTTACCGTTTGTAGTAAATTTCCTACTAAATTAGTAGATTTTTAAGAAAAATGAGGGTGTTTAGTAGAATTGATAATAGACAGGTTCTACATTTTTTTTTACTGAAATCGATATATTTTTTTATTAAAAAACGATTAAAAAAAAATTAATATTTACGTCCGCTGTAAAATTCAGTAGATTTTTTAGATTTGAATTTAAAACTATATTTTATCGCTATCTATCTCTGGTATATTTAAGACGAATGTTAAAAAAATATTTTGTATCATCCAAATGTGATTCGCTTAAATAATTAAAAATTGTTTCGAATTGTTTTCAATTTTATTTAGTTTTTTTCAATTTTTTTCCTATTTGCTCCTATTTTGTACAAAATTTTTATCAATTGTTCCCAATTTTTTTGAATTTTTTAGAATTTCTATATTTCTTTCCAATTTTTTCCAATCTCGTTCCAATTTTTTGCAATTTTACCAATTTCTTAAAATTTTCCAATTGTTCCCATTTTTGTTTTTATTTTTTCCAATTTCTTCTAGTTTTTCAATTGTTCCCAATTTATTCCATTTTTGTTAGTAATTTTTTTCCAATTGGTGCTAAAATTTTTTCAATTTTTTCCAATTGTTCCCAATTTTTTTGAATTTTTTAGAATTTCTATATTTCTTTCCAATTTTTTCCAATCTCGTTCCAATTTTTTGCAATTTTACCAATTTCTTAAAATTTTCCAATTGTTCCCATTTTTGTTTTTATTTTTTCCAATTTCTTCTAGTTTTTCAATTGTTCCCAATTTATTCCATTTTTGTTAGTAATTTTTTTCCAATTGGTGCTAAAATTTTTTCAATTTTTTCCAATTGTTCCCAATTTATTTGAATTTTTTAGAATTTTTATCAATTCTTTCTCATTTTTTCCAATCTCGTTCCAATTTTTGGCAATTTTACAAATTTTTTACAATTTTTTCCTATTTTGTACAATATTTTCCAATTGTTCACAATTTTTTTTATTTTTTCCAGTTTGTTTTAATTTCTTCTAGTTTTTTCAATTGTTCCCAATTTATTTCATTTTTTTTTAGTAATGTTTTTCCAATTGGTGCTAAATTTTTTCACTTTTTCAATTTTATTTATTTTTTTTTAATTTTTTTCCTATTTACTCCTATTTTGTAGAAATTTTTTACCAACTGTTCCCAATTTTTTTGAATTTTTTAGAATTTCTATATTTCTTTCCAATTTTTTCCAATCTCGTTCCAATTTTTTGCATTATTACCAATATTTTGGAATTTTCCAATTGTTCTCATTTATTTTTAATTTTTTCCAGTTTTTCAATTGTTCCCAATTTATTTAATTTTTTTAGTAATTTTTTTTTCCAATTGGTGCTAAATTTTTTTCAATTTTTTTTACAATTTGATTACAATTTTTTATCTTTTTTCCAATTTTTTAAAACTTTTTCCACTTTTTCATTCTTTTTTTCAATTGTTAACAATATTTTCGAATTTTTTCTAATTTCTCCCAGTTTTTTTCAGTTTTCCCCGTTTTTTCTCATTTTGCACAATGTTTTTCAATTTTTTCCAATTGTTCCCAATATTTTCTTTATTTTTAATTTCTATCAATTTTTTCCATTTTTTCTAATTGTTAAAAATTGTTTCGAATTGTTTTAAATTTTATTTAGTTTTTTCAATTTTTTCCCATTTTTTCTCATTTCTTTTTTTGCACAAAATTTATTTTGATAAAGACTGACGTTTATCATCTTTTGTATTTATTTTAATGTACGTAAATTTTCACTTGTAGAAAATTTTATGTTTTTCAAACTACCTTAAACTCGTTTTAAAATATATTCTTGTTAGGTTAAAAAATTTGAAAAATATAAAAAATTAAAATATTTTTCTGATAAAACAAGAAAACTATATTATAATTTAAAACGACTCTAGCGCCATTAAAAAGCTGATAAAAAAATACTCTTTTTAAAATTTTCAAAAAAGAATGGCTTACTTGAGAAAAGGGTGAGACTGAAATGATAAAAATCAAAAATAATCATTGTTGTAGTTTCTCCCTTCCCCCACATACAGAATTTTTTTCTCGAATTTGGAAAAAATCACTTATAGCAGATTTTCTTCGCTTCGTTTTTCCATATGTTACACATTTTCTTGATTTTGGAAGATTTTAAACTGTTTTAGAGTTGGCAATTTTTTCCATATTTTTTTATAGTTTTTGCAAGTTTTTCCATATTTGCTATTTTTCTTGATTTTTTATTTTGCAAGTTTTAAAATTGCTAAACTTTTTCTTTTCCAGATTTTACTTGTCCATATTTTTTTAGTTTTTGCAAGTTTTTCCATATTTGCTAATTTTCTTGATTTTTTTATTTTGCAAGTTTTAAAATTGCTAAACTTTTTCTTTTCCAGATTTTACATGTTTTCCAGATTTTACAGGTTTTCCAGATTTACGAATTTTCCAATTTTTTAAGATATTTCCTGTTTTTGCAAGTTTTTTTAGTTTTCCTTGATTTTGTAGTATTTTTTGGTTTTCAATTCTTTCCAAATTTGACTTTCCTTATTTTTCTATTTTCCAGATTTGCAGGTTTTTCCACATTTTTTCAGTTTTTTTCAATTTTAAAATTTTTGAACATTTTGTAGGATTTTGAAATTTTTTTTCAGATTTATTCTTGGCTTACTTGATTTTGATATTTTCGGGCTTTTACAGGTTTTCCAGATTTACGAGTATTCCAGTTTAAATTTGTTTTTTAATTATGCATTTTTTATATTTTTTTCTATTTTCTTGATTTTGCAAGTGTTTCCAGAATTCGCAAATTTTTTAAATGGTGAATATTTTGCAGAGTTTGCAAATTTTTTTCGACCTTGCAAGTTTTCCAGATTTTAGTAATTTTGTAATTTTTCTAAATTTTGCATAGTTTCCAGATTTTGCAAGTTTTTTAGATTTTACACATTTTCTTGATTTTGCAATTTTTGTAAGATTTTAAAGTCTTAGATTTGGCAATTTCTTCCAGTTTATGCTAGATTTTCCTGATTTTGCTATTTTTGAGCTTCTGCCAGTTTTGAATTTGGCAATTTTAGTTTATTATTTTCCAGATTTTTGTATTTTTTGCAAGTTTTTCTAGTTTTTCTTGATTTTGCGTGTTGTTTGCTTTTCAATTTTTTCCAAATTGATGCTTGACTTTCCTTATTTTGCTATTTTCCAGCTTTGCAGGTTTTCCACCTTTTTTTATTCACTTGATTTTGATATTTTCGGACTTTTACAGGTTTTTCCAGATTAACGAGTATTCCAGTTTTAATTTGATTTTTAAATTTGCTTTTTTTTTACATTTTTTTCGATTTTCTTGATTTTGCAAGTGTTTCCAGAATTTAGATATTTTTTAGATGGTGAATATTTGCAAATTTTGCAAGTTTTTTTCGACCTTGCAAGTTTTCCAGATTTTAGTAATTTTTCAATTTTTCTAAATTTTGCATATTTTCCAGATTTTGCAAGTTTTTCAGATTTCACACATTTTCTTGATTTTGCAATTTTTGTAAGATTTCAAAGTCTTAGATTTGGCAATTTTTTCCAGTTTATGCTAGATTTTCCTGATTTTGCTATTTTTGAGCTTCTTCCAGTTTTGAATTTGGCAATTGCTGGACTTTTCTGAGTTTATTATTTGCCAGATTTGCGAGTTTTAAAATGTTCTTGTTTTTGCAAGTTTTTCCAGTTTATCTTGATTTTGTAGTGTTATTTGTTTTTTAATATTTTCCAAATTTATGCTTGACTTTCCTTATTTTGCTATTTTCCAGCTTTGCAGGTTTTCCACATTTTTTTAGTCACTTGATTTTGATATTTTTCCAGATTTACGAATATTCCAGTTTTCTAAGATTTTCTTTTTTGCAAGTTTTTCCAGATTTTTTGTATTTTTCAGATTGTACTAGTTATTTTAGACGTAGATTATCCAGATTTTGTATTTTTTTTTAATTTGAATTTTTTTCCAGTCTTTTCGATTTTGATTTTTTTTAGATTTTTCTCAATTTTAGAAGTTTCAAGATTTTGCAAGATTTTCTAGATTTTGGAAGTTTTCCAGATTTTGCAAGTAGATACTAAATGGCAGTGCAAATAAGCATGGTCTGTCTGTGTGTCTGTGTATCTGTGTGTCTGTGTGTCTGTGTGTCTGTGTGTCTGTGTGTCTGTGTGTCTGTGTGTCTGTGTGTCTGTGTGTCTGTGTGTCTGTGTGTCTGTGTGTCTGTGTGTCTGTGTGTCTGTGTGTCTGTGTGTCTGTGTGTCTGTGTGTCTGTGTGTCTGTGTGTCTGTGTGTCTGTGTGTCTGTGTGTCTGTGTGTCTGTGTGTCTGTGTGTCTGTGTGTCTGTGTGTCTGTGTGTCTGTGTGTCTGTGTGTCTGTGTGTCTGTGTGTCTGTGTGTCTGTGTGTCTGTGTGTCTGTGTGTCTGTGTGTCTGTGTGTCTGTGTGTCTGTGTGTCTGTGTGTCTGTGTGTCTGTGTGTCTGTGTGTCTGTGTGTCTGTGTGTCTGTGTGTCTGTTTGTCTGTGTGTCTGTGTGTCTGTGTGTCTGTGTGTCTGTGTGTCTGTGTGTCTGTGTGTCTGTGTGTCTGTGTGTCTGTGTGTAATCTTCCACAATAACTGCCGAACCGTTTGACCAATCAAGCTGAAATTTGGTATGGAGGGTCGGTGTGCCTAGAATGCGACCATTAGATTTTGGTTTAAATTCGTACAGTAGAAGGTCCTCAAGACCGACATTGATTAAATGCACATGTAACAAATTTTTACTTTTTTTAAATTTCAAGGACAAACTATACACTTTAGTGTAAAATGTTATAGTACAAAGTTTTATAGCATAAAATTTCCTACAACTTTTATTTCAAACTTTTTCCAGAATTTTTAATAGTTGCGCCACTAGAGGGCGCGTAAAAAATTTGCATGTAGATTTTCTCTAGTTTTTCTTGATTTTGAGCACAAACAATACACTTTAGTGCAAAATGTTGCAGTACAACGTTTTAGAGCACAAAATTCCCTACAACTTTTGTCTTAAGCTTTTTCCAGAATTTCCAATAGTTGCGCCACTAGAGGGCGCGTAAAAAATGTGCATGTATGTTTTCTCTAGTTTTTCTTGATTTTGAGGACAATTAATACACTTTAATGCAAAATGTTATAGTACAAAGTTTTAGGGCATAAAATTTTCTACAACTCTTGTCTGAAACTTTTCTAGAATTTCCAATAGTTGCGCCACTAGAGGGCGCGTAAAAAATGTGCATGTATGTTTTCTCTAGTTTTTCTTGATTTTGATGACAAACAATGCATTTTAGTGCAAAATTTTGTTGTTCAAAGTTGTAAACCATCAAATTTTCTTTAACTTTTATGTTTAACTTTTTATCGAATTCCTCATAGTTTCGCCGCTAGATGGCAAAAATACACATTTATAATTTTACATTTTTTTTAAAATTGGAGGTAAATTATGCTCTTTAGTGCAAATTGTTTTAGTGCAAAGTTGTAAAGCATAAAATTCCCTACAACTATTGTATGAAAATTTTTCCCGAATTCCCAAAAGTTTTCACACATGATTTTAGAAGATCCTAATTGTAGCAATGTGATATACAACCGATTTTTTTCTTCGTTTTCTTCGTTTTCAGTAATTTATTTGTCTTGTCTCTTCTCTTTCCTAATTCTTTATCTATTCATCTATTTTTATTAAGGAGCTTATTTTTTCGACATGTGATTTTATAAAACTAATTTGTATAATTATTTGAAATATTTTAAAATATATTTATCATTTAACCTATTTTTAATTATTGCATGTAGGTAGAGATAAAAATGCATTTTTATGTACTTTTAACTATGTCAGTGATATGGTGTGTTGATAATGTGGGAAATATATTATATTTCGTAAATGCATTGTTTTATTTTAATACCTGGATTTTAGAAGTTATAATAACGGTTTTCTTGACAGAAATTTATTGAACTACAATGATACTTTCGATTTATCAAATGTTCTTTTAAATATATTTCCAATCATGTAAAATAAAATATTTTATCGTTTTATATGTTTTTTCAAAAATTTTATATTTCATAATTATAAATTTCATACGGAAAATAATTTATTGCCATATTAAATAATTTCAATGTATGGTATGTAACGTTCTATTGAAATACTTTTAAAACGTGTTAAACTATCTAATAATATGTTGTATGAACACTGCGGCAAAATAATCAATAAAGCAGGGCTATCCAGAAGTTCTGGATTGTTCTCAAAAAGACTTGTTTTATGCAAAATAGAACGATTTTCTAGTATTCAGCAAACATTCTACAATCACGTATATGAATCCTTATAAGAATCTTAGGATTATTATAAAAACGTGTAGTAGGTACATAATGACATTTTCAATGCTCTTAAAAAGGATTTTACAAGTGAGTTTCATTTTAAGGATAATAACAATTATTAAAATTTTCTAATATCACTATGAAAGGTAAATTTCCCACAACCTACTAGAACTTTAAAGTTTATGTATTCGAAAAAATCTAGAAGCTATGACATTGACAAATTAATAACAATTGAATTAAGATTTTTATATCGATAAAATTGTATTTATATTGGTGTGTTGTATTTTTTAAGTATATTTATTTGTTATGCATCATCTCTGTTGAATATATAAATAGTTATTTTTTATCAATTTTTCTAATAGTCCTAAACCGATTAATGTAAAAATATTTCTAGACTAAATGTCTACTTATACTTGTAAAAGTTTGGGATAAACTGGGAGATTTTTACTACTTGATTTTAACTAATTTTGAAATTAAAAAAAATTTGGACGCCAGTCTATTGATTTTTTGATGTATTTAGAAACAATTAACAAAAAAACTATGATAAATTTCAAAATCTGTCCTTACTTTCTTTTTGCGGGTTTAAGGAAATTAAACTCAAATTAAACGTTAAACTCGTTTTATTGAAGACGGAAAATTTTGATAATAATACAATATCTTTTTCTTTTGATTTTTTTTTCGGGAAAATGTAACTTAGCTTGGTTTTGTCCTTTTCATCTAGTTTCTTCCAAAAACAACTTCATGGATCGGCAGTAAGAAGATGTCGCCAACAAGCAGGTTCTGATCCAGAAAAGTTCAGTCCAGGAAAAAAAACTTGGTTCAGAAATGACCCGTTCAAAAAAAAACAACTTATTCCATAAGGCTCTCTCCAGAAAAAAAAACCCTAAAAGTTCACATGAAATAACTATATGATAAGAATCTTACAAATTACCAAATTTCATGGTCTCTCCTATTTTTTCTATTTTTTTCTCTATTTTTTCCTATTTTTAATATTGTATTTTTTTACTTTTCCTATTTTTTCCTGATTTTTTTTTTCTCCAATTTTTTTTATTTTTCCTAGTTTATTTTGTTTTTTTCAATTTTTTTTTAATTTTTCCTATTTTTTTCTTCTGTTTTTCTCCATTTTTCCCATTTTTCCTATTTTTACTGTTTTTTTTATATATTTTCCTGTTTTTTTCTATTTTTTTCCTATTTTTTATTATTTTTCCAATTGTCTCCTATTTTTCCTGTTTTTTCCCTTTTTTGAATATTTTTTTTTGAAACTTTTGACATTTTTTTAAATATTTAAAATTCTTGAAATTTATAAAATATTTTTGATTAATCGAATAATTTTATGTTTGTCGAAATTTTGGATATATTTTAGAAATTTTTGAATATTTTGACATTTTACTTTTTGAAATTTCGAATAAAATTGCAAAATTTCAAATTTTTCAAAAGTTTTGTTAGTTTTAAAATTATCGAATAATTTTTTAATTGTACGAATAATTTTGTTTATTGAAACTTCTGAAATTTTCAAAAAAAAAATAAAATTTTTCTAAATTTTTGATATATTTTAGAAATTTTCGAATACTTTTTTAATTAAACGAATAATTTTTCTTTAAATTTTCGTTATACTTTCGAAATTTTTGATTGTTTTGGCATTTTTACCTTTTGAAATTCTTGAAATTTTCGAAAAAATTCATATAATTTAAAATTTTTCCAAATTTTTGAAATATTTAAAAATTTTCGAATACTTTTTTAAAAATTTTTGAAACATGACATTTGTTAAATGTTTAAAATTCTTGAAATTTTTGAAATATTTGAATCAATTTGGTTTTTTAAAATTGTCAAAAAAAAATCATAAAATTTCAAGATTTTTCAAAATTTTTTATATATTCTAGAAATTTTCGAATACTTTTTTAATTGGACGAATAATTTTTTTTTAAAATTCTCGTTATACTTTCGAAATTTTTGAATGTTTTCGTATTTTTACCTTTTGAAATTTTTGAAATTTTCAAAAAAAATTCATATATTTTAAAATTTTTCGATATTTTATGAAATGTTTTTAAAATTTTCGAATAATTTTTTTAAATTTCTTGAAACATGACATTGGTTTTAAATGTTTAAAATTCTTGAAATTTTTGAAATATTTTAGACGAATAATTTTGTTTTTTGAAATTCTCGATATATTTTAGAAATTTTTGAATGTTTTGACATTTTTACTTTTTGAAACTTTTGGGATTTTTGAAAAAAAATTTTGATATATTTTTGAAATTTTCGAATAATTTTTTAGTTTTTTGAAACTTCGGAAAATTTTTAAAATGTAAAATTATTGAAATGTTTTTAATCAAATAATTTTATGTTTTTTGAAATTTTTGATGCTTTAGAAATTCTTGACATTTTTTTTGGAATTTCAGAATGTTTTGACATTTTATTTTTTTTAAATTTAAAAAAATAAACATAAAATTTCAAACTTTTGATATTTCTTTGAAATTTTCGAATAATTTTTTAATATTTTTTGAAACTTGACATTGTTTAAATATTTAAAATTCTTGAAATTTTTTAAATATTTTAGACGAATTATTTTGTTTTTTGAAATTTTTGAATATTTGTCATTTTTACTTTTTGAAAAAAAAAACATAAAATTTCAAGTTTTTCGAAATTTTTGATATATTTTTGAAATTTTCGAATAATTTTTTAACGTGTTTAAAACATTTTTACTTTTATTTTTTGAAATTTTCGATTTGTTATAGAAATTTTTGACATTAATTTGAAATTTTTGAATGTTTGACATTTTTATTATTTTAAATTTTCGGTAAATTTCAAATTTTGACATATTTTTGAAATTTTCGATTAATTTTTTAATATTTTTTGAAACTTGACATTGTTTAAATATTTAAAATTCTTGAAATTTTTTAAATATTTTAGACAAGTAATTTTGTTTTTTGAATATTTGTCATTTTTACTTTTTGAATTTTTGAAAAAAAATACATAAAATTTCAAGTTTTTCGAAATTTTTGATATATTTTTGTAATTTTCCAATACTTTTTTAATGTGTTTAAAACATTTTTATTTTTAATTAGACGAATAATTTTATTTTTTGAAATTTTCGATTTGATTTAGAAATTTAGAAATTTTCGACATTTATTTGAAATTTTCGAATGTTTTGGCATTTTTATTATTTTAAATTTTTCGAAAAATTTCAAATTTTTGACATATTTTTGAAATTTTCGATTAATTTTTTAATATTTTTTAAACCTTGACATTGTTTATATATTTAAAACTTGAAATTTTTTAAATATTTTAATTAGACGAATAATTTTATGGTTTTTGAAAATTTTCAATATTTGTCATTTTTACTTTTTAAATTTTCGAAAAAAAACATAAAATTTGAAGTTTTTCGAAATTTTTGATATATTTTTGAAATATTTTTTAACGTGTTTAAAACATTTTTACTTTTAATTAGACGAATAATTTTATTTTTTGAAATTTTCGATTTGTTATAGAAATTTTTGACATTAATTTGAAATTTTTGAATATTTAGACATTTTTATTATTTTAAATTTTCGATAACTTTCCAATTTTGACATATTTTTGAAATTTTCGATTAATTTTTTAATATTTTTTAAAACTTTTTTAAATATTTTAATTAGACGAATAATTTTATGGTTTTTGAAATTTTTCAATATTTGTCTTGTTTACTTTCTGAATTTTCGAAAAAAAAATGAATAAAATTTCAAGTTTTTCCAAATTTTTGACATATTTTTTATACATTTTTATTTACAATTAGACGAATAATTTTATGTTTTTTGAAATTTTTGATGTTTTAGAAATTCTTGACATTTTTTTTGGAATTTCAGAATGTTTTGACATTTTATTTTTTTAAATTTAAAAAAATAAGCATAAAATTTCAAACTTTTGATATTTCTTTGAAATTTTCGATTAATTTTTTAATATTTTTTGAAACTTGACATTGTTTAAATATTTAAAATTCTTGAAATTTTTTAAATATTTTAGACGAATTATTTTGTTTTTTGAAATTTTTGAATATTTGTCATTTTTACTTTTTGAAAAAAAAAAACATAAAATTTCAAGTTTTTCGAAATTTTTGATATATTTTTGAAATTTTCGAATAATTTTTTAACGTGTTTAAAACATTTTTACTTTTAATTAGACGAATAATTTTATTTTTTGAAATTTTCGATTTGTTATAGAAATTTTTTACATTAATTTGAAATTTTTGAATATTTAGACATTTTTATTATTTTAAATTTTCGATAACTTTCAAATTTTGACATATTTTTGAAATTTTCGATTAATTTTTTAATATTTTTTAAAACTTTTTTAAATATTTTAATTAGACGAATAATTTTATGGTTTTTGAAATTTTTCAATATTTGTCTTGTTTACTTTCTGAATTTTCGAAAAAAAAAATGAATAAAATTTCAAGTTTTTCCAAATTTTTGACATATTTTTTAAACATTTTTATTTACAATTAGACGAATAATTTTGTTTTTTGAAATGTTCGATATATTTTAGAAATTTTTGAAAATTTTGACATTTTTACTTTTTGAAATTTTCGAAGAAAATTGAAAAATTCCAAATTTTTCGAAAACTTTGATATATATTTGAAATTTTCAATTTGCTTGTGATCTAATCAATTTTTTTTCATTTCTAGACATTTTTAAATATTTTTTTTTAATTTTCGAATTTTTTGATATATTTTCGAAAATTTTAATTTTCTTAAAACAAAGTTTATTAACTATTAAGATAGGTACATAGTCTCTTTTATTACACATTTATAGAAAGGCTTTTCTTGTTTTCAATTGATAAAATTAAAAGGCTGTTAATTCTTTCTTGAGACAGTTTTTATCAACTTCAGAACTTATTGGGCTAGATCTTTGTTTTACCTTGAATAATTTAGAGACAAAGTTCCTTCTAGTTTAAATATTTCTGCCTAACATTTAAATCAATTTCTAAAAATTATTCTTTTTTAACCAAAATTAGCCAATTTTATGCCCTTCCAAAGGAGTGCGGCTGTATACGTCGCACACCCCTCATTCCAGCCCTGTATATTAATTCTGAAGTGAAAAACCGTTAAAAACATCTGATGCATTGACTTAATTTGATTAGCTATAAATAATACGGGGTGATTTGTTGCAAGTACAAAACCTTTTATTTAATTTAATTTATTTTGGAGAATGGAGAGATTGTGTTAACAGTATTGTCTCATTAAATAAACAATTTTGGAAAGATATTCCTTGTCTTGATCCTTTCGGGAATAATAAACGACCCGGACTTCCCTAATCACATTACAGTTTACTGTACCGGATATAAATGAGTATATATGTAATTTATGTATTATTAGTTCTCAAAATTTAGTTTACTAGACTTCAGGGGTTTTTCAAAGTTAACTAAGTATTTAGATTAATGCTAATTTTAGTAGTAGAATTGTTGATGTATAAAACTATAAATTCAAGAAAAACTGAACTAAAACAGTCTTCGAAATTAGCACGCATATCTATAAATCTTCCAAATAGCGCTAATTATTATTATCGTCTAGCACCCTTATCATTTTTGATATTTATTATTATATCATTATCCTTAATAGAGACAAACAAAATAATATTGTCTGGCCTACTTCTAACAGTTGACTCTGGTTCGATCGTAATTTGATTGCTGCTATAGTCCAACTATAAATGAAAATTTATTATTCAATAAAATTAGCTTAAAGTTGGCTTTCGTGCAGTGATGGAAGATTTAGATTACTGGAACAAACGACTGACAGTCTAAGACAGATAATAGCTGCGAAAATAAACAAGTAAAAGGTTATTTGGGGTCGGAAAGAGAATTTGTGGTAATTAGTTTGCGAAAGGGTGAGAGGAATAAAAAAAGTTGTTAGACGGGTTTTTTATCTAGTAAAGGGTTAGTTAATTTGGTGTGGGATTTAAAATAAATTCGTTATACTTAAATTAAAATGGATAATATTTTATATAAATTGAACTATTTTTATGGGAAACATCGAACTCTGCCACGGATTAAGTGGGGAATTATTTATGGATGAATTCTGTCACAAATTGCAGGTAGGTAAAAAATGATGAAATCAAATACAGGTACTAATAATTGGTCGTTACTACAATTTATAAACAAAATTCTTTGAAATAACTTAAATATTGTAATATTTTTGTACTTTAGGTTCGTTCGAATTTAAACACTCAGTAGAATTATAACTAATTTATTTAAGTTACGCAACTTCTAATTTATATGAAACACGACTTACAAAATATATTATTTTAAATAATACATATAAAATTCAACTGGCTCTAGTCCGTCCTTTCCGGATTATTTATATTCATTTTGCTTGATCCGCGAACGCCTGTGTTGATTGTTAAAAATTAACAAAAATGACACTTGAAGTCCAAAAACAATCATAAAATAAATCCTAACTGTTAAAAATAATCAGCATTAACAAGAAAGATCATAAAAAAATTGTTGACTCTTAAATATAATTAAAATTAACAAAAAATGATCCTGAAAATTCAAAAATGATTAGGATAATTTTTGAGTTGTTAAAATAAACAAAAAATGATCCTTGAAGTCCAAAACGATAAGAAAATAATTATTGACTGTCAAAAATTATCAGAATTAACAAAAACAGGAAAAATTTTAAAAAGTATAAAATCAAGAAAATTACCAAAAATAATCAAAATCGTTAAAAAATCGTTAAAAAATCCTTAAAAAATCCTTAAAAAGATCTTAAAAAATTCTTAAAATCCTAAAAATCTTTAAAAATCCCTCAAAGTTCTGAAAGAATTTTAAAAATGCTAAAAATCTAAAGAAAATCTGAATTCTTAAAAATACTTTAAAATTCGTAAAAAATCATTAATTGATCATGAAAAAATCCTTGAAAAATCTTTAAAAATCCTTAAAAAATCCTTAAAAAATCCTTAAAAAATCCTTAAAAAATCCTTAAAAAATCGTTAAAAAATCGTTAAAAAATCGTTAAAAAATCCTTAAAAAATTCTTAAAAAATCCTTAAAAAAATCGTAAAAAAATCGTTAAAAAATCCTTAAAAAATCCTTAAAAAGATCTTAAAAAATCCCTAAAAACCCTTAAAAATACTTAAAAAGGCTTAAAACTCCTTAAAAATCTTAAGTATGTCTTAAAAATCCCTAAAAATCCTTAAAAATCCTTGAAAATCTTTAAAAATCCTTAAAATTCTTAAAATCCTAAAAATCTTTAAAAATCCCTCAAAGTTCTGAAAGAATTTTAAAAATGCTAAAAATCTAAAGAAAATCTGAATTCTTAAAAATACTTTAAAATTCGTAAAAAATCATTAATTGATCATGAAAAATCTTTAAAAAATTCTTAAAAAATTCTTAAAAAATCCTTAAAAAATTCTTAAAAAATCCCTAAAAACCCTTAAAAATACTTAAAAAGGCTTAAAACTACTTAAAAATCTTAAGTATGTATTAAAATTCTATAAAAATCCTTGAAAATCCTTGAAAATCTTTAAAAATCCTTAAACGATTTGATCAGAAAATAATTGTTGACTCTTAAAAATAATTAGAATGAACAAAAAATGATCCTGAAGATTCAAAAAGTATCAGAATAGTTCTTGACCGTTACAAATTCACAAAAAATAATCCTTGAAGTCCAAAAATGAACATTAAATAATTCCTGACTATTAAAAATAATCAGAATGAACAAAAAATGATCCTGAAGGTTTAAAAAATGATCATAAAATAATTGTTGACTCTTAAAAATCAGAATTAACAAAAAGTGATCCTGTAGTTCCAAAAATAATCAAAAAATAATTATAGATTTTTAAAATTAATCAAAATTAATAAAAAATGATCCCAAAAATCCTGAATTCATCAGAAAATAATTGTTGACTCTTAAAAATAATTATAATGAACAAAAAATGATCATTGAAGTTTAAAAAATCAAAATTAACAAAAAATGATCCTGAAGATTAAAAAATGATTAGAATAATTCTTGACTTGTAAAAAATAACAAAAAATGATTCTGTAGTTCCAAAAATAATCAAAAAATAATTATAGCTTTTTAAAATCAATCAAAATTAATAAAAAATGATCCCAAAAATCCTGAATTCATCAGAAAATAATTGTTGACTCTTAAAAATAATTATAATGAACAAAAAATGATCTTTGAAGTCCAAAAAATCAGAATTAACAAAAAATGATCCTGAAGATTTAAAAATGATTAGAATAATTCTTGACTTGTAAAAATTAACAAAAAATGATCCTGTAGTTCCAAAAATAATCATAAAATAATTATCGACTTAAAATTAATCAAAATTATTAAAAATGATCCCGAAAATCCTGAATTCATCAGAAAATAATTTTTGACTCTTAAAAATAATTAGAATGAACTAAAAATTATCATCGAAGTCCAAAAAATCAGAATTAACAAAAAATGATCCTGAAGATTTAAAAATGATTAGAATAATTCTTGACGTATAAAAATTAACATAAAATGATTCTGTAGTTCCAAAAATAATCAAAAAATAATTATCGATTGTTAAAATTAATCAAAATTAATAAAAAATGACCCCAAAAAACCCGAATTCCTTAGAAAATAATTGTTGACCCTTAAAAATAAACAGAATGAACAAAAAATGATCCTGAAGGTTTAAAAAATGATCATAAAATAATTGTTGACTCTTAAAAATCAGAATTAACAAAAAGTGATCCTGAAGATTCAAAAATGATTAGAATAATTCTTGACTTGTAAAAATTAACAAAAAATGATTCTGTAGTTCCAAAAATAATCAAAAAATAATTATAGATTTTTAAAATCAATCAAAATTAATAAAAAATGATCCCAAAAATCCTGAATTCATCAGAAAATAATTGTTGACTCTTGAAAATAATTATAATGAACAAAAAATGATCATTGAAGTTTAAAAAATCAAAATTAACAAAAAATGATCCTGAAGATTAAAAAATGATTAGAATAATTCTTGACTTGTAAAAATTAACAAAAAATGATCCTGTAGTTCCAAAAATAATCATAAAATAATTCTCGACTTAAAATTAATCAAAATTAATAAAAATGATCCCGAAAATCCTGAATTCATCAGAAAATAATTGTTGACTCTTAAAAATAATTAGAATGAACAAAAATGATCCAGAAGATTCAAAAATGATCAGAATAATTCTTGAGTGTTAAAAATGAACAAAAATTGATCCTTGAAGTCTAAAAACGATCATAAAATAATTCTTGACTGTTAAAAATAATCAGAATTAATAAAAAATGATCCTGAAGGTTCAAAAATGATCATAAAATAATTGTTGACTCATAAAAATAAATATAATGAACAAAAAATGATCCAGAAGATTAAAAAATGATCAGAATAATTCTTGAGTGTTAAAAATTAACAAAAATTGATCCTTGAAGTCTAAAAACGATCATAAAATTATTCTTGACTGTTAAAAATAATCAGAATTAACAAAAAATGATCCTGAAGGTTCAAAAAATAATCATAAAATAATTGTTGACTCTTAAAAATCAGAATTAACAATAAATGATCCTGAAGATTCAAAAATGATTAGAATAATTCTTGACGTATAAAAATTAACATAAAATGATTCTGTAGTTCCAAAGATAATCAAAAAATAATTATCGATTGTTAAAATTAATCAAAATTAATAAAAAATGACCCCAAAAAACCCGAATTCCTCAGAAAATAATTGTTGACCCTTAAAAATAAACAGAATGAACAAAAAATGATCATTGAAGTTTAAAAAATCAGAATTAACAAAAAATGATCCTGATGATTAAAAAATGATTAGAATAATTCTTGACTTGTAAAAATTAACAAAAAATGATTCTGTAGTTCCAAAAATAATCAAAAAATAATTATAGATTTTTAAAATCAATCAAAATTAATAAAAAATGATCCCAAAAATCCTGAATTCATCAGAAAATAATTGTTGACTCTTGAAAATAATTATAATGAACAAAAAATGATCATTGAAGTTTAAAAAATCAGAATTAACAAAAAATGATCCTGAAGATTAAAAAATGATTAGAATAATTCTTGACTTGTAAAAATTAACAAAAAATGATCCTGTAGTTCCAAAAATAATCATAAAATAATTATCGACTTAAAATTAATCAAAATTAATAAAAATGATCCCGAAAATCCTGAATTCATCAGAAAATAATTCTTGACTCTTAAAAATAATTAGAATGAACAAAAATGATCCAGAAGATTCAAAAATGATCAGAATAATTCTTGAGTGTTAAAAATGAACAAAAATTGATCCTTGAAGTCTAAAAACGATTATAAAATAATTCTTGACTGTTAAAAATAATCAGAATTAATAAAAAATGATCCTGAAGGTTCAAAAATGGTCATAAAATAATTGTTGACTCATAAAAATAAATATAATGAACAAAAAATGATCCAGAAGATTAAAAAATGATCAGAATAATTCTTGAGTGTTAAAAATTAACAAAAATTGATCCTTGAAGTCTAAAAACGATCATAAAATAATTCTTGACTGTTAAAAATAATCAGAATTAACAAAAAATGATCCTGAAGGTTCAAAAAATAATCATAAAATAATTGTTGACTCTTAAAAATCAAAATTAACAAAAAATGATCCTGAAGATTAAAAAATGATTAGAATAATTCTTGACTTGTAAAAATTAACAAAAAATGATCCTGTAGTTCCAAAAATATTCAAAAAATAATTATCGATTGTTAAAATTAATCAAAATTAATAAAAAATGACCCCAAAAAACCCGAATTCCTCAGAAAATAATTGTTGACCCTTAAAAATAAACAGAATGAACAAAAAATGATCATTGAAGTTTAAAAAATCAGAATTAACAAAAAATGATCCTGAAGATTAAAAAATGATTAGAATAATTCTTGACTTGTAAAAAATAACAAAAAATGATTCTGTAGTTCCAAAAATAATCAAAAAATAATTATAGATTTTTAAAATCAATCAAAATTAATAAAAAATGACCCCAAAAAACCCGAATTCCTCAGAAAATAATTGTTGACCCTTAAAAATAAACAGAATGAACAAAAAATGATCATTGAAGTTTAAAAAATCAGAATTAACAAAAAAGGATCCTGAAGATTCAAAAATGATTAGAATAATTCTTGACTTGTAAAAATTAACAAAAACTGATCCTGTAGTTCCAAAAATAATCATAAAATAATTATCGACTTAAAATTAATCAAAATTAATAAAAATGATCCCGAAAATCCTGAATTCATCAGAAAATAATTGTTGACTCTTGAAAATAATTATAATGAACAAAAAATGATCATTGAAGTTTAAAAAATCAGAATTAACAAAAAATGATCCTGAAGATTAAAAAATGATTAGAATAATTCTTGACTTGTAAAAATTAACAAAAAATGATCCTGTAGTTCCAAAAATATTCAAAAAATAATTATCGATTGTTAAAATTAATCAAAATTAATAAAAAATGACCCCAAAAAACCCGAATTCCTCAGAAAATAATTGTTGACCCTTAAAAATAAACAGAATGAACAAAAAATGATCATTGAAGTTTAAAAAATCAGAATTAACAAAAAATGATCCTGAAGATTAAAAAATGATTAGAATAATTCTTGACTTGTAAAAAATAACAAAAAATGATTCTGTAGTTCCAAAAATAATCAAAAAATAATTATAGATTTTTAAAATCAATCAAAATTAATAAAAAATGACCCCAAAAAACCCGAATTCCTCAGAAAATAATTGTTGACCCTTAAAAATAAACAGAATGAACAAAAAATGATCATTGAAGTTTAAAAAATCAGAATTAACAAAAAAGGATCCTGAAGATTCAAAAATGATTAGAATAATTCTTGACTTGTAAAAATTAACAAAAAATGATCCTGTAGTTCCAAAAATAATCATAAAATAATTATCGACTTAAAATTAATCAAAATTAATAAAAATGATCCCGAAAATCCTGAATTCATCAGAAAATAATTCTTGACTCTTAAAAATAATTAGAATGAACAAAAATGATCCAGAAGATTCAAAAATGATCAGAATAATTCTTGAGTGTTAAAAATTAACAAAAATTGATCCTTGAAGTCTAAAAACGATCATAAAATAATTCTTGACTGTTAAAAATAATCAGAATTAATAAAAAATGATCCTGAAGGTTCAAAAATGATCATAAAAGAATTGTTGACTCATAAAAATAAATATAATGAACAAAAAATGATCCAGAAGATTAAAAAATGATCAGAATAATTCTTGAGTGTTAAAAATTAACAAAAATTGATCCTTGAAGTCTAAAAACGATCATAAAATAATTCTTGACTGTTAAAAATAATCAGAATTAATAAAAAATGATCCTGAAGGTTCAAAAATGATCATAAAATAATTGTTGACTCATAAAAATAAATATAATGAACAAAAAATGATCCAGAAGATTAAAAAATGATCAGAATAATTCTTGATTGTTAAAAATTAACAAAAATTGATCCTTGAAGTCTAAAAACGATCATAAAATAATTCTTGACTGTTAAAAATAATCAGAATTAATAAAAAATGATCCTGAAGGTTCAAAAATGATCATAAAATAATTGTTGACTCATAAAAATAAATATAATGAACAAAAAATGATCCAGAAGATTAAAAAATGATCAGAATAATTCTTGAGTGTTAAAAATTAACAAAAATTGATCCTTGAAGTCTAAAAACGATCATAAAATAATTCTTGACTGTTAAAAATAATCAGAATTAATAAAAAATGATCCTGAAGGTTCAAAAATGATCATAAAATAATTGTTGACTCATAAAAATAAATATAATGAACAAAAAATGATCCAGAAGATTAAAAAATGATCAGAATAATTCTTGAGTGTTAAAAATTAACAAAAATTGATCCTTGAAGTCTAAAAACGATCATAAAATAATTCTTGACTGTTAAAAATAATCAGAATTAATAAAAAATGATCCTGAAGGTTCAAAAATGATCATAAAATAATTGTTGACTCATAAAAATAAATATAATGAACAAAAAATGATCCAGAAGATTAAAAAATGATCAGAATAATTCTTGAGTGTTAAAAATTAACAAAAATTGATCCTTGAAGTCTAAAAACGATCATAAAATAATTCTTGACTGTTAAAAATAATCAGAATTAATAAAAAATGATCCTGAAGGTTCAAAAATGATCATAAAATAATTGTTGACTCATAAAAATAAATATAATGAACAAAAAATGATCCAGAAGATTAAAAAATGATCAGAATAATTCTTGAGTGTTAAAAATTAACAAAAATTGATCCTTGAAGTCTAAAAACGATCATAAAATTATTCTTGACTGTTAAAAATAATCAGAATTAATAAAAAATGATCCTGAAGGTTCAAAAATGATCATAAAATAATTGTTGACTCATAAAAATAAATATAATGAACAAAAAATGATCCAGAAGATTAAAAAATGATTAGAATAATTCTTGACGTATAAAAATTAACATAAAATGATTCTGTAGTTCCAAAAATAATCAAAAAATAATTATCGATTGTTAAAATTAATCAAAATTAATAAAAAATGACCCCAAAAAACCCGAATTCCTCAGAAAATAATTGTTGACCCTTAAAAATAAACAGAATGAACAAAAAATGATCATTGAAGTTTAAAAAATCAGAATTAACAAAAAATGATCCTGATGATTAAAAAATGATTAGAATAATTCTTGACTTGTAAAAATTAACAAAAAATGATTCTGTAGTTCCAAAAATAATCATAAAATAATTATCGACTTAAAATTAATCAAAATTAATAAAAATGATCCCGAAAATCCTGAATTCATCAGAAAATAATTCTTGACTCTTAAAAATAATTAGAATGAACAAAAAATGATCCAGAAGATTCAAAAATGATCAGAATAATTCTTGAGTGTTAAAAATTAACAAAAATTGATCCTTGAAGTCTAAAAACGATCATAAAATAATTCTTGACTGTTAAAAATAATCAGAATTAACAAAAAATGATCCAGAAGATCCAAAAATGATCAGAATAACTCTTGAGTGTTAAAAATTAACAAAAATTGATCCTTAAAGTCCAAAAACGATCATAAAATAATTCTTAACTGTAAAAAATAATCAGAATTAACAAAAAATGATCAGAAAAAAATTGTTGGCTCTTATAAATAATTATGATTTATTTTACCAACATCATCCATTTTTATACTTCTGCTGTTTTGATTAATTAATTAATTAAGGCACAATGAATGTTTTAACGACATTGAGTGGCGAGATCTTGTCTTATTGTTTGGTAGTAGCTTTAGAAAAGATATTCAAGTTTTGTTATGATAAAGAAAAGTTGGAAACTTTAATGAGTTTGGTTGTAACTTAAATGGGAAGTGTTTCAGAAAGGTGCTCTATTTAAAATTAAATTTTTCTCAAGGCTTTTGTATTATAATAGTTTATAATCGCACAATTTCATTTCTAACAGCATTTTTTAATAATTTCCTTGACCGTGTCAATTTCGAGATGAATAGTCGACGCTTCCATTATAAGGTTAATCTTAAGGAGTTGTGATGAGTTCGGCCCTGTGTCTGATGGAATGTACGTAGAATATTGATGACTCGCGACTAGCGAGTGAGAAATCCCTGGACTGTTCTGGAAACGATGTAACCGTTCGTAGATCAAACAAAATGAATATAAATAATCGGAAATTACGGACAAGAGCCAGTTGAATTTTGTATAGTATGTTACATATATTAATATATTTTGCTAGTCGTATTTCATATAAATTAGAATTTGTAATTAGTTATAATTCGGATTTCCGTTACCATAAATAAACACTTGTCATAGTTCAACAAGTCTTGTAACTTATCGGAATTGTCGAAATAATCAACAAAACTGTGTCATGGTAGACTTGTAATTTTAACTTGTCACCTGTCGACTTGTAAACGCAAAGAAAATTCAAATTATCGAGATCAATTTTTACTATATTCTACAACAGCTCTATTATCGCGGACAAAGACAATGACAAAAAAGGCAACGTCTGACAAGAGTTTCAAATCTGTTATGTTTGATTTGCAGGCAGTGTCATAGACGCCATGTTCAGAAGTATCACATTATTACTATGAGCTGAAATTTTGCTCACATAATTTGTGTGTTTTTGATCAAGCCACCAAGGACGGATATTCATACTTTTGGACAGAAACAGATGGTAAAAGAGGGTCTGACGAAATAGGAACTGCCTTCCTCACTTATCTGAAATCTTTATCTGAGACAGTTAAACATTTTTTTTTATTAATTAATGGGTAACTGAAGGTTACTTCTTGGTGCGTACATACTTATTTTTGAAAAAAGAAAGCCAATTTGTATTTTCAAGTGTGTAAAAGTTTTTATTTATATAAATCTCTATATGACCTAGAGATTTATATACATACATATACATCTCTCACATAAAAACTGTTACACACTTGAAAATACAAATTGGCTTTCTTTCTTCATTTTTTTTTATATTCGGACTCAAGTGGAGGTCAAAATCGCAACCGATATTTGGCTGCCTGACTTTTTGTATGCCCTTAGACAACTTTCTGGAAACAGGTCATATGGATATGGAGGTAGACTCAATGCATAGCGCCATCAAGACCAGCAATAAATATCAAAGGATTTATTTTCCATAAAAATGGCCTCCTATCATTAGGACCGCTCGTCAAAAAAAACCATATCATGTTTAGATACTTTTTCTTAGTGTAATCTAAAAGCACTGACAATGTCTTTACCCAGTAAAACATGCCTCATGACAAAGATGGAAATACCATTAACTGGATGAAAATTAAGATGCTTTAATTCTGGAAAACGCCTCCCATGATTTTTTTTTGTAAAATAAAATTATGATTACGAAGGTGCATCCAGACCGGTGCAACAAACAGCGCAAAAAGTTCACGTACGTTGCAAAACATCTCGGTTTGGACGGGAGCTCGCTCACACCTATTCGTTTGCGCTCGAAATTTGCTTGTTTGTGCGCGTTAGTTTGGACGTGGAATTTGAATTATACGCGCGGTACGCAGTTTAGTTTGTAGAAATATATTTAATTGTCAAAATATATTGGATTTTGAATTGACCAATTTTTAATATGAATACAAGAGGGACGATGAGAGTGTTATTTAATTAATAGAATTATACAGCGAGTCTGACGAACAAAAATGGAAACATCAACGAACACTGACAAACAAAAATTGTTGCTGTTGCAAAATGTATGCGAATGTTTTGTGCTGTTTGTTGCACCGGTCTGGATGCACCTCGACAATTTTAATAAAAAGCCACTAGATGATCCAATAGTTTGTCTGAAACCCAACTTAAAAACCAAAACATACAACATATCTCCAAGTATCTAAAATAAAAACAAGAAATAGAATGAAAACACACTTTAATGAAAATAATACAGCGCCAATAGCGAAAAACCAAAAAAAACCTTAATCTCAACTTAGAAATTAAGAAAAAATATACTGGGCCTCTACTAATATCAAAAAAAAGGAGAAAAGTCTTGTGAAACCTTGTAGAATAGATGCCATGCCATCCTCTACTGTTACGTCATAATCGGTGACGTATTGCCAAAAATTGTATTCTGTTTTATGCGTTGCGTAACTTTTTACATAATTTATTATTTTTTCTTATTTTGAATCCTCCGGTCTTTTAACTGATTTGATTAAAGTTTTTAGTTTGAGGGTGTTTAACGTTCCTAAGCATGATTTTTGACTAAATTAAAAAAATTACAGATGATCGAATCGTGATTAAATGGCGAAAAAAATTACATTTTGGGGTGAACCCAAACGTTGTAGACTGCATTTAACAGTAAAAGTTCAACTTCAAAATTAAATTTTGCTCTTTCTCATTGTACCGGAAAGGCATTTTGACAATGAAGAATTAATTGAACTATCAAAAGTAATTAATAACATTTACGTCGACATTAGTTAAGAAATACGTTAATGACGTCATAATTCTGTCTCATCCATAAGTTTTATCAATCTCTTCCTTGTAGTGTGAATGTGGTTGATCAGGAAGAAAATAATTTTGATCAGATTTTATAGAATATTTTTTCACAATTTTTGTATTTTGTTTGTATTTTTTGATTAGCAAACACAATAAAGTTGTCATTTTTTGCATACATATGTAAAGTTATTTGTAATATTGAGAAAACACAAAAGGGTGTATGTAACTTTCCACGAAAAATTTATATAATTTTATTTAACAGTAACTACAAAAATAACGTTTGTAATCGATTTTAGCAACTGTAACCCGTTATCTCTAATTTCTATGTTTTTGACATTTTTTCTTATTTTTCCAAATATTTCCCTATTTTTCCATGTTTTTCCAATATTTCACTATTTTTTTCTATTATACGCAAATTTTCGTATGTTTCCACTTTTTTCTCAATTTTTTATCTTTTTCCCCCATTTTTTCTATTTCTTTCTGTTTTTTTCTGTTTTCTATTATTTTATCCCATTTGTACCAATTTGTCTCACTTTTCCCCATTTTACTCTATTTTTCATTTTTTCCCATATTTATTCTCTAATTTCCCTATTTTCCCATATTTTTTCCTATTTTCTTATTTTCCCCAATTTCCTATTTCCTTTATTTCCAAATTTCTCACTATTTTTCTCATACTTCCCTACTTTTCCTTATTTTGCCCTATTTTAGCTTATTTTCCCTATTTTGCCCTATTTTTGCCACTATTTTTCCCGAAATTTGACCTATTTGTTCGTAGTTTTCCCTATTTTTCTCCATTTATTTCCATGTTTTTCCGTATTTTCACTATTTTTCCTATTTTTCCTATATCTTTCTATTGTTCCTTGGCTTCCATTAGTTTTTCCTATTTTCTTTACTTTTCTTGTTTTTTCCTATTTGTCCTTATTTGTATTTCCATTTGCCTTTTTTTCTATATTTTCCCCTATTTTTCACCATTTTCTCTACTTTGCTATTTTTTTCAATTTTTCCTATATCTTTCAATTTTTTCCTGTTTTCGTTAGTTTTCATATTTTCTATATTTTTTCTCATGTTTCCCTATTTTCCCAACTGTTTTCCTATTTTTAACAATTTTTTCCATCTTTCCCTATTTATTCTCTAATTTTCTTATTTTCCCATATTTTTTTCCAATTTTTTTTTCTTTACATAATTTTTGCATGATTTTGTTCCATTTTTCAAAAATTTCCCTATTTTTGTAATTTTTTACCGTTTTATTCATATTTTTTCCAAATTTCCTTATTTGCCCTATTATTGACCATTTTTCCAAATTTTCTCTATTTACTAGTTTGCCCCATTTGTTCATATTTTTCCTTTTTCTTCCGATTTTCCGATGTTTTTCCCCATTTTTCCTATTTTTTTCTAATTTACACAATGTTTCCATAATTTTTTTCCATTTTTCCAAATTTCCCTGTTTTACAAATTTTTTACTGTTTTTTTTCACATTTTTCCCTAATTTCCATATTTACCCTGTTTTTTACTATTTTTGTTTATTTTTCACTGTCTTTCTAAAATTTCCCCTTTTTTGTTTTTCCCAAATTTACATCTTTTCTCTATTTTTCTCTATTTCTATTTTTCTCTAAAATTGAAAAAAAATCTCAAAAAAATTAAAAACAATGCAAAAAAACGAACAAAAAAATGGAAAAATGAAAAAAAAATAAAAACATATAAAGAAATGCACAATAATACATGAAAAGCAAAAAATGAGCTAAAAAATGTTAAAAGTTCTAAAAATAACTGAAAAGATAAAAAAAAGTGATAAAGGAAATTGTAAAGAGTGCTAAAAAATGCCAAAAAAAAATCTAAAAAAAAGTTTAAAAAATGCCGAAAAAAAGTAAAATAATAATAAAAAATGCTAAAAATTAAAAAAAAAATGCCAAAAAATCTAAAAAAAGTTAAAATAATAAAGGAAATTGTAAATAATGCTAAAATATGCCAAAAAAAAATCTAAAAAAGTTTAAAAAATGCCGAAGTAAAATAATGCTAAAAAAATGTTAAAAATAAAAAAATGTCACAAAATCTAAAAAAAGTAAAAATAATGTTAAAAAATGCCAAAAGTGCAAAAAATGCCAAAGAATTAAAAAAAAATGCAAAAATATGCCAAAAAATCTAAAAAGAAGTAAAAAAATGCTGAAAAAATTAAAATAATGCTTAAAAACGTTAAAAATGTAAAAAAATCCCAAAGTAAAACAAATACAAAAAAAAAACCAAAAAAATGAAAAAATGCAAAAAAAATACAAACATTTGCAAAGAAATGCACAAAAATACATGAAAAGCAAAATGAACTAAAGATTCAAAAAAAAAGCAAAAAAAGTTTAAAAAATGTTCAAAGAAATTGTAAAAAATGTTAAAAATAACTGAAAAAATATTCGTGGATACTCGTCGGGAAAGTTTTGGAGCGACACAACCGATATTTTTGTTTTTGACAGGTGACAG
Organism: Neocrepidodera transversa; assembly: GCA_963243735.1. Classification (NCBI taxonomy): domain Eukaryota; kingdom Metazoa; phylum Arthropoda; class Insecta; order Coleoptera; family Chrysomelidae; genus Neocrepidodera; species Neocrepidodera transversa. Next base: position 7,147,653 of record OY725346.1, on the reverse strand, counting down.
TTGGACAAATAATTTTGACTATTCTGAATAGAGTTTTTCAAGGGCTTTCAAATGAAATACTGCAAGTCGAATTCCGTGACATATTGTATCTGTCATTTGATGATAGTGAAATTTCCGTTTGACAGATATCATACAAAAACGAATGGGTTCTTCTGACGGCTAACCCAAACCTACATACCAAATTTCAGCTCAATCGGATTAAACGTGTGCCCTCTATCGTGGAATAATACACACAGACAGACAGACTTCTATCTGGAAATTGTCTTAATCATCTCAGGTGACTTCAAAATGAATATTTTCATTTTTACCTCGAACATTTTTTTAGCCCGTTCACAATACTTTCCCTTCTCTGAGGTGGGTCGGGAAAGTAAAATATTTACACTCCCTCAGGGATGAGAGCCATTCCCCTCTAAAATAATCACCCTGTATGTTTTTAGTTGACGCACTTACTCGAGCGGGTCAATATTTGTTTAACCCCAATTTTGAACCCCTTAAAGTACGAATTTTCAAAATTCCTTTCTTAGTGCTCCCCTACACTACCAAACGAAACTACCCTGAAAATTTCACGTCTCTATCAAATGTGGGTTAGGCTGTGCGTTGATTATCAGTCAGTCAGCGACACGACAATTTTATATATAGGGATGTAATAAAAACTTACTCTATATAATGAGGGGAACAAAAGAAATTTTCAATTAGCGACACAGACGATATAGAAATCAATCGTGTTGACTGAAGATTCAAAGAGAGAGAATTGTTAACATGGGAAAGACATTTTATAGTAATACCTAGAAGAGAGGGAGACCTTGAGAAGGGATATCAAGCGAGTCTGAAATTAAAATATACTGAGCAGAGGAATAATAAAAATACAGAGTGGCACAGAAAAAATAACGTAACAATGTAGACTTTATACATGTCCATAATAGTATAAAATGTTAGTTCTAAATACAATTTGAAAACAACAACAAAAGTGTTAATTTTAAAATTAATAAAACAGCAGGACTGAAATATTAAGATAAAATAAAAATATTAAATTAAATTTAATTTTTAGCAGGGAAGAAAATATAAAATGAGTTTGAAAGTACTTTTGTATACATAAAAAGTGAAGTCAAACACGATAACTGAAGTAAACTACTTAAACCGGAAGTCTTTAATTAAGTGAATTTTCGCCAGTAAAACAATGATAATCAATCTTAATCTGTCTTCTTGTTCACGAGCAATATGAGTTATTCCATAATGTGGGTCTATTTAATTCCGTTCTATCCCCTAAGGATCTAAATCTTGTAGATTCCATCATCCTTTCTTCTAAAGCGAAATTATATAATGATTGTGAAATCGGAGATTTGTTTTCGTTACTTTAAATTCGCTTTGTCAATATGGGATTCCAAAAATAGAAATGTTAATTTCGTAATAAAGAACTAGTAGTACATTCTTGTGAATTTTAAAACACAAACTTTTACTACATAATAAGAACAGTGAAAAAATATATCCTTTATAGAGTAATAAGACCTTTAAAGATTTAAAAAAAAATCATTATCCTTAACTAAGCTTACTGATAATCCTCTTTTTCGCTTTTTTGTCTTATTATTAAGAATTAATTTTACGGGGATTATATTTCAAATTAGAGAAACACGAAGTCAGATTAAAACGAAAATAGATTTACATAAAAGGTCAAAGTTTGAAATGTATAAAAATAAAATATATATAGGGCGATTTAAAATGCAATCCAATTTAATAAATAATAAATTTTTCGACTAATAATCACTTTTTTCACCTTTGGTGAAGTAGGGCAAACCGTAGTATTGAAATCGTGCAAAAATCTCAAAAAAAACTTTTGCTCCAAATGACTTACAAGGTTATTAAACGTGGAGAAAATTGATTTTCCGCGAAAACAAAAAAAGTCTGTTTGTGTGGATGTATGGCTGTCTATGCGCTGATCCGGAAAATCTTTGGGCTATCGGTTTTTATTCATTAAAGGGAGGCTGTATGAGAAGATGAGCTATCCGGGGTCCCCATGGGGCTCTTTGAAAAAAAATTGAAAAATTTGAAAAAAAATTATTGGAAAATTTCCCATTTTTAGATAGATTTCCATATAAAAAAAAAATTATCGATATATATACACAGTGTATATACAGTCGGATAAAACGGCTTACATGTCCCTATCTTAAGTTTTTGAGTTCTAATTGATGGCATAAGAACAAAATGTATATATAGGGTGATCAAAAGTACGCAAATTTTGATCAGCCTGTATACATTTTGTTCTTACGCCATCAAGTAGAACTCAAAGAGTTAAGATAGGGATACGTAAGCCGTTTTATCCGATTTTATGTCGTTTGGCCGGAGCAATCACTTAAATTTGAAAAAATGCGATTTTCAATTGTCTATAACTTCAAAACTATTTACTTTAGAATATAAGTGTAATACCTTTTTGAAATCAGATTCACAGGACGAGTCTAAAAATATAAAAAAATATAGGGTGTTCCATTTAAAAAAAAATGACGGTGACTTCATTACTCGAAAATAATTCACCCTGTATATTAGATTATTATTTTAAAATACGGTAAATTAAAATCAAAAATCGACGTTTTTCAGGATTATTTTTTAAAATGGCCTGTTTAGCTAAAAATGAATTTGTTCCATACTTTACGGACACACTGTATGTATGTATGTATGTGTGTATGTGTAGACATTCCGTTCCGGCACGATAGAGGTCCCAATTTTGGTCCAATCAACACCAAATTTCGTACAAAAATTCTTTGGGGCAGTAATTCATTGCGTATTGCAAATGGGCATTCTACCTCTAAGGGGGTGAGAATTGCAGGGGGTCAAAATCTCAAATAAATCAGATCTCCGCCATTTTTGAAAATATTAAAAAAGACCATTAGACTTTTTTTATGCTCTGATTAATATAAAACTAATTTGTCTGAAACTTTTTTTCATCCGACCCACAAGGATGGAACTGAAGAGGGTTGAAATTTCAAAAAATTTATATCTCCGCTATTTTCAAAAATATTGAAACAGGTCATTAGACTTTTTTCATGTCCTAATTATTATAAAATTTATTTGTTTGAAACTTTTTTCGATCTGACCATATCGTGAAGTGGGGAAGGATGCTCAAATTTAGACAATAGAAATCTACCTCCCCTGTCGACCCTAGCGAAAGGAATTTTTTTTATATTCTTTCGCTGATAAAAACCGGCCGTAGTCTTGAAAAGTTCTTTTTACTAGTATTGTAATAGATTTTTGAAATCAGATTTTTGTAAGCTTTCAAATGAAGTATCACATGATGCCCTTGATATTTAAAAAACATAAGAAGGTGGCCACTTGGTACTCAGATCAGTGTAAAAATTGACGTGTTCGAGGGGTTTTTTTAGTCTTTAAAATAAAAGCGGGGAGGGGATAAAACTTTATCCTCTTACTATGTATGGTACGTTTTTTTTACCTATGTTAATGGTATACTGATAAAACCAACAGGCCAATCTTTACTTTTTTTTAAAATTTTCGATGAATATATACTTAAAGTTTTACATATTTTAGTATTCTTATCTAATAATTTCTTTTTAATATTTACCCAGGTATTACATCTGTATTTTTCTCTATTTTGTCTCCTACATTTTTCCGTATTTTTCTCCATTTTTCTCTAATTTCCTTATTTTTCCTATTTCCTATTTTTCCATTTCATTATTTTTCCAGTTTTTCCTAATTGTCCGTATTTGTTTCTGTTTTATCAATTTTTGCCTATTTTTACTATTTTTCCTTATTTTCCCCTATTTTTCACTATTTTTCTCTCTGTTCCCTCTTTTTCCACATTTTCTCTATTTATCTCTAATTTTCATATTTTCTCTATATTTTTCTGCTAATTTTCAAATTTTTTCCATGTTTTGCCCTATTTTACTTTCCCGACCCACCTCCTAGAAGGGAAAGTATTGTGAACGAGCTAAAAAAAAATTCGAGATAAAAACGGAAATATCCATTTTCGGGTCCCCTGAGACGATTAAGACCATTTTCAGATGGAAGTCTGTCTGTCGGTCTGTGTGTGTCTCTGTGTGTGTGTATTCTTCCACGATAGAGGCCACACGTTTAATCCGATTGAGCTGAAATTTGGTATAGGGGTTTGGCTTACCCGTCGGAAGAACCCATTAGTTTTTGTACGACATCTGTCAAACGGAAGTACCACTATCAAATAATGACAGCTGCAATATGTCACGGAATTGGACATGCAGTATGTCATTGGAAAGCCCTTGAAAAACTCTATTCAGAATAGTCAAAATTATTTCTCCAACTGTCACCTGTCAAAAATAAAAAATTGTCAAAAGTTGAAACTTTAAAATTAAATATCTGAAAAAGTATTCCTGGATACTCGTCGGGAAAGTTTTGGGGCGACACAACCGATTTTTTTCCATTATTGAAGAATATCGTCACCACTAACCAAAACTACACTTTTTAAAACACTCTACGTACGTTTCGCTAACTACGTTAGCATCATCAGGAGTCGATGATAAACTATTTTTTCCAATTTTTTTTGTTTTTCATTATTTTTTCCTGTTTTTCTATTATTTTCTATTTTTTCCGATTTTACCCTTTTCCATTATTTTCCGCTATATTCCCTATTTCCCACTATTTTCCCATACACTTCCGTATTTTTCCCTATTTTTTCCTATTTGTCAATATTTATACTAGTTTTTCCCTATTTTCCTCTATTTTTCTATATTTTTTTATTTTCCCCTACCTTTTATCTGTTTTTAATTATTTTCCACATGTTTACCTATTTTAATTAATTTTTCCTATTTTCCCCATTTTTCCCTATTTTCCCATTGCTTTATATTTTTCCTGGTTTCCATCATTTTTTCTGATTTTCACCATTTGTCAGTATAATTTTTGTTTTTTCCTGTATTCCCTTTTTTTCATATTCTCCCCTATTTTTTACCATTTTTCCATGTTTCGCTATTTTTCTATCATTTTCCTATTTTTTCCTGTTTGTCCCTATTTGTAGTTATTTTTCTCTATTTTGCCCTATTTTCTCTATTTTTTCATTGTTTTTTTCAATTTTCCCAATTTTTTCCTATTTTTCCATATTTTTCCTATTTCTTTATATTTTTCCTGTTTATTATTATTTTCTTCTGTTTATCCCTATTATTTATCTATATCTATTTTCCATATTTTTCCTAATTTTTTTATATTCTTTAACTATTTTTACCAAATTTCCCCATTTTTTCCTGTTTTGCACTATTTTTTCCTGATTTTTCCGATGTCTATGTCAGTCAGTCAGTCAGTCAGTCAGTCAATCAGTCAGGACTTTGCTGCTTATATTACAGATATCGTCCCCTTAAAAGAAAAAGGTTGTAAGTGATATTTGAAGAAAATTAAGAAATCAGCATAATACGTTTTTTGCGACTTGTTATTCAGATGGGGGTAAGTACAGAAAAATGGCAAAAATATTGAAAAACATGGAACGAAAAATTATAAAAATGCGAAACAGATATATAGATAATAATAAGGACAAATACGGACAAATAGGGCAAAACAGAAAAAAATAATGAAAAACAGGAAGAATTATAAAAAAAAAGCAAAGCTAGTGAAATAATAAATTGTGAGTACAGTTTCTTTAAAATTGGAGTTATCAGGGTTAAGCTGGATCATTCAAATTTAGAATTATCTGATTTACCCATCAGATCTAAAATATTTCCACCGATTGAAAAAAATCCTAATTGGTTCACGCAATTTTAAAAATAAAATAGTAAGGCCTACAGGAATTAAAATCTGTCATTCCAATGATTTCCTATAATAATTTGCCATAATATTATATAATTTAGAGCAAAATTTTTGCATTGGTGCATTTTTTATTCGTTTTCTACCTGCAAAATGTTGAAATTAGAGAAAAGAAAGAACTGGATAAATGCAGTTAGGAGAAAAATGTATAACCTACTTCTGTAGCATGCTTAGATGAATGTGTGTTTTATTCTACAATAATTCGACGTGATTAAATAACTTTTACCACTATGTCTCAATTCTTTCACATCTCTAACGTGACTAGTCGCGACCAATCCGGTTTGATTGAATACTTACATTCATCATTTTTATTATTTTAGCTGTCATGTATTATTTGTGTTAATGTCACTAATTCACCTAACATAAGAATTATAGTTTTTGATATTAATTTACATCTTTTATACTGACTTTTTTCATTACAACACGTTTTACTGAATTTGTTCTTTCAAAAAAATAATCACATTTTCTATTTATATGCTTATAATTTCTAATGAGATTTTTTATACACAACTTACATACTTCTCACAATTGTCGAGCATGATTTTATGCAACCGTCAGATGGCGTTTTCGTCGCGCTCCCTGCAGGTCTTTCCCGGCTCGACCGTAGAGAATATGTTATTTATTATTATTATTTTAATTACAAAATACTAAGCATTACATTGATTTATGGAACACATTAAAAATAGCGAGCTGATGGTGAATTAATATTTCAAGGTTGGTAATGACATAAGCTGCGCATGCGCACGTTATTTATCATACTGCTACAATTAGGATCTCCTAAAATCATGTGTGAAAACTATTGGGAATTCGGGAAAATTTTTCATACAATAGTTGTAGGGAATTTTAAATGTGTATTTTTCTCGCCATCTAGTGGCGAAACTATGAGGAATTCGATAAAAGTTAAACATAAAAGTTAAAGAAAATTTGATGCTTTACAACTTTGCACAAGAAAATTTTGCACTAAATACATTGTTTCTCCTCAAAATCAAGAAAAACTAGAGAAAACATACATGCACATTTTTTACGTGCCCTCTAGTGGCGCAACTATTGGAGATTTTAGAAAAAATTTGAGACAAAAGTTATAGAGAATTTTATGCTCTAAAACTTTGTACCACAAAATTTTGCACTAAAGTATATTGTTTGTCCTCAAAATCAAGAAAAACTAGAGAAAACCTACATGCACATTTTTTACGCGCCCTCTAGTGGCGAAACTATTAGGAATCCTGGAAAAAGTTTGAAACAAAAGTTATAGAGAATTTTATTCTCTAAAACTTTGTACTACAATATTTTGCACTAAAATGCATTGTTTGTCCTCAAAATCAAGAAAACTGGAGAAAACATACATGAACATTTTTTACGCGCCCTCTAGTGGCGCAACTATTGGAAATTTTGGAAAAGGCTTAAGTCAAAAATTGTAGGTAATTTTATGCTCTAAAACTTTGTACTACCATATTTTGCACTAAAATGTATTGTTTGTCCTTAAAATTTAAATTAAGCAAAAAATTGTTACATGTATATTTAACCAATGTCGGTCTTGAGGACCCTCCACTGTACCAATGTAAACCAAAAATTAATGGTCGCATTCTAGGCACACACCGACCCTCCAAACCAAATTTCAGCTTGATTGGTCAAACGGTTCGGCAGTTATCGTGGAAGATTACACACAGACACACAGACACACAGACAGACCATACGCTGGAAATGGTCTCAATCTTCTTGGGAGACCTCAAAATGGATATTTCCATCGATATCTCGATTTTTTTTTTGCTCGTTCACCTTACTTTCCCTTTGATGGGTCCGGGAAAGTAAAACAACAGGATAAAAATTCTATATTAGTTTATTATCTAGGCCGTTTTTTGTAGTAAAATAATAGATTATATAATAATATACAGGGTGGTCACAATAAACAAATACGCTATAAAGTGGTATAAATGAAAAATAAAACATTTTATTCATCGTTGTTTTGTTATCGCCCTTATGTTATTTATAACATTTTCTTATCTATTATTTACCAAAAAAAATTTTAATTAACAATTTATTAAATTTTGTCACAGATAAAAATATTTTAATCGAAAATGAAATCTGGTTTGATAATGGAAAACTATTTAACTGAATTATATTTAAAACATACTCAATATTTTCTGATAATCTAACACAAAATGTCTCCCTTATTGTTATTTTCATTTTTACTTGTGGCTTATGAAGTTAGTTGTATTTCGGTAAGTTAATTTTTATTGATAAATAAAACATTAAATAATAATATAATATTACCTTATATTTGCTTTTAATCTAGCCACTACAATTTATTCATGCGGTTCGTTAAAAAATTGGATTTACCACAGCTCGGTAAAGGTTCTTAGTTTTTTTTTTATATTATGTTATCATATGTTTCCAAGCTCACAGATTGCAAAAACGTAAAATAAAACCAAACTAACAAAATTATATTGTGTTATGGATACTCGTTTTAAGATCACTTGAAGGGTAAATTATGATTTTAGCATGAATCCAATTCTGAGAAATATTATAAACACCTCCAACACGTATATGAAAAAAAAATTCAAGAATTACAGCACTTACCATTATGGCAAGACATACAACAATTAAAGAAGCTTCTGTCATCTAAAATTGAAAAACGTCGCGCCATTCGCACTCCACCTATAGTAAGTTTAATTATTATAATTATTATCTATTATTACACTATTATCTATCATTTAATATAAGTCAAACTAAAATTGTAGGGTAGATCGAGATATGATGACTTACGTTTGTTTAGAAGGGCATCTTACTAAGTTTTAGCTTCACAAATCCACAAAGACGTATAAAGTAAAGTATAATATGTATAATTAAAGTTAAATCACGGAATTTAAACGAAGTATAGAGTAGAAATTATAGATGTAATTTATTAAATATAATAACTAATAAATAATACAAATTAGTAGATAGTATAGACCGTTACTGGTAGGTAATTCAATGTGTTAGAGAGGTAGGATGCAAAGTTTCAGTATGCAAGAGCGAGATAGATTTATATATCTTCGTTACTATTGGTTCAAATTGAACGTGATAAACGGCGCTACATTTGAAATGTGACGCAGAATATATACGTTAAGAAAAATCATGCGCATAACTAACGCCAAAGGTCATTAGTGTCTATTGATTCAAATTGAACGCGAAAAATGATATCTATATATATAAAAGTGTTGTGTCGCTGACGGACTGACAATCAATACACAGCCTAAATTAGAGGTGATAGAGACGTGAAATTTTCAGGGTAGTTTCCTTTGGTAGTGTAGGGGAGCACTAAGAAAGGAATTTTTTAAATTCGCACTTTAAGGGGTTCATAATTGGGATTAAACAATTATGACCAGCTCGAGTAAGTGCGTCAACCAAAAAATCAGCTGCGTCATCCCAGAACTTTCCAGACTCAGGTCTGAATGGAAAAGTAAAATGCTGTAAAAATGAAATAAATTGCTGGAAAAAATGGGTAAACATTGCAAAAATACATAAAATTTAATTAAAATGAAAAACTACAAATATTACTTAAAATGGCACATAAACAAGATAATGAATTATTTAAAAAATGGCAAAATAATTGTTAAAAATGATAAAGAATTACTAAATTTCAGCATAAATTAAAACTATAATAAAAAAAAATTAAAAAAAAAAACTGGACAAGAAAAAAGGAAAAGTGGGAAAAATAACAAAAAGTCCAAAAAAAAATGTCAAATAAAACTAAGTAAAGAGAAAATAATGCAAAATACGCCAAAAAAGTAAAAAAAAAGCAAGACAAGTTTTAAAAAAGCAAAAAGTGGCAAAAAAAGGGATAAAAAAGACCACAAAGAAGGTAAAAAAGCAACAACAAAAAGGCAAAATAGAAGCAAATTAAGGCAAAAAAGGTCAAAAAAGCTCAAAAACTAAAAACAAAATACGCCAAAAAAGTTAAAAAAAAGGCGAAATAGAGGAAAAATAAAGGCAAAAATGGCAAAAAAGGGAAAAGGAAAAAAATTGGCCAAAAGTCCAAAAAAAGGCCAAATAAAGGGAGATAACCAAAATACGATAAGCAAGTAAAAAAAGAAGGAAAATAATATGAAAATAAAGACAAAAAGGCAAAAAATGGCAAAAAAGGAATAAAAAACGCAACAAAAAGGCAAAAAGTTAATCAAAAAACTTTTAAAAAGGGCAAAAAAGTCAATGAACGGAAAAGAGGTTAAAAACAAAATTGAAAATGCCCAAAAAAGTCAAAACAGGGGTAAAAGGGCAAAAAACGTCAAAATGGTAAAAAAAAAGTAAAATAATATGAAAATAAATGGCAAATGGCCAAAAAATTCAAAAATAGCCAAAAAAGGAGTGAGTAAAAAAGCAACAAGGACAAAAAAGTAAAAAAAAAATTAAACTGGGCGAAAAGGCGAAAAAAGGCAAAAAAAATTAAAAAAATGGTAAAAAAAAAACAAAAAACTGGTAAAAAAAACAAAATAAAGCTATAATAAAGCCAAAATAAAGAGAGGCAAAAAAAGCAAAAATGGTAAAAAAGGCAAAAAAAGCAAAAATGGTAAAAATGGCAAAAAGAAGTTTTAAAAAAGCACAAAAAAGGTGTAAAAAAGCAACCAAAAAAGACAAAAAAATTAATCAAAAATTTTTTTAAAAAAGGAGCAAAAAAGTTAAAAAAGAAAAAGGAAAAAAGGGTTAAAACAAAAGCAAAACAATCGGTTGCGTCACCACAATACTTTCCCGACGAGTATCCACGAAGACTTCCAAATATTCAATGTTAAAGTTTCAAATTTTGACATTTTTTTATTTTTTGACAGGTGACAGTTGGAGAAATAATTTTAACTATTCTGAATAGAGTTTTTCAAGGGCTTTCAAATGACATATTGCAAGTCAAATTACGTTATATATTGCATCTGTCATTTTTTAATAGTGACACTTCAGATTGACAGATGTTGTACAAAATCTAATGGGTTCTTCCGACGGGTAAACTTAAACCCATATACCAAATTTCAGCTCAATCGGATTAAACGTGTGGCCTCTATCATGGAAGAATACACACAGACAGACAGACACAGATAGATTTCCATGTGGAAATGGTTTTAATCATTTCAGGTGACCTCAAAATGGATATTTCCATCTTTATCTCGAAAATTTTAGTTCCTACACAATACTTTCCCTTCTCGGAGGTGGGTCGTGAAAGTAAAACATACAGGGTTATTCTTTTAGAGTGGAGTGGCTCTCCCACTTGAGAGATTACAAATATTTTTTATTATTTGTCTCCAAGTAATTTAATTAGAAAAAGGAGAGAAAGTATAAATGATTTATCTCATACGGATTTTAAAGCGATTAATTATTTTTACAAAAATTAAATTTGGATACCTAATTTTATTTTTTCTGTAAAATATAGATAAATATCTATCGGTATGAATTAATTAATTAGACCTGAAAACTTCGCCTTTAGTCTAAAAGTAGGTCACATAAAATTATTAAAAAACAATAAGATTATATAAAAAAAATGGTTTTGAAATTTGCATACAATGACCTTGCATTTGATATAACATTTGATATAGTAAATCCACTTGGAGGTGTAAAAATGGGCATAAAAGTTTGAAAAACCGGAGGGAAGTAAACGGGTACAGAAAATAAACTTTTATTTATTCCGCCATCAACGCGGACGAAGTCGCGTTCAAAAGCTAGTTGTATTATAAATGAGACGAAGAAAACATACGTAAAGAAAATTCATATTCAGAACAAAAGACAAAAGGGCATTAGGGTCTAGCTACGTTTGTGCCCAATTGTCTGTCCTTCTGCGCTGAATTTTTGTACGTGTTTTATTCTACGTCACATTTCAAATATAGCGCCGTTTACCACGTTCAATTTGGACCAATAGCAACGAAGATATATATCGATATAGCACTCTCTCGCTCTTGCACACTGAAACTCTGCATCTTCTCTCTCTAACACATTGAATTCCCTATAGTGGTGCTAGTAACGGTCCAGACTATCCAATTATTCATTATTAATAATATTTTAATGATTTAATAACTTTATACAAGGTATTATTTAGCAAGATTCATAGTTGACCTTCCATTACAGTATGTATGACTTGTACTTAGATCAGTTAAATTTTAAATCGAAAATCCTTTTGTAAAATGGGCTGAAATTTTAAATGTATGTATTGGAGGAAGTTATCGAGAGTTTCCGATTTTTTTTCTTCTTGGAAGTACTTCTTGTTAAATAGAAAAAAATTCGGCGACCTCATAAAATTGGAATTTTGACAAATTAATATGACCTGACTTAGATAATGTCACAATAAATATTCTGTAAAAATTATGTTTCTAAATTTCAAATCGTTGTCGAAAAAACATTTTTCAATTTTTTTTATTTATATGGATCCAGCTGCTCCTGCTTCCTAGCGGATATTGGCAGTAACTCTGTACAACTGAATCCATATAAATAAATTTAAAAAAATGTTTTTTCGACAACGGTTTGATATTAAGAAACAAAATTTTTACAGCATATTTATTGTGAAATTATCTAGGTCAGGTCATATTTATTTGTCAAAAAACAAATACAGTAAGTTTTTAAAACTATGCACTCCGACCATTACCATACATGTTTCATCCTTTCGGAATCTTCATACGATAGATGGCGTGACTATCTATTATTTTTAGAATATTTATTTGTCAAAATTCCAATTTTATGCGGTCGCTGATTTTTTCTCTTTAACAAAAAGTACTTCCTCCAATATACAGGGTGACACAGCAACCATGTAACAGGCTAGAGTATCTGTGTTTCTCAAGATACAATTTTAAAATTTTAGGGCATCAAATGGGACCTTAGTGGCCTCATTTTACTCAGTTTGTTTCACTTTTACTACTTCCGGTTTTACCGGAAGTGATACCAACTTTTGAATTTTAAACGGGACACCCTGTAGTTTTTTCCTTTTTTGGAATCTACATGACAATCTGATTTCATCGATGTATTATACTTGGTATCTTAAGTGAATAGTTAAGGAGCTACACACAAAAATACGAAAAATCTAAATTCGCTCAAATGACGTACCAAAGAAATAAACAATGGGGAAAAACGACACTAACTTTAAGATTGCCTTAAATTATTTAATGTAATTCAAAAGATTTATAAATTTTATGCAACATAACTGAATTGCATCATTTTTTATTTTTTTTAATTTAACCCATTTCCACCCCTGTTTTCATACCCTTTTTAAATTGCAACCCTTGTTTTTTTTCTTCCTACAACAATAAACACATTCCATTTTAACTAAATGCATAATTGAAATTTACATTTTTTGTACATTTCTTAGTCATAATAATTTCAATTGAAAAAGTCATACCTCCAAAATAATATTTATTCCTCCTCATTTGACAATTTTAATAAAAAAGTACTAATCCTTAAACACACAAAATATTTAAAAACAAAATCAAATTTTCAAAATGTTGTCCATTATTTTGGACACATAGTTGTATAAATTTTTTGAATTACATTAAATAATTTAAGGTAATCTTAAAGTTAGTGTCGTTTTTCCCCATTGTTTATTTCTTTGGGCAAATTTAGATTTTTCGTATTTTTGTGTGTAGCTCCTTAACTATTCACTTGACATACCAAGTATAATACATCGATGAAATCAGGTTGTCATATAGATTCCAAAAAAGGAAAAAACTACAGGGTGTCCCGTTTAAAATTCAAAAGTTGGTATCACTTCCGGTAAAACTGGAAGTAGTAAAAGTGAAACAAACTGAGTAAAATGAGGCCACTAAGGTCCCATTTGATGCCCTAAAATTTTAAAATTTTATCTTGAGAAACACAGATACTCTACCCTGTTACATGGTTGTTGTGTCACCCTGTATACATTTAAAATTTCAGCCTATTTTACAAAAGGATTTTCGATTTAAAATTTAACTGAGGTGCTATTATACCCTTAACATAATAAACAAATAAAATTTGATAAAAATAGTGGAATTTATGTTTGTCACTAAATGTATCCTTTTTTTAGAATCATTCTGGAGATGCTTTGGCGTCGGTGCTCATTGGTAATCGTGGGAAATAGTCTTTTTTTAACCAAAATTTGTTCACCGACAATTAAAAACAAATAAATTAAATATCAATTTTATAAGTGGTCTTATTTAATACAACAAAAAATCTAATTTCAATAAAGAAAAGAATTTATTAATAACCTTTAAAACGGTAATTAATAATAACTAAAAACACAGCCCCACAAAAAAAAAGTTCATACACAAGAGAGTAGGAAATGTATTCCCATGTATTTTTCGACGCTGAATCCGATCCCGAGCTCAGAATTGGGCCTACATGTCTGAAATTGGCCGCAGGGGCCGAAAATAGCCTGAAATGCGGTTCCCGGGATAAGGAGAATGCGACGCTGAATTTTGGAGCTAAAGCCGGATTTGTGCTCGAAAAGTTTATGGCCAACTGAAATTCCGGGTTTGGGTCCGGGAAAATGACCCCTTGGTGCGGGAAAATCCTGTTTTGGACGTCTCGGTCGCGACTGTGGTATTTTCATGGACTTTCCAATTCTGGAACTGAAACTGGGTGTGAAAAATGTGGGGTCAGCTGAAATTCTCAGTTTGGGTTCGGGAAAATGTCCCATTGTGGCAGTGAAATCATATTTCGGACGTACCAGTTGCAAAAGTGGGATTTTCATGTAGTATTCAATCCTGGTCCTTGGAGTATGCTCAAAAAGTTTTTGGGCAGCTGAAATTCCCAGTTTTCGATCCGGGAAAATGGCCCATTCGGGCCGGAAAATCATATTTCGGACATATCAGTCTCAACAGTGGTAGTTTCGTGTGTTTTTTAATTCTGGACCTGAGGGATCCGAACAGGGAATTTCACATGGCCATAAACCTGTCAAGCACAGTCTAAACTACAGGAATTAGTACATAAAAATCCCACTGTTGCGATAGGTACGTCCGAAATATGATTTTCCGGCTCCAATGGGCCATTCTCCTGGACCCAAACTGGGAATTTCAGCTGACCAAACACTTTTTACACCCAGTCTCAGCTCCAGAATTGGAAAGTCAATGAAAATACCACAGTCGCGTCCGGGATGTCCAAAACAGGATTTTCCCGCCCCAAGGGGTCATTTTCCCGGACCCAAACCCGGAATTTCAGTTGGCCATAAACTTTTCGAGCACAAATCCGGCTTTAGCTCCAAAATTCAGCGTCGACTTCGCCTTATCCCGGGAATCGCATTTCAGGCCATTTTCGGTCCCTAGGGCCAATTCCAGACATGTAGGTCAAATTCTGAGCTTGGGATCGGATTCAGCGTCAAAAAATACATGGGAATACATATGTCACTCTCTTGTGTATGAACTTTTTTTTTGTGGCGCTGTAGAAGTGGAACCAATTTATGTATCACCTGCCAATTATAGGATGCGATTTCATCCGAGCGGTGGGCCAAAGGTCCTAATAATGAAATATCCAACTTTTGTGAGAGTACGTTGCTTGCCACACAAAAACCATTAAAATAAAACAAACGTTAAATAAACGAAATATATTGATTTAACATTTTAGAAAACAAAAATGAAATTCTTATTAAATATTTTTATTGTTAGTTTTCATTTATTTCGGTTTCGAAGCAGAAAGAAGACATTTTCCATAAGAATCGCTTATAATTGTAATTTTTCTGTCCTTCTTGAGAACCATAGAACGCAGGCACTTTTCATCCTTTTATTGTTTATTATATTGTCTTAATTAGGTAAACATTTTTTCTATATTTTTGTAAAAAAGTTTGAATGTCATGAAAAAAAAATAAATTAGTTGGGCCCTTCTTTTTAACTGAAGATTTATAAGTTTAAAAGTCAAATGGTTCAGGTTTTTTTTGCACCTGTTTGATAAATACAGACCAGCAAATAGATATACAGACTTATACAATTCAGTTACAAACTTTTTGAATATTTTTTTTTACTTTTCTAAAAGTATTTTTCCAAATAACGTATTTTTTGTATTGTAATTTGATTTTTTTTTACTTGCATCGTATTTTTTTCACTTTTCACTATAAATTTTTGCTTTTCCCCATTACCGATTTCCCCCATCATTCAAGTTTTTTCTGCCCCATAATTTTCTTATCGATAATTTTAGCTTTCTGCATAATTTCATTTTTGACTTTTTGTCAAATAATTTGGACTTAACCATACTTTTGAATTTTCCCATACTTTTGAATGTTCCTATACTTCCCCATATTTTAGACATTTCCTCGTACTTTTTTCTATTCGGTTCATAAAATAATCCATTTTTATAAAGCTGCTTTAAATTTTATATAAAATTGAAAAATAGAATATTTGCGACAGGATTTTTTATCACATTTCCTCTTAAATTTGATTTTTCCCTATAATTGGTAATAATTTTTACGTTGCCTTTATTCTCGGTTTTTCCATATTTTTTTTACTTTTCTAAAAATATTTTTCCAAATTACGTATTTTTTGTCACGTAACTTGATTTTTTTTTCACCTACATCATATTTTTTTTACTTTTCACTATAAATTTTTGCTTTTCCCTTTAAATTTTGAATATTTCGCTCTTATTTTATTATCCCCGTACGAGTTTTTCTTAATTTTGACTCGCTTCATTTTTTTCTTTACCAATTTTTATGTATTCCCAAAATTTGAATTTGAATTTTTCCATAATTTTGGCATTTCCTTCTAATTTCGTAGTTATCATTTTTCCCACATTTTTCAAGTTTTTTCTGTCCCCAAAATTTTTTACCATTCTCATAGAGATTTTGACTTTTTATCCAAAAATTTGGACTTAACCATAATTTTGAATTTTAGACATTTCCACATACTTTTTGCTATTCGGTTTATAAAATAATCCGTTTTTATAAAGCTGCTTTAAAGTTTATATAAAATTGAAATACAGAATATTTGCGACAGGATTTTTTATCACATTTCCTCTTAAATTTGACTTTTCCCTATAATTTGTCCAGGTAAACATTTTTTCTATAAGCGTGCGGAAAAGTATACTTTTCCGCACGTATTTGAGTGCGGAAAGTTGTACTTTTCCGCACTAGTACGGAAAAGTTACTTTTAGCACTGATTTTATAAATGCTAAAATGATAAAAAAAATATTTGGTAACTAGATAAAAATATTGTTTATGAAATATTTAATTTATTGTAAAAATTATGAAACAATTTACAAAAATATTTTTGCTAAATTTTTTTTTTAATTCTAGGCGCTTGTAGAAAAATATTGTTTCTAACACTTGCGTAAAGTATCTTTTCCCCACTTAATTACATGCCCGAACTTCGCTTCGCGTCGTTCGGGCAACTGCAATTGCGTGCGGAAAAGTATAACTTTCCGCACTTGTTAGGAAAATAACTATTCTCTATATTTTTATAAAAAAGTTTGAATGTCTTGGAAAAAATTAATTAATTGGGCCCTTCTTTTTAACTAAAAGTTTATAAGTTTGAAAGTCAAATGGTTGAGGTATTTTTGGCACCTGTTCGATAAATACAGATAAACAAACAGATAGACAGACTTGCACAATTCAGTTACAAACTTTTTGAATCTGTAACACTCTTTGCTTCATCACACGGTCTTTTGGCGCATTAGTCCAGGTTCCGGATTGCCTCGGACACCACCTTTGATATATAATGTAAAGGTTACTTACTCCGGCCAGCGTCAGTGGAGAAAAAATACTCCAGGGGTCGGTATAATGCTTTAACGGCCAGAAAATCGAGCTTTACTGGGTCGAGTACCTCGATATTCGCTGCTAGGATGTTAAAGTAAAATAAAATTCATTAAATAAAAATAATTAACTTTCATTAATACAAAATAGACTCCCACGAGGAAGGGGGAATGATGTGTAATTTACCGGATTTATTTCGGTTATCGTCGGCGTGCGTCGGTCGGAGAATGTTCGGCGGTTGGTATTCTCTATAATTTGCTCAAGTTGGGCGGCATCTTACTCCCTTCCTAACTCAATTTGAACCTGACGACTTCCCTTGCAGCGTTGCCAATCTGTGGGGAATTCCCCAAAATGTGGGGGATTTCTTCGACTGTGGGGAATTTTGTGGGGTGTAGCTGCGGTGAGCATTTTGTGGGGAATCAGAGAATATCTCATATTAAATAAGGTAGGACAATTATACCACAATGGCTCTCTTGCATACAAAAGAAGGTATCAAATAACATCGAGGCGTACTAAATTTTTTTACCAAATAAAACAATGATAAATACAAATATTTGAACAAAAAAATTAAAATGACATGTCTTTCTAGGGGTGATTTGGCTGTCTCTAGCGACCATCAATGCGGTTAACGTTTTAAATATAGCTTTAAGAAATTTACTTTTTTTTAATGTACCCCCTCCTAATACTTGAAGAAAAGTGTAATTTTGTGCACGCGCGTTGTAAAATATATAATGTGGGGAATGTGGGGAATTTGGGGAATCGCCAGTTGTGCAACGAGGAATAACGTCGAAGGCTATTGGCAACCCTGTTCCCTTAAGGGAAGCCAGAGTCAAACTTATTATAAGATTAGAATTAAGATAGTACGTAACTTAACTTAAAATTGGGTGGATTTTATTATTTTGTTTTATATTATACAGGGTGTTTCATTGGGAAAGTGACATACTTTAATAACCAAGATACAGGGTGTTTTATCTACTTTGCCAATATCTTGTATGGTTCATAACTTCCTAACCACACTGTATATGTTCATGATATTTGGAGGGCATATTATAATTAAAGTGATCAATAAATTTACAATAAAAGAAATCCAGGTCCGGTTAAAAAAAAATATTATAAAATATTCCGACCTGAAAACAACAAACTGTATATCAGATTTTTCTAAAATAGATTCTGTATTTGCAAAGAGCACGAAAAAATTAATTTAGTGATATACTTTGCATTTTTGGCAAAATATTTTTTCTTGTAAAATTTCCGGATTGATTTCTAAATTGGTGTGAATTGGAAGAGCCCAATACTGAAACTATTTTTTTTTAATGTGATTTAGTTTTAATGAAGATTTGTTAACCTAAATTGGTAAAATTTTAATGTTTTAAGTATTTTTTTATTTTTTGCGATAAATAAATCCAGAAAAAATATTCATCTTTAATTAACGAATAAATAATAATAAATTTACAACAACTTTAATGAATAACAACAAAAATTATACAAAACACCTAAAAATTAATGACAAAGTAAAACCATTATGGATTAACATTTTTCAAATTCAATTTGTATAAAACTTTTTTTATCTGACCTACAGGGGTGAAACTGGAGGGGGTTGAAATATCAAAAAAAATTTCCGTCATTTTTAAAAATATCGAAACAGGTCATATCGTAAAAAATTGTAAAAAATCGTAAGAATTTGTAAGAAATCTTAAGAAATCGTAAGAAATCGTAAAAGATCGTAAGAAATCGTAATAAATCGTAAAAAATTATAAAAACCCGAAAAAACCCGCAAAAAATCGTAAAAATTCGTAAAAAAATCATAAAAAATCGAAAAAATCGTAAAAAAACGTCCATAAATTTCGTGTTGCGCATAGTTCTTGTGTTTATTTTTAAAGTGAATTTTTTACATCAAAGTACTAAAAACATGTAAGTAATATTTTTAGGATGCTTGTAATTCTTCATTAAGTAAATTTTTAGTGGATTCATTATTATTTATTCATTAATTAAAGATTAATTATTTATCACAAATAATGAAAAAATACTTAAAAAATTAAAATTTTACCAATTACGATTAACTAGTTTTCATTAAAACTAAATTACATTAAAAAGAAATTAGTTTCAATTTTGGGCTCTCACAATTCACACCATTTAAGAATTCCAACTCAAAATTTTACAAGAAAAAACATTTTGCCGAAAATGCAAAGTATATCACTAAATGAATTTTTTCGTGCTCTTTGGAAATAAGAATCTCTTTTAGAAAAATCTGATATACAGGGTGTTGTTTTTGTGTTGGAATATTTTATTTTTTTTTTAATCCGGACCTGGATTTATTTTATTGTAAATTTATTGGACACTTTAAACAAAACATTAAAATATACAGTGTGGTTAGAAAGTTATGAACCATGCAATAAATTGGCAAAATATTTAAAACACCCAGTATCTTGGTTATTAAAGTAGTTAGACCCATTAAGTATGGGGTTTTTGAGATCGTCTAGGTGTCCCCTGTCTGCAGTTAACGTATGTCACTTTCCCAATGAAACACCCTGTATAGTTCTTCATTCTTTATATGAGATCAACTTCTTTGTTATTTGGTTGGAAATCAGTTTAGAATAACTTTTTCTCATTGTTTATTGAATTTCTTTATTTTGTTCCTTGGCTCTCCAGGGTTTATTTTATTTACAAATTTTCTTAACAAATTATCCCTAACTATGTGGGTTAATAACAATTAGCCTGGCTTCGGCCCTGTACTTCTGCGATACCGGGACGGACGCGTCAAGAGGATACCCTTTAGAAAGAATTTGTTAGCTTACCAATAAAATAATTCCTGCCCTTCCGTACCGGTTTGCCAAAACACTTGAGCCTTTAATTATCCGTTTCTTGCTTTGTCTGCTAGCGAAGAGCAGGGGCATGAGGTGGGATCCCTTTAACCCCTTCCCATTTTCATTGGTCAAGAGTCTCTTATGCCCGGTTGCACCAACGTATCCTAGGATGCATTTTATCTAGGCTCGACCTAAATGTGTGATGGACTTATGATACAGATGTGTTGCACCAACGTTATAGAACGTCATTTTACGTAGGATGCATTTTATCTGAATTTACAATGGCAACATTGCAATATTGTCAAACTACTGTATAATAGATGGCGCTGATTGTTAATATCGGTAAAGCAGGTCATTCAATTATGGGTTGAATATTTCTTTTTCTCAGTTTTATAATCAAGGATGTTTATACACAAATTATGATTTTCGATATTACATTTTATTTTTTAGCAAATTTTAATTTTTTTCCTCAAATTTTTCATCTTTCAAAATTGTATAATTTTTATTTATTTTTTTATACTTTTTCAATTTTGGAACCGATAACGATGAATTATTTGAGGAAAAAATTGAAATTTGGTAAAAACTAAAATATCGGAAATTTTTCAAGTCCATAAATACGACAAAGTGAAATTCAAGGAAAGAGATTAATTTTTAATTAATTAATTAATTAATAGCATGAATCTAAACACAATTTTTAATTTTTATTAACATTTTCAAATTGTCATTTTTTTGTAAAATTAATAATAAAAATTTTTCAGACATACTGTATATACAGTTCGCGACATATGGGAACTGAGACATATAAAATTATTTTCTATAAATTATGTTATTTACAAATACAAATATTTTACGATATTTTCTTAAAATATTAATTGAATATACTTGTAGAATATTTTTTTTTATTTTTGTTCAAGTGTTATTCTTTGTTATATGTAAATAAAAATAGTTTCCTGTAAAAATTACTTTTTCTTCAAGCGTATAATAATAAATATATTACTTTCGACACCATAGACCGTAGAAATATCCTATTGTTTTACTAGTACAACAATAATGAGAAAACATAGCAATGGGCTTTATAATCGAGTAGGTATGAACTGTCATTTTAATATTTATTTAATTGGACGTTTTTCAGTTTTGAAAATGTCTATTTTTTGCTACATACAACTTGAATTATTTCTAGACTTGAAGAAAAAACTAGTATACTAGTATATGTATATTACTCGGAGAAGAAGCCTTCATTATTTCTGTTTCGCTCAGATTACACTGCCTCGGTCGTAAACTTCTAAGCTCAACAAATAATAAGCGCCTTCTACTCCTAGTAATACAATATAATATTATTTATAAGTACCAATGGTAAGAGATGATATAGAATATTATTTCTTGAAAATTTTAATATTATAAAATGTATAAATAAATAAAAAATGAATATTCCTACATTCTGGCAAAATAATTATTTACAAGATATCGTATGTAATCAAAATGTTCATTATTATTGACTGGAATTAGAATATCTTCATCTCTTGGCGTTTCTTGGAGGTGACGTTGCACCACTTCCACTTCATCGGGTGATAATTGGGAAGATATTATTCAACTTCATTCTACATCCATATGCCATAATAGGAAACCGTTTCTTCCACACTCCGAACAAATTTTCTACCTTAACTCTGCTTGTTATATGGCTTCTGTTGAAATTTCTCTCCCTTTCGTTGAGTGGTTCCAAAAAAGGAGTAAACAAATATGATAAATTCATATATCCGCTCACCTATATATTACAAAATAAAAATGTCATAAAATAATCAGAATACATAAATATCCAAATATCGTTTACCTAATAAAATTCCATTGGCAAAATCTTCCTATCTTAAACCGTGCTTTTAATCTGGAATTGTTGAACATTGTCACATCATGAGTCAAGCCAGGCCGCCTGGCTACAATATCCTTGAAAAGTAGATCTGCACTCGATACCGCTTGGACATTTAGTGAAAAGTAGCCTTTTCTATTTCTAAAAATTTCGCCATCGAGACTCACTGTAAAAAATATGTATATAGATTATAAGGAACTGAAAAATAAATAGGTGGTGAAATCAAACCTTGTGATAAAATTCTTATGTGAGTGCCATCATTTTTCCCTAAAACAAGAGGAAAAGCAGCAACATCGAAGAATTTATTTTGCTCAGCAGCAATTTCAACTTCATTTCTTGGCATTATATGTATTTTTCTTTTAAATTGGCAATTATTCGTGACACTTTTGATACAATTCTTGATATATTGGATTTATCAGCTCCTATAAAATCTCCAGTAGCTAGTAGATGACCGCCAGTAGCAAAAGTTCTTATTGTTAAAAGTAATTGATTCACTTGACTTAATGAATTGTTTCTGAAAGTTGTATTTATTGGTACTATTTGTAATACATATTTTAATTCAATTAAAGCTCTTTGTGGTCCCTTTTTGTGATCGAAACCTTTTAAAAAATTCTTCCTCTGATATATTTTCGAAATAATTCATTCTAGGGCGAATTTGTCTTGGGAGAGCATTTAATTCTTCGTCTATATCATCCGTTACATCCACAATATCCACAATATTTATATCTGCGTCTAGATCCATCACTTTATTTAACTTACAAATTACAACCGAACTTTGCAAACTAATACCACTCTATTAATACGTAAAAGTCTTTTTATTTTTGTTAATATGAAATATAATATTCTACACAAAAATGTTTATTTGTCTCGTTTACATTCACTTTAATTAACTTTCTAGCAACTGTTTCTAGTAAATGTCTGTTGACGTATATTTTAGAGGTTATAATCCTCGTCCTAAGTCATCGAAATCGACCGCCTAGGATCTGTGATCAGGTTATATCACAGGCCAGAGATTTTTCGTTGGTGCAACAGTATAAAATCGATTTTAGACTTAAGTCTGACTTAGGATAGGAATCCGTCCTAGGATGCATTGGTACAACCGGGCGTTAGTCGACTGAGCTTGAACCCGATCTCTCTCTAAAGGTCGCCGAATCGATACTGACGCCGGATCTGGATCTTAGCTCGAACTGATGAGAATAAATTGGATCGTAGTATAAGGTACTGTTTGCTTCGTGTGCAAAGCACTTACGCGACTGTTTTCACCTATCGGGTGGATGTTTAATTGGTACGACTGATTGCCTTTGGCTTTACAGGTTGCATTTACCATAATTTTAATATTGTAATCCGTAGCTTGGCGCGATGTAATTAATATATTTTAATTATCAACTATTAACATCGGTAATTAAGTAACTTCGGTACACTGTCTATTTAGTATGCATAGCTAGACTGGGAAAAATCTTATTTCTCATGTTCACATCTATTTTTATAACTTCATATTCAATTTTAATTTCAGATATTTGAGAATCGATTTCATAAGAAGTATAATAAATTTTGTTGATTTTCACTGTTGTTTTATCCCTAAAATCCACAATTTTTCTTCGTCATTATTCCATATATGTATTTCTTATAGCTCATTCTGACGCAATTTTTAGCATTCTGTTTCTGAAAAATATTTATTTTATACGGCATAATTTTTTTATAAAAACACTTATGCATGCACAATGAAATACTAAATGAAATAGATTAAATAATACGTCAACTTATAAACTTTTATCAATTTTATAATTAAACGTTTTATGGTCCGCACTAAAATCAGTATTTATTGCTGAATAAAAGCCACTATTCCACATGTGAACATCGTAAAAATTTCACACCAAACACAAGTATAAAAAATTACAAGTAGATTTTTTTATTTTCCGTATGCTTATCCTAAAATTAATTCGTTATGGATAAAAATTTATAATAGGTCACCGAGCAAGCACCCGCACGATAAAGATATTCGGGATGATGATGATTAAAATTATTTGACCGATAAATTCGTACAAACATTTTTTTTTTTAAATCGATATTGAAAAGTAAACAAATAAATGGAAACGTTTTTGTACGAGACCGGAAATCATACAAAAATATTTTCCATCTATTTTTAACCTAAATTACTGTTTTCATAGGGGTAGCTACCCTGCATGAGGGGTTAAAAATGGGATAATAGAAATGTGTTTCTTTAAAAATAAAAATCGACTTGTCTGGGTAGTTTGTCGAACAGAAGTTAGTAGGGGGTGGCTAGCACTTAACTTTCGCACTAAAATATATTTTACACATTTTGGTGATTCTTATGTTTTTCTTTGGGAAAAAAAATTAATTTTACTTTTAAAAATATTATGGACTGGACATTTTCTTCATAAAAAAATCTTATTTAAAATTTAAAAATCTTTATAAAAATTACAATTTCAATTTTTTAATATTTGATTTTTATTTTACTAAAAGTAATCAGGAATTAATAGTAATAAAAAATAACAATTACTTATAATTTTAAAAATTGTAGTGTACGGACCGCTTTAAATAATTATTAAAGTATACCATACACTAATTTTTGTACATAAAAAATTGAATTTAAAATTTTATTTTCCAAAAAAAAAACCTAACGACATCAACACTAAATAATGCTGAGTGTCTTCATGTGAAACGTGATATACCCGATATTCAAAAATTTATAAAAAAAAATTGTCCAATTATGTGTTTTTTTTTGTAAATTAAAATCATCATTTTGGGAATGGGAAATTTTGAAATTTTGAAGAATAAAGAAAAAATTTTCAGTATTAAACAGAGTCAATAGATTCATCAACGTATGTATATAGCCAACTAGTGCTTTTTGGGTCAAACTTTTTTCTCCGCCTCCGAAAAATATGAACGAGGTGTCATTCGATTCGGAATAGCGTGTAGATGATTTTTGAAAAAATTTAAGAGCCGCTTCCAAAAATTGCAAAAGTTATAAACAATTAACTGAAAAAAATGGCGTTTGGTTTTTGGAAAATGTATCAAAAACTATTTGACATTTTTCAAATTTGAAAAAAGATTCAAAAAGAGGAGGAAATTTACCAAAAAAAACTATGCGTCCTGGAGCTAGAGGGCCAATTTTTATAATTTTCACAGAGTGTTGAAAATACGGCCGGAAATGGTGACTCCGGTTTGCGTAAGCGCTGCCCACTTTGGACCTTTAATCAATAAATATTATTTAAACATTAAATATAAAAATTAAAAAGTAAAAAAATTAAGGGTATCTACTGGATATATTTATAAACAATAATCTGCGGTCAAAAATTTTTTATCGCGATTTTTTTACTAATTATGCATTAGTTAATTAACAATTTTTCCTACTTGAACATAAACATTGTAAGTGTAATAATTGTTAAATAACCAATCTGATAATTTTTTTAGACCAATTTTTGAAAGGGCTCAGAGGTGATTCCCATTGAAAAAAATGAAAAAATTGTTATTTTTTCACTTTGTGATTAACAATTTACTTGCATTAAAAATTAAAAAGCTTGATTAATTATTGAAAAAAATTTTCATTCAAATTCAAATTCAAATTCAATTTTTGATGCAAATTATGATTTTTTTTTAAAAAATGTTCCTTAAAAATTTTTTTGATTGCTTAAAAACGTATTTGTTAATTTTTTTTACTACCTGTAATTATTATTAAGGAACCATTTTTTTTAATAATAATTTATTTTGGTTTTTGATAACTAAACAAAAATTGTTTTTATTTAAATTTTCATTGTTTATTTAATAAACAATTTGTTATAAACAGTTAAATTTTTTCTATATATTTTTTTTCTTTTTCTACATAATGAAACAAAAACAACCATGTATTATTTTTTTTAAAACATTATTTAAATGGGTAGAAAAAATTGTTAATTAACAAATACGTTTTTAATTAAAAAAATTATTTTAGGAACGATTTTTTTTAAATCATAATTTGAACCAAAGATTATGTTTCCAAAAAAAATTTTAAATTATCTTATATACAACGCATTTGTTTATAACAATTTTGTAAACAATAGAAAATAAAAAGTTTTAAAAATCATTTTCATGTGACTTCTGATCATAAAATAACAGATCAATAGTAAAGTGAAAAAAAAAAAATTTTTTTACTGATTAATCAAGCTTTTTAATTTTTAACCCAAGTAAATTGTTAATAATAAAGTACCCAACTTTCCATAATGTGGAATTTTTCACCGTTAGTTTTTTAACGTTTTTAATTGTTTTTCCTACTTAAACATGAACATTGTAAGTGCGATAATTATTAAATAATAAATCTGAATTTTTTTTTCCTTTTTTGGACTTATTTTTGAAAGATCTCAGAAGAGGTTCCCGTTGGAAAAATAATTTTTTTTTTTTTTTTTTTTTTTTTTTTTTTTTTTTTTTTTTTTTTTTTTTTTTTTTTTTTTTTTTTTTTTTTTTTTTTGACTTAACAATCGCGCGGTTCTACCCAAAATTTTTTTACGTTTTTTACTATTCAACTTTGATATTATATTCAGTATGGTCTGATGGTGGCCTTTTTAGCCGAAACTAGTCGCCTGTTATCATCATTTAATATATTACTTGTGGTACTGACTTCGTGTTTTATTTATTTGAAAAAAAAAAAAAAAAAAATTATTTTTCCAACGGGAACCTCTTCTGAGATCTTTCAAAAATAGGTCCAAAAAAAGAAAAAAAATTCAGATTTATTATTTAATAATTATCGCACTTACAATGTTCATGTTTAAGTAGGAAAAAATTGTAATTAACTAATTCATAATTAATAGGAAAATCGGGATAAAAATTTTTTGACCGCGGATTATTGTTCATAAATCTATCCAGTAGATGCCCAAATTTTTTCAATTTTGAATTTTTATATTTAATATGTTTAAATAATATTTATTCATTAAAGGTCCAAAGTGGGCAGCGCTTACCCAAGCCAGAGTCACCGTTTTCGGCCGTATTTTCAACACTCTGGGAAAATTATAAATATTGATCCTACAGTTCTGTAAGGTGCAGTTTTATTTTAGTAAATTTCCTTCTCTTTTTGAATCTTTTTTCAAATTTGAAAAATGTCAAATAGTTTATGAGATATTTGCCAAAAACCAAACCCCATTTTTCAGTTAATTGTCTATAACTTTTGCAATTTTTACAAGCGACTTTTAAATTTTTCCAAAAATCTTCTACACGTTATTCTGAATCGAATGATACCTCGTTCATATTTTTCGGAGGCAGAGAAAAAAGTTTGACCCAAAAAGCACTTGTTGACTAGACTAATATGAATATTAAAAATTTATTAAATAAGTTTGGTAAAATTTATGATTTTTTGATTTAAAATAAAACCCACTCACAATTAAGAGAAATTATAAAAATACGTATCATTAGAATATTTATTCATGTAGTTAGTCCAATTGGTCCATTTTGGACATAAATAAATAGAAATATAAAAAAATTACATTTTTAAAGATCACTATAATAGACTTATCAAATTCATGTACATAAGTATACTATAAATTTTTTAAGTACGAACCTGATTTATTTCAGTTGCTTAATGATCTTTTTAATAAATTACAATTAGTACAATATACTACCAAATTTTAATCAAATATACCAATTGGTTTAAAATATTTAAACGAAAACTTTATTTTATGGCTTCACACGAGAAGAGACAATTTCAAACATCTCGTCTCGGTCTCGTTAGTTGAGAAAAATTTAAGTCTCGTTTCAGTCTCGGTCTCGTCTCGTTACTGCTTGTCTCGTCTCGTCAAATCTCGTTATTGCTACAACTTATTTCTAAGATAGTATAAAACGAGGTAATTATTAATATTATTGTAATTTATAAATGAGTGATTATTTATTTATTTTTGTTTTTTTATTTTCACGTTACTAAATGATTATCTCTACAAATTATAATTATAAACATAATAAAATACAAATTTTTGATTAATACACGTTACAATATTTTCGCAAATATACATTTTACATTTCGTTAATGATAAATGTTAATTTATTATAAATTATTTTTTGGAGAGCATGTTAATGTTGATTTCATTGCTCCTATTTTCAATAGAATTCAAAATTTTATTTAAAATGTTTTATTCTGCACACATACCTTCAACCTTCAACAACAAATGTAGTTTCTAGGTACCCTTTGGATAACTAAGACTTGGTGTCGTGTCATTTCGTACTGTCCCATTTCGTACCGTCCAAAAATTTTACCTGTTTTAGTTTCAATTGGTACCGCCGCTTATAAAATAAATATGAACAGTTGCATTTGGTACCGCATTACCTGCTAAAGATTTTTTGGGATTTTTCTATTTTGGATAATCCCATATGATAAAAATACAAAATATAAGTTGTCAAAATAGAGATATTTTTTTTACCAATTTCAATTTTTTTTTCTCAAAAAATATAACATTATAATTACTACTGTTGGAAAGACAAACAAAAAAAATGTTATTGCAAGAATTTTGAAAATGTCAAAATTCCATTTTTTTCGGTCGATGGTTCAATCTTTTATGTGTAATGCCTACTTGCTCAGATTTCACAAAAAAAATGATGGAATTTTCAGAATCTACAGTATTTTTTCTTATTAGTTTCCAAGTTTCAAAACTGAGTCTTAATTGGTTATTTTCTTATACAACTTTAAAAATGACTTTCGTTAGATTTTAATGGTATTTTGCACTTAGAAAATTTTCGAAAAACTGTTGCACTTAGATATGTATGCTTAATGAGAAACCATCAAAAAATTATAAATAATCATTCCATTTAAGAAAAAAAAGTTGATGTCACTTCCGGTTAAACCCGAAGTGATATTTTTATTCCCGTTAGTCTAAAACTAGCCCATTATTGTCTAATTGATGTGTGAAAAAAATCTAATTTTTAAATTCAAAACCAACCAAAATATTGGGGTCGTACATTGGCCACCCGGTATATTTATGTAAATAAATTTATTAATTACTCTTAACATTGTTTTTTTATTGTAATAAACATATTTCTTACAAAATGATGTATTCTTTATAAAATCAATACATACATTTTCGATAAAAAATATATGTACCTAGAGGTATTTGAAGTAATAACGATACGCGGTACGAAATGAAACTAGCCACAGGTACGCGGTACGAAGTGGGAAATTTAAAGGTAGCGGTACGACATGACACGGTACGAAATGGGCATAAGCCCTAAAACTTAACTGGGTCATAAAATTTTATTACCCTCAAACTGTTTGGAAGAGATTGTAGATTTTCTAAATTTATCGTAACCTATGCAGACCATTCTTTTATTATAAAAAAATTAAATGTTTATACTGCTTGCTAGTTTATTTTTCTCAGAAATTCAAAAACAAATTCTGAAGAAATATGAACGAGACTCTCGGGTCTCGCCATATGTAGTATCGCCTAATTAATTTTCAAAAAGGTTTCTATATATATATCAGTATTTAAAATAAATATAAAGCATATTTTTTTTTCAAAAAATTATTTCTTCACCCTTGAAATAATGAATTTTCTTAACACGTTGACTGCCATATAAGTTGTATTTGACTCCTCATAACTTTTGTGTCCAAGAAGTTTCGCGAGTTAAATATAACTTTCATACTCTTTCGAATTTGTTATGTGAGTTGTATATGCTTCATAAAAAACTGGGATTTTCTTCAAAAGGTAACTTTTTGTATGTTTTGGAACTGAAGCAAATTTTCATTCATTCATTTTTAGAAAAATAAAATAAAATAAACAAATATGTTATAAAACATGACTGAAACAACATTTGACACATTTTTACTGATAGATAAAAAACTGACGAAAACAAGAGAAAAACGAATACTACAACATAAAAAAAACAGATTTCCAAACAATAAAATATTTAGGAAGAAAGAAAAGGCTCAGCGTACTTTGAAGTGTGTAATGAAAAAATTTATGAAGGAAATATATATATATATATTTCCGAGTCAGTTAGTCAAGCGCTTTCGGCATCACAGTGCCATCATCAGGACAACTAAAATTAAGAGAAAAGGAATAAATTTGTGAATACAGTAAAATAGAATAACATACTTACAAATATTAAAAACAAGAAAAAAGAGGGTTTACAAACTTCAATAACTAAAAAACTAATGATAAAGGTGTTTTTTTTTTGAGGGGAAAAAACATCTTCCGACAATATGGGAAGGTTCCCGTAATACATTAAAAGACTCCAAAATTAGGAGGAAAGGGCGCGAAGGGGGCCCTGGCAAGTGATAAAGCCCTAGCATGGGCGACGTTAAATTTATAAACATAAGGCGAAAATTGTAGTTAACGAAAATTTTAACCATGCGTGGCTACTTTATGAATGACAGGTGACAGAATTTAAAAACGGAAAGGTAGGAAGGGGGGGGGGAAACGAGATCGAAATGGGTAGGAAAAGAAGAAATTAACATAATGACTAGACTGCAAGAAGGAACGAGGGGAGGTTAGGGAAAGAAGAAGAGGAATGACAAGTGACAAGTGGCGGAGGTGACAGGAGAAGGTGACTCCCCTCGTTCCTTCTTGCAGTCTAGTCATTATGTTAATTTCTTCTTTTCCTACCCATTTCGGTCTCGTTTCCCCCCCCCTTCCTACCTTTCCGTTTTTAAATTCTGTCACCTGTCATTCATAAAGTAGCCACGCATGGTTAAAATTTTCGTTAACTACAATTTTCGCCTTATGTTTATAAATTTAACGTCGCCCATGCTAGGGCTTTATCACTTGCCAGGGCCCCCTTCGCGCCCTTTCCTCCTAATTTTGGAGTCTTTTAATGTATTACGGGAACCTTCCCATATTGTCGGAAGATGTTTTTTCCCCTCAAAAAAAAAAACACCTTTATCATTAGTTTTTTAGTTATTGAAGTTTGTAAACCCTCTTTTTTCTTGTTTTTAATATTTGTAAGTATGTTATTCTATTTTACTGTATTCACAAATTTATTCCTTTTCTCTTAATTTTAGTTGTCCTGATGATGGCACTGTGATGCCGAAAGCGCTTGACTAACTGACTCGGAAATATATATATATATTTCCTTCATAAATTTTTTCATTACACACTTCAAAGTACGCTGAGCCTTTTCTTTCTTCATTAACAAGTGTGTACGCACCACTCGTAACCTTCTGTTACATTTAATAATAAAATATTTGAATCTTTTTTAGTGTTTTACAAAAATAAGAAAACATGAAAGAAGCAAAGAAACTTCTGCTGCTCAATGTGGCTATGGACGCCCAAAGTCATACAAAAAAATTCTTTTTTTCAAATTTTCCACGAATTTTTCTGTTTTAGAAGCAAATCAAAAATATAAAAATGTGACCACACAGACAAATTTTTACCTCTCGCCCTTCAGATAAGAGACGTATAGTAATCATGCTAAAAATTGGGTAGGGAGTTTTCAATGGATAAACACGTTTTGGGGTCCCTAGAATACGATTTTGATATTTTCCCGATGATGAATGAAATTTTGCATACAGGATTCTGATACCCTAGATTAGATCTGATTAGATTTTGGTGCCAATCGGTCAACCGGAAGTGGCAGTTGCTATGAGTGATGACGTCATTGTTATACAAAACACATTTATTTTGTATACCCTATAGTTTATTTTCGTATCATTAAAATTTTCAAAATTTTTGCCATTGTTGCCAGATTTACAAAAAAGTAATTTTTTATTTATGTTTTACTATTTTACTGCTTTTTTTTCTTATTTTCACTGATTTTAATTATTTTTTCTATTTTTTCCCATTTCCTTTACTTTCCCCATTTTTTTATTTTTCTCTATTTTTCGTTATTTGTCCTTATTTAATTTTATTTTTTGCCTATTTTGTTTTATTTTCCCTATTTTACTCTATTTCTCCAAATTTTTTACTACTCTTCTCTATTTTCGATATATTTCCTAATTTTTCCCTGTTTTTCCCAATGTTCTCCATTTTATTCTATTTTTCCCTATTTTCTTTTATTTTTCCGTTATAAAATCACAATCATTTATTTTCCCCATTTTTTTTTCTATTTTTCGCTATTTGTCCTTATTTAATTTTATTTTTTGCCTATTTTGTTTTATTTTCCCTATTTTACTCTATTTCTCCAAATTGTTTACTACTTTTCTCTATTTTCAATATATTTCCTAATTTTTCCACATTTTTCCCAATGTTCTCCATTTTATCCTATTTTTCCCTAGTTTTTATTTATTTTTCCGTTATAAAATCACAATAATTTCGTTGAGTCCATCCAGTCCTAGAGTTGTTTCCGATTTTTTGGTTATTCTCTGTTTTTTAGCAATATTTTGCAATTTTCTGCTTTTTCGGAATTTATTTTTGGGATATTTTTACGATTTCTTTTCTTTTTTTCAGATTTGTTGCCATTTTTTGTGATTTTCTACGTTTTTATTACGATTTCTTGCAATTTCCTGTAATATTTTGCGTTTGTTTTTTTGCGATTATCTGCGGTTTTTTCGCTTTTTTTTTATTTTCCATCGTTTTTTTTCGATTTTTTTTGGATTTTTTTGCAATTTTTTGCGATTTTTTGCAATTTTTTGCGAATTTTTTTAGCAATTTTTTGCGTTTTTTTTGCGTTTTTGCGGTTTATTTCTTTTTGCAATTGTATTTATTTCCTGGTTTTTTCCGTATTTTACATTTTTATTCTTTTTCGATTTTTCGGGTTTTTTTTTTCTTATTTTTCTGTTCTTTTTTGATTTTTCAAGTTGTTTTTGTTTTTTTCTGACTCTTTCTCGTTTTGTTTGTGGTTTTTTCGGTTTTTGTCGATTTTTTTGATTTTTGCGATATTTTTCTTTATCTTTTTATTTCACAATTTTTTTTTCATACTTTTTTGTATTACCGGGTTAATTTTTAATTTAAAAATAGCGAGAGGTCGTGTGTTGACCACATCAGATTTTTTTTTTATATAATGTCAGTCAACGTGTAAACAATAATTTTGTTGATTCAAATAATCTTCTATATACAGCAAAAAATATAATTTTATTATCATAATCCTTAAACGACTTTACATAAATTAAAATTTTCCAATTCAAAAAACTTCTAAATCGAATTTTTACCAACCGCAAAATTTAAATTTACGTTCAACTCCTGTAAATCCGTGTCACACTTACAAAACTTCTTAAATCAGCACAAATCTAGAGTGCACTCGAACCGAAGCGCTAAATATCAACATCGCGATTTTCTTCGAAACTTTTCGCGATTGCGATTTTCCGCGAGGTCCTCGAACCCTAGACCTAAAGGAAGGTCGCGTCTGGACGAAACGCGAAGCTTATACTGAAATATCAAAGCTCCCGCGCGCTTTCATAATGTTTCTAGAACTGCAACACCGCGCTCAACGGTTTTCAAATATGTGTTACGTGAGCGCGCAACGTGTGAAAAATTAATGTATTATATTTACTATTTTTATATATTTATTGTACAGTGTTAATGAAATTCAATAAATGGGTGTTCTTTAATAGTCTTAATAATAGCCGTTCCTTTATTATTTATTATATTAATTTTAACAAGCTTCTATTAGATTGACCTGTTCATATGTATTGTTATGAATGTTATGGAAAACTAGCTCAAAATTCATTCAAAATTTTCTGCACATCTAGACACCATAACTAACAAACTTTTTAAGTTTTAAAATTTTTTCAACAACAATACAAATTCCAAAAATAATAGATAGTCACGCCATCTATCGTATGGTTGATGGGTACCAACCGGGCAAGCCGTTTATCAGAATACAATTCTGTAAACGGGTCTATCCCAGTACAACTTGGTAGCCAGCAGATAGCGTTACCCATCATCCATCATAATGCCTAGGGGGCAAGCGGGCACCTCGCAAAAATATTAAAAACAAAGACAGTAAGTTTTTGAAGTTTCAAAAACAAAGACAGTAAGTTTTTGAAGTTTCAATTTTATTCAAAATGGGAAACAGACCTTTTTTTAGGTTTTCTGGATCAAAATGCATTAATACAGTTAGTTTAAAAAACTAAAAAAAAATCAAATTTTTTTTCAAAAATTCATGGGTAAATCCATTGAATTGTTAACTTTTTTCATTTTTTGCTATAACTTTTACAAATACTATGTTAAAATTATGAAAAAATTTACACACATAGTTCTTTTCGATCCTTTTCGGATATGCTATTTAATTTTTTCATTTATTTTATACTTATTGATAAAACGAAATTACAAAAAAATTATAAAAAATTCTTAATTTTGGCTATAATAATTACGATTCTAAATTTTAAGAAACTAAAATACATTTAAAATTTAGAGTTTTATATTAGCTTTCGAATGGTGAAAATCACATTTCAATAACTTTAATATTTTTGAAGTTATTCAAATTAGTTTAAAATCGTAATATAATCTTAAATTTCTTAGCCAATTTTTTAAAAATTCCAAAATTTTTGTAATAAAATTTTGAAAAAAATTATAATTATAAAATTAATTATTAAAAATTTAAAGATATTTTTTTTAAATTTTTAATATAAAAATTTAACTAAAAAATAATAATTTAATAAAGATAAAAATTAAAATTAAAACTAACGGCGAAACTATGAGCAACTTGAAAAAATAGTCAAGACAAAATTTATAGAAAATTTTATGTTCTACAATTTTGTTAATATGTAATTTTTCATAAAAATCCATAATTTTGTCTTAAAATCTATAAAAGTCACAAAAATGTCTATATAAATTTTTTTCACGCCCTCTAGCGGCGAAACTATGAGGACTTCAAAAAACCGGTAATAACAAAATATGTAGAAAATTTTATGTTCTACAACTTTTATACTTTCATAAAAATGCATTATTTTGGTTATTTAATAAAAATATGAAAAAAAATACTTTTTGATTAATCTGGCAACAATGGCAAAAGTTTTTAAAAATTTTAATCATTCGAAATTAAACTATAACGTATAGAAAATATATGTGTAAAACTTTATTGCCATCTTGTTTAGTAATGACGTCATCACTTATAGCAACTGTCACTTCCGGTTGTCCGATTAACTCCAAAGTCTATACAGGTCGTCTCCTTGCTACCCTGAATATGTATGTAAAATTTCATCAAAATCGGTTCAGCCGTTTAGACGCTATCGTGTTCACACACACACACACACACACACACACACACACACACACACACACACACACACACACACACACACACACACACACACACACACACACACACACACACACACACACACACACACACACACACACACACACACACACACACACACACACACACACACACACACACACACACACACACACACACACACACACACACACACACACACACACACACACACACACACACACACACACACACACACACACACACACACACACACACACACACACACACACACACACACACACACACACACACACACACACACACACACACACACACACACACACACACACACACACACACACACACACACACACACACACACACACACACACACACACACACACACACACACACACACACACACACACACACACACACACACACACACACACACACACACACACACACACACACACACACACACACACACACACACACACACACACACACACACACACACACACACACACACACACACACACACACACACACACACACACACACACACACACACACACACACACACACACACACACACACACACACACACACACACACACACACACACACACACACACACACACACACACACACACACACACACACACACACACACACACACACACACACACACACACACACACACACACACACACACACACACACACACACACACACACACACACACACACACACACACACACACACACACACACACACACACACACACACACACACACACACACACACACACACACACACACACACACACACACACACACACACACACACACACACACACACACACACACACACACACACACACACACACACACACACACACACACACACACACACACACACACACACACACACACACACACACACACACACACACACACACACACACACACACACACACACACACACACACACACACACACACACACACACACACACACACACACACACACACACACACACACACACACACACACACACACACACACACACACACACACACACACACACACACACACACACACACACACACACACACACACACACACACATTCCTGTATGGCAATAATTACGTGGCCGCATGCAATAGAGCAACTTTTGTGGCCAGTGAAGATATTATATACATCGGAAAGAGCTTTTTTTGAGGATTCGAATGGTATTTACGGTTTTACTATGCACTCCTTGGTTCTTATCGATTTTTGATTAACCTACTTAGGCGGTCTGTCCACAAATGTCGCTCTTAGGTTTGATGAAGTAATTCGCGTACTAATGTGGACAATCTGTGAAACGCTCAAGGACGAACCTCATGTAACGTTGAATGTTTCTGGGCATATAAGTCGGTATTTTTTCATAAACATAAATAGAAAGAGTTTCTTATTATATAAATCATAAGTATGTCTTTAGTTTGCACTAATTTTAATATGATGATATATAATAATGATTATAAACTAAATTTACTGATACTTTAGGTATGGCAATTAAAAATAATAAGGATAAAATAAGTAAAAAATTTCAATCGGGAGTCTATTCACTATCTTGTGGGTCTTGTCCAAAAAGGTCCATGTAGGTCAAACAGGGAGAACTTTTGTCAAAAGGGTTAATGAACATAAAAGATCTTGTCAACATAATAAAATAGATTTAAATTATTCTAATCATTTAATTAGTGAAAATCATATTTTTAATGAAAATTTTGAAATATTACATATGCAAAGTAAAGGTATTCAGTTAGATTACGTGGAAACATTAGAAATTAATAAAATTAAACATTCGGATTCATTATTAAATGACCAAGTTGATCTTAACAATTCGCAACTTTTAAATCTCTTTTAATACTTATGCCTTTTGAAAAATTTTCTGTTAAATTATTTTTTAATTTATTTTAACATCTTTTAATTTTTAAATACGTTAATTAACTGCTCAAAAGCAGAATAATTAATGTATAACTTAATATGAGTAGATAATAGTATATTATTCAACGAGCGGTAATGTAGGTCATAACTCACGCAGATGAAGATTGCAGCACGAACAGCAGGCGAGTGCTGTAATTCACCATTACCGCCAGATGAATACTATACTTTATCTACGACTATAACAATGAATACTAAGCTGCAAGTACAGAGAAAGAACTTTACTCACAAATCTTTTGACATATTTTAACAAATCTTAACAAAATTTACCAAATCTTATCTCTGTATTGTAGCATTAGTTATTTGTCTTATTTCTGGAGGTGTACCTACCTAATAATTCATCTTCACTTTCAGAATTCATCTTATAACCTTTTGATTTATAAATTATAAACGTCAAAAATTAATTAAATTAAATAAAAATATCAAGTGACATTATTCCCCTGAATGACAATAATGTACTATTCCACTTCGGCGAATCGACTTGTACAAAACTAGATACCTTTGTAGAGTAAATATACTCACTGTAGTGAGTTATGAAAAGTCATAACTCACGCTATTTGTTTATAGATACTATTAATTGCTCAAAAGCAGTTGAATAATTAATGTATAACTTAATAGGAGTAGATATAAAATAATTTACTTTAGTTTAAAACATATAATACTTTAAAGTAAATTATACATGCATATTAAAAAAATCGGCTGTGTCACCCCAGAACTTTCCCGGCTCGACCGTAGAGAATTTGTTATTTATTATTATTATTTTAATTACAAAATACTAAGCATTACATTAATTTATGGAACACATTAAAAACAGCGAACCGATGGTAAATACGTCTACCAAATTGATATTTGAATGTGGATAATGACATAAGCTGCGCATGCGCACAATGTATATCACACTGCTACAATTAGGATCTCCTAAAATCATGTGTGAAAACTATTGGGAATTCGGGAAAAATTTTCATACAATAGTTGTAGGGAATTTTATGCTTTACAACTTTGCGCTGAAACATTTTGCACTAAAGAGCATAATTTACCTAAAATTTTTAAAAAATGGAAACTCCTAAATATGTATTTTTCTCGCCATCTAGCGGCGAAACTATGAGGAATTCGATAAAAAGTTAAATACAAAAGTGAAAGAAAATTTGATGCTCTACAACTTTGCATAAGAAAATTTTGCACTAAAATGCATTGTTTATCCCCAAAATCAAGAAAACTAGAGAAAACCTACATGCAGATTTTTTACGCGCCCTCTAGTGGCGCAACTATTGGAAATTCTAGAAAAAGTTTAAGACAAAAGTTATGGGGAATTTTATGCTCTAAAACTTTGTACTACAACATTTTGCAAGAAAGTGTATTATTTGTCCTCAAAATCAAGAAAAACTAGAGAAAACATACATGCACATTTTTTACGCGCCCTCTATTGGCGCAACTATTGGAAATTCTGGAAAAGCTTAGGACAAAAGTTGTTGGGAATTTTATTCTCTAAAATTCTGTATTAAAACATTTTTCACTAAAGTGTATTTTTTGTCCTCAAAATCAAGAAAAACTAGATAAAACCTACATACACATTTTTTACACGCCCTCTAGTGGCGCAACTATTGAAAATTCTGAAAAAAGTTTGAAACAAAAATTGTAGGAAATTTTATGCCCTAAAACTTTGTACTACAATATTTTGCACTAAAGTGTATTGTTTGTCCTTAAAATTTAAAAAAGTAAAAAATTGTTACATTTGTATTTAATCAATGTCGGTCTTGAGGACCTTCCACTGTACTAATTTAAACCAAAATCAAGAAAACTAGAGAAAACCTACATGCAGATTTTTTACGCGCCCTCTAGTGGCGCAACTATTGGAAATTCTAGAAAAAGTTTAAGACAAAAGTTATGGGGAATTTTATGCTCTAAAACTTTGTACTACAACATTTTGCACGAAAGTGTATTATTTGTCCTCAAAATCAAGAAAAACTAGAGAAAACATACATGCACATTTTTTACGCGCCCTCTATTGGCGCAACTATTGGAAATTCTGGAAAAGCTTAGGACAAAAGTTGTTGGGAATTTTATTCTCTAAAATTCTGTATTAAAACATTTTTCACTAAAGTGTATTTTTTGTCCTCAAAATCAAGAAAAACTAGATAAAACCTACATACACATTTTTTACACGCCCTCTAGTGGCGCAACTATTGAAAATTCTGAAAAAAGTTTGAAACAAAAATTGTAGGAAATTTTATGCCCTAAAACTTTGTACTACAATATTTTGCACTAAAGTGTATTGTTTGTCCTTAAAATTTAAAAAAGTAAAAAATTGTTACATTTGTATTTAATCAATGTCGGTCTTGAGGACCTTCCACTGTACTAATTTAAACCAAAATTTAATGGTCGCATTCCAGGAACACACCGACCCTTCACACCAAATTTCAGCGTGATTGGTCGAACGGTTCGGCAGTTATCGTGGAAGATTACACACAGACAGACCATACGCTGGAAATGGTTTCAATCTTCTTGGCGGACCTCAAAATGGATATTTCCATCGATATCTCAATTTTTTTTTGCTCGTTCACCTTACTTTCCCTTTGATGGGTCCGGGAAAGTAAAATGAAGGAAGAACTAAAACTATTATATACAGATTCCGATAACAGGCGTGTATATCCATTAAATGCACAATATAAAAATAGCAAAATTTTTTAAACGACTGTTACTGTCAAACCTTTTTCGAATTAGTTTAAATTAGCAATCATTTTAAACTAAAAAAAAAGAGCAACGGTGAAATTTTCGAAAATAATGTTTTTGGTTGTTCGTTAATTTAATTTAAATTATTAAATATTTTTGTCTCATAACTGGTCTTTTACTTATAAAATGGAAAATTAAATTTAAACAAATACCCAATCTTTTTTCAAATATACAGTGTTTTATAAAAAAACGTAATCTGTAACAATTTAATAAAGTGATTAAAGTGCATTGTATAATTATGATTACATTAATTATATTTCAAGTAGATTTTTTCAAACTCTAGTAATTTATCATGTTATTAGAATATTTATTTAAATTTTTCGACAAAAAATTTCTTTTTGTTTAGGTGTTTTATACTTTGACTTTAACGTTCCATTCAAAACTGACCTAATTTTAGCATATACTTCAATTTGAATATCCAGTAGTTTTTGATAAAAAAATAATAACATTTGGATGAGAATGAGATGAAAAAAATTCAGAATTAAATTTTGAGTGGAATGATTCTCATGCGTTTGTACTCCTGTATAATCTATCAGTCTTACAAGCTCAAATATTGGATGAAACTGAGAAATATATGTTTTATATAAATAATCGCGTAACTTTACAAATCTATTATCATACCCTGGCACCAAATGAAATAATTCATGGTTAAAAAACGGTTCAACTTCTTCTGGTTTTACGTATGATATGCCAAATAAAGTTTTTAAATATATTCACCCTTTGGAGAGGTTTCATTTTTATATTCAGTGGTCAAACCCAATTTTTGAATTTTTCGAAACCAAGATTGAGATAAGTGAAACATACAAATAATTATTTTAGCACATGACCAAATGGTTGCACAAGCATGATGTATTGTTTATTCACAGAATTTTGCCACTGTTAGAAATATTGTTTAAAAATTTTTTTAAAAACCAGCATTGTTTTTTTCTTTTCACTGATAATTTTTACAGCTTCCATAACATCAGATAAAATATCAATAATACACATCTAAAGTGTATTTTCCAGCCTTATATGCAGAAACACCTAAATGTTTCTTTCCTGCCTTTATTGTTTTTAAATGTCCAAATGAGATAAGGCGCCGCGGAGGTTACTAATCCCCGATTAAGGATTTTACCAAATTTCATGTTAATACGTTAAATAATAAAGGAATTATTGTAAAAAAACGAAAAATAAACTTAAATTTCAACACCCTGTAGCTCAGTAGTAGATAACATTTGACCCAAAGTTATTTAGTAAAATATTAATATTTGGAGGTCCTGAACCTATGATTAAAATATTGACCATTCCTTATGAAACACCCTGTATAATATTCATTTAAAAATATTCTAATAAATATGGAAACGGTAATGTACCTGAAAGACGGCTGGACGAAACCACACATTTTCAAGATTTTAAATTTTGCCCATTAGACGAAACGATATACCTTATTTACCTATTAAGCGGATTATAGACGAAACGACAATCACCCAAATTTAATCCAAGACCCCAAAAACCGGCACATACCAATCTGATGGTAAGAGTTAAATTATTATACAGTATGTCACTTTTCTTGCCCTTTTTACTTTTTCATTATTATCAAAAAGATGTGCGTTATGCATACGTCAAATAACCAATTTTTTTTCACTTCGCTATTTACCCTTATTTACATTTACTTACACATTTATTTTTATTCACACCTTATTTGCGCGGAAAAAATATTGTAAAGAAGTACCTACTTTTCAACTAAATAAAATGGATGTAATGAGCTATTCGAAGTTTAAGGTAAAAGTATATAATATATTTTTTAAAGTATGTTAAGAGCATTCTTAAGTAATTTTTAATTGGTTAATAAAAATAAAAAAAACAGTTAAAAAATGTATTTAGAAGATAAATGTATTTAAACCTTATTTTAAATAATATCAAATACCACATCACCTATACTCCGATACTTAAATATATTTTTTTCCTATTCTGGGCGCATAAGTCCGATCGTAGTATAAGACAATAAACACACTCATCACGGATTTCAAAATTACTTCCAAATGAATAAAGCTAATCATGTGTCCTTGACTTTAAAAATAGAATGACAGCATAAGTTGGTGTAACAAGAAAGTGCCAAACATACGAAGTAACTGTAGCATTCACCGCTGAGGGCGCCATTATCCAGGTCCACATTATTCTGCGTGTGGTTTGTTTTCCGCACACACGACTCGGGAGTGGACAAGGGGGTCCCACAAACTTTTTTTTTAAAAGTAGGTACCATTCGAATCAGGAGATCACGTAGATGACGAAAAACATGGTTTTAACTTGTGTGGACGCGAGTTCGGCCACATAATTTCGACAGACCCCAGTAGTCGGTAAATTTTCAGACGAAAGGCCACACTATTATAGCCATACAAACACACACACACACACACACACACACACACACACACACACACACACACACACACACAGACACACACAGACACACAGACACACACACACACAGACAGACATCATGCTAAAAATGGTATAAATGGATTCACGTGACCTCAAAACGTAAAGATTCGTTAAAATCTGGGTATGGCCAAAATATCATGATCGCAATACTTTCCTTCTATACAACTCTGTTGTTCGGAAAGTAAAAATGTAATAAATGATGATTTGGACCAATTATAAGCCTGTATTTTGTATCGTTACCATAGCAACTAAAACAATTTCCGGAAATTTTTCTCCTCTTTAGAGTAAGGAGCATGAAATTACACTGGAAATTTTTTTGACGTTTATAGTAAAATGAACTTTATATTTAACTTCAGATTATGTCGAATTTATTCTATAAGTTAATAATTAAAAATAATTTATA
This sequence comes from Neocrepidodera transversa, assembly GCA_963243735.1. Lineage (NCBI taxonomy): Eukaryota > Metazoa > Arthropoda > Insecta > Coleoptera > Chrysomelidae > Neocrepidodera > Neocrepidodera transversa. The sequence continues at coordinate 7,104,959 of OY725346.1, read as the reverse complement.
ATATGTACTTCAAAATTTACAATACAGGTAACTTTTCATGTATATTATAAAGACTTTTCATCGCAAAATTCTAGATCTCCTTAGAAATGCTTGTCTTTGATTTTTTAGTATTATCTGGTATCAGATGTTGAACTTTTTTTCTAATTAAGTCCTGGTTTTCTCTCCAAAAACGAGACATTTTCATAAAAACACTCGAATATACTTTTCACTTTTTACACGACACATATGAAAAATGACATACAAAAATATTATCCTTTTGAATTAACATTAAATTTCACAACCATCAAAAACCGTCATTATCCTAGCATTTTTTTAATAATATTTCGTTGCGAAATTTTCTTACCGAATACCACTCTAGCTTCAATTAAAAACAGAAATTTTTTCTGGTACACGAATATTTAGAAAATTCTCCCTTATCTTCAACTCAGGAGAATTTTCAAAATATTCGTGTTCTCGAAAAAATTTCCAGAAAGAATTGGAGCTTTAGTGGTATTACAAGTGAAATAATGTGTATGAATTATTAAAAATTAAAATTAATGGTTAAAAGATTATTAAAAAAAAATTTTTTTCGTACATTAATCAAGCAAGAAACTATTTTTTTTGGGGAAAAAAAATGAAAAGAAAAATTATTTTTGGAACGTCATGATAAGTATTTAAAGATGAAAATGGTTATTGAATGATGTAAAGATTAAAAAATAAAATATAGTATTTCCGAATGGGCAAAAAGACGTTCAATTATATTTTGAACAGTCGGAAGTTCTACACTACAAAGTGATCGAGCTGGTAAAGCGGGAAGACAGAAAAGAAACAATACTTGATTCTGGTCAAATCTGGTAAAAACGATTGATCCGGTTAAAACAGGCGGGCAGACTCATTCATTTCTTGTTATAATATGACCTAATCGGTAAAAGACCATTAAGCATTAGAAGATTCAAAATAAATAATTATAAACATGGCGCAGTCAGTTAATTAAGTATTAAGTCTAAGAAACCAAAAATATAAAAATAAGAATCATGGTGGTACACAGATGAAATTTGAAGGAAATATTCAAAAAAATTTCAAATATAAGTACAATTTTGAGATTCACCTTAAGGCCACTGGAAAGGACAAACAGGAAAGTGAGATGAAAGTATAATAAGTTATAATTCCTTAACATTATCAGAGGAAGATAGAAATAAATATGACAAAGTAGTAACCGAATTTGATAAGTATACAAGTCCAAAAAGGAATGTCGTGTATAAACGGTTCAAGATTTGTTCAATGAAACAAGAGACAGGTGAGCCTTTTGACCATTTCCTAGTAGACCTAAAAACGATGATCAAGAGTTGTCAATTTTGAGACCAAAGAGATGCTCTAGTTCGAGATAGGATTGAGCTAGGAATCCAAGAGAGACTGTGGGGTAAAAAAGTGAATTCAATCCAAGCTGTACAGGAATATAAGATAGCTGAAATAAATAAAGCATAAGTTCGAAACATTCAGGGTGAAGATTCTGTCTTAGAAGTAAGAAAGTTGTCGAAAAATTTCAGCCAAGGTGCTCTAGACAATAAATAAAGTTAGCTACAGACATGATAGCAAGTCAGAAGACCAGTTTAAGTTTTTGTGCTATAGATATAGATTAGTGCATGGGAATAGAGAATGTAGAGCATGTGGAAAAAAGTGTGAGCGATGTGAAGTAGTCATAGAAAATGAAGAAAAGGAACTGGCAATACATGTTGTAGAGAAAAATTTAGATATAGTACAAAAATGGTATATGAAAGTGTAAACATAAATGATTATTAGGTGTAAGTTAGATTTAGGATCAGAAGTCAATGTAAGCTAATATTGTACTCAAGTCATTTGGAAATTTTACTGTAAGCTCAATGGGTAAACTAAGTTTTTTCCCCGCTAGTCTGTCGCGATAAAGCGGAAAGCGAGATGCGGTGCACTATGGACGTACATGTGCAATTCGATCGTATTAGCAGTAAACCATAATGATATATATTAATATCTTCTTTCTACATTTCTCCGTTTATTCATAATGTTTTAATATGATGCTTTTTTTTCAGAAATGCATGGTAATTTTTTTACTACCATACTACCATTAAAAAATTATTTGAATCTATATAGTCGTAGCTTCGTATGACATCCTTTGTATGGAAGAATCTTTTTAAACAGCCTCCATTTTAATATACGCGACCGGGATAGTAAATAGAAATTGAATAATACTATACATTTTTTTTTGTTTTTCATATATTCTCCTTTTTTCCTAATGATAATAATTATAACTTATTTTCTCCACGACCATTACTGAATGTATGAATTCTGAAATCATTTTTAATAATAGAATGTAAACATTCACCCTCTAGAGTCTGAATATTTATTCTATAATACTTGCCTCTTATGCATTTTGCATGTATTTTCATTCTTTATCAAGGTAAAGAATGGATTTTCTGTAATCGAAATAAACGATATGGGATTGCCCTGGATTTCAAAAGTGTCACTGTCAGATATAAAATGGCGACGGTAATAATTATTTTCAAACAAGTTTTAATTTAAACAAAATAATGAGTGAAAAATCAAGTGAAGTAGATATAGAATTTAATAATATCTGAAATTGCAAATTATGAAAAAAAATCAATGCACCAGATTTTAATTTCGGTAAGTGTACAATAACACTATAAATATCAATACAATGTAATACAAATATGTCAACAAATAACTTGTGTTCAGATTTAATTTAATTTTGATTTATACTTTTTGATCGTGGAGAAAATATAGTCTGTTACTCGGTCAGAATGAAAGAATTCGACACTCGTGGTTCCTCACACTCGCTTTCGCTCGCGTTCGGATTTTTCCACTCTTAGATCAGAATAAAGACACTTCTATGACACTTCTGATAAAACTGATTGATCTATCTCAATTTATAGCCATATTCTGGCGGTCTCTTTGGTTTAAAAACATGTTCAACAATTTTTAGAACCAGTTTTAAAATTACGTCATAGATTTTGGAAACGCTCAAATATAGGTATTTTTTAGCGAAGGATTGGTTTAAAATACTTCCTACTTTTTTAAACCGTTTACATTTTAGCGATGCACCGGTGACGTCAATTACGAAATATTTTAAACCAAAGCTAAAGTATTTAAACCAGTCGGAGGCATATGGTTCAATAACGGTTGGCAGTTGACACTATAAGAAATTCGTATGTTCTGTTTTATTCAGACAACGGTTTTGTGAATATTTGTTTTATCTATGGTTGGTTCCAAAGGAACTTTGGAAAAGCCAAAAAAATCCGACTGAAAAGGATCAAGCTGTTAGAATTAAGTTTATGGACATAATAAAAACAAAAAATATTATTCAGGAACAAATTTGCAAGGATTTAATGTCTATAGAGAGAAAACCAGACAAAAATTTGCCAATTTGCAAACTGGGTATATAAAATACAATGACAGTATAAAAAAACAGGGACTGGTTCAATAAAAAAACCAACATATTATGAAGAATTAGATGATATATTTGGAGACAAGCACAAATCCAATGCACTTCTTGGTATTGAAATAATTGAGTCAAAAAATTCGGAGATCCCCAGTTGCAGTACATTAAAAGAACCTAATATCAGCATTAAAAACAGAACAGAAAAAGAAACTGAAGGTAGATTAAACAGTTACAAGTCAATTAAACCACCTATAGAAAAGAACAAGGTCCTAAGAGAATTAGTGGATATTCAGAAACAATTACAGCAGGATCGTAAAGAAGAATTTCAAAAAATATTTCAATGTTTTATTCAGTAAAATTTCTAATGTGCTCCTGTCTAAAAACCTCGGCAAATAAAATTGTAGACGTTTCAGATTGCGATGTATGAAAATCACTCCAATTTTTAATCAAAGCCGCTGTCTTCTTGCATATGATTAACAATCATTGAAAAATCTAAATCCATTTTTTAAAAATCAACTTCTTTCTCCTATCAATTTAGAAAATTTATTTCGTCACATCACATGATATGTGGTAGGTGACAGATTGCATTTTTAAAACAGCATTTTAGCCATCTATTAATTAATGACGTCAGTTTGAACACGGTTTAAAAAATGTTTTAAACCAATATGGTGGCTAAAAAACGGCTTATATGATTTTAAAACTGTGATGTCACTAGCAGTTGACAGTTCAGTTTGTTTGTCAGATTCGTACCTGAAGTAAATTATTGTAAATAACAAAAAAGAGGTGCTTGTCGTCATTTGTGTTTTTAAATAAGTTATGGTTAAATGATTTACAGAAATGGATCGATTAATCGAAATATTCAACGAAGATGTCGAATCATAGCAGATTATTGTACACAATTGGTTTTTGAGTCAAGAAGATGATTGTGTAGATATTATTTTTGTCAACGCAGACTGTTAAATCGTCTAGCTGAGCCCGAATCATTTTTGTATTTTTTTCGTATAACTATGTAAATAAATGAATATTATTAATTATTATTACTCTTTCTTGCGTCTTTCACTTAAGCCCGTCGTCTGCCTTCTCTGTTTGACATTGATGACATTTCTACCTCCTTGAACCGTTCTCGAGATGACGTTTCAAAAACAGATGCAGCTGGTTTAAAACTAATTCAACGTGACGTCATTGTTTGGTCACTTGAATGGGAATGGTTTAAACTGTTTGAAATATGTTTAAACCAGTAGACCGCCCGAATATGGCTTATATTTTTGAAACAAGTTTGAAAGGGTGAAACAATAAACGGGCTGCGAATTTTTCAAGTAGAGAAGAAGAATTGTTAGTAAATATTATAATTTACATATTTCTTTAAAGACATTCTTATAAAAATAATATTTTAATAAGTATCGCTAATTGCAAAACGAAAAAATATTATATAATGCAAACAAACCGATATCAATACAACTAAAGAAAAAAACGTTGAATGGCTAAAACTTTAACAGGAATTTAATGCCAATAATATTAGGACGAATTCTTCTTGGTACATTAATAGGCATCAATTACCTCATCATCATTACTTATCACTTTTAAGTCGCCCATTAAGTCGATTTTTTAATAAAAAATATACAAATAAATATTCTTGTGTTGTACAATAAATAAATATTATGTAAATGTCAAAACAAGTTACTGATCCTAGTTTAAACGTCCAACTTTGATGGTTCATGGGTTGTTGCACCAACGTATAGTAATATAAGTTTAAGCTTGAACCGGGATTATTTTTGGTTCTTCTGTTGCACCAATTGTAAAACCAAGTTTAGATCGTTCTGATCCAAGATTAACATAAACCATCATTTTTGATGGTTTAAACTGGGATTGACTGGGATTCTAGGATCAACTAGTCAAACGTCAACAGCGCACGAGTAACTACATTATAACCTTAAAATGTTGGTAATTTTAAAATTATGGGGTTGCTATTCCATAAATTGTTTTCGGGTTTATGATTAAAAGAAGTAGCTCATCACCAGCATCTGTTAAAGGTTTTTGTTCTGCTAAACCACCTGTTATAAACTTCGCTTTTCTAAAGCAATAGTTTTTCGCAGAGCCGTTTTCTTTTTAAGCAGCTCACATCACGAGGGCAACAAGCTCCACTTCTGTTAAATTCCCTTGGTGATGGTTATCCAAGCATCTTGCTTCTCTTTGCATGTAACAGCATCCGTTTTCTTATTTTACACAATGTGTTTATATTTACACACAATAATTATCAATAGAATTTAATCATTCTGAGTAAAATTCAAAGCCCTTTTTTTGCACTGGCCGGGGGATCCATTTGCACTTTTTTTTAAATACTTCTCAAATTTACACAAATACACCTAATACCCAATTATTACTAATAATACCAAGTAACCAACAGAAAATAATACATCTACGCTACGCAAACATTTTCAAATTATAAGGATAAAGAATATAAGGTTAGAACTTATTTTTAGCTTTCACTCTGAAGTTAGTTACAGTCTTTAAAATAAAAAATTCCACAGATCTCATCGGCTGATTTTGGTTTAGCTGAACTTTATACATTTTAAGTTGGTGCAACAAACTACTTTTTAATACTGTATTACTATTTAAACCTAGATCTGTAAATCCTAAGTTAAAGTGAACATTGGTGCATCAATCTTTCGGCTAGTTTAAACAAAATTCACATTGGAACTCATTTCACATTTTTCAACTGAAACAAGTTCGAATGCTGAACTTAGTTTAAACTATGATTGAAAAACTGGCCCTTAATGTTATTATGCGAGAAGTAAATAATTTGAATAATTTTTTCTAATCCATTTATATAATTTATATCTGCTATGATCATTATCCATGGAATCAGTTTATCAATTTTTAAAACTGAGCTTTTCATGATAACCGACTCGTTTTGTTGACTCGAAGAGTAATAGAATATTTTAAATTTTAATAATATCATAGATTGGTAAAAAAAATTATAAATTTAAAGCTACGTCGTAATGGTTAAAATTGAAATCAAAATATACAAATTATTTAGTACTAATATTTAAAAATAGAAAATTTTATTTGGTAGTTTAATCTTCAGTGGCAAACTTCAATTTATATTAGTTGAATTTGTTTACGTTTACTTCTACAGAGCTTTTATTGATCCGGTAGCGAACAAACAAGAAAACGAACGACAACTAATTTTAAAGCTTAATTGATAATGTCGTTTATAATTAAAATGAAGAAACGTTTTTGATTCATTTGGAAGTATATTAACAGTGACATTATAGCTCTTAAGTGTTACAGAGATGCAATGAAACGAAGTGCAACTACGTTACAGCAGAAATGATCATTATTTTAATTGTAATAATATTTTTATTATTAATAATAATGGATATTGAATAAGGATATTTTTTTTCGAACAGTGATATGATACGAGGGTTCCAACAAGATAGGGTACATTTTTTTTCTACAAGCGAACGCAAAAGTATACTTTTCCGCACGCATTTGAGTGCGGAAAGTTGTACTTTTCCGCACTAATGTGGAAAAGTTACTTTTCGCACTGATTTTATAAATGCTAAAATGATTAAAAAAATATTTGGTAACTTAATAAAAATATTGTTCATGAAATATTTAATTTATTGTAAAAATTATGAAACAATTTTACAAAAAACAAAAAGTTAACTAAAATATTTTTGCTAAATTTTTTTTTAATTCTAGGCGCTTGTAGAAAAAATATTGTTCCTAACACTTGCGTAAAGTATCTTTCCCCACTTAATTGCATCGCGTCGTTCGGGCAACTGCAATTGCGTGCGGAAAAGTATAACTTTCCGCACTTGTTAGGAAAATAACTATATAAATTCACATAAGCGAATTTAATTCGAGCGACACACTTTGGCAACAATGGAATATCTGCAAATTAGTTCAAATGATATGGAGAAAGTGAGATTAATTGAGGTTAAAAATAAAAGTGCCAAAGATTATTTATTGGTTTGTAGTAAAAGAAAGAAAATGTGAAGAAATAGGAAAAAATACTGAAAATGGAGAAAAATAGGGGGAAATGGAGAAAATTCTTAAAAATATGGAAATAGAAGATAAAATATGGAAAAATAAGGAAAATAGAACAAAATATGAAAAAACAAGTAGAAATAAGGGAAAATAAAGAAAACAGGAAAACATATTGGAAAACAAGACAAATAGAAAGATATAGGAAAAATAGAAAAAAATAGAAAATATGGCAAAAAATATAGAAAATAGTGAAAAATACGGGAAAAAAGGAATAAATGTCAAAATAGTCAAAAATAGAAAAGTTTTGGAAAAACAGAAAAAACTGGAAATAATAGAGAAAAATGGGAAAAAATCGTAAAAAATTAAGAAAAATAGGGCCAAATAGGGCAAACTAATATTTTGCTAATAATTAACAAGCTATATCCAAAAATATAAACTTCAAGTATATGCTACAAAACCACAACATCAAATATGATAACCAAATAAAATTATATTTCGCAAGTGAAATAAGCATTTCGACAGCTAAAGAGTATCCGAATTATATCTGTGAAATTTTTTCGAATGTGAAATTAATTCATACGTGAATTTAATTCAAAACTTGTGAAATATTTCAAAACTAGCCCCCCCCCCCCCCCCCGAAGCGAGTTCCTAACTTGTTATGAACATACTGAGTTGCGCAGTTATAAAATAATAGATCAGGAGTCTGCGTAGTACAAAATAATGGAAGAGTTATTTTATAGTGCGCAACTCAGTATGTTCATAACAAGTTAGGAACTCGCTTCGGGAACAAACCTATTAATAACATCGCGTTACCTGTTCTTACCTACACTTTTGGAGTTTTTATATGGTCTACCACTGATTTATTTTTTCCGGGTTCTGGTCCTTTTTTCCCAGCGATGTCTCAGCTTTCTGAGTGAAAAAAGGCACTGTACATACTTGTTGCATACAATATTTTTTCTACTACCATAATTTTTATGTACAAAAATAGATTTTTTTAGCTCGTTCACAATACTTTGCCTTCTCGGAGGTGGATCGGGAAAGAAAAAACTCAAAAATCTCAAATGTCAAAAAACCTCAAATCGCAAAAAATTTCAAAAATCTCAAAAATAAAAAAATCTCAAAATAGGTAAAATACCTCAAAACCACAAAACATTTCAAAAATCAAAAAATCTTCAAAATATTATCAAAAAAAATCTCAAAAAATTTTTGGACGGTTCAAAAACTCACAAAAATCTTCAAAAATTCTTTAAAACCTAAAAATTCACAAAAAATCTCAAAAAAATTAAAACGTCAATTCTCAAAAAATTCAAAATAGTAAATGTCTCAGAAACTCAAAAATTTGATCAAAAAATCTCAAAGAATTCAAAGAATTTAAAAAATCTCAAAAGCCCAAAAAACCTTAAAAATTTCAACAAAAAAATCTGAAAAATCTTAAAAAACTTCAAAAAATCAAAAAATATAAAAAAAATTTCAAAAAACCTAAAAACACAAACTCAACAAATCTCAAAAACTCTTTAAAAACCTCATAAAATCTCTAAAAAATCTTAAAAGATTCAAAGAGTCTTAAAAAACTCGAATGAATTTCAAAAAAAATTTCAAAGAATCTTAAAAAATATTAAAAAATCTGAAAAAACCAAAAAATCTCAAAAAATCTTAAAACACTTCAAAACATTCTTTAAAAAATCTATAATTTTTTAAAAAATCTAAAAAGTCCCAAAGAATCTCAAAAAACCTCTAAAAATCTCAAAAATCTCAAAAAAACCCAAAAATATCAAAAAACTTGAAAAAACCCAAAAAATCAAAGACAAATTGAAAAAAAAAATTTGACAAAATTGGAAAAGATTGTAAAAAAATTGCAAAAATTGAAAAAAATCCACGAATTCTTTTTCAGATATTTAATGTTAAACTTTCAAATTTTGATATTTTTTAATTTTTGACAGGTGACAGTTGGAGAAATAATTTTGACTGTCCTGTATAGAGTTTTTTATGGGCTTTCAAATGACATATTACAAGTCGAATTCCGTGACATATTGCATCTGTCGTTTTTTGATAGTGACACTTCCGTTTGACATACGTCATAGAAAAACTAATGATTTCTTCTGATGGGTAACATAAACCCCTATACCAAATTTCAGCTCAATCGGATTAATGCTTTTTAAGATATTTAATGCTAAAATTTCAAATTTTGACAATTTTTTATTTTTGACAAGTGACAGTTGGAGAAATAATTTTAATTGTTCTGAAAAGAGTTTTTTAAGTGCTTTCAAATGACATATTGCATGTCCAAAACCTAACCCAAACCCCTATACCAAATTTCTGCTTAATTTGATTAAACGTGTGGCCTTTATCGTGGAAGAATACACACACACACACACACACACACACAGACCGACAGACAGACTTCCATCTGGAAATGGTCTTAATCGTCTCAGGGCACCCGAAAATAGATATTTCCGTTTTTATCTCGAAATTTTTTTTTAGCTCGTTCACAATACTTTCCCTTCTAGGAGGTGGGTCGGGAAAGTAAAAGTTTTTTGAAAATTTTATTTTACTTTACGCACTAATGAAAAAAAGTTAAACTCCTTGCGTGCTTAAAGTAAGTACATTACGCACAGTAGTAGAAAAAAATTATTTAAAAAAAATAGTAGGTAAAAATTATGGGCTTAAAAAAAAATTAAATGATTATTGATTTATAGATAGATTGTCAGATAAATATTTTTTTTTTGAAAAGCTAATTTTTACATGTTGTTGATAGATTTTGTAGTTGGCATTTTGTAACGCAACTATATTAAAAGGAATAAATAAAAAATTTAAAAAAAAGCAAAATAAAAGTAAGCAATATTTATTTCTAACATTAAAATAATAAAATATAAAAAAAGAACTGCAAGAAGAAGAAGAAGAAGAAGATAGGACAGAATATAAATTTTACTCGGTGAGTGGCTAATAAAGAAGATATACGGGCAGATAGAAGAAAAGTATACATTAAAAAAAAAGTCAGAAGAAAAGATATCGACAGGTAGAGAACAGAAGTGTTATGCAGAGATAAAAAATATCAAGAGATCGAGAGAAGAAATCAAGAGATAATAAAAAAAATAAAATTATTAATTTTTTTTTAATAATGTATTGTTAATTTTTTTTAAGCTCCTGAACCCATCCCATTGGGGAATAGTTTTGCAGGTGAGAAATGGAATTCACTTATCAGAAGGAATTTTTATTTCACTATTTACTACGGCCCGCCAATACTTCACCTTTGGTTTTTTTCCTATTTAGCCATTAGTTAAGCCAGTGAATAATCATTATTCACTAGTGAATAATAGATATCTAGAAATCATCAAAACCAGTAAATAATGAAATCATTATTGACTAGTGAATAATGGATGTTATTATTATGTAGTAAACTCATCAATAAATAATAGATTAGTTGTGGATAAAATCTATTTTTGCTTCTTCTTTGAATAAAAGCTTAAAGCAATTTTCATGCACGACCCGACCTCTATCTGGAATTTCATTTACTTCGAAATTTAAATCTTGCACGATCAATACGTACACAAACATTGTTCGTTTAACAACAGATGTCGTACGAGTATACGATACGCCCTCTATATTTACGGGCTCGAAGTTACTGAAAATTTATTGATTACAACGTCTTTAAGTGTGCACTATAAAACGTAGTTCGGTGATAAATGTTAGGATGGCGTTTCTTGCAGTTTGACGTGTTGCATCATATTTAGAAAATTAAGAACAATAAATGTGTATATTTAATAAATAGCGTATCCATCTACACAGCATATCTTGTAAAATTAAATTAAATCTATATAATGGTTAATATTTTATTAGCAACTAACCTATTTTAACGTTGACTTTTTACAGACAATTAACTCTAAATGAAGTGTTTTTTTTTTCAGCTGAAATATGGGATTTATTAATTTCTCGTAAAAAAAATATTTGTATACAAGTCGGTTATGCATTAGGTTAAAACCAACCTTAGTTAAATCTAATAAAATTATTATTGTTATCCCTATTTCCCTATTCTACTCCATCAAAAATATTATCAATATTATCAAACAACTATCTCTCAAAATCTAATCAATTTTTTCTTGAACTGATACAAACTATATGCAAAAAAACCTGATTCCTTTATAAGTTTAGTTTTTGAGTTATCGTGCGGACTAACTTGTTTGCTTGATAGGGTTTTTTTTGGGCATTTATCGAGAATGGAACAACCGATTTGTACGCCATTTTTTTGCAAATGATAAATAAATACTGGCGCAAACTTTAAAAGTCAACATGTCAACACGTCACACGAGAACGATACTTTTCTCGTCTCGTAAATCCGAGATGAGGCCATACCGAGACCACATACGGTGAGATCCGAGAGCCTCGTTCATATTTCTTCAAATTTTTTTCTAAATTTCCAAGAAAAATAAACTAACAAGCAGTATAAACATTAAATTTTTTGTTATAATAAAAAAAGGTCTGCATAGGTTACGATACATATACGAAATCTAAAATCCGGTAAACATCTGTTACTTGAGTACTTAGACGAATAGACGAAGCGATGAAACTATATTAAAATGAAAACATATGATTCCGAAAAGAGCGTAGAGGTCATAAACTACCATAGTTTTATTCTATACTCATAGTTTTTATTTTTTTTATAACTAAATTTAAATCAGTTAATGTTTATATAACGAATGTTTTTAGTTATTTCCGATTAAAAATTAAATAAAAAATCTGAATGTTATACATTGTTTGGCTAACATGCATTTTTATTCGGGAATAAACATAATGAAAATAATTATAAGAAATGGGAACAAATAAGTTTAGTTCTTATTGTAAAAATTAGGATTCGAGACTTTTCTACCTACTAGTACCTACAAATCCATAAACTTTAAAACATGTGCAAAATAAATGGTCCTACAAAAAAGATAATCTATTTTATTACTTATGGCACGGTTTTAATTTATTTTTATATTATTTTATTTAGTATAGTTTAATATTTACTTGACTTGGATTCGGATTTCAGTTCTTAGTTTTCGGCTTTCCGGAGTTTTCGGTAACGACAACTTTCAAATATAAATTTTAAAGGTATTTAGTGTTATTAAGAATTATTTTTTATTTTTCGATTATAAATAAACATGTTTCTATTTTTCTCTTTTGTTTCGAATTTTTTCTACGTTTTTTCCATAATAAAACCTAGTGCAGTTAAATCACATGTATGGGATTTTTTTAATAAATCTCAAAGTAGTTTGTAGTTTATGTAAAAAGTTATTTAAATATCATGGAAATACTATCTTAGAAATAAGTTCTAGCATTAGCGAGATTTGACGAGACGAGACGAGACAAACGGTTACGAGACGAGACCGAGACTGCAACGAGACTTATTTTTTCTCAACTAACGAGACCGAGACGAGATTTTTTAAATTCTCGCCTTATCTCGCCTCGTGTGAGGTAAAAGTAAATAGTCATCTAGGAAAATGTAAAAGTGTAATTTTTCCACATAATTAAAAAGCGATATATTGATACGCTGTGAATATGAAAAAACTTTCCTTAAGGTGCAAAATTATTGGGATACATTGTATATTGAAAAATCTTAGTTTTGAGGTGGTTTCTATAGAAAAATAATAATCATTACAAAAATTATCAAAAAAAAAATATAAATTTTACGTTTATCCTGTTATTTGCCTCTTGTTATCTTTTCTTTGTTTCTAAATTCGGATATAACCTTCTAAAATTATAATTTTCTTCAAAACCAAATCTCATCCTATAAATCATACTTTGGAAATGAAATTATAAGTAACTGGAAATCACGCTAGCCAAATAAAGTCTCGAAACTAAAGGACCTTAAATATAATTTCGGACCGATTCAGAACAGAAATCAATAAGTAATTATCACACGTCTATGTTTACTTAGAACATACTAGACTCACTCACCAGCACTTAAAGTCTCGACACCAAAGGACCTTAAATATAATTTCGGACCGATTCAGAACAGAAGTCAACAAGTAATTATCACACGTCTATGCTTACTTAGGACATACTAGACTCACTCACCAGCACATAATGACTAAAGATACAGAACATTTCTGTCCATTTTGTAAGGAATATATTACTGTTAACTACATATTAATAGAATGCCCTATGTATGAGCTACAACGAAGGATGCACAACATTGAGAATGACAACAACAAAATCTTAAGCTTTCGTTTCCTTGGAAGCGGTGCCGTCTTCTAACGTCCGTCAAAGTACGGTAGGTGACGTCACAAATAACGGTGCCGCGTATAATAGGACAAATGTTTTGCAAGAGGGCGGTACTGCGCGCCATTTACGTTAGAGCGGTGCCGTCTCGTTTCAAAGCGGTCGGCAAGACAGTACGAATCAGTTTATCAACGTTTTTTTACGGTGGTGTTGTGTGTAGCGGTGAAGATTTTCATTGGAATGACGACAAACTAAAATCTCATAAGCACGTTCCTCTCTGCGTTTATTAAATAATTCAGATTCAGATTCTCTTGTCTAGATCATCCATAGTGACACATCGTTCTCATACTTTATCAAGGGTGAGCCAGGTATCATTGCGCATCTGCTTTGCGTTCATATAAAGGAGATAGAATTTCCGCCATTTTTATTTCATCTTGTTAGTTGGCGGTACTCGGTACGACTCGGTACTTTGTTATGGAGAAATCTATCCTTGTCTTTTATATGTAACTGATGTTTATCTACATTTCTTTTTTGTTTTCGTTCCCAATTTTTTTTTTGTTGTACGTTTAAAGTGGTGTTTATTGTTTGGTTGCAGTTATTTTGTTTAAACATTTTATTTAGAAAATATTTAGTTTTTGTTTTATTTTATAATGTCTTGTTTTGTAAAGACATGTGGCAATTTTAAAAGACTTTCTCTAATATTATAAATAAACCACTGCTAACAATTTTAGATTCCCTACTAATCCTGAAAAATGTGAGGCATGGTTAACTGCAATTCAGACCTATTTTTAAATAAATAGTGTTATTTTAGTATAATTAAATATATTATGTTCTAAACAATGTATTTTATTTTTAAAAATTATAATTTTTAAAATGTTAATTGGGTAAATTATCCTTAATCGTTTGACATGTAGGCAACCATTAGTACACGCAAGTGAATACTATATATTAGTGTAAAATAAAAATGGTGGCGCCCGTGTTTAGGTATGTTGTACGTCTCTCTTTAGCAGTATTTTCTTTTTTATGTATGTGGACTTTACACTACTCTCTGCCGCTACGACGGCCGTACTTAACCCACTATTTTGTGACGTCACCCACCGTACTTTGACGAACGTAAGAAGACGGCACCGCTTCCGAGGAAACCATAGCTTTAGGCACGACATGGAACTATAAAAATGTAGCTGGATTTTTACCTTTTATACAAAATATAGATTAAAATATTGTTTCTAATATAAGTGTGTAATGTAACACAATTATAGTACTGTTATTACTGAGAATAGATTTACCTACCGATAGGTCTAAAGGAAAAAAATCTACCTACTTTCTTCTATTTATTGCTTCTCGAATACTTTTATATAACCCACTTTCTCCTAGTAATATTCTGGACTTAAATTTCTCTTCTATGGTACATTTATATGTTTTTACTCCTTAACCTTTATTAAATAATATATGGATTAACCCTTTTATATTATTTGTTATATTAAAACTCTATTTAATTCATATAGTAATATTTAATAATAAAACACCTGAAACTCTACAAAATTCCTTTAGTCTGACAATTTCAAAAAAATATTACACATCAAAATTGACCTTTTTGTTGATTATTTTTCTACCTTCGCAAATTTTTTTAACCACTGAATTTTTTTTATAAAAAAAAATAATACTATTCTTCCTCTATTACTTCTTTTTATTCTAAAATATTTTTATAATAATTTTCCTCCCTATTTATATTCTTTACATAATTTTGAAATAATTTTATGATTCAAATTTATCATAATTATTGTATTCAATAAAATTTCAATCCTTATGTACTAATTATTTTACAATTATTTATTTGGGACGGCACAATTTAGTAGAATTTAAAAGTACAAACCAAAATATTATTTTATCAAAACTATAAAAAATCGAATCGTATTATAACAAATATTAAAGAACCAGATAGATATTTTCTCAAATTATTAAAATATCAAAACACTAAAATACCAGAAAGTTTTAAAATTATTTATTTAACCGTTAACGATAATATACAGGGTATAATAAATTTGGGACGGCACAATTTAGCAGAATTTAAAAGAACAAACAGATACTTTTGCAAAAGTGTATTACATCAAATTATTAAAGAAGCAAAAATTTTTTATAGCAAAATTTTAATTTATCAAAACCATAAAAAATCGAATCGTATTATAACAAATATTAAAGAACAAGATAGATATTTTCTCAAATTCCTAAAATATCAAAACACTAAAATACCAGAACGTTAAAAACTTTAAATAATTAATACAACAAACACGTAAAATACAATAACACTAATGTAGCATTTACTTAATCTCAATTTACCGTAGCGCCAATGAAAGAAAATTTAAAGAGTCAGAAGTAGAAAGAGATGGAAGTGTAAGAAAACGAATCCGTAAAAAATCAAACGGATTCCAACGGATGTTGCCAAATCTAAATTATCGCCTTATATGTAGGGATACAATTTAACATGCTTTATTTATTGTTATGCAACATACATTACACATATCTTCGGGGATTCTGTGAAGATATCGCGACGATACAAGTTTCTGTGCTTTAATTCATATTATGCAGCATAAATAACACACGAATTAAACGATTCTTGTTCATTCTTTTACGATCTAGAATTAATAATGAATTAAATATATGAAAATTTAAAATATAGAGGCATGAAGAAATTTAGAGAAGAAAATATTAAATTAGAAAATTAGAAAATTTAAAGATATCAAGTGAGGAAATTCAATTTATTGTAATCAAAAGCGAATGGAGAGAATGGGAGAATCAGGAAACATAGTTTTTTTTAATTTGCTTAATTTGTAATGTTTATTATTATTATTTTAATTTCCAAAAAACCCACCCCAAATTGATATTTTTTATTAATAGTGTATTATTACAATATATATGATAAAAGTAGAAAATTCTTAAAGAAACATAAATGTCACGTACATATATAACCCTGTGATGGCACGTACCACTCTGACCGTTCTGTTTTAGCCTCTAGCATAAACAGTGTTTATTCGATGAGAGGAAGATAAAATAACCTATTGACTCATCTTTGTTTAATAAAATGGCGCACGTATTTCAGTGCCCTTTTAACACCGACTTCTTGATTCCATTTGGCGTTCATAAAAAAAATTTAATGTTGGCAAAACTAAATTTTAACGTCAAATCCAAAGCAGTCTCGAATCATAATCTTTCTTTTTTATTGTTATTAAATGCTACTAATAATTTATAAAACGACCAGGTTAAAATTGTATACAATTTTTTTTATTTTAACTATAAAATATATACCGACTAGAAAAAATAAATTTTATTGTCGAACTAAAATGCGGTTCTTTAGGCCAAGCTGTTGCCATGCTGGTAAAAATAAGGATAAGGTTTAGGAAGACGGATTAGACTGCCTTATTGCGTAAGGTGGCATGACAAAATCCATTTGCTAAACTTGAAGTATGGGATACCATAAAACAACATCCATTACTTTTAACTGGAAAGATTTCACTATTCAAATTTTAAATTTGTTTCGATTTAATAATAAAACTCTGGCTACATTTAAATTATTAAACAATAGGTTCATGAAAATCAAATTTTTAAGCTTTAATTTAAAATAAAAACGAGCATATACTTTATCCACGACTATTAAATAATTTTGACTAAAACTACTATAAACCTTTATGTAAACCAGTGAATAATCATTATTCGCTAGTGAATAATGGATATCTTGAAATCAGTAAAACCCGTGAATAATGGATATTATTATCTAGTAAACTCATGTAAAATCCATGAACAAATAATAGATTAGTCATGGATAAAATTGTATTTATCCACAATCACTTTATGAATGAAGTAATACACACTTATGAATCTTATAAAGTACCTCTTTATCCACTAGTGGAATAATAAAATTATTTTATTCCACTAGTGGAATAATAAAAAATAAATAGCAACCATTCAACACCTCCTGATATTTTTGTAAGTAATTTCAATGATTTTTGAGGAGGTGACAGCCGCTATCAGAGCAAAATGTCATATCATTTTTTGATGAGCGCTTTAATATTCTTGCGCGAATAAAATGCTGTCTAAAACACTTATACAATAAATAACAATTACATTATTTAATGCTTATTTTTTTCATGTTATTATCTTGTGTGTTTACATTTTTTTAAATTACGTATTGATTAGATTTTGTATTGTAATGTTAATTTTATATTTTTTGAAGGAAAAATCCCTTTATTCTTTCTCTACTAGTACAAAATTTTTCTTACCATCTGGATTCCATTCACCTTAAGTATTTCTTGATTTCCCAATTTTCTTAGTACTGTTTTACAATATAATAAATGTTTTACTTAATTTTTTTTAAGTTTAATTTGGCTGAAGTATAGTATTTGCCCTCCCCCCCCCCCGTTTAAAGTAGCCAAATTTGATATCAATCGATAGATATTGGTCTAGTTAATCTAAATGCGATGAAATTTTTTTGCACAATTGTATGGGTCAAAAGTTATAAAGGGTTGGACTGTGTTGCCTTTTGGGCCACATAGAATAACCTTAAATAATAATATACCGTAGTTCATTAAACTAGTTATAATTTAAACAATATAAAGGTTGAGACGTGAGTTATACGTAACTTGATATAGCAAGTTAACGTCAACAGGTTGAATACCGGCCGTTGTCCGGGTCAGGAATTGTTTATTGTTGGGTTTGCATACATAGGTTGTTATCTCTTGGAGAGGCGTCATTCTTGATTCGTTATTCATTCTCGATCCTTGATTCGTTATCAATAAGTTATCGATTTATTATCGATTATCGAAAACACGTGCTGTACATAACGCTCTTCATTCATGCCGGTTTTGATGTAACCGTGTTGCTTGCAGTTTATCTAAACTTATATATTCGGCCGATCGGATGCAATTTTGTGCCATACCGCTACTACTATCTTTTGGATGCTCTAAGAAGACTTGTGCAATCAAAGGTATGCATTTTTGAGACTAGTTTGCTTCGATTCATTTTGACTGTTTTATAACCAGCCCTTTGGTGGCTTTTCCATTCATTATATTACATTTTTTGGTCCTTCGAGCCGGAGGTGCAGGACTTTAGTATTTGCCCCATTTGGGAATTTAATTTTCCTGTTGTCAATCAATAGATTTTCGTTTAATTAGTCTAAATCAATTAAAATATTATAAGAAAAATCTGGATCAAAAGATATAATATTCAAAAATTCAAAATCGCAAAGAAGGCGTTACATTGCGATTCGAAAATGCGCTGTTGTCAAGTTGGTCAGTTCGGATTACCGGAAATTTGATATGGGAATGGTTCGAAGTGGATATTACTACTATTCAGTCATATAAATCTTGCAATGATATTTAAACTTTGCGGAAATGGGCTGTTGCCAAGTTATGGGATTTGAAAATTATTGAAAAAAGGTTTAAAGAAATTTCGTTTACACAATATCAATATAAAACTTCATCTTAATCAATTTACATTTCTTTGAAATATGCTATTGCCAATAAATTGTCCACTTGGTATGGAAATATGTCGAGCTTGCTTTTATGGCCCTAAGTAGATCAGTTTGCTTTTGAGGCTCTAGGAACTACCACAGTTTGATTTTGAGGTCCTGGTAACCAATCCAAGTTAAAGTTCGAGTTCTTAGGAATAGTTCAGTTTCTTTTTGAATATCTAGGAACTAACCCAGTTTATTTTTGGCCTTAGGAACTTGTCCAGTTTAATTTTATTTCCTAAAAACTAGTCCAGTTTTATTTTGAGGTCCTAGGAACTAACCTTGCTTACTTTTGTCGCCATAGCAAGTAGTCAAATTTACTTTAGAGGCTCTTAGGACTACCCCAGTTTAATTTTAGGCCCTGGAAACCAATCTAGTTTGTTCTTGAGGCTCTAGAAACTAGCCTATAGTATGATTTTGAAACATCAGTAAGTTTATAGGCCCCTAAAAGCTCGTTCAATTTATTTTGAGGCTAAAGGAATAACCTATCTTACTTTTATGGCCCTATGAACTAGTTTAATTTGTTTTCTGGCCCTAGATACCAATTCAGTTTAATTTAAAGCCCCTAATAACTATCGTAGTTTACTTTTGTGGCTCTAGGAATAAGTCTAGATTATTTTTGAGACCCAAAGAACTAGTCCAGTTTGCTTTTATGGCCCTAGGAACTAATTTACTTTGTTTTCTGGCTCTAGATACTAATCCAGTTTGATTTCGAGGCCCTACTTTGGTTTTGAGTCCCCAAATCTAACCTAGTGTGATTTTATCCTATTCAATGAGGTGAATCTTAATACAACATTTTACTTTGCGGAAATGCGCTGTTGACAAGTTGTCTCTACTCAGGATTTTTATATAAATTTGACAAAATGGTGTCTTTACTGATAAAGGAGGTAATCAAATTGGTCCCTACTTAGAGTTTTTGTATAAATTTGACAAAATAATTGACATGATTGCGGGCGCGTCTTGCCGACATTTCGCAAATATTATTTATTAGTATTGAAGAAACTTATTAGATTTATTCAATAAGATAGTTTTTTAGGCCTTTGAAGTTTAATATTTTGATAGCACAGAAGTAGGGCTTCACACGAGACGAGATAAGGCGTGAATTTCAAAAATCTCGTCTCGTATCCGTTTGTCTAGTCTCGACACATAACTTCAACCTTCAACAACAAATGTAGTTTCTAGGTACCCTTAACATAAATTTATCGCAACCTATGCAGCCCGTTCTTTTATTATAAAAGAAATTATATATTTATACTGCTTGCTAGTTTATTTTTCTCAGAAAATCAGAAACAAATTCTGAAGAAATATGAACGAGACTCTCGGGTCCTGCCCTATGTGGTCTCGGTATTGCCTAAATAATTTTCAAAAAGGTCTCGTCTCGGTTATACAAGACGAGATGAAACGAGACGAAAAAAGTATCGTTCTCGTGTGAAGCCCTACACTAAAGTTCAAGAATACTGGGATTACCGGGATTACTCTGCTTGCTTGATTTTGTCACAAAACTCATACTACTAACTACAGCAAAATGTATTTTGTCCATTTTGTTCAAATCTAACAAAATATCAAATAACACGCAAGCGCAAATTCACACCGTATGAATGGTGTAAATTGTTTTGAGCATGGCAGTTGGAAAGGGTTTTCCCTGGTTGTGACTTGTCTAAATAGCTGATGTATATACGTGCCCAATGCCGAAAAGTTGGAGGCCAAAAATGCACTGATTAAACCCAACATTTCGCTCATGTTCCGTCCGACACGTCCGGTCAGACCAGAGTGCCACATCACCGAGTAAGAACCTTGTTGCATACCTATGACAGTTTGACAGTTATTTGTACTTGGTGATGTTATTTATTTAAATAATTGATTGTGAGTTTTAATATTTTAACGAGGTACTCAACCCAATAGTAAAAGTAAAGTTTGACCGATATCATATCGAACCCTGGAGTATTTTTCATTACTGACACTGCCAGGAGCAAGTGGTCTTCACATAAACGGAAAGTGGCTCCTGAGATAATCAGAGACCTGATCCAAAACGCCAAAGTTAACGCTCTTTGCGTTGTCATGCGATATTTAGGAGCCTTAGTCCAGGATTCGGATTGCCTCGGGCGCCACCTTCCGTTTATAGTGTGAAGGTCACTGCTCGGGCAGCGTCAGTAAAGAATAAATAATCCAGGGGTCATCATGGTATCGACCAAAATCACTGGCGGTCAGAAGGGCGGTCTTTACTTGCCATACAGGGTTGAGTACCTGAGTACTTACGTTGTTGGGATGTTAAACTCACAACTACAAGAGAAAATCATCAAGTAAATAAAAATCATCTATTAATTTACTAAATCCAAATCCGAAAGAAAGGTATGTAACACGGTACGGACGGTAGAGGCACAGGCACGTCTTCTAGGCTGGCGTGACCGGATTGGCGGTTCCGGTATCCTATCTCTAAAGGTCGCTGGCTAATTCTCGGCTCGAACTCGGACTGCCACTCGAACTTCAATTAGGACTGCCACTGCAACTGATTAGATCGACTCCGGCTCTGATATACCATAAGGTCGGCTGGGTGTACGAAATAAGTACGCCTAGGACTACGACTGACCATGTATTCAAAGGAATGTTGCTATGCAGATAATTTTAGGTTATTTCTACTCCAGTTCAGTGCGCGATTTTATTTAAATATTTTAAATATTACTAAGCGTTACAATAAACAATTAATTATCATACTTTTTTTCATGTCGTCTACATGATGCTTAGATTCATTTTACATTAAATAGTGAATAATTTATATCCTATTAATAAAACTCCTAAAATAAATACCACACGTTTCGCAACTACCCTTTAAAAGTTACGATCCGTGTGATACAGTTAAAGAAAGTTTGACCAACTTTACCTTTTTGCCGTCGAGATCGAAGCTTGCAAACTCGCACTCCTCGTGTCCAATTTGTGATGGGTCGCCACTATAGCCATCCGTCTACAGCAACTCGTTCTATCTGGAGGCACTCCGCTCCCTAAAGGGAATTTTACGCTCATATCTTTTAGTTCATCCGACAATGGAGATATTTACATCGTCCACGGAAAATTAATATAACTCACTTTTGTTTAAAATTCAGGAATTGTTAGAGTTGAAATGGGTGCAGTCTCGTAACAGGATTCTGTTCACTTAGGGAGTTTTCTCACAGGATGTTTCAACTGATATGGGTTTAATAATGTACGTTTAAAACTAGAATATCTTTTAAGGGTGTATATGAATATTTTAAATAGTCTAGATAAGTCTGTTTATTTATTATATTCCCACTCTGCCATATAATCCAGTTGAGAATAATAGAGGGAATTATATGTAAACATGTTTAAAACATAAACGATATTTTGTCAAATTAGTTTACAAATTAATGTGTACAAACACAATCGTGTACTATTAATAATAGTAATTAATAATTTAGGAAGTTGCAATCCTCAAATTTGTATAAAAATGCTGAGTAGAGACAACTTGTCAACAGCGCATTTCCGCAAAGTAAAAATGTTGTATTAAGGTTCACCTCATTGAATAGGATAAAATCACACTAGGTTGGATTTGGGGACTCAAAACCAAAGTAGGGCATCGAAATCAAACTGGATTAGTATCTAGAGCCAGAAAACAAACTAAATTAGTTCCTAGGGCCATAAAAGCAAAATGGACTAGTTCTTTGGGTCTCACAAACAATCTGGACTTATTCCTAGAGCCACAAAAGTAAACTGCTATAGTTCTTAGGGCCTTAAAAACTGGATTGTAGGGCCAGAAAACAAACTAAAACTAATTCATAGTGGCATAAAAGTAAGCTGGATGAGTTCCTTTGGCCTCAAAACAAATTGAACGAGCTCTTAGAGGCTTAAAACTTACTGAGGTTTGAAAAGCATACTGGGCTAGTTTCTACAGCCTCAAGAATAAATGGGATTGGTTCCCACGGCCTAAAATCAAACTGGGGTAGTCCTAAGAACCTCTAAAGTAAACTTGACTACTTGCTATGGCAACAATAATAAGCTAGGTTAGTTCCTAGGACCTCAAAATAAAACTGGACTAGTTTTTAGGAAATAAAATCAAACTGGACAAGTTCCTAGGGCCAAAAATAAACTGGGTTAGTTCCTAGATATTTAAAAAGAAACTGAACTGTTCCTAGGGCCTCGAACTTTAACATGGATTGGTTACCAGTACCTCAAAATCAAACTGTGGTAGTTCATAGAACCTCAAAAGTAAACTGGACTTTTTCTTAGGGCCATAAAAGCAAGCTAAATCAATCCCTAAGACCTCAAAATAAAACTGGACTAATTCCTAACGCTTCAAATTAAACTGGATTCCTTTTTAGTGCCTCAAAAGCAAAGTGGACTAATTTATAGGGCCTTAAAACCAAACTGGACTAGGTCCTAGTGCCAAAAACAAACTGGATTAATTCCTAGGGATTCAAAAAGAAACTGAACTGTTCCTAGGGCTTCGAACTTTAAATTGAATTGGTTCCCAGGACCTCAAAATCAAACTGTAGTAGTTCCGAGAGCCTCAAAAGCAAATTGGACTATTTCTTAGGGCCATAAAAGCAAGCTAAATCAATCCCTATGACCTCAAAATAAAAATGGACTAGTTCCTAACGCTTAAAATTAAACTGGGATCATTTTTAGTGCCTCAAAAGCAAACTGGACTAGTTCCTACTGCCAAAAAAAATGGATTAGTTCCTAGGGATTCAAAAGAACCTGAACTGTTCCCAGGGCCTCAAACTTTAACTTGAATTGGTTCCCAAGACCTCAAAATCAAACTATGGTAGTTCCTATAACCTCAAAAGCAAATTGGACTATTTCTTAGGGCCATAAAACAAGCTAAATCAATCCCTAAGACCTCAAATTAAAACTGGACCAGTTCCTAATGCTTAAAATCAAACTGGGTTCATTTTTAGTGTCTCAAAAGCAAACTGGACTAATTTATAGGGCCTTAAAACCAAACTGGACTAGTTCCTAGGGCCAAAAAGAAACTAGATTAGTTCCTAGGGATTCAAAAAGAAACTGAACTGTTCCTAGGGCCTCGAACTTTAACTTTTATTGGTTCCCAGGACCTCAAAATTAAACTATGGTAGTTCTTAGAACAAAGAACAAATGGCTCTGTAGGAAAACGAGGTAGCTTGGATTAGATTAGACGGAAAGACAAAAAAAGAGGGAGATTGTAAAATACAGAAATAAATAAACTAGGACGTAATACAGGGAAAAAAAAGAAACAGAATAAAAGAAGACATATAAGCGTAGGAAAAATTTTAAGGCTCCTAAATTATTATTTTTTTTTGTAATGTTAATTATTTTTTTAATAAAGGAACCCAACCAATAAGAGAGAGAGAGAGAGAGAGTTTCATAGATTTCAAGTAATCTAATATAATATATATTTTAAAAGTTAATTTTGTTGTTCTTGTTTTATAAAAATGACACACAATTATTTGTCTGCGGGGGAATAAATTTTAATTTATTTTATTAAAAAAAAATATACATACAGGGTGGAAACAAGAGATAAAAGAAATTGTATTAATGACAATAGAATGAAAAAATCTAAAAATATTGTATCTAAACGTAGTGAATAATCAATGAAGATGGGCAGACAGTATTGATGAAGTTTTTATAAAAGAAAATTGAATAAGTGCATTATTGAACTCAGCCTAAGTGAGTCTACGTCAAAGGGAATGGAAACTCTCGTATACAGGGGATTTTTTATTTCAATGTATAATATAAATAAATCTGTTTAAATCAGAGCCTTGAAATTTTGAGAGTATATTCTGTTCATTATATAGACGCCCAGTAAGAAAGAATTTTTCAAAATTATGATTTTAAGTGAAAAATAGATAAGCAATGGAAAAAATAGGAAAAATGTAAAAAAATAGCGAAAAATATGGAAAAATATAGAAAATGGATAAAAATGGAGGAAAATAGAGGAAACCAAGAAGAAATGGGGAAAAAAGGGAAATTATAAAAAAATAATAGGAAATAATATAGAAAAATAAAGAAAACATGGACAAATAGGGACAAATATTGAAAAATGGGGAATATTGCCAATAATACTAGAAATTAGGGAATATAGGGAAAAATAGAAAATATTAAAAAACAGAGGAAAACAGGAAAAATTTCAATTGTGAAAAATAGGGAAAACAGGAAAAAATAGAATAAAATATAAAAAAACAAGAATAGGAAAATTTGAGAAAAATAGTGAATAATACGGAAAGTTGGGAAAAATGGGGCAAATTGGAAAATTTAGGAAACAGTCAAAAATAGGGAAAAATGAGGAAAAGAGTCAATAACAAAAATAAGGAAAATGGGAAAAAACAAGAACAGGGCAAAATGCATAAAAATTGGGTAAAAATAGAAAAAAATAGGGACCAATTGGGAAATATTGACAATAATTAGAAAAAATTAAGCAAAATATCGAAATTTGGGAAAAATAGGGAAAAATTACGATAATAAGTACAAAATAGGGAAATTTGAGAAAAAATAGGGAAATTCGAGAATAAATTGTAAAACATATGGGAAAATGAAATATTGGGGAAAATAAGGAAAAAAATAGAAAGAAGGAAATTATAGAAAATAAAAAAATAAAAGGGATAAAAACAATAATGAAAAATATGAAGAAATGGAAAAAATAGCGAAAATTTGGGAAAATTTTAATAAAAAAATTCGATTGAATTAAAATAAATCGCACAAAATACCAAAAAAATCGCAAAAAATTTGGGGAATAGGAAAAAATGATAAAAAATTACAAAACAAAAGATAGAAATAGAAAAAAAAATAACGGTTTCTAAAGAAATAGAAAAAAAAAACAAAAAATCGGAAAAAAACAAGAAAAAAAACAGAAAACATTGGAAAAATTTGAAAGAAAAATCAGAAAATATTGCCATAGAAAGCATAGTTAAAATCCAGGTCCAGCTTTTTGGAAAAAAAATTAAAAATAAAATTGTAAAAAAAATGGAAAAACGTTAAAAATGACAAAAAAAAAACGAAAAAAGTAGCAATAATAAAAAACCGTGAAAAAAATAATTAAAAATGGTGAAAAAAAGGACTGAAAAATAGAAGAAAAAAATGTAAAATAGAGAAGAAAATATTGGAAAATGGAAAAAAATAATGAAAAATAGGGAATAAAATAATGAAAAACTGAAAAAAAAATTAAAAATAGTGAAAAAAAAATACTGAAAAATAGATTAAAAAAATGTAAATAGAGAAAAAACTATTGGAAAATAGGAAAAAATATAATGAAAAATAAGGAAAAAGAGAGATAGGAGAAAAAAGAAAGAAATATAAAAAACAATTAGAAAAAATTGAGGAACAATTAGAAAAATCAGAAAAAAAAGAATAATAAAAAATAAAAAAAAAATGAGAATAAATTAGAAGAATCGAAAAAATAAAAAAAAAAAACAGAAAACATTGGAATAAATTGAAAGAAAATATTGGGAAAAAATGAAAAATAAAATTGTAATATAAAAAACGCTAAAAGTCGCCAAAAATCGAAAAAAATCTTAAAAAACCAAGTATAACCAAAAAACCGTATGGCAAAAGTTGAGGAATAGGAAAAATTAAGAAAAGTAAAAAAACAAAAAGAAATAGAAAAAATAGAATAATGAGAAAAATTCAGGAAAATTTTAAAAAACCGAAAAAATCCGAAAAAAAAATCAGAAAAATGAGAAAAAAAAACAGAAAAATCGAAAAAATACGTAAATCAGAAAGAATTGAAATTGAAAAAAGTTGTAAAATATGGAAAAAATGAAAAAAATGTAACAAAGATGGAAAAACGGCAAAAAAAAAACAAAAAAGAATTCGCCAAAAAACGCAAAACTCCCCAAAAAAAAATCGCATAAAATTGCATGAAAATTCAAAAAAATGGTAAAAAATCGTTAAAAACCAAAAAACCACCAAAAAATAAACAATTGTAACGACAAACATTTTTTTAATAAAAGAATTCGAATGAATTGAAATAAATCGTACAAAATACCAAAAAAATCGCAAAAAAATAGGGGAATAGGAAAAAATGATAAAAAATTACAAAACGAAAGAAAAAAAAAGAAGAAAATAACGGTTAGAAAAGAACTAGAAAAAAAATGAGATAAAAATTAAAAAAAAGCAGAAAAAACAAAAAATCGGAAAAAAACAAGAAAAAAAAAACAGAAAACATTGCAAAAATTTGAAAGAAAAATCTGAAAATTTTGGAAAAAAAATTAAAAATAAAATTGTAAAAAAAACGGAAAAACGTTAAAAATGACAAAAAAAAGTGGCAATAATAAAAAACCATGAAAAAAATAATTAAAAATGGTGAAAAAAAGTACTGAAAAATAGAAGAAAAAACAGCTTCTAACAGGCCTCGAACAGCTTTTATCAGGTCTCGAACAGCTTTTAATAGGTATCGAACAGATTTTGATTAGGTTTGATCCGCTTATCAGGTTTGATGACATCACGAGTGACCTTGGATTAGCCAAAAAATTACCAGAATGGACCTTAGCGATTTCCCATGTTAATTTCCATAAGGAGTGGACTAGAACTGTCATAGCTTATCTACTAACGGCACAAATGTGAGAAAGTATAACATAACATTCATTAAAAATGTATATTTTTTTTTAACATAAAAAATTACTTATCCAAGTAAACCTACACCCTTAAATGATTTCTATTCTAACTTTCCACAATCACATTTAATATTAAAACACTTTTTTTTAATATTTTAATATTTAGTTCCGCCTCTGTTTTAACTTGAGAAACCGGAACCGAGTTGGAGAATCTCACATGATTGGACTAATGGAGATAATTTGAGCTAGGGAATAATAGTTTTGAACACGATCTTGTTTATAAAGGGTTGTCTGTCGATGATAAACTGATCTAGACCAAGTTTGTGTTTGTTGGTCAACGAGAGGATTAGAGAAGCGCATGACAACGTCCTTTTTCAAAGAATAATTTTATACAATGATCAAAGAGTGTTAGTCAGTGAGACATGGCCGATGTTAATAATTTCAAATCGATATAGATACAATAGAAAATATTCATCATTTCAATATTCATTTGTCAAACAGAGTAGTCGAGTAATATAAAAATATCTAGAACATTAGAGACCATTTGTTGATATTTTTTCAAATTACAATTTTTTTTCCATATATTTGTACTTTTCCGTTACATATAACTAATGTACTATATACTTAGTCCAGGCAATGGAGCAAAAAAATTTCGGAATTTTTCGTACTAAGACGCATCCAAATGCGTTTTTTTTGCATACGGTTATAAAATTTTTTTGGAAAAAATATACCTACTTTTATCTTACACAGACCGTAAATTGCATTGCTGCAGCTAAAAATGCATTCAAAAAATTCATTTTTTAAGACAGCTTTTGGAAGATTAAATAACTTTGTAAATAAGAGTCAGAACTGGCCCAAATCGGGTTCCCACAAAATTTTCCATAATTTTAACATAATGTTTGTAAAAGTTATAGCGTTTCTTTTGGTTTTTCCTTATTTTCTCGTTTTTTCTTGTTTTTTTCCGATTCTTTCTCCTTGTGTTTTTTTTCTATTTTTTTCTTTTGTTTTCAGATTTTTTTTCCTATTTCTCGAATTTTTTTCGATTTATTTCAATTCTTTCTAATTTTGTAATGTTTTTACGATTTTGTTGGTTGTTTTTTATTTTTTTTCCAAATTTTTGCCGTTTTTTTAATTTTTTGTGATTTTTTCAAGTTTTTTTTCGTTTTTTGCAATTGTTTCCGTGTATTTTGTTGTTTTTTTATTAAATATTTTTATTTTTCCGTTTTTTAAGTATTTTAGAAGTTTATTTTTCTTTTTGTCCCAATATTTTCTGATTTTTCCAATTTTTCTCTTTTTTGTTTTCAGATTTTTCTCATTTTTTTCTTATTCCTCTGATTTTTTCAATTCTTTCGGAATTTTTAATGTTTTGTACCTTTTTTTTGGTTTTTTCGTTTTTTCCAAATTTTTGCCATTTTTTTAATTTTTTGTGATTTCTTCGTTTTTTGTGATTTTTAGAGTTTTTTGCCATTTTTTCCGTATTTTTTGTAGGTTTTTTAAAAATTTTTCATTATTCCGTTTTTTTCGTACTTTACAATTATTTTTCATTTTTTTGTCACTATTCTCTGACTTTTCCAATATTTCGTGTTTTTTTTCTTCTTATTTTCTCAGATTTTTTCGATTCTTCTAATTTTTTTTCGTTTTTTTCTCATTATTCTGTTCATTTTTCTGTTTTTGGTTTTTTATTCTGATTTGTTTTGATACAAAATTTGATTTTTTTTTCGTTTTTTAAACAAATTTTATTAACGCATTTTGGTCCAGAAAACCTGTATTAATGTATTTTGATGTAGAAAAACTAAAATAATCGATTAAGCTATTACTTTACTATGATTGTTCGGAAAGTTGGGTGGGATAACCCTCTCATTTTTTTGTTTCTTTCTATTTTTTTTTAATTTTCCATTATTTTTGTACTTATTTTTCCCTAATTTTCGCTATTTTTCACTATTTTTTTCTATTTCTTCATATTTTTCATTATTGTTTTTATCCCTTTTATTATCTATAATTTCCTTCTTTCCATTTTTTCCTTATTTTCATCAATATTTCATTTTCTCATATGTTTCACTATTTATTCTCGAATTTCTCTATTTTTTCTCAAATTTCCCTATTTTGCACTAATTTTCGTAATTTTTATCTATTTTTCCCAAATTTCCCTATTTTGCTTAATTTTTTCTAATTATTCCCAATTTTTCCTTATTTTTTTTCTATTTTTTCCCAATTTTTAATCATTTTGCCCTGTTCTTGTTTTTTGTTATAACTAATGTACTACAGACTTAGTCGAGGCAATGAAGGAAAAAAATTTCGGAATTTTTCGTACTAAGACGGATCCAAATGCGTTTTCTTTTGCATTCGCTTCCAAAATTGTTTTGGAAAAAATATACCTACTTTTTATCCTATGCAAACCGTAAATTGCACTGCTGCAGCTAAAAATGCATTGAAAAAATTCATTTTTTAAGACAGCTTTTGGAAGATTAAATAACTTTATAAATAAGAGTCTGAACTGGCCCAAATCGGGTTCCCTGAGAATTTTCCTGACAAGATCTCCAAAACCAACCAGAAAATCATTGTGTAGACGTTTTTTGGGGCGCTAAATCCAAATTTCACGTCGAAAATCACCCCCTGAACACCTGGTGCACCGGAACCTATACGCGGACCTCATCTCCGTGGGTTTTCATTACACAATCGAAAAAGACGAACCGAAAATCGTTATGGGGGGTTTTTTGGGGTGCTGAATCCAAATTTCACATAGAAAACGACCCTCCCGGTGCACCGGAACCTTTATGTTGATATCGATGTGGAATTATTGATTCAAGTTTAATTATGTGAAGAGGAGCGAAATTAAATAAACAGAAAGTCAATATTTATGTAATTGGCGTTAAACAAAATTTTTTTGAACTTAGGATTTTACAGGACTGGATCAACATTTTCGAGGACCCCAGCCGAGAGTTACACATCAATGAATGTGTGAAATTATGAGACGATTTTGCGATCGTGTCACGAAAACCCTCGGAGACGACGTTCAGGCCGAGGTTCTGGTGCACCAGGTGTTTTCGATGTGAAATTCGGAAACTACCCATAACGATTTTCGATTGTGTAAGGAAAACATTCGAAGACGACGTTCAGGTCCAGGTTCCGGTGAACCAGTTGTTCAGGGGATCGTTTTCGACGTGACATTTGGAGTAAGCGCCCAAAAAAACGCCCCCATAATCATTTTTCGGTTGTTTTTGGCAATCTTGTCAGGGAAAACTCGGGGATGACGTCCACGTCTTATTTACAAAGTTTGAAACGACATTTTAAGTTGAAAAAAAAAATTAATGTGATTAAGCTCAAATTATATTATGGGTTCGTTCCACGAATGGAATTTGAAATATATCAGAAGTAAAATATTAAATGAAAAAAAAATTTGGACGCCAGTCTAATTGATTTTTTGATGTGATTAGAAACAATTGACAAAAAACTACGAAATATTTCAAAATCCGTCCTTTCTATTTTTTTGTGATCAAGGAAATTAAACTTTTATTTTAGGTTTTAGATTTAGAGTTTTTAAAGATTTTTCTTTTTTTCAATAAAAAAAAACTTAACTCTTCATAATAAGGTTGAGGCCTCTTGATGTTGTTGACGAAAAACTTCCTGTTCTCAGTAGCTCAAGTAGTTCAGCTGTCCAGAAACAAAACTTCTTGGACACAGTAAAACAACGTCTCTTATGCGAGAACCAGAAAAAAACTCCTATAGAATAAGGGGGACAAAAAAAATTTTCAGTAGGTAACACAGGTGATATAAAGTTAATTATTTAGACTTAATAGATAAAGAAAAGAAGGTTATTAACATGGGAAAGGCATTTTATAGGAATACCAAGAGAAGAGAGGGACATGACGCGAGGAAAATAGAAGGGGAACATCAAGCGAGTATGAAACTATAAAATGTACTGAGTAGAGGAATAATGAAAATATAGGGTGGCACAAAAAAAAACGTAACAGGTTCTTTAATCTTCCAGAAACCGTCTAAAAAAATGTATTTTTAGCTGCAGCAATGCAATTTCCGGTTTGTATAAGATAGAAAGTAGGGACGTTTTTTTCAAAAATTTTTGAAAGCGAATGCAAAAAACCGCATTACGATCAGTCTTAGTCAGAAAAATTTCTAACTTTTAGCATTTTTAGTGCTTCATTGCCTCAACTAACTGTAAAAATGATAAATAGTCACGACATCTATCGTAGGTTGATGGGTTCCAATATACTATAGTATACAGAATGTTTTATTGACAAAGGGACCTATTTTAACTGTGGATGAAAGCTACTTAGGTAATTATAAACTAGCAATCCTTAATGGATGATAAACTGTTTGTCATCAACTCCTGATGATGCTAATATTGTTAGCGAAACATACGTAGAGTAATAAAAAGTGTAGTTTTAGTTAGTGGTGACGATATTCTTCAACGTTGTTGAAAACAAAGGTTCCAAATTCCCAATTCACTCTTTTCAATTAATATCTTATGTGGAAATGTTAATACTAATGTAAATTTGATAGGTTATAGTTATAGCATAGCCTGGCAATCCTTCCCATGATAAATCTTTCCCGTAACATATATATCTCATATATGCTCATCGAGTAATACAATGCAAAGCAGTCACTATTTTTATGTATTTTTTTTTAATAAAAGGACCAGATTTGGAAATTATAAATATTCGGATATACCCAGAAATTTCATTCGAATGTTTTTTATATGACAAACTTGTAAAAACTGTATATTTAGAATGTTTTAGAACCTCGTGATCTTGGCTCCCGATCGGCCAGTTCCAAGCTGCACTTTTCCAACACGGTCAAATTATCTCAGAAATTTATTCATTCGTTCGTTTTATATTATATCTGCCCTAATTTGTTTATATTTGTTGTGGCGTTTTGAATAGGCGGCCAAGAACAAAAATTAGCTGATTATACATAGAGAAATGGACTATTTAGACATTCAACCCCCAAAAAATAATATTGAAATTTGTTCTACCGCTACGAAAATCTACTTTTCGATTCTTGGAGCTGGCCCTTTGAGGGAGGTAGATGTTAACGAACAATTTTGTCTCTATAGTCGTTCCATTGCTCTATGTAATCAGATAATTTTTTTTCGTAGTCGCCTATTGTCAACTCCCGAAAAAAAATATTGAAATTTGTTGGACAGCTACGAAAATCTACTTTTCGATTCTTGAAGTTTGGCCCTTTGGGGAGATATTAGTTAACGAAAATTTTTGTCTAAATAGTCCTTCCATTCCTCTATGTAATCAGCTAATTTTTGTTCGTGGCCGTCTCTTCTCAACGCCTCAAAAAATATAAACAAATTAGAGCAGATATAA
Source organism: Neocrepidodera transversa (assembly GCA_963243735.1). Taxonomy (NCBI): domain Eukaryota; kingdom Metazoa; phylum Arthropoda; class Insecta; order Coleoptera; family Chrysomelidae; genus Neocrepidodera; species Neocrepidodera transversa. The sequence goes on along the minus strand of OY725346.1, from coordinate 7,071,983 downwards.
TATAAAACGAGAAAATTTGTATGACAAGACCCTAAATCGGCTGAATGAATTTGGGAAATTATATATCTTGATAACTGATGATTCTACCTTTATTTTGTTGTCGTGATTAAGTCTAAGATTATTGAAAATCAAGGAATATCGTAGTAAGTGGCAAACCTAAAGTATCAATAATATAAAATTTATACAATACAGTTTACCATTGTACGAGACCTGACTCTTGTACTATATTTTATTATACGATAGTTAACAAATTTCGATGACGGAAAATTAAATTAAATTAATGTCAGACATACGTGGTTTGTAGTACGGAGCTTTGGTTGTGCGGATACGTGACGTCATAAGCATCACAATCTGCGAGAAAAAGCAACAACTTTAATATTAAGGTGGATCCACATCAATAAAAATTTGCGTTATGCGTTGTATATTGAAATCCAACAAAAATATTTGCGGCACATATATATATTTTATCAGATATTTTACCACGTAAATATTTATCTTGTGCGTTGTACTGCCGAATCCAGGTGTGCGTCAAAATATAGAAAACGTATGCTAGAAGAATAACTAACCTATAAAATATTAAACAACTAGTGAAATACTTAAATAGTAAAAGAAAATGGAATGGAGCAATGAGGATTCATGCGAAGAAAATTGTAAAATTGTCCTGTTGTCTCATCAGTAGTTAAAGTTCGTAATATTTTTTCACCGCTATTTTGTTTTCTATATAGAAAGAGCTTCATTGTCCAGTAACGCCTTTCTTCATTTCTCTTATTATTTATTCCCTTTGTGCGATGTAGATAATTTGATAAACCATTCACACTTCATTTTTAAAAAATAAGCTATGATGATCTCAAAAATAGCTATTTAAAAATACGGAGCAGATCAAGCTTGAAGCGAAATTATAGATGCACTTAAAATCAAGTCCACATTAACACTACTGTGCGACGCAAATCTCTTTGAAAAACCGACTGTACCGCGGATGGCGTGCGTTGACCGTCACATCAACAAAAATTTCGGCACACACGAGCAAATTTATGTCAAATACAACGCACAACACAAATTTTTATTGATGTGGATCCACCTTTATATTTCTCCGTTATTTATTGACCGATTTAAAAAAAATGTTTACCGATTTATTATGATTTGTCTATATTTTAGTTAAATGTAAAAACATATTATATTATTAGAACCATGAGACTTCTCCAATATCTAGGGAAGAATTGTCGCATGGAAGGATTATCGTGAGGAAGAATTGTCGATGGTCATTGAGAACGATTGTCCGGAAAGGATTATCTAGGGAATAATTTTCCGGGATAATAAACTATTTTGTACCTTAATGGGGAGTGAGGGGGGTTGAGAAAGGTTAAAACATTTTTTGTGACTCCTGTAGAAATAATATATTTATTTAATTATCTTGTTTTTTAGATCCCGAAGGTATGTTCAAGAAATACCTCGAGGATATAGGTTGACTTATCGAGGTACCAATACATATCAATCAAATTTAAAACTACTTTAATAAGTCTAAATTTTCACTTCAATATTTCCTAATTTTACAAGGCCAAAGTAAAGTTATTGTTTTTAAGGTCCAACTGGATATTGTTGGTATGAAGCCAAATTTGTCAAATAAATCCGTTAAAGCAGAAAGAACTGCATCTTTAATATCGATAAGAGAACTTAATTCATAGCTGCAGGAATCGACTTTAAGGCTTTTAATAAGATACTACATATCATTAAAGTACAATATTTTTAATAATTCTCATATAAACGTATTTACTAAAATGTAATGAATTTTTTTAATTAGATTTTATTTCCTGGCTTCAATTGGATTGATTATTAGTTCAATTAACCATCAAAATTTTATTAATTGTTCCTAGATAATCTAGATTTTAATGTTTAATCTGGTTTTGATCGAAATTAAATTGAATCGTCTTAAGTAGGCAAACGTAAACGTTAATTTATCCTTTAATTCCGTCTCATTAGAAAATCGATAATATGAAATTACACGGAATTATAGATCAAGGCATAAGCTTCAATTCTAAATTCGATTTTCGAATATATATGAACAATATTTATATCTCCTTGTTTTAATAATTACGAACTGTAAGTTATTTAGGAAAAATAGTTTTGTGGTATAACAAAAATTACATTAACCAATAGAAAAAACTCATACGTTTATATTATTTATTTTGCAAGTTGATGAATGTTAGTAAAAGTTAAAATTATTTATAATGATATATAGTTTAAAAAAAATAAATCATAAATGCATACAAATTCATTTTAGATTTAGAGTTAATGTATCCAATATCGTATGGAAAAATTAAAAAAATGATCATTTCTTCAATAAAGTTTTGTTCTGTTGCTTTTCACAACGCAATATACAGTTTGTTTTTTTTTCTCTAAAAAATGATAGGTCCATTACCAGTAATTACAAAAATGTGTTGAAAATTGTAAAATCAATTCAACATGCATAATGTAACTTATAATTACAAAATGTCAAGGTTTTGTTCACTTTATCTTTGCTGTAAATTGCATTTTAATTATTTCAGTTACATTTAGGTTTTTAACTAGGATTGGAAACATCAACTAATTAACTTTTTAATTATTAACTATTATTTAACACTTAACTGGCGTTGTGACGTCTCTGGAACCCAAGCCGATACCCCTCACCATTATTTAAAATTTCGAGCTATGCGACTCAGGTTGCCAACCGTACTATAATTATAGTATAATTGTAACTTCGTGTACTATAAAATTTGAAAGTAAATATAGTACACACTTTATACTATAATTTCATATTTTCACAAATCATAACAATATACCACAGATTTTTGCAATATACTGATCAATCTCTGACAAATTTCAAAAATAGATTTGAATAATCCGGAATAGCACTTGCAGCGCCCTCTAGTAAAATTGATATATTGAACTAACTTACTGCAAACTTAATTTAGAATTGAAAAAATAGTAATATAATAAAAAACAGCAGTAAAAAAGATAATGTTTTAGTGAAGGATCTATAATTTTTAAGAATTTTTAAGGATTTTTAATGATCCTTAAGGATTTTTAAGAATTTTAAAGGATTTTTAAGGTTTTTAAAGAATTGTTAAGGATTTTAAAGAATTTTTAATGATTTTTGGTGTTTTTAAGGATTTTCAAGGCCTTTAGAGGATTTTTAAGGATTTTTATGGATTTTTAAGGATTCTTAGGGATTTCGAAAAATGTTAAACTATTTTTGGGGATTTTAATGCTTTTTAAGGATTGTATTAGAATTGCTTAAGATTTTTATTTTATTTAATTATTTTTAAGGGTTTTTAGGGATTTTTGGGAATTTTTAAGGTTTTTTTTAGGATTTCTAAGGATTTCAAAGTATTTTTAAGAATTTTTAAGATTGTGTTAAGGTTTTTTAATTTTTTTAAAGAATTAAGGGATTTTTAAGGTTTTTAAAGAATTTTTAAGGATTTTAAAGAATTTTTAATTATTTTTGGTGTTTTTAAGGATTTTCAAGGCCTTTAGAGGATTTTTAAGGATTTTTATGGATTTTTAAGGATTCTTAGGGATTTCGAAAAATGTTAAACTATTTTTGGGTATTTTAATGCTTTTTAAGGATTGTATTAGAATTGCTTTAGATTTTTATTTTATTTAATTATTTTTAAGGGTTTTTAGGGATTTTTGGGAATTTTTAAGGTTTTTTTTAGGATTTCTAAGGATTTTAAAGTATTTTTAAGAATTTTTAAGATTGTGTTGGGGTTTTTTAAATTTTTTAAAGAATTAAGGGATTTTTAAGGTTTTTAAAGAATTTTTAAGGATTTTAAAGAATTTTTAATGATTTTTTGTATTTTTAAGGATTTTCAAGGTCTTTAGAGGATTTTTAAGGATTTTTATGGATTTTTAAGGATTGTATTAGAATTGCTTAATATTTTTATTTTATTTAATTATTTTTAAGGGTTTTTAGCGATTTTTGGGAATTTTTATGGTTTTTTTAGGATTTTCTAAGGATTTCAAAGTATTTTTAAGATTGTGTTAAGGTTTTTTAAATTTTTTAAAGAATTAAGGGATTTTTAAGGTTTTTAAAGACTTTTTAAGGATTTTAAAGAATTTTTAATGATTTTCGGTATTTTTAAGGATTTTCAAGGTCTTTAGAGGATTTTTAAGGATTTTTAAGAATTTTTAAGGATTTTTAAGGATTTTTAAGGATTTTTAAGGATTTTTAAGGATTTTTAAGGATTTTTAAGGATTTTTAAGGATTTTTAAGGATTTTTAAGGATTTTTAAGGATTTTTAAGGATTTTTATGGATTTTTAAGGATTCTTAGGGATTTGTAAAAATGTTAAACTATTTTTAGGGATTTTAATGCTTTTTAAGGATTGTATTTTGTTTAATTATTTTTAAGGGTTTTTAGGGATTTTTGTGAATTTTTAAGGTTTTTTTTAGGATTTTCTAAGGATTTCAAAGTATTTTTAAGAATTTTTAAGATTGAGTTAAGGTTTTTTAAATTTTTTAAAGAATTAAGGGATTTTAAAGATTTTTAAGGGTTTTTAAGGATTTTTGGTATTTTGAAGGATTTTCAAGGACTTTAAGGATTTTTAAGGATTTTTAGGGATTCTTAAGAATGATAAACTATTTTTGGAGATTTTAATGTTTTTTTAAGGATTGTATTAGGATCTTTAAGAATTGCTTAAGATTTTAAGCCTTTTTAATTATTTTTAAGGGTTTTTAGGGATTTTTGGGAATTGTAAGGAATTTTTAAGGATTAAGGGAGTTTTGAAGATTTTTAAGGATTTTTAAGGATTTTTATGGATTTTTAAGAATTTTTCAGGATTTTTTTAAGGATTTTTTCAGGATTTTTTAAGAGTTTTTTAAGGGTTTTTTAAGGATTTTTTAAGAATTTTTTAACGATTTTTTAAGTATTTTTTAAGGATTTGTTTAAGGATTTTAAGGATTTTTTAAAGATTTTAAAGTATTTCTTAGAATTTTTAAGATTGTCTTAAGGTTTTTTAGGATTTTTAATTTTTTTTAAGAATTATGGGATTTTAAAGGATTTTTAATCATTTTTAAGGATTTTTGGTATTTTTAAGGATTTTCAAGGACTCTTAAAGATTTTTATGGATTTTAATGATTTTTAAGTATTGTATTAGGATCTTTAAGAATTGCTTAAGATTATTAGTCTTTTTAATTAATTTTAAGAGTGTTTAGGGATTTTTAAGGATTTTTTAAGGATTTTAAAATATTTTTAAGAATTTTTAAGATTGTCTTCAGATTTTTAAGGATTTTTAAAATTCTTTAAGATAAAGGATTTTTAAAGATTTTTAAGGGTTTCTAAGGATTTTCAAGGACCTTTAATGATTTTTAAGGATATTTAGGGATTTTTAAGAATGTTAAACTATTTCTAGGGGTTTTAATGTTTTTTAAGGATTGTATTAGGATCTTTAAGAATTGTTTAAGATTTTTAGTCTTTTTAATTATTTTTAAGAGTTTTTAGTGATTTTTAGAAATTTTTAAAGAATTTTTATGGATTTTTTAAGGATTTTAAAGTATTTTTAAGATTGTCTTAAGATTTTTAAGGATTTTTAAATTTTTCTAAAAATTAAGGTATTTTTAAAGATTTTTAAGAATTTTTAAGGATTTTTAAGTATTTTTAAGGATTTTTATGCATTTTTAAGCGTTTTTAAGGATTTATTATTTACAAAAAGCAGAGGAAGTATAACTTATAATCCAAAAAGTGTGTAGTTATATGTCATTGTTGGTGTGGTTACATATTTCTTGTTTCTTCTGTCATTGTTGGTGTCGTTACATATTTCTTGTTTCTTCTTTATTGTACTATTTCTCAAATGTACTATAATAATTTAAGTGCCCGTACTAAACAGCTTCCAATACAGTTGGCAACGTTGCTCAGACCTCAGTACGTTCTGAATCTGATTAGTAAGCCCTCAACCATGGGTTGGTATTATTGGTGCTTTGTTATTTCCTGTTTTTACTTGACAGTATGATCATGGTTCCAAGGACCTCACGACAGCAAGTTCATAACAAATTTCTTGTCTGAATTTTTTTTATTACCCCGCCTGTAACAAAACGTATCAAGTATGATGATCCTAATTCGAAGATAAAGTTTTGCGTATGTTTGACTCTATGAATAGTAAAGTAGAATTTTTAGAATAAGATACACCAGAACCATATCAGTTAATTCAGTGTTAGAAAAAATTTTACCAGACAGTAAAATCGCACTTCAAAAACACTTTACAATTAACAATATCACACTACCGCTTGAATATCAACAGATTGGATGTAAATTTATAATCGATTCTTCAAAAAAAAACACAACTATAAAAACTCACATTCAGAGATAAGAAATTCACTTTATTCGGATCAAATCTGATACATTGACGTATTTCAAGGAACTTTCAAAATATTATTGTTTGTTTAATAAGGTGAATTAAAAAAAAAATCATAAGCTTAACTACCTAAACTAGCCTGTGTATTAAAAAAAAAATATTCCCTCTGGAATCGAACCCGGATCTTTTATATGTAAAGCATGCAGTTTACCCACGGGACCATACGCCACACAATGATAAATAATCAAACTTTCAAGTTAACGTACAATATTGGGTTAAGTATAATTCTTTCTCACTTGGAGCGCTATGTGCCGTCCTGGATTGACCTCATTGATGACAGAAATCTAAGTAGAATTTCTGTCTCTAGACTCTAGTTAGTGCTTTTATGTCTGTAGACGCTGGGTCCATAGCGACATTCGACGCAAAAAAGTTTTTGTTTACAAAAACCTATGAACACTGAAGAACGATCGATCCTTTTATATTTCGGTATAAAAAATCTATCTTTCATGGTCATTCATGAAGTGCCTAACGGCATTAGATTATATCGTTATTTACAATCGTGTTAGAAAGAGCAACAAAATATATTTAAAGCGACAAATTTTCGGTTAGTTTTTTGGAAGATATTAAACATAATGTAATTAGTACTGTAAAATTAGACCATGTTTTAGGGTATATTATAGTCTTATCCATATATACTAATTTATTCGCATTCATAATTTATATTTTAGGAGACCAACTACTAATAGTCTGGGGATGAGAGGTGGGTGGGGTGGGTTTAATTTGAATTTCTACAATTATAACTTAAAATAACTCCAATACTGGTGACTTAAGTTTAGTTTGTCAGGTATTTTTTAATTGAAAACATCTTTTTTATATCGTTTACTTGACGAAAAATTAAAAATCTATCAATAATGAAAACATAAATTCTGTCGACACATCTCACAGACTATATTATTTAACATACACTGTTATCAAAGCCTTTCTATCTGGAGCCGTGTTCACTCGCATCGCTTGCCACACAATTGACATTACAATGAAAAAGAAGGAAATAGGCTGACAACGGGGCGTCATTCATTCATCCATCCACAGGTTCTTTTTCCGAACATTTTAGGTAATCTACAATACTGCATTGATTCGTTGAATGAAACGTGGTCGATTCAGTCGGTATAAATGGGAAATATTCCGATTACTTGGAAACGACGGTGAATACAAAAAGAGGCGTTAATCCTTGTTTTAAACAAATTACGGCTTAAATCACTCGAACCATGTAAGCCGTAATCTTTTATTTTTAGACCGGGTTGCTATGGTATTTTTTTTCATCATTGATGCCAGGCGTATATTTGTCACATATATGAATAGTGCATAGTATATTATATACCAAGGGACTAAAGTGCATCTTTTAATCACGAGGGTGAAGATTGTTTCCCGAGCGTAGCAAGGGAAACAATCACCTGAGGGATTAACAGACACTCCTGTGGTCTATACGCTATTTTTTACACCGCGATGCCCAAGGCCCTCTTAAAATACAAATAATTATTTAAATACAATTTTTTTTAAATATAATTTTTTTTTTAATTTAACTTTTTTCTAATACTTCTTTTAAAGAATTTTAGTCGGTTAAAATATGTTTTTGCACAATTTAAAAAACTTATAATTTGATATATAAAGGGGAATACAAAATTGGAGAGAAACTTGGGGAAATTTTGAAGAAAGAGAGGAAATTTGAGACAAAAATAAGTAAAAAGAGGTAATCTAAAAAATGGGTAGTTTCAGAAGAGACAAAAGAAGGGAAATTTAACAAAAATGAAAAATAAAGGTTTAATTTAAAAAAAGGAAAATTTTAATGCGGGAAAAAGGGTAAATTTAGGGAAAAAGAGGAAATTTCAGATTAATTATTGAAAAATTTGAGAGAAACAAGAGTAAATTTTGGAGGAAGAGGGAAATTTAAGGCAAAAATGGGAACAAAATAAGAAAAAAATTGTAATTTCCGAAAACAGGTAATTTTTTAAAAAACGTGTAATTTACTCAAAAAAGTAACAAAATTTGAGAGAAAAGAAGGGAAATTAGACAAAAATGAAAAAAAGTGGTATATTTAATGAGAGACAAAAAATAATTTTTGTGAAAAAAGAAAGGAAATTTGAGGCAAAAAAAGTGACAAAAATGAGAAAAAAAGGGGTAATTTTAGAAAAAATACGTAGTTTTTGAAAAAACGTGTATTTCTGCAAAAAAGTAAGAATTTTTAAGAGAAATGAAGGGAAATTCGACAAAATAAGAAAAAAGAGGTAATTTTATAAAAAAAAGTGATAATATTCGAGAGAGAAAATTTAAGACAAAAGTGACAAAATTTGAGACAAAAAAGGGAAAGAACCTAGGAAAAAGAAATTTTGGAGGGAAATTTTAAATAAAAAAAGTGACAAAAATGAGAGAGAATGGAGTAATTTCAGTAAAAAAGTGACAAAATTTGAGAGAAGAGATAGGAAATTTGATACCAAAAAGTGACAAAACTTTAGAGAAACGAGGGTAAGTTTATTAGGAAAAGAGAAAATTTAAATCGAAAAGTAGTAAAAATGAGAAAAAAGGGTAATTTTAGAAAATTTTGACAAAAATGTGAAAAAATAATAATTTAAAAATAATTATTTACCTGTTAATTTTGTAAAAATTTAAACGTAACAATTATTTTTAAGTTTCCTACTTCTGATTAGGTAATCATGTTTGATATTAAATTATGTATTTTTTTATAAAATACCAGCTCTTAAAAATGTTATAAAACTATATACTCTTCTATATGTAGCACTTTTTTATTATGCTAAAAAAGAAATGTTTATTAACAAATCTCTCCCTCTTCAATCCGAACAAAAAATGGCACAACAGTTATAGATAATTGCATAAATTCTAAATTAATCTATATTCAGACATTAGTTAGAATTTTATTCAAAGTTAGAGGTGGCAACATCGCTAGACCTTTCGACGATAGTTACGCAAAATTGGAAAAACTTGCGGTTGCAGAATACCAGTGTTGCCAATTGGCGCATTATTATGCGAATTCCGAAAAATTTATGAAGTCTGCGCATAATTTTAGCATCTAAATTAAATCGCATTATTTCCGCACTTTTTCTAATATTTGTTTTTTGTTATCTTGTATAAACAATAAAAGACACAAAACTCTTTTACTTTAAAAATAAAATAATATTTTTTTTAATAGATGTTTTTCTAATTTCATTAAAAATCATTGAACGGCTTTCGTGTGCTGTTAAAAATAACCCATATAAAATAAGTGTATTTCTGCAAAAAAGTAAGAATTTTTAAGAGAAAAGAAGGGAAATTCGACAAAATAAGAAAAAAGAGGTAATTTTATAAAAAAAAGTGGTAATATTAGAGAGAGAAAATTTAAGACAAAAGTGACAAAATTTGAGACCAAAAAGGGAAAAAACTTTTTTTATAAAATACCAGCTCTTAAAAATGTTATAAAATAAACGGGGTTCCCGATGGGGCTCGAACTCGGACCAATTTCGATCAGCATTTAAATCAATAATGACAGAAGATTGCGATTTGTAACATTTAAGATATTTTAGAATAAAATCGTAAAAAATATATAATAAAGCTTACGCCGATCTCGTAAAATGGTGTTGGAGAAAAGAAAATTGAAGTACTACCAAAAATTGTTTCCTATACTCCTTTATGGAAGTATTTGACAGTTCTGAATTAAATTAGAATAAACAAGATAGCTGTTTTCAATTTAAGTCCCAAGGGACAAAAAGTGGCAAATGCGAGACTAAAGTACTAGTTTCACCCCCCGCGGTTTAAAAAAAATAGTAAATAGTAAATATTATTTATAATTATGCAAGTTTTATAAGATATAAATATGATAGTTATCTATTACCAAATATAGAAAGAATTTTAGCTTCACTTCGAGATACAAAATTTATTTCATCTACAGGTCTAAAGATAGTTTTTGGAAGATCCCCTTAAATTCTGTATCACGTGAAAAAACTAGTTTGGAAGAGCATAGAGATAGGATGAGGTTAGAGAGAGCATGAAAGAGACAGACTTATGGAGATTCAATGTAAAGCCGATGTTCACAACATCTGTACTCGACTGTTTTGATTAGGACTCATAAAAATGCATAAGCGTCGTACTTTAAAAAATGATCAAAGGCGAACAAATTATATAAATTAATGTATTTTTCCTCGTTTCAATTTAAATTACTTTCATTAAAACTGTGTAGTAAGAAAAAAGCAGTGTGATATTACAACATTATGTCCATGCATATCCATGTGGTTTCAATAGATATTTCAAATCAAATCAAATTTATTTCTAGGCATACAATAATAACATAAAAAATGTGTTTGTTACAATATAGATATATATAAATTGCTAAGACAAACACTCATCTTTAAACGATGCCTAGGTTGGTTTGCCCGTATGCATGTCCAAGATGAGGCTTGTCCAGCTAAACAAATATAATAATATAATAATATACCATAATAATTTATCATAAGGGAGAGTGTCGATGGCAGGCACGATTTCATGATGGAGATTCAATTTTTATCGTATTTATTCAAAGTTTAATATTTTAATAAAAGTCTCACCATTATATTGAATAAATTTTTTGAGCTCATTTTTAAATTTTTCTTGTTTATTTATATTTTTCACTTCAAGTGGAATGGAGTTATAGAATTTAAGGCCAAAATATAAAAATGTCCTTTGTGTAATGGCTTTTCTATATGTGGAAATGTAACAGTCCTTATTGACAGTTGATCTAGTGAATAAGGTATTGTTATATAAATAATTATTTCTGTTATTATGGACTCTTCCCTAATAGCACAACTTTATCCATAAGGCATCCATTGGACAACTGCAAAAGGACTTGGTAGTTGTCCATTGGACATCCGATTTTAGTCCGGCGGATACCTTATGGACATCCATTGGACTGTACACTTTCCACAAAAATGGACGTCCATTTGGCAACGCAAAACGGATATCCATTGGACATCCATAAACACCTATACCGATATCCAGTGGACATCCATTGGATATACATTGGACATCCAGTGGATATCCAATTGACATACACAGATATCTATACCGACATCCATTGGATGTCCACTTGGGGTTGGCTTTAGGGTGTTTCAGAATAAAGTACCATAAACTGGGGAACATATAGTTCTTAATTATTAAAAAAGCTCAAAATTTTTCTATAAATTCATTTTAGAATGGAAACTGTGTGTGGGAAAATAATTAGCTTTTTTAAATAATCAATGACATGTCTCCCAGCTAATGATACTTTATTCTGTAACACGATATGAGATTTTTTTATATAAAAAATTGTAATATTAATGAATAAACTTTATTGAAATAGTAAGTTGCCACAAAAATACATTTTATATAATAAAATCACTTAATCACTTAATAAAATCAATTAACACTATAAAACCACTATTGAAATAATAGCTCCATCACTGCATGAACTTGAAACCAACGCCAATGTCCACTAAACAAATTTCCACAACCAAAGTATCACAGATCTGAAAATAACTACCAAATGTGGTGACAAAACGGATCAAAATGACTGCCAACTTGAACCTCGTTGAATTAAAGAAGCGCCAAGTTTCCAAAGATAAAATCACGAAGAATGGATATCATAAAATTTTACTGTTTACAATTTACAAAATGATCAACTAACATCCAAGCAACGTGCATCTAACGATCTAACCAACAATATTGTTCTCACTTTTTAGTAATTTTTGGCCTCTACCGTAGTGGCTTTCTTAATATTTGACATTTCATTCTTCTCTATGTGTTACGAAAAAATGTACGTCCAGACATGGACATGAAACGGCTGTCTGATGGACAACCGATTACGGACATCCAATGGATAATAATAAACGGACAACGTATGGACTACCACTTTATGTCCATGTACATGCTGGACATAAAATGGACAAGAATCGGACAACCGATTATGGACATCCAATGGATAATAAGAAACGGACAACGTATGGACTACCACTTTATGTCCATGGACATGCTGGACATAAAATGGACAAGAATCGGATAGCCCATGGACATCATGTGCTATTAGGGTTACTATGCATTGGTAGGCATAAATTAGATTAATGTTAAATATATGCGTTTCCTTATAAAGTAGATCTGTGGAATAGAGCTTGTTTTTTTTAAATATAATTTTTATAATTGCATTCTGAGTGATTTGTAAATGACTTAAGTTGCTATTAAACGTGCCGCCCCATATTACTATACCGTATCTTAAAATAGATTCAATTAAGGAGTGGTAGATCATTATTAGATTTTCTCTTGATAATATGTCTCTCAAAATATAAAGCCTGTGCTTAAGAGTTCTTAGGCGCTTACTTACATTAGTTATGTGTTCAGTCCACCTTATATGTTGGTCTACGATTATACCTAAATATTTAATGGAGACTACTTTTTCTATTTTTGGACATAGACAATTATGTTCTTTAGCACATTTAGATTTGTGCAGCTTCAAGTAAAAATTAGGTGAAGGTTGCGTACTGATTGTAGGAGTAATGGTCATAAATTTTGTTTTTTTTACATTTAAAGTAAGTAAGTTGTGATCCAACCAGATTTGTAATTTATGTAAGTCACTTTCTGCTGCAGTTTTTAAAATATCCCAGTTTGTTCCAGAGAGAAACAGTGCTGTGTCATCTGCATAACATATTAAAGTGGAGGTAAGGTTTTGGATTTTTACGATGTTGTTTATATATATTAAAAACAAAATTGGACCTAGCACAGTTCCTTGAGGGACTCCTGTTTTTACTATTAATTTTGAGCTAAAGTCATTTCCTATTTTTACTGTTTGTACCCTATTTAAAAGATAATTTTGAAGTAAGTTTAATGCTGTACCTCGAATTCCGTAGTTTTCAAGTTTTTCGATTAAGATCTTGTGTAAACAGAATCAAAAGCCTTGGCGAGATCAAGGAATATCGCAAGGCATTTTGATGATTCATCTAGAGTTTTAACTGTTTCATTTAAAAAATCTGCTAAAGCGTTTTCGGTATTTGACCCCTGAATAAATCCATATTGTTTTTTTGTAATAATATTGTGAGCGTTTAAAAAGTTAATAATCCTGTGTTTCAAAGCTTGTTCAAATATTTTAGCGAAATTATTGATAACCGATATTGGTCTATAATTACTTAGTTGTGTTGTATCTCCGGATTTAAAAACGGGGGTTACAACAGATTCTTTCCATTGAGAAGGTATTTTAGAAGTTTTAAAAATTAGATTAATTATATGTTTTAAGGGTAGTTTAATGTAATTATGAATTTGTTTAATAATTTTTGCTGAAATTTTATCGGTTCCAGGAGCGCAATTGTTTTTTAATTGAGATATTAATAATATAATTTCGTTTCCAGTAACTGGTTTTAAGAATATTGATGAGTCATTTTTATCTAATGTTAGGAAATCATGGGGTAGAACAGGTTGGCTTAATTTTTCAGACATTTTTTCGCCGAGGTCTATGAAATAATTATTAAAACTAGTTGCTTTCTCCTTATTGTTACTTATAGGTTTGTTTTGGTTATTTATGATAATGGAATTCTCGATTTGGTTTGATTTTTTTTCATACCCTGTTATATTATTTAGAATATTCCAAAGTTTCTTATAATTTTTGTTCGCCTCTTCCACTTTGCTACTATAGTAATCATTTTTTGTTTTCCTAATACAAATTTTTAGTTTGTTTCTGTATTTTTTATATTCAGATTCTAAAGCGTGGGAATAATTTTTTATTAAGTTTTTTTTCAAACGGTCTCTTTCTTTAATGGAAGAAATAATATCATCAGTGACCCATGGCCTAATTTTCCTATTTCTATTCTCAGTGGAACGTTTAGTTTTATTAGATTTATTTAAAGTTTGTATTTTATCTAAAAAGATATTGTAAGCGTTTTGCGAGTCAGTTGTACTTAGTATATCATCCCAGCTTTCTTTGCCTATCAATTCATTAAATTTATAAATATTTAAAAATTTACACTCCTGGTTCTTGTAAGTAATTATTAAAGTCGCAGACGAATCTGTTATAAAAACAAAAGGACTGAAATGATCAGTTATATCTGACTTAAACACAATTGATTCGATATTAATGTTTTTAGTATTCTCTGCCGTTGATCTTATAAAAATATGGTCTATACGAGATGACGTATTGACTGTTACTATTATTAGAACTTTATTTTTATCCTGTCTAAATTGTATTTTGTAGGTTTCATTGGTGGTGATGTTGACTGTTTCGGTCTGGACAGCTTTACTTCTAAATTTGTGGGTTATATGTACTTGTACTGATTTATCAGCCAATTTTGGGTAGGTAGTAGGTACCTCTTGATGTTCTTCAATTGTGTGCAAAACTAAAAATTATAAATAAATACTTAACAACAACGGTTGGAATACACACATTATAGTGAAAAGCAAAATTGGTAAGTACCTGAACTTTCTGGTGAAGTACCTGCTGGTTCTAAATGGTTTGTAGGTGTACTTTTCTCTGCTAAATCTTTTTCACTATCTTCAATTAGTATCTTTCTTTATTTTTTGAGAATATAGTGTTGTTCTATAAGTTTAGAAGTTCGTTTTCTTCTATCTGGTTGGCATTTAAATCATGCGCACTTGTGAAACTGAATCCATCACACGATACTGAATATAATTTTCCATGTCATTTGGTAACTGGAATAAGAATAAAGTTTTTAGGCAGGTACATAGGTATTGATGATAACAAATAAATGAAACCCAACCTCAAACGTGATCACAGTGTTCTTGACAATTTTATTTATTAATCTCGATATTATGTTTACCACTTAATTATAATATAGTTAATAAAGAAAATACTTACATCAAAATGGTCTTCGCAGAAATAAATTACCGATTTTGAAGATACAGTTGCTGGGTTTGACCTTGCAAGATTTAGCCACATATTTCTAACATTTTTCTTAGGAACGTTAACAAATAACTTAGGAGTTTTTATCGATGTATTATTACATTGAGGAACAGCACACCACCGATACACATTAGAATTCATGATTGTCCCACAAAATAATTAAACATTTAACATGCAAACTATATGCAAACTGACAAGTATTTACGAAAGCGTGACGTCATAGACAGACGCCATTACTATTCTAAGGTTTTGGTTCGAAATTTAAAACGTATTGTTAAAACGCAAATTTGTCCTTGAAAACCTTTATTTTTTGCAGAAATAAGGTTTATTTTGTATAAAGTAGATGCGAATGAACATTGTGGACTAGTTTTTCAAAATCAGTCATCATGCCTATTGTTGATTTAGAATAACTTATATACCAATTACTATTAATAAATTCTTTACAATTAAACCTCTTTTTTAACAATAAACTATGTTGTTTATAAAATTCAAACAAAACTTATAAAAAGTATTTCATTACAATATACATGCTAACTAACCCCTCTTTTAAAATATCCCTTTTTGTATGAATTTTAAATCCTTTCAACTTCAGTTAATGCCATAGAGAACGATTGAAGAAGAAAATGCTCCATGATATTAATTTGTTAGCAAATGGATTTGTGATCCCAAGAAACCAATTCGTTAAAAGCCTTCTGCGAATCGCATTGATTATTCTCTACATATTTTAGATACATAATTGCAAAAAGATGAGAAACGTAGTAATAAAGGGAATTAAAAATGTAGCGGAGGTAATAATAAAATATACATTGTAAAACGCGCCGTTCCATTTTTCATTATCTGATCTTAGACAGGGCGTGTAATTTTTTTTTAACTAAATTAAGCTATTTTTAGCATTTAGTTTAAATATAAACATTAATTATTAGGTTCAGTCCCTCAATTTCATTCCCAGAAAGTTTTTTAAGGACAGGATATTGTGTTTAAATTGCAATTAATTAAGATTTTCATTGTAAGCTCATTAATTAAAGATTAATTACAAGTTAACTTTATGTTTTTTTTCAATCGTTTAATTAAGTGAGCTTTGAAGGAAGAAGATTATTTGTATCTATAAAAAAGTTGATTAAAAATTTATTGACTATTTATCTCCGTTATTTAAACGGGACATATTGCACTGTATTATAAATATAACTTAATTTACATAGATAAACAAACTTTGTTACTATAGGTCAAATTTGAATGCAGTACATGGAATTTTAATTAGGACACTTCTTAAAATAAATATGTAAACAAAAATTATGTGTAATGGCAATGGGAAAAATCATTAGCGTCTAACGTTGTTAGTAATAAGAATTTTGATGGGACAAACGGTACTATATTTAGGATACCAAATACATAAACAAAAAGTTTTACCAAATGGACGTTAAGACCTACAAATACTAAATTCCTAATAACTGTTTTACGGATTTACAAATTTTATTGTAGTTTCACTAAAATGTGGGGAAAAAACTATTATTGTATATTTTTTTATATCAACTTATTTTTTTGTAATATTTATTAATCTTTCCACAATTCGCTATGATATTTTAAGATATTTGGTAAAAAAGCTGCCGTGAACAATGCGTGTGCCGTGAAAAACGCATGTTTCGTGAATGTAACACTAATATGACGTTTTATAGGTGAACCAGACCTGAATTTTGATGGAAGTGGAGTTTTCAATAAAAATGGTATTTGCTGATAAGATCAGCAATAGAAGAAAGTTGAATTTATGGATTATAGTGTGGCCCAAAGAAAAACAAACGTAACAAAGCCTTTTAAAACTAAAAATATTTTTTTAATAGGCGCGTTCGGATATTACATCAAATCGATCAGGGTGCTCGATATCGTTCGAATATTGAAAAACGAGGATATCGAGCTAAATCTACATCGTTCGAATATTACCTATGAGAGGACTTCGAGGCCGCTCGATCTAATCGGAGGTTTCAGATCGAGCAAGCAGATAAAATGGTTCGTGCATGCGTCGTAGTCTTATTTTGTCTGTCATGATGTCATTAAGGGCGGGTTATCGTTAGATTTGTTGTATGAACGAAATAGCTCCTTCAGTTTGCTAACCTAATAATATTTTAAGGTTGGTAATAAAATTCTGTTCGTTTGAACTACGAGATATTTAAAATCTTGGTTGCGGGCCATTTTAATAATAGAAAATAGAAGAAAAATAATCTCAAATAGAAAGAAAGAAGCATTTCAGAGTTTATTTCCACGAATTCCACATGGTTATTCTGTGATTTCCACTGTAAACGTGCATTTTTGTATTAAATAAAAGTGTATAAAAAGAAAACGCGAGCCCAATTTTACTTCTAAAGAAGAAAGAATGTTGATTACATGTGTAAAAAAATATATTAAAATAATAGAGAATAAAACAACAGATGCTGTAAACAATGCTGAAAAGTTTAAATGTTGGGATAAGATTAATAATGATTTTAATCAAAACAATGAACGGCACAGGAGTATGAAGGCGTTGAAAGAAAAATATGAAAATTTAAAAAAAAGGGCAAAAAAGTATTTGCAGAAGAAAAGACACACAACAAAGGGACGGGTGGTGGGCCCTACAAAGATTTGGGGATAACGGATGTAGATATAGCATTAAAAGAGATACTAGGAAAACGTTTGAAGGGTAGACTTTCACATTGGGATGATGATTGTAGTGGTAAGATTGATACTATCGAAGGTATTTGAAAAATTTGTTAATATTTAAATTTTTTCGACTCTGAAGAAAATAGCCAAGCAGGAATCCAATCAATTTGTAAAATTACAGAAGATCATGAATTCGAGAATGAATGTAAGTACCTGCTTGCTTATACTTTTAACATATAATTTTGTGAGAATATATATTTTAACTATAATTGTGTTCAAAAGGTTATCCATATAATAATTGTTTTCAGCTGATCATGAATACGATGAAAATGCCCAGTCCCATTTGTTAGACAACATTCAAACAGGAGAATGTGAGTAACATTTTAAGAAGTATTTTTTGTACTTCAATTAAACCTTACTAATGTTACTTTAATTTTAGATATTAGTACAGATACACCTACAATTTCTACTAAAAAAATAATGGTACACCTAAATAAGTGCAGTGCATACAAAGAACAGCACAATACATCTGAGGATATAAATTCTCAAAGAGGTCCCATTTATAGAAGATTGCAAAAAAAATATCAAAAGAGGATAATATTGCAGTATCTTGTCAAGATGAGCCATCCAAAGTGGAAACTGAGCAATCACCATGCCGTTTTAGAAAAATAAATGTTAAATCGCTACGAGCACCTATTTCCAATATATTAAAACAGACAACTACAGGAATATTAAATAAAACACCCCAGAGTAAAGGAGTAAAAAGATTTAGGCCCATAGATCCACTTAAAACCAAGTTAGGTGAATGGGCAAACAGTAAAGCAGAGTTAGTTGAACTCCAAAAAAAGCATTTGGAAGAAGAACAAAATATAAAACTGAAACATTTAGAAATAAAAAATAATTTAGAGCTGGAGCACATGCAAAGAGAACACGAGGCAAGAATGGACATGATTTTCAAATTGGCCAAATGATTAAAACGTGACTCCTACATGTGTTAACTTTCAGTGTACCTATATGTCTAAATGTTTTTGTTCCATTTTTAAAATTAAATATGTATTTTTTAACATTTTTATTTTTTATTGTTGTAACTTTAAATTACTTTACATTCAATTATCATATACATTTCTTGGAATGCTGAATTTTGTACTGTAGTATTGACACTAAATCTAAATATATACAAATAAAATATAAACGATTAATTATATTACAAAAAAAATAAGTTTTAACAATAAATTGATAATGCCTACAATGATATAGTTAACAATTAATCTAGTTATAGTAACTGTCGGAAATATTCATTAATTAATGTTAAACGAGTTACTTCTGCTACAACATTGTATTCCCCAAAATCTTCCAGATTAATGTTTTGTAATACATTTATCGCTGCTTCTACTTCATTATTTACTGGTGGTATATTGTCTTTCATTTGTATAGCTATGTTATACAATACAGCAGTTGCCACGACAATTTTTTCAACTTTATCAATATTGAGTCTTATTCCTAGGGCCAATATAGGAAATCGTCTTTTCAAAACCCCAAAAGCTCTTTCTATAGGATTTCTGGTCCGTATCTGCGATTCATTATATAAATTTTCAGCAGGGGCTTGTGGATTTGCTAATGGTGTTAATAAGTACTTAGATAAACCATAACCACTGTCTCCAACCAGAAGGCTTCCTTCTCCATATTCTTGTTGTTCCATCTGTCTCCTTACTCGTGAATTGAGGAATATGATTGAATCCGTCACTGATCCTGGCCAACGTACTACAATATTTTGAAATACCAAATCAGATTTGCAAATTGCTTGTACATTGAAGGAAAAAAATCCTTTACGATTTCTATAAATTTCAGCTTCTTTACCTCCAGGAGACTAAAAATAACAGTGGTTAGAAAATTAAAATATTGTAAAGCGAGCCATTCCGGTCCCGCTCAACGTGCCAAGTCCCTTTCTGCCTTAATTAGGCCTGTATATATAAATTAGTTTATAGAGTAAAAGTGTTTAAATAAATAAACGTTACAAAATACATTACAATGACATCAAATAAAAAATAAGTACTCTATAATGGACACTTACCACAATTCGTATATGTGTACAGTCTAAAGCACCTATACATCTAGGAAATCTTGCAATGTTATAAAATCCTTGTCGAACTATATTGATTTCTTCTACAGTGTTTGGCATTTTTATAAATTGTCGTCCTAATCTTGCAAAAACAGTCAAGCACTGATCGATATGCCTACTGGCAGTCGATTTGTCAATTCCAGAAAAATCACCCACAACTTGTAATATTGAACCAGTGGCCAAAAATCTAAACGTAATATGGACTATTTCTGTAGGTGTTAAAGCTTGGCTTCTGCAATAAAATTGTAGAGCGTAAAGAACCTTGGACAAGAGTCTACAGAACCAGCGTTCACTTTGTCTGTGCAAAAATTGTCTGAATTTAATAAATAAAAGAAGTTATAAACTGAAATAAATGAATTAACCTGTGTATTTTAATTTATTTTATTAAAAGAAGTCTTGACTATCTAAATCTAGCCTGTGTATTAAAAAAAAAGAAATAACTTCCATTTATTTCGTAAAAAAAATTAAAAAAAGATACCCTCAAGAATCGAACCCGGATCTTCTATTTGTAACGCACACACGTTAACATTAGACCACATGGTACCACACTGATGAATAATCAAACTTTCAAGTTAACGTACAACTAATAGGCGGTCTGACCATGCACATACCGAAGCTCGGGAGACGAATTGCACGCTGGCCCTCTAGACTCTTCTGAACCTTGGTAATAATATTCATTTATATGGATATATTATGATTGAAACTCACCTATTTGTTAAATAAACTAAATCATATTCAACCTCTTCAATTATTAAACGTACCACTTCTTTTGACAATCGAAATCTAGCTAAATATTCTTGATCATTCCATTTTTCAAAATGATTTGTTCTAACACGAAACTGTCTGTTTGCCCTAGGATGCACATATAAATTTACAAGTTCGTTAAAATCCTCATCGTCTGTATATACTTCCATTATCTATTATTTTTAAAAACAACCAATAATCACAACACAATGATTTTTTTTAGGTTATATTTTTACAGTTAAATCGCTAACCGCCCAATTTTGGATAGTTAACAAACTGGGTTTTAACTGGACCAGTTAGTACTAACCAGCTGTTGTACAACACGTATTTCAATAACCAAGGCCGGTTAAGTCTTAACTGTCTTTTGTACAACCCGCCCTAAACATGATTTCTCATCCCATAATAACAATCATTCATCTCTTCAAAATAAAATACGTAATGTGTTATGTTATTAGTCACTTTTACCAGTAATCCGTTCGTTTATTAAAGATTGCTCAAACATCACGTGACAACATATCCATCTGCTCTACTTACATGTTTCGAGGTAATATCCGAACGCGCCTATAGTATAGTTCAAATGTAGAATTTTGCTTTATAAGAGTAAAAAACATTATTTTGCAACGAGCATGCGCGACAACGTAAAATTTGTTGTTTTAATAACTTAGGTTGGCTATATTAGAAGAGAAATGCAAGTCTATTTTTTATCATGGTCAACTACTTTTTCACCTTTACAAGGTATAAAAAACTCACCGCAGCAGATTTTACACATATAATTTTCGAATGTACAAATTTTTCCTTAAAAATTTCAAAACCCGAAAAAATAGCTACTTTTCGTGCAAGTAATAAAAAATGTATCATTATCATGTTTTCTTTGTTTAAAAATAAAAATAATAATCAAACTCCGGACAAATAAACAAAACCTAAACATAAATAATACTATTTAACAAATAGTCTTTTGAATTAGCATCATATCTGATATAACCGAATATACATTAATGTACAAACCATGGCCCTGTCATCAGTAATAAAATTTCCGTCAGTGTATTGTTGTTCGACACACCAGTTCCCGGATCGTTTGGTTTGAAATTTATCTAGCCTAAAAGCAGGCGCGTCGTTCGCCATGCATTGTCTAAACTTACTGGAATGTTTTTGATATTTTCAGCTGTGCGAATGAGTTTTACAAAATTCCTAAAGTTACGGCAAGTTTTAATGGATGCTTACGTGTCTAGCCTGAGGCGACGAGTTAAAGTGGAAAAAAAAAGTACTAAAACATAATAGGGAAATAATGTTCAACGGAGCATGTTATGGATAAAGTTTGTACCTGGAAATTATTTATAGAAATAAAATTGGATATTTTGATTTATCAAAGGAATTCAATTTAACATAAATATTATTGTTGTCTTAAGAAATAACAAATTTTTGTAAAATTTTGGAGGTGCAGGACCACATTCGTTATCTAAATTTTTCTCCACATTTTTATTAAATCAAACGATTTTAATCCATTAACTCTGCGCCTAATTGATCCGCATCCACCAAAATGCAATTTTATTATCGTCCATTCAAATGTAAGTCTAACTATTTATAATCCATTGAAATATGAGCTCAACTTTTTATTATCCATTAAAGTATGAGCCTAAATACTTTTAATCAATTAAAATATGAATGTTACTCCGTATAATCCATTAAAATATGAGCCTAATTATTTCTAAGAACCTAGCTGTTTATAATGCATTAAAATATAAGCCTACATTTTTATAATCCATTAAAATATGAGCCTTACTGTTTATAATAAATTTAATTAAGAGCCTAATTATTCATAATGCATTAAAATATAAGCCTACATTTTTATAATCCATTAAAATATGAGCCTTACTGTTTATAATAAATTTAATTAAGAGCCTAATTATTCATAATGCATTGAAATGTAAGCCATACTGTATATCATCTATTAAAATATGATATAATAAAATATGAGCCTAAATCTTTATATTCCATTGAAATTTGACACGCGAGACTAACTGCTTATAATCCATTGAAATATGAGCTTAGCTAATTATAATCCATTGAAATGTGAGCCCAGCTGTTTATAATTCTTGAAAACATGACCCTAACTATTTTTAATCCTAATTATACTTAAAATGAACTCTTTCTAATTCATTAACATATCAGCCTAACTTATTCATTATAGTAGATTTTAATCCATTATAGTAGCTTATAATCCATTGAAATATGAACATAGCTAATTATAATCCATTGAAATGTGAGCCTAACTGTTTATAATTCATGAAAACATGAGCCTAACTGTTTTTAATCCTGTGAAATAGGGGCCCAATTATACTTAAATTGTCCTAACTGATTCTAATTCATTAACAAATCAGCATAACTAAAATTGTCTGACCGTCAAAAATTCTGAACTAATATTGAATGCGTTGGTGTGCGCATTTGTTTGTTCGTCGTGTGACCGCATCGCCACCGCGTCCGCTATCGCGCCTCGCTTTACGGCATTTATTCTTCGCACGACAGATTTACTATACACAGAAGAGACATTTACAAGCTGTGATAGTCAATTTTTTTAAAAAACGTAGATAGTAACTTATTTGTAGATCTTGTAGAGTTAAATTTTTTTCTTATATACTTTTCTCATCGCTGCCTATAGAATTTAAAGTCGGCAGATATTTCGATACATCAATTGAATAAGTTCGGTTTAAGGTAGATGCTGTACTTTGACGGTTACCTTTCAAATCTATTTAAGATTTTATTGGATGAGATATGTGGCAACATGGCGTAGCGATCTACTAAGCACACTATTTCTGACAAGGAAATTAGAGGTCTGCCACAGACAGCGAGTGCAAGTAACTGCCATTTGGAATTAGATGCGTACGATTTTCTAGACGTCTAGCGCTAGGTGCAATATTATTCCCGGTTATTTCCGAGTGTATCTGATATTCCAAAACTAATTCCACGTGTGATAGTTTATTGTAATTTAATTACCTTTCTGCAAGATCCATTGTGGAACACTGGAAAAATTTATAGTAAAATTAACTAATCAGAAAAAATGTATATTAAATCATCCTAATATGTCTTGACTTGTATATTACTATGTCATTGTAAAATTTATAGAAATATCGATTCAATAAATATTATATCGAAAATTGTGCATATTACGAAGTGTAACCTACATAAGTTTTCTAAAATATATCACAATACTTTTTGTTAGCCAATCAAATTAAGTTACATATCTCCAGATAGTCAACGGTTTTTCTGGAAGTACTGGTTAAAACAGAAAGACTGCTAAAAAGTTAGTTTACCATTAGCTGACCGAGTCAGAAAAAGTACCAGTAATATGTAAATTTTCTAAAAACAAAATGTAATTAAATTGTACCAATATGATTTAATCAATAAGTTGGGTTATTGACATTGTGTTAAAAAGAATTTATAGTATGGCGATTTCAAAATTGATCACGTCCAGTACCGGTAAAAATAAGTGCAGATACAAGTGATTTCTTTAACATGTCCCAATCTCTTTTGTAAAGTTTATATCAGTTTTATTCTATTCTTAATAAATCATTTAAAAACTACGTGGTCCTCCGCAAGTCTCTTCATGTCCACTTAGAGATTAAATAACTATAGTACTTCTATAGGCGGAGGGCATTAAATTATTGTTAAATAACATTAAATCAACTGAAAATCTGTATTGGTTCGGTGCACACAAATTGCAAAAATACTAATACTTTAATCTTATTAGTTAATTTTAATCCTATACTCGAACTGCACAAAGTCGGTATATTGATATTTTCTAAGAATATATTATTTATTTATTTTTGTTATGGGATTTAAAATGCACTTTTGTCTTTAAATTTTTAGTTTTCATATCGTTTAACCCCTGTAACATAAAAACTATCAATGTTATTAAAACTTGCTGACTGTTAATAGAAAGAGAAAACAATATTCTATATTTACGAAATTTTTCAAAATTTTAGATCAAAAATTGTGGCCGTGAAAATAGGGCGAGACCATAACTCCAACGATTTTTTAATTTTCCCTCCTTTGGTCTCTCCCTTTTCTGAAGGTCACAATTCTTGCCAAAAACTTCTGAAAAAAATCCTATTTATATTATTTTTTATTCCCCTTTCAATGATGTAAATTTCATTTTAATATATTATTTGTTTATTTTTATTATGGGACATAAAATGCATTTTTTTCTTTAAATTTTTAGTTCTCCAATCGTTTAACCCCTCTGACATAAAAACTATTAACGGTATTAAAACTTGCCGACTGTTAATAGAAAGAGAAAACCATATTCTTAGGAATTTTTTCAAAATTTTAGATAAAAAATTGTGGTTGTGAGAATAGGGGAGACCACAACTATAACGATTTTTTAATTCCCCTCTTTTGGTTTCTCCCTTTTCTCAAGGTTACAATTTTTACTGAAAATTTTTGAAAAAGTTCTCATTTATAGTATTTTTTATTCCGTTTTCAGTAGTATTAATTTCATTTTAATATATTATTTATTTATTTTGTATTTTTGTCTTTAAATTTTTGATTTAACCCCTGTAACATAAAAACTATCAACGTTATTAAAACTTGCTGACCGTTGATAGAAAGAGAAAACAATATTCTATATTTACGAAATTTTTCAAAATTTTAGTTCAAAAATTGTGGCCGTGAAAATAGGGCGAGACCATAACTCCGAAGATTTTTTAATTTTCCCTCCTTTGGTCTCTCCCTTTTCTCAAGGTCACAATTCTTGCTAAAAATTTTGAAAAAATTCTTATTTATATTATTTTTTTAATGGCATAAATTTCATTTTAATATATTACATATTTTATATTTTTGTTATTAAGATATAAAATGCATTTTTTTTTTTAAATTTTTATTTTTCAAATCGTTTAACCCCTGTAACATAAAAACTATCACCGTTATTAAAACTTTCCGACTATTAATAGAAAGAGAAAACCATATTCTATATTGAAGAATTTTTTCTAAATTTTAGATAAAAAAATGTGGTTGTGAGAATAGGGAGAGACCACAACTATAACGATTTTTTAATTTCCCCTCTTTTGGTTTCTCCCTTTTCTCAAGGTTACAATTTTTGCTGAAAAATTTTGAAAAAATTCTCATTTATAGTATTTTTTATTCCGTTTTCAGTAGTATTAATTTCATTTTAATATATTATTTATTTATTTTGTTATGGGATATAAACTGTATTTTTGTCTTTAAATTTTTGATTTAACCCCTGTAAAATAAAAACTATCAACGTTATTAAAACTTGCTGACTGTTAATAAAAAGAGAAAACAATATTCTATATTTACGAAATTTTTCAAAATTTTAGATCAAAAATTGTGGCCGTGAAAATAGGGCGAGACCATAACTCCAACGATTTTTTAATTTTCCCTCCTTTGGTCTCTCCCTTTTCTCAAGGTCACAATTCTTGCCAAAAATTTTGAAAAAATTCTTATTTATATTATTTTTTTAATGGTATAAATTTCATTTTAATATATTACATATTTTATATTTTTGTTATTAAGATATAAAATGCATTTTTTTTTTAAATTTTTATTTTTCAAATCGTTTAACCCCTGTAACATAAAAACTATCACCGTTATTAAAATTTGCCGTTTGTTGATAGAAAGAGAAAACCATACTCTATATTTACGAACTTTTTCAAAATTTTAGATAAAAAAATGTGGTTGTGAGAATAGGGAGAGACCACAACTATAACGATTTTTTAATTTCCCCTCTTTTGGTTTCTCCCTTTTCTCAAGGTTACAATTTTTGCTGAAAAATTTTGAAAAAATTCTCATTTATAGTATTTTTTATTCCGTTTTCAGTGGTATTAATTTCATTTTAATGTATTATTTATTTATTTTTGTTCTAGATGCTTGTATAATACATTTTTTATTAATTCATGTAAATTTTTTCTTCATATTATTATTATTACTATTATGTACATTTATACAAGTTTTTCAGGATTGTTAAGTATTTTTAGGCATTTTTTAAAGATTTTCAATGGATTTTTTAAGGAAGTTTCAAGGATTTTCCGACAATTTTTGTTAGAATTTTTTAGTAATTTTCAATTAAGTTTTTAAGGGTTTTTAAGTATTTTTTAGGAATTTTTAAAGGATTTCCATGGATTTTTCAAGGAAGTGTCAAGGATTTTCTAATAATTTTTTTTGAAAATTTCATGAAATTTCAATCAAGTTGTTCAGGATTTTTATGTATTTTAGGCATTTTTTAAGGATTTTTCCATGGATTTTTCAAGGAAATTTGAACGATTTTCCTATACTATTTTTAGATTTTTTTAGTAAATTTCAATCAAGTTTCTCAGGATTTTTATGTATTTTAGGCATTTTTTAAGGATTTTTCCATGGATTTTTCAAGGAAATTTGAACGATTTTCCTATAACTATTTTTAGATTTTTTTAGTAAATTTCAATCAAGTTTCTCAGGATTTTTAAAGGCTTTTTTAAGGATATTTAAGGATTTTTTAAGGACTTTTTTAATGATTTTTTATGGATTTTTTAAGGATTTTTAAACATTTTTAAGAATTCTTTAAGGATTTTCCATGGATTTTTCAATGTTATAATATACACTTTATTCGCTCACTTAATATGTATTTCATAGGCTGTTTATTTATTTATACACCTGTTATTATAGTTATAACTTTATATACCCTCTAGTGTAAATTTTTATTATTTGCATTCTGTGTGAATAAATATTATTATTTTTATTATTATTACTTTTACATAATTTCTAAATAAGCATGAACAATTAAAATAGAACTTTTTACTATTACATTAGTCAAAGATTCAGAGTGCGTAATTGTGGGTTCACAGCTGGAAACCCTGTGTTAAGTTGGTAATGTACCCAGTGAGCTCCGCATAAATGTCAAACGAATAGTACTGGCATGTACAAATTGCTTAAAATCTTTTAAATTTTTTGGGGCGATGTGTTAGTGTTGGATATTATAAATTTTGATTTATTACTATTCCTCATTTTCAAACAAGGTATAGCTGTTAACCCACTAAGAATTATAAAAACCTTTTTACTTTAGTTTAAAATAAAATTAGCTAATAAAATATGATTTCCATCGTTCAAGAGCAAAGTTAATATGAATAAATAAATATGGTCGTTCATCGGGGAATATCATCTAAGTAAGCCTAAAGCCACGACCCAGTTATTGCTAAGTGCTGCAATCTATTGTTTGGTGTATCTTTACATTTAAATGAAAATTTCGCAGTATATTTCCATAGAGAGTAGGAAGCTTGAAAGATTTAATCTCTATTTCTTATTCATAATAAATTCAACAACGAGGCAGGCTAAATATTAAATTTGGTATAGTGATATTAATTAAACGTTGTGTTATGAAATTGAAAACAATAATGACGTTGATAATCAGTAGAAAATTATAAATTAATGAAATTGTATTCATTACTCAAAATTTAAAACACAAAAGGTTTGCCGAGTTTCGGGAAAAGAATGACATTATAAAACGTAAGATGCTAAAATAACGTTCATTTTAATATCTTTGTTGAACCCCTAATATTAAAGTTTAAAATTATAAGAAAAATCCCATTCTAAATATATAATGTTATTTATAATTAAATATTTTCTCCTGACTTTCGTTATTTCAGTATCAACGATTTTAGTTTAAATCTTGATTTTAGTGTTAGGTATTCTTGATGTTTTCCTTTATTTTTGTAAAAATAAATAAGGAAATTTATCGTTGCTCCTTACTTTCGTTAAGAATAGTGAGACGACGAGGAAACGGACGATCGGAAGTATTTATGAGGCGACCACTGCAAACACATTCCTCCTTCGGCCGGCCAACGCGCTCGTTCAATATTTTATCTACACTTTCGCATTTACGTCGCATTAAAATTGCAGTTTTCTCCTTACTTTCGTCAAGAAATTTAAATCTTGCGATAACGAGAAATACAACGATCAAATCGTCATGTTAAAATTCAGCTTGTATATACTTTGTATATTGCAGTTATAATTTCGTTAGAGTTGTTTCTAATTTCGTCTCTTCAATAATTCCTCTTTATAAACTTTATACATCAATGTTTTGATACTCTAAAAATAATACTCCACGGGATTAAAGTCAGGTGATATAGTTGACTATGATGATATAATCCGCTTCCAAACTATCTAGGATACATCGAATGTAGTGTAACGTAATTACTTAAATGGATAAGTCGTGTTAAAATACATGCCTTTATACGTGTAGTTCTAATAATCAAATCAAATTTGTACTATAAGTGTCACTCTTATTTGAGTTTCTCTAAGGCTGGAGATGAAGTAAATCAAGCATCACGCGGGCCTCTAACGGTTGATCTTAAAATTTATTGAACAGAAAGTTCTCTCGTATCTCAAGTTATTTGATTTCGCATATTCGGTGAAAGTTACTTAACCCTTACACTCATGACTTTTTATTTCCGCTATTAAAATTATAAAACTCAGGATACAGTAAAAATGATTTATTTTAAGATTTTTACAAAATATAAAAAATGTGCAAGTGTCGTTTTTATAAAAATATGAGATGTCCACAATTGTTGTCATTGGGAACAATCAGTTGAATTTATGAATTGTGAAAATTATAGAAACAATTATTGGTTTTTGTTAGACATAAATGCACTCCACACTTGCAGCACATAATTCGAAATTTTTCCTTGCAGTTTTGAAATTTACAACGTGTACCAAATTCTTTTTCTGAATATGTTGGTTAGTGACCAATATTATCTATCCTTATATCACTCTGTGGTCTAATTTCAGTATTAGGGCACTTTTTCTTTGGAGGTTCATCATGTTAATCTAGTGTACTGGAAGGTCTTCCTCGTTTTTTATTTATTGTTTTATTAGCCACTGCTGCACGAAAATGAACTAAATCCGATAGGTTCTTTTTTTGAATACCGAATGTTTTTGCCTGCTCGGTATATTCTATCCAAGAATTTACACATGCCAAATATATGACATGTATGAACAAACGAAGTGTACATCTTCTTGATCTGATAAATGTTCGATGAATGGTCACTAAAAAATCTATTTTATCCACTCCACCCATATGTGTATTATAAACTTTGTTAACCTCTGGCCGCTCGACTTTAATGTATTTTTTGTCTTTTTTATCCCATCTTTTGCACGAGTCTTGTTTGCCTACACCCAAAAAGTTTGAAGTTAAAATTACGGGTTTATTATCATACCACTTGGTTAAAATTACTTCTCTGTCGCGACTAATGATTTCTTTAGAAAAACCATGACCCTTTTGTTTCATAGCTTTGTCAGAAGAAAATGTTGGATTATTGAATCTATTTTATCAGCGTATATTTGTTTTGATCATAAATATTCAAGCAAATTATAATTATAAAAAAGTTGTCAAAAAAAATAAATTCATATTTGAATGTGATATTCGCTCTGCGAGTTTCAAAACTGCTGCAGCTCCCTGTCTAAATACCGCCACATGTACTGGGTCAAGTTCCATTTTAGCACCTTGGTATATAATAAAGTAAAACATTTGGCCACTAGTACCACATAGTCCCCATGATTTGTTCTTAACATATTGCTTTACATTTAGTGATCCTTTAAGAGGAACCGTTTGTTCGTCTATAGCCAATTGAGGCTCTAGATGCAATGACAGTAATCGAGAACGAATTGCGTCTTACCTTCCAAAATCGTTCATTTTCATTCTGGTCTTCTTCAACATTGATGAATTGTATGTTTTGCCTTAATTTATAAAATCTATTTATTGGCATACTGTTTTTATTTGGAGAATATATAGCTGCGGTTCCCAATAGAATTTTATTATTTCCACAACAGTTCGCAATTCTTCAGTATTTTTAGGCTGAAAAATTGGACATTATTTTGAACCGCATAAAGATTTGTATAGTAAGTCATTGTATCAAACAATTCTTCGATAAAGTAATTTAGAAAAAAATGTATTGGACCTTGTAGTTCCAGAGGATTTTGAGTATGTTCTGTATGCCAAGTGATTATTGGAGTAATATATGTCAGACCCTTGCGCCATTTTCTTTCTTTGCTTGTAAGGTCACTATTTTTTATGTAATCTGATACGTTAATTTTATCTGACGTATGTTCCATAGAATTTGGTTCATGCTCAACTGCCCCTTCTTTAAGTGCCGGCGAAATTAATTTAGTGTCAGCTGTCACATGTTCGGCATCTGTTATTTCATATTCTTTGTCATTTTCTCCTTCTGCCTGACCCTCATCTGAAAAATTTTTTTAGCTTAAGGAAAGTGTTACGCTGAGACAAAATATAGTACATTTTCATCGAGTTTGTGGTACTGAGAAATTTTACCAGCTGGCAACACTGTCCACATTACCTCAGTAATAATCGAGAGACACACATCGATTTAAATGAGTGATTCAAAAGATATTGCAGTGGCTGCTACTGCAATTATCATAGCAGTTAATGCTTTGGAATGTACTTACTCTTGTCGAATCAGCTTTCTTCGACTCTATTTGTATAAGAAACAAATAATTTATTACCATAAAAGTAATAGACTCAATCTTCTGGAAATGTTTTAAGAACGATAACAACATATGTCTCAACTAACAATTAAGACCGAAATAGAACCATATCTTCCTCTATGACCAAGTTAACCAAATACTTTCGTAATTCTATATTTTTCTTCGGTTACCAATTTATCCTCCTTTCTCCTCCTTTTTCACCCTTCTCTTACAAATATTTTTTTTTGCCCTCGAAGTGTCCCTTGTTTGTTCTATAGGTTTAACATAACATATTATCTTCTCTTCTTCTTTTTTAGCCATTGTCTATGCTTTTGGTCATACTGTTTCGTCTTTCACTGTGGCCTGCACCCTGTCTCGCTCTAGACATTTGTTGTTTGAATCAGTACTAAATATCTAAATTTTCAATTTTAGTTTAATATTAGGGCAAAGGTAAGTAGAGTACAAGCTCTTAAAAATAAAAAAATTGTAGATGAACAAAATTTAAATTGTAACTCATTGTCAAAATTTAAATTTCTCAAAATTGTAGAACAGAAATTTAAAATAATTAAATAAACGAATATTTAGTATGTTATTATAGGTAGGTATGTTATTGTAAATATTTTATATTGTAAATATTGGTAAATTGCATAAAATTATATGTATTTATTTGAGTTTTAATATTCTAAAATCAGATTACGAACCCCTACGAACTCAGGTATTCCCGGGACGCAATTTACCCTTCTACGGGACTCAACTCGGCTATCATTAAGACGTATTATAAATTCTGGGACTCAATTAGGCATCTCCGTAATTTTAATATTTCTAGATTAGTTGGCCAGGTGTTTATACTTTTAATTCTCGTCATTTCTAACATAATTTATTGTACAGCTCCTTCCTGTCCTCTATCCTTCCATTTCTTTTTTCTATTATCATTTCTATTAATTCCTTCATATGTCACTTCCTTCCACTTAGGTAAATGCGACTTAGTTGTCGGCTTTTTAGTGATATTGTTACTAATTCGGTTTTATTGCTCACGAGAGCCTTTTATGAGCTCTTCGGAGTCCATTTTCCTAACACCTTTTGAATTTGTTAGCTCCTTTGAGAACTGACCTCTTCTATATGGAACAACTTTTTCTATGTTGCTTCCTTAATATTTTTTTATTTTAATATAATTTTCATGAAATTTTATTTCCTTACCCCCCCCCCCCACTACCCTTCTTAGTATCGGTATTTTAATTAAGCGCTATGCTTACCTTATTTCAAATATAACCAGTATTTCGTTAAAATTTATAATTATAATTTTTTCTATCGAATTATGTATTTCATTCTAGACCTGCTGATGGCTTGTTAAATTATATGATTAATGTTGATTAAAGATTTTAAATTCCTCTTGTTAATAAAAATTAACCTAATTAATTAATGCCGGAAAATTAAAACAAATTAACTAGAAACATTAATTCATAAGTTTAAAGTATTTAAAATTTATATTGACTGAATAAAATAAATAAAAGTAAACCAAGATGGGATTCATGCCACATTTTGAAAGTTATTTGAAAAGGAATATGATACAAAATTTCGTAATTTTATTCCAACCGCTCCGGTGAGGTAATTAACCAAGTACTGTAGTTCGAAAGTTCAAAAACGTGTTAAGTAAAGTTAAAGCAAATTTAAATACTGTTCAAAGCTCATTCCATTCGAAATAAAGTTTACAAAAATGTGCAAAAGTTTCAAACGCACACATATATTATGGCATCAAAAATGAAAAATCAGTGAAAGCATTTGTTTCCGGAGATTTTTTTTCCTTCAGGCGTCTAGATAATATATTTTTTTTAAATGTTTAAATTGATATTTAATAGTATAAAAAAATATTTACTAGCCCCCAAATTTTCTAGTTAAACAAATATGATTAGGAATCGATATGATTAGGAATCGATATATATAATAATAATATACTACGGCAATAGTGTTAACGTGTTAACATCGACTAATTATCGAAGGACCAAATCAGTTAGCAAACTGATTAATTATTATTTTAAATAACTTCTAACTGCTTTTCAATCAGTTATATTGACGTAAATAAAACCAGTAAAATTAACATGGACTATTTGGGCTTAATCCTTACTTCTACATTTTTTAGAATTTATTATTTTTATTCAGAATTTTAATACATTTAAAACCTCAGAAAATCTACTTTTATAATTTCAGGGTCCGGTTAGGCTTTTTATAATGTCGAGACATTTTATTTTAACTGAACTCTGTGAGAGATGATAAAATAATAATATGGTCTGAAGCTATTTCTAGCACCAAAATATTGTTTGTAAGTGGGGAGTTGTAACGGTTTTATTTTCTTTCTAGTATGAAAATCGACTCGTCCGATGATCAAAGTTACATCTGCACTTATTTATATAGCGCTTATGTTATTTTCAAGTGGGGGTTGTAACGGTTTTATTTTCTTTCTAGTATGAAAATCGACTCGTCCGATGATGAGAGTTACATCTGTACTTATTAATAAAGCGCTTAGAGAGAGTCGAGTATCCACGACAACAGTATGCATTGAGTACAATATTTTGAAAAGATGTATTTTGCACGCGTATCTGAAGAAAATTCTAAACGACAAGAAATGATATAGATTTAGGTTTAAATCAATTTTTAGACTATGGAATATTAAAAAAGACTGCACTAGCCAAAATTATAAACCGAAAGATGAATCTTATTAAATTTAAAAGAAATATAAATTTGTTTTGTAAATTCTGGAGAATATTCCAGTAACATTTATCAAAATACTTTGTAATGTATCTAAAGTATTGTGTTAAATTACTTTTAAATTTCTTTTCTATATAACTTAAAGCCATTTAATATTTTCAAGTGATTTTCGTAAAAATTTAAATTTTAATTGACAAAAGGTTTAGTATGGCAAATGTATACTTTTTATCAAATTGAGTCTACATTTTTCTACGATCCAAATCCCGTGTATCGCGATCCGTAATATTACTCCAGTAACATATATACTCTTGGGGAATGAATACAGACTATGTACAGTACAAAATTTAAATTAACTACCAAGGCGTATATATTTATTCATATTGTGGTATAAAGACAAAAAAGGCAGGATCAACTGAGTGGTCCAAACAAGATTCAAATTCAAATAAAAGCCAAATTAAAAATGTATTTACCTATTTAAAAAATCTAAACATATTGAACAAAATTTGAATAAAATACGTATCTATCAAAATTTAATGAACATAGTCTAAGCTCCAAAAAAAAAATAATGAATTTCGTTTTGATTGATCAGGACTAAATAATGTTTGTAACTTTTTAATAGTATGTAAAAAATGATTGTATGCTTTCTATATTCTAAACCGTAGGAGAATTTTGAGTATATAAGCAAACTATATAGGTGAGTAATAGCGCCCTCAGACGGATAGTAGCCAAACTAGCTAAAATTGTATTAAAGGAAAGTCTGAACAATAATCAGTTTATCTCAGCTTTCTGGCACCGCAATTCTTGGAATAATACTATCATTTTATTTGCAGAATGAACAATAAGTCTTAGTTAAGCAGGAAACCGCAATGAATAAAATAAGGTAAAACATGGTGATAATGGGTTTATATGCACGCGTTGTTATCAATAAAATAAGAAAACATGGTAATATTCTTGATAAATATGTATTGCGTAATTTTTAACTTTATAAATGATTTCATAATAAAAAAGAATTAATTAAAAAAGTTTATTCTTTTACATGCTCTTAAAAATAAAAAAATTGTAGATGAACAAAATTTAAATTGTAACTCATTGGACAAAATTTGAATTTCTTAAAATTGTAGGCCAGAAATTTAAAATAAATAAATAAACGATTATTTAGCATGATATTATAGGTAGGTATGTTATTGTAAATATTTTATATTGTAAATATTTGTAAATTGCATAAAATTATATGTATTTATTTGAGTTTTAATGTTCTAGAAACAGATTACGAACCCCTACGAACTCAGGTAGGCCCAGGACGCAATTTACCCATCTACGGGACTCAACTCGGCTATCATTAAGACGTATTATAAATTCTGAGACTCAATTAGGCATCTCCGTAATTTTAATATTTCTAGATTAGTTGGCCAGGTCTTTATACTTTTAATTCTCGTCATTTCTAACATAATTTATTGTAAAGCTCCTTCCTGTCTTCTATTCTTCATTTTCTTTTTTCTTATCTCATTTCTATTACTTCCTTCTTATGTCACTTCCTGCCACTAAAACTAGCTAAAATTGTATTAAAGGAAAGTCTGAACAATTTATTTTCAGAATGGAACAATAAGTCTTAGTTAAGCAGGAAACCGCAATGAATAAAATAATATAAAATATGGTGATAATGAATTTATATGCACGCGTTGTTATCAATAAGATAAGAAAACATGATAATATTCTTGATAAATATTTATTGCGTAATTTTTAATGATTTCATAATAAAAAAGAATTAATTTGGTATACTATAAAATTATATTATTCACAGTAAAATATTTAAAGTATTTCCGCGCGTTCAAATGTCAAAAATATGACACTCAGAAACTGTTTCAAATTTTTCTTTACGTATTTAATCTATGAGGTGTCCCAATTAAAATACCGTTTGTCCCACCTAAATCAGACTGTTAATAACGAAGTTAGACGCTAATGTCCTTTTGTCATTCCTTTTTCCGCGTTCAATTTGGACCAGTAATAACGGAAGTTTTTACCTATTTATTCGTATTAAAAAATTAATAAATTGAGGATGCCTACATAAAATATAAGCACATTAAGGGCAATACTAAAAAAAACCTTTATTACATATTTTTATACATTTGAAAATTAAGAGTTCAAGCAAAAAACTAAAATGACAATTTTTTTTCAACAATGGACAAAAATAGGGCCTATATTATTTAGGTTTTTTGTTTGGCAATTTCCCTTAATCCCCTATCATTAAAATTCCGTTTAAACATTTCGTTTGCGTAGGGTCATCCTCAATTTATTTTTTTAATACGAAAGAAAGAAAATTACCTTTTTTAAAAGCTACATTATCCCAAGTATACGAGAAATAATATGTTTGACTTCAACCGAAGAATTACGGTCTGTTTTAAATTCAGCGCAGTATTTAATATTTGATTTTTATCAATTTACACTTCGTGAAACAGATGTTTCGCTTCCAAAAGTTAAAATTTTAATATCCTAAAAACGATGCAGTTGATATTTAGTAGAAATTTCAAACGGAAATTAGAATTTATAACCGTAGGCTGCAACGAATGCAAAGTTAAACGCATCCATTATGATGTAGATCTTTATGCTACATACAAAGAGGAAAGTTTTTGGGTCATTTAAATTAATAAATATAATTTTGTTTTATTAAGATTAATATTACCGTGAAGTAGAAAACAAAACAAATAAGCCAGTCTCTTAATCTAGAGGACCTTGGCTGAATAATTCTCAAAGGGTTAATTTCAATTAACCAAATCGTCTTATATCCAGTGCTGCTTGCCCCATTAAGATTAGCACCTCATCACTTTGAATTACATTATTTGAATATTAAATAATGGAATGTCTAAATGCTTTTGACAAAACAGGCATTTTCCGTAAACATAATCCATTTTATAAACCGGTTGGGCTTTGCAGCCAACATTGAAATGTTAGTACAACTAATGGAGTAGCATCAGATAATGTCTGGTTAAAAAAATGAGAAAATTTTAACTCTCCGGCAGAGCAAAAAAGAATCAAATATATTTTAGAATAATGTACGTATAAAATTGTATTTATACATATCAACTCTTCAAACTGATTGGTATTGATTAATGAATTTTCTCGTGCTTTAAACAGGAAATTTTTGGAGATTTGTCATAAAAAAATTATCGAGGATAATACCACAAGGGGTAGAGAATTTTTTGGACTTATTTCGTTATTTGCATTATAAAATGTATAAAAAAATTCTTACCTCGCGTGTTATCTGGAAAGATTACGGACACGGCATTTCCAAGTCAGCGCTAGACAAGTCGGCGCTGGACAAGTCGACATCAGGACAATTTGAAAATAATCTACCAGTTGTAAAATATTTCTATCATGACTAAAATTAGATCAAAAAAACGCAGCAATATCCTATCTAACTCTATTTATTCCTAAAAAAATACAAACATGTTCCAATTTATTTTCCTGCTTCTGTTATTTAGTACTATCTCTATTTGATACATTGGACAAAACACATAATTTTAGTTAAAATTTGTCCAAATTTGTATTAATCAGGTGCTCTAAAAATAGTCGAAAATGTTTCAATGTATTTTTGTCCAGAATATTAGTTCCATAATATTCTTGGCCGAAGGGTTTTGTGTCATTTCTATATAGGGACCAGTCGCCTTCATTTCTCTACCCCCATTCTGTTGGGTCCATGGTCAGCTGGTCTCCGTGCTGCAAATCTTGCACTTAAAAATAAACCCTCTTTAGATGTTGTTAAATGGCATCTAGTGTAGGTAAAATTTTTCCTAAATTTACTCTCCCCTTTAGAGTGGATTTTATATACATTCTGTACCTGTACATATGTAGTAACTGGTCCCATCTTATACTCGTCAGGAACATTCGGCTTCTTGAATGACAGTGGAGCACTGTACATTACCAGGATTAGCTGCGCCCCATTCTCAAAAATGTCTTCGCTTGACAAACCAGCTTCCTTAAACTTCGTAGCATGAGCTTCAAGGTCTGGGAATTTCTAGATTCGTTTGAGTTCGTCTTCTTCGATTGTGTGAAGAAAACCCTCGGAGATGACGTTCAGGCCCAGGTTCCGTCGCACTACGTGTTCGGGGGATTATTTTAGACGAGAAATTTGGATTAAGCACATAAAAAAACGCCTCTACAATAATTTTCGGGTTATTTTTGGCGATCGTGTCAAGAAATTTCTCGGGGATGACGTTCATGTCCAGGTTCGGATGCACCAGGTTTCCGGAGGGTGTTTGACGACGCTACATTTGAATTCAATAACCCAAAAAAAAACGGGGATTGAGCTCCAGATCAGCTGTAGCTCAATTTTAAGATCATAATGGACATGAGCGACCTCGAAACCCTCTGGGAACCCGATTTGGGCTAGTTGTGACTCTTATTTACAAAGTTTTTTAATCTTCCAAAAGCCGATTCAAAAAACGCATTTTTTTAATGCATTTTTGGCTGCAGCAATGCAATTTCCAGTTTGTATAAGATAAAAAGTAGGGGCATTTTTTCAAAAAATTTTTGGAAGCGAATGCAAAAAAACCGCATTTCGAAAAATTCCGTACTTTTGGCCTTTTTAGTGCTTAATTGCCTGGACTAATATTTAATATAACATATTCTCTGTAAACCATAAAAATATTAGATCAACATTTTTTTTTTAATTTTTCATCAAGATTTTTGATATTCTTGAAATTTTTATCAAAATTCTTGAAATTTTGGATAAAATTTTTTGAAATTTGAATTTTTTCATTTCAAATTTTTGATCAAAAATTTGTTAATCTTTAAAAATTTTTCAGTAAAATTCTGTGAAAATTATTTAATTAAAATATTTTAAAAAAAAATCTTAAAATATTTATTTATGGTTTTTTGAAATTCTACAAATATTTAAAATTTTTCATCAATACTTTTAATGTTTTTGAAATTTTGGATCAAATTTTTAGAAATTTGAATTTTTTCGATTCAAATTTTTGACCAAAACTTTATAAAGTTTTAAAAATTTTTCATCAAAATTCTTGAAATTTATGATATTTTTGAATCAAAATATTTAAAAAATTCTTAAAATTTTTAATTATAATTTTTGAATTTTTTGAAATTCTTTAATCAACTTTTTTTTAAAATCTTTCATAAAGATTTTCATTAAAATTTTTATCAAAATTCTTGAAATTTTGGATACAATTTTTAAAAATTTGAATTTTTTCGATTTAAATTTTAGATGAAAATTTTTTTAAATTTTTAAATTTTTTTATCAAA
Organism: Neocrepidodera transversa; assembly: GCA_963243735.1. Lineage (NCBI taxonomy): Eukaryota > Metazoa > Arthropoda > Insecta > Coleoptera > Chrysomelidae > Neocrepidodera > Neocrepidodera transversa. Next base: position 7,032,845 of record OY725346.1, on the reverse strand, counting down.
ATTCTTAAAATTTGTGAATTTTTTTAATCAAAATATTTAAAAAAATCTTAAAATTTTTAATCATAATTCTTAAATTTTTTGATCAAAATTTTTGCTACAAATATTTAAAACTTTTCATCAAGATATAAAATTCTCTATAATATAATATATTATTCCCTGCAGACCAAAAAAAAAAAATTAAAAATGTTGCATCAAAATTTTTAATATTCTCGAACAATATTCTTGAAATGTTTATCAAAATTCTTAAAATTTGTGTATAAAATTTAGTTTTTAGGTAAAATTTTTGGAATTTTTAACTTCTTTGATTCAAATTTTTGACCAAAGATTTTTAAAATTTTTAAATCTGTTTATCGAAATTCTTTTTAAAATCTTTTAACGAAAACTCAGTAAAACGCTGTATTTAAAATTCCCAAGTTCAACCATTTTGCTTACAAATAAGAACAATATCGTCATTAGCAGAACCATCCCCATCTAAAAACTATAAAACTCAACGACTTTTGCCAGCACAGACAAAATTTGTTCTCGTTTCGATACAGGGGCACATTATTAACGCAATATTAAACCGCTAAAGTTTTATTTGAAAATTCCCCGATTTTCTTTTACATGAAACAGAAATTAAGTAATTAGTTTATAAAACAAACTGTTTTTCTAAACTAATACCCTATATATCAAAATTACAATGACAAATTCGAAATGATATTCCTTAATTATAGTAGTGAACAAATATGATTATGAATCGATATAAGTTTGGAATAATTACTGGGCGGTAGGCGTGTTGACATTTAAAATTATAAGATCGAAGGACCAACCTTAATACAGAGTATCAGGATTTAGTATATTAACACAAGGGTTATTTATTCACCCGTTTATTATTGAACAAAATTATTAATTTTAACATTTTTATACAATTTATTATTTTTATAGAGCAACAACTGCTCTAACTCACTATCACTGTAAAAAAATATTTACAATTTATTACATTTTAAGAATCTCAGAAAAATCTACTTTTAATTTCAGGGTGTGGTTACCCATATTTTTTTGTTCAGAGGCTCTAGTTGACAGTCCATAATGCTGATCAACGATCTAGAAACTACTATTTCACAAGTATCTAAATTGGCGCGATCAAAGCTTATTGCAAGGGGGGATTTTTAACGGCTTTTTATTTTCCCGCTTTACAATCGAGTAGAGTTATATTTGCACTTGTCGCTCTTATTAACATTATAGTTCTTAGAGAGACAGGTTTTCTTAGCAGCAGAAGGATAGAATGAATTATTTTTTACAAGCGGTACTTTTGCACACGGCTCTAACGCAAATTGCAGAATGACAATATAATAATATATATTTAAGTTAATCTATTTTACTTTCCCGACCCACCTCCGAGAAGGGAAAGTACTGTGAACGAGCTAAAAAGATTTTTCGAGATAAAGATATAAATATCCATTTTGAGATCATCTGAGATGATTAAGACCGTTTCCAGATGGAAGTCTATTTGTCTGTCTGTCTGTCTATGTGTATTCTTCCACGATAGAAGCAATACGTTTAATCCGATTGAGCTGAAATTTGGTATATGGGTTTAGGTTACCCATCGGAAGAACCCATTAGTTTTTGTACGACATCTGTCAAACGGAAGTGTCATTATCAGAAAATAACAGATGCAATATGTCACGGAATTTGACTTAAAATATGACATTTCAGAGCCCTTGAAAAACTATTTAAAACAGTCAAAATTATTTCTCCAACTGTCACCTGTCAATAATAAAAAAAATGTCAAAATTTGAAATTTTAACATTAAATATCTGAAAAAGTATTCGTAGTCAGGAAAGTTTTGGGGTGATAGGTACAACCGATTGTTTTGTTTCCGTTTTGACCCTTTTTCCTTTTTTTAAACTTTTTTTGTCCTTTTTTTAAAACTTTTTCTGATTAACTTTTTTTAACTATTTTTGCCTTTTTTATTGTTTTTTTACACTTTTGCCATTTTTTTTGTATTGTAAAACTTTTTTCGCTTTTTTTACCATTTTTGCTTGTTTGCCTCTTTTTATTTTGGCCTTATTTTAGCTTTATTTTATCTTTTTTTGGTTTTTTTTTTGCATTTTTTTCCTTTTTATGTCTTTTCGCCTTGTTTTAATTTTTTTTTACTTTTTTGACCTTTTTGTCTTTTTTGTTGCTTTTTTTACCTTTTTTAGTTGCTTTTTTATCCTTTTTGGACTTTTTTGGCCATTTTTGATTTTGTTTTTACCCTTTTTCCTTTTTTTTTTTTTTTTTGATCTTTTTGCCCTTTTTAAAACATTTTTTGACTTTGTGCCTTTTTGTTGCCTTTTATCTTTTTTGTTTCTTTTTTACCCCTTTTTTGGTTTTTTTTTTTACATTTTTTCCTTTTTACGCCTTTTCGTCCTGTTTTAATTTTTTTTTTACTTTTTTGACCTTTTTTGTTGCTTTATTATCCCTTTTTGCCTTTTTTTTATTTTTTTGCAATTTTTGCTTTAATTTTCATATTATTTTGCTTTTTTTACTATTTTGGCATTTTTTGACCTTTTACTCTTATTTGGACTTTTTTGACCATTTTTGATTTTGTTTTTTGATCTTTTTGCCCTTTTTAAAACTGTTTTTGACTTTTTGTTGCCTTTTATCTTTTTTGTTTCTTTTTTACCCCTTTTTTGCCTTTATGGTCTTTTTTTGCCTTTTTGCCTTTATTTTCATACTATTTTGCTTCTTTTTGGTACTTTTTTAAAACTTTTTTTTGTTATTTTTCCTCTATTCTGCTTCTTTTAATTTTTTTATATATTTTTTTTTCTTTTTTGGCGTATTTTCCTTTTTACCATTTTTGCCATCTTTGCCTTTATTTTTCCTCGATTTTACCCTTTTTTTGATTTTTTTGTTTACTTCTTTGGAGTATTTTGCTTTCAGTTTTTTAGGTTTTTTGACCTTTTTTGCCTCTATTTGCTTCTATTTTGCCTTTTTTTGTTGCTTTTTACCTTTTGTTTCTTTTTTTGTTTTTTTAAAACTTGTCTTGCTTTTTTTTGCTTTTTTCTTTTAATTTTTTTGGCCTATTTTGCATTTTTTCTCTTTACTTTGTCTGATTTGACATTTTTTTTGGTCTTTTTGTTAATTTTTTCCCTTTTTTCCTTTTTTTGTCCAGTTTTTTTTGAATTTTTTGTTGCTTTGTTACTTTTTTTTGTTGCTTTTTTATCCCTTTTTGCCTCTTTTTTGAATTTTTTTGCCATTTTTGCATTTATTTTCATATTATTTTGCTTTTTTGACTATTTTGGCGTTTTTTGCCTTTTACACCTATTTTGACTTTTTTGGGCATTTTTGATTTTGTTTTTACCCTTCTTTCCTTGTTTTTGACCTTTTTGCCCTTTTTAAATCTTTTTTTGATTAACTTTTTGCCTTTTTGTTGCATTTTTATCTTTTTTGTTTGTTTTTTACCCCTTTTTTGCCTTTTTGGTCTTTTTTTGCCTTTTTGCCTTTATTTTCATACTATTTTGCTTCTTTTTTTTACTTTTTGGCGTATATTTTGGTATTTTTGCCTTTATTTGGCATATTTTTTGGACTTTTTTAAAACTTTTTTTTTTGCTTTTTTTGCCTTTATTTTTCCTCTATTCTGCTTTTTTTAATTTTTTGTATGTTTTTTTTTCTTTTTTGGCGTATTTTCCTTTTTACCGTTTTTACCCTTTTTTGTCATTTTTGCCTTTATTTTTCCTCTATTTTGTATCTTTTTACTTTTTTTTTAACATTTTTGGCCTATTTCGCTTTTAGTTTTTGAGCTTTTTTGCCTCTATTTGCTTCTATTTTGCCTTTTTTTATTTTTTTTCTTTTTTGTTGCTTTTTTATTTCTTTTTTCCACTTTTTTTGATTTTTAAAACTTGTCTTGGTTTTTTTTGCTCTTTTTTAACTTTTTTGGCCTATTTTGCATTTTTTCTCGTTACTTTGTCTTATTTGACATTTTTTTTGGACTTTTTGTTAATTTTTTCCCCTTTTTCCTCTTTTTGTGTCTATTTTTTTTTTTCATTTTTTGCCTTTTTTTCTTTTTTTTTTATTATAGTTTTAATTTATGCTGAAATTTAGCAATTCTTTATCATTTTTAACAATTTTTTGCCATTTTTTGAAATAATTCATTATCTTGTTGGTATTTATAATACCAAAGTGCCATTTTAAGTAATTTTTGTCGTTTTTCATTTCAATTAATTTTTGTATATTTTTACAATGTTCACCCATTTTTTTCGAGCAATTTATTTAATTTTTACAGCATTTTACTTTTGCATTTAGAAATTTTGTATTTTGTAGTTATAATAATCTCATTCTCCACAAGTTCTGGGATGACATTGTTGATTATTTAAATTATGTAATGGTAAAATATACTGTACTGGCCAAAAGTATAAATTGAAAACTGAATCTTATTAGATTTAAAGGAAATATAAATTTGTATGGTAAATCCTGGATAACATTTCAGTGAAATTTATCCAAACAGTTTCCTTAAAATCGCATCACTTGATTACAATAAAATGCTAATCACTCTCCAAATTTATTTAAATTGTTTCAATTTTCCAAAACTTCCAAAAACTTATTGCCCTTTCTATATTGGACAATTTATTTAGTTTAACTGTCCAGAAAACATTACAATTACATTTAACGTTTTGTAAAACGAAATGAACTCTACATTGCGGCAAACAGCAAGCGACAACGACATGACAGTAGTCGAAAATGTCCTTTTTTCGTTTTTAATCTAGTTTACACAGGCTGGCGCAGTCAGGGAATTAAATATTTACTTTAATCCTGATTGTGATCAGCGCTAAATTCAACATCGATCTAAATATGTAGAGTAGTCGGATAACTAAGTTTATTCAATTCAAGTAATGAAATACAAATACGAATGGGTCATAAACTGTTCCGGAGTCAAAATATGTTGAAGTCGCTTTTGAATTATGTTTTTTTTTACGAGCGCTTAATAATGCTCGAATGGAATGGTTTTTGCAGGAGAGAAAAGTCTACCGTAAATAATTTGCTATTATATCAGAATTTCGTTTTACCTTCATTGAAAACAGATGCTATTTATAAAGAATTCATTAAATCGTTTGACAGGGTAAAAATTAAATTTCTTTCTTGTTTGATTACTCTAGTCTAGGTCACAAGTTCAAAAACGTGTTAATTAAAGCAAATTGAAAAATTTTTAGACGCTCAATTGCAAAAGTTATAAACAAAAATATCGGTTTCAGATATAAAATGTTATTTTTTTTATTTTTGACAGGTGAGAGTTGGAGAAATAATTTTGACTATTCTGAATAGAGATTTTCAAGGGCTTTCAAATGACATGTTGCAAGTCAAATTCCGTGACATATTGCTGCTGTCATTTTTTGACAGTGACACTTCCGTTTGACAGATGGGTTCCTCCAATGTATAACCGAAACCCATATACCAAATTTCAGCTTAATCGGATTAAGCGTGTGGCTTCTATCATGGAATAATACACACAAATAGACACGACACACAGATAGACACATAGACAGACACACAGACAGACACACAGGCAGATAGACAGACAGACTTCCACCTGGAAATGGTCTTAATCGTCTTAGGAGACCTCATAATTTAAGATGGATACGAAAAAAATTAAAAAAAATTGTAAAAAAAACCAAAAATCGCAAAAAAAAAACAAAACGAAAAAGAATTCGCAAAAAATGAAAGAAATCGAAATATGTAACAAAAAATAGCAAAAACCGCAAAAAACCCGCAAAAACAAAAAAACAACCAAAAAAAATATTCAAAAGATTTGAAATAAGTCGCAAAAAGTCTTAAAAAATCGTAAAATATCTCTAAAAAAGCGCACCAAAATTCCAAAAAAAACATTGCTAAAAATCGCAAATAATTGCAAAAAATCAAAGGAATAAGAAAAAATTAGAAAACAAATAAAAAAATTGAAGAAACAAAATAATATAAGAAAAAAATGAAGAAAAACTTTAAAAAAATCGAAAAATAAAACTAGAAAAGCAAAAAAACGAAAAATCGGAAAAAAATCAGAAAAACCAGAAAAAATATCTTTTCCAGGATTATTAGGATTCAAAAATCTTTAATTTTACAGGTTATGACGTAAATCTGTAAAGAGTTAGAAAGAACAGAAAAAATCCGACAGTACAATCAGAAAAAAATAACAAAAAATAATATATAAGAAAAAGTAAAAAGAAAAACAATAAAATAAATAAAAAAAATCTGAAAAAAACTCATTATAAATTTTTTTTAAATAAATTGAAAAAAATTATAAAAGAAATTGAAAAAAATCATTAAAAATTAGCAAAAAATCTGAAAAAAATCTAAAGAAAATCAGAAAATATTATAAAAATAAGAAAAAAAATTTTCAGATATTTAATGTTAAAGTTTCAAATTTTGACATTTTTTTATTTTTGACAGGTGACAGTTGGAGAAATAATTTTGACTGTTCTGAATAGAGATTTTCAAGGGCTTTCAAATGACATATTACAAGTCAAATGCCGATATACCAAATTTCAGCTTAATCGGATTAAGCGTGTGGCTTCTATCATGGAAGAATACACACAGACAAACACGACACACAGAGAGACATACCGACAGACACATAGACAGATACACAGACAGACACACAGGCAGACTTCCACCTCATAATTTAAGTTGGATATTTCCATATTTATCTAGAAAAATTTTTAGCTCGTTCACAATACTTTCCGTTCTCGAATGATGAGTCGGAAAAATGAAAATTAAAAAAATCAGAAAAAATCAAAAAAAAAATCAGTAAGACTAAGAAAAAAACAGAAAACATTGGAACAAATTGAAAGAACAATCGGAAACTATAAAAAAAAATGAAAAATAAAATTGTGAAATACGGAAAAAATAAAAAAAAATTGTAAAAAAACCAAAAATAAACTCTAAAAATTGCAAAAAAAAACAAAACGAAAAAGAATTCGCAAAAACGGAAAGAAACCGAAATATATTACAAAAAATAGCAAAAGTCGCAAAAAACCACAAAAAAAACAACCAAAAAACCGGAGACAATTGTAACGATAATAAAATAAAAACAGGAAAAGAAAAAATTCAAGATTTGAAATAAGTCGCAAAAAGTCTTAAAAAATTGCAAAAAATCTCTAAAAAATCGCACCAAAATCCCAAAAAAAAATTGCAAATAAACCGCAAATAATTGCAAAAAATAAAAAATCAGAGGAAAAGAAAAAGTTAGAAAACAAATAAAAAAATTAAAGAAAAACAAAATAATCTAAGAAAAAAATGAAGAAAAATTTAAAAAACACGAAAAAATCCAGAAACCATTTTATCCCTTTTTATTCCCCTTCTTTCTCTCTATTTACTGTTTTGTTTCTTTTTATTTGAAAAAAATGTGGGGTTAAAAAAATGGGAAAAAAGTGGCAAAAAAAAGGTACAAAAAAACCAGTAGAGAAAATTAAAAAATCGTTGGGGAAAAATATGAAAGAGATAGTAGGGGAAAAATGGGAAAAATAAAGGTTGTGGAAAAAAATTTGAAAAAAAGTGGGATAAAATAATGAAAGTGATGAAAAAATGTGGAAAAAAACAAATGGTAAAAAATTTTGAAAAAGAAAGTGGGGAAAAAAGTGGGAAAAATATAGATGGAAAAAAGTGAGGTAAAAAGTAGAAAAAAAGTAGGAAAAAAAGTGGGCAATAAATTAAAAAAAAGAAAGAAAAGGGCGAAAGAAGTGGTGAAAAAAACTAGAAAAAAAATGGGAAAGAAAAGTATGAAAAAATGTGGGAAAAATGTAATGGTTAAAAATTATAAAAAAAGAAAATGGGATAAAAAGTGTTAAAAATAAAGGCTGTAAAAAGTGAAGAAAACATGTGGGGAAGAATAGCAAAGAAAGAATAGAAAAAAAAGTAGGCTAAAGAGTGAGAAAAAAAAGAAAAAATGAGCGAAAAAAAGTGGATCAAAAATATCAATAAGAAAGTGGGGAAAAAGTGGGAAAAATATAGCTGGAAAAAGTGCGGTAAAAAAATTAAAAAAAAGTAGGAAAAGAAGTGGGCAATAAAGTAAAAAAAAAAGAAAGAAAAAGGGCAAAAGAAGTGGTGAAAAAATAGAAAAAAAGTGGGAAAGAAAATTGTGAAAAAATGTGGGAAAAATGAAATGGTTAAAAATTATAAAAAAAGAAAATGGGATAAAAAGTGTGAAAAATAAAGGCTGTAAAAAGTGGGGAAAAAATATGGGGAAGTATAGCAAGGAGAGAGTGGAAAAAAAGTAGAAAAAAAGTAGGCTACGGAGTGAGAAAAATAGAAAAAATTTGCGAAAAAAAAGTGGAACAAAAATATCAATAAGAAAGTGGGGAAAAAGTGGGAAAAAGATAGCTGGAAAAAAGTGGGGTAAAAAGTAGAAAAAAAGTCGGCAATAAAGTAAAAAAAAAGAAAGAAAAAGGACAAAAAAAGTGGTGAAAACCTTGGAAAAAAAGTGGGTAAAAAAATTAAAAAAAAGTGGGAAATAAAAGTATGAAAAAATGTGGGAAAAATGAAATAGTTAAAAATTATAAAAAAAGAAAATGGGATAAAAAGTGTGAAAAATAAAGACTAAAAAGTGGGGAAGAATAGCAAGGAAAGAGTAGAACAAAAAATAGGAAAAAAGTAAACTACAGAGTGACAAAAAAAAGAAAAAATGAGTGAAAAAAAAGTGGAACAAAAATATCAATAAGAAAGTGGGGAAAAAGTGAGAAAAATATAGCTGGAAAAAAGTGGCGGAAAAAGTAGAAAAAAAGTAGGAAAAAAATGGGCAATAAAGTAAAAAAAAGAAAGAAAAGGGCGAAAAAAGTTGTGAAAAAAACTAAAAAAAAAATGGGAAAGAAAAGTATGAACAAATGTGGGAAAAATGTAATGGTTAAAAATTATAAAAAAGGAGAAAATGGGATAAAAAGTGTGAAAAATAAAGGTTGTAAAAAGTGGGGAAAAAATGTGGGGAAGAATAGCAAAGAAAGAACAGAAAAAAAAGTAGGAAAAAATGAGCGAAAAAAAAGTGGAACAAAAATATCAAAAAGAAAGTGGGGAAAAAAGTGCGGAAAATATAGCTGGAAAAAAGTGGGCAATAAAGTGAAAAAAAAGAAAGAAAAAGGACGAAAAAAGTGGGTAAAACCTTGGAAAAAAAGTGGGAAATTTTTTTTTAAAAAAGGGATAAAAGAGCGGGAATAACTTGGGGTTGTTGTACCTAAAATTTCATTTTTAAGGTTCACTTCCAAACTAAAATTGAATAAGGCGGATGGTATTTTTTTTTAGAACCACCGTGTATATTATTTATTAGGACCACACCAAGCGATGTACAAATTTAGGTAAAATATGAAAGTAGAAAATTTGCCACACGATAAAATACAAATATACATCAAAAACAAGTAGCTCTAACAAAGGCGATAAATTAAAACTACCTAAATCGTCAATATAAGAAAAAAAAGGGTAACGCACTTCAATAAAAATCTATATTTTCACTGCAGTCAAATACAATATTTTTTATTTCTCAATCAAGAATCAAGAAAAAACATACGTTCCGGGAGTTCATACAAAGACTGGTGAGATAAGATATAATTGCGTACATTGACTTATTAATAACAAACGAATGGAGTCCGTGTAATTAAAAATATTATTTGAGTGACAGCTCAAAAACGCTGAAAAGAACTATAGTACTTAACATATAGAAGTTCCTTAGTGATAAAATATTTAATTTGTTTTTTAAGCATTTCAATAATATTATTAATAAATAACTATATTTTTGTTGATTTTGCTTTTTTGTTTTCTTCTTTATTTATTTGATTTTTTTTATTTCCATTAATACTATTTCTATGTACTCACCTAGATACATTGTGCAATAAATCTGGCCAGGCTAATGTTAGCAATGAGTCTCGTACAAATAGTTCCCACGAAGTTAAGTGTGATTCGCTGAAAACACGTTCGGACCTCTGTAGACGAGGCCGTCCTGGCCTTAGCCGACCTTCCATATTGTCCTTTGGTCCGCGCTTTAGTCCTTAACAAACAACAATGATCAATGTTAGATGGTATAAGGTTAAGGGTCAGTAACATAAGTGAACTGATTTAATTAAAACTTTCTCTATAAAAGAGCCATCCACGAAAGTGTGTTTATGGGAAGGTTAAAAATATTTGTGAAAAAATAACGTAAAGGTCAGTATAGTAAAGATAGAGTAATTTTTTTCTGGGTGCTAGTAGTATTAGGTATGTGTTCGACATTAAGATAGATCAAGAAAATGTATGTACGGCTATTATAGATGCACGAGTGAGCGCAGCGAAGCGAGAGCAGATAATAGCTAAGGGCTGCTAAGATTAATAATAGAGCTAAAAAGTTTCTACAGGATTGACAGATATTTTTTTATTTTTAATAAAATACCAGCAGGAATTTTGAGACTGAATTTAACTTACAAAATTTTAAAGATTAATAATGGTGCTAAAAATTTCTACAGAATTGACAGATAATTTTTTGGTTTTTAATAATATATCTGCAGAAATTTTGAGACTGAATTTAACTATCAAAATTTATAAGAATAATAATAAAGCTAAAAAATGTCTACAGGATTGATAGATAATTATTTTTAATAAAATAACTGCAGAAATTTTGAGACTAAATTTGACTATCAAAATTTGTGAGATTCATAATAGAGCTAAAAAATTTCTAGAGATTTGACAGATAATTTTTTTATTTTTAATAATATAACTGCAAGAAATTTAAGACTGAATTTGACTATCAAAATTTCTAAGATTAATAATAGAGTTAAAAAATTTCTACATGATTGGCAGATAATTTTTTTATTTTTAATAATATAACTGCAGGAATTTTGAGATTGAATTTAACTATCAAAATTTCCAAGATTAATAAAAGAGCTAAAAAATTTCTGCAGGATTGGCAGATAATATTTTATTTTTAATAATATAACTGCAAGAAGTTTGAGACTTAATTTTACTATCAAAATTTATTAGATTAATAATACAGCTAGAAAATTTCTACAGGATTGACAGATATTTTTTTATTTTTAATAATATAACTGCAGGAATTTTGATATTGAATTTGACTATCAAAATTTCTAAGATTAATAATGTAGCTAAAAAATTTCTACAGATTTGACAGATAATTTTTTTATTTTTAATAATTTAACTGCAGGAACTTAAGACTGAATTTGACTATCAGAATTTATTAGATTAATAATAGTGCTAAACATTTCCACAGAATTGACAGATAATTTTTTTGCTTTTATTAATATATCTGCAGAAATTTTGAGACTAAATTTGACTGTCAAAATTTCTAAGATTAATAATTAAGCTAAAAAATTTCTACGGGATTGACAGATAATTTTTATTTTTAATAATATAACTGCAGAAATTTTGAGACTGAATTTGACTGTCAAAATTTCTAAGATTAATAATCTAAATTTCTAATATTAATAATAGAGCTAAAAAATTTCTACAGGATTGACAGGTAATTCTTTTATTTTTTATAATATAACTGCAGAAATTTTAAGACTGAATTTGACTATCAAAATTTGTAAGATTAATAATAGAGCTAAAAAATTTCTACAGATTTGACAGATAATTTTTTTATTTTTAATAATATAACTGCAGGAATTTTGAGATTAAATTTGACTATTAAATTTTTTACGATAAATAATAGCTAAAAATTTCTACAGGATTAATGGATAATTATTTTTAATAATATAACTGCAGGAATTTTAAGACTGAATTTGATGATCAAAATTTCCAAGATTAATAAAAGAGTTAAAAAATTTCTACAGGATTGGCAGATAATATTTTATTTTTAATAATATAACTGCAAGAATTTTGAGACTGAATTTGTCTATCAAAATTTCTAAGATTAATAATAGAGCTAAAAAGTTTCTACAGGATTAACAGATATTTTTTTTATTTTTAATAATATAACTGCAGGGATTTTGAGACTGAATTTGACTTACAAAATTTCTAAGATTAATAATAGAGCTAAAAGATTTCTGCAGGATTGACAGATAATTTTTTATTTTTAATAATATACCTGCAGGAATTTTGAGACTGAATTTGACTTACAAAATTTCTAAGATTAATAATAGAGCTAAAAGATTTCTGCAGGATTGACAGATATTTTTGTTTATTCTTAATAATATACCTGCAGGAATTTTGAGACAGAATTTGACTATCAAAATTTGTAAGATTAATAATAGAGCTAAAAAATGTCTACAGATTTGACAGATAATTTTTTTATTTTTAATAATTTAACTGCAGGAACTTAAGACTGAATTTGACTATCAGAATTTATTAGATTAGTAATAGTGCTAAACATTTCCACAGAATTGACAGATAATTTTTTTGCTTTTATTAATATATCTGCAGAAATTTTGAGACTAAATTTGACTATCAAAATTTCTAAGATTAATAGTAAAGCTAGAAAATTTCTACAGGATTGACAGATATTTTTTTCATTTTTAATAATATACCTGCAAGGAATTTTGAGACTGAATTTGACTATCAAAATTTCTAAGATTAATAGTAAAGCTAGAAAATTTCTACTGGATTGACAGATAATTTTTTATTTTTAATAATATAACTGCAGAAATTTTGAGACTGAATTTGACTGTCAAAATTTCTAAAATTAATAATCTAAATTTCTACTATTAATAATAGATCTAAAAAATTTCTACACAATTGACAGATAATTTTTTTGCTTTTATTAATATATCTGCAGAAATTTTGAGACTAAATTTGACTATCAAAATTTCTAAGATTAATAATAAAGCTAGAAAATTTCTACTGGATTGACAGATAATTTTTTTATTTTGAAAAATATAACTGCACGAAATTTAAAACTGAATTTGTCTATCAAAATATCGAATATTAATAAAATAGCTAAAAAATTTCTACAGGATTGACAGATATTTTTTTTATTTTTAATAATATACCTGCAAGAAATTTTGAGACTGAATTTGAATATCAGAATTTCTAAGATTAATAATTAAGCTAGAAAATTTCTACGGGATTCACAGATAATTTTTTATTTTTAATAATATAACTGCAGGAAATTTAAGACTGAATTTGACTATCAAAATCTGTTAGATTAATAATAGGGCTAAAAAATTTCTACAGTATTGTCAGATATTTTTTTTATTTTTAATAATATATCTGCAGGAATTTTAAGACTGAATTTGTCTATCAAAATATCGAAAATTAATAAAAGAGCTAAAAAAATTCTACAGGGTTGACAGATAATTTTTTTATTTTTAATAATATAACTGCAGAAATTTTAAGACTGAATTTGACTATCAAAATTTATAAGAATAATAATAGAGCTAAAAAATTTCTACAGGATTGATAGATAATTATTTTGAATAATATAACTGCAGGAATTTTGAGACTGAATTTGACTATCAAAATTTGTAAGATTAATAATAGAGCTAAAAAATTTCTACAGATTTGACAGATAATTTTTTTATTTTGAAAAATATAACTGCACGAAATTTAAAACTGAATTTGTCTATCAAAATATCGAAAATTAATAAAAGAGCTAAAAAATTTCTACAGGATTGACAGATATTTTTTTTATTTTTAATAGTATATCTGCAGAAATTTTGAGACTGAATTTGACTGTCGAAATTTCTAAGATTAATAATCTAAATTTCTAATATTAATAATAGATCTAAAAAATTTCTACAGGATTGACAGGTAATTCTTTTATTTTTTATAATATAACTGCAGAAATTTGAGACTGAATTTGACTATCAAAATTTATAAGAATAATAATAGAGCTAAAAAATTTCTACAGGACTGATAGATAATTATTTTGAATAATATAACTGCAGGAATTTTGAGATTGAATTTGACTATTAAAATTTCTAAGATTAATAAAAGAGCTAAAAAATTTCTACAGGATTGACAGATATTTTTTTTATTTTTAATAGTATATCTGCAGAAATTTTGAGACTGAATTTGACTGTCGAAATTTCTAAGATTAATAATCTAAATTTCTAATATTAATAATAGATCTAAAAAATTTCTACAGGATTGACAGGTAATTCTTTTATTTTTTATAATATAACTGCAGAAATTTGAGACTGAATTTGACTATCAAAATTTATAAGAATAATAATAGAGCTAAAAAATTTCTACAGGACTGATAGATAATTATTTTGAATAATATAACTGCAGGAATTTTGAGATTGAATTTGACTATTAAAATTTCTAAGATTAATAAAAGAGCTAAAAAATTTCTACAGGATTGACAGATAATATTTTATTTTTAATAATATATCTGCAGAAATTTTGAGACTGAATTTGACTATCAAAATTTCTAAGATTAATAATAAAGCTAGAAAATGTCTACAGGATTGACAGATATTTTTTTTATTTTTAATAATATAACTGCAGGAATTTTAAGACTAAATTTGACTATCAAAATTTCCAATATTAATAATAGAGCTAAAAAATTTCTACGGGATTAGCAAGTAATTTTTTTATTTTTTATAATATAACTGCAGGAATTTTAAGACTGAATTTGACGATCAAAATTTCTAATATTAATAATAGAGCTAATAAATGTCTACAGAATTGACAGATATTTTATTTTTAATAATATATCTGCAGAAATTTTGAGACTGAATTTGACTATCAAAATTTCTAAGATTAATAATACAGCAAGAAAATTTCTACAGGATTGACAGATATTTTTTTTATTTTTAATAATATACCTGCAGGAATTTTGAGACTGAATTTGACTATCAAAATTTCAAAGATTAATAATAGAGCCAAAAAATGTTTACAGGATTGACAGATAATTTTTTTATTTTTAATAATATAACTGCAGGAATTTTAAGACTAAATTTGACGATCAAAATTTCAAAGATTAATAATAGAGCCAAAAAATGTTTACAGAATTGACAGTTATTTTATTTTTAATAATATATCTGCAGAAATTTTGAGACTGAATTTGACTATCAAAATTTTTAAGAATAATAATAGAGCTAAAAAATTTTTACAGGATTGATAGATAATTATTTTTAATAATATAACTGCAGGAATTTTGAGACTGAATTTGACTATCAAAATTTTTAATATTAATAATAGAGCTAAAAAATTTCTGTAGACGAGGTCATCCTGGCCTTAGCCGACCTTTCAGATAGCGTAATTTGTATGTCTTTCACATTAATATATGTGCGAATATTAGATGCACGAGCGAGCGCAGCGAAGCGAGGGCAGATAATAGCTAAGGGCTGCTAAAGCTCATTTTCTAACCTTGTGATACACAACTGTTTTTTGCGTACAAAAAAATTGGAAAAAAGGAAAGATATTTGTCTTAATTTCAAATGTTTAATAAAAATTTATGTAAAATGTTAAAGTACGCGAATGACAGTTAAATGTGTCTAAATATAGTGGAAAACTACAAAATCGAGTTGATATGATTTGTTTTTACATATGGTAGGCGAAAAAAATTATTTTTTACACCGCAGGGAGTGAAACTAGTACTTTAGTCCCGCATTTGCGGGACTAAAGTGCCGCTTTTACTCCCTTGAAACTAATATTTTTCAGTCCCAAGGGACTAAAATTTTTTAATCTCGCAAATGAAAAACAATTGAAAGCAGCTTGTTTATTCTAATTTAATTCAGAACTGTCAAATACTTCCACAAAGGAGTATAGGAAACAATTTTTGGTATTTTTAAATTATCCTTTTTTTCACATTTTTGTCAAATTTTTCTAAAATTACCCTAGCTTCTCATTTTTACTACTTTTTCGATTTAAGTTTTCTCTTTTCCTCAAAAACTTCCCCTCGTTTTTTCTAAAGTTTTGTCACTTTTTGGTGTCAAATTTCCTATCTTCCCTCTCAAATTTTGTCATTTTTTTACAGAAATTACTCCATGTTTGTCACTTTTTTGATTTAAAATTTCCCTCCAAAATTTCCTCTCGTTTTTCCTAGATTGTTTCCTTTTTTTGTCTCAAATTTTGTCACTTTTGTCTTAAATTTTTTCTCGAACATTACCACTCTTTTTAATAAAATTACCTCTTTCTTATTTTTGTCGAATTTCCCTTCTTTTCTCTTAAAAATTCTTACTTTTTTGCAGAAATACACGTTTTTAAAAAACTACCTATTTTTTCTAAAATTACCCCTTTTTTCTCATTTTTGTCACTTTTTGGCCTTAAATTTTCCCTCTTTCTATAAAATTTCTCTTTGTTTCTCTCAACTTTTGTCACTTTTTTGCCTCAAATTTCCTTTCTTTTTTCCCTAAAATTACTTTTTTTCTCTAATTAAAAGTACCTTTTTTTTATTTTTGTCGAGTTTCCCTTCTTTTCTCTCAAATTTTGTTACTTTTTGAGTAAATTACACGTTTTTTTAAAAAATTACATCTGTTTTCGAAAATTACCCTTTTTTCTCATTTTGTTCACATTTTTGCCTTAAATTTTCTATCTTTCTCCAAAATTTACTCTTGTTTCTCTCAACTTTTTCAATATTTAATCTGAAATTTCCTCTTTTTCCCTAAAATTACCTTTTCTCTCATTAAAAATACCCCTTTTTTAAATTAAACCTTTATTTTTCATTTTTGACAAATGTCCCTTCTTTTGTCTCAAATTTTATCACTTTTTTCTGAAATTACCCCTTTTTTAGATTACCTCTTTTTACTTATTTTTGTCTCAAATTTCCTCTCTTTCTTCAAAATTTCCCCTCCTTTCTCTCCAATTTTGTGTTCCCCTCAAGAGTATACTTTATATATCAAATTACAAGTTTTTTAAATTGTGCAAAAACATATTTTAACCGACTAAAATTCTTTAAAAGAAGTTTTAGAACAAAGTTATATTAAAAAAAAAAATTATATTTAAAAAAAATTGTATTTAAATAATTATTTGAATTTTAAGGGGCCTTGGGTGTAAAAAATAGCGTATATACCACAGGACTAAAGTGTCTTTTAATCCCTTGGTATATAATATACTATAACAATCCTACCTCTATTAGGAAATTTTCAATTCACTTCTATGAAAAAAATTTTCAAACCACCTTGATGAGAAAATTTTTCCGATATCATGAAAATATATTGGAGACAGTTGGATTATTTTTTTATGTAATTTAGCATTTTCTTGTAAATTAGAATAGTGATCATACATTTTTGTAATATTCTAATTAAATAAACTATTTTAAACAGTGTCGTTTTTCTTTCGCTCTTTTATTATCATAGCCGAAATAAAAACTTTGTCTTAAATTTATTTTTTTTTAATCTAATATTCATTGTTTTAGAATCTTCTCCCTATTCTCTCTTCTTTATATACCTTATTAATTAAGAGATCCAAACGAGTGTTACGGTTAGATTTCCCACCTGATTAATTTCGTTCGTATCGTTAAAATATCTTTATTAGTCATTTAATACTTCACATGAGTTAATTCGCTTTAAGATTTAATTATCAGCTGAAATACTTGGTGATTAACTTTAAATGACACTCGTAGCTTAAAATTTAACACATTAACTAACAAACCGAATTTCTTAAACCGTTAAAATAAATCAAGAGGAAATTGTACTATACTATAAAGCTGTGGATGTAAAGGTTTCGTAGTCCCTAACTTTTAAAGTTTAATTTTATATTTTCTCGTTTTTTGTCATTTTTCTGATTTTTTTTTGTATTTTTTTTGGTTTTTTGGTTTTTTTTCGAATTTATCTAATTTTTCGTCACTTTTTTCTAGTGTTCTGTTTTTTTTTCTTTTGTACTGTAATTTTTTCTTATTCCTCTGACTTTTTGTGATTATTTGCGATTTTTCTGCCATTTTATTTGAATTTTGTTGCGATTTTTTAATTCATTCGATTTTTTTAATTTTTTTTCAATTTTTTTTTCGTTACAATTTTTTCTGGTTTTTTCGCTGTTATTTGTGTTTTTTCTTCGTTGTTTGCGTTTTTTACATCTATTTTTTGAGCGCTTGGTCTTTGCGTATTTCACAATTTTATTTTTCATTTTTTCTAATATTTGTGTTTAAATTTATTTTCTGTTTTTTTTATTACTCCAATTTTTTTCTGATTTTTTGGGTTGTTAAAATTTTTTCTCGTCTTTTTCACATTTTTCTAATTTTTTTCCATTTTTTTTCGATTTTTCTCATCTTTCCTCATTTTTTCATCATTGTTGTTTTTTTTGATAATTTCTTCTTATTCCTTTAATTTTTGCGATTATTTGCGATTTTCTTCTTTTTTTATGTCTTCGTTTTTTCTCATTTTTCTGTTTTTTTTTGGTTTTTTTCGAATTTGTTCTAATTTTTCCTCATTTTTTGCCATTGTTCCGTTTTTTTTTTCTCTATCTTTTGTTTTCTCATTTTTTCTTATTCCTCTGTTTATTTGCTATTTTTCTGCCGTTTTCTTGAATGTTGTTGCGATTTTTTTTTTAATTCATTCGATTTTTTTCATTTTTTTTCCAATTTTTTTATCGTTACAATTTTTCTGATTTTTTGGTTGTTATTTTTTTTTCTTCTTCTTTTTTGCGTTTTTTTAAGTCGTTTTTTTGGCATTTTTAGCGCTTGTTCTTACCATTTTACAATTTTATTCAAGATTTTTGCCAATATTTTTCATTTTTGCCAATATTTTTGTTTTAATTGGTTTTCTGTTTTTTTATTACTTCGATTTTTCTGATTTTTTGGGTTGTTAAAATTTTTTCTCGTCTTTTTCTTATTTTTCTGTTATTCCGTTTTTTTTGACGATTTTTTCTCATTTTCCACATTTTTTCATTATTGTTGGTTTTTTTTCTAATCTGTTTTTCTCAATTTTCTTATTATTTTAATTTTTGGCGATTTTGTTCTCATTTTTTTGATATTTTGTTGAGGCTTTTTTATAATTTATTTTAAATCTTTCGAATTTTTTATTTTTTTAATTTTTTTTTTACTGTTATAATTATTTCCGGTTTTTTTTTAATTTTTTGTGTTTTCTTTTGCGATATTTTTCGATTTCTTACGTTTTTCTGAGTCGTTTTTGTTGCGATTTTTAGCGTTTGATTTTTTCGTTTTTTTTCCACATTTTCTGATGTTTCTTTAAATTTTTTCCTATGTTTTCTATTTTTTTTCTCCAAAATTAATGTTTATTAAATTTCGCTTTTTTGACTTCTTTAAAACTACATAAAAATAGTGACTGGTAACCAGTTTCATTTATACACTAAAGTGTCTTTTTTCTTCATTTTTTTTTTCAAAGTTTAAGATGTAAAAATTAATGGTTTATTTTATTTTCCAATGTACGATATAAACAAGCAGATCCGATGTACTGCTAGTCACGGCGAAAATAAAAACAATACAATTTTCTTCTTTTTTCATGTTTACATTTGGCCTCTAGTGATATGGAATTCAGTTCGTATATACTGCCATCTCTGAACAGTATTTATCAATTAATGTAGATATTTTTAATTTATTTTTTTTTAAATAAAATATAGGTTTAAAAAATTTATAAATATTTTTTCTAGTCATATTTGATAACAGACTTTTTATTTATTTTTTTTAAAGTTCTTATCTTGACTGTTTTTTCCAATTTGTCCCCATTTTCCCCTATTTTTTATATTTTACTCTATCGTTTCCATATTTTCCATTTTTTTCACCATTTATTCCTATTTGTTCCCACATTTTTCCATATGTTTCTGAATTTTTCCTATTACTTCTTATTTTATTTGTTTTTCATTATTTTTTCTTGTTTTTACCTATTTTGCGCTATTTTTTTTTAATTTTGCCCTATTTTTCCATATTTTAACCTTTTCCCAAATTTTCCCTATTTCTCTCCATGTTTATCTGTTTTTACATATTTTCTGATTTTTTCCTATTTTTTCCTTCTTTCCTATTTTTTTCAATTTTGTCTAATTTTTTCGTATTTTTTCCTATTTTTTTTCTCATTTTTTTTTCACTATTTTGACACATTTGTTACCATTTATTCCTATTTGTTCCCACATTTTTCCATATGTTTCTGAATTTTTCTTATTACTTCTTATTTTATTTGGTTTTTCATTATTGTTTCTTATTTTTCCTTATTTTGCGCTATTTTTTCCTTTTCTTTTTCCTAATTTTTCCCTATTTGTCTCTATTTCGCCCTACTCTTTTCTATTTTTCTCCATTTTGCCCTATTTTTCCATATTTTAACCTTTTCCCAAATTTTCCCTATTTCTCTTCATGTTTATCTGTTTTTACATATTTTCTGATTTTTTCCTATTTTTTTCCTTTTTTCCTTCTTTCCTATTTTTTTCAATTTTGTCCAATTTTTTAGTATTTTTTCCCATTTTTTTTCTCATTTTTTTATATTTTTTTCCCATCTTTTCTATTTTTAAATTTCTCCTCTTTTTTATTTTTCTTATTTTTTTCACATTCTTTTCGTATTTTTTCCAATTTTACCCTTATTTAATCTATTTTTCACCATTTTTCTCTGTTTTCCCCGTTTTGTCCTATTTTGCCTATTTTCACCTAATTAATTTACTTTTTAATATTTTTCCGTTTTGTCTTAATTTTTACTATTTTCCTCATGTTGCCTCATTTTTCCTATTTTTATCCATTTTTCCATATTTTCTCTATTTTGCCCTATTTTTTCTACATTTGTCTATTTTCCCTATATTGCTTTATTTCTTCATATTTTTCGCTATTTTTTTTTCATATTTTTCCCTTTTTTTCTCTATTTTGCTTGTTTTTCAGAATTTTGCTGTAATTTTCTTACTTTTCACTAATTTTCCATATTTTATCCTACTTTTGAATGAAAGATAAAAAGTGACAAATGAATTTAATTTAAAAATCTCCTCATACCTAAAGTAAAAAAAAAGTTGAAAAAGAGCCTCTGCGCATGTGCACGACATTTTTTTACAATATCCTTATGTTTCTTATCTTGCCAAGATTCTATGTGCCAAAAATCTAGTTAAAGTTAAAACTAGTTAACTTAAAAAATTTAGGCCACGCCTATCAGTAGCGAATATTATAACTCCGCCTCGCCCGACACCCGCAGGTCTTTCTATTTGTCATGTATCACTTCCTTTTAATATTATTCAGAAATATTTTAGAGGATATATTGAATTGACTTAAAGACTTAAGAACGTTCTATCGACTTACAAATACTAAATTCCTAATATAGTTATTTTCCTAACAAGTGCGGAAAGTTATACTTTTCCGCACGCAATTGCAGTTGACCGAACGACGCGAAGCGGAGTTCGGGCATGCAATTAAGTGGGGAAAAGATACTTTACGCAAGTGTTAGGAACAATATTTTTTCTACAAGCGCCTAGAATTAAAAACAAATTGTAGCTAAAAGTATTTTTTCTACAAACGCCTAGAATTAAAAAAAAATTTAGTAAAAAGTATTTTTTCTACAAGCGTGCGGAAAGTTACAACTTTCGGCACTAGTGTGGAAAAGTACAACTTTTCGCACGCTTATAGAAAAAATGTTTTTTCTATAAGCGTGCGGAAAGTTACAACTTTTTGCTAAAATTTTTTTTTAATTCTAGGCGCTTGTTGAAAAAATACTTTTTGCTAAAATTTTTTTAAACTCAATCTTTAAGTTTCCTAAATATATATAGTTTGGGCCATGTTCTCCTGAAAATATTCGACAAAAAATCATCCTCTAAAGACTTTACTTATTATTAGAAAACACCCTGTATACTGATAAATTATCAGAATCTAGGATATTTAATATATTATAAATTCCTTAAAACAATAGATAATAAATTATCCTATGTAAACTTGCTATTTTAATTTAAAAAGAATGATAGATTTATTCATCATATCTTACTTTTATATTATACAATGGGGAGATTTTTTTCAGTTCACTCCACCTGGAAAAATAAATAACGTTCAATGAATATCCTGAATATAAAGGCAAACATAATATGAAAATTGAAAAGGAACATTTGATTACGTTTTGGAAGGCATGAATTGTTGAATACAAAAATAGCTTGAGGAGGTTTTTTTTTTAGAAAAAGAAATTGGATAATATTCTGTTGATATATAAACATGTATTAAGAATATTTTAAATAATGAAAAATTTAAATCCAACTAGTTTCGGCAGACTGACATCATCAGGCCTATAATGGAGGATACCTTCCTTATATTGCTCAGCAGGCAATATGGACCTCAAGATTTTTAGTTTTTAACTTTTAATTATTTTTACCTATTTACCCTTTCACTTCCTATACCACAACTATCCTTCCTTTTCACTCCCTTTATTTTAGTGGGCGCACATAACATAATTAATTAAATACATTATTTAAGTAATGTCAAAAATTCACTTTTCATTGGTAAGTTGTAGTTTGTTATGTTTCTTCTCTCGTCAATTAGAACTTCGTATTATAGGCCTGATGTAGAGGCCTTCTAGAGAAGTGGTAGAGCAACTCTACTCTAGAAACATATGTACAATTATTGTAAATCTAGGTAACCACTTCATCTAGCCTATGGTCTATTTAATAACCAGGAGGAGCGATTTGAATTTAAGTTGGCAATTCTGTAGGCTTCTCATTGGTCAGTTTGCAGTCGGTTTCACACAGCAAATTTTAGCATTAACATCAGCTGATAATTGACATTGACATTTTATAATTTATTGTTATTTTTAGTTCTATTATTGCTTTTGTCCTCTTGTTATTTCATCAGTTTTAGTTAGTTTTCCACTCTATTTCATTAAAAAAAATAGTTCTGTTCAGAACTCAGTAAGCAATTTCTGCGATTATGGATCCTTATCCTTCTACTCCTACAGGTAGCAGTCACTCGCGTAGTCCACCAAAACAACGAAAACGGCTAAGTTTAGGCCATTTAAGTCAGTAAGAAAAACAGTGCATACTAAATATGTACAAACACGTATTGGATGATAAACCAAAAACCAAAATTGTTGATGTTAAATCCAAAATTTCTAAGGTCTCCGGTAGGTTATATTTATTACTTTCTATTTAAAAATGTCATTAGCGCTTAACATTTTTCTTACAGGGGTTGCAAAGTCAACAACTTACCGAGTAATAATAGAATTCCGCAGTAGAAGAACAATATCTGGTCCAAAAAATATTGAAGGAATACCAGGACTTCTAAAAACATTTGATGAGCGGTTTAAAAATGCTGTTCGGAAAATAGTACATGATTTCTGTTTTAAAAATGAGTTACCTAAATTGAACAAAATTTTGCAAGCTTTGAAGAAACGAAACGAAGGTTTATCAACTGGCCTGAAAAACCCTACAGGAAAGGGAAGACGTCTTATTATTTTACATGCTGGTTCTGAAGCAGGTTTTGTAGAAAATGCATTATTGGTTTTTGAAGGCAAAAAGACAGGAGATTACCATGAAGAGATGAATTCTGAAGTATTCGAGAATTGGTTTTCTACTTTTTTGACAAAGTTACTTAATGATTCTATGATTGTGATGGATAATGCATCATATCATAGTCGATCATAGTCATCAAGAAAAGCTGAAATGCAGGAGTGGTTTCAAACTAAAAATATTGCCTTCGATATAAATATGAAGCAGTGTGAACTTTTTCAGCTACAAATTAATAAAACGAGAAATTTTGTATGAGTAGACCCCAAATCGGCAGAATGAATTTGTAAAAGTATTTGACCGTGGTGGAAAAGTGCCGCTTGGAGTTGGCCGGCCGTGAGCAAAGATTACTTCGGTATAAACTTGGTGCTGGCCGGCCGGGTGCTAAGATCACCGAGGTTAATTTTGAACGGCGTTTCCCAACTCGTGCCCGTTATTACCTGGCCACGAGAATCACTGACCAACTCGTGCTCGTTCAAAAACCAGATAGAAAATTAATACAGCAACTCGTGTCCATGGTTTTTAATTCTTATTAATAATTAAATATTCAAAACCTAGTTATCCAATAATGAAAAACTTCTATTAGGTATTATTAGTTTTCGATTAAGGTTTACCTACTTTTAAAATTTATGTTTTTGATAAACCTTTTATATAATTAGGGAAATGGTATACCGGGTGACAATGAGACTAGGGCTATATGTCTATATCTCGTTTACTTTTAACATATTTGAATAAAATTTGGTACATAGATATAAGACACAATTTTCAATTGATTGACGTATAAAAACAGAATGGCCGACTTCCGGTTTCGCCTAAAATGTCACCAACTTCGATTTTTCAAATGGAACACCCTGTATATTTGATGTTTTTCGTATTATGCGGCTCAAACTACATACGACACTGTTGCCAACTTTTTATTTTTCAATAAAGAAATTCAAAATTTTTAAAAATTGAAGGAGATATAGGCATGGCCCTAGTCTCATTGTCACCCGGTATACTAACAATTTTTTTGACAAAAAAATTATAAAAAAATAACCTTTTTTGTAAACTTTGATAACTTACGTAGGCCTACTGAAGGTATACATTTATTAAATCTTTTAATAGTTCCTAGATAATATTGGATGGTAATTAGGACAGGTAAATTTTTCAATCGAGCACGAGTTAGGTATACGGATTATAGGGCGACCGGCGAGTTGCATCCCAAAAAGTAAAATTTTACCTGTACGAAAAAAGGCAACCGTCGACTTGCATCCGTAATTCAAAAAGGTCTGTTCATTAATAATCGCCTATCATGGTCAAAGGCTGGTCAAATTTTACAGCAATGTTGCCGGTATATTATTTGAATCGTAAATATTTTTATAAAAATTTTTCTTATGCTATATTTTAATTAAAAAAAAAACATAAGATATTCTCTTAAATAAAATAAATTATCAATAAAGTTTTGAAATGGAAATAAAAAAAAAAACAAATACTTAAGAGTGAAATAAACATAGGGACAACAATAATAATAATTGTTTCTTGTTTCAATTATAAATAGTTTTTTGGTAATTTTATAATAGTAGTTTTAATACTAAAATTATGGGCATTTATTGTTATTAATAAATTATAAATAAATTATGTATATAATATATATTATAATGAAATCATTTTGTATGAGAGAATATATTGAGTTAATTTAAAATAATTGGGTATATAAATAAAAATTCTAGTATAATCAACAAATTTTGATATTGAAGGAGAATATTATGAAATGTTAATATAAATAAAATTTGTTTTATATTTAGAAAATTATTTAAAATTTAACATTGAAAATTAAAAATCGTTCTGTATAAAAATAATTTTTATATACAATTTGTCAACGAATTTCAATTTTGTATTTTAATAAAAATGCCTAACATATGTAAATTTATATATTGCAAGTTATAAAACCAAAAAAGAAAAATGATTTTTTTGGTAGAGAAATATTCCATGGAATTGTGATCAAAAAGTGGAGCAGCATCAAGTAGGAGTATAGGGGAAAATTTTGAACAGAATTATCTTCGAGAAAGAAAAATGAAAAGAGGAACTTGGAAGGCAACTTAGAATTTCAAAATTTTATTAATTATTAATTTTGTTTGTAAAAATTTATGATTTCTCTTTTATATAGAACCCACTCCCAATGGATATAGAGAGTATCAACAGTTTTAATATAATGATAATTATGCAGATCGTTATAATATATATAATACAGTTAAGCGAAATAATGAAATAATAATATTAATAAATAAAAAAAAATTAAAATGGGCAAACAATAATTACATAACTGAAAAATGTTTAAATTAAATTAATATATTTTT
Source organism: Neocrepidodera transversa (assembly GCA_963243735.1). Taxonomy (NCBI): domain Eukaryota; kingdom Metazoa; phylum Arthropoda; class Insecta; order Coleoptera; family Chrysomelidae; genus Neocrepidodera; species Neocrepidodera transversa. The sequence continues at coordinate 7,007,298 of OY725346.1, read as the reverse complement.
CACTATATTGTTATACAACTGTATTAGTCGCAGTTTCGGAAATAAAATTTAGTATCAATTACGATATAAGAATAAACATGTCAACAATGCCCACTTTTATTTAATTATCCACCAGTTTTAGACACAATATTAAATTTGTTGACGGGATGCAACTCAGCGGTTGGACGGATGCAAATCAGCGGTCAAAAGTTTGGCCTGCTCAAATGGGACGCAACTCATTGGTCCCGGATTATAGAGACCTTTACTCTTGTACCTTTTAAAGGATAAGTGAGCACGAGTTGGGATGCGCCCATTTTGAACGTAGCTATTTTTTTGTTGTTTCGGTCTTGAATTGGGTATATCGTCACCACTACAATTTTTTATCACTTTACGTACGTTTCGCTAACTATGTTAGCATCATCAATAGTTGATAATAAAACAGGAATTATTATTTTGCTGATTGAACGGAAATATGAAATAATAATTAAAAATTGTTTATAATTAATTTTAATACTTTATTACGAAATTTGCTATTAAAATTCCCATGTTTGAGATAAAGGTGAATGTTTTCACTGTTGTAGATAAATTAAATAGCATATTAATTATATGGAATTTTTATTAATTAAAATTTTTGACAATATTATAGATAACTATAGAGAAATATGAGATTGAATTTACTGAAACAGATTTAGAAAATCAGTTTAAATTTCAACATATTGATTTTAATGGTCAATCTTTAGTCACTAACTCCACAATACTCCTGAGAATAAATAAGTTAACTGTAATAAAAAAAAAACACCTGGATGGTAGATACCAAATCCCCCACGGCATCGCCATGTGTGACACCATCGCATTGGCTTAGGTGGCGTAAAGTTACTCCAGTGAGTTAACTTTTCGACGCCATGCCGGTCTTTCCGGTTTTTAGGGTACATACAAAAACGTGCGTGATGGAGATCCCAGGTTTAAAATATTCCGGAGGTAAATTAGACCCCCGTTCGGATCTCCGGATAGGGGTAATCCGGATAATTTACTGACTACTCTTTCCAGCTAACTAGAACTTTTAAAGAGCACTCAAAAAAATATAAATATAAAAAATATATGGAGTCCATTTAGAAAAATGTATGTTTTATTAACCACACCATGGAGAGATCGGTATAGTTTGTTTAACCATCCTCTGCCATTACGTCATAATTGGTGACGTATTCTGCTGTTTTACCTCTGTCCTATATTATTTGAATGTTATTTTACACATAACCTCAAAATTAAAATATAATCAATGACATATGTTAAGGTGTGTTTGTGTGAATAAATTGGTAATGCCAAAAATTGTATTTTGTGTTGCGTACCTTTTTACATAATTTAGTAATTTTTACTTTCCCGACCCACCTCCGAGAAGAGAAAGTATTGTGAACGAGCTAAAAATAAATTTCGACATAAAAAGATGGAAGTCTGTCTGTGTGTATTCTTCCACGATAGAGGCCATACGTTTAATCCGATTGAGCTGAAATTTGGTATATATGGGTTTGGGTTACCCGTCGGAAGAACCCATTAGTTTTTGTACGACATCTGTCAAACGGAAGTGTCACTATCAAAAAATGACAGATGCCGTATGTCACGGAATTTGACTTGCAAAATGTCATTTGAAACCCCTTGAAAAACTCTATGCAAAACAGTCAAAATTATTTCTCCAATTGTCACCTGTCAAAATAAAAAAATGTCAAAATTTGAAACTTTATCATTAAATATCTGAAAAAGTATTCGTGGATACTCGTCGGGAAAGTTTTGGGGTGACACAATCGATTGTTTTGTTTTTTTTTACCCCTTTTTCCTTTTTTTTTGACTTTTTTGTTCGCTTTTTAAAACTTTTTTGATTAACTTTTTTCGTTTTTGCTGCTTTTTACACCTTTTTTGCCCTTAAAGCTTTTTTTTGGCTTTTTTTTACATTTTTTTGCCTCTCTTTATTTTGGCTTCATTATTTTGACTTTATTTGTTTTTTTTACCTTTTTTTCGTCCTTTTTGCCTTTTTTGCTGCTTTTTTTTTTACCTTTTTTTGTTGTTTTGTTACCCCTTTTTTGCCTTTTTGACTTTTTTGAGCATTTTTGATTTTGTTTTTACCATTTTTTCCTTTTTTTGACCTTTTTGCCTTTTTTTAAAGTTTTTTTGATTAACTTTTTGAACTTTTGCCTTTTTCTTGCTTTTTGCCTTTTTCTTGCTTTTTTACCCCTTTTTTACCGTTTTTGTCTTTTTTTGTCTTTATTTTTATACTTTTTGGTCATTATTTTTCCTCTATTCTGCTTTTTTTACTTTTTTGTATGTTTTTTTTTTCTTTTTTTGCCCATTTTCCTTTTCCCTTTACTTTGTCTTATTTGGCCTTTTTTTTAACTTTTTGTTAATTTTTTCCCTCTTTCCCTTTTTTGCCATTATTTTGCCCTTAACTTTTTGGCTTATTTTGCTTTTAGTTTTTGAGCTTTTTATAAAGCTTTTTTGAGCTTTTTAGCCTTTTTTTGTTTTTATTTGCTTCTATTTTGCCTCTTTTTTGTTGCTTTTTTATCCCTTTTTGCCTCTTTTTTTGCTTTTTTAAAATTTGTATTAGTTTTTTTTTTGCTTTTTTTTTAACTTTTTTGGCGTATTTTGCATTTTTTCTCTTTACTTTGTCTTATTTTACTCTTTATTTTAGACTTTTTGTTAATTTTTCCCCCGTTTTTCTTTTTATTTGTCCACCTTTTTTTGCATTTTTTGCCTTTTCTCCTTTTTTTTTGCTTTATTTTATACCTTTTTTTACTGTTGTTACTTTTTTACCTTTTTTTGCAAATTGTATTAAGATTCTTATCCTATTTTTGATTTTTGCCTATTTTAACTTTTATCATTTTTAACAATTTTTTTGAAATAATTTATTATCTTGTTGGTATTTATAGGTGCCATTTTAAGTAATTTTTGTCGTTTTTAATTTTATTTAATTTGTGTATTTTTGCAATGTTTACCCATTTTTTCCAGCAATTTATTTCATTTTTACAGCATTTTACTTTTACATTCAGAAATTTTGTATTTTGTAATTAAAATAATCTCATTCTCCACACCCGAGCCGGGAAAATTCTAGGATGACACAGCCGATTTTTTTTAACTTGAAACCTCCGTTTTTTTAACCTAATTTCTTTCAAATTTTTAGCTTTGGGATGTTTAACGTCCCTAAGCATGATTTTTGATCAAATTAAAAAAATTACGGATAATCGAATCGTGATTAAATGACGAAAAAAATGTATTATACGATTATTTTTTTGGGGTGAACATAAACGTTGTAGACTGCATTTAACAGTAAAAGCGGTAATCCAGCATTTCTTTCTCTTGAAAAGTAATTAATCAACTTCAAAATTAAACTTCGCCCTTTCTCATTATACTGGGAAGGTATTTTGACAATGAAAAATTAATTGAACTGTCAAAAGTAATAAATAACATTTACGTCGACATTATTTAAGAAATACGTTAATGACATCATAATTTCTCATCTATTTCATGATTGTGAGATCAAGTTGGACAATGTATGACGTAACGGCAAAGGATGGTTAAACAAACTCTATATATGGGATTATTAATACAAATCCCGATGCACGTCATAGATCATTTATGATGTCAGGACGTTGCAGTGTTGCCTGCTCGTCAGAATAGTCGATGAATGTAGGAATTTTGAAAATGTAAGGTTATGTTGTTTGGCTTTGTTATTATTTTAAACGCTGTGAATGCAGGCACGCTAACGTGCCGCGATATATTAAATTAGAGGCACGTGAATTGCGTCATACGTTATTTCGCTTAAATAATGAGTTAACTAAAATTATTCGAAATGCAAACATAAATACTTACATTAATTTTATAAATTTCTGGAAATATTAGAAATATCTATTCAATAAAAAAAATTTAAATAATAAATGTCACTGTCACTTTTTTTCTTCTTTCTTAGTTTAGTTATTTATGTACCAAGGGTATAAATAGATCTATATGCCCCGAGGGCCTCTTCCCAGAGGGCATAATCATCTCTTTATACCAGCGGTGCATACAAACTTTTATGTCATACAAGTTTGTTATTGCATCCATAACATAAATATAAAAAAATAATTTTTTGTCTTTATGCCCGCGCGGGTTATAAAGTTCACTTTGCGGGCCATAAAGTTCACTTTATGCCCGCGCGGGCCAAAAAGTACACTTTATGCATGCACGGGCATAAAATAAATCTTTATTTAGTTGGTAACTAAGCAATAAAAACACAATAATGAACTAGTATACATACTACAATCTGCGAGAAAAAGCAACAATTTTAATATTATATTTCTCCGTTATTTATTGGCCGATTTCAGAAAATTTTTTACAGATTTATTAGTTTTTGTATATATTTTAGTTAAATGTAACAACATATTATATTATCACTACCATGAAACGTATCCATTAAATATGAATTAAATTAACAATTGAATTCGGTTTTCCTATTCAATCCACATACCACAATAATATGTTATAAGTTGATGAGCCAAAACCAAATAATTAATAATTCCAATCATGATCACTATATATTAAACTTAGAATAACTTTTGTTTCATTCTTGAAAACTCATTAAATTTAGAATTAAAATTTGAGCGAATGTATAATAAATATTTACGTGATTTTGAAATCTCGAGATAGATGTACTTGATGTGAATAATAAATTTATTAAAGCCGAAAAGGTCAATTTTATCGAACCGTTTTTGAATGCAATATAAATGATGCGACCCTATAATCCAACTCTGCAATCAGAAAAAAAAAGGACAGTGTAATGTTTGTCTATCGGTCCTAGCCACACGAGAAACTCAATAATCTACCGCAGCTGCCAGGCATCCATAATTTCGTTATACAGTTATACCATCACACTGAAAACAATAACTTAATGGAGAAACAATGTATCGGCTGCAGGATTGAAGAAAACAACGTTCAGAATATAAAATAAGCTGTTTATTTTTTATTTTTTAGATAAATACCAAAACTATACAGTCATTTTGTATTCTGATTTTCTTTTTAAAAATCCCCGGAGTAATCTTCCGGATGTTATGATTAAATTTCCCGTAGGTTTATTTTTTATCGTAATTTCTAGTGTGTGTCCTGGAATTTTGAATGCGGCACGCGGATTCGACCTTGTTTTGCACTATTTACGATAAGAGGTTTGTTCTCACAAGAGTTAGGAACAGTCATGATTCTGCGCAATCGATTGTACGCGTTCACACAAGGGTTTTCGGATTGTTTGAAAACATTTTGATGATGTTCACACACGTTTTGCTGATAGTTTTCAAACTATTCGTAGAGTTTGGGGATTATTTAACAGCAAATTGTCGGAAGCATGCGCAATACCTAGCATAAATATTTTTGACAGATAAAAAGGTTATTTTTATAATTTATAACAATATTTTTCTTTAACCTTGTTTTTTATTTAATTTAAACGCGATTTTTCTATTTTAGAGAGTTATCGAAGCATTCAAATAGAGGCCGCCTTTAGTAAAAGATACTGTAACAAATTTACTTTTTTCCGTATTATTTAAAATATATAAATTATATCGCGCACGGCACTGGAGTAAAATTAAATTAAAATTGTAAATAAAAGACCAGTCGTACCAGTTGAACCGTCGCCAGGCAGATGGAGGCACTCTCGTCTCTGCTTCTTAGACGCTTAAGTTCGTATCGAGTAGGGCAATTCAAACCGTTGTCGGCAGCTGCAGAGGCAGCGAGAAGCCAGACTTGCTGTGGCCGTCCCAATTGGAACAGCAGTGCAGTCCGTTGATCTTTAGAGATAGGTCAAGCTGAAGCCAAGTTCAAGTTGTACCGGAGTCTAGAACCGTCAGTCCGACTACACCACGCCGCCAAGCCAATCGTCCGTTACACACCTTTTCTCCGCCGGATTTTATTAGTAATAATAAAAGTTTTATTTATTAATATTTGTTTTAACATCCTAGCAGCTAATAGCCAGGTACTCAAACCTAGTGGGGCAAGTAAAGACCGCCCTTCTGGCCGCCAGTGATTTTGGTCGATACCATAACGACCCCTGGAGTATTTCTTTCTCCACTGACGCTGCCCGTGCAGTGGCCTTCACACTCTAAACGGAAGGTGGCGCCCGAGGCAATCCGAAACCTGGACTAAGGCGCCAAAGTGACCCGTAACGACCGAAGTGTCGTTGCAATACTGTAATAAAAGATCCCTTAAGGTGGTTTTAAAATTGAACTATCGAGCGACTTGTGCTTGAAACTTTATTATGACATTTTCTTTAATTTATCAGATGACAGATGATGTGATTGACATTTATTTGAGTTTTATTTTGGGTTATGTTATAGTCATTTAACACGTTTTTTTGTTGTTTTTATAATCTAAAAAATAATAGTAGAACTGTGTTTTGATTTATTTTTAATAATGGAGGAACAATTAGAAATTGCCATGATATAGAGAGTTGGAGATGAAGACATAGAGCTTCTGCTTCTTCATAACATTATTTGAGTGATTAATAATGAGCCCAATAATGGAGTTCCATTTAAGATAGACAATTATACAGAAGAACAAGTGAAAACAAATTTTCGTTTTTTGAGGAATGATGTAATTAGGTTAAGGAATGCACTTCGAATTCCAGAAGTAACTGAAATTGGAAATAAAACTGATGGTTTGTTAATATGTTTTTGATAAGATAGAAATTGTTAAAACTATTAATGTTCTGTTTATAGGCTTGACAGCGTTGTGTATGTTGCTTCGACGTCTATGCTACCCTAATCGTTTGGCTGATTTAAAAGTTATGTTCAATTGTTCGGAGCAGTCTTTATCATAATTTATTAAAAAAATTTGTCGTCCTGGAATAGACCATTTTATTTATTGGGAGCATGGCCTGGAAGGCGCCATGATGCTGGAATGTTCAGGGAATCACATGTGTATAAACAGTTGGAGCAAAATTGTATGCTACCTAATAATGAAAATTTTGAACTATTTGGGGACCAAGCTTATGGATTAAGACCTCTACTTTTATCGCCATTTCCGGGGCAGCCTGCAAATTTGGTGCCGCATGAAGTAGCCTTCAGTGCTAGCATGGGGCGGTGGAATGGGGTTTCCAGAAAGTGGTGAGTCAATTTGCGTTTGTTGATTTAAAAAAAAACCAAAAACTTTTGTTCACTGATGTAGAACATTTATATAAGTGTGCAGTCATTTTGACTAACTGTCACTCATGTTTATATAGAAACCAACCAAGTGAATATTTTAATGTACTACCACTAAATTTAGAAATTTATATAGGTTAAGTCAAGGATACTAGAAAAACCAGGATAAGAAACATATATCGTGGGGTTGGTCTGCTAGTAGTCCGCAATGATGTCACGGATGAACAGTGCGCAGAAACATATTTTCGTTTAACGTTCAGTTCTGACTGCACACCGTTTTGTTCTCTCCCACCAACTTTTCATGATGATCGCAGACTTCTATCAGGCCATTGTTATGCACAGCGGTAAATAAACAGTTTTTTATCTTGGTCTTTCTAGTATTCTTGGGTTAAGTTTATTAAATTTACACTGATAGTGAATGGCTCCCTTTTAAACACCTATTATTTTGAAAAGGATGCATAACTTCACTACCTCGATGGGCCAATTTGGCCTATGGTGTTGGAAAGTCAAATTTATTCACACCCTTTGTATTGTAATTTAAAAGTCATAAATAAATGGAAATGTTGGCTCTGTTATTAAATAGCGCTCGACAAAATTGCGAGCGACAAAATAGCGCGGAACGAATAGCGCCGCGACATAATAGCGCCGACTGAAATAACGCGTCATAAAAAGCGCGTGTTTAAGCCAGTAATAATAAGGGCGCACTGATAATGATAGCGCACTCCATATAAAAGTAAAAAAATGAGGGGGTAATCCCACCCAACTTTCCGAACACTCCTAATAAAGTAATTGTTTAATCGATTATTTTAGTTTTACTGCATTAAAACACATTAATTATATTACCTATCGAATGGTATAAATCCCATTTTAATATCTTTAATGTTTTTAAAGTTATTCAATTTTTTTTAAACTTTTATTAAATTTCAAAAAAAAAATTATGAATTCTACAGTTTTTTGAATAAAATTCTGAAAAAAATCACAATTATAGAGTTTTTTACTACAAATTTAAGGGTAATTTTTTTAAAATTTTTAATCTTAATTTGAACCTTAAAACAAATAAAACCTATTTTTGAATAATTTTAAAATCAATAAATAATTAATATCTCATTCAATTTTATTCAAAATGGGAAACAGACCTTTTTTTTAAGTTTTTGAATCAAAATGCATTAATGAAGTTAGTTTAAAAAACTAAAAAAAAATCAAATTTTTTTGCAAAAATTCATGGGTATATCCATTGAATTGTTTTAACTTTTTTCATTTTTTGCTATAACTTTTACAAATACTATGTTAAAATTATGAAATAATTTACACACATAGTACTTTTGGATCCTTTTTGGATATGCTATTTACTTTTTTCATTTATTTTATACTTATTGATAAAACAAAATTAAAAAAATTCTTAATTTTGGCTACAATAATTACAAGTCTACATTTTAAGAAACTAAAATACATTTATAATTTAGAGTTTTATATTATCTTTCGAATGGTGAAAATCCCATTTCAATAACTTTAATATTTTAGAAATTATTCAATTTAGTTTAAAATCGTAATATAATCTTAAATTTCTTAGCCAATTTTTTAAAAATTCCAAAATTTTTGTAATAAAATTTTGAAAAAAATTATAATAATAAAATTAATTATTACAAATTTAAAGATATTTTTTTTAAATTTTTAATATAAAAACTTAACTAAAAAATAATAATTTAATAAAGATAAATATTAAAATAAAAACTAGCGGCGAAACTATGCGCAACTTGAAAAAATAGTCAAGACAAAATTTATAGAAAATTTTATGTTCTACAATTTTGATATCATGTAATTTTTCATAAAAATCCATAATTTTGTCTTAAAATCTAAAAAAGTCACAAAAATGTCTATATAAATTTTTTTCACTCCCTCTAGCGGCGAAACTATGTGGAATTCAAAAAACCGGTAATGACAAAATGTGTAGAAAATTTTATGTTCTACAACTTTCGTATCTTGTAATTTTTCATAAAAATGCATTATTTTGGTTATTTAAGGAAAATATGAAAAAAAAATACTTTTTGATAAATCTGGCAACAATGGCATAAGTTTTTAAAAAATTTAATCATTCGAAATTAAACTATAACGTATAGAAAATATATGTGTAAAACTTTATTGCCATTTTGTTTGGCAATGACGTCATCACTTATAGCAACTGTCACTTCCGGTTGTCCGATTAACTCCAAAATATATACAGGTCGTCTCCTTGCTACCCTAAATATGTATATAAAATTTCATTTAAATCGGTTCAGCCGTTTAGACGCTATCGTGTTCACACACACACAGACACACAGACACACAGATACACACACAGACAGACATGCTAAAAATGGTATAAATGGATTCAGGTGACCTCAAAACGTAAAGATCCGTTAAAATCTGGGTATGGTCAAAATATCATGATCGCAATACTTTCCTTCTATACAACTCTGTTGTTCGGAAAGTAAAAAGTGTTGAAAAATCAACTTTCTTGCTAAATTTTAACTTTATTCAAATCCAAATAACTTTATGTAATGAACATTAACCAGTAACCTAACTACAAGGATAAATTGTACGCAATACTACGCAAAAAACTTTGAACGCTACCAAATCTGTATTGGGCAACCAGTACCTGTAGTCTCTTTTTCAATTGAAAATATTTGCAATTGGATTTTTCGTTGGTCCTATATCCTGCGCGGTACCTCGTAATGAATATTTCAAAATAGCTCTGTTCCTTTTTAATTTTGTCGAATAGCTTGGCATGCGAAGGATGATGGCATTGAAGAGTTTTTTGAAATGAATTATGCCATGCTTCCACCGAATTTTTGGTAAGTCAGTGATGATTCTTTCGTATAGGTTCCACATTTCAATCGGAAATCTTGGGGGTATATCATGCTGTCTACGGCCAATATAATTGTCTTCGAAGTAATCGGCAATTGGCTTTAATTTCGCTGGAAAAATGGCAACGATAACTTCGAATGCAAACTGCACGTCTGGTACTATAACATAACTTAAAGCTAAAAGCATTTTGCATTGGATCCTGATTTCCTCATTATCTTTGTATAGCTTTGTTAAATGATTGGATTGAATATGCTTTCATAGATTTCGTGTTAAATGGAAATTGCAGCCTACTATTTTGGTATCAAGAAATTGATTTTTTATTGTGTTGAAAACCGCATTCTCGAAGTCACAGATTACACTAGCTGGTTTCAACGTTGGATCTATTTCTAGTAGTTTTCCGAAAAGTCTCTCTTAACTTGATTGTTGTTTGTTGGGCAGCAAAGCATATATTAGAGGAATAGCTTTTCCGTCTATTAAGGAGTGAATAGTAAATACCTGGCAAAAATATTTCGGTGCTACACTGAAAGTGCCATCCAAACACCAGTTTCGAAATTCACTCAAAAGGAAGATATTTCCATAAGTAGCGAAAACTATAATTCTATTCACATCTTCTGTTCCTGAATCCCATAATAGGAACTCTTCACCTTTCTCTGTTCGTTTATATTTTTCTTCAATTCTTACATCACGAATGTTGTTACATGCACTGTTAACCAAAAGTGCCTTGTTTCTCACTCTTTGAATTGTTTTTCTTGCAGCATCATAATTTGGTAATAGCACCGATGCTTCCGTCGATACTTGGCTAGTGCTGGCTTGTAAAATTTTCCTTGGACCATCTTCCGTTGTTCTTGCCAAGTTCTTAATTATTCCAAAAACTTCGTTTTTAGCGTCATTTTGACCATGACTATGGGAAGTTGTCGGTGTTTTGGAGTCTCCGCAAACTATCAATCTACCTTTACAATATTTCTCCGTACATCTCCAGGAAGTGGAAGTGAGATGTACCTTATCTTTTCTGTACCTGTATCCTTCATGGATCAAAATAGCACCACCTTTTTTTGACCGAGAAATATTCATCGTAACGTGACAATACGTTTTGACGTTTTGGGCTCTATTTCGTCGCATTCAAATTTTGACACTCTGTAAAATGTCCGAGCGCTATTTTGTCTCACGCTATTTTGTCCCACGTTACTTTGTCGCTCGCAATTTTGTCGAGCGCTATTTAATAACAGAGCCGGAAATGTTTATTCAAAATTTTATTTTTATTTTTACCCCTAACAACAGCAATGTTATTTCTTATATTTTTGCCTTCTTCAGAATATATCTTTTTTATTTTCTTGTTTTGGTATTTCATATTTTTTATTTCTTTTTCTTCTTGAACTAAATCCCTTATTTCCTGAAGAAGCATGTCCTTCTCTGAATAGGGTTCTTCAATCCCTGAACTGCATAAGTAATAAAAAATTATTATAATATAATTTGTTAAAAGATATGGGTAAAAACCTTTTTTGATTAGTTTTTTCTTTCTCAGTCCATTGTTCAAGCAGTAAGGATGTATGCTGGCGAATTGTTTTGACGCTAAATAATTTTTTTGTCAATTGTAAAAGAGTTGTCTTGATTTCTTTCCACATCCCACTTGTTGAAAAAAAAATCCTCGAAACTACTTCCCTCAATAAAACTATATCGTCCTCATAACTGAAACGAAGATGCTTTCTTTCCCTTTCTGCAGTCATCCTTTTTATATAAAAAAAAAAATCAACAAAACTGAAAAATACTTATATTGTGCAAATAAACACGATGCACAAGAACGTTTGGACGACGCCTTTCAAAAAATGTAAATATACGAAATGACAGTATTGACATCAAAATATGACAGAATGGCAGAAAAAGTGTCAGGATAAGAGAACTTTTATTAGAAGACACCTCTCCTTTATTTAAATAAAGTACGGGAAGCCTGTATTTTATTAAAGACGACCTTAAAAGATATGGTGAATGCGCATGCGTATATGTCAGAATAAAAGAAGCTTTATTAAAGGCAGGACAAAATATACTCTTCGATAACTCTCTAATTAATAATAATTTTATTTTTCCTCTTAACCCAACGATAATAGTGTATTTTTGGGGCTTAAGATGTATTTAATAAAAGTAAAATTATAAGTGATAATTTGCATATAAAGAGAACGTCTTGATTAACTTCGCCTATCAAATCAAATTTTATATCAGTTTTATTTTTGACACAATGGGGACGTATTATGTAATTTTTTTAAATTAGTACTTAAAAGTCTGTCATCAAATATGTCTACAAAAAATATTTATAATTTTTTTAAACCTAGGCATTATGATGGTTGATGGGTTACTCCATCTGACGGCAATCCAAATTGTATTTGGAGACGCGTTTACAGAATTGTATTCTGCTAAACGCACTGCCCCGTTGGTACCCATCAATCAATACGATAGATGGCGTGACTATCTATCATTTTGCTGGAATTTAGTATATATGATTTCAAAAAATACGCATCGTACAAAAAAATGTGCCCAATCTAAACTTTAATATCTCAGGAGGGGAGCTTCCGGTAGTACTAAATTACGCCCACAATCTTAAATAGGAACTCTCTATTTTTATCCCAGATTCGGAGTCTACGTCGAAAGCTACGTACTACTTCTCTGAAAAAATTGTTTCGATTCGCGACAGATGGCGCTATTTTTAGCCGACCCATTCAATGATGTCACGATTGCCCCTCCCCCCTCCACTGCATGTGGGTGGAGTGGTTGGTTAATAAACTGCTTTTTAAGTAAAGGAGCAGCAAGGCTTATGCCCCATTCCCCATGTTAAATCCCATAAGAAATCGCCATTGTCCATTCTGGCAAAATTTGTCCATATCAAGGTCATTCGACATCGCTGAGAGGTAACGCTGGCTCGCGGTTTAGGTTTTGTGTTTTTCGTCTTTTTTGACGTTTTTCGTCGTTTTTACTTTCCGAGCAACAGAGTTGTATAGAAGGAAAGTATTGCGATCATGATATTTTGACCATACCCAGATTTTAACGAATCTTTACGTTTTGAGGTCACCTGAATCCATTTATACCATTTTTAGCATGATGTCTTTCTGTGTGTATGTCTGTGTGTGTGTCTGTGTGTGTGTCTGTGTGTGTGAACACGATAGCGTCTAAACGAATGAACCGATTTAGATGAAATTTTATATACATATTTAGGGTAGCAAGGAGACGACCTGTATAGATTTTGGTGTTAATCGGACAACCGGAAGTGACAGTTGCGACAAGTGATGACGTTATTACTAAACAAGATGGCAATAAAGTTTTCCACATATATTTTCTATACGTTATAGTTTAATTTAGGATGATTAAAATTTTCAAAAACGTTTGCCATTGTTGCCAGATTTATCAAAAAGTATTTTTTATTCATATTTTTCTTAAATAATCAAAATAATGCATTTTTATGAAAAATTACAAGATATAAAAGTTGTAGAACATAAAATTTTCTATACATTTTGTCATTACCGTTTTTTTGAATTCCTCATAGTTTCGTCGCTAGAGAGCGTGAAAAAATTTATATAGACATTTTTGTGACTTTTTTAGATTTTGAAACAAAATTATGCATTTTTATGAAAAATTACGTGGTATCAAAATTGTAGAGCATAAAATTTTCTATAAATTTTGTCTTAACTATTTTTTCAAGTTGCACATAGTTTCGCCGCTAGTTTTTATTTTAATTTTTATCTTTATTAAATTATTATTTTTAAGTTAAATTTTTATATTAAAAATTTTAAAAAAATATCTTTAAATTTGTAATAATTAATTTTATAATTATAATTTTTTTCAAAATTTTATTATAAAAATTGTGGAATTTTTTAAAAACATTGAAAATTATGTTATGATTTTAAACTAAATTGAATAACTTCTAAAATATTAAAGTTATTGAACTGGGATTTGCGCCATTCTAAAGATAAAATAAAAATCTAAATTTAAAATGTATTTTAGTTTCTTAGGATTTAGAATTGCAATTTTTATAACTAAAATAAAGAATTTTTTATAAATTTTTTGTAATTTCGTTTTATCAATAAGTATAAAATAAATGAAAAAATTAAATAGCATATCCGAAAAGGATCCTAAAGTACTATGTGTGTAAATTATTTCATAATTTTAGCATAGTATTTGTAAAAGTTATAGCGGAAAATGAAAAAAGTTAAAACAATTCAATGGGACCCATGAATTTTTGACAAATTTTTTTTTTTTTTTTTAGTTTTTTAAACAAACTATTAATGCATTTTGATCCAAAAAACCTAAAAAAAAGGTCTGTATCCCATTTTGAATAAAATTGAATGAGATATTAATTATTTATTGATTTTAAAATTATTCAAATAAGGTTTTATTTCTTTTTAAGATTAATATTAATAGTCCAAATTTAAAAAAATACCATTAAAGTGATAGTAAAAAACTCTATAGTTTCGATTTTTTTCAAAATTTTATTCAAAAAATTGTAGAATTCATAATTTTTTTTTTGAAATTTAATATAAGTTAAAAAAAAATGAATAACTTTAAAAATATTAAAGATATTAAAATGAGATTTATACCATTCGATAGGTAATATAAAACTCTAAATTTGGAAAATAATTTAGTCTCTTCAAATTTAACATAGTAATTATTATAACCAAAATAAAACAAAAATTAAATTTTTTTGCCCTTTTGTTTTATCGAAAATGGTAAAACAAATGAAAAAAGTAAATAGTAAATCTGGAAGGGATCAAAAAGTACATTATGTGTGAAATATTTCATAATTTTAAAATAATACTTGTAGAAATTATACAAAATTATAAAAAGCAAAAAAAAAATTTACAAAAAATTAATTTTTTTTTTAAATTTTGTAAACTTATTTTATTAATGTATTTTGATGCAGAAAAACTAAAATAATCGATTAAACAATTACTTTACTAGGAGTGTTCGGAAAGTTGGGTGGTATTACCTACTCATTTTTTCGATTTAGGTCTGCGAGGGGTAAAGTAAAAAACGTTGAAAAACGTCGTAAAAGGACGAAAAAGGTAGAAAAACGGCGTTATCTCTCAGCGATGTCGAATGACCTTGATATAGACAAATTTTGCCAGACTAGACCTTGGCGATTTCTTATACGATTTAACATGGGGAATGGGGCAGAAGCCTCGCTGCTCCTTTACTTTTTTATTCCTGAATCGAAATAATTTGTTCCGAGAAATCGTACTTAGCTTTCTACGGAGAATCCGAATCTGCGATAAAAATATATTTAAGATTTATAATTTGCCGCCCACCCCGCCCTTATAGGATGTGTAATTTAGTACTACAGGGTGTCCCCTCTGAGATATTAAAGTCTCGATTTGGAACATTTTTCTGCACGATGCATTTTTTCGAGATATTACAAAATTCCAAGTTAAATGAATCACCCGGTACTATACGCATTACGAAAAAAACAAAGTGACAGAAATATTATCAAACTTATCAAGCAGATGGGCCAACATAATTTCATACGTTATAAACAAAACGTAGCGAACGGCCCATGTACAAAATAAATGGGTACTTCCGATGTACTGCTAGTCACAGCGTTTTATGTATAACATAACCTATTATTTTAATAAATATGTGTTTTACTTTTTTCTTCTTTTTTTAAAAAACGCTAAGGCTATTTAGTTTAGCAGTACTCGACAGATAACTGTAAATTATACCTTGTCATGCCATCTACATTACTTTAAACAAATTAATGTAGCTGACGTCACTTGGAAATTTTGAAAATATATTTCTCTGTAATCCTAGTGTTTCAAAGTTAACCAAGCCTATTTTTATGAATAATTTTAAGTAGATTTTCATCTACTACAAATGAATTTGCTGTAGTTACCGCATCACACGTCGCCATTAGACATTTAGAAATTTAATAAAAAATATCACGATATTGTAATAATGAACGTCGGTTCATTTTGAAATTATTTTATTATTTCCAACGGAAAAAATATGCCGGAAAGACTCTTTTGCCCTTGAGTGAAATTTTAATACAGATGTGTCTTTATTCTGTACCTTTTTAAGTCTCATCCTACAGATAAGACAAGGGTGTAGAAAACATTTTTTCCTAGAGGAAAATTGACTTAACTGCTAATTTTACTGATCAATTATGCCAAAAGCTGCATTAAATCATGACAGTACCGTGGTCATCTAGGAGAGTGAATTAACAGAGCTCGCATGCTTTCAGTGTCACACTGAAAATTGCATGTAAAATATTATTTGGCACGTAAATAACTATATAGTGAATGCGGCAAACATTTTAAATGGATATCGATTTCTTTAGCGAACTAAACTACCTTTTTTTAGTTTATTTACTCACCTTGTATTTACCCGTTCCTTTATGGTCTGTTCATGTAATTCGATTTAGTGTTTTCTTTAAACAACTTGAAACACAGAATTTATTGTTTTAGTGTATTGAACACTTCGTTTAACGTTTGAAATATCGTTTTGCCGTCTTTGAATAAACTACACTATAGTTAATCAAGCAAAAAGCTTCGGTCGTATCGTCCATTAAAATTATCAAATGATTAATATTTTCGTTTTAAAGGGACTCATTTGTTTTTAGTTAAAGTTGACTTTTTAACCTTCACTTATTTATTTATAAAATGGTTACAGTAGAGTGAAATAATAATAATAATAATAATAATAATAGTGTTTTTTATTTCTACCTAGTTATATTTTAAGTAGTAAAAAATTCTAATAGAGAATTTTGATTCGAAAAAATACGTCAAACAATGCCATTTTTCATCGATTTTGACATGTTATTTTTACATATTTCCTTATGGAAAATACACGTATTTGATGTAAAAAAAAGTAAAAGTTTTTTCACATCAAAAAATAAACGATAAAAACGTTGAAACCGTCGTAAAATGTGACGTTTAGAACGTTTTTTAACGCTTCAAAATAGTAAACGTTAAAAAACGTCATAAAATGTGACGTTTAGAACGTTTTTTCACATTCTGTTTTTTAATTCGAAAAAAAGTCATTTTTAGGGATTTATCTGAAGTACTTAACATGGCATAGATACAGTGCGATGTTGCCAGATCTACTGTATAAATTTCCCCAGATCTGGGGAAAAATCGGAGTGCGTGGGCTGAAGTGTTTTTCGTTCTACTGTGTTGAGATCGTTTTCCGTCACAAGCAGTGATGCCAGGTCTACCGTTTTTACATTTTATCTACCGTTCTACCACAGAGATTATCAATTCTATCCCAAAATTGCAAAATTAAAAACAGAAAGTTATTAGAATTTAGTATCTGATATCAAATGTTTAATAAAAAAATTAAAACACTGAAAAATGTAATTAATATGGAATAATTGAAAAAAGTCAGTAATAAATATGATGAATCCATTAAAATTAAAAATAATTAAAAACCGAAATATTTTTAAACAAATTTAAAATAATAAAAAAAAAACAAATAAAAATTCAGAAGAAATCTGCAAAAGTTTAAAAATCGAATTAATAAAGAAAATTTTAGAAAAATTTTATGCATTAGATAAGTAAAAAGAGAAAAAAAAATTGTAGAAAAATAATTAAACTTCGAAATAATATGGGAAAAAATAAAAAAAAATGAAAAAGTAATAGGAAATTCAAAAATCAGGAAAAAATCAGTAAAGATCATAATCAATTAAAAAATCATAAAACAAAATATTTTCAAAAAAACGCAAAAGTTTAAAAACGACAAATATTTCAAAAAATATAAAAAACTTTCAAAGGTTATAAAAATTTTTCAAAATTAAAAAAAATTAAAATTAACAAAAAAAAATAGAGAACACAAAATTTCAAAAATCAGAAAAATTTTTGCGATCGGGTTATCCACGTTTTTTACGAGATTTAATATTTCTACCTCTCTCTCCCTGTTTTTAATAATTTTCCCAATTTTTTCCTATTTTTTTCTACATTTCCCTATTTTTTCCTAATTTCTCTGTTTTTACGGTTTTTTGTATTTTCTCTATTTTCCCCTATTTTCTCATTTCGTCAATTTTTCCGTATTTGTTCCTATTTTTCCGTATTTTTCCAGATTTTCCATATTTTTTCTATTTCTCATTATTTTTTACTATTTTTACTATTTTTTCCCTAAAGAAATTATTCCTCTTTGTATCTATTTTCCCTGTCTTTCTCTATTTTCATTAGTTTTTACTATTTTTCCGAATTATTTCTTTTTTTTGCACCATTTCTCATTATTTTTTCCGCTTTTTTTCTCTTATTTTTTTACTACTTCCTTTTTTTTTCTTGTTTTTCCCTATATTTTTTCATCTTTTCATATTTTTTTATATTTTTCCATATTTTCTCTATTTTTTTCTAATTTCTGTATTTTTCCTATTTCATCCTATTTTTCCCTTTTTCATTATTTTTTCTTGTTTTTCCCTATTTGTCCGTATTTGTCCCTCTTTTTATCTATTTTTGTCTATTTTGACTATTCTTACTTATTTTCCAGTATTTTTCACTATTTCCCATATGTTTCTGTACGTTTCCAAATTTTTCTCTAATTATCTCTAATTTCCCAATTTTCTCTATAATTTTCTGATTTTTTTCATATTTATGTCGTTTTTTCCCTATTTTGTCCTATTTTTCCTATTTTTATTCCTATTTACTTCTGTTATTTTCTATTTTTTCCTATTTTCCCATTTTCCGTTATGTTCGGCTATTTTTCCCTATTTTCCACTGTTGTTCCATTTGCCATATTTTTCACCTATTTCTCTATTTTTGCCTATTTTTGTCCCAATTGTCTCTGTACTTGTACTTGTATCTTATTTTTGTCTATTATTTTTTCCCATTTTCTTTATTTTTCCCATGTTGTCTTATTTTGCCTATTTTTTTACATTTTGCTATTTTTTCTATTTTTCCCCATTTTGCTCTATTTTCCACTATTTTTTCTGTTTTTTTTTACTATTTTCCCTTAATTTTTGTCTCTTTTTAATTATTTCCCCTATGTTTACCTATTTTTTACCAATTTTCCCTATTTTTTTCCCATTTTTCATTTATTTATATTTTTCTTGCTTTCATAAGTTTTTCCTGTTATTTTATCCCTATTATTTTCTATTTTTTCCTATTTTCCTTTTTTTTAATTTCCTCTATTTTTCACTATTTTTGCATGTTTCGCTATTTTTCTATAATTTTCCTATTGTGTCCTATTTATCCCTATTTCTTTATATTTTTCCTGTTTATCATTATTTTCTTCTGGTTTTCATTATTTATTCCTATTATTTTCTATTTTGACCTATTTTCCCTATTTTTACCTATTTTTTTTTATTTTTTTTTAATTGTTCCAATTTTTCCTTATTTTTAGCAAATTTCGCCTTTTTTCCCTGTTTTACACTATTTTTTCCTAACTTCTCTAATTTTTACCAAATTTTCACTATGAATTGAAAAATGGGGAAAAAATGGGGATTTTTCACTTTTTTCACATTTTCCTATTTTCACCGTTATTCTTTATTTTTTCCATATTTTCCCCCATTTTTAATGTTTTACCAAAAGTTTCCTATTTGTCACTATTTTACCGATGTTTCTCTTTTTTCCCTATTTTCAATATTTTTTCCTAAATTTTCATATTTTTCCCTGTTTTGCCCTATTTTTTCCTAATTTTCCGATTTCACCAAAATTTTCTCTATTTAACCCATTTTTCTTTATTTTTTCCTATTCAACCTATTTTTCAGTGTTTTTCCCAAATGTTCCTATTTTTTACAATTTCCCCTTTTTTTTCTATTTTCCCTATTTTCCCTATTTTCTCTATTTTACGCTATTTTTTTTATTTTTCTTTTTTTTTTAATTGTACCTATTTCTTTCCTGTTTTCCATTATTTCTCCTATTTTATTTATTTTTACTAATAGTTCCCTATTTGTACTTATTTTTTCCTATTGATTCAATGTCAGTCAGTCAGTCAGTCAGTCAGTCAGTCAGTCAGTCAGTCAATCAGTCAGAACTTTGCCGTTTATATTATGGATTATGTAGACTTGTCTAGACTTTATTATATATTGAGAATGTCATTCATTTGTTCTAATTTTAGACTATTTAAAAAAAATAAATTGACTATTATATTTGTATTTTTGTATATTTTGGACCGTCTCGTATGTTATGTTCGAAATCTAATTTTATCGACACGCTGTTCGAAAAAGTAATATGGTAGCATCGAAAGATAAAAAAAAAGCGTTTCGCATAATAGAAGGGAACCAATAAGAGAAAATGTAACTGCCTGAGGACTTTGGAATTTCTAAGAATATTAAAGAACAAGAACTTCAATTAGTCCTTTTAGTCAAAAGAAAAATAAGCTTTCTGTTAAATAACGGAGAACAGAAACTTTTTAAAAAGAAAAATGCCATTCAAGCACAATGAGAATATCAGATTGATTTTTAGTTTTATTTTCTATTAGAAATGATCTTTTTACCAGACGAGGGCAATCGATTTATTCAATGTATCTGGTTTATTTTAGGATATATTTCTTAAAAATATCATGAAGTATTATCTGTAGCAATATCACAATAGAGTGAGAATAAATTGAAAATAATTTGACAGATTTTAAAAAACTTGTTGCCAAATGGCAACAAGTTTGAGAAAATGACTGGAGAATTATTATCTAATTTATCGAACTCTCATGTGGTATTCGATAGATTATTTTTTGACGTTACAATCAAAATGTCAGATGAAGAAAATACATTCAGGTTAATTCTGTATCTACAGTGGTTATGTAACAACTTTTTAACAACTTGCTATTTGACCACTTTCATAGCAAAAAAGTTGGTATTCTGGTACCTGTTTTCAGATCATGGTTGTTATGAAAACAATTTAACCACTTTGCATGGTTTAAATCGAACTTCTAGCCATTGAACTTTTGTAATGTCAAATGTCAATAGTTGTTTAAGTTATAATTTTTTGTGTATATTTACCATTGTGGTTAAATAAAAATGGAAAAAAGCGCCGTAGCACAAAAACGTCCCAAACACAAATACTTCGTTCTTAGGGATCATGCGATTTTTAAAAAAAAAAAATTGGGTCTTACGTATTTTGGTCTCCTGAATACGAAACCGACATCAAAACGTGGCGCTCTCAAATAGTTTCGGAGATACAGCCCTATTTTGTTCACTATTTGACAACTCAAATTTCTGTGATTAAAAACATACACAATTCGTCCTTATTATTATCAAAACACTACAAATACCTTTATTTACTTGTTTTTAGCACTTTAGCGGAAAAAACTACTATTTTTAAAAAAATTCACTCTAATTTGAATTTTAGACAGATCACTAAAGTTGGGTTAGGTTATATCTGTTATTTTTTATTTATACAATGTTGGCAAACGTGACTATGTAATTGTTCGTTTGACTCCTGTCGGTTCTTGCTGGATTTTTGAATTCCATTATCAAATGAAATAACTACCACTCTCTTGGAAACTTATTTAATTGTATTTCTGAACGAAATCATAAAAAAATGAATGAATTGAAGATATAGTTGGATACTTTGATCTGGGACCTGATTATATAATTAATATAAGGTTAAAATTTGGCTTAGCGGAAATCAGTTATGGGAACATGTTGTCATGGTAATTGTTACCATGATAACGTCTAAACCAAAACCCAAGTCCAAGTTTGTAGAAAAAAATGAATATCACGATCTTTGGGCCATTAGCCGAATCAAATGGCACCATTTTTGTTTTGCGAAAATGTGCTGTTGCCAAGTTATAGACGATAGTTATTATTAAGAGATTTATGGAAATTTTAGTAATTTTAATATAAATCTGCATCTTACTGGCACTGTTTTCAATATTTGAAAATGGGCTGTTGCCAAGTTGGTCACTTCGGATTACTGGAAGTTTGGATATCATCGGAAATCGCCCTGAAGGATGGCTGACTGTCCAGAAATGGAAGGATTTCTATTTGAGCACTTAATTTAAAAGAAAGAAAGCCTTTAACCTTTTTTTCTATAAAATAAAAAATACTTTCATTTCTGTTTCTAAAACTTTGGAGAAGTGTATTTCAAAGGTAATATTGACATGTATTGGCATTTTTAGAATCTAACTATCTATTAAAATTTGACTTAAAAAATTTGAGTTTCTATTTAAAAAATATTGGATAACTCTAGATCCGCCAGTTTCTATGCACTTAAGGGTACATTTTTGAATATAATATATGCATCTGCAACCAGTCCTCGGCAGCTTTTCATTCTTGCTGAAATGAATTCGGAAGAGACGAGTTCATCGTTTGCCAAATGTCGGCCGGACAAGAGCATTTATGTTACTACCTTGTCCACTATTTAAATTTGACAAAATAGTGGACAAGGTACAAACATGATTGCGCGCGTAACGTCCGACATTTCGCTAATCCGCGCGCAATCATATTTCTACCTTGTCCACGATTTAAATTTAATAACATGGTGGATAAGGCAGTAACATCAGGTTACTTACTACTGTGTAAACTGTTTAAATTTGACAACATGGTGAATAAGTCAATAACATCAGGTTACTTACTACCTTTTGTCCACAGTTTAAATTTGACAAAACAGTGGACACAGTAGTAACATGATTGCGCGCGTCCGACCTACATTACGCAAATCCGCGTGTTTTAATCTCCATGAGTACCACATGAAAACCAATGGCTTTATATATTTGATTACATTGTCCACATCGAACTTGTAGCATTTAAATTTCCAGAACATATCTTTCTGTTTAATTTAGCACACCGGTTTCTAGTTTGTAGTGTAAACGTTGTCTCTCTGTTATCACTTACGTTATTTCTCCAAATGATCAAGATACGTTGTCGACTATTCAGTCACATATTTCTTCTTTTCCTGTGGTCTTAAGTTTCGTAGTAACTGATTTCTGTTGTTATGATTGGCTCTGAGAAATGACGTAGCAGACACGCGTATTTCCTTTTTCCGTTTGGGCTGTCTAAAGGCCACTTGTTGGTGAATGCTCGTTGAGTCTACACGCTACCATTTAAAAGTGGGATTATAAGGTAGATTTTCGCAACACCATACCACAAGTCATTTTATTTGTTGAGCAAGGCAGAGGATTTCATCTCGCGAGCCTGTAGCAATTTTGGTTGATTATAAAACAGATGTAAATGCACTTTTTGTAAAAAGGTGAGTAAATTGTCTTTCTTTTTTATGACATATTTTTTGTGAACGCATGGCATAGTTTCTTGAAGCTAATGGATTTTTTCCATTTAGGGTCGTTCCTCTTCGTTCCTCTTTGTACGAACTGGAGTTTTGCAGAATAGAATCTATAACTCGTTCTTAGTCGTTAAAAGGAACTCTTATGGCTATCAAGAGAGGGTGAACCACTTTTTCTTTCGTCCGGCATTTTGGATTAGTTTGTATCTTGTCATCATGGATTATGGTTCCCGGCTCTGTGGATTCTAGCAGTCTTCTACTATCCAGTTTCGTTATTAAGATTTTTTGGGAAATTACTACCTAGCACTAGCAACAATTACCTAAGACCACTTGTGATCACGACATCCAAGATACATGAAATTTACAAGTTAGACGTTTTCGCCACCATCTTGAAGTCGGTAACTTTTTAAGATTTTTTTATTAATCACTTTTCCTTTTATTTTTATGTTATGTATAAATAACCAGCTCTTTATGTGACAGACTTACTCTGTATATTTTAAAGTACATTTATTCATTAGATACAATTTTACATATGTAAACTTGAATACGTAACGTTACAACATCAGGTAATTGAACGTAAGTTCACGCCTTTATTTGGTATGATCTGTAGGTACACCTTATTACCATCACTTTAATTTAAATAATTAAAAATAATGAGATTTAAATTATAAACTCTGATTTAAATAGGTGACCTGTTTTAACATTAAATACTATCACATATGTACTTCATCACTACTTAACCACAATATTTTATTTTTTATTTACTGATTTATAATTATTTACAATTTCATATATTTACATATTTCTGTACATAGAATCAATATAAGTATCGATCAAGTTTATTTCGTTTCATTTGTGAGACTGTTGAATTACGAACTTTAATTTAATTAACTATTTCAAAGGTTTTACAAACTTCCTAAGACGAAGATAAATATCTGAAAAGTTTGTATGGCGCCCATTATAACATCTTATAAAGATAAAACTTGTACCAGTTAATAACCCACGGGCTCCCGACTATAAAAAAAGCCAGCCGTTCGCAAGTGTAACATCTACTGATCCTTTAGGAGAAGTTGACGTTACAAACTATCTCTATATCAGATTTCCTGTAATCCGAAGTGGGCAACTTGGCAACTGCGCATTTCACAAAACAAACAATGTACCAGTAAAACAAAGTTCAGCCAATAAAAATTCATTTATTGTACAAAATAGAAAATCACTTATTAATTTTTTAATAAGAATAGGAGTATTTTTGACAGTAATTATATGAACTCTATGCAATTCTGAAGTCAGTTTTAATGTAGAAACTTTGAAATATAAATGTTTAAAATGGCAGGTTATTAGAAGGAACAAAAAAACCTATTAAGAATATATGCAATTTTTCTAAATCAGTCCGAGCATAATTGGTTCTATTTGTTGAAATAAAACCAAAGCTGTAGCTGGTGTTAGCCTAAACATGATTTTAAAATTCCGCTCAGGTAAATGAAACGGATTGCTTCCATCCCTAATGATCCTTTGTTGCATCCGTACTTGATTTCTTAAACAGAACGTTTATAGTATATTTTTTAACATTTAAAATGTACTTACCTCCACAATAATTTCGTTAATTTCATGATCTATTAATATAATTATTATCCATGGACCCATTTTCATTTAAAACAGCAACTGTCGTACAAGTTGCTAAGCTTTAACAACCAATTGCTTTGAAGTAACTTTTAGTGACAGACGTTTTCACTTTTCAAGCCACTAGTTGCTACAGATTTTACATAGAGAATCCCACTTTTCTCAAAGTGGAATTATAACAACTGACCTTGACTTAAACAACTTGCTTGCTAGCAAACTGTATGATACAGAATAGAGCCGATTGTCATGTGGTTGTCATTCAATAAAAACAATGTACATTGAATTATTCTCACTTATAATTACACGAGAGCTTTTTTTGTCGAAATAAACTTGACATGTATCAATAAGAATTTTGTTGCCTTGCAATTTAACGAAAAAAACTGCCTCTGAAAAAATTACGAGTCCGTAGGACGAGTAATTTTTTCTGGCAGTTTTTTGAGGTGAATTACCTAATGGCAACAAAATTCGAATTATAAATGTCAAGTTTACTTCGACCCAAAAAAAAGCTAGAGTGTAATTCGGTAAGACAATTTAATGAATATGTAAATCAATAAATTAAAAAATAAGATGTAAATTAGTTTATTTGATTTAACGGAAAAGTACAATTGTTAAAAACACAATTATTAAAAATGAGTCGGAAAATGAAAACTTTTCTGACAAGTTTGAGAAAAATTGACATAACGTCATCAAAAATTTGTTTACAATGCTGGTTGTCATGATTTCAAAAGTTAGGTTCCGTTATTGTCGCTGGAAAAGTTAGGGCAAACTTTTTTCGCTGTCATAATGGCAAAATTACTTGGCTTATAGGATTTTTTATACATGAATTAAATTGTCGCTGAAATAATGTAAGTAGATTATTCCCACTATAATAATGTTTTGATTGGCTAGAACGTATATGAATTACTAAAATTCAAAATTTCTATTGGTTTCGAGAAACGTCAAAAAATAATCAGTAATATTTAATACGACAACAGGATTGTGATACGTTTCAAGTTGTACTATTTTCGTTGGTTGCACATAGATTGTTTAAAAATTAAAGAAATACTTAAATTATTATATAATCGCCTTAATTCTAAAACTGGGGAAGATTCGAATCACTTAAGATCCGAATTCTGGGATAGTTTACAAAAATTTTTTCAAAATTAACAAAGTTTTTTCAATTTTATAAAAATTTTTTGATACGTTCATACCATTATGTACGAGCATAAGCTTTTTGCCTAATGATGGCCATTGTTAGGCCGAAACATGTCGCTCTTATCCACTTGTTCAACTAATTTACAATATATTTTATGTAGTATGACTTTGAGTTTATTATTATTCTTTGAATATATTTTTTTTATATTTTTCACTATTTTTTTTAGTAACTTTCTGTTTTTTCTATATTTCCCCGTCTCCTTTACTTTCCCGACCCACCTCTCCGATAAGGGAAAGTATTGTGAACGAGCTAAAAAAAAATTTGAGATAAAGATAGAAATATCCATTTTGAGGTCACCTGAGACGATTAAAACAATTTCCAAATGGAAGTCTGTCTGTCTGTCTGTGTGTATTCTTCCACGATAGAGGCCACATGTTTGATCCAATTGAGCTGAAATTTGGTACATGGGTTTGAGTTATCCGTCGGAAAAACCCACTAGTTTTTGTACGACATCTGTCAAACGAAAGTGTCACTATCAAAAAATGACAGATGCAATATGTCACGGAATTGGATATGTAATATGTCATTTGAAAGCCCTTGAGAAACTCTATTCAGAACAGTCAAAATTATGTCTCCAACTATCACCTGTCAAAAATAAAAAATGTCAAAATTAGCATTAAAAAAGTATTTCGATTTTTTTCCATTGTATTTGGCTTTTTACGATTTTTATCAGTTTTTTTTTTAGTTTTTTTTCTTTGTCATTCTTTTTATTTATGCCTTTTCGATTATATGTTATATTTGATTTTTTCGATCTTATAACCATTTTTTTTTCAATTCTTGTCGATTTTTCCGATTTTTTCCATTTTTTTCAATTTTATCCGATTTTTTGGAAACGTATTTGATTTTGGACTATTTTTTCGATGTTTTTTAATTTTTTTCAATTTGTTCCATTTTTTTAGATTTTATTGGATATTTTTGATTAGTTCTTTCAATTTTTTTCATTCTTTTCATTTTTGTTTAATTTTTTTCGATGCCTTTAATTTTATCCATTTTTTTTTCAATTTGCTCCGATTTTTTTCAACACTTTTCGATTTTTTTCAAACATCATCCATTTTTATCGATTTTATTTGGTGTTTTACTATCGTATTTAATTTTTATCGATTTTGTCAGAATTTATTTGGGGTTTTTCTCGATTTTATTTGTTTTTTTTCGATTTTGTCGATTTTATTTGTTTTTTTTACGATTTTAATCGATTGTATTTGATTTTTTCCATTTTATCGATTTTGTTTAGATTTTTTCGATTTTTTATGATTTTATTCGGTTTTTATCAATTTTGTCGTTTTTATTTTTGTTTTTAAGTTTTTTGTCACATTTATTCGATTTTATTATATTGTATTTGACTTTTTTCAGTTTCTTTTTTTTTTGGTTTTTTTGTATTCACTTTTTGTTGGTTTTTTAAAATTTTTATCGATTTTATTTGGTTTTTTACGATTTTTGTCGATTGTATTTAATTTCATTCGATTTTTATCGATTTTATCACTATTATTTGGGTTTTTAAAAGTTTTGTCAATTTTATTCGATTGTTTTCGATTATATTACTTTGTCAATTTATTCCGAATCTTTTATTATATTTTTTCAGTTTTTTTTCGGTTTTTTTTCTTCGTATTTGTTTTTTTTTCAATTTGTTATGATTTTTTTTTCCGATTTTTAGAATCACAAATCACAAAAGTTATAGAAAATTATCATATTTAAATTTTAATTAAAACAAAAACGAACGACAAATTTAAAGCCAACTCTAAAGTTATAAGTTAATTTGTAAAACAAAATGAGTTAATTATATCCATAAATAAATTAAATCACATAAAATCCATCCACAAAGCGGAATATTAAAACTCAGCATTTTTATTAAAAAAATCCTTTTTATAGTTCACCATGCGGTAATTTATTGTTGAAGTATTCGAATCTAAAAAATATGCATATATAAATTTTTTGATTCGATATTTGAAGCACGAAACTGGTTATCATAATAATCACGAAAACGTAGTTTGATTTGTTCGTGTTATGGAACACAAAATTAGTTATTAAATATATAATTTTTTGCAAGCGCTACAATTTCATATTTGCATTCGATAGAATTTTGATTTAAATCTACCACGCTTTTGAGTTATTCACGTTTAAAAAAAATATTGAAAAAATACGCTATTTAAAATAAAATAATAATATTATTTGCAAGTACTAGAATAACATGTATAAATCAAAATATAATTTTTACTTTCCCGACCCACCTCCGTGAAGGGAAAGTATTGTGAACAAGCTAAAAAAAATTTTCGGGATAAAGATGGAAATATCCATTTTGAGGTCACCTGAGATGATTAAGGCCATTTCAAGATGGAAGTATGTCTATCTGTCTGTCTGTGTGTATTCTTCCACGATAGAGGTCACACGTTTAATCCGATTGAGCTGAAATTTTGTATATGGGTTTGGGATACCCGTCAGAAGAACCGATTAGTTTTTGTATGACATCTGTAAAACGAAAGTGTCATTATGAAGAAATGACAGATGCAATATGTCACGGAATTTGACTTACAATATATCGTTTGAAAGCACGTGAAAAACTCTATTCAGAACAGTCAAAATTATTTCTCCAACTGTCACTTGTCAAAAATAAAAAAGGTCAAAATTTTAAATTTTATCATTAAAAATCTGAAAAGTGTTCGTGAATAAATGTCGAGAAAGTTTGGGCGAGACAACAGATTTTCTTTTTTTTGTTTTCTAATTTTTTCTCATTTTTCTATTTCTCTGATTTTTTGCCATTTTTTTGTAAATTTAGTTGCATTTTTTTACGATTTTTAATTCAAACAAATTTTTTCATTCTTTTCAATTTTTATGGTTTCAATTGTGTCTAATTTTTGGTTTTTAGCGAAATTGCAATTTTTTGTCATTTGTTGTGTTTTTTTTTTGATTATTCTGACTTTTGTTTTTTTCTAGTTTTTTTCTTATTTTTTCCTATTTTTCTGATTTTTTTATTTTTTTATTTTTTTCTTGTTTTCTCATTTTTCTGACTTTTTTATTTTTTTCTATTTTTTTTTCATTTTAATTTTCTTCATTTTTTCCCATTGTTCTGTTTTTTTTCTATTTCTTTCTTTTGTTTTCTAATTTTTTTCTATTTCTCTGATTTTTTGCCAATTTTTTGCCAATTTTTTGCCAATTTTTTGTAATTTTGTTGCGATTTAGTTGTATTTTTTTACGGTTTATAATTCAATCAAATTTTTTCATTCTTTTAAATTTTTTATGATTTCAATTTTGTCCACTTTTTTGTTTTTTAGCGATTTTTTGTAATTTTTTGCCATTTGTTGCTTTTTTTGTTTTACAATTTTTTTGATTATTTCTTTTTTTTTCCAATATTTTCTGATTTTTCACTCACTTTTTTCCAATGTTTTCTATTTTTTATAATTTTTTCCGATTTTTCTGATTTTTTAATTTTTCTATTTTTTTGTCTCGTTGTTTTCTCGTTTTTCTAACTTTTTTGTTTTTTTCTGTTTTTTGTAGTTTTTTTCTATTTTTTTCGTTTTTTTTCATTTTTCTTCATTTTTTCTCATTGTTCTATTTTTTTCTATTTCTTTCTATTGTTTTCTAATTTTTTCTATTTCTCTGATTTTTTGCCAATTTTTTGTAAATTTGTTGCGTTTTAGTTGCATTTTTTACAATTTATAATTCATTGAAATTTTTTCATTATTTTAAATTTTTATGATTTCAATTGTGTCCAATTTTTTAGTTTTTAGCGATTTTTTGCTTTTTTGCCATTTGTTCCGTTTTTTTTTCGTTTTTTTACAATTTTTTTGATTATTTCTTTATTTCCAGTATTTTCTGATTTTTCACTCACTTTGTTCTAATGTTTTCTATTTTTTCTTTTTTTCCGATTCTTCTGATTTTCTCGTTGTTTTCTCATTTTTCTGACTTTTTTGTTTTTTCTGTTTTTTGTAGTTTTTTCTATTTTTTTCGATTTCTTTTTCATTTTTCTTCATTTTTTCCCATTGTTCTGTTTTTTTTTCTATTTCTTTCTTTTGTTTTCTAATTTTTTTCTATTTCTCTGATTTTTTGCCAATTTTTTGTAATTTTGTTGCGATTTAGTTGTATTTTTTTACGGTTTATAATTCAATCAAATTTTTTCATTCTTTTAAATTTTTTATGATTTCAATTTTGTCCACTTTTTTGTTTTTTAGCGATTTTTTGTAATTTTTTGCCATTTGTTGCTTTTTTTGTTTTACAATTTTTTTGATTATTTCTTTTTTTTTCCAATATTTTCTGATTTTTCACTCACTTTTTTCCAATGTTTTCTATTTTTTCTAATTTTTTTCGATTTTTCTGATTTTTTAATTTTTCTATTTTTTTCTCGTTGTTCTCTCATTTTTCTGAATTTTCTTCTTTTTTTTCTAGTTTTTCTGGTTTTTTCTATTTTTTTCGATTTATTTTTCATTTTTCTTCATTTTTTTCCATTGTTTCGATTTTTTTCTTTTGTTTTCTAATTTTTTCTATTTCTCTGATTTTTTGTCAATTTTTTGTAAATTTGTTATGATTTAGTTGCATTTTTTTACGATTTATATTTGAATCAAATTTTTTCATTCTTTTAAATTGTATATGATTTCAATTCTGTCCAGTTTTTTTTTTTGTTTTTTAATGATTTTTTGCCATTTATTGTTTTGTTTTACTTCGTTTTTTAATTATTTCTCTTTTTCCAATGTTTTCTGATTTTTCACTGAATTTTTTCCAATGTTTTCTATTTTTTCTTATTTTTTCCGATTTTTTTAATTGTTCTATTTTTTTTTCTCGTTGTTTTCTCATTTTTCTGACTTTTTTGTTATTTTTTAGTTTTTTTTTTCTGGCTTGTTCGATTTATTTTTCATTCTCATTTGTTTCCATTATCATTTTTTTAGTTTTCTAATTTTTTTTCATCTTTACTTTCCCGACCCACCTCCGAGAAGGGAAAGTATTGTGAACGAGCTAAAAAATAATTTCGTGAGAAAAGTTAAAAATATCCATTTTGAGGTGACCTGAGATGATTAAGACCATTTCCAGATGGAAGTCTGTCTGTCTGTCTGTCTGTCTGTCTGGCTGTCTGTCTGTTTGTCTAGGTCTGTCTGTGTGTATTCTTCCACGATAGAGGCCACACGTTTAATACGATTGAGCTGAAATGTTGTATATGGGTTTGGGTTACCCGTCGGAAGAACCCATTAGTTTTTGTACGACATCTGTCAAACCGAAGTGTCACTATCAAAAAATGACAGATGCAATATGTCACGGAATTTGACTTGCAATATGTCATTTGAAAGCCCTTGAAAAACTCTAGTCAGAACTGTCCAAATTATTTCTCCAACTGTCACCTGTCAAAAATAAAAAATGTCAAAATTTGAAACTCATTAAATATCTGAAAAAGTAATCGTGAAGACTCGTCGGGAAAGTTTTGGGGCGACACGAACGATTTTTTTATTAAAAAAAATTGAAAATTCGAAAAATACGTTTAAAATCAGTCTAAAGTATTAATAATTAGTGTTCTGGCGTATTTCGTTTTCTCTCTTGATTTTTTGTATCTCAATGGAAAAGCTTTAAATAAGTTGCGACTGAAGCTCTTAAAACTTCAGAAAATCGTTTATTTGTAGAATTAAAAACAGAAGAACCAAGGAAATATCCTTGATTTTAAGTACATTACGGGTATCTAATTATCCCTAAAACCCTTATTTCAAATACGTATAAAATAATTACATCGTTTTCCTGAAATATAAAATTAAATCCAGATTTAAAAAAAATTGACGCCACATAATATTGCATAATCGTTATGATTCTGACATAATTATTCTTCCAAATAATACGATATGTAAACATATAATTGGTCCGACAGATACATTGAAAACAAACAGGTAGTTAAAAAATTTTTAGATTTAATTCAAATAAAAATAATTAATTTATTCACATTATCTGGTATTATTCATTCATGTTATGGCATATAAATTTAACCTCAATGTCTGGTTTAATGAATTTGGAATTAATGATTAAATTATGCGATGAAAACGTTAAATTCACTATTAAATTTTAGTAATAATTTAATAATATGGGATGTAATTGAAAAACATCTACACAGAGAGGAAATTTTATTGTAAAGATAAAATTAAAAGATTATATTTAATTTCGTATTATAAAAATTAAATTATTTTTCTATAAATAATAATAAAATCGATTAATTTTACTTGTATTGCAAAAGTTAAACTTCTTTTTAATACAAAAAATAAAAAACAAAGTCTAGTAACACAAAATATTTTAATATTTAAAGTTAAGTAACTGGCAACTAGTTTCGGCATACAAATGCTATCATCAGGTTGAAGAACTTGGTTACCTGTGCGTACTTATAGGGCGGAAGGTTGGAATTTAGGTGTGGTACTAAAAAGGGAAAACATTAAGTGAAATTAAACAATAAGATGTAAAAAAAATGTCGGTGTCAACTTAACATGGATAAATCGATTTTAGGATGGGAGAATTTCTGAATTCTGATCTTAGTGATACGCCGGGATCGGGTAGAAAATTTTTAGGATACAGTATATTCAAATTGATAATATGAAGATATATTTGGCGATCTCGAATTTGCTTAACAGGAGTTTGAAATTATAGTTTTTTATATATGAATCTGTTTGTATGTTGATTAAAGTATTTAAAAAAATATGAATATTTGGATGAGGTGATGTACAATATGAATTAAACTTGCTGTGAAAGGATTCACACGTAATTTTTGTGCTTAAAGTATATACGGAATCGGAGACCCAGATTATTGGTGGAAAAAGCGAGTAATCTTTGATACAATTTTGTACCAAATAATCATAAACTCTCCCTATTCCCATGGCTACAATTTTTAGACAAAAATGCATTTTTTATCCCATAACAAAAGTAAATAAATAACATATTAAATTGAAAGTAATATCACTGAAAAGGGAATAAAAAATACTATAAATGAGAATTTTTTCAAAATTTTTCAGCAAAAATTGTTACGTTGAGAAAAGGGAGAAACGAAAAGAGGGGAATCCTATTTTCACGGCCACAATTTTTTTTCGTAAATATTGAATATTGCTTTCTATCAATTGTCAGCACATTTTAATAACGACGATTATTATGTAACAATTGAAATTTATACCATTGAAAGGGGAATAAAAAATAATATAAATAAGAATTTTTTCAAATTTTTTTAGCAAGAATTGTGACCTTGAGAAAAGGGAGAGACCAAAGAAGGGAAAATTAAAAAATCCTTGGAGTTAGGTTCTCGCCCTATTTTCACGGCCACAATTTTTTATCTAAAATTTTGAAAAAATTCGTAAAAGTAGAATATTGTTTTCTCTTTCCATTAACAGTAAGCAAGTGTTAATAACATTGATAGTTTTTATGTTACAGGGGTTAAACGATATGAAAACTAAAAATTTAAAGACAAAAATGCATTTTTTATCCCATAACAAAAATAAATAAATAATTAATAAAAATGAAATTAATACCACTGAAAAGGAAATAAAAAATACTATAACTGAGAATTTTTTCAAAATTTGTCAGCAAAAATTGTAACCTTGAGAAAAGGGAGAAACCAAAAGAGGGGAAATTGAAGAATCGTTATAGTTGTGGTCTCTCCCTATTCCCACAACCACAATTTTTTATCTAAAATTTTGTAAAAATTCCTAAATTTAGAATATGGCTTTCTCTGTCTATCAACAAACGGCACGTTTTAATAACGTTAATAGTTTTTATGTTACAGGGGTTAAACGATATAAAAACTAAAAATTTAAAGACAAAAATGCATTTTTTATCCCATAACAAAAATAAATAAATAATATACTAAAATGAAATTTATACCATTGAAAGGGAAATAAAAAATAATATAAATAAGAATTTTTTCAAAAGTTTTTGGCAAGAATTGTGACCTTGAGAAAAGGGAGAGACCAAAAGAGGAGAAATTAAAAAATCCTTGCAGTTATGGTCTCGCCCTATTTTCACGGCCACAATTTTTTATCTAAAATTTTGAAAAAAATCGTAAATATAGAATATTTCTTTCTCTTTATATCAATAGTCAGCACATTTTAATAACGACGATTATTATGTTACAAGGGTTAAACGATATGAAAACTAAAAATTTAAAGACAAAAATGCATTTTATATCCCATAACAAAAATAAATAACTAATTTATTAAAATGAAATTAATACCACTGAAAAGGAAATAAAAACTACTATAAATGAGAATTTTTTCAAAATTTTTCAGCAAAAATTGTAACCTTGGGAAAAGGGAGAAACCAAAATAGGGGACATCAAAAAATCGTTATAGTTGTGGTCTCTCCCTATTCTCACAACCACAATTTTTTATCTAAAATTTTGAAAAAATTCCTAAATATAGAATATGGTTTTCTCTTTTTATCACAAGACGGCACGTTTTAACAACGTTGATAGTTCTTATGTTACAGGGGTTAAACGATATAAAAATTAAAAATTTAAGACAAAAATACATTTTATCTCTCATAAGAAAAATAAATAAATAATATATTAAAATGAAATTTATACCGTTGAAAGGGAAATAAAAAATACTATAAATGAGAATTTTTTCAAATTTTTTTAGCAAGAATTGTGACCTTGAGAAAAGGGAGAGACCAAACGAGGGAAAATTAAAAAATCCTTGGAGTTATGGTCTCGCCTTATTTTCACGGCCACAATTTTTGATTTAAAATTTTGAGAAATCTCATAAATATAGTATATTATTCTCTCTTTCTATTAACAGTCAGCAAGTTTTAATAACGTCGATTAGTTTTATGTTACAGGGGTTAAACAATATGAAAACTAAAAATTTAAAGACAAAAATACATTTTATACCTCATAACAAAAATAAATAAATAATATATTAAAATGAAATTTATACCATTGAAAGGGGTATAAAAAATAATATAAATAAGAATTTTTTCAAAAGTTTTTAGCAAGAATTGTGACCTTGAGAAAAGGGAGAGACCAAAGAAGGAAAAATTAAAAAATCCTTGCAGTTACAGTCTCGCCCTATTTTCACGGCCACAATTTTTTATCTAAATTTTTGAAAAATCTTGTAAATATAGAATATTGTTTTCTCTTTCTATCAACAGTAAGCAAGTTTTAATAACGTTGATAGTTTTTATATTACAGGGGTTAAACGATATGAAAACTAAAAATTTAAAGACAAAAATGCATTTTAAATCCCATAACAAAAATAAATAAATAATATATTCTTAGAAAATATCGATATAACGACTTTGTGCAGTTCCAGTATAGGATTAAAATTTACCTTTAATTACTTTTTGCATTAGCCGGTCATCATTAAGCAATATAATTAAATTATTAGTATTTTTGCAATTCTTGTGCACCGTGTACAAGTGTAGGTAATGAAAAATAAAATTATAGAATAATAAAGTAGAGGCCGGAAGAGAAAAATGTAAGAAGACAGCCAGAAAAGAAGAAGACAAATGATATTTAGAAAAACTAGCGGTAGAAGGGGTAGTCCCGTCTTTTCTATATATCTATTACACTCCAAAACAACAACATAAATTTTGTTTAAAATTTATAAAAGTATTATTTAAAGTTAAACATATTTTTTTAAACTTTATTAAATTTTTGGCAGGGTAAGATAAACCTTAATAGGAGCTTTAACTTTGAATTCTAATTTATGAATAATTCCGATTCCAGGGATTTTTTTCTCCAACATTTTATATTAAGGAATATATATCTAAAAGAGTTTTTCAACAACTCATTATTTAACTCTTGTATAAAAATTATATTTTCGTAAAAAATCAAAGAACAAAGCTTGTTTACCTTGCTTTTAAGATCATTAGATACAATTTTATGATAAAAACGAAAGTAATTTAATACCTATCTTAGCAAAATAAATAAAGAAAGCACCAACAAAAAATTTAAAAAAAAAATCATTATCAAAAATTATTTATTTTTTTGATCAATAATCTAAATATTTGTAATATTGGTACATTTATTTATTCTTTTTCGAGCTCATCTTCAGAGAAGCTACAAAAGTAATAATTGACAATTGGTTACAATGAATAAAAAATGAAAAACCGTTATTGAAATTGTCAAAAAAAAAACATTAAAATTTGATAAAACTTTTTAATAAACTACAGCAAACTTAAAAATATACATGTACAAAATTATTATTAAACAAATTACTGAGGCTCAAAAGCCTCAGTATTAGTAATGGCCAAAAAAATTTCTTACACATACTTTTTATCACTTTTCTCGACATGTCCGAAAATGCAAAATAATCCTGTCCGGGCGTCTGGATATCTGTCTGTCTGGATGTAAACAATGTAACGAAAGCTCCGATCGAGTTCTGGTTTTCACTTTACCTAGTTAGTTTTGTCCAAGGAAGAACCCTATTGAATTTGACCAGGATCAGACCGGCCCTTACGGTACCAATCATACAAATTAAAGTGGTTTGCATAGGAAAACTTTTTTCCAATTCAAATTTTTAGAACAAAATGTCAAACGGAGTTTACGAAATGTTGCAGAAATATTATTGACACATTGTTTGATTTTAGCGATTTTTTTTTGGTTTTTTTTTTGATTTTTACAATTTTTTTGATTATTTCCGTTTTTTCCGTATTATTTTCCATTTTTTTTTCTATTATTTTTCTTTTCCTTTTTTCATGTTTTCTCTTTATTCTGATGTTTTGTTATTTTTTCATTTTTTCTGTTTTTTTTTGTCGATTTTTTTTAGTCTTCTCATTTTTTATTATTGTTCTGTTTTTTTATTTCTTTTTCTATCATTTTCTATTTTTTTATAATTATATAATTATTTTTTAGAAAGAGACTTTTTCTGGTTTTTTCTCGTTGTTATGATTTTTTCTCATTTTTCCGATTTCTTGTTTTTTTCTGGGTTTTTTTCTGATTTTCTCGATGTTTTCTACTTTTCGCTGTTTTTTGTCATTGTTTTGTCACTTTTCTGTTTATTTTTTTTTTCAATTATATTTTTTTATTTCTTTGTTGTCTCATTTTTTATCTTTTTTCCTTATTCCTTTGATTTTTTTTACAATTTTTTTGTGATTTTGTTGCGATTTATTTCAATTCCTTCAACGTTTTTCATTAATTTTTTTATTTCTTTCTTTTGTTCACAATTCTTCCGGTTTGTTCTTTACGACTTTTTCCGTTTTTTGCGATTTTTTTTTATCTTTTTTTATTTTTTCCAAATATTACAATTTTATTCTTCATTTGTTTCCAATATTTTCCAATAATTTTTGTTTCTTAATCGATTAAAGCCGATTTTTTCTTAATTTTTCGATAATTTTTTCACTATATTTTTTGATTTTTTTTCATGTTTTATTCTGAATTTTTTCAATATTTCCTAATTTTTTTTTCATTGTTCTATTTATTTTCTATTTCTTTTTTTCTTTTCTAATTTTTTTCTATCCTCCCATATATTTTTGATTTTTCGGATTTTTTCGTATTTTATTCTCATTAATCTAATGGTTTTCTGTTGTTTATGAATTTTTTCTATTGTTTTTTTATTTTTTTCAAATTCCTTCCAGTTTTTTTCTAACTTATTGTTTTTCTGATTTTTTAATTTTTGTATTTTGTTGATTTCTTTTGATTTTTGTGGATCTCGTTGGATTTTTTTCTTTTTATTGATTTTTTCGATCTCCTTTGGACTTTTGTTGTTCTTTTTCGATTTTTGTCATTTTTTCGATTTCTTTCGATTATTTATATTTTTTTTTATTTCTTTTGGTTCCTTTCCATTTCTTTCGATTTCCTTTGATTATTTCGATATTTGTCGTTTTTTTCGATTTCTTTCGATTTTCTTTAATTCTATTTGATTTTTGTCGTTTTTTTTTCATTGCTTTCGTTTTCTTTGATTTTTTTCAATGTTTGTCGTTTTTTTTTTCATTTCATCCGATTTTTGTTGATTTCTTCCGATTTTTGTTAATTGTTTTCGTTTTTTTTTTCGATTTCTTTTGCTTTTTTTCCATTTATTTTGTATATTTTTCGATTTCTTTTGAGTCCTTTCCATCTCTTTCGATTTGATTTTGTTTTCATTTTTTTATATTGTTAAAATTCAAATTTTTAGAACTTTTTCCACTTCACGTGATGTATAATATTCCCCTACATGTAAATGAAAAGTTGAGTAGAAAAGTATTGAGTGAAATGAAAATATAGTTTAAATTAGGTTTTTATTTATTGAACTTAAATATCCTTCTTGATAATTGGGGCAGAATAGAAAATCTGATATCCAAAGTCCTTGTGGATCAAATTGCTTGTTTGTATAATAAAACTTTATTTTCTTACGGAAAGTTTGCTAGTTCTACTTATAAGAGGGTTTTGATTGTCAGCATCAACCATTTTCCCATCCTAAGCAAATCATTAAAATGTTTAGTCTTCTAACGATAAAAAAATTCAGATATTTTATTGATGTTTTATATAATTTTATTTTTATTTAATTTCTGTAAATTTAGTTGTCACAAATGTTCAGAAATGTCAAATATAAAAAAATTGACTATTTCACATTTTGACGTACTTGATTTTTCAATTCGTTTCCTACTCTTCCATATATATGCAGGGTGTCCCAGAATAAAAGGAACAAACTTGGGCGAAATATTTAATACTTAAATGTAAGATTAAAAGTCTTTATGAACCCATTCTCTAAATGGAGTATGAACGAAGTTACATTTTCAGAAAAAAATAACATAACATAACAAGACGAATTTTTATTTTTTTTATGAAATTTTTTGTGTCGGTAGATATTAATTAGTCTAATATTACAGCAATAATTACCTGACTGTAACTTGAACCAGAGACGTACGGTAGATATATTTGTGTACCCCCTAATTTCGACACCACTGGAAAAAAAATTATTGACATATTTTTTTAAAATCTATACGTTTCTAGTAGAGCTCGATTATTTTGAGATGAGTACATTTAGTTTTGGCCACGCCCCAGTTGGCGCAGCACGTCATAAACTTTGTGGACCTTATTTTATGGCGCCAAGTTCAAATCTGCTGCGGTAGGGGTATCTGATATTTTAGCAGTGGCGTGTGTACATTAATAAAATATTTTAAATTGAAAATACTTTAAAATAAAAAGTAGCATTTAAAATTTTAACTGTTTGTTAGTTAAATTGCTGTTAAACTTTAAAGTAATAAAACAACTGAAAGTTTAAATAAATAATTTATATTTTATTAAAATGTTTATAATTTTAACTGTTTTCATCACTATCTTCGAAGTCCGAAAGGTCGGAATCCCACTCATCGGATGACCCCGTATTGACGCAAAATAAATGTTGTATTATGTTGACCTACCCAATTTTTTACCGTGGCCCACATTTTTTCGATGGGATTTAGTTCAGGGTGATAAGGTGGCAACCGTAATACTTTGTGACCATTTTCTTCAAGATCATCTAAAAGAAAATTCGGCGGGGGTCTGTGAGCTTTAATTAATGTGTACAGTTCTGGTTTGGCCATTTTAGCATCATACGGAATATGGTTTTTAATGAACCATCTTTAGCCTCGTTTTTCATAAAGTTTAACAGGCGTGAAATTATTTCCTTGGCTTGGCTTTGAAGAACTTGGCCCTCTCTGCCTAATAATTTTTTTGTTCCATTTCGAACAATCGAAAAATTTAGGTTTCATTAGCATTTTTGAAAATATGATAAAAATAGGATACAAATTAAAGGCTTAGAAGGGATTTTAAATATTTCAGAATGTACGGTTTCGTCTTAGATTATTATTTAGTTGTATTTAAATGTGCTTACCAAAATACACACAAAATGAATTGAATTAAAGTTTATATAGACACACAAATCGAAGCACAAAAACACAAGAAATCTCAAAATAGCTAAATAAATGCAACAAGTACAAATAAGTAACACTAGGCTACTGAATCCAAATTTCATGAGCGACAGGCGACTCGGACCAGAGTTAAAGCTCTCTGACCACGCCTACAAACTCAAATTGGTTTCTGCACATTATGACGAAATGTACTCATCTCAAAATAATCGAGCTCTACACAAAGTTTGTTATGTAAATTAAATTCTCAACATTAAATAGATCAAATTGCTGTTTTTTATAAAATTTAAGAAATACTGAATAAAAAACCAAGAAATAAAAATTAAACAATAATAACTGGAGGATGTAGTTCGTGTCCCAGAAAAATATTAATGTTTATAAAAAAATAAACAATAACTTTTATATTTAAATATTTTTTTATGATTTCTTTAGTTTAATTTTATATTTAATTTGATTATTTATTTATGTTTGCTTCTACTTGATAAAAATCTATTATATTTTGATAAATAAAACAATTTTAATTTTTACAAAAATAATTAGTTACATTTTTATGACAATAAAGAACACACTTCGAAAAAAGTATATAGTTGCCTATAACTCTAACCACAATATTATCCCAAATTAGGACCATTTCTACAAAAACAAAGCCAGATGAAAATATAAAGGGCCAATACTCGCTTTTATTAAGTTTAATAAAGCTTTGTAATGGACTGACAAGGCAAGTAAGGATAATTGCGTCGCAGACAAATTCTCCTTTTTTTTATTAAAAAGCAACAGAGTGTATTGGACAA
This sequence comes from Neocrepidodera transversa, assembly GCA_963243735.1. NCBI lineage: Eukaryota > Metazoa > Arthropoda > Insecta > Coleoptera > Chrysomelidae > Neocrepidodera > Neocrepidodera transversa. Next base: position 6,966,827 of record OY725346.1, on the reverse strand, counting down.
AAACAAATTACAAAACATCGAGTTGTAATTATTTTTGTTAATACAGGGAATTTTACTGAATTAAAGCACGAAATTAGCAATTTTGTCAAAAAAGATAAATCTATATACAGGGTGGATACTTTTTAATAGGGACACTATTGCTATCTCGTAAACGGTAGACGCTAGAAAGACGATTTTTTGAAATCTGAAATATTCCTATTGGTTCCGGAGTTAAACGACCAAATCCGAATTTGTCGAAAATCGTTTTTTTGACAAAGCTCTGTTATTAAACAAAATGTGGGATAACTGTATTAAAACTTATTTTTGTATTCTAACATCATTAGTTAAATTTTGAATATGACGTTTTGTCTCTACAGGGCCACCATCAACTTTATCTTTTTAAATACGGACCTGTCTATTTTATTTAATATTATTAAATCGCTTCGAATACTAAATTCAACTATATATGACACTTGATTATTCCGTGACGTTTTGTCACTTCGGGGCCACCTTCAACTTTATTTTTTAAATACGGACCTGTCTATTTTATTTAATATTATTAAATAGCTTCGCATACTAAATTCAACGATAATCACACTTGATTTTTCTGTGTAGACCAGGGTCGATAATTTTTGAAACCAAAAAAAAAATAATAGTAGGATGAAACCCATTGGAAAAGGAATGAAAGGAAAAACAATTTACAGCCGATCTGAGGTCAGGAATTTTAATTAATAGCTCAAAATTGTACATAATGATTTAAAAAAAAATTCGGATTCGAGTTTTTTGCGTTTCTTTGCATTTTTTGAGAACATTTACCATAGCAATGTATATTTTTTACACTATCAAAAAGACTTCAACGAACAAAAAGCTCACCGAGTTTTTTAAAAAAGCAGATATTTTGACGCAAGAATTTTCAATTAAAAATTAAGGTGCTTTTTTGATATTAAGTCAAAATAAAACGAAAAAATAAAAATTTTAAATCAAAAAAATTACAGTGTGTTTGGGACATAAAATTTCATGAATTTTTTTTTGTAAAATATAAAAATAAAAATCCAAAAACTTGGTTTTTTGAATTTTTTACATACATTTTGAGGTTATGTAAAAAAAGTGTAAATACAAAAGTTGTAGATCTTTTTATTACCTAGAACTTTGCTATTTAACTTTTTTTCATAGGACTTGTTGCCTTGATGTTGACCCCGAAGAGACAAAACGTCACGGAATAATCATGTTTTATCGTTGAATTTAGTATGCGAAGCGATTTAATACAGTGCGTCCTTAAAGTAAGGCATAAATTCATTATTAGCTAAATGAACGATTAAATTAGAAATCAGCTCAGACAGGGCAATCCAGAAATTGAAAAAAAGGGGGGGTTCCATTTAAAAAAAATGGTGATGACGTCATTACACGAAGGTGGTTCACCCTGTATATTAGATTATGATCTGGAAAAATAGTAAATTGAAATCAAAAATCGACCTGTTTCGGGAATTTCTAATTTAATCGTTCATTTAGCTAATAATGAATTTATGCGTTACTTTATGGACGCACTGTATTATTAAATAAAAGAGACAGGTCCGTATTTAAAAAGATAAAGTTGATGGTGGCCCCGAAGAGACAAAACGTCAAATTCAAAATTTAACTATGACGGTTTCTAAAGATGTTAGAATACAACAAAAATTATTAATAAAGTTATACCAAATTTTGTATAATAACAGAGCTTTGGCAAAAAAACGATTTTCCACAAATTCGGATTTTGTCGTTTAACTCCGGAAACAATAGGAATATTTTAGATTTCAAAAAATCGTTTTGTCTATTTTTATATTTCGCACATTTTTCCCCATTTAACCGTCTTTCTAGCGTCTACTGTTTATTAATATTAAATTATTAATATTAAAAAGTAGCCACCAGGTATATAAAATTGTCGTGTCGCTGACTGACTGACAATCAACGCACAGCCTAAACCAGAGGTGATAGAGACGTAAAATTTTCAGGGTAGTTTCCTTTGGTAGCGTAGGGGAACAAGAAGGAATTTTGAAAATTCACACTTTAAGGGGTTCAAAATTGGGGTTAAACAAATATTGACCCGCTCGAGTAGGTACGTCAACCAACAACCCGCTCGAATAAGTGCATCAACCCGTTCGAGTAAGTACGTCAATCAAAAATATACAGGGTGATTCTTATAGAGGGGAATGGCTCTCCCTCTTGAGGGAGTGCAAATATTTTTTATTATTTTTCTCCAAGTAATTTAATTAGAAATAAAAGAGAAAGTATAAATTATTTATCTCAAATAAATGTCTACGAGTTAGTTGGATTTTAAAGCGATTAAGGGTAGTTTTTACCCCCGAAGGGATGAAAACAATTTTTGTTAATTTTACGACTTCCTTCATTTGAACTTATATAAAAAAAAATTTCGGCATTTTTCAATTGTACGTCAATTTAGAGGTGGGTGTCACCCCTTAACAGACACTTTGTGCTTAGTTTTTATGGGTGTATTAAATTTGCTTATTTTCATCACAATTAGCACATTATAGAGCATAATTTTCGGTCTTATAAAAATTGTTGCGAAAGAAAACCCCAAAAGGGTGGTTTGGCGATTTCAGGGGTGACGCAACGCGAATTTCTATCGAGATTTGATTAATTTCTTTACGTTATTTTGGTGATATATGCTTCCTAAACGTTTTTCGCACATTTCTTCATTACTTATTATTTTATGTAGTTCTGTTTATTGTTTTAGTTTGTTTATTTAAGCCTTTCTAGGTCTTTATGGGTTAGTTATTAGGTAATTTTTAGGTGAAATATATATTTAGTTGTTTAGGTATTAGGTAGATATATGTAGGTAGTGTGAGTACGTTAGTATTAATTTAATAAAAACTATTTTTTACTTAGTAGGTTCATTTTCTCTTTAGTACTTTTGTAGATTTGTAGTAGGATTTATTTTGCTTAGAAGGTTAGTTCATTTTTAGGGTTCCGTACCCCAAAGGGTCGAAACGGAACCCTATTGCTCTCACTCGCGTGTCCGTCCGTCCGTCCGTCTGTCACACTGGTCTAGCTGGTAAACCGTTCAAGCTAGAGTCTTCAAATTCTCACAGTATATGCGTCTTGTTGACTCAAAGCCATATAAATTATAAAAAATATTTTTAAATGTTTTCGAGGGGGGCTCCCATACAGCTAAAAGGGGGCGCTGAAAAAAATTTTGGCCTAGATAAAAGCCATATTTTTTGTTTTAAAAAATATTGCAAAATGTAAGTATGAAAAGCCTCTAAAGTCAGCATTTTTTACAAAATTTTGTTCCGAAGTATTTTTTAACTTTCCATTTACCTATGAACTTAAAATTTGGTGAGAATGTTTATTGTTACGTATATGTTACCAACAAATACCAATATATTAATAAATATAATTTTTTCATTAACATTCCCTCATTTTTAGGGTTCCGTACCTTTGTATTTATGCGAATTGTGATATTCGAAATTTTATTATTTTTATCTGTGCAATCGTATTAGTTTTATTAAAAAACGCATTTTTCATCTTATAATTTTTTTCTATCTTTGTCGGTTACGCTGATATTAACAAATTTGTTCGTTGCAGTTCAAAATTTGTTAATATATCTAATTATATATGCGGATTGTGACATTCATAATTTTTTTTTCTTCGTCGAACACACATGCGCCAGGTAATTTTTCTTTTCACTTTTACCAAGTATTTTTGACTTATTAGTTTGATTAAAATTTTAAAGTCCTTTGAGAATCCTGCCTCTGCATAGCTGGCTTATATTCTACATTTGGTACGGAACCCTAAATGTGCGAAGTCCGACACGCACTTGACCGATTTATTTATCTTTATTAGTTTGTTATTTTATATTGTAAAACTAATTTTTTCTGTTAAATTGTCCAAAAATGACTGTCGAGATTTTAGTTATCGACGGAGAAAATGTGCATCAAATTGTTGTTCCCATTGAAGGAGATGGGGCGTGTTTATTTAGAGCTTTGTCGTATTTGATGTACGGAACTCAAAATTGTTCTCATGATATACGTGAATTATAGTTAGGTACGTCATCAACAATTGGGATGAGTTTTCTGTTTTGCCCTGCATAAAAACGGGGATAATTATCCCTCGGCCTCTGAATACTACAGTAAAATATAACGCAATGGAACACTTTATTGTAACGGCACTCCGGTCGTTACAGGTCACTTTTGCGCCTTAGTCCAGGTTTCGGATTGCCTTCCGTTTAGAGTGTGGCACGGGCAGCATCAGTGGAGAAAGAAAGGCGGTCTTTACTTGCCCTACTAGGTTTGAGTACCTGGGTATGAGCTGCTGGGATGTTAAAACTTAAAACAAATAAAATTTAATAAATAGAACTTTTATTGGTTACCAAAATCCGGCGAAGAAAATGTGTGTAACGGTGACGTGTCGATCTACACAGACACGGCTTTGCTCGAATGGTGTGGTCGGATAACGGTCCTGGACTCCGGTATAACTTGAATTTGGCTTCAGCTTGACCTGTCTCTAAAGGTCGCACGGCCACTGCTATTCCAATTGGGACGGCTACAGCAAGTCGTACTTCGGGCTGCCACTGCAACTGCCGACAATGGTTTGAGTTGCCCTACTCGATATGAACTTCGGCGTCTAAGAAGCAGAGACGAGAGTGTCTCCATCTATCGGGCGGATGTTCAACTGGTACTACTGGTCTTTTATTCTTAGCTTCTCTTATAATTTTATGTTAATTATAGTCCAGTGCCGTGCGCGATTTAATTTATTTATTTCAATTATTACGGAAACAAGTAACTTTGTTGTAAATTGAAGGCCGTCCTGTCAAACGCTTAAGTTTACGTCCAGTCTTATGAGCGGTCATTTTGATGCTTTCGTTTCACAGGAGGTTCTTTTTTAGTAAAATAGTCCTATTAAGGCCAAAAAGACATCAGAAAGGCGACAAGAGATTCCAGCATCTTTTACATGCCACCGTCTTTAGATGATGACTCAAACCAAGTTCCGCCCACAGGAAAAAAGTCAGGAAAAAAGTTATTAAAATTTATATTACGCACGAACTATTAAGAATAAAACTAAAATTTCTTTTGATCTGTAATTATTTTTGTCATATTGTCAACTTTTTCATTAGAGAAAAAGGTTGTGTACTTCGTAGTAAAAGTACATTTTGCTCATAGTACTAAATACATACTATATTTGTAATTATTTCATTTCAGTAGATATTTTTATTTGAATTAATGTTAATGTAATTCCTGGATTTCTGAATATAGATTATTAGCAAACAATATAATACCAACGAGCAATAATTCTCGAAAACCGAAACAGGATAATAATCCAGCAATTAAGACATTATAATTGCAAATACCAAGAAGTGTTTGGATACAAGACAAAATCTAAAACAAGATAATCCATCTAAGACGTTATAATTAAAACTACCAAGAAGCTTTTAGACTTAAGCAAATCCTAATGATAAATTAACCAATTATTTAAGATGTTTTTTATTCATAATAAAAATTATTCTAAGTAATATACAATAAAATTAATCAATCAATAAGCTTGATAATAATTATAGTATTTGTTGACTGACTATTTTTACATTACATACATGTTTATGGTCACAATATTCACAATAAAATTTTTACAATAAAATTATTATTTACAATCTAATATATAGAAAAGAAACAAAATTTAAAACAGATGGAAATATGAAAATTTCACAAAGAGATAGAGATATCAAATTTTTGAAAATCAAAGAGCTCTATGGAACAGAAAATCATAGAATTTACTTGTTCTATAAAAACAACTTGTTAACAGAAAGTCTTTAGCACAATTTTTAAATAATTTTTAGACTCATATTTTGTATATCTTTACTTTTATGGAAAACTGTAAATTTATTATATATGTTTACATTTATTTTATCTACTTGAGTAGTCCTAATACGTGAGTATGGAATAATGTGAATAACGAATATTTGTCCTGATATCTCAATTTTCCAGTCTCTTTGTGCATTTATATTTAAATTTACATACAAAATTATTTGAAAAAAATTACAATCCAAAATAAACTTAGAAATAAAATTGCAACTGGTCAAACAAGCAGACCCCAGGCTGCCAATATGCAAAAATTGGTAAGTGTAACAATAATAATAATTATTAAAACGTTTTTCTTAGATATATACCAATATTATTTATGCATTAATAATTTAATTATGACATAATTAACAAAATTAGAACATTACTCGAATTTGAAAAATTTCAGGTAAATAAAAAAGGGGATATAAATATTTTATATACTAATTTAGAATCAATAATAAATAAAATAAAGAAAGTAGGTTATATTTGTATAAATAAAAGCTAACATTTAGATTATTTAAGATTATTGAAAATCAATTCATAAACAACAGGATTTAGAAGTAGAAATTGCAAATTTTTGTTCAAAATGTCTTAGTTTACTACATAAATCTGGTTTCAGTAATAATAGTCCAGGGCATTTAGCAAAAATAGCGGAAATTTTGACATACCACAGATATCGAGATGCGGTTTTCTGCATTGTGTTGGGGAAGGTCCCAGAAAAGACTGGTGAAAATGTGGGTATGCAGTTTTTTAAAAAACGCTTTCTGGGCCGGAAAATGCATTTTCCAATTGCATCATTATTTGTGCCGTTATGGGAGCGATTGTAAACGCGGAAAAATCGCTCGAAAATTGTTACTCGGGGGTTTTCGGGGCTGCCGAACTCGATTCTGGCATTAGAATTACCCGCGAATGCACGGGGGCGGATCTGTGGGGGTGCGCGGGGGGTGAATTGGGGGAGAAATGGCAGCGTGCATGAGAATCGCTCCAAACTCGTTACTCGGGGGTTTTCGGGGATTCTGAATTCAATTCTGGCACTGGAATTACTCGGGGGCGCTCAGGGGCGCCTCTGCAGGGGTGTCCGGGGGTTCATTCTGGAGGGGAAATCGCATAGTCCATGTAAATGGCTCCGAAATCGTTTTTCGGGGGTTTTCGGGGATGCTGGCATTGGAATATCCGGGGCGCTCAGGGGTGGCTAGGAAATGGTAAAGCAGCAAGTGGAAAATTACAAATTATCAACATAACTCTTTATTCAAATAACAAATAGAAGTTTTTATTAGTCTTGAATTATTCATTATAAACTCAAATTTTCAACTTAAGACCTAAACATCTTGTTCAAACTCTTCTTCTTCTTCCCGTTCTTCTCCTTCTTCCCCTTCGTCATTTTCTTCCCCTCCTTCATCTTCTTCCTCGTCCTGGGAAAATCGGAAACTTTTTGGCCAATTTTTTCGTGGGTGGGATCGATGATAAGTCTTAAAACGAACATTTTGAGCTCACGCGGAATTTTTTTGGAACGATATAACCTGATTTACGGGGATTTTAGTGGGGAAAAAAGCAAGAGAATCAGGAAATATCAAATTTTGGCCTATTAAAAGTGTTTCAGCGTTTTCCTACGCTTTTCTGGGCCTGCGACACATAGAGCAATAAAGTCGAGGTTTCTACCACCTCCCATTCTCGAAAAACTTCCAAAAAACTGAATTCAAAAATTTTTAGTATTCTGAAAATCACGACCTTCTGTACCCCTTTTGAAGGTAAACATTTCTGTATTCCCAATTTCTGGTTTTTTGAGTTCGGAGTCAGAATTTGGTCCCAAAAGGGTTTTTAGGCCCACTCTGGATTTTTTTCAGCCCATATTCTCTTAGTCTAGCAGTTAGACTCTCTGCCTCATAACCCGGTCTTTTTGACCCTGAAATTGAGATACTGAGAGAATTATGGGAGCAAAAATCCAGAGTGGTCATAAAAAAAACCTTTTGGGACCAAATTCTGACTCCACACTCAAAAAACCAGAAATTGGGTGAACAGAAATATTTACCTTCAAAAGGGGTACAGAAAGTCGTGATTTTCAGAATACTAAAAATTTTTGAATTCAGTTTTTTGGAAGTTTTTCGAGAATGGGAGGTGGTAGAAACCTCGACTTTATTGCTCTGTGTCGCAGGCCCAGAAAAGCGTAGGAAAACGTTGAAACACTTTTAATAGGCCAACATTTGATATTTCACGATATTCTTGCTTTTTTCACCACTAAAATCCCCGTAAATCGGGTTATATGGCTTCAAAAAAATTCCGCGTGAGCTCAAAATATTCGTTTTGGAGCAAGATTACCGGCTGAAAATTTAGGGTTTAGTATATTTTGGGGCCCCAAAGATGATGCAATACTTTTGGCAGCAATCTGAGAACCACCCCATTCACTTATATAAATAAATAAAAACCTAAAGATTCCGGGGAATGAGGAGTTCTTATTAATAATGAATATTTCAGGCTCCTTTTTGCCAGTTCTTAGTTAATGAGTTATAAATTTATTAGATTATTAGTTATATATCCAGAATGAACCCCTGGACACACCTGCAGAGGCGCCCCTGAGCGCCCCCGGGTAATTCCAATGCCAGAATTCAATTCAGCATCCCCGAAAACCCCCGAGTAACGATTTTGGAGCCATTTACATGGACTATGCGATTTCCCCCCCGGAATGAACCCCCGGACACCCCTGCAGAGGCGCCCCTGAGCGCCCCCGGGTAATTCCAATGCCAGAATTGAATTCAGCATCCCCAAAAACCCCCGAGTAACGAGTTTGGAGCGATTCTCATGCACGCTGCCATTCCTCCCCCAATTCACCCCCCGCGCACCCCCACAGATCCGCCCCCGTGCATTAGCGGATAATTATAATGCCAGAATCGAGTTCGGTAGCCCCGAAAACCACCGAGTAACAATTTCCGAGCGATTTTTCCGCGTTTACAATCGCTCCCATAACGGCACAAATAATGATGCAATTGGAAAATGCATTTTCCGGCCTAGAAGGCGTTTTTCAAAAAACTGTATACCCACATTTTCACCAGTCTTTTCTGGGACCTTCCCCAACACAATGCAGAAAACCGCATCTCGATATCTGTGGTATGTCAAAATTTCCGCTATTCGGGTGATTTAGTGCTAAATGCCCTGGACTATAACTAGAAATGATGATATATGTTGTAATGAAATACTCTGTATGAGTTTTTTTTTAAATATAATTTTTGAAATTTAAAACAAAATTTTTGATAAGAGATAGACAAAAGTGATTAAAATTTTTTAAATAATCAAGTAGAAAAAGATTTTTTAAGGACAGATGGAAAAAAGAATAGGAAAGAAAAAAGTCAATTACAAAGAAAATTTTTGTATATCAACTATATACAAATATTAATTACGAGTAGTTTTATATAAGGCAGTGATATGTACATATGGAAGAATGAATAAATTTATATACCAGTAAATTAGATATACCGGGAGTAAATGGGTCATGGGCCACCCCTATATAACTTTTAAGTCGGCTAATAGATTTAAACCAAATTTTGGTCGATTTTGGAATTTTTTACATAGGAATCCAATTTGACCGACATCCGGTTTGGCCGGAAATACCATGAAAATTGGAAAATTAAATGGAACACCCGGTATATTTCTACATATTTGGATTCTAGGTCTTCAAAAATGAACAAGTCGACTTTCAAATGTCACATGAGACGGAATTTTTATTTTATTTTTAATTTTTTTTATGCGTCCTGGGTGGTCATTATTTAGTCTAAATTACTTATAATTAAACTAGAATTACTTAAAAAGTTTCAATTTTGTCAATTATTTTTTTTTGTTTCTTTTATTAAACATTTAATTTAGCAAATCCAGTTTTTTCATTTAAAACCCATTTTTTTTAAATGAAACATAGATGGGCCACCTAATATTAAAAATTGTTCATTCAATTACCTACATAACCATTCTTATTTTTCTCAATTAAAGGAGGAATGTTATTTTTTTTAAATTTCGATACAAAATTCTCCAAGACATCCCTATTAAAAAACATTAAACTATATTTACAACATCATATTTTAAATATTAACAATTATGAAGAAACAAAAATAAATAATTTTCAAAATTTATAACTTTTAGCTAATTTCAGTTTGATTATAATGAATTGGGAAGGTTAAAAAAAAATCAAAAATGAAATAAAAATAACATTTGACAGTCGATTTTTGAAGTCCAAATATGTAGAAATATACCGGGTGTTCCATTTGAATTTCCAATTTTCATCGCATTTCCAGTCGAACCGGATATCGGCCATATTGGATTTTTATTTATAATCAACCATTTGGTATAATTCTATTAACCCGTTTAAACATTATATTGGTGGCCCCTGACCGATTTACATCCATTTTAATTATAAAAAAATATAAATATTAATAATTTTTCACATTTAAATATAATCAAGATATTGGATTAAATAAAAGCAATTAAGGAAGAGTATAGAGCTAATAGAATTCAGATAGGGGAAACCAGTAGAAAGGCAAGAATAGGTGTGAAAAAATAGCAGATCAAGCAGATGAAGATAAGTGAAAGGATACTAAAATTTTACATAATTTATAATATTTATTATTTTATTCAATTTTATAGAAACCACCCCATTTGAGATCATTTTTTAAATAATGTATATCATTACAATACATATAGACCAAAAAGTTGTAAAAAATTTCGTCGTCTCTTTTTTGCCTCCCCTCCTTAGCCCTTGCACTATTATCATGCAGAAAATCGCATTTTTGGCCACCAGTGGCTTTCCTTGATCCTTCGTACCAAATTTAAAGTATTTTTCCCTTCGCTGGTCAGACGCCAGGTTCTGGAGCAAATTTTCTTTTTTTTTCAAATGTATCACGTACAATGTAGCAAGTGACATTTTTGTGATCCTGGGAACCCAAAGAACCCATTTCTATTACTTGTTGTATCTTTTTCCCTAACGGATGTGGCTACTTCTGGTTGCCCGTCAACTATGATGCAGTAACCCCTCCCAAATGAGTAAAGCGGCACTTCGTAATATTCTAAAAATCTTATTAATACCTCAAAGAATATTGTGTAAAATTTTCATAAAGATCGGACAGTATTCAGAAAATTGATGAGTTTATAGTTTTCCTGGCTTAGTCTACTAGATTAATAAGGCTAAAAAAGATGAACTTACACTTAGGAAATTGCGCTGAACCATAAAATCGAACTTGATTTTAGTGGGCCGCCTACTTACGCTTTAAATTATATGCTCAGTAGCGCAACAACTGAGTAAAGTTTTTGTCTACAATATTTTAATAAATTTTATTTTTAAACATTATTTTCTTGCAAAATTTTTCAGCGCTGAATCATCTACGGCAAAAATCTTGAAAAATGCATTAAAATATTAATAATCTTGATTGTAATAATTTTCGATAATTTAAAAACAAAATTTTTAAGAAATTTAAAAATTTCGAAAATATATCAAAAAATTCCAAAATTTCAAAAATATATCAAAAAATTTAAAATTTTGCAGCTTTTTCTTTCGAAAATTTCAAAAAGTAAAAATGTCAAAATATAATGAAAATTTCAAAAACATAAAATTATTCATCCAATTAAAAATATTTCAAAAATTTCGAAAAATTTTGAACATTTCATAAAAATTAAAGAATTATTCGAAAATTGTAATAATTTATAAAATTTGTAAAAAAATTGTAAAATATGTAAAAATTTATATAAATTTGCTTGGAAATAAAAAATATACAAAATTTTTTATTTTTAATCGTTTTTATATAGTAATACTCAACGCCGCCACTATATTACCAGTTTTGTAAGGAAGTTATTTTTTTTTTCATTATCATTATTTAACTAATTTTATTTTTAGGGTATTAACTGCTTTACTTTTGAGTTATTGACACCCCTCTTAATTTATTAACATATATACAAAATATTCATTCTTTTGGAATTCCTATTTCTTTGGATTTTTAATTTTGTAAATTATTAAGACAAACCTAACAAATCAGTTCCGTAGACGATCGAGCATATTTTCTGATTTAATGGGGCCTTTATTAAGTGGGGCTGGGAAAACTGTTAAAAAGGCCAGGAGCCGCTAAAATCACTCTCTTCTCTCTTGACGCTCTTCTACTTCTGCTTGTGCCCATTCAAATTAATACCGACCGACCGAACTGATTTGTGTACGTTTTTGTTTTTTTTTATTTCTTATCAAAGGTAATAATATTTTATTTTTTTTGTGCAATTTTATTTTACTTGTTAAAAATAAATATCATTTGACTGCACTGAGGTTTTAATTGGAAATACATTTCCTGCGTATTTGTGTAAAATAAAATATTTCATACTTATTTTAAACTCATAGAGCAGGGACATAGACGGCTGTTTATCTGAAACGCTTCGAATTAAAAGTGGAAAGCTGGTTTTTGGGAATTGGGTTCAGAAGTTCGGGAATATCGCCCTAGTGGTCTCTGCATAGAGCAGGACCATAGGGGGCCTCCTATTCAGAGAACACTGAACCAAATTCAGAAGATCAGTAATTTTTCTGTTCATTTTTGAATTCCGTACAATTTATTTTTTTTAAAAATTAATTTTCTTAATGTTGATTTATGTATTATTAATACCGGCATAGCTGCATTTTAGACACATATACAACGGAAAATCTATTTTATATTGCCTAATAACGCTTTTCTGGATATATATCATTTTCACCATTAGAACTGCAAATTATTTTCACATATATTTTGTACATTTTGTAGAATTACACGCTATCTTATACTGCTTTTATTTATCCTATCATATACCGAAGAATTTTTGCTTGCATTTTTTTTTAAAGAATTTAATCTGCATATAATCTGGGGCATTTGGTTATTAATTGCTTAAGAACACCACAAGTTTTAATATAGCTTTCCGTAGTTAGTGAACCATAGGCATGAGTTAGTAATTATAAAGATAAATAATTATTTGCAATTTTTTTTTAAATATTTTAACAAAAGCAACCGGTAAATTCAGGTTCGCCACTGTGAAACAATTAAAGCCTGTTTTACACCTTGCACCGCTAAACAGTCTACGACAACAGACCCCTGGAATTACTGTAACCTCCATCTGTTGCTACCCTGGTACTCTTGAGGCAGTAGATCGAGAGTAAATGGAGTAAACCATCCCAAAAATATGGCGCCCGAGGCAATCTAGTGAAATACCGAAGCCGTGGGTGTCATAGTGACGGCAAATCTCTTGGGAAGAAAGAAAGCGCGTCACAGTTTGTCTGACCAATCGTTCTCTTGTAGGGAGGGGCCAGTACCCTCGTAAACACGCGAAATTATCTTCTCCTAAGTGGCGAATTCAATAGTTGCGCTACTGGTTTTGAAAATTTAAAAAAATGGCGAATGTAACTAATACTACCACCAAATTGTAAATAGTATCCTGAAATGTGGTTTTTCAATTTTTGGTGAAGGAGCTTTCAGCGGACCTCGAGTTTAGCCGGTAATACATACCTGTATTGCATTTTCAGAATTTCAAAAATTCGATTTTTTTTCATATATATCATCTAGAAGAAGTTAGAAATATGTTATGAAAACATTTTTGTCGAATTTGACGTGTTCTCGTGTAATTTATAGACACAAACATGGCCGAGGACGCTCCTTTCGTTGGCGGTCGGGCTCACCCCCAATTTTTCTGACAAAAATTCTTTCCGTAATGGATTTGACGAATCATTTCCAGATGTTTGTATATGTTTTCTTTCGCTCATAATGTTGAAAAAAAAAATTTTGAATGGTTCAGTTCTTAGAATGTAGAGTCTTAATCCATCAACTTTGTGGCAAGAGTTTGAAGGAACTTCTCGATTTTTTTTGTAATTTTCAGAAAATATGTCGCTATAGCTTTTACCAAGGCTTTTCTGTAAATAAAGTTTGGTTTAATTTTTACAGCTTCGAATATCTACAATGTTCGTTATTTGCAGAAAATTCGAAATTTTAAAAAACTCACCGGTCAGGCTATAGCACAAAATTACGATAAGAATAAAAATAAAAAAATGAAGACAAATACTGAATACAAAATTGGATTTTTAGTAATAATCTAGAGGTTTTACCATCGAAAAAGTCTTGACTTAAGCCCGATATAAAATATTTTGTTTTATTGTAAAACAAACTAAAAATTTATTATAATATCCCAGTATTATTAAGAATATTTTAAAAATATTGTTTCATAATAATAATAATCTGATAAGAAAATTAATAAAATTATTGCAACTATAAGTCCAATTAACCATTTGTTATTTTATAAATGTCGAAAGAACGTTTATGAAACATTTTTTATATAGGAACAAAATAGTCACAGTTTGTAAAACAATTATGGTCCACGAATTATTTTTTATTAATGTTGTTATATTTGTTAGGTACAGCATAAATTTATTAACGTTTATAAAGCTAATACAAAATTGTTTTATATCAAGCAAATTATGATATTATTTCCATTTTATTTTTTTTTTATCTGCATCAACAATCTTAATCTTTTAAAAGCTTTTTCGATAATATTTATTCGCAAAATACTTTATAAATATTACCGATAAGAAAATGTGAAATAAAATGATGGCGGAACTAAAACAACATATTTGAATATACAATTTTAGACCATGCAGAACTTTTTATAAAGCTTAACTTTTTTTCCTTACATTAATATTAAAAAATGTTTCCATATATTATATAAATAAATAAACTTTTATTGCCAACGATGAAGTTTTTTTTTTCGTTAAAAAAAACAATGAAATCTTTTAACAACATAAAAATATTCATAACATTTGGGATTTAAAAATAATGATTTAAAAAAATAAGCAAAAATAAAATGCCACCGATGATTCATATAAGGATGAAACAGGCTCAGTGGATAGTTTTCAAAGCTTATTCTGTTTTTGATTTTTGATTAAAAAATTTAACTTTTAAAAAATGATTTTAGATATAGTAACGATTTATTGATACAAATCGCTTTATTACTTTCCCGACCCACCTCCTAGAAGGTAAAGTATTGTGAACGAGCTAAAAAAAAATTTCGAGATAAAAACGGAAATTTCCATTTTCGGGTCCCCTGAGACGATAAAGACCATTTCCAGATGGAAGTCTGTCTGTCGGTCTGTGTGTGTGTATTCTTCCACGATAGAGGCCACACGTTTAATCCGATTGAGCTGAAATTTGGTATAGGGGTTTGGGTTACGCCTCAGAAGAACCCATTAGTTTTTGTACGACATCTGTCAAACGGAAGTATCACTAACAAAAAATGACAGATCAAATATATCACGGAATTGGACATGCAATATGTCATTGGAAAGCACTTAGAAAACTCAGTTCAGAACAGTTAAAATTATTTCTCCAACTGTCACTTGTCAAAAATAAAAAAATGTCAAAATTTGAAATTTTAGCATTAAATATCTTAAAAAGTATTAATCCGATTGGACTGGAATTTGGTACAGGGTTTTGGGTTACCCGTTGGAAGAAATCATTAGTTTTTATATAACATGTGTCAAACGGAAGTGTCACTATCAAAAAACGACAGATGCAATATGTCAAATAATTCGACTTGCAATATGTCATTTGAAAGCCCGTAAAAAACTCTATACAGGACAGTCAAAATTATTTCTCCAACTGTCACCTGTCAAAAATACAAAAATGTCAAAATTTGAAACTTTAACATTAAATATCTGAAAAAGAATTCGTGGATTTTTTTCAATTTTTTTACAATTTTTTCCAATTTTGTTAAATTTTTTTTTTCAATTTGTTTTTGAGATTTTTTTAGTTTTTTTCAAGTTTTTTGATATTTTTGAGTTTTTTTGAGATATTTGAGATTTTTAGAGGTTTTTTGAGATTTTTTGAGATTGTTTGAGATTCTTTGGGACTTTTTAGATTTTTTAAAAAATTATAGATTTTTTTGAGAATGTTTTGAAGTGTTTTAAGATTTTTTGAATTTTTTTTGAAATTCATTCGAGTTTTTTAAGACTCTTTGAATCCTTTGAGATTTTTTTGAGATTTTATGAGATTTTAAGAGTTTTTGAGATTTGTTGAATTTGTATTTTTAGAATTTTTTTATATATTTGGATTTTTTGAGGTTTTTTAAGATTTTTCAGATTTTTTTGTTGAAATTTTTTAAGGTTTTTTGAGCTTTTGAGTTTTTTTGACTTCTTTGAATTCTTAGAGATTTTTTGATCAAATTTTTGAGTTTCTGAGACATTTACTATTTTAAATTTTTTGAAATTTGACGTTTTAAATTTTTTGAGATTCTTTGTGAATTTTTAGATTTTTAAAGAATTTTTGGAGATTTTTGAGATGTTTTTGAACCGTCTAAAAATTTTTTGAGATTTTTTTTGACTTTTGAATTTTTTTGTGTTTTGAGGTATTTTACCTATTTTGAGATTTTTATATTTTGGAAATTTTTGAAATTTTTTGCGATTTGAGATTTTTTGACATTTGAGATTTTTTGAGTTTTTACTTAGGCAAAGTATTGTGTACGAGCTAAAAAAAAATTCGAGATAAAGATGGAAATATCCATTTTGAGGTCCTCTCAAATCTTTAAGACCATTTCCAGATGAAAGTCTGTCTGTCTGTCTGTCTGTTTATCTGTGTGTATTCTTACACGATAGAGGTCACAGGCTTAAACCGATTGAGCTGAAATTTGGTATATGGGTTTAAGTTTCCCCTCAGAAGAACCCATTAGTTTTTGTACGACATCTGTCAAACGGAAGTGTCACTATCAAAAAATGATAGATGCAATGTCACGAAATGTCACGAAATTAGTCTTGTCGTCAAATTTTTGGGGTGACACAACCGATTTTTTTTGTAATTGTAATTGCAATTTGTTTAAATTAATTATAATAAATATTTATTAAAAAAAAAATAAAGTACTATACATAAACACCTGGAAAATATTGTATTGGCCAAAGCCCATATCATTCATTGTATTTAGGTATTCCAGTAAACAAATTTCATTATAATAATAGACAGACCTTAAGTGTTATAAAACGGAATCTGTTTCCATAAATCATTTAGATACACGTGTATATAATATATTCATATTATACCTAGTTTAATTCTAAATGCTTTACATGTATAATAAATAGCAATCTCAAGGGATTTGATTGTTATGTAAGCGAGATTTAATGCCAGACCCTTACCTCATAGTTTTGAATAGATTTATTACTGTTTCAAAGTTTCTATCTTGAAATTTGTATTAATGGAAATACTTATTAATACGTGAAATTATACTTTTAAATTTTAAACTTTTTCCATTCGTATTAATAATCTCATAACTTTTATAGGTAGATATTAAAACTTAAAGATTCAAATTTTCATTAGTTTGTGGTCAAACATTATTAATAATTTTTAGATCCATGTTGATACATTCAATACTTTAAATAAACTTTATGAAAGTGTTGCAAATCTTAAAGTTTCTAAGCGTGGTTCATTTTCTCAAAATTTAGAAATTCAGAATTTGTTTTTGTTAAATTTCCAAGTAATAAACCTTCTTTAATGCCAGTTTATAAAGGTCCTTTTAAGATATTAAAACAGAATAATAAACTTTGTTCGGTCCTAAAGGATAACAAAGACATTTAATATTGATAGGGTTAAACCTGTTTTACGTTAAACGACTTAAAAGAGTCTATTCCGGTAAATTATTCTAAAAAAGTTACATTTGTTTGATAATTAGGTTAATATTTAGATCCAAAATGTTATCCAAAATCTCCTGTGGTCCAACGTTGAAGAAATAAAAAATTCCATATCTGGTACCACATAAATTTTATTGAAGATAGAAGTTGACAGCTAGTTTCAGCATACTAATGCCATCATCAGGCCTATAATATCATAAGTACTTGGTACAATTATTTTAAAAATGTATTTCCTATGATATAAGTTTCTTCAACCTTTTCGTTACTCATGTTGAACATTATATTATAGGCCTAATGATGGCATTAGTATGCCGAAACTAGTTGCCAACCTTTATATCCAATAAAATTTAGATTCTGTATCAAGTAATTTCACACATTATATATATATATATATACTTTGTCCAATATTTGTTTTTTCTTAAAATGACAGACTTCAGGCTGACTAGTAATTTTATTTTAAAATTTAGCATATTCTATTGCCCAATATTTATTATTCGTAAAAAACGGCAGGAAAATTGCAATATATGTTATTGAAAATTTATTAGGTATATATTAAAATTGGAATGTGATGCCTTCAATTTTAGAAAGCCCCACGTTGCGAAGCCATTTAAATTGGTCTGTTCTGTTGTATTTTAAATGAACCAATTAAAAAAACAATGTATTGTTTTCTCAGGGTAAGTTCTACTAAAAGTTGTAATCAAATAAGAATAAAATAAATGCCTTAATCACTCGTTCAAGTAAAAATTTCATATCCGCAATTTTCCTTGTTGAGAAAATAATAAGCCAAATATAAAAAAAATATAAATCTTATCCTTTAGAATTCTATCTTCCAAAATCCCGAGTTATACAGGGTGTTTCATTGGGGAACGGGCATACGTTAACTGCGCCGGATTGTTTACATTTTCTTTCATTTTAATAACAATTATCTTATCTTAAATAGTAATATTTTGGGCTACACATTCTTCATAATTTGCCAAATCCATTGAGATATTCATAAAAAACGTAATCCATGTCCGACTTCACAAAAAATGTACAAAATTTGGTCATCCTCAAAACAGCTCCCTGTATTCCTGAATTTAAAAGGTTTGTTTCCATATTCAAAAAGAATGCAAAAAACTGAATCTAAAGATGTCAAAATAAAATCCATTTTGTTTCATTTTATTGACAATTATCTTATCTTAAATAGCAAATATTGTGAAATCAGTATTACGTCATGATCTTTAACTTACTATAAATTGCAATGGATTACAAGTTACAAACATGTAGGTAATAATATTTCAAACACCCTGTATCAAAAAGTCCGTAACCTATTAACATAACGGTAAAATGAAATTTAACATAACCTACTTAAAAAAAAAACACCAAAATCAATGAAACTCCGGACTTTTTTATACAGGATGTTTGAAATTTACATGTTTGTATAGTTTAATACACTGCAAATTGTAGTAAGCTAAAATATCATGAATTAATACTGATTTCTTAAGCTGAAATATCATGAATTAATACTGATTTCTTAAGCTAAAATATCATGAATTAATACTGATTTGATAAGCTAAAATATCATAAATTAATACTGATTTCTTAAGCTAAAATATCATGAATTAATACTGATTTCTTAATCCAAAATATCAAGAATTAATACTGATTTCTTAAGCTAAAATATCATGAATTAATACTGATTTCTTAAGCCAAAATATAAAGAATTAATACTGATTTCTTAAGCTAAAATATCATAAATTAATACTGATTTGATAAGCTAAAATATCATGAATTAATACCGATTTCTGAAGCTATAATATCATCAAATAATACTGATTTCTTGAGCCAAGATATCATGAATAAATACTGATTTTTTAAGCTAAAATATCATGAATTAATACCGAAGTCTTATGCCAAAATATCTTGAATTAATACTGATTTCTTGAGCTAAAATATCATGAATTAATACTGATTTGATAAACTAAAATATCATGAATTAATACTGATTTCTGAAGCTAAAATATCATGAATTATTAGTGATGTCTTAAGCCAAAATATCCTGAATTAATACTGAATTGATAAGCTAAAATATCATGAATTAATACTGATTTTATGAATATCTCAATGGATTTGGTAACTTCTAAAGAATGTATAGCCCAAAAGCGAAAGAAATATACAGAGTGGATCGAAAGTTATAGGCTATTAAAGAAATAGGCAAAATAGGTAAAACACCCTGTATCTCGGTTATAAAGACCGCTAGACTCATCATATGGTAGTTATTAGGAATCACTTAGGTGCCCCGTATCTGCAGTTAACGTTTGCCCGTTTCCAATTTCCCAATGAAACACCCTGTATATCATAACTTTATTTTATTCCATAAAGTATTCTCCTTTAATATTTTTTCTTTTATTCCTTCCACTTTATTTATAGCATTCAATATTTTCTTTGTAAGTCCATTAAAAAATAATAAGGTAAGTAATTAAGTAAATTCAGTATGGTACAGGGTGTTTCCAAATGACGCTTACAACGTTTATTTGTAGATACCTCTCGTAATTGGACAAAATAATATAAGGAATGAGGGGTCGAACATATATATTTACTTTTTAAAGTATATTAATGAAAACCCATGTTTCCATTCTTGATCCAGTGGTGTGCATTTGGAAGCATATGTCACCTTTCCCCTCTCATTTTTTTACGCATTTAAAGCTATTTTTTGTAATTGTTGTTGTACTATGTAAAAATTTTTTCTATACTCAAGTTGACTTGCCCTATAACATTGTAATGTTCTCCAAAGGATTAAGTAAATTATATATCTATCTAACTGTAGGAAATTATCCATGGTTCGAAAGGGAAGAAATAAAGATAAATGTTGGAATTTTCCAGCAAAATGATGGTAAAAGAACGAATACATTTTTATGGTTATAAGGTTTTTATAGTTGTAAATCACTTTGTAGATACTGAAACTGTCTTTAAGACAAAATAATTGTGATAGATTTTTACAAAGAAATAGAAATAGAAAGAAAAAGAGAAACAGAAAGAGAGACGGAGAGAGAGAGAGAGAGAGAGAAAGAGAGAGAGTAAATCACTGTGCCAGCCAAATTGATGTAACGGTCGGGCCGTTTGAGATATTTTTTTTAAATGTTCGTCATAAAATTCCCGATCGATCCCTCGTTCTCGATTTTGCTTCGGGTCTTCATTTTCGCGAAATTTGACTCCAAAATGGGTTTGCTTGGAGAAAAAACTATATTTTTCTCACAAAAATGACCCTACGTAACACAGGATTGAGATTTTGTTAGACTTTTATATGCGGAACTGCTCTTCTTGAAAAAATATATAAGACTATCCACTTATAATTCGGGGAGAAATTTTCCATTACCCTTAAAATGGCCACAATCATCCAAAAATTTTCACATATCAGAAATCGTTCTACTGAAATGTTTGGATGATTATGGCCATTTTAATGGACACGGAAAATTTCTTCCCGAATTCTAAGTGGATAGTCTTGTAGGGTTTTCCACGACGAGCATTTCCCCATAAAAAAGTCGGGCAAAACCTCAATCTCGTGTTCCGTAGGGTAATTTGTGTGCGAAAAATCTAGTTTTTTTTCATTCAAACCCATTTTTGTAGTCAAATTCCGCGAAATTGAAAACCCGAAGGAAAATCGAGAAAAAGGGATCGATAGGGAATTTTATGACGAACATTTAAAAAAAAAATTACCTCAAACGGCCCAATCCTAAGGGGCGTACGTCGCGCCACTGTGCTAGGATCGTACAATTTTTTACAAATATTTTTCCTGAAATTGCCAATGAATTTATTCGTTTGTGATTTGATGATAAAAATAACATCCAGGAATTATGAATGGGTGCTTGGTTGTCAATTTTATAATAAGCAAACACATTATTATTAATAAAATCGTAGTCCAATTTATTATATATTTCGTTACTAAAGCTTTTAAGTCCCCCATTTTATATTGTTAAAAATTGTAATTTTAAAAACAGCATCTGGAAACATATCGAAACTTTTGTATGAAAACAGTCGTTTAATTTCCAATTAATACTTTATCATTTCTGTTATTCTACTAGAAGAAACATATAGATCATAATTGGTATTTTGTTTTTCTTTAATTAACACATTGTAATTTTTTAAATAAACGTTGTTTTCTCTACTTGCAAAAAGTGTTGAAGTGGGATAATTAATATTATTTTTTTATTTTTATTTCAAATAGTTACATTTTTTCCTATTAATATTGAATTGGATTATAAAAATTTTTTTACGGTTCTGTCCTGCGGGAATTATGGTATTAAATACAACTTTTAACATAAGCGTTCCATAAAATTATACTTTACCGAGTAGCTATGTCACTTTACTGAGTAGTTATGTCAATATTACGGTCTAGACCGACAAAAACGCACTTTTCAAGATAAAAATTAATCTGAAAAATGGATTTTCTTTAACAAAAATTAATATAACCGATTTAAAAATAACGCCGATAAATATAAAGTTAGTTTAGCAAAATATTGATCTTATCCCTACTAGGTTATTATTATATAAAAATTTTTAGTATGTCACAGACCGTTTAAAAAATTGACATGGACCACCCGGTAGACCAGATGTCCCATCTACGATTTTCAATATAAAAAATAAAAAAAATACAATTTGGTTAAATTTAACGTTTCCTGTTTCCTCTGCTCTTTCTTCGGTTCTGATTTTTTTTACAGGTGTGTCTTCTGTTGCTCTGTTTATTTCTTATTTTATTTCCCTTTTTCTCACTTTCTAATTTCTTCTTCCTCCTCTTCTTCTAAATATTCTATTATAGTAATTAATTCCTTGTTTACCCTTTGTTTGTTCTATCTCCTCTGTATCTGACTCTTTATTGGTATTCCTCTACCTCTTTCACCTTTTTTGTTTAAATTATTTAATTTTCTCTTTTTTATCAACAATTCATAAATACATTTCTTATTAATTAATATTCAACATCAAAATTGACAAAAATCTTCAATGGGGACGTGTGATGCGGTAGCTACAGCAAATTCATTTGTAGTATATGAAAATATATCCAAATTATTTTCAAAAATAGGCTTGGCTAACTTTGAAACACTACGATTACTAAATAAATTTTCAAAATGTCCAAGTGACGTCAGCTACATTAATTTGTTTAAGGTAATGTAGATGGCACGATAAGGTATAATTTACAGTTATCTGTCGAATATTACTAAACCAAATAGCCTTTGACTGAAAAATGACAAGTAAAATGCTGTGACTAGCAGTACATCGGATGTACGTTTATTTTATATATCGGTCGTTCAGTGCGTTTTAAGGTTTACAAAGTATGAAAGTATGTTCGCGCATTTGCTCGATAAGTTTGATAATATTTCTGTCACTTTGTTTTTTTGTAATGCGTATATGGTTTCGGTGTATAATGGCCCGGAGTTTGATTCCTAGTACGGCCAACTTTTTTATGTTTTGATAATTTTTTTAACTTCCTAAAAACAATATAAACACAGTCATTGGTAACCGGTTTGATTTGTACAGTAATAATTTAATTAAAACAATAAACTGATCAGTTGTAGAAGGTGTTTGTATTAAGGTAAAAAATATAATGATATTTATAGTTCAATATTTCCAGTGGTGGGTGTATTAGGGCCGGAATATGGCGGAACGGCGTTTCGGTACCTTTTTTCAGAACCGGTATATTTTTTCAGAATGGATATTTTTTAGGAGCGACTTGTGGTAGAATTAACCGGCACAAAGCGTCACATAAGAAAAAAGCGTTATGCCCCCTCCAAGCGACTCCTTCTCTTTCTGTTACACCCTGTCTCTTTCCACAATATAATTTTTGTCTCATTAAATTTTATATAGTTATTTTATAGGGAGAGAAAGTTTTTTATATTATCTCGTTTTTTTGGCATTGTTCTGATTTTTGTTTTTTTTTTATTTTATTTTGGTTTATTTTTCTAATATTTCCTCATTTTCTCCTATTGTTCTGGTTTTTTTTGGTTTTTTCTTTTTAGAGCGCTTGGTCTTTCCGTTTTTTCCGTATTTTACAATTTTATTTTTCATTTTTTTAATATTTTTGTTTAAATTTGATTTCTGTTTTTCTTATTACTCCGATTTTTTTGTGATTTTTATAATTTTTCTGATTTTTTTTTTCGATTTTTTCTCATCGTTCCTCATTTTTTCATTATTGTTGTTTTTTTTTCTGATTTTTTTTTTATTCCTTTATTTTTTGCGATAATTTGCGATTTTCTTCTCTTATTTTTGGAAGTTTTTTTATAGTTTTTCGTTTTTTTTTTTCTCATTTTTTTGATTTTTTGTTTTTTTTTTGGTTTTTTTTTCGATTTTTTCTAATTTTTCCTTATTTTTGTTTTCTCATTTTTTCTTATTCTTTTGTTTATTTGCGATTTTTTGCCGTTTTCTAAAATTTTGTTGCGATTTTTTTTTAATTCATTTGATTTTCTTCATTTTTTTATCGTTACAACTATTCTAGTGTTTTGGTTGGTCTTTTTTTTGGTTGTTAAAATTTTTTCTCGTCTTTTTCTTATTTTTCTGATTTTTCGTTTTTTTTTGTCAATTTTTCTCATTTTTCACATTTTTTCATCATTGTTCTTTTTTTTTTCTAATCTTGTTTTCTATTTTTTTCTCATTTTTCTTATTCTTTTAATTTTTTGCGATTTTTTGTCGTTTTCTAAAATTTTGTTGCGATTTTTTTTTAATTCATTTGATTTCCTTCATTTTTTTATCGTTACAACTATTCTGGTGTTTTGGTTGGTCTTTTTTTTGGTTGTTAAAATTTTTTCTCGTCTTTTTCTTATTTTTCTGATTTTTCGTTTTTCTTGTCAATTTTTCTCATTTTTCACATTTTTTCATCATTGTTCTTTTTTTTTCTAATCTTGTTTTCTATTTTTTTCTCATTTTTCTTATTCTTTTAATTTTTTGCGGTTTTTTGCGGGTTTTTTCTCATTTTTTTGAAATTTTGTTGAGATTTTTTTACAATTTATTTCAATTCTTTCAAATTTTTAAATTTTTTTTAAATATTTTGTGTTTTATTTTGCTATATTTTTCGATTTCTTACGTTTTTTTGCGTCGTTTTTGTTTTTGCGATTTTAAGCTTTTGATTTTTTCGTTTTTTTCCAAATTTTCTGATTTTTCTTTAAATTTTTTCCGATATTTTCTATTTTTTTTCTCCAAAATTAATGTTTATTAGATTTCGCTTTTTTAACTTCTTTAAAACTACATAAAAATACAGTAAAGTGTCTTTTTTCTTCAAAGTTCGAGATGTAAAAATTAGATGGTTTATTTTATTTTTCGATCTACGATATAAACGAGTACATCCAATGTACTACTAGTCACGGCGAAAATAAAACATTACTATTTTCTTCTTTTCTCATGTTTACATCTAGCCTCTATTAATAAGGAATTCAGTTCGTATATACTGCCATCTATAAACAGTATTATCAAATAATGTAGATATTTTTAATTTTTTTTTTTTAATAAAATATAGGTTTAAAAAATTTATAAATATTTTTTCTAGGCATATTTGATAACAGACTTTTAAATGCCAATTTAAAAATTTTACATAATACGTCCCCATTTTTCTTTTATTACTTTTTACTTGATTAATATAATTTTTAAATTGCCAAAAAATAATTTAGCCAGGATTGATCATCTTAGATATGACATCTAACCCCTTTATATAAAATTTTCTTATCAATATTAATTATATTATCACTATAAATTATAATATTTTTTCTATTCTTTACATTATTTATTATTATAATAAAAAAAATTACCAGGACATCAGTGAAAAGATACGTGATTGCACTAACAGCACTTTCGTTTAAACATACAGCGTACGAACTAAATGAAAAAAAAAACTGGTAATAGTCTATTCCGGAATCTCTTTCACCCTGTTTTCGAAATGTTCCAGACTAAAAGCGCGCTGCGTGACGTCACAGCTGGACGCTCGCGGTTTACTAAGAGCAAGGGATAACCTGTAGCTCTCTTTGCGGAATCGTTTCAGTGCGCTAACACTGCGCTTGTTAAATTTTATGCTACGCATGAATCTAACTAACATGGTTAAACATGTTCTGTTATTCATTTTATTATTATTAATGCTATTGACTTGGTAAGATTACGTGATTTTTTAGTCGTTGATTTATTATTAAATGCCATACAATTTTGGTAGTTTCAATCAGTGTGACGGGGTATTGACATTTATAAAAAATAACATCTCCTTTACAACAAACCTTATAACCCTTCAGAATAACATAAATATTATAGAGATCGCTTTTAAATTAGAAAATAAAAAAATTATTATTTCGTCCCCTAATTCAAATATATCAGAATTCCTTAATTATCTTGAAGAATATTTACTTACCTACAAAGACAAAACCAATATCATACATCTTATTACCGCAGATATTAATATAGATATAAAAAATGAACTCGATAATGATACAACATATATCTAATTTTATATCTGAACCAATAACATACATATTCAATAAATGTATGGATAGTGGTATCTGGCCCTTTTCGTTTAAGGAAAGTGTAGTTATTCCGATCTTTAAAAAGGGGGACGAAACCATTCCTTCAAATTATAGACCGATTTCTCTAATTAGTACCTTATCAAAAGTCTTTGAAAGAGTTATTAAGATTCGTCTAAATTCATACTTAGACAAATATAAAGTAATCTCTAATAAGCAATTTGGCTTTAAAAAAAATTCCTCAACTGAGGACGCCATCTTACTTCTTACAGAGAAAATTCACAATGCGTTGGATGCAAGTAAACCTTGTCTTGGCGTATTTCTTGATTTGTCTAAGGCATTTGAAACAGTCAGTCATACACTTCTCTTAGAAAGCTTGAGTGATATCGGAATTCGAGGTACGAGTCAAAATTTATTTAAGAACTACTTAACAGAAAGTTCACAATTCGTTAGAATTGAAAATACCCACAGCAATAAGCTTCCAATTCAATACGGTGTTCCTCAGGGCAGTATTCTTGGACCAGTTCTGTTTAATATCTATGTAAACAATTTATTCTCCCTAGCATCGAAGGGTGAACTACTGGGATTTGCAGATGATACGGTAATCTTTTACACTGCAGATAAGTGGATGGAACTAAAAAAAATAGTAGAAACTGATTTTCCAAAAATTCAAAAATGGTTAAACTATAAATTACTTACTGTCAATATTGAAAAAACGTGCTACGTACCGTTCTGTTGCAATACCTCTACTATCCCGTCTTTCGATTACCTAAATATTTATAATGATGGTCAAACCTACAAAATAAAAATGGAAAAAAATATAAAATATCTAGGAATATATCTTGATTTACATATGAAGTGGGACACACACATTAACTTTGTCTGCAAAAAACTTAGGTCATTACTATCTAAATTTAAACATCTAAGCAATATACTTACACCCTCACAGTTAAAAGTATGTTACTATGCGTTAATCGAAAGCCATATAAGATATGGAATTTCGGCATGGGGAGGTGCACTAGCATCTCATTTACAACCGCTTCTAATCATACAGAAATATCACTTAAAAATTATTTTTGGTAAAAATAGGACATTCCCAATGAACGAATTGTTTAAAGAAGCTAAAGTCCCAGATATTCGTCAACTTTACTACCTAAAAATTGTCACTAGATATCACAAAATAAAAAACTTTTATTATCCTACTCACGAATATGATACCAGACAAAAACAGCTGCATTTAGTACCTCACATTAAAAAAGCGGTAGGGCAACGCTCTTACATGTACGTAGGACCTAAATTCTTTAACTCCGTTCCACACAACATAAAAGAAATCAGAAATCAACACAAATTTAAAAAAAATGTTATATCTTTACATCTTAGAAACTGATCGATCTTCTTTTACAAAGTTATGTGATAACATAATAAAAACAAAAAAATAACTAAACAATACATGAAATAAAAAGTAGTAGTCTCAATCCTAGAATGACATAAACACACAATTTATAAAAAATATATATGTTCCCTCACCCACCTTATTTGAATCCTATTTTGCACACATATCCTTTCGATACGATGAAACCAAACACTTCGAGATTCTTAAAGTAAAGTATAACCCAATACTTACCTAACTTAAAAAGAAAAAAAAAGAAAAAAAGAGGAATAAAACCATATACTTTTATTTAAGCGTAAATCATCTATTTTCCCATTTTTATTTTTATTACTATTAGATAAGTCTTAGTTTTACACTTTTTACAAGTAGGTAGTAAGTAGGATTTTCTTATTACATATATTATATAATTATTATCACTATTTAATGTAAAACTATCGTTTTTTTTTCCTGTTTAACCAAAACAAGTTGATTACTTATTGGTATTTACATTTATTCCATTTAAATTGTTTGTAAAAAACACTCTTTTTGTAATGTATTATGTTCGAATAAATGCTATTATTATTATTATTATACTAATCATTACTTAAATATTATGAATTATCACGGATATAGATCCTACATTAATAAATATACAAGGGTGTTTGGAGATACAAAATCATGCGTTGATCATTATTTTATTAGAGATAGCTTAAATTCATTTAAATATACTGGTATAATACTAGAGTCTGATATTACTGATCACCTCTCCACTACTGTTCAAATTTTTTTACCTGAAAAAGAGCAAAATAAGATAGTAGAAGTTCCTAAATATAAATTTTTTATAGATAAAAAGAAATTGCAAACTAACGCAAAAAAAGAAACATGGTTAGAGGTATTTCTTCAAACCAAGTCGATCAAGTCACAGATATTTTAATAAAAAAAATGCAGCATATTCTAGATATTAGTACAAATAAAATTAAAATAAAACATAAGGAAATCAAAAGACACCCCTGGATAACCAATGCTCTTAAAAAATCAGTAGAAAAAAAACAATCATTGTATAGAATAATGAAGACTAATTCTACACAAGAGACTAAAATGCAATATAATAGGTATAAAAATATTTTTGGAAAACTCGTAACTGAAGCTAAAAAAACATTTTACCAAAAAGAATTGGACATAAATAAAAATGATTCATCTAAACTTTTAAAATCAATTAATAATATAACTAATACAAATTCAAACAACCGCACCATAAAAGAAATAAAAACTGAAAACGGAGTAATGGTTACAGACCCAAAGATTATAGCTAACTCTTTTAATCACTTTTTTACAAATATTAGTAAAAAATTAGCGAATGAAATCCTAAAACGGAAAACAACTGAACGTACTCCCAAAAAAAAGTTAATTCACTCCTTTTATTTAGAAGAAATCACAGAAGTCGAAATTGTAAATATAATTAAAGAGTTAAAAAATAAAAAGTCACCGGGTTTAGACATGATTAGAGCTGAATGCCTAAAAGATATCGCCTTTGAGATTTGTGCACCTCTGATGTATGTTATCAATTTAGCATTCGATATTGGCATATGCCCATCCGCATTTAAACATTTAAAATTGCAGTGATTAGTCCTGTATTTAAAAGTGGACAGAAACTAGATGTTGCTAATTATCGGCCTATATCTCTTGTGTCAACCTTTGCCAAAATATTTGAGAAAGCCCTAAAGAAACGAATAACCAATTTCATTACCAAAAACAAAATACTGTCTACCAAACAGTTAGGATTTACCCCGGGCAAGTCAACACAAAATGCAATATTATCATTGACTAATGAAATTAATAAAAATTTAGACAAAAGCACACCTACATTATGTGTTTTTGTAGATCTAAAAAAGGCATTTGATACGGTTAGTCATACTCATTTACTGGACGTTCTGGAGGGAATTGGTTTTAGAGGGAGTCCATATTATTTAATGAAAAGTTATCTAAACACAAGAACACAGTGTGTGAAAATTGATAATCATATTAGTGATCCATTGACTGTTGAATATGGTGTTCCACAAGGAACAGTTTTAGGGCCGATCCTATATTCAATCTTTATTTAAATGATCTTTTCCAAATAGACACTCAAGGGACAATAGTTAGCTTTGCAGATAACACTGCGATTATTTATAAATCTGACAACTGGAACTCACTAAAATCAATTGCCGAAAAAGACTTTTCTAATATTATCCGATGGTTTGATAGTAAGCTACTTACTATAAATACAGAAAAAACACATTATATTCTTTTTGCGTCTTATGTGTCACATCTACCTAATTTCAATTCTTTATCTATTAATGTTGACGGCAAATCAGTGAATATACACCCTGTAGATAAGATAAAATATCTTGGTATTTACATTGATCCTCACCTAAAATGGGATTCACATATCAATTATATAGTAAAGAAATTAAGAACGGTTCTATATAAATTAAGATTTTTTAGTAACACACAAATGAAAATTATATACCACTCTTTAATAGAAAGTCACTTAACATATAGTATTACCTCATGGGGCGCAGCATATCAAAACCATATACAAAAACTAGAAATCATCCAAAAACAAATTTTAAAAGTTATTTTTAAAAAACCACTAATTTATTCTTCTAAAAAATTATATGATGAATCCCATATACTCAATATAAAACAACTCTACTTTTTAAGAACTATTATTTATCAACACGCAAATAAATCTGAGTTGAACATATATTTATCATACAAGATATAAACACCAACATGTTTATACAGTTATGAAATCTGAAAAGAGTTCAATTCAGAGAACTTACCTTTATCTGGGCCCAAAATGTTACAATGTTGTCCCACGTGAACTAAAAGAAATAAATTCTAACCAATTATTTATAACCCGTCTTAAAAAATGGATTTCTAGCATACCTAGAGTACAGTTAAATAACTTCATTAATCAACCTAATCTACCAATTTTAATGTTCTGATGTATATTCCCAAAAAAAGAAAAAAATTCTGCTCCTCATTGTATTGTATAGTATAGCATCGTATCTTATCTTATTTAAAATTTTGTGTTATGTATAGTATGTAATATCGTTATTGTATTGTTTTTTTTACAGATTTATTTATAGATTTTTTGATAAATAAATATTATTATTATTATTATATTTGTTCACTATAATGATACCACAATAGATTTATTTGATGTGAAAAATAATTGTAAAAGTGGAAACAGAATTTTTAAGGCACACTTATCAAAAGTTTTAACAAATGAAGAAAACTGTAAATAGTAGATCACAAAATATTATTGGAAAAACTCGTAGATTTGAGTGTAAGAGACACAGCACATAAATATTTCGAAAGTTATTTAATATATCAGCCACAATATACTAGAATAGATAACCAAACTAGTAATGAACAAATAATAACATGTGGTGTACCCCAAGGCACGATACTGGGTCCAATATTATTTACAGTATATCTAAATAATATATTTCTTCTCCAACAAGGAGGTAAAATCATTAGTTTTGAAGATGGCACTGTAAGTTTTTATAAAAATTCGGATTGGGTTTCATTAAAACAACAAGTAGAAAGTGACTTAATAAGAATTAAAAAATGGTTTGACTCCAGAGCCTTATCATTAAATATAGATAAAATAGTTTGATTTAAAAATTAATGATGATATTATAATAAAACCTGCAAAAAGTGAAATATTTTGGTAGTATAATAGACCCTCACTTAAGGTAGAACGAGCATATCTATTATCTTATGAAGAAACTGGGATTCCTGCTATTTAGATTCAAACAAGTTATCCTCTACCTTGATGACCAACAAAATAGAATAATCTATCAAAGATTAACTATGGAATCATAGGTTGGGGAGGGATAGTAACAACGTACCGAAATATGCTGGAATTGTCTCAAAAGAAATTTTTAAAGTTGATATTAAATGTAAATCGTAAATACTTAAGTAGTTCACTATTTACAGAAACAAAAATTTATGATATAAACCAATTATATTACAGACAATTAGCTATTAAACAATATAACTACAAATCTGATTTAAAAACAACTTTTCATCAATACCAAACCAGACAAAATAATAAATTTGTACTACCATTTAGAAGAAAAAAAGTTGGTCAAAGAAGCTTTAAATATTTATTTATTTGTTAGGGCTTAAATTTTGTTTATTTATTTATTATAAAATTTGTTATGTCTTGAATTTTTTTTATTTGTGTGTTATAAAATTTTTTAGGGCTTGACTTTTGTTTATTTATTTGTCTGGGATTGAGTTTTTTTATTGTTCTGTTATATAACTTGCTAGGTCTACAATTTTGTTTCTTTATTTGTTATAAAATTCGATAAGTCCTGAATTTTTTTCATTTGTTTATTATAAAATTTGTTAGGTCTTGAATTCTGATTATTTTGCTGGTACAAAATTTGTTAGGGATTGCATTTTGTTTATTTATTTTGTTAGGAATTGAATTTTATGTATTTTTCTGTTATATAACTTGCTAGGGCTTGAATTTTGTTTATTTATTCGTTATAAAATTCCTTATGTCTTGAATTTTGTTTATTTTTGTGTTATAAAATTAGTTAGGTCTTTAATTCTGTATATTTTATTGGTATAAAATTTGTTAGGGCTTGAATTTTGTTTATTTATTTTGTTAGGAATTGAATTTTATTTATTTTTCTGTTATATAACTTGTTAGGGCTTCAATTCTGTTTATTTATTTATTATAAGATTCCTTGTCTTGAATTTTGTTTACTTGTGTGTTATAAAATTTGTTAGGGCTTGAATTTTGTTTATTTATTTGTTTGAGATTGAGTATTTTTTATTGTTCTGTTATATAACTTACTAATTCTTCAATTTTGTTTCTTTATTTGTTATAAAATTCAATAAATCTTGAATTTTGTTTATTTGTTTATTATAAAATTTGTTAGATCTTGAATTCTGTTTATTTTGCTGGTATAAAATTTGTTAGGGCTTGAATTTTATTTATTTATTTTGTTAGGAATTGAATTTTATTTATTTTTCTGTTATATAACTTGTTAGGTCTTGAATTTTATTTATTTGTTTGTTATACTATTTGTTAGTTCTTGAATTTTGTTTATTTTTGTTAGATAACTTGCTAGGTCTTGAATTTTATTTATCTTTATGTTATAAATTTCACGAGGGCTTGAATTTTGTTTATTTTTGTGTTATAAAATTGTTAGGGCTGGAATTTTGTATGTTTATTTGTTATCAAAATTGTTAGGTCTTGACTTTTGTTTATTTGTTTGTTATACTATTTGTTAGTTCTTGAATTTTGTTTATTTTTTGTTAGATAACATGCTAGGTCCTGAATTTTGTTAATTTATAAAATTTGATAGGTCTTGAATTTTATTTATCTTTATGTTATAAATTTCGTGATGGCTTCAATTTTGTTTATTTTTGTGTTATAAAATTCTGTTTATTTTGCTGGTACAAAATTTGTGAGGGCTTGAATTTTGTTTATTTATTTTGTTAGGAATTGAATTTTATTTATTTTTCTGTTATATAACTTGTTAGGTCTTAAATTTTGTATATTTGTTTGTTATACTATTTGTTAGTTCTTGAATTTTGTTTATTTTTGTTAGATAACTTGCTAGGTCTTGAATTTTGTTTATTTTGTTGTACTATTTGTTAGTTCTTGAATGTTGTGTATTTTTTGTTAGATAACTTGCTACGTCCTTAATTTTTTTATTTATTTGTTAAAAATTTCGATAGGTCTTGAATTTTATTTATCTTTATTTTATAAATTTCACGAGGGCTTGAATTTTGTTTATTTTTGTGTTATAAAATTGTTAGGGCTGGAATTTTGTATGTTTATTTGTTATCAAAATTGTTAGGTCTTGACTTTTGTTTATTTGTTTGTTATACTATTTGTTAGTTCTTGAATTTTGTTTATTTTTTGTTAGATAACATGCTAGGTCCTGAATTTTGTTAATTTATAAAATTTGATAGGTCTTGAATTTTATTTATCTTTATGTTATAAATTTCGTGATGGCTTCAATTTTGTTTATTTTTGTGTTATAAAATTCTGTTTATTTTGCTGGTACAAAATTTGTGAGGGCTTGAATTTTGTTTTTTTATTTTGTTAAGAATTGAATTTTATTAATTTTTCTGTTATATAACTTGTTAGGTCTTGAATTTTATTTATTTGTTTGTTATACTATTTGTTAGTTCTCGAATTTTGTTTATTTTTGTTAGATAACTTACTAGGTCCTGGAATTTTGTTTGTTTATTTATTTGTTATAAAATTCGATAGGTCTTGAATTTTATTTATCTTTATGTTATACATTTCGTGATTGCTTAAATTATGTTTATTTTTGTGTTTAAAAATTTGTTAGGGCTGAAATTTTGTATGCTTATTTGTTATCAAATTTGTTAGGTCTTGAATTTTGTTCATTTGTTTGTTATACTAATTGTTAGTTCTTGAATTTTGTTTATTTTTGTGAGATAACTTTCTAGGTCCTGAATTTTGTTTATTTATTTGCTATAAAATTCAATAGGTCTTGAATTTTATTTATCTTTGTTATTAATTTCGTGAGGGCTTGAGTTTTGTTTATTTTTCTGTTATATAATTTGTTAGGGCTGCAATTTTGTATGTTTATTTGTTATCAAATTTGTTGGGTATTAAATTTTGTTTATTTATTTGTTATAATATTTGTTAGTTCTAGAATTTTGTTTATTTTTTGTTAGGTAACTTGTTAGGTCCTGAATTTTGTTTATTTATTTGTTATAAAATTCGATAGGTCGTAAATTTTATTTATATTACACATTTCATTAGGGCTTGAATTTTGTTTATTTTTGATTGTACATTTTACATGGTTACTTTGTATTATTGTACATAAACTGTTATAGTTTCGTTTTTTTAATGTTAGCTGGTTCTGGAGTTAGGATTTTTTAAATAAAACGTGTTATGGCCCTTTCACCACTTTTTAAAGTTCAAACCGAACTTATTTTTCTTATTTTTTTTTAGTTTCTGTTTTTAATTTTGAACTTTTTGAATATATAAAAATAGTTGGTATTTACTTTTGTAGCTGGATTTGGTCAACATTAAATTCTTTAAAAAGTTTTCTTTAGAAATTATCGATTTTTAAATAATCCCAGAGGCGCTTTCGCCATTTTTTAAATTCCTTTATTCACGAAAATTTTTAAATAAACCGTTATTGGCGCTTTCACCATTTTTTAAAGTTTAAACCGAACTTGTTTTTATTATTTTTTATAATTTCTGGTTTTAATTGGTTTTAATTTTGAACATTTGAAATAAATAAAAACAGTTTATATTTAGTTTATGTAGCAGGATTTAGTCAACATTAAATTCTTTAAAAGGTTTTCTTACTTTAAAAATTATCCATTTTTAAATAATCCCAGAGGCGCTTTCGCCATTTTTTAAATTATTTGAAACACTCAATTTTTAAATAACCCGTTACGGCGCTTTCACCATTTTTTAAAAGTTTAAACCGAACTTATTTTTATTATTTTTTATAATTTCTGGTTTTAATTTTGAACATTTTAAATAAATAAAAATAGTTTCTACTTAGTTTATGTAGCTGGATTTGGTCAACATTAAATTCTTTAAAAAGTTTTCTTACTTTCAGAAATTATCGATTTTTAAATAATCCCAGAGGCGCTTTCGCCATTTTTTAAATTACTTTACTCAATTTTTAAGTAAACCGTTATGACGCTTTCACCATTTTTTAAAAGTTTAAACTGAACTTATTTTTATTATTTTTTTTAATTTCTGTTTTAATTTTGAACATTTTAAATAAATAAAAATAATTTATATTTAGTTTATGTAGCTGGATTTAGTCAACATTAAATTAATTAAAAAGTTTTCTTACTTTAAAAATTATTGATTTTTAAATAATCCCAGAGGCGCTTTCGCCATTTTTTTAAATTATTTGAAACACCAAATTGTTAATAATTTGTTTATTTATAAAAATGACTAGAAATATTGGAAGTTTGGAACATCGAAGAAATGTGGGTGATTTGACTATTTTTTACAGATACTTTCATAAAAGGAATTCGGACTAGATTACTCGCTTAATTCCTCCTGAAAAGTTCTAATTAAAATCCCTTTTTGCTTTTAGTAGCTTATTATAGAATTTTAACGTGATTTAATCCAAAAAATGACAACTAATCTCATCACAATTACCAATCGTCGAAGAATTTAAATAAATCAATAACTAATTATTATCAGATCAGACTACATATAAAAATCTAAAACTTTTTTTGAATAAACTAACTTGTTATAATCCGCTTTAATGACATCGCTTTTAGAATAAAAACTTATAAAATATGCATTAATTACTATATTGATTATCTCTTTGTTTTAATGACATTAACTTTGATCAATAAAGTCCTTTCACTAAATACATTTTAATTAAAACGTTCAAAACCATTTTGATTTGCTTCAAAAGAATATAGAAAAGTAGGTTTATAAATTAATTAATCGATATCGAGATTTTTTTAATTTTCATTGTATCCTTTAAAGTAATTATATTCCAATTTGTCACAATCCCATAAAAATGTCTGTTCCCTTCCTTGTAAGATTGTCAGATTTTTAATTGCCTTCTATCCCACTATGCTCTGGTACCCAAACAATAGTCACATTTTTAAATTGTTATTTTCTGCCAACGAACTAAGTGATTGTAGTAATCGGAAGTATCTTTTTTGATAATAAAGTTATTTTCTGTTTTTAATTAAATTTTGATATTTCTCTCTGTTCATTGTCTTACAATCTCTTTAAATACAGTTTTTTCATAATATCTTGTATAACTGTCTCGAATTTCAATATTATATCTTTATTAACGAAGTTATTATGTTTCACCTCATCTCGTTACCCCCAGGTATTTTATATAATGGTCCTAATATTTTGTAAAGATATATCTGTAAAAATAAGAAACAAAAGAGAAACGCAAGAATTACCGAAAGCCAATGTTATTAAAACTATAAAGAATTTAATATGTTGAAGAAAAATTAAATTAATAACTCAACGTCTTATTTAGTTACAATGTTCTAAATGTTATTTATTTTTTAGTTAGTTTACAGGATAAAGAAAATTTGAAAAATAACAGGTTGTGGCCAATATAATATTTTTCCTGCTATTTATTGGTAGTATTTTATTTTTTTAAGAAATGTTAAGTACAATTAATGGACCGGATTTAATTTGAGTATATAGAGATCTCGTGGGGGAAAAGATGTGTATTTTCCAGACGAATTTAATGGTTTTTTCAAAATTAAAATATGTCCGGTTTCTGAGATATTTGGGAAAAACCGAAATTGACGATTTTCGTTTTAATTTATTATAACCTTAATTTTTAAAGATAGAAAAAACTTTATGTAACTTTTTTATTGAAGGCCAAATATGACTTAACATAGCGTATCCAATTTTTTAAACACGGTCCTGTACATTTTATTTCAGCTTTGGAATCCTCATATTTTTCTTAATTCAACCTAACACAGACGAGAGTTTATCAACCAAAATATCATCAGTATTTAAAAAATCCATATTAAGATCTCGTCCGCAAATTATTTCATCCACGGTAGGATGTACTAGACCGAGTGTATCTTCAATTTCGTCAATAAAAGAATTTTTATTTGTTTTAGGCGGCCTGTATATTGCACCAAGAGCAACAGTTTTATTTTTTAT
This sequence comes from Neocrepidodera transversa, assembly GCA_963243735.1. Taxonomy (NCBI): domain Eukaryota; kingdom Metazoa; phylum Arthropoda; class Insecta; order Coleoptera; family Chrysomelidae; genus Neocrepidodera; species Neocrepidodera transversa. The sequence goes on along the minus strand of OY725346.1, from coordinate 6,929,860 downwards.
TTTTATTTTTACCCAAATTTGTTCTGTCCCCATGTTTTCCCAATCGCTCTCTTCAGTGACATCAATCTTGCTTTTGGAAAATATTTTTTGCATGTGTTGGTTCCATATCCAGGATAACGCCTATATAGTTAGCCTCCTTGTCAAAACTCAAATTTTGTTAGCCCGATAGCTGAAGACTTAAAAAGAAGAAAATCGCATTATTCAGTATATTGTATTTTTCTTTGTCATTGACCAAATTCAAAATTTAACGCTTCTTTAAAAAAAACATTCATTCCGTGTAATGTTCAATTTGTCAAGCTGTATTTTATCGCTTTAGCAATCTTATTTATATCTATGGTAATCCTATCTCTCTAGTCCAATTTGTTCTGCGCAGAACAGTGTAGAGAAATATTTCCTTGAGTTTATCTATGATTTCTGTTTTAGTATTTTATTTTTTGTCTTTTCTTATTTGTGCCCTCTCTTAGGCGATGTCTTTGCTATGTTGATTCTTGTTCTAGTTCTCTTGTATAGATATTTTTTTACAGTTTTCTTAAAATTGTTTCACCAAATATTATATTATAAATCCTTATACTTAAATGATATAGTTTTCTATATTATATCGATTAGTTACTAATTCGATCCTGCATATATTCCAGTATCCAGGACGCAGAAACCTTTTTCAGTTCCTGTTCCCACTTTGTCTCCGAGCTAAATCGTCCTCGACTTAACAGATGTCGTTGTTGTTTAGTAGTTAACAGATTTCTTTTATTTTCCTGTCCTATACTAAAACCCTGAATTTTTTACCAACTTAGCACTGTTTAGCAATGAAGAAACGATAAGAAGCAATTTTAATGCCAAAATTAAAAAAACATCTTAATTATAAAATTTCAGTTTCAAAAACCAATTCATCCCGGACGAATCACCTTTGACAAAGCATCTATTTTCCTAAAATTTTCTTATAAATTTATGTATATTCCCCAAAGTTTATTCAGTCGATAGGATAATTTAAACTAGAGGTAATGAAACTCGTAGTCAAGTACCAAAGTATTGTATTACAGGCCTGATGATGGTGATTGTCGCCGAAACTAGTTGCCAACCTTTCACTAAATTATCGTATAAATATATTGTGGTAGTTGACTACGAGTTTCATTACCTCATCTGTTGACCACGTTCGAGGCATTAATAACCTTTTAGATTTAATTTAAACTTATTAGAGTTTTTGCATTTTAATATTAATAGCGTTAGCATGAAAAAAATATCTATCAAAAAATATTTTTCGTTGCGCAAAATTAAGAAGTGAAAAGCTATGAATAATTAAAAATGAATATATTTCAGACATACTGTACGCCACTGAAATATTTTCCAGATGTATTTATGTATCTAAATCATATTTTTATCCCCCTTATTAAAAAAATCTGAGTCAATATGTGTATATTTCAGATTCTATTACTTAACACCGTGCTGATTAATGGAAAATATATATTTATTCAATAAAAGCGCTTTCAATTTGAAAACCGGAAAACGTTTTTTGCGCGCGTTCTCTTATCGACCGAAAAGTGAACGTGCGTAGGTGGAAAAGCGCAGTAGAGCAAGTGGCGGTGAGGACATTTCTGAAATTCGGGTGCTGAAATGGAAAATGCTGATTTCCAGTTTAACAGAGGAGCCCCAATGCAGCCACCAGGTGCCAGACCCATGGTGGACCCAGAAGCCGAAGGCGAAGTCGATCCATCGCTGTAAGTATTATAATTTTCTAAGTTTTATGTCATCTGGAAGTAGGCCATATTTAAATTTATTTTAATTAAATAGATTATTTGAATTAATACAATAATTTTATTATTTTAGTTTATTTGGCACTTAGTGAATTAGTAAAGTATTATTTCTTGTGTATCTATATCTTGTAATAATTTTATTTTATTATATAAATTAAAGTAACCAAAAATGCTTTTAAGATAAAAATATTATTAAGAAAAGTTTAACTCACTAACTTGATTTAGCACTTTTTTATTCGAATACAAATTATTTAGCAAACGATTTTTTGTAAATCAGATTAAGTGTCGAATCTAAAATTGATACTGAAAATCAACTTGTTGAAATAAATATTGGATTTAAACAAGTTGACGTATCCATCGGCATTTTGTAAAATGTTTGCTAAATTTTCATTTTGCAATCATCTAAAAATACATATAAAGATCCAAACTCATATGTAAAATATTTTTACCAAGTATAAAATTATAAAAAATTAATATTTTATTGGCATAGAAAAAATCTAACAAAAAAAGAAATTTCGAAAATAAGAAAAATTACTTATTATTATTATTAGAGTAATTAATGACATTCTTATCAGGACAAGTGAGAAAGCGAACTATTTTCGAAACAAATAATTAAAAATTTTAAATAATAAAACCGATTAAGGAGCAGGTTGAAAAAATAATTCGATTAACTTTTTATTTTTTTACTTTATAAACATATTCTAATAAAAAAATGTACATTAATTTTGAATTTCTGGTCGCGAGTCCTATATAATGCTCCTGGGGCGTAGGGAGGTAAATATTTCCAAGGGCTGAAATCTTAACTTCACAAATATTTCTAGCTTACCAATTAATTTGATATTTTACATTTTTTTGCAATTAGATTGTTATTTAAAGAGAAAATGAATTAATAAAAATTTATTTATTTTTATTAAAATTAACATTCAATTCTTAGCAAAATTAAGTGTGCAAATTCTAAAAAAAATCTTGTCTTTTTACATTTGCGTTAAATTTTGTTAGTAATTATCTTGCAATTTTTATTTTGTTGTTTTATTTACAGGTTTGATTAAATATTAAATATAAATTTTTCAAAATTTAACGTGTCATTTTCTCAAAAAAAAAATTTTGTACCATACTAAATTTTTTATATCGCCGTTTAAAAAAAATTCCTGTCGGTAGGGTTGACAGGGGGAGGTAGATTTCTGTTTAAATTTGAGACTTATTCTTCCCCACCCCACGATATGGTCAGATCGAAAAAAGTTTCAAAAGAATAAATTTTATACTAATTAAGGCATGAAAAAAGTCTCATGACCTGTTTCAATATTTTCAAAAATAGCGGAGATATAAATTTTTTGAAATTTCAACCCCCTCCAGTTCCACCCCCGTGGGTCGGATGAAAAAAAGTTTCTCCATTTTGCCCTATTTTTGCATATTTTATTCTAACTTTCTAACTTTTTCCTAATTTTTCCCAATTTCCCACCATGTTTATCTATTTTTTCCAATTTTTTTCCTTTTTTTTCTATTTTTTCTATTTTTCTATTTTTCCATTTCTCCTCTTTTTTATATTATTCTTATTTTCCCCAATTTTTCCTGTTTATTTCCTAATTTACCCTTATTTACTCTCCATTTTCCCCGTTTGGCCCTATTTTTACCTATTTTCCCACTAATTAAGTTACTTTTCACTATTTTTCAATACTATTTTCCTCATTTTGCCTCATTAAGAAGATAATTCCTAACATCCATTTTGCCCTATTTTTTCACATTGTTCCCTATTTTGCCCTACTTTTTCGTACATTTGCCTATTTTCCCTATTTTGCCTTATTTCTTCATATTTTTTGAAGTTTTTTTTTGTTTTTCCCTTTTTTCTCTATTTTGCCTGTTTTTCCACATTTTGTCGTAATTTTCCTACTTTTCACTAATTTTCCTTATTTTATCCTACTTTTCCTTTTTTGTTGTGTTTGATATCTTTCTTCTTTTGTTTCCTTATTTTAACCTTCCTCGATTTTTCATCTATATAACAATCTTCCAATCAGGACGAACCAAAAAGAATCCTTCCCGAAATTGGTCAAAGACATAACCTTGAGATTTCGGTGAAGGACCCTTAATAATTACAGAAATCTACTACCAATCTGTCACTTCTTGTCATATATATATAAAAACATATTGTTTTAACTAAGATGTATAAAAATCATGGTGTTTCCACTTATACCTGTAAAAGTTTGGGTCAAAACTAGGAGATCTCTACCCACTTGATTTTGAGTGATTTTTGAGAGATTACTAAAGTTTCAGATTAAAAATTTTAGATGGCGCATACATCGCTTAAAGTAAACTGGAATCACAGATCATAGATAGGGTGTATTTATAATCTGGTACTGAATACAGACGAATGCTCGAATCTGCAGCTTTACACAGTCCACACAAAATACAGTACAGCCCCATTTGACGAAAAGTATCCATACTGTTACACTATTTAGAACTATTCCTTATGAACTAAAACTAATACCACATACATAAAAAAATCCGCATTGACATTGACAGAAAATAATTTATTTGACATCTCATCTGCCTTAAGTAATCTGTGACAAACTAAACTAGGACACGAACAATTCTAAACAGCGCCATCTTACAAAATTCTGGTAAGTTCTATTGAACGCAACAGGTGGTAGTCCCAAAATGTTCGAAACAAAATCTAATCAGTGGATACACCAGGGTACACCAGGGTTTTTGGGAGTACCACCTGTTGCGTTGCGTTCAATAGAACTTACCAGGATTTTGTAAGGTGGCGCTATTTAGAATTGTTCATGTCCTAGCATAGTTTGTCACAGATCACTTAAAGCAGATGAGATGTCAAATAAATTATTTTCTGTTAATGTCAATGCGGATTTTTTTATGTATGTGGTATTAGTTTTAGTTCATAAGGAATAGTTCTAAATAGTGTAACAGTATGGATACTTTTCGTCAAATGGGGCTGTACTGTATTTTGTGTGGACTGTGTAAAGCTGCAGATTCGAGCATTCGTCTGTATTCAGTACCAGATTATAAATACACCCTGTGTGATCTGTGATTACAGTTTACTATGAGCGATGTATGCGCCATCTAAAATTTTTAATCTGAAAATTTTGTAATCTCTCAAAAATCAGTCAAAATCAAGTGGGTAGAGATCTCCCAGTTTTGGCCCAAACTTTTACAGGTATAAGTGGAAACACCATGAATTTTATACATCTTAGTTTTAACACAAAACTTTCATCAAATGACATCAAAAAAAAGGTGTCAAACTTGATACTTCAAAATTTGAAAATTAAATTGCCCTTTTCTACCCCTTAAACTGAAAATTTTGCAAAATCCTTTCTTAGTGGATGTCTATGTTATGAACAGAATATATTCTTAAAATTTCATGTCTCTGGGTTCAGTAGATTTTGCTGTGCGTTGATTCTGTCAGTCAGTCAATCAGGACTTTGCCGTTTATATTATAGATAGTGTATAAAATTTTAACAAAATCGATTCGTTAGTTTTTGAGAAATCTTGTCGACCGACTTCAAAAATAGAGACGCGATTAAAGTTTTCAGTGGAAATAATGAAAAAAAAAAGCAACGATCAACTAAAATATTTCAAACAATAGCTAATTTTCCAAGGCTCTATCTCCTAGACATTTATTCTGATTGACTTAAAATTTTTGGAGAATATTCTAGACATATTGTACAATTTAATAAGACAATAAAAAAATCAATTTTTTGAAATATCCAAACCCATGTAACCCATTAAAAACATCTCAACAGAAATAGATCGAAGACCCGAAAATGCTTTACAAAATCAAAAATTATGTGTTGAGCGAATGAAGGCTAAATAAAGAGTGACTATAAAATTAAATTTAAAATAGTTAATAGTTAATAGGGTTATAATGTCATAAATTTATGATTTTTTTTTCCAACATTAAATGAATGGAGATTATTAGTAACGTAGTGGGAGTATAAATTCTTTGGCGGCGACATGCAGTCGCTCCATTCGTCTTTAATATCCACGCTTAGAAATTGATATGGAACAATAAACAGCTTTCATGAATAACAATGGTATTGTATAGCGTCATCAAAATGGAAAAGATTGTCTTTTAGATATATTCTTACTATTAATTCATCAATAAAACAGTAAAGAACTCATATTTACAAAAAAAAAGTTGTTTTCAACTAAATTTTGCGTAGAATTAAAAAATTAATTAGAACTGAAAAATTGTCCTGAATTTACAATCTTATCTATATGTGTTCTTAAAATCACATTTAATAATAAATATTTAATATCATATCCAAAATCGCTATTATTTTATAAACTGCTAATACTTTTCTTCAAGTCACAGCTTGCATAGCTACGTCATTCCAATTCCTAGCAAGATCCAACATTCTTTCGCAATAATCTTTGTCTTCATTATATTATATTCTCTGTCTTAATATTTTATTCAATATTTATACACGAGAACGATACCTTTTTTGAAAAATATTTAGGCGATACAAGGGCCACATACGACGAGACCCGAGAGTCTCGTTCATATTTCTTCAGAATTTGTTTCTGAATTTCCGATAAATATAAACTAGCAAGCAGTATAAACATTTAATTTTTTTAATAATAAAAGAAAGGTCTGCACAGGTTACGATAAATTTACGAAATCTAAAAATCTGGTAACCATCTGTGAAATATTTTATTTTATATAAAATAACACTCTCGATGAGTTTCGATTTTTTTAGGAATTCCAAACAGTTTGAGGGTAATAAAATTTTATGACCCAGTTAAGTCTTAGGTACCCAAAGGGTACCTAGAAACTACATTTGTTGTTGAAGGTATGTGTACAGGGTGTCCCAAATTGGTGTGTTTTGCAGGGTATCTCGTAAACTAGAAGAGATAGAAAAAAAGCAGTTAAGATGTTATGACATCTTTTTTTGTTAAAGTAACGATCGCCTAATTAAATCTTTAGTAGCTCCCTGCATTTGGAAGATACAGGGCGATTATTGGAAACTGTCGAAAACTGCAAGGTTCTATAACTTCTTAATTAAGAAAAATATAAAATAACTTTATAAAAACTTTTGATAGATATAGTATTAAAGAGTTCACTGGTGCACAATATTTTTTTTTAGGGGTCCTCACTAAGGAAATATAATGCAAACTTTTATTTTTTTAAATGGGACACCCTGTATATTTCGACGTTTTTGTTTCGATTTTTAATTCTCATTCGCCTGATATGACATATATATTTATTTTCAGTGGTTGGAGCTACAGTGAAAATAAACCATTTATCAATGTTATCAGGTGAAAGACCCTTAAAAAATTGAACACTCAGTAACGAAATTTAACATTTTATTAGATAGTGAAAATTAAAGCCAATGCACATTCTCAATTTTGTAATATCAGCCAGAAAAAGGTGCCAATTATTATTACAACAAAATGGAGGGCATTTTTAATATTTAATGTAATTTTCAAATTCTACTAAAATTAGTTAGAGGTAGATTATACACGGTTTATTGTTATTTCATAAGTTTATTGTTTTAATTTTTTTAATATGTTTTTTTTTTATTAATTATACTTTTGATAAATAAAATTTCCACACATCAGTATCCTTATAATGAAATGTTAAATTTCGTTACTGAGTGTTCAATTTTTTCAGGGTCTTTCGCCTGATAACATTGATAAATGGTCTATTTGCACTGTAGCTCCAACCACTGAAACTAAATAAGTAATATGTCATATCACGTGAATCAGAAATAAAAAACGAAACAAAAAACGTCAAAATAATATAGGGTGTCCCATTTAAAAAAATATAAGTTTGCATTATATTTCGTTAGTGAGACCCCCTAAAAAAAATTCTTTTTAATAATAAATCTATCAAAAGGTTTTATAAAGTTATTTTATATTTTTCTTAATTAAGAAGTTATAGAACCTTGCAGTTTTCGACTGTTTCCAATAATCGCCCTGTATCTTCCAAATGCAGGGAACTACTAAAGATTTAATTAGGCGATCGTTACTTTAACAAAAAAAGAAGTCATGAGATCTTAACTACTTTTTTTCGATCTCTTGTAGTTTACGAAATACCCTGCAAAACATACCAATTTGGGACACCCTGTACAGAATAAAATATTTTTTAATTAAAATTAAAATAGGAGTAACGAAATCAACATTAACGTTCAGTTATCTCCCATATAAAAAATAATTTATAATAAAATAATATTTTTAAACTAATTAACATTTATCATTAACGAAATGTAAAATGTATATTTGCGAAAATATTGTAACGTGTATGAATGAAAAAAAGTTGTATTTTATTATATAACAATATGTTTATAATTATAATTTGTATAGATAATGATTTAGTAACGTTCAAAGAAAAAACAAAAATAAATAAATAATCACGCATTTATAAATTACTATTTTACGAGACAAACGGTTACGAGACGAGACCGAGACTAAAACGAGACTTTTTTTTCTCAATTAAAGAGACCGAGTCGAGATTTTTTAAATTCTGACCTTATCTCGTCTCGTGTGAAGCCCAATCACACCACTAATTCTTAACCAATGATGAACAAATATGATTAAGAATCGATATAAGTTTGGATGAGTTTACTACGGCAGTCGACGTGTTAACATCGACCAATTATTGAAGGACCAGAACGGTTTCCAATACTGTTTAAATAAGTCGATGAAATTAGAATTTTGTCCTAAATAATTATTTGGCTATTTAAGGAAAACGTCGTCCAGTGGTCGTAATTCATTAAAATTTACAGTTTATGTCTATACCTATTTTTTCATATTTTTTTGTTACCAATTGTATTCTATTTTTCCCTATTTTTTCCTGTTTTTTTCCTGTTTTTTCCTATTTTTCCCCAATTATATAATTTTTTTCTTATTTGTCACTTTTTTTCTTGTTTTTCTTATTTTTAAGTATTTTGTCATGCTTTTTTCTATTTTTCCCCATTTTTCCTATTTGGGACTATTTTTTCCTTTTCCCTGCTTTTCCCATTTTTTTTTCTATTTTTTCACAATGCCTATTTTTTCCTATATTTCCCTATTTTCCTATTTTTCCATATTTTTTTCTGTTTTTTTGTTCTTATTTTTTACGGTTTTTAATGTTTCTCCATTTTTCCTATTTTTATCTAAATTTCCCAATTTCCCTATTTTCCCAATTTCCCTATTTTCCCAATTTCCCTATTTTCCCAATTTCCCTATTTTCCCGTATTTTTTCCTGTTTTCTTTTCCTGTTTTTTACGGTTTTTTAATATTTCTCCAATTTTCCTATTTTTGTCAAAAAATGACGGATGGAATATGTCACGGAATTGGACATGCAATATGTCGTTTGAAACCCCTTGAAAAACTCTATTCAGAACAGTCAAAATTATTTCTCCAACTGTCATCTGTCAAAAATTAAAAAATGTCAATAGTTGAAACTTAACATTAAGTATCTGATAAAGTATTCGTGGATACTCGTCGGAAAAATTTTGGGGCGACACAACCGATTTTTTTACTATTTTGTCATCATTTTTTCCATGTTTCCCCATTTTTCCTTTTTGGCCCATTTTTTCCTTTCTTCTTGTTGTCCCCATTTTATTTCCATTTTTCCACAATTCAAAAGTATTGCGAGAATTAAGCCCTTTTATGAACATTTTTTAATTCACACTAGAAAATATTAGTATAATTTGGAAAAAAATATTTACTATTTTGACTATTTTGAAAAAATTGATATTATGACAAAAAAAATTACATATACATCTCGTGTAATAATTCTTAAAAAAACGTTTTATGAAGTAGCGAAACAAACCGAAGATACTTATTGACTATACAGTGTCCGTCTGTCTGTCTGTCTGTCTTTCTTAGGGATAACTTGAGAACGGTTACGAATTTTGGAACTCTGCAATCGATACCTTGTCACCTTAGCTTGCCCATTTACTTTTTTCAGTGGTCTAAGTCAACTTTACAACCGCCTGTCTGTCCGTCTATCCATGGGTTTATTAGTATATTAAAATACAAGTTTCATAAGACATTAAATTAGTCCACGCGCCAATATTTAGAAACCGGTTGCAGTTACGTGTATTTTATACCGTTTTTTTTTCTTACGTAGTCAAAAATACTAAAAATTGATTTGTTTTTATATTTAAAAAGTTCAAAAATAAATTTAAATAGATTCCTATATTCCAGTTCTAGGCAGTTATAGTGAATTTACTTCATGGATTTACTCCATTTTTATAAATAAGCCAAGAGACATTTCCATTTCAATAATTTAAATATTCAAAAAGTGCTTAGTGCTTCGTACTCGTGAATTTAAAGCACTTTTAGCACTTAGAGCTTGCTAGTACTTTCCTGTAAAAGTGCTTAATGCTCATAATTTTTAAGCACTTTTTTTGAGTGCTCAGTGCTCGTCACAGCTCTGCTCCGAAGTAGGGTGTCTCAAAAAAGAGAACTACAATACTTCTGGTACACCATGTATATCTGAATTTAACTTCTTAGTTTATATTAAAGTATATAAATTTTTCTTAGGTACCCTCAGCCTAAAGATTCCACACATAAGATTAGAGGAAAAACTGCTTTAATCGAAATGATATTTGGACCAGTAGATCAAGAATTACTGGTTGTCAAGAGCTTCTACTTTTTCTTCTACTCTGCTTTTGGATCTCTTTTTCCTCTGATGGGTGTTTATTTCAAGCAAATGGGTATGAACGCAAGCCAAAGTGGTTTTCTTATCGGATCCAGACCATTTGTGGAATTTCTATCAGCGCCATTCTGGGGAAGCCTTGCAGACAGGTAAAAAATAATTGAATTTTTATATAAATCTAAATACTAATACATTATTATGGTTTTAAGGTGGCAGAAAGGAAAAATTCTTCTTCTAGCATCACTGGCTTCTTGGATTATCTTTACAGTTCCTCTAGGTTCCATCCAGCCTCCCGCAACCTCATGTATGGTGGTAAAAAATCATACAGCAATGTTATCAAGTCCTGAAGTGAACGTCGGTAGGGTTATTATAACAAAAAGATCGATACAAATGACCACTGGCACCGAATACGATCATCACATTGACGATCATAAGTATAACAGGTAAAATTAAATCATTAATTTAGGAAAATTTTAAATTTCCTGTTGTCTCATTATATAGCATTTGTCTAATTGAAATCCTTAATATTCTGCCATATAACATATTGCCATAAAGAAGTATATAGAGTTTGTTTAACCATTCTCTGCCGTTACGTCATACGTCTCTCAATCATGAAATGGATGAGACGGAATTATGACGTAACGTATTTCATAAATAATGTCAACGTAAATGTTATTTATTACTTTTGACAGTTCAATTAGTTTTTCATTGTCCAAATACCTTCCCGGTATAATGAGAAAGAGCAAAGTTTAATTTGTTGATTAATTACTTTTCAAGATAAAGAAATGCTGGAATACTGCTTTTACCGTTAAATACAGTCTAAAACGTTCGTGTTCACCCCAAAAATATAATCGTATAATACATTTTTAATATACATATAAATGCACAATGTATTAATTGCTCTAAATTAATCAGGTTTTCACTAATTGTTTTCGTTTAACCAAAAGTTTTTTATGAAATTTTTTTACATTTTATCCCGTCACTACAGGGTGATCTACTAATTTTTTTCAAAATAAATGGAAAATATATGTATTATTTTAAATGGAACAACCTGTATATTTTGATGGTATTTAAAAGAGCTAAACTGCGCCACCTAATTGTACAATTTATTATCTTCTTTTAAGAAATGTATAGTTTGATATCTTCTGCTTTCCTATCAGCAAATATATTCGAGATTTTAAGAACCACCGCAATTTTTCCTTACGGAAAATCTAACAGTAAATAGAAATTAACAAATCTGATAAATAATTTCTTCAGCACCAAAACATCACAAACATTTAATAAAACCAATAATGTAATTAATAGTAATAAATAATGTAAAAGTTACAAAAATGCTGTATGTGCCTACTCTCTTTTTTATTTTTTTGCGATTTTTCTTACAATTTTTGCCACTTTATTTCGAGTTTTTGCGATTTTTTTCAATTTATGCAATTTTTTTGACATTTTGTAAGATTTTTTTGTGGTTTTTTGCAATTGGCATTTTTTGTTTTCGATTTTTCAATTTTTTTCAATGTTTATTTTAATTTTTTCCGATTGTTTTCTGTTTCCTAATTATTTTCGATTTTTTGAAATTTTTGTGATTTGTCGCGATTTTTTGCGGTTTTCGCTAGTTTTTGCGATTTTTTGCAATTTATGCAATTTTTTGACATTTTGTAAGATTTTTTTTTGATTTTTTGCAATATCTTTTGCCATTTTTTGTTTTCGATTTTTCATTATTTGTTCTTTCAATGTTTTTTCTGATAATTTCCATTTTTTCGGTTTTTTTTTTTCGTTTTTTTTGCAATTTTTTGCGATTTTTTCGTTGTTTCTGTATATTTTAATCTTTTCCGATTGTTTTTTGTTTCCTAATTATTTTCGATTTTTTGCAATTTATGCAATTTTTGACATTTTGTAAGATTTTTTTGTGATTTTTTTGCAATTTTTTTGCCATTTTTTGTGTTTTCAATTTTTCAATTTTTTTGCAATATGTTTTGCCATTTTTTGTGTTTTCGATTTTTCCCAATGTTTCATGATTTTTCCTTTCAATTTTATTCTAATACCTTCAATTTTTTCAGTTTTTTTTTGTGTTATTTTGCAATATTTTGCGATTTTTTCGTTGTTTCTGAATATTTTAATTTTTTCCGATTGTTTTTTGTGTCCCAATTATTTTCGATTCTTTGTAATTTTTGACACTTTGTAAGATGTTTTGATTTTTTGCAATTTTTTTACCATTTTTTGTGTTTTCGATTTTTCAGTTTTTCCGAATGTTTCCTGATTTTTTCTTTCAATTTTTTTTCTGATATTTTCCTTTTTTTTCCATTTTTGCAATTTTTTCATTGTTTCTGTATATTTTAATTTTTTCCGAATGATTTTTGTTTCCTATTTATTTAAGATTTTTTGTATTTTTTTGTGAGGTTTCACGGTTTTCGCGAGTTCTTGCGGTTTTTTAACATATTTGCGATATTTTTCTTCTCTAATTTTTTCAGATTTTTTACCATTTTTTAATTATTTTCAAATGTTTCCTGGTTTTTCTTCCGATTTTCTGCCATTTTTTGCGATTTTTTCCTATTGTTTGACATTTTTAAGATTTTTTTGCTGTTTTTTTTGCAGTTTTTTGTCATTTCTGAGATATTTTTTCTTGTCTTTTTGTTTTTCTTTTCTAATTTTTTTCTGATTTTTTGCCATTTTTTAATAATCTTCAAATGTTTCCTATTTTTTTCCGATTATTTGCGATTTTCTGGCATTTTTACGTTTTTTTGCAGTTTTTTGAGATTTTTAGTGTGTTTTTGCGAATTTTTGATATTTTGTGCGATTTTTTAATTTTAAATTTTCAAACGATTTTTCTAATAGAGAATGTTTTCGATAATGTCCTTAATGTAATTTTTTGTTTCTGAATAAATTTTTTGTAAAATTTTTATTTAATGTCCTTTTTTTCCACAAGGAAAAATGCAGTGTTTCTTGAAATTTCGAATATCTTTATTGATAAGAAAGCAAAAGATATCAAACTATACATTTTTTTAAAAGACGATGAATCGATATTTTAAATTCCATCAAAATATACGGAGTAGATAACTTTTTTTCCTGGGGGTATTTTTTTTTTCTGTGAGAGGTAATCAAACATTTAGACAAATATGTTTGTTCGTTTCTACATTTCATATATTTTATTCCTTCTTTTCATGCTATTTTTGGGATCCTGGGGGGGGTTTTTACCTCCTTAACCTCCTCATATCTACGCCCTTGCGTGTAAACGAGTCAGATATAATTAGAATTGGTTGCAAATTGCCCAGAAAGTGATTTTTTTCTCTTTTTGTCCAAGATGTAGAAAAATGCATTGTTGCTTTGTTTTTCAATTATTTGTATGAAAAAATGCATTCTTGCTATGTATTTCAAATTCTTATGTATAAAAGATGCATTTTTTAATCTAATGTCTGGAAAAATGCATTCTTACTTTGTTTTCCAATTTTTTGTATAAAAACATGCATTGTTGCTTTGTTTTTCAATTTCCTATATGGAAAAATGCATTCTTGCTTTGAATTTCAAATTCATGTTTAAAAAAGTGCATTGTTGCTTTGTTTTTTTTTAATTCCCTGTGTGGAAAAATGCATTGCTGCTTCCTTTTTCAACTTTTATATAAATAAATGCATTGTTGCTAATTTTCTTTGTGGAAAAGTGCACTTTTCCTTTAAATTTCAAAGTGTTTTTTGTTTTGTTTTTCAGTTTCCTGTGGAGAAATGGCATTGTTGCTTTGTTTTATAAATTTCTCTGGGAGAAAATGCATTGTTGCTTCCGTTTTTTTCAAATTTGTGTGTGAAAAATGCATTTTTGCTGTTTTTTCCATTTTTTTGTACGGGAAAATACATTTTTGTTTTTTGTCTAATTCGTATTTGAAAACTGCATTTTTGTTGTTTTTCTGTGAAATGGACTATAGCAACTCAACAATTTACGGAAAGTTTAGTAATTCTAAATTTTAATCTGTGGAATTTAACTGTGAAAAATGCATTCGTGCTACTTTTTTTCAAATTCAATGGTAAATAAATGCATTTTTGCTTCATTTTTTAAAAATTAACAGCGGAAAAATGCATTCTTGCTCTTTTTTTCAAATTTAACTAGAAAAATGCAATCTTGCTTGTTTTTTCAAAATTAACAGTACAAAAATGCATTCCTGTTTCTTTTTTCAAATTCGAGCGGGGAAAAATGCATTCTTGCTCATTTTTTTCAAATTCAAGTGCAGAAAAATGCATTCTTGCTTCTTTTTTTCAAATTCGAGTGTAGCAAAATGCATTATTGTTCCTTTTTTTTAATTTAACTGTGGAAAATGCATTCCTGCTTCTTTTTTTCAAATTTAAGTGTAAAAAAATGTGTTCCTCCATTTTTCCCAATTCATGTGTGATTTTTTCCAGACCTTTTTAGAGGTTTCTCCTAACTTTCGTGAAAAAAATTATTTATTTTTGCACTTTATATATGCTTTTTCCTTACTTTTATTTTCATTGGAAGAATTTTAGGAAGAAATTTCCCCATTGGAAATTGTGGCCATTTCTATATCATTTTTTTCCGATATTCTAAGTATAATTAGGGACAAATAGTAAAAAATAGGGTAAAAAATGGGGAAAAATAACGGAAAATAATGGAAAATGGGAAAACAGAAAATGATAGGGATAAATAATGAAAAACAGGAAAAAATAATGAAAAACAGGAATATTACGAAAAATTGGTAAAAATGTGACAAAATAGGGAAAAATACTAATAAATCAGAAAAAGATAATAGGGAAATTAGATATAAATAAAGAAAATTTGGAAACATATATTTTCATCGACAGCATATAACGTCACTGTCCCACTATATATAAAAATAATTTATATATGGACAAGACAGCAAATTCCGCTCAAATTTTTTGATAAAAAACAAAAACAAAAATGGCCTGTGGATGGTGCGGTTTACTTTTTGATCATCATATACCTTGATTTTTGACATTTTTGCTGGTATCTTTTTTTGAGTTTCCCGTTTCCAGCTACTGTCCGCGAACGTGTTAAGGGGGGCCTCAAAATGGATATTTCCATCTTTATCTGGAAATTTTTTTTAGCTCGTTCACATTACTTTCCCTTCTCGAAGGTGGGTGGGGAAAGTACAATTAAGTGTTGATTGATCAACCGATAAAAACTACAATTTTGTCTCACTTTCACGGTTGATTATTTTCTCCTAACCCTCGCGATAAAACCGTCTTCTGCAACAGGTTGTATACAAGGGCGCAAATAACTTTTTTTCCCGGTAGGGAGTAATTTGTTCCCTGGGTGGGAGAGAGAAATCAAACTTTTAAACATATATGTTTGTCCGTTTCTACATTTCATATATTTTATTTCTTCTTTTTGTACTATTTTTTGGTATCCTGTTAGGAGTAATTACCCCCTTTACCCTCCCCATATCTACGCCCTTGTATATTCTACGTAAAATTAAGCACAAAAACTCTCACTAATTTCCAATTGTTGTACCCTACCCTAACCTTTTATATAGTTCGCGTACTATAATTTAATCTTTCACAAAATAATATTTTTACATACAATTCAACGAATTTAGTTTGTGATTATTCCAAGAGAATTTTAAATTAATATGATATCCAATTTATTTATTTCACTTTTTATTGCTACTATTAGGGTAGAAAAATTGATAAAAATTAAGAAATTTTATTTATTTTACAGTATATCACGAAAACCAAGAGATCTGCAAGCTGTATCAGTAAATGCTGGACAGTCTCCAATTAACGTACAGTATGCATCGAACTTCAAAGAACAAGAACACGAAAGCTGGGTTCAACCTATCATATCTTCTATAGTTTATCGAACTCAAGATATCCAAAAAGCATTTTTCCTTCTTCTCCTATTGGTAGTCATAGGAGAATTTTTCAGCGCTCCAGCTGTAACACTCGCAGATTCTGCTGTCTTAACCCTTCTTGGTGAAGATGCTGATACTTACGGGCACCAAAGAATGTTTGGCTCCTTGGGTTGGGGATTAGCTATGTTTTTCGTTGGTATAGCTTTAGATCACTCTACGGCTTTTCCAAATCATCCATGTGTTCCGGATCCGAAAGAGAAAAATTACACGATTTGCTTTGCTACTTTTTCAGTGCTTATGGGAGCTGCGTTAATCAGCGCTACGCAAATCAGTTTTAAATACGATGAACATGTTTCAAATTCTGTTGTTGAACAAAAATCGCAGTCTCCTACTGAGGAAGATCGCATGCAGGCACAACTTGCTGAACAACTCAATCTTCCGTCTTTAGCAGATACAAGAGCTGCAGATGTACCAACGCTACCGAAAGAGCAGAAGGTAAATATTATTTTTTATTATTTACTGATACTCGAGTTTATTATTTTTTAAGCATTATCTTTAAAATCTTTTACGCAGACATTTTATCAAATTTGTTGATAGAGAGTAAACAATATTATCCTTAGAACTAGATCACATTTCAAATGTATTTATGTAAAAATATCCAAATCCAAATTTTAGCACATTTTGGCTACACAGAATAACCTTTTAATAAATAAATAATAATAGTTCATTAAACAATATAAAGGTTAAGACGTGATGTGTCAGGTCAAGTAAATGTTTATTGGTGGATTTGCATAAATAGGTTGTCTCTTTGAGACGGACTCATTACAATTAGGCTGAGTTCCATTCAATTAAGAGTTTGTGCTGCTAGTGTTACAGGGCTGGCATGATAACTCAAAATATATGTTAACAATATAATAGTAAACATTAACCAGTGAATAAATAATTAGTTGTTGACAGTATCTCATGTATATCTTCCCGATACCCAAAGTAAACCTTGAGATACGTTACACACTTGTGTCAGACTTTTTCTGTACCAACTCAACCAAGAAAAAGTCATTGTCCTAAAACCAGTTTTTCCATTAAATTAAAAATCGGATCAATAAATATCTCAGTTCTTTCTTCAATAAATATTAAAAATTAATTTCCTATTGTTATTAGCTGTAGATCTTCAATATGTTAATTTGTCATTTATCTCTACAAGCATAGCGAGCCCGTATTTGTACCTTTATTTCTAGCTTCCTATTTTTTAATTGCGTTTCCTCACTTATAATATGTGTCCCAAAAGTGATGCAGGATATAATTTTGATATAAAACACGGGTATTAATTAAAAAAGTAAAAAACGGCAATAGTTTTGCCGTAAGTTCGAGTTTCCGAAAATTTAAAATTACTAAAATAAATGTCTATATATGTATATACCTTATATATTGTATATGTGGTATTAAGTAGCGAGAAAGTAAAAATAGATCACAGATTAATATCATTTTTGGGGTTTTTATCAAGCTAACAGACGGACGGACGGACAAAACCGTTTTATAAGAGTTTGTTTTTGAAAACTCTACAAATTGTAATTTTTTTATTGATTCATAATATTTGGCGCTAAAATATTGTAATAAAAGTTTTTCTTGTTTTATTTTTATGTGATTTAGCTTAAATTTTTATAAATAGATTTTGAATAATACCAATAAGATATTTTAATACTTAAGACGTTTTTTTTAAATTTTCAGTGACAATTTTTTCAAATTTTTGAACTTTATTAATTTTATTGACTATTTTTTAAATGAGCAAACATTTTTGACATTTTTTATTTTTTGAAATTTCTCTTGTTTATATTTTTTTTTTTAAAAGGGAACATTTTTGATATTTTAATACTTAAAGATATTTTTTTCAAATTTTCAGTGATATTTTTTTCAAACTTCGGATATTTTTTAAATTTCTTAATTTTTTAAACTTCTTGACTGTTTTTTTGAATTTTTAGGTTTTGACACGTTTTTGACGTTTTTCTTGTTTTTGATGTTTTTTTGAACAAATGAACATTTTTGATATTTTAATACATTTTTTCAAATTTTCAGCGACATTTTCGAAAAATTTTAAATTTCTTGATTATTTTTTTGAATTTTTCAAATTTTGACATGTTTTTGAAATATTTTATTAAATGTGCAAACATTTTTGAGGTTTTTTTGAAATTTTTCTTGTTCTCCATTTTTTTTTTTGAACAAATGAACATTTTTGACATTTTAATACTTCAAGACATTTTTTCCAAATGTTCAGTGACAAATTTTTTTCAAATTTTCGAATTTTATTAATTTCTTGACTATTTTTTTGAATTCTTCAAGTTTTGACACGTTTTTAATGTTTTTTTAAATTCTCCTTGTTTTCGATTTTTTTTTTGAACAATTCAACATTTTTGACATTTTAATTTTTCAAGACAATTTTTTCATATTTTCATTGACATCGATTTTTTTTTTGAACAAATGAACATTTTTGACATTTTAATACTTCAAGACATTTTTTCCAAATTTTCAGTGACATATTTTTATCAAGTTTTCGAATTTTATTAATTTTCTAATGACTATTTTTTTAAGTTTTGACATGTTTTTGAAATATTTTGTTAGATGAGCAAACATTTGTGACATTTTTTGAAATTTTTCTTTTTTTTGATTTTTTTTTTTTTGAACAGGGTTACATTTTTGACATTTTAATACTTGAGACATTTTTTTCAAATTTCTAGTGACATCTTTTTCAATCTCTCGAAATTTTTTGAATTTCTTGACTATTTTTTTGAATTTTGACACGTTTTTGCCGATTTTCTTGTTTTTGACATTTGTTTTCAAAATTTCGAAATTTTTTAAATTTCTTAGCTAATTTTTTGAATTGTTCAAATTTTGACATATTTTGTTAAACGGGCAAACATTTTTGACGTTTTTTGAAATTTGTCTTGTTTTGTATTTTTTTTAACAATTGAACATTTTCAGTGACATTTTTTTCAAACTCACGAAATTTATTAAATTTTCGATATTTTTTAATTTTCTTAACCATTTTTTTGACTTTTTCAAATTTTGACGTGTTTTTGAAATATTTTGTTACATGGGCAAACATTTTTGACATTTTTTGAAATTTTTCTTGTCCATAATTTTTTTTTGAATAATAATACTTGAAGACATTTTTTTCAAATTTTCACTGACATTTTCTTCAAACTCTCGAATATTTTTTGGAATTTTTAAATTTTGACACGTTTTTTACGTGTTTGAAATTTTTCTTGTTTTTCAAGACAATTTTTCAAATTTTCAGTTACATTTTTTTCAAACTTTCAAATTTTATTAATTTTCTTGACTATTTTTTTGAATTCTTCAAGTTTTGACATATTTTTGAAATATTTTGTTAAATGAGCAAACATGTTTGACATTTTTTGAAATTTTTCTAGTTTTATTTTTTTTTTTTAACAATGGAACATTTTTGACATTTTAATGCTTCAAAATATTTTTTTCAAATTATACTTGACATATTTTTCCAACTTTCGAAATTTTTTTAATTTCTTGACTATTTTTTTGAGTTTTTCAAGTTTTGACGTTTTTTGAAATATTTCTTGTTTTTGTATTTTTTTTGTTGAACAAATGAACGTTTTTCGACATTTTAATATTTCAAGATATTTTTTTCAAATTTTCAGTCATTTTTTTTTCAAAATTTCGAAACTTTTTAAATTTTTTGTCAATTTTTTTGAATTTTTCAAATTTTGACATGTTTTTGAAATACTTTATTAAATGGGTAAACATTTTTGACGTTTTTTGAAATTTTTCTTGTTTTTGATTTTTTTTTTGAACAATGGGAACATTTTTGACATTTTAAGACACTTTTTCAAATTTTCAGTGACATTTTTTTCAATCATTCGAAATTTTTTTTTTAAATTTAAGTTTTGACCCGTTTTTGATGTATTTTGAAATTTTTCTTGTTTTTGATTTTTTTTGTTGAATAAATGAACATTTTTGACATTTTAATATTTCAAAAAATTTTTTTCAAATTTTCAGTGACATTTTTTTTCAAAATTTCGAAACTTTTTAAATTTCTTGACTATTTTTTTTGAATTTTTCAAATTTTGACATGTTTTTGAAATATTTTGTTAAATGGGCAAACATTTTTAACGTTTTTTGAAATTATTCTTGTTTTTAATTTGTTTTTTAAGCAAGGGAACATTTTAATACTTGAAGACATTTTTTTTTAAATATTCAGAGGCATTTTTTTCAAACTTTCGAATTTTTTTTATTTCTTGACCATTTTTTGGTGTTTGTCAAGTTTTTGATGTTTTTTGAAATTTTTCTTGTTTTTGATTTTATTTTTTTGAAAAAATGAACATTTTTGACATTTTAATATGTTTTAACAGTTTTTTCAAATTTTCAGTGACATTTATTTTCATAATTTCGAAAAAGTTTATATTTCTTGACTATTTTTTTGAATTTTTCAAATTTTAACATGTTTTTGAAATATTTTGTTAAATGGGCAAACATTTTTGACGTTTTTTGAAATTTTTCTTATTTTTGACTTTTTTATTTTTTTGAACAAGTGACCATTTTTGACATTTTAATACTTCAAGACATTTTTTCCAATTTTCAGTGACATTTTTTCAAAAATTCCATTTTTATTAAATTTTCGACATTTTTTTAATTTCTTGACTATTTTTTTGTGTTTTTCAAGTTTTGACATGTTTTTGAAATATTTTGTTATTTGGACAAACATGTTTAACATTTTTTGAAATTTTCCTTTGTTTTTATTTTTTTTAAATTAAGTGAAATTTACATGCGTCAGTCAATTAGTTTTTTGCTGTAATTACAAATATTTGACAAAAAAACTATTTCACATTGCAAAATCTATCTTTGCTTTTTTTTAAGTTTTTTAAGGAAAGTAAACTAATAAAAATTAAAATGAATTTAATTTTAAACAAAAAAACCTTTCGACGACGCAAATAACTATTAATAACAAATTATTCAATTAATTAAATAAATTATGAATTTATTTATTACGTGAAAAAATAAAGAGGTTCAAATCCACTCAGCTTAGCTGAAGAGATGGGCCATTGAAGTGATCTTGTTCTTCAGAAAGCTTCTTAATTGGCTGAGTCACTATTTTGTAGTTATTTTTGTTGAAAAGACAGCACCAAATGAAAACCAGACACTATTTTTTAGTTATTTAAAAAAAAGGACCAGACTGAGCCAAATTTAAATCAGCAGCTCCTCAAAGTTCTGCAACACTGTAAAAATAATTTTAATTTAGCTCAGGGATGCAATTTCGTTGTCCCGGGATGCAATTTAAATATCACACACTGTGTCTATTCTAAGATACAATTTTTCTGAGCGAAATATCAACAATATTAGGATAATAATATAATTCCAAACAAATTTTTTTCTGAGACTTTTACTAGCGCAGGTAATAATTATTTTTTTAGACTGATTTTAATATACATGAATATACAATATATTTTTTCAAATAAATTTAAAAATAAAATCTTTTCTTCGAGTTATGGAATTTATTGTTGTATTGAAATGTATCTATTTAATGATACCATAACCTTTTATTCTAAAGCGATTTTTTTAAAACTCTACAAAAACTTTTTGAAAGTCTACAAAATTTAAATAAAATCGATCAATTAATAAAAAAAAAATAATGGTAGACATGGGGACATTATAAACTTGTTTGGATGCCTTTTATCAAGCAGTTTTATCTTAAAATAATGTTTAGAAAAAAAATATATTAATAATGATGATTTTATTTACAGACAAAAATTTTTGCCCAAACAACCAGAGAAATGCCTGAATGGTTGACGGTTATCAGACAATACAAAAATTTGAAATGCGCATCATTCCTATTTGTAGCTTGGTTCATGGGTTTCGGTATAGGATTAATTTTTACTTTCCTCTTCTGGCATTTACAAGACTATGGTGGTTCACCAACTCTTTTCGGAGTTGCATCAGTTATCAATCACATATCAGAAATTTTCGCCTACTTCTTCAGCTTTCGACTAATCAGACAAATGGGCCACGTGAAAGTTTTGTGCCTAGGCCTTATTGGAAACACACTGCGATTTTTATACATATCATGGTTGACCAATCCATGGTGGGTTTTACCATTTGAATTTATGCAGGTAAGTTATAAATTTTAACTTATGGCATTAATTAATAATTTTAAATACTAGGGAATTACTCACGCAGCAGTATGGGCAGCATGTTGTTCTTACATCGCACACAACACACCAATAGAACTTCGATCTTCTGCTCAAGGAGTTCTCCAAGGTATCCATCACGGTCTTGGAAGAGGTTGCGGTGCGGTCTTTGGAGGTATGTTCGTAAGCTCCTTTGGGTCTACAGCAACATTCCGAGGTTACGGATTAACCTGTCTATTAGTACTTGGAGCGTTTGTTTTCATAAATTTCTATAGAGGTGATCAAGGTTTCGTTTCTGATTTGCCCCAAAATGAAGATCCAAGACAAGTAGCTGAAGAAACAGCTCACTTGGCTCCACATGGCGTTCCGAGTAATCCAATACCTCGTGCATTGTCTAGTACTAAACTGCATGAACTATCTCAACAAGATGGTTACGGAGCTACCTATCAGATGGGACAAGGTGGTACTTTAAATATTCCTGGAGCTAATCCCTTCAATGCGCAACAACAGCAACATTCTGGATACGAGGTAAGAAGTAAGTAAATCCAATCATAATTAGATTATATTTTTGGAAAAGTAATATCTAAATTGTTTTTTTATTAAAATTATTTTCAGACGAGAATTATTAAGTCAAATCTCTCAAAATGTGGATATCCTGAAGCTAGTACTACATTATTAATACAACAACCAATATCTACTACCGATTCTGCTTATGAGTGGTAACATCTGTATTGATTATTTATTATTGTCCCCTATCATGCAACATTGTAAAAATCAATTGCATATCTATAGAATTTATCAATACATAAAATATATATTTTGGAAAGGAGAATTTTCATATTTAAAGCTTTTAAATACTTATAGGATCCAAACTAAATTTTAAACCTATATTGCACAAAGTACAGTAAGATCAGTGAGAAGTAGGACATGAGCAACAAGGTGAAAAAAAATCAGAGAAAAATTGTCTATTTTCTAATTTTGTCAAAGCGCATCTAGTCTTACTGTACTTAACATGAAGTTTGGTTTATGTTAACTACGCTACTCACTTATTATAATGAGTCTAGAATGAAATTTATATATTAGTAGATGTTGCATGAACCAACCTTAAATTTTATTATTCTATAAATGATGTGATTAGCAAATAGAATAAGTATGGAAATGTTGACAAATCTATAGTTATTGTATTTGTGGTACATATCAATTTTATTGGTAAAATTGTGTATACCTTAAAAATAATTTTAATTATAGTACTTATCAGTTATCTTGGCGTATACCTGTAATTACTTTCACAATCGTTCGTTATTATTGCTAAAAACGTATTAAGAAATAAATCGTAAACCGTGAGATTGTAGAGTTTGGATAATCTGTAGGGAATTGAAAAATGTTTCGTTAATAATTTTGGTAGTACCAATTAAAAAATTACCTGGAAATGACATAAGTGACAAATCGGTACTTTATTAGGATCATTAAAAGCGCTCTTTTCTAGTTCAATATTATTTTATTTTCGTAATAATCTTATAGAATATATGTCAATATTTATTGGTATATCTATGACACTTTTTTATATATTTGTATTTCGTGATTTAATGATTTAAAACAAAATTTAAAATTAGCTCCTTAATTTTTTATTGTCACAAATGGAAAAAAGTAATTGTAAATGTTAAAGAACATTTGTTTGCATTTATTTTTAATTTGGTTTTGGTTTTGGTCTTAATTTTGTTCTGAATTTTAGTCTTGGTTTTACTCTTCCTTTAAGTCTTGGTTTGGTCTTGGTTTTAGTCTTAATTTTGGTCTTAGTTTTGGTCTTAGTTTTGGTCTTAGTTTTGGTCTTGGTTTTGGTCTTGGTCTTGTTTATTCACTCTTATTGTTTTTCTGTAAGTCCAAAACCAATTTTACTCATCACAACACACTATAAAATAAACCAACTAAAAAAAAAGCATTTCCTTGAAATATGTTCGTTTAAATTAAATATATTTTGTTTAATCCAACAATAACATTCTTATGAAATTTGAAGTCGGACGGTATCCGGTTTAGTGAAAGATTTGGGCTCTGCGATTTTTCTGACATATTCGGATTGAGCTGAAACTTGGCAGACGTCTCGGGAGAAGGCCACATAGACCTCGGCCACGTGTGCCGGGCAAGTTTTTGGGTCACAGTGACCTCATTGGGTTTTTCTTTCTTTCTCTGAAATAAACAGATGGAGCTGAAACTTGGCAAAATTTATCTATTTTTGGCAAAATTGGCATTTCTTGCAAAATTTACATGTTTTTGGTAATATTCTTTTTGGCAAGACTTACCTATTTCTTGCAAAATTTGCATTGGCAATATTGGCACTTCTTCCAAGATTTGTATGTTTTGTTAAAATTTTTATTTTTTCACAATATTTACGAATTTCTTGCAAACATACATATTTTTGGCATTTTTGCAAGATTTATATATTTTTGGCAATATTCAGATTTCTTACAAGATTAGTATGTTTTTGTTAATATTTTTATTTTTTTTGCGAGATTTACGTATTTTTTGCAAGATTCGCATTTTTTTTGTAAAATTTATATATTTTTGGCAAAATTCGCATTTATTGCAAAATTTATATATTTTTGGTAATATTCTTATTTTTTGGCAAGATTTAGCTGTTTCTTGCAAAATTTGCATATTTTTGGCAATATTGGCACTTCTTGCAAGATTTGTATGTTTTGTTAAAATTTTTATTTTTTAACAAGATTTACGAATTTCTTGCTAAACATACTTATTTTTGGAATTTTTGCAAGATTTATATATTTTTGGCAATATTCAGATTTCTTGCAAGATTTGTATATTTTTGTTAATATTTTTATTTTTTTGCGAGATTTACGTATTTCTTGCAATATTCACATTTTTTTGCAAAATTTATATATTTTTGGCAATATTCACATTTTTTGCAAGATTTGTATATTTTTGTTATTGTTTTTATTTATTTTTTGCAAGATTTACGAATTTCTTGTAGGATTCGCATTTTTTTTTCAAAATTTATATATTTTTGGCAAAAATTCACATTTCTTGCAAATTTTATATGTTTTTGGTAACATTCTTATTTTTTCTATTTCTTGCAAAATTTACATATTTTTGGCAATATTCGCACTTCTTGCAAGATTTGTATGTTTTGTTAAAATTTTTATTTTTTAACAAGATTTACGAATTTCTTGCTAAACATACATATTTTTGGCATTTTTGCAAAATTTATATATTTTTGTTAATGTTTTTATTTATTTTTTGCAAGATTTACGAATTTTTTGTAAGATTCACATTTTTTTTTGTAAAATTTATATATTTTTGGCAAAATTCGCATTTATTTCAAAATTTATATATTTTTGGTAATATTCTTATTTTTTGGCAAGATTTACCTGTTTCTTGCAAAATTTGCATATTTTTGGCAATATTGGCACTTCTTGCAAGATTTGTATGTTTTGTTAAAATTTTTATTTTTTAACAAGATTTACGAATTTCTTGCTAAACATACATATTTTTGGCATTTTTGCAAGATTTATATATTTTTGGCAATATTCAGATTTCTTGCAAGATTTGTATGTTTTTGTTAATATTTTTATTTTTTTTTGCGAGATTTACGTATTTCTTGCAAGATTCAAAATTTTTTTGCAAAATTTATATATTTTTGGCAATATTCGCATTGCTTGCAGGATTTGTATATTTTGTTATTGTTTTTATTTATTTTTTGCAAGATTTACGAATTTCTTGTAGGATTCGCATTTTTTTTGCAAAATTTATATATTTTTGGCAAAATTCACATTTTTTGCAAATTTTATATGTTTTTGCTAATATTCTTATTTTTTCTATTTCTTGCAAAATTTACATATTTTTGGCAATATTCGCACTTCTTGCAAGATTTGTATGTTTTGTTAAAATTTTTATTTTTTAACAAGATTTACGAATTTCTTGCTAAACATACATATTTTTGGCATTTTTGCAAGATTTATATATTTTTGGTAATATTCAGATTTCTTGCAAGATTTGTATGTTTTTGTAAAAATTTTTATTTTTTAACAAGATTTACGAATTTCTTGCTAAACATACTTATTTTTGGAATTTTTGCAAGATTTATATATTTTTGGCAATATTCAGATTTCTTGCAAGATTTGTATATTTTTGTTAATATTTTTATTTTTTTTGCGAGATTTACGTATTTCTTGCAATATTCACATTTTTTTGCAAAATTTATATATTTTTGGCAATATTCACATTTCTTGCAAGATTTGTATATTTTTGTTATTGTTTTTATTTATTTTTTGCAAGATTTACGAATTTCTTTTAGGATTCGTATTTTTTTTGCAAAATTTATATATTTTTGGCAAAAATTCACATTTCTTGCAAATTTTATATGTTTTTGGTAATATTCTTATTTTTTCTATTTCTTGCAAAATTTACATATTTTTGGCAATATTCGCACTTCTTGCAAGATTTGTATGTTTTGTTAAAATTTTTATTTTTTAACAAGATTTACGAATTTCTTGCTAAACATACATATTTTTGGCATTTTTGCAAGATTTATATATTTTTGGCAATATTCAGATTTCTTGCAAGATTAGTATGTTTTTGTTAATATTTAAATTTTTTTGTGAGATATACGTATTTTTTGCAGATTCACATTTTTTTTGCAAAATTTACATATTTTTGGCAATATTCGCACTTCTTGCAAGATTTGAATGTTTCGTTAAAATTTTTATTTTTTAACAAGATTTACGAATTTCTTGCTAAACATACTTATTTTTGGCATATTTGCAAGATTTATATATTTTTGGCAATATTCAGATTTCTTACAAGATTTGTATGTTTTTGTTAATATTTTTATTTTTTTTGCGAGATTTACGTATTTCTTGCAAGATTCAAAATTTTTTTGCAAAATTTATATATTTTTGGCAATATTCGCATTGCTTGCAGGATTTGTATATTTTGTTATTGTTTTTATTTATTTTTTGCAAGATTTACGAATTTCTTGTAGGATTCGCATTTTTTTTGCAAAATTTATAAATTTTTGGCAAAATTCACATTTTTTGCAAATTTTATATGTTTTTGCTAATATTCTTATTTTTTCTATTTCTTGCAAAATTTACATATTTTTGGCAATATTCGCACTTCTTGCAAGATTTGTATTTTTTCTTAAAATTTTTATTTTTTAACAAGATTTACGAATTTCTTGCTAAACATACATATTTTTGGCATTTTTGCAAGATTTATATATTTTTGGCAATATTCAGATTTCTTGCAAGATTTGTATGTTTTTGTTAATATTTTTATTTTTTTTGCGAGATTTACGTATTTCTTGCAAGATTCAAAATTTTTTTGCAAAATTTATATATTTTTGGCAATATTCGCATTGCTTGCAGGATTTGTATATTTTGTTATTGTTTTTATTTATTTTTTGCAAGATTTACGAATTTCTTGTAGGATTCGCATTTTTTTTGCAAAATTTATATATTTTTGGCAAAATTCACATTTTTTGCAAATTTTATATGTTTTTGCTAATATTCTTATTTTTTCTATTTCTTGCAAAATTTACATATTTTTGGCAATATTCGCACTTCTTGCAAGATTTGTATGTTTTGTAAAAATTTTTATTTTTTAACAAGATTTACGAATTTCTTGCTAAACATACTTATTTTTGGAATTTTTGCAAGATTTATATATTTTTGGCAATATTCAGATTTCTTGCAAGATTTGTATATTTTTGTTAATATTTTTATTTTTTTTGCGAGATTTACGTATTTCTTGCAATATTCACATTTTTTTGCAAAATTTATATATTTTTGGCAATATTCACATTTCTTGCAAGATTTGTATATTTTTGTTATTGTTTTTATTTATTTTTTGCAAGATTTACGAATTTCTTGTAGGATTCGCATTTTTTTTGCAAAATTTATATATTTTTGGCAAAATTCACATTTCTTGCAAATTTTATGTTTTTGGTAATTTTCTTATTTTTTCTATTTCTTGCAAAATTTACATATTTTTGGCAATATTCGCACTTCTTGCAAGATTTGTATGTTTTGTTAAAATTTTTATTTTTTAACAAGATTTACGAATTTCTTGCTAAACATACATATTTTTGGCATATTTGCAAGATTTATATATTTTTGGCAATATTCAGATTTCTTGCAAGATTTGTATATTTTGTTAATGTTTTTATTTATTTTTTGCAAGATTTACGAATTTCTTGTAAGATTCACATTTTTTTTTTGTAGAATTTATATATTTTTGGCAAAATTCGCATTTCTTGCAAAATTTATATGTTTTTGGCAACATTCTTATTTTTTGGCAAGATTTACCA
This sequence comes from Neocrepidodera transversa, assembly GCA_963243735.1. Taxonomy (NCBI): domain Eukaryota; kingdom Metazoa; phylum Arthropoda; class Insecta; order Coleoptera; family Chrysomelidae; genus Neocrepidodera; species Neocrepidodera transversa. Next base: position 6,901,236 of record OY725346.1, on the reverse strand, counting down.
ATTTCTTGCAAAATTTACATACTTTTGGCAATATTCGCATGGACCAGGGCAAGTTTTTGGGTCATAGTGACCCTATTGGGTCGACACCCACTGGACTTTTCAACTGTACCCACTGGGTTTTTCAACTTTATCTGAAATGGTCGGATTGAGTTGAAACTTGGCAATTATTAAAGGAAAGTGGTGCGCACTTAAGCAAGATTATAAATTTTATAAAGTTTTACCGTTACCAACTGGCGATGTGTAGTTTAGAGAAATAAATCCCAGAAAAGTAAATTATGTCAGAGCGTACTATTCCCTTACAGGATTTTTTTATTGTATAGGCCCCAGTACACATTTATCCAACTAGTTTGAGTTTTGCCAATAAGTAGGGTCAATAAGAACAGTGCCAAGCATTATTAATCTAAAGTAGAAAGTAACAGATTACATAAATTATTAGATTTATTTCATTACCGACCGATTTAAACTTTTAAATAAGTATTTTATTTGTTTTTTCTTTCATGGCATCATTTTAGCCATATTCAGAAATAAAATCAAGTTACTGATTTTGTTCTTAATTTTATGTTGTTCATGTTTAGGATTCCATATTATTGGTTCATTTTGGTACAAATCTATAAACTTTAAATTTTTTCACTATTACAACGACCAACTAGTTGGCCAAACGTGTACTGGTACCTTATGACTTTCTAATTGAGGTAGAAAGTGTCGAGTTGGTTAATCTCTTACGGTGTACTGAGAATTACCTGTTTTCTCTAAACCTAAGATTGTCTGTATGATTTAATACCGAGTCTGTACCTAAAAATGTGAACTCATTTTGTTATATTTGGATTCGATAAGTGTACGAAGACTAGGAATCTCCAGCCCCTAGTTCTGGTTCCGAGATTCAATTAATACATAATACAATTTTTTTAGGTATAACGACATATAAATAATTATATCTGTCAAAACCCACATAAAACGAAAACTTCTTTGTATATTTCAAAGACTATCTAATAGTCTTTGGTATATTTTCGCCATCTTAATTTTTTATTAAACTTAAATTTTTTGGCTAGCGACAAGTAAAATGAAATACTAGAACTAGAATCATTGTTAGGAAGAGAATTTTTAACAATGAAGTTGTTTGTTTACTTAATTCTAGTAAATGACATACGCGAAGATCGCTGAAAAAAACTATATTAAAACCAAAAGCTGATAAAAAAAGGGTATATGTCTGATAGATAAAGTTGTTTCGTTAATAGTTTGTTAAAACTAATTTTATAATAAGTATACGTAAGTGGAAGTAGATACACCGAATTTCTGTTATTATTATTAAATTTGTTGTAGTTTTTGCTTTGTATATATGGAAACTGTATCAGTTTTCGGTAACGATGAAAACATTGATTAAATGAATAATGAAAATAAAAATTAAGCAATTTCCTTTCATGTATTATAGTAGTATTTTTAGCTTATTAATTTTAAATCTTTTATGTTGACTTCCATAATGTATAATATTCTCTTTTAACGTAGATTCAAACAACGTACATATCATAATATAAAGTATCGATTATAGATTATTGAATTTTCAGATTTGCTCAAATAAATCATTAAAGGTATATTTTTTTGTTAATTTTCTTGGGGTTTAGTCATTTTTTATTTAAAACGAAAAAAACGCTTTTTCTTTTATAACTTTCAGATTAGCCTTTCTCAAACTGCAAAAAATAAACCTCTTTTTTTTTAAACTAACAATAATTAAATTACAAACAATGAAATTATTCCACACTTAAAGAAAACCGAAAATTTGTGAGTTAAGATACACGGTGGTAAGTGGAACCGCAAAATTCAATAATTATTTGAATTGACCTTAGAAAACGTTTCGTTTAATTTCGTTCATATTTAGCCCACCTACTAAACAGACCATGTATGTATGGGGTAAGTGTAAATAACGAGTTTTGTTTGTGCAGCAAAAAACGTTTACTTATTAAAAAAAAATACACCATTTAACCAACATTATACGAGTCAAATGAAATAGGAAATAATATTTCTCCTCTTTTATCTACTGTAGGGTAGCTGGGGTAGATAGGAGAGTAGCTGTATATAAATCTTAGTTTCATCTATTATACTTTTATCCTCCACAACAGGCCAATGAAATAATGAGGTATTACCAATTCTTCGACAAAATTTTACCTCTACAACCCAATTATCTACTTTTAATGTGGACAAATCTAGTTGCATTTTGTTCAGGAAATTTATTTCCTCAGTCATCCCTTCTACTTCATATCTGCACGATAATCACTTGAAACAATTTCACGATCATCAAAACTTTTGGTTTACTCCTATCGTCTTCAAATAAGAGTTTCTTTTTTGTTAATTTTTTCTTTTGTCTTTTGGCTTATATCATCCCCTTCCAGTTAAATCGAACTTTTATAAAAAAATATTATTATTATTAATCTTAATTTTATCTATATAATGTGTTATTTCTGACAAATCAATTTTATCAAATTCCCCATGAATACATTGGAAAGTTTAAAAATTCTGTGAGGGTATATAGTCATTTTACGCCTGATGATGGCGAAATTTCGCCGAAACTAGTGGTCCACAATGGTTATCAATCATAAAGTAAACTAATCTGATTAATTCAAAGTAATATTTTTACCACCCCTTTAAAATTCTTAAAAAATTCATTGCGGTACTTTCTGACGTCGAGTTTTATTTCCTCATCGGTTGACCATCTCCGTAGGACTTGCGAACGTGGGCTTTACGGACAGAACCTTTTTTCGTGGGCTTTGCGAACACGCATACCTGGAATTAATCCAAGTGCTGACCATGGTATTATTAAATTATTATTTAAAAATGTTAAAAGTCCAAAAGATAAATATTGTTAATAATCAATGATTGAAAGGCTAAAACGTCTATAATAAATTAACTCTTGATTTACCTAAATGATTAATAAACTTTATAATAAATGTTACTGAAATATTTTTTTATGAGCCTATTAGCTTTTTTTTCCAGCGGTACACATGTACCCTATAAATATAATTTACCATAAAAATAATATAAGAACATATAATTATAAAATTCAAAGAGAGATTAAAATTTCCTTAGTATATTTTCATTTAAGAAAATCAGAAATAAATTTACGTGGATGGATTTATGAACAAAATATTTTCGGATTTACTAACTCATAAAGATTATTCAATACCGATCTCATATTGACATTTAAGACTAATTTCAGCGAAACTTCTGTTTGAAAAACATTTACTGAATTATTTTTATAATTTTAACACCCTCTACCACTAATAAACCTTCAATATTTTGCTCTTTTATTAAAATACAAAAAGAAATCCGACACAAATTTAACTTAATAATAAAAAATTACCTGCAGTGTGCAGTGTTCGCAAACCCCAAGGTCCCCATCAACTGATCGAGGGTATGCCAAGTATATGTTCGTAAATCCCACGGATCGCAAAGCCCACGCCACCTGGACTAAGTATTATAGATGAATAAAACATAGATGAGCATTTCTGAAAATTCATGTAATAAAATATAAATCAATCATTTTCGTGATAAGTGAAACTTTATTCAGATATAGTATAAATATAGCATGTAGATATTATTTACGAGAACGTAATATTTTTGCATAATTTCACATACTTTTTGTTTTATTAAGTCATAAACATATCAGTTTACCGCAGCCTTGTTAAAAATTAGGTATTGTTTTTGTATATTTACATGCTGGTTGTATATTGCACACATACCATTTTACTGCTTTAATATTTTAAAATAATCATCCTCAAACAGTTTTATAAAAAATATTGCAATTTTTATGTGTGTAAAATGCAACTGCGAGTGAACATGAATAAATCGAATTGTTTAAAAATGGTCTGGTTATTGTTTATGTAGTTTATTGAATGTTTAATAATATTTAAGCTGAAAATACTGGTTTGTATTTTATCATAAATTTTAAGTTAGTAAAATTGTGTTTATTCCGTTATTGGTTAAATCAAATCGGCACACTACTACTAGACTAGCAAAATTTATGGTAAAATGTAAATGAAAGTTGTTTTATTTCCAATCTTACCCACTTATTTCACTCACAAGGATTATTATTATTATTGCATATCAATGAATACTATGACAGCCCAAATTCGAAATATACATAAATAAACACGACATACATATTAGGGGAGCCTAAGCGGGGATTTGGGGATTTACTCGGCAGATTAATATATGGGGGATACCTTGCACCCGAGTACCTTTACCGGATATGAGCTCTTAATATATAGTCGCCCGTCTAGGATAAATGATCAGAAAAGTAAAAAATTGTTGATCATTATTAGAAATTCTCGAGCGCGTCAGATTAAGGTAGATGTACATTCCAATAATCTGACTATTTCAGTGTGACTTAATAAGGAAGTGGTGGAGATACAAATTAAAAAAACCGTCACCTTGAAATTCTCGTGCGCGGTTAAATTTTTTTTCATTTTAAAGAAAATAATTTAACGATCACAAAAATAATATAATCTGCCGATTTCCTCAAACCGGAGTATTTAATATCATCAATAAAGTGTGGTGTGTGCAGCTACTGAGAATTATATATTTCCCACTCTCCGCCTCTCTTCCCTTCTCACTCTGGTACCTGAGGATGGTCTGACTGTATCGTGACTTAAGTCGTTCCAGAAGTTAAAAACTTGATTGGTGATAAACGTTTGTCTTTTTACACTTTAAAGTTATTCTTATTTAATTTTAGTTCGTGTCAGTTAAATAAGTTTGTCGAACAAAATTGTTTTTAAAAACTTTTTTTTATTTCAAACAAAAATTACAAAAATCACATGTAATTACAAATTACAACCAGAATGACAAGTCGGTATTTAGGAGAAACATCTCCCTATAAGGTTTCCGTAATTAAATTTGATCATACCCAATAAAAAGCAAGATGAAGTTATAAACCAAAAAATATGCCAAAAAATCTAGTTTTTTGCAAGTATCTCGAAAACTTAAGAGCGTTAGGGAAAATTTCAAAAAAGATTCTTAAAGGGGAAGAAACGACTCCGCACGGAACAATAACCCTTAGTTAAAATGTTTGATTCTCAGAGATATTATCCCCAAAAAGTCTCCACGAAGTATGAAAACGCGATCCTCCTGAGTTAATTTGATTATATGTACAGGGTGGGCCATCGGTAACGCCTCGGTCTGTAAAGCAAAAACTAAACATTTTTTAAAAATCTGTTTTCGCATCGAGATTTACATCACAAAAGACAAGCTAAAATAATTTTAATTATACTCTATAATAGCACAAAGACGTTTAAAAAACATCTTAAAGACTTACCACCGGGACGTTTTAAAAACGTTCGTTAAAGTACACGAGAACGTTTATAAGATGTTTTTATCTAGCGCAAATGTCACAACTTTTAACGTCATATAAAGGTCGAAAAAGGACGTTTTAAAAACGTTTTACTAAATAAATGGTTCGTCAAAAGACGTTTTTTGGACGTCTCTTAAAACGTCCACTGGACAACCTTTAAAGTACCCAAGAACGTTTATAAGACGTTTTTCTGTAGTGCAATGTTTTATTTTGGTCCTCGGACGTTCTGACGTTAAATGGACCATAAAAAACGTCAATCAGACCTTTTGTACAGGGTGTCAGATATCGTAATTCAGAACACGCTCCTACGTCCCGAGGGTTCTGTCATAATGTCATATATAGTTAGTAGTAGTGGTTGCTGTCATTTTTGTCCTAGTTTAGTTGTACATGCACGTTTCTTGAAATAAAAAATTAAAAAAATAAAATGTTTTAATAATATAAAACATGACACAGGATATTCCAGGAAACTGATACAATTCAGAGTTCTGTTTTTTTTTTAATGGAATACCCTGTATTTTTTACATTTTTTGATTCATCCTGAGAATCTGATTTCAGAAACCTATTACACCTATATTATCAATGAAATTGTTTTGAAGTCGTAAACTTCTGGCTAATTGGTCTCTGCCAAAGCCAATAAACTAGGAAAAAAACAGTCATAAACTTTGATCAACCTGTACACATTTTATTCTTTTGGCACCAAGTAAAAATCAAAAAGTTAAGATAGGGATATGTAAGCCATTTTATCCGATTTTATGTCGTTTTGCTAGATCAATCACTGAAAGTTAAAAAAACGCGCTTTTCAATTGTCTATATAACTCATGGGAGTCGCGTTTTCGGACCTCGCGCCCGTGGAGACTTTTTATCAGTATCGATATTTGGATAATATCCCCGAGTATCAAACATTTTAACCGAGGACCATTTGCTGTATGTTCCGTGCAAAAACAATTTTTTTTTATACTATTAAATAATAATTTAAAAATATTAGAGGAAAAAAACTTCAAATTGGTCTATACAACTCTGTAAAGAATATGACCAGGTTCCATCTAGAGTTAGTTCTGAAAGACTCATCGTTTAAATAAATTATAGCCAAAAAATAAAACACGTAGTAATAAAAGTCGCCAAAATACACAGGTAACGTTTATGATGTCTGACATTGTTAAAGTCACTAGATCAGACGCTTTCGTATCATTCCTTCCTTTTTTAGTGGCAAACAGATCACGTGGGAGGCAATTTTTTGATATTTTCGGCAGTGACGTACTTTTGGGAATTCACTTTGTTTATGGACTGTAATTGATCAAGATCTGCGTCGCTTTCCCCTGCTGCTTTGAGATTTGATGTCTTGTTGATTTGCAAGCGCAGATTAATCTTGCCAATGTGCAAAACCACACATTTATCTACGTTTAACGGAAGCAACCAGCTAGAACATATCATTTACTTATAGAGTCCAGATCAGTTTGTACAGTATTATGACCAAGATTATAATAAGGTAAGTCACTTTGTTTAAGCTATATGAAGGGAAGTGGGCCGAGAATTGACCCCTGAGGAACTCCACTTATCACTAGCCTTTTATTAGGGTTTACGGAGAAATAAATATTGTAAAGTGGACTGTACGATTATTAATTTAATTTAAACACATAAAACAATGAAAAGTTTTACAAAGAAACGTAATATATGAAATCTAATCGAATTCTGGCCATTCCTGAAGAAATTTGATGGCCTATTGTCTCACGGGGACACATTAAGGGTACATTAGAAGGATTTAAAAAAAAAACGAGGTCAAAAATGAAATAAATACCTCCAGGGCGTAATAAAGTATATTATTTAACAAATAATTAAAATAGTTTATATTTTCACTAACACCTTTCAAATGAGGGAGATTGGCCAATCCTAACACGGAATTTTGTATTGGAAAGGAAATTTTGAATCCATAGGAGTAATTTCCCACAAATACCATATGATTCCTGTAACCTTACAAATGGAACTGTGTCAAAGACTTGGCAAAATCGAGATATATTATATAACAGAAGATATTAAAATCTATTTATATTACAGAATTCCAGATGAAGTTCCCATTTAATTTCGTGTTGATGGTTTTTTTTTCTGTAAAATAACATAGCGGCACCATATAATTTCTTTATAGACAAAAAAATATATAACTAGTAATATATTCATTTAAAATACCTTAATTCAACTGAAACCTTACATAAAAATCCATTATTAAAATCCGTTGCACTCATATTTTTTTTTCCTAAAAGTCTAACACTCTCGACACTTACAAAAGCATTATCAGCACATAATATATTTAAATGTTTTGTCCTTTTATCATATTTTACAAAACCAGGTTTTTGTACTATTAGTTTTTGATCACTATTAATTGGGCACAATTTTATTCCAGATAGCTTTATTTGTATACCCTGCCATTTTGAGGTGGGTAATAAAAATCCTTTTAAAGCTCGATGTAAGTTGAATACTTGTATAGTAGTCATTTTTTCCCAATTGATAACTGTAAAATTTGAATTAACTTTTGGTGCTGAAACAAAATAAAACTAGGTATAAAACTTTACTAGGATGAGACAAATAAAAAACTATTTAACCTATGACAGCAGGTAAGTTTTCATCATAGTAAAAATCTATTAGATAATAATATTATAATTCAGAATTCTAAGCATTCTAAATCATTTATAAAAAGTGCAAATTATAGTGGGCCCAGGTTGGAACCCTGTGGTACCCTAGAATTTTAATAAAAAGAATTAGGACAGCAAAAGTCTACATTATTTTTTTTGGTCTCTTCCAATTAGCAATAATTTAAAAACAAAAGCAATGAAAAAAATCACATCTACTGTTATATGTTATGTTAGATAAAAGGTTTTTTTATATACATATATTTTTAGGGGACTAGCAGTGGCGGTTCCTGGAGAATTAAGGGGCTACTGGGAAATTTACAATAAAGTATGTTTTTACAACCAACCATTAAATCTTACAATAAAAAATCTTTCTTCTAAATAGTTTTTTAACAAAGTGATAAAGCACACGCAAAGTACAGACTTTAACAGCTTTTGTAACAATAGGGGAAAATATGGAAAAAAATTGGGAAAAACATGGAAAAATAGAGAAAAATAGAGAAATTTTGAAAAAATAGTGAAAAACTGAGAATTCTTGAAAAAAATGTGAAAACTAGGGAACATGACAATTTTGGGATCTTAAACTTCAACGCCCTGTATATCGAAAACTAGCCATAGGATGGAATTGGGCCCATGGAGACTTTTGATGAGGACATCAAATACTACAACGTATCAAAAGTCCATAAGAAAAGTGCGTGGTCCTTTGGGACAAATTTAAAAAAAAACACGGTAAAATTGGTAAATATGAGAAAAATATGAAAAAACAAGGAAACTTCGGAAAAAATAGGGAAATTTAGAAAAAAATTGAAAAAATTGGGAAAAATAAGAAAAAATTGGAAAACAGTTACGAAAAATAGAAAAATTAGAGAATAAATAGGGAAAAATGGGGAAAATAGTCAAAAATAGAGAAACAGTAAGAAAATTGGAAAAAATAAGAAAAAATGAGGAAAATAGGACAAAATACGGAAAAATAAAGACAATAATATTTTTATTTTGATCCTTAAATATATATTTTGGCTCTATATATCAGACAAAAAAATTCAAAAATATTCAAATGGGAGTTTTTGGTAAGCATTTAAAAAATTTGGGAACTTGAACTTCAGCGCCCTGTATATCGAAAACTAGGGAAAAATCAGGAAAAACAGGAAAACTACTGGAAAACAGGGAAAGATAGAGAAAATAGTTAAAAATAGGTGAAAAATATGAAAAAAATTGAGAAAAAGAGGGAAAAATAAATACAAATAGAAAAAATAAATAAAATAGAAAAAATAAATAAAATAGAAAAAATAAATAAAATAGGAAAATGAAAAACAGGAATAAATAGAAAGACATGTGAAAAATAGGAAAAAAATGGAAAAATAGTGAAAAATAAATGGAAGTAAATGTAGAAAAATAGGGAAAACTAAGAACAAATTGTGCAAATTTGAAAAAAATAGTGAAAAAATAGAGTAAAATAGAGCAAAACAAGAAAAAATAGGGAAATTTGGGAAAAATGGGAAAAAAATGAAAAATATAGAATTGGTAAAAATAAAAAAAAATGAGAAAAATATGGAAAAATTGGGAAATTAAAGAATTATTAGGGAAACAAATGGGAAAGTAGTAAAAAACAGAAAAATATAGGGTGAATAGAGAAAAATGGGGAAAAAATGGAAAAATAAGTGCAAACAGGTTAAAATGGGAAAAAATAGAAAGAAACAGAAAAAAGCGAAAAATAGAGAAAAATAGGAAAATTTGCGAAAGGTATTTGAAAAAGGTAGATAAAATAGGGAAATTATAGAAAAAATATGGGAAAATCAGGAAAACTAGGGAAATGTACGGGGAAATGGTAAAAAATGGGAAAAAATAAGGAAAAATAGTAAAAATTGGAAAAAAAACAGATAATAATAGGGAATAAAAACAGGAAATATAGGAAGAAATAAGAAAAAACAAGCAAACCTTGGTCATCCAAGTACTAAAGAGACTTCGTAGCAAAGCACGGGTTTTGAGCTAGTACCTAGTATCACCAAATTTTCAGACACTGCGAAATTCAAAGTATTGTGAAAATTACTATTTATTCAATTTCCACTTAATTTTAAATCAAATTTACAAAAATTGAACATTCTCATTACAATTTGTAATGTTTTCAACATGGTTTATGGAATATAACACCATTTTTCAGTAAAATAATATACTTACCATAGCTAACATTACAATTTGTTTGTGGTTTGGAATTTTTTATGTAATTTGGTAAATACATTAAAGTTTTTGCTAACGAATTAGCTCCTAATTCTCCTAAAGATTGATACAACTCAGGCATTTCTATATGTGGGGTAATAGGTATTTTTTCTTGTAATAAAATGTCTCCAATATCAAATTTATTAGGTTTTATCCTCATTATTGTTATACCAGCTTCTGTATCTCCATTTGCTAATGCATATATTATAGGAGCAGCACCCCTCCACCTTGGTAATATACTACCATGGACATTTAAAATACCACTGAAAAAAGTATAGTATTTCAATCCTAAACACAACTTAGAAAATTCGAAAAATGTGCAAAATGTTTAACAATAGTCCAAAAAATAGTATTCTGCTGGATAACTACCAAAAATTAACAAGTCTAAAGCTGGTTGTTTGGTATTTCCTGTAAAGAATTTGTACATACTGTAAATGTTGGAAATTTAATTTTATTATAATATTATGTAGCAGATAGTGTGTTTTATCAGAAGAAAAAAATAAAAAATTGTAAATGATTATATACAAAACTCTATTCTGATTGTTTTATCGGTTGTTTGGTCACAGATTTATCATGGACCATGTAGACTAAAAATTTCTCTCATTTATAGAAATAAGTGATTTAAAATTATAAAATTTTATTTTTCAAGTTCTACTTGATGTACCTTTTTTAAGTAGAAACAAAACCAGCGATATTAGAGATAGGGTAAAGAAATTATCAAATAAGATGATCAAATGTTTTATATTTTGTAATAACCAATTAAAGTAAACTTCAACTTACTACGGAAACATTTCTATTATGGCCTTAGGTATTAAGTAACCAAAGGATACAACCAATCCCACATCATAAGTATTTGTAGTAGGAATATTGGGCCAATTATGTAAAGGTATGTTGTGTTTCTCAGCATACTTCTGAACTACATTGGAAGTCTTTGTAATATTTGTAACTACTTCCAATTTATTAAATAATTCAGATTTAACGCTAAAAACAAGATATATACAATTCAGATTTAATTATAATGTAAACTACTTACTAGTAACTATAAAGTAATTTTAAAGAATATAAAGAAAATTGATCTGATCCAAAAAATAGGGCATTCCAAGCAGTTTTTGATGAATAATAACGGGTACACTTTATTTTTATTAAAAATGTTTCAGGAACGAAAAAAAGTTTAAACATATTTTTAAATCCTTAATGTTTTGTTTATTTCATAATTTTAGGTTATGAACTAAATTTTCATTTTCTTCTTCTTTCTTTATAAGTATAATTCATCATTGACATACAACCACTAACCAGGTCTGAACTGTGACCATAGATATGTATATTTACTCTAGATAGCTAATCCCTAAGAAGTATCTAAAACCTGATGCCCACTAGCGATTTTTCCGGAATAGGCATGCTCACGATTATCCTCTTTGGACCGCTTCGGTGCGAAATGTAAAATGTATTGGAAATTGAGTTGAATTTGATGAATCTAGCAACAGTGCTAGAAATTCATATTGACATTTTTGAAGGAAGTTGTTATCGCCAGAAAGGGTTTGGTTTTGATTTTGCTTTTTGAAATTCGGTAAAATTGTTCCATTGAATTGGCATTCTAGAGTCAATATATATAGTATGATTTATATGGACCAAACCAAAGACATAAAGACAAATCTTCCACTTTAGTCTATTAAGACAAAATTACTTGAAATAACGGAAAACTCACAAATCCAGAGTGAAAAAATTCATTCGTATTCCAGGTCTGACGCTTATTTTCCAACAAATATATGATGTTCGGATATTTAACAATGCAAAGCCGTGAATACCAAAGGCCTTCTTAATTGTTTCTTGAATAATTAAAAGGTTTTTAATTTTATGAAATACAATTAATTTAGCCAAGTAATTATTATAAATATTTCATATTACGCAAAATCTTTGTGCAAATCGAACGCGCAGGTAAGTCCAGCTGGACGGATATTGCAACATTTTCAACAAATAGAATTTGAATGTGCCTGTCATTATCATATACTCATCGAGAGAATGGCCGCATTCAGCAGAAGTAACCGATTATCAAACGATATCACTTCAAAGTCTTCCATTTCAGTGAAAAATTCACACATGCAGTGTAAAAAATGTAAAAATGGATTTAAATTAAACATAAAATAAGGTTACGGTTTATGATCACCACCACAAAACATTCACTACAGTTGGTATGAGTTTTAAACAGAGATAAATGTTCTAAATCTAATCATGAGCTAAATGGCGGCCGATAACTCATTATTTGATTACCAATCGCTCTTTTAGCAGAAAATAATAAATCGATTGCTTCTGCTGAATGAGGCCATTGATTCTAATTCGATAGAAAGTGATAAAACGATGTTTCAGACCATCTCTATCTCTCTCAAGTTAGGATGTTAGAGATAGCGCTAGACCGAACACATACGCCATCTTCCTCATTCTTTTCAGCAAAAAAAATATTACAACGATATACGGGTTGGGCACGTCTATGAATATATGTCAATGCCCTCCCGTTAGGAGGTGGTCATAACTCGTGAAGAACTTCTGGGGGTCCCCTCGGAAAATTTTGGGCTATGGTATTTATTGTTTTTCATAGGGGTCTATAAAAAACATCACATGACCCCCCTGAATCCGCCCTTGGGTATATTGTGCTACGCTATAGGGATATCCGCCACTTGCAAGACCCATCGCGTTTCACCTAGCGAAAGTGGTATGCTCCTTCTAGTTACGATATATTCTAAGGCGATTGAAACCGTAGCTAACTTCTGGCTACATTGTCAATTGTCATTTGTCAATGTCATTGCCTGAATGCTGACTTGTCAAGCCGATTAGCAAATAATCAACTTTTTATTTAAACAAAAATTTCTTATTGTAATATTGTTGGTAATGGTTTTGTATTGTAAATGATAAATTTATTCATACTTTAGAATTTAAACAAGATATAAACCATGGTAAGAATCTATTTATATTAAATTATTAAACATCTTTTGTAAATATATAGGGGCGTATATTTTTTTAAGTAAACGAACTATACTTAATTGCTTATTTTTTTCAGACTGACAGAACTCCTGACGAAGGAAACAATATTCCACTAACTGATAGTTCGTTAGTTGTGGATATATCAGATGCTCTTAGCGAGAAAGATAAAGTTAAATTTACTGTGCATACTCGCACCACAATGAAAAATTTTCAAAAACCGGAGTTCTTGGTAGTTCGACAACACGAAGAATTTATTTGGCTTCATGATCGTTACGAAGAAGAACTGAAATATGCAGGTTATATTGTAAGTGAATTAAATTTGTTATGACAAAATGTACATGGTTAATAATTTAGATTGGTCTCTTAATTGGTAATAATAGTTCTACTGCGTTACACTGAAATTTATTTATTATTTCGTGGGCTGTGATTTTATCACTGATATTTGGTAGTTTTAAAAGCAAATTCAAACTTATTCTAGATATCATAGTTTTGGTTTATATTATTAATTAGATAAAGCCATTTTTTGCAATCTTAAGATACCACCACCACCACCCCGTCCAAATTTTGATGCCTCCCGTGAAAAATTACAACGGCTTGGAGAAGGGGAAGGTACCATGACCAAAGAAGAATTTACCAAAATGAAGCAAGAGTTAGAAGCGTATGTTTAATTTTAATTATCCATTTTTTTACTACTTTAATCATTTTTTATTTGTTGGTGGTCAATGAAACTAAATACATACTAGCGAAGAATGCTATTACGTTATACTATTATTGTTCTATACAGGGTGTCGCATAAAGAATGGTAAATATTTTAGGTACAAGTTATGCAGCTCAAAATAATAATTTTCTTCTTAACCTATTCGGGATAGCAAAATGTAAACAAAAATACCCCAATTGGCAACATTTTACCAAAACTTGACCTTGAATTTGTTTAAGGGAAATTTTATTTACATTCATATATAACAATAAATCTTTATTCAAAATAAACATAGAACAACACATAAAAAAATACCTGTAATGTGCAGAAATCACTGATAGTAAATAATAATTTACATTATATGATGCAAGGGATTAAAAAGTTTATGCTCTAACAAACTATTTTACTCCCAAATAATTATATCCCCAAAAAATACCCCCATTGGGGGGTAAAAATCCTCAAAACGGCAGCACTGCGCCAGACGGCCCTGGTTTTTTCATTTTTCTTGAAAATCAAATACTAAATGTTACAAATACGCAAAACTTTAATTCAAGTAAAATCATAAAATAAAAAAAACGTGAAACATAAAAGAAAATTCAATATGAAATAAATAAAATATCAACTTCTTTTTTCATTTTGTCACGTGAAATTATTCTTAACATTTTTTCTTTATTTCTTCAGTTTTTCCATGAAAAGTTACCCCTACAATTTTTCTTCATTTTTTCACTTTTTTCAATGAAAAATTACCCACACATTTTTCTTCATTTTTTACTTTTTTCAAAGAAATATTACCCCCACAATTTTTCTTTTCACTCCAAAATTACCGCCACAAATTCTCTTCATTTTTTCACTCCAAAATTAGCCCCACGCATTTTCTTCATTTTTTCGAAATAAACATAAAAGATCACATATAAAAAATACTCATAAATAGTAAATAATAATTTACATTATATGATGCTTAAGGGATTTAAAAGTCTATGCTCTAACACCCTATTTTTCCCCCGAATAATTATATCCCCAAAAAATCCCCCACGAACCTCAAAATACCTCTATTGGGGGTAAAAACCCTCAAAAGGGCAACACTGCGTCAGACGGCTGCAGACAGTGTTTTGACCCTGGTTTTTTCATTTTTTTCTTGAAAATCAAATACTGAATGTTACAAAAACGCAAAACTTTAATTCGAATAAAGTTATAAAATAAAAAAACGTAAAACTAAAGAAAATTCAGTAGCAAATAAATAAAATATCAACTTTTTTCTTCATTTTTTTACTTGAAATTATTTTCAACTTTTTTTATTTCTCCTGTTTTTTAATGAAAAATTACCCCCACAATTTTTCTTCATTTTTTCATTAATTTTCAATAAAAAATTACCCCCATACATTTTCTTCATTTTTTCAGGCTAAACCATACATTTTCATGTTTAATTTTTTTCAATATTAAAATCAAAAAACAAGGGATCGTTTCCCATAATAAAATTGCCTCTCTTTGAACTCGAGTCGTCCTGAAAAAGTTAATATTGTGTATGTGTGAAGCTAACCCCCATTTTTCGAATTTTGATATTTTGAAAGTTGTTCCAAATTGTTCTAGGTTTGTACCAAATTGTTCCAGAAAAGTATTAGTTAAACTTATATACAAAGGCCGAAAATTAAAAAAAAAACCATTTTTAGAGCTAGACCCCCATTATTTTTAATTCGATTTTTTTCTTATTGCACTAAATTGTTCCAGTTGTTCTTAGCATTGTTCCAAATGTTCATGTCTTAAAGAGAATTATTTCAAGCTCAAAATCAATTAAAACCTTTTAGAGCTAGCCCCCCATTATTTTTTTCGATTTTTTTTGTTTATCAGATTGTTCTAGTTGTTCTTAACGTTGCTCTAAATTTTCATGTATTAAAAAAAATTATTTCAAGTTCAAAACCATTTATAGCTAGCCCCCATTATTGTTTTTTCGATTTTTTTTGGTTATACTAGATTGTTCTAGTTGTTCTTAGCATTGTTACAAATTTTCATATCTTAAATAAATATTTCAAGCTCAAAATCAATTAAAACCATTTAGAGCTAGCCCCCCATTTTTTTTTCGAATGTTAGTTTTGTAAAGCGTTTTATTTTATCAACAGAACATAAAAAGTTACAAATATTTTTATTTTATTTTCTTTGTTTTAATTCTTAAATTGGTAATAAATGATTTTATTTTTGTATGACCTATTACAGGATCAAATTTAAAATATATTGCCTGGTAGATGCCCTAAAATTTTGGAAATTAAAAATATGTTTTTATTTAATTTGCCTTAACATTTTAGACAATTTGATAAATTGATATTTAAAAAAAAATAGTCAACAAAAACAAATAATAAGGATCGTGATCAATTTTTTTTACTTAATCTTTACTGTAGGATTTCTTAGGATTAAAAATATAAGGAACAAAGTTGAAAAAATTGGAAAAAGTAATAAAGTAATATATTTAATTGTTTTTCTTAAATTTGGACTTAAAACAATTCATGACGTGAAAATTGGAACACTGTTCAGGACATAAACAATTTGGTACAACAAAAAAAATCGAAAAATAATAATGGGATGCAGCTCTAAAAGGTTTTAATTGATTTTGAGTTTGAAATAATTTTTTTACTACATGAAAATTTTAAACAATTCTTAGAACAATCTAGTACAACAAAAAAAATAATGGGGGGCTAGCTATAAATGGTTTTAAATGATTTTGAGCTTGAAATAATTTTTAAGACATGAAAATTTTGAACAACTAGAACAATCTGGTACAACAAAAAAAAATTCGAAAAAAATAAAAGGGGTTACTTGATTTGGCTACAGGAGTAGCGTTTTACTTCCAAAATTCTATGAGACTGGTCAAATCTTTAAAAAAGATAATTTTTTAAGATATTTATAATTAAATACGTTTTTGCACAATATTTTTACTGTAATGTTTACTCTATTTTACTTCAATAATTTTGTTAATAACAGTTTTTTTATTATAGTGAAATAGTTGCTAAATAAAGGAAAATAATTTTTCAAAATGACAGTAAAAATTTTATGCATTTTCAAGATGAATATCTCGGGAAAATAGTAATTTTTCTGGAGTGAAATAAGACTACTGTATTTATGTAAAAAGCTTTAACAATGCAGTAAAATTTTGAGGGTAAAATGTTATTCTTGTCAGCTCAATTTTAAATATTCTGTATCTTATTAGTATCTAATATTAAGCAAAAATTATTATTTTGAGCTGCAGAATATGTAGTTGGAATATTTTTCATTGTTTATGTGATTCAATATATTTTGGTCTTTCTTATTTACTTCTAACTATCCTACCTTTAGGATTTATTCTTATTGTAATTAACTATTGGCAATAACGAGATATATTGAGTATTTATTTTCATTTTGGGCATTTTTTTCCCTTTAAAAATCATTTTAAAATATAATTTTTTCTGTTTTATTATTGAATGTGATTTTCTACCAAAGTTTACCACATTTAATGTATAAATATTGTAATGATATAATAATAATACATATAAGATTTTTTTTAGATTCCACAATTGTTGATTTATAATAAATTATATACCAATTACAATTAATAAATTCTTTAAAAAACAAACCTTTTTTTTAACAATAAACTTTGTTTATAAAATTTACATTCATAAAAATTATTTCTTTACAAATTCCCAAATTTACATTTGTGATTAATAAAAATATAAAGTCCCTCAAAAAAATTTCAATCCAACATAATTATATTTTCTTTGCACTCTTGCTTTCACCTGAATTCTTGTTAAAAATTTCTTTCTTCATTTACTTAACTTCTTTGTATTCTTTTAAGACATTTCCAACTTATTTATTTCTATCTTTCCATATAAAAAACTTCTTTTCTCTAAGATTATCTTTAATTAACATTTAATTAATTATTTGTTTATAGCAATTATCCACATTTATTCATAACCTTTTATTATACTTGATCATATTTCATTATAAAACTTCATATATTCTTTATATTAATATTTATTAATTAATTGTTATTATATTACAGCACTTAATACTTTTATTTATTATTTTAGTATTTTATATTCAAGATCCTATTTTCTGCTTTATCCCTATTCTTCTTACCACCATCTTCATAATAATTTCTTGCATTTTCTTACTTTATCCTATTTAATCCTAACCAATTAACTATTATAACTAATTTTAATTTATTTCTGACTTCCTATAGTCATTTTCTAATGTCCATTGTCCTTGCCATGGTTATCTTCAATAAAGCCATCAATTAGTTTCTCTTCTATATTTAAATTTGACCTTATGTCTTATATCTTTTCTGAATTCCATTTTTATTTCTTTTGATTAATTTTTGTATCCGTTGTTTTATTTTTGTTATAATTTCATATCTTGATTTGTTTCTATTACATTTTATTTATAATTTTCCCATTATTAATATTTTCTGTGTTTCTTTTTTATATTCCTCCTGCAAATATTTTAATTTATTCTCCATTTCTTTTAATTTAATTTTCATATTTTCTTCATCATTTTTATTATTATTTTCTAATCTTGTATTATTGATTTTTCCGTTTATTATCTCCATATCTCAATTCTTCCTTCTATTTTTTTCTCTACAATTTTTGATTTTCTATTATGTTTTCTCCTGATTCTTTGATATTTTTCTCTATTACTTCATCTATTCCTGTAATAGTATCCATCCATTTATTTTCTAAAATTCCAATTCTTTCTGTAGTGTCCTGTATTTCATATTTTACTTTCTCCACTTTTTCTTTTATTTCTTCTTTAAATCCTTTTTCATTTTCTTGTAAAATTTCAATTCTAACATGTTGCAACTATAATTTTCATCATTTTAATTCTTATTTCTTTTTTGTTTCTTCTAATTTGTCAATAATTTCTATCTTATTTTTTTTAAATTCTTGTGATATTCCTATTATGTTATTTCACATCTCCTGCATTATTTCTTCTTTCATATCATCAATTTTCATCGTATTTTTATCCATTTTGTCACTCATATTTTGCGTTTCTTTTTGACTATTGTCTAATTTCTTCCCCATATCTTCAATTTTCCTAGTATTTTCATCCATTTCTTTTAATCGTTCTTCTTTATCTTCCATCTGAATTATCATTTGTCTTAATACATCCATTACATTTTCTTGTTCTTCCTTTTTCTTTTGTTTTTGTTGTAGTTGCTCTTCTTTTGGTTCACCTATACTTATTACCATCTCTTAGAACCATTTTGTATTTTAATACTAACACTTATTATTTTCACTACCATGTATATTTCTTTTTACTATTTCACTCTGTATATTATGGTTTTGTCACAAATGTCACTTTTATCTAATTATTTGTCAAAGTATTTTAGTTTTAATTTAATCTCAAAATTAGTAAATTCCAATAATAATAAGTAAAATTTTCTTACTTTTGAGTTAGATTAGAACAATCAACAATTGTGGAATATAAAATAAAAAAAATCTTACCGTCAATCCTTTCAAAATTAGACCCTGCACCACATTATTGAAACCAAAATAGATCAACCCAACGTTAATCAGCACCTATTCCCTTGAATTCTAGAGAGCCCCACGTTGGGCGCCATTTGTAATGATTTAATAATAATACAAATAAGATTTTTTTTATACTCCACAATTATCATTAATAAATTCTTGAAAAATCAAACCTTTTTTTAACAATAAACTTTGTTTATAAAATTCACAACTCATAAAAATTATTTCATTACAATATATAAATAACTGAAGAAATAAAAATCAAAGTCTAGTACCACAATATATTAAAATAAATTATTTCCAAGGGAAAGTGGCAACTAGTTTCGGCATACAAACGCCATCATCAGGCTATAGATTAAAATTTACATTGAAATAAAATAATGGTAGTTTGTGCAACAAGTGCGCAAAGTGATACTTTTCCCACGAGCGCTGAAGTTTGCGAACACGAGCCGTCAGGCGAGTGTTCGTAAATCAAGCGAGTGGGAAAAGTACTTTGCGCACATATTGCACACAATACGTTTTCTACGATCACGATTTTTAAATATTTAAAAATAATATTGAAATATGTTACAATTTTTTCTCTTGATTTTTGAGGCATTATTGTATTAATGTTTACTGAAGTTTAAATTTATATGACATAGCAAACGTCAAATAACATGTCAACAAAAATGCAGCATCCTACTACGATAGATGCATGGGAGATTTAGAATAATAATTCTTTACTGTCATCTGCGCATGTGCAGTGTAAAAAAAGACAAATATTAGACATCTGCGCATGTGCAGTGTGAGTTACAGGAAATTCCCACACTGCTTTTTAGAATCGTGAGAAATTAGTCACTTTGAACGCAAGTCTAAATGTATACTTTTCATAGTGATCGTAGAAAAAATTTATTTAAACCATATAAACTATTAATTGTAGAATGTGCGCATTGAAAAAATTGAAACATAATTAAGGATATGAAAATTGGTAATCTATAACATAGTGTGAGTTAGGTCTGATATGTTGTGAATGACCAATTTTCATATTCTTAATTATTCAATTTTGTCCAGTACCACCCTTTCCCTAATTTTCTTAAGTACACACATTCTACAATTAATAAGTTTTTTATATTGTTTAAATTAATTTAATTTCAATGTAAATTTTAATCTATGGCCTGACGATGGCAATTGTGTGCCCAAACTAGTTGGCACTTGCAACTAATTTATTTTAATATATTGTGGTACTAGACATTGATATTTATTTCTTCATTGGTGACCACATTTGGAGTTTTATAAATAACTACTAAAATGTTATAAAAAAAGAATTTTTATATTTTTAAAAACCATTTTTAGTGAATATTTGGCCACATTCAAAAAAACAGTTGCGATGCACGAAGTTTTCCTTACACGTTTAGCTAGTCATTCCATATTTAGAGAAGATTCTCATCTTCATGTATTCCTTGAATATGATCAAGATCTTTGCGCCCGTCCGAAGGGTAAACTTCAACAATTAGGAGGTTTAATCAAATCTGTTGGTACTACAACAGATCAATATTATTTGAATGCCACAGTTAGAGATGTTAACGATTTCTTTGAACAACAGATGAATTCGTTAACGGAATACTACAACCAATTAAAAGATGCTACTTATCGTACAGATAAGACGACTGAGAAGCACAAGGGTAAAAAAATTCTTTATTAATAGCAATAGTCAAATGTAAAAATATATCTTTTGAAATATTAGTTTCTCTATTATTATTGGAATTTTTGAAGAATAATTTTGAGAATGCAAATGTATTTTAATTTTAGAACTGGCTGATAGTTATATTAAAATATCGGGAGGTTTATTACAATTAGCTCACAGTGATAACGGAAGACTAGATAAATACTTGTCAAAAGTTTCAGATACTTTTGAAAAAGTTAGGGTAAGTTAATCAAATGTTTCTAATATTATTTTAAATATAAAATTTAATTATTGACATCTCTAATTAATTATTTTTTCTTATACCAAAGTACACCACTACTGGTTCAGGTATAGGGAATTCAGCGTGTCAGAAAGAGAGAGCGCTATGACGTTACACCTATCAGAGATGCGTTACCATGATAACGAAATCTCTAGTCCGAGCGTTATATGAGTTGCCAAAAGGGCATTAGTTAATATCTCCGTTGCTATTGGTCCTATTGGCTTTTGTTCTGCGCATGTTTTTTCTTTACATATTTAATATACATCACATTTCAAATACACCGCCGTTTCCCGGTGTAAATCGGACCAATAGCAACGGAGATATAAACTAATACCTTTTTGACAACTCATATTACACTCGGATTAGGTATTTCGTTATCATGGTAACGCATCTCTGATAGGTGTAACGTCATAGCGCTCTCTCTTTCTGACACGCTGAATTTCCTATACCTCTCTCTCTAACACATTGAATTCCCTATACCTGTGCCAGTAGGAAGTTAAAAATCCAATTACATGTTTGTCTTCAATTCGTGCTTTTTTTCTTTCCTTTTAATATATATCTTTATCCTCCTGTTTTTTCCTAGTCACTTGTGTATCCATATTCATTTTGGCTCTTAGAGTAACACCGAATACTGCAAGGGCGTAAATATTTTTTTTCCTGGGGAATTACTTTTTTCTTGCTGGTGGGGGAGATAATAAAACTTTTAGACAAATATGTTTGTCCATTTCTACGTTTCATATATTACTTCGGTCCGGGCCGAAAGTATTAAAATCATAAATTTGATTTTTTTTTTGTTTAAAATATAAGACTTTTCATGTCCTAATAATTATAAAATTAATTTTTATAGAATTTTTTTTATCCGACCTGCGAGGGTGAAATATCAAGTTATATCTCCGCCATTTTCAAAAAATTATGGAAACAGGTCATAAGACTTTTTTTATGTTCTAATTATGATAATATTAATTTGCTAGTTTTTACGATTTTTTACGGATTTTTAAAAAATTATGAATGATTTAAAAAATCGTGAAAAATCGTAAAACAATTATGAAAAATCGAAACATTTTTAATTAGAATTAGAGACATAAAAACTAACTAGAACCTATTTCTAAATTATTGAAATTTTTTAATTTGGAAATTTTTGAAAAGTTCTGATCTTTCAAATTTTTGAATTTTTTAACATTTGTCCCTTAAACCAGCCCATGTGAAAATATTTGTTCATTTTACCATTTCAGCTTTATTTAGTCTTTGATTTTTTTTAATTTTTTAAAATTGAACATTTTGCTTTTTTTAGAAAATTCGTTTATTTTAAATTTTTGTAATTTGTGACATTTTTCGCCTTTAACCTGTCCATGTAAAAATATTTGTCCTTTTTATTATCCCTCTCAATTCAATTGAATTTGCCCCACCCTGTATAACATTTTGGGGTTTATCGTCGTTTAATTTTTACGATTTTTTACGGATTTTTAAAAATTAAGAAGGAGGAAAAATTAGAAAAAATCGTAAAAAATCATGATAAAATCGTGAAAAATCGTAAGAAATCGTGAAAATGTAAAAAGTCGTTTAAAAAATGACAAAAAAGCGGGTAAAATCGTAAAATTTCGTAAATAATGCTAAATAATCATAAAAAACTGTAAAAAATCATGAAAAAACCGAAAAACTGGAAAAATCTGGAACAAATGGAAAAAAGGGGTAATATCGGAGAAGACCGAAAAACGAAAAAATCAAAAAAAAATTATAAAAATCGGAAAAAATTTGAAAAAAATCGTAGGAAGTCGTGAAAATGTAAAAAAATGACAAAAAAACAGGTAAAAAGTCATAAAATTTCGTAAATAATTCCAAATAATCGTAAAACATCGTGAAATTAGAAAAAATCTTAAAAAACCATGAAAAATCGTGAAACATCTTAAAAAATCGTGAAAAATCGTAAGAAATCGTGAAAATGTAAATAATGCTAAATAATCGTAAAACATCATAAAAATCGTAAAATTAGAAAAAATCGTAAAAAACCATGAAAAATCGTAAAAAAATGACATAAAAGCTGGTAAATAGTCGTAAAATTTCGTAAATAATGCTAAATAATCGTAAAACATCATTAAATATTGTAAAAAATCGTGAAAAACCGTAATAAACAGAAAAAAACTGGAAAAATCTGGAACTAATGGAAAAAAGGGGTAATATCGAAGAAGACCGAAAAACGAAAAAATCAAAAAAAAATTATAAAAATCGGAAAAATTGGAAAAAATCGTAAGAAATCGTGAAAATGTAAAAAGTCGTAAAAAAATGACAAAAAAGCCGGTAAATAGTCGTAAAATTTCGTAAATAATGCTAAATAATCGTAAAACATCATTAAATATTGTAAAAAATCGTGAAAAATCGTAAAATTAGAAAAAATCGTAAAAAAACCATGAAAAATCGTGAAACATCTTAAAAAATCGTAAGAAATCGTGAAAATGTAAAAAGTCGTAAAAAAAGCTAGTAAAAAGTCGTAAAATTTCGTAAATAATCGTAAAACATATAAAAATCTGTAAAAAATCGTAATAAACCGAAAAAAACTGGAAAAATCTGGAACAAATGGAAAAAAGGGGTAATATCGAAGAAGACCGAAAAACGAAAAAATCAAAAAAAAAATTATAAAAATCGGAAAAATTGGAAAAAATCGTAAGAAATCGTGAAAATGTAAAAAATCGTAAAAAATGACAAAAAAAGCTGGTAAAAAGTCGTAAAATTTCGTAAATAATGCTAAATAATCGTAAAACATCATAAGAAATTGTAAAAAAATCGTGAAAAATCGTAAAAAACCGTAAAAAACTGGAACAAATGGAAAAAAGGGGTAATATCGGAGAAGACCGAAAAACGAAAAAATCAAAAAAAAATTATAAAAATCGGAAAAAATTAGAAAAAAAGACGAAAGAAATAGGGAAAGATAGGAAAAGTTAAGAAAACCCCTAAAAAAATTAATTACGTCTATTTAAAAGACTAAAATGTCTTTCTTCATAGCGTTATGCCCATAAATTTCGTGATGCTTTGTTGTCTTTCCCCGTGTAATATTTTTATTTCTTTTTTTCATGATATTTTTTGGTATCCTGGAGGAGTAATTACTTCCTTTACCCCCATATCTACGCACTTTGAATACTGTTGGTCTTGTTACAATTTAATATGAAAATATTTATTTCATAAGAATTTTTTTGATTAAATTTTCCTAATTTTTGTATTTATAGAAATTAGAAAGTCGGGTTGCTAGCGATCAAGATTTAAAATTAGCAGATACTTTGAGATATTATATGAGAGATAGTCAAGCTGCGAGAGCCTTACTTGTTAGAAGATTAAGATGTTTGGCGAATTATGAAAACGCTAATAAAACACTTGAAAAGGCTCGTCACAAAAATAAAGATATTCATGCGGTAAGTAAAATAATCATTGGAAACTTTTTATTTGCTAAATTTTTACACAAAAACTATTATAATTTTTAACACATAGAAAATTTGACTAATCAAGGAAAGTATTTTAAAAAAAATAGTTATAAACGAAAAAACAAACTTCAGAAAAAAATTTTTATTGAAATAAAAATAAAATTTTAATGTTTTCTAAACTTACATTTAAGTCAGTTCAAAAAATATTATCCAAAATAAAATGTTCTCAATTTAAGTGTAATAGTTAATAATTAATTTTATTGATTCACATTTTCTATTTTTGATTTAATTTTCATGCATTTCTTTGGCAGGCACCTGAAATACAAGAGGTATGCAATTAAAAATTAAAATACAAAATTATTTTAAGTCTTAAATTACTAGAAATCAATTTAAGTCATACATTTCTAGCATCTGTAGAAAATTAATAGTGCTTATTCATATTTGTAGAGTTTGTTACAAAGCTGAATTTAATTTTATAAAAGTATTAGTGTACTTTGAAATAATTTATCTTAAATAGAAATATTATTTCTTGTTGTATAATATTTATTATTTACCTAATTAGGGTGATTCATAGGTAACATAACTGTAAAAAGGAGATACCAATCCAATTCCAAATAATATGGATAATAATGGTTAATGGATCTCACACTAAGTTATAGAATGTTTTATCGACTTTGTCTATCGTCACTATAATTTCTGAACCTGTGTGGTTCCTTTAATTATTTTTAATTGAAATTTAGGTTTGAGAGTTAAGTGACTTCAAGCAGAATAAATACAAAAGATAATTCTAGAGACGCTCAAACAGTGGTGCACCGTTTCGGGACATTTATGCTGTGAAAAGTTTGAAAAATTTGAATTGGAAAAAAGTTTTCCCATGCAAGCCATTTTAATTTGTATGGCGGGTACCGGAAGGGCCGGTCCGATCCTGCTCAAATTCAATAGGAATCTTCATTGGACAAAACTAACTCGGTAAAGTGAAAACCGGAACTCGATCGAAGTTTTCGCTCAAAAGTTACAGTGTTCACATAGGGGCAGACAGGCGTCCGGACAGGATTTTTTGCATTTTCGAACTCGGAAACGTCGAGAAAAGTGATAAAAAGTGGGGGTAAAAATTTTTTTTCGCAATCACGAAACTGATATTGAGGCTTTATAATTATTTGTTAAAAATAAAAAAAAAATATAAAAATGGGGAACAAAAACTATTAAAAAAAATAATTGTGAACCATCTAACTAAAATACCGTAAATTTATTAAAAATTCTGCGTTCGGGAGATCCTCGTTAGGAAATAAGTTTCTTACGTTATTTTTTCACTTTTTAAAATTTTAAAATTACAAAAAAATCTGAAACTTTCAAAAGAAATCGAAAATAATTTAAAAAAAAATCAAACCGACAGAATCGAAAAAAAACCCAAAAAAAAACAACAGAATCTATTGAAATCGAGAAAAAACATCGAAAAGATCAACAAAAGTCGAAAGAGATCGAAAAAATCAATAGAAATAAAAAAAAATCAACGAAATCGAAAAAAATCAAACAAAATCGAAAGAGTTAAAAAAAAAATCGAACGAGATCGAAAGAAATCGACAAAAATCGAAAAAATAAGAGTAAGTTAGAAAAAATATGAAGGAATTGTGAAAAATCAAAAAACAATAGAAAAATTTCAAAAACAACAGAAAAATGAGAGAAAAGAAAATTTGAAAAAACCGAAAAATAAAAGAAATATCGGAGGATAGGAAAATATTAGAAAAGAAAAGAAAGACAGAAAAAAAATTGAACAATGAGAAAAAAAATCAAAAAAGTTGGAAAATATTGAAAAAATCAGAATAAAATATGAAAAAAAAATCAAAAAATTTAGTGAAAACCGAGAAAAAGTATCCAAAAAATCGGAAATAATCGAAAAACAAACAAAAATTATTGGAAACAAATGAAGAATAAAATTGTAAAATATGGAAAAAAATAAAAAAAAATCAAAAAAATCGCAAAAAAACGGAAAAAATTGGAAAAAATCGTAAAGAAAAACCAAAAACCGTAACAATTGTGAACAAAAGAAAAAAATAAATGAAACACATCGAAAGAATTGAAATAAATCGCAACAAAATAAAAAAAAGCGAAAAAAATCGGAAAAAATCAAATAAGAAAAAATGAGAAAAAAATTAGAAAACAAATAAGTAATTGGAAAAAAAAGAAATAGAAAGAAAGACAAAACAATGACAAAAATCGGAAAAATAACAAATAGAAAAAATCTGAAGGAATTGGAAAAAATCAAAAACCAATAGAAAAAATTCAAAAACAACACAAAAATGAGAAAAAAAATACGAAAAAACCGAAAAATCAAAGAAATATCGGAGGATAGGAAAATGTTAGAAAAGAAAAGACATAGAAAAAAATTTGAACAATGAGAAAAAATCAAGAAAGTTAGAAAATATTGAAAAAATCAGAATAAAACATGAAAAAAAAAATCAAAAAAATTAGTGTAAACCAAGAAAACATTAGAGTATCGAAAAAATAAGAAAAATCGGATTAATCAAAAAAGAAACAAAAATGATTGGAAACTAATGAAGAATAAAATTGTAAAATATGGAAAAAATTAAAATAAATCAAAAAAATCGCAAAAAGTTTAAAAAAATCGTAAAGAACAACCAAAATCTGGAACAATTGTGAACAAAAGAAAAAAATACAAAAATTAATGAAGAACATCAAAAGAATTGAAATAAAATTCGGAAAAAAAACAAATAAGACAAAATGAGAAAAAAATTAGAAAACAAAAAAGAAATAGAAAAAAAAGTAATTGGAAAAAAAAAGAAATAGAAAAAAAGACAAAACAATGACAAAAAAGAGGAAAACATCGAAAAAATCAGGAAAAAAACAAAAAATCTGAAAAATGGAGAAATAATCAGAAAAGACTCTTTCTATAAAATAATTATAAAATTAGAAAACGAAAGAAAACGAATTAAAAATAAAACAGAAAAAAGTAAAAGAAAAATAATGAAAAAAGTGAACAATAATAGAGTTCTTCCTTGGGAAAAACTAACTAGGTAAAGTGAAAACCGAAACTCGACCAGGCTTTCGTTCAAAAGTTATAGTGTTTACATCCAGACGTCCGGGCAGGATTTTTTGCATTTTCGGACTCAGGGAACACGGAAACGTCGAGAAAAGTGATTAAAAGTGGGGGTAAGAAATTTTTTTCGCTATCACGTTTCTAATACTGAGGCTTTTCAATTATAAATTATATATTAGTCGCATTAAGGAACTTGGTTAGGATTCGCGAAAAGCTTTCCAAAATAAACAAAAATCACTTATTTCGAGGTTTAAAAACTTATTAATGTTACTTATGTGCCTATTTCTCAGACATTAGCTTTTCTAGTTCCAGACGTTTTCTCACTTAACTCGATGTTGCAAATGAAGCCAAACTTTTGAGCTTTATTAGCCAGATTTCTTGCATGCTTTTGATCTAAAAATGATCAGGATACTACTAAAGAAATTGTAGTTTCTGCATTCTATCACATATTTTAATCTGAATAATACGCAAAGTCGTACCACAAAATATATTCTTAATAACATTTTTAAATAAACATGATTATAAGTTATAAATTTACAAATTTTTGTAGAAAATTGATAAAAAATAAATACAATCAACAAAATTTTTTCGCTGGTGTTCTTATGCCATTCAAGAACTTCAACATTATTGCACTAGTAAAATCCTTTTTTAGTAAAAATTAAAAAGTATACAACAAATATTCTGAGGTAGTACATTTGTAAAAAAAAACGAAATTCAAGCCGATGGATTTTTCTTGTATCGAATTCTATTTGTAAAAAATGCTTGGAAGACTTCTAGCATGAAGAAATAAATAAATTTTTCTTTCATGTTTGTTGAAATTTTAGGATGTTTTAGGAATTCAATAACCATCTGGAATTCTTGTAGCTGCTTTGAATTTCTTTGGAAAATTTTTACAAAGCTGTTGTTTTAAATTTCACAAAAAAAAATATAAAACTAATAATGCAGATTTCTTAACACATTTAGAAGAAATATTTGATGAACTTGTACAGCTCATATAGCTTATTATGATTTATTTTTATTGCTAAAAGGCCGAATAGGTATTCAATTTTCGATTATAAAAGTAATTATGAGAATTCATATCAAATTTAGAGGGTAGTCAATGTTTACTATCAATGCAGCGCAATTATTTAAAAATAAATGTATATTATTCGTACAAATTTTTTGAGTGCATTGAAATTGTAAAGATTTATATTACATCGTTTTCTAGTGACATTTTAACAAACGTATTCAGTTTTCACATGAATTGAAAAGAATTGCAATTATTTATTACAAGATAAAAAACTTAAACTAATTTATAAATCTTTTGTCATAAATTTATATTTGAGTTTAAAACTGTTGTACTATAATTAAATGCACATTTGTAAAAAGTTTAGCTTTAACTCATGTTTGAGCTCTTTTCAAATATCTTTACCATACAGCAAAATGAATTTACGACAAAAGGACGCAGAATAATATATATAATACTAAAACTTTTCTCCCCATTATATCAATTTACTTGTGTATGTCATAGAAATTTCTGTATTTTGCCTAATTTATCAGTTAAAGAAATACATTCTGATATAATAAAAATAAAAATCTTATAACTTTCTTCTCTAACACTTACAGAAAAAAGATAGAGAGAAATAACCAATAAAATCCGTAGTAGTTTTTTAATAAATTGTTAATAACTGTACCTATTTTTAGACAAAAATATTTTTCTCTATTTGTAGAATGATATGCCGAAACTATTTGCACAATTTGTTTGTAGGTAAGAGACAGGTAGCAAACTAAATTAATTATTTTTCAGCCACGATTACTGGACTCAATACAGGAATCAGATTCTATAACTTCTTACCCTAATTGTTCTAAAAATGTCTATAACATTTGCAAAATCTTGGCGTCCTTTTGTCGATATACCCAGCAAAATTGATAAAACATCCTGTATCTCGTTTATGTTATTTGAAATCGCCTAGATTTGATCTAATCCCAGTTAAAAAAAAGAGCCAAAGTAACAAATTCTATATTGAAACTGATTTTTATATTAAAAATTGCATGATGTTTATTTTATGTTAAAAGCTATTTTTAACATTGGCATGCTAAAGTTTGTACTTTTCAAAATTGCGTTACTCTTTGCTTACTTTTTATTTAAATTTTAAGAAGTTTTTACTGTGTTATGTTCTTGACATTAGTTAATAAGATTCTGATTTAAATTCTTAAAAATACTGAACAAATCTAATGCAAGTTTTTAAATATTATTGCACTTCATTTATGGCGCAGCACTACTATTCGTTTTATAATTTTCATTAATATTGATCGTATTTTGAAAATATTTAAACTTTTAGGCGGAAATGGCACAATCGGTTGCTTGTGAACATTTTGAATCGATATCTGCCCAAGCCAAAGAAGAACTATTGGATTTTAAAACTAGACGACTTCATGCTTTTCGTAAAAGGTAGGCTAGAAAAATGCTTAAATATTCTTGTTTTTATTGTTAAAAGATATTTCTAGAAACTATAGTAACTTGGTATTTAACTTGATGTAAATGAGGAAAAATTTCTAAGATTTGTACCGTCTCAAATAAATATGGTAAACCACACTTTTTTTTTAACCCAGTCATTAAGAAAGAAATTTTAGATACTGTGAGGCAACTTAAAAATAAAAATACTACTGGAATTGATAATATCAGAATCAGTTGCAGAACATTTAGTATATTAATTAATCATCTATTTCAACTGCAACATTTCCTGAGATTGCAATTTACAAAAAAAAGATTCATCCGATGTCAAAAATTACGGTCTTATTTCTTTCCTGGGTGTTTTTTCTAAACTTTTTGAAAAAATTATTGTCAATAAAATGTTGGGAGTTCTTAACTAAATTAAAAATTATTGCGGGTATCAGCATTTTTAATTATCAAAAGAACTAGTAGATATTTTTTAGAGGGTTTAAAATTTGTTCTTCAATGAAACAATGCAGGTTGTTAAATACTATGGAATATGGACTATAATTTTTAGGCAATGTAAGTGACACAAAATTGAATTTAACATTATATTAAACTTCAAATACAACTTATTATGTATATTACATTTTAATTTATTGACTTACATGTACTATATTCAGCTTTGAAGTTTGCAAAATTTTCAGTTAATTTTAGCAAACTTTGTTTTCTACTAATGTAATGTTTCCAAGTGCTTATGTTGAATTTCCACTGTGTCCATTATTCGAGATAGTTGATTTTCAACCAGTGAAATCTGGGATTCAAGTCCTGTATCGATATGTGAGATCTGGTCTATTTTTCGATCAAATTCTTCCATCAGCTTAGTGAAATCGTGTTCCATCGGATTTTGCAGTACAATATTTTGCTTGGGATTCTTCATATGGATATTTTTTTATGGGCTTAGATGAACGTTTCCGCTTGACTATAGATCCATGGCGTCTCCAGTTAGATCAATTTCTACCGATGGGCTGCTCGATATTGGAACTAGTTCGTTTAACTCCGTCATAACTTGATTAATTTCTTGCGTATTAAAATCATTATAATACTCAGGAATATTCAATTTCTAAATATTGTTAATATAGTCAGCAAATTACGAATAATTCGTTTATTTCTACTACTTTTCGAAATAAAACTGACTGTTAGAGCCACTATACAGCGTATTTATTGCTTAGCTCTATGTCGGAGTGGGGCTCGAAATTATTTTGATATAATTCGGATGGGAAGAATAACTAATATTTCTAAGAAAAAGGTCGTCTCTTTCAATTTTATTGTTGGGTTTGGAAAAGAATCGATATTGAAAATAAACAATTTTTAGCATTAATACCTCTCTTGTTGGAAGGTCGGAAGCCGCTTTTTTTGAAGCGAAAGATAACAACCATAAATGTCGAAATTTCTTTAATCCTTATATTTGACCATCTAATAGTCTAGTCAATTCAAATTTTTAACCCAAGTAAATTGTTATTAACACCGTGAAAAATAACAATTTTTTAATTTTTCTAACGGAAATCTCTACTGAGACCTTCCAAAGATAGGTAAAAAAAAGGAAAAAAAATCAGATTTGTTATTTCACAATGGATCTTTTCATTTACGAAAAATAAATTCTAAAACTTATATAAAATGATTGTATTTTACACGAAACGTCCATTTCACTTAGATTTTCACAATAGATTTTTCATTTCGAAAAAATATCGTGTTTTAAAATGTTCCAATGACGTCACATTCATTGGAAACACCCCCTCCATTATTTACGTTCCGAAACACGCATCACTGTTTTTCTCAAAAATAAAGCCCACTGATTAATATACACATTTGATATATAATTGAACTCTGTCATTTTGATCGACTCATTCAAAAAAAAAAAATGCATTTTATTTCATGTTTTCTTTATTTAAAACATTCAAAGTTTTTGAACGGGCCTTTTTTTGACGAAGAGCAAGCATTTGGCAACGCTGCAAATCCTAAAAGTAGTTTCTTAAGCCCGTTTGTAATTATCAATGATTCATTACAAGTTTTAGTCAATTTTTTAGGATCCTAAATAATTGATAAATACATACACATTTTGTATCAATTTTTTTGTCAATTTTCAAATCATGAAAACTTGTCCTATTTCTGTTCAATTTTAATTGACGTGATATATTTATAGAACCGGTCCTATTTTCTATCAATTAATTGACAGCTTAGGGCAAAAATATAAGGTAATATTTACTTTAACGTTCTTTATTTTTGCAGTTTTAAAGTGATTCGTATCATTGATTCTGCAAACTAA
Organism: Neocrepidodera transversa; assembly: GCA_963243735.1. Lineage (NCBI taxonomy): Eukaryota > Metazoa > Arthropoda > Insecta > Coleoptera > Chrysomelidae > Neocrepidodera > Neocrepidodera transversa. Next base: position 6,868,754 of record OY725346.1, on the reverse strand, counting down.
TCTCTAGTCTCTTGTATCTATTCGTTTTCCATTTATTTATTTCCACACCATATTTTATAAAAGTGAAAAGAAACGGAAATAAATACTACTTTCATGAACTCTTGTTACACATAAGTGATCGAAAAGATTCTTTGATTGTTAAGAATCGTAAAGTAATTTGTAACCTACCAAAATATAAATATGAAGACTTAAGGTAAAGTATGTACATTAAAAGCGACTCCTATGTACCAACCTTGTGCTTGCAGAAAAAGTTTCTTGCATCAGAACGTCATTTTTAACCAAGCAAAGCAAATAATTAAATTGTTCCTCTGATACACGTAAAAATTTTTTATAAGAATCTACATCTTCTACTGTCAGTTCTTCATTTAGCATTTTAAGTTTTCCTAAGCCTTTTTCTCTCCTTTTTTTTTAACCGTGGTTTACGCATTACTCTCTTATTGTTTATATCTTTTCTCTTTCTTGCTACATTTACTATTACTAAATTTATAACAGCTGCTACTGTTATTAACAAAAATTCAACATCCATCTTTATATTTAGAACTGTAGACTGTATAAAAATACCTAACTAACCTACATTTAAAAGTTAAGGAGGTTCCCGCCAACTGCAGTGGGCTTGATCACATCCTAAATAAATTATTAAAACTTTGAGTGTTGCATACACTTGATTTTATAGTTTCAATGTTTAGTGTCCTAAATTTATTATCCTAAAAAAATGACTAAAACTTGTAATAAATCATTGATAATTACAAGCGGGCTTTAAATAAAATTATAACGTTCTTTAAACAAAATTATGACGTAATGTAGTAAAAAAGCATTTTTTAGATATTTTCAGTTATTAAAATAGTAAAATAATTTCTGGGAATCGCTTGACAAGTACTGAATTTTGTTTTTGCTTGTATTTTGGTTTTAATTCCTTTATATCAAGTAATTGCGAATCGCACTGAATAGTAATTTCCGTATCTGATATTTGATGAAGATGAAAAGAGAAAAACGTTTGATAATATTCTACTCCATGATGCAAATGAACGGGTCTATTAAGTATTAAATGACAAATCCCATACGTCACAATTCAGACATATCGGCAAATTGAGGTTATATGGAGCGCACCTTACACAACGATGCCAAATTTAATTTTAGTGAACGTGACGTCACGAACCCTCTTTTTTCCTGATTATGGAAAAATTAGCAATCAAAAAATTCCCAAGTGATGTTAACACTTATACCTTCCAATTAAAGTGTTCTCACGTGATTCATAAAAAGGTCCATTATCGCACTTACAATGTTAATGTTAAGTAGGAAAAAATTGTTAATTAACTAAAGCACAATTAATATAAAAATCGCTATAAAATTTTTTTGACCACGGATTATTGTTCATACATCTATCCAGTAGATGCCTGAATTTTTTCAATTTTTAATTTTTATATTTATTAAGTTTAAATAATATTTATTCATTAAATGTTCAAAGTGGGCAGCGCTTATGCAAGCCGAAGTGTCCGTTTTCGGCTGAATTTTCAACACTAGAAAAATTATAAATATTTTTCCTACCGTTCCGGGAGGTAACGTTTTTTTTGCTACCTTTCCTCCTCTTTTTTAATCTTTTTTCAAATTTGAAAAATGTCAAATAGTTTTTGAGATATTTGCAAAAAACCATACCGCATTTTTATTTTTCAGTTAATTGTTTATAACTTTTGCAATTTTTGCAAGCGACTTTTGAATTTTTTCAAAAATCATCTACACGCAATTCCGAATCGAATGACACCTCGTTTATATTTTTCGGAGGCGGAGAAAAATGTTTGGCCCAAAAAGCACTTGTTGACTAGACTATAACCTTCTATTGTATTGGGGCAATGGGAGATATATTCATTTGTTTACAAAGATGCACTTTACTTTTAGAATTCTTCAAACATGGTACTGGATATTGTGTTTGTTAAACGTTTAAAATTTATATTTCAAAAGGTAGATTTATTAAAATTACCTGTAAACACAAAAGGCCGCCTTCCACTTGTTTGGAAATAATAGTCAAGTGTAGGTACTTTTCTTGTGATTTTTTTCTTTGATTTGTTGCATAAAATAGAAATATTTTTCACTATTTTTCCCCTATTTTCTCTATTTTTCGCTATTTCCTCATTTTTTCCATTTGTTCCTTTTTTCTATTATTTTATCCCATTTTCTTTATTTTTCCTTATTTTTTCTATATGTCCCTATTTGGACCGTTTCCCCATTTATTCCTTTTATTTTCAATTTAATGTATTTAACTGTTTTTCTATTTTTCCCTATTTTCTTTATTTTTTCATATTTTTCACGATATCTTCTTATTTTTTCCTGTTTTTCCCAATTTTTTTACCTTATTTCCCCATTTGTTTTTAATTTTTCCCTATTTTTCTCTAATTGCCGTATATTTTACTATTTCCCATGTTTCCATATTTATGCTCTAATTTCCCTATTTTTCCATATTTTTTTCCTATTTTTTATTACTTTTCCAGATTTTCCCCACTCTTCACTATTTTTCCCAAATTTCCCTATTTTGCTCAATTTTTGCACAAATTTTTCCCTATTTTTCTCTACCTTTTCCCTAATTTTCAGTATTTTTTGCAAATTCCTCTATTATTCACAATTTTGCCCTATTTCATCCTCTTTCCGTTTTTCCCAATTTCACACTATTTTTCTCTTTGTTCCCATATTTTCTTTATTTTTACTATATCTTTCTATTTTTTCCTGTTTTCCATTAGTTTTTCCTATTTGCTTATTTTTCCTTATTTGTAGTTATTTTTCCCTATTTTCTTCTCTTTTCCTAAGTTTTCATTATTTTCGCTACTGTTTCTTCATTTTTCTCTATTTTCCTGTTTTGCTCAATTTTTCTTGTTTTTATCCCAATTTTTCTCTATTTTTTCCCTATTTTTCTCTATTTTTTCCCTATTTTTCAATCTCTACCAAATTTCTTCACTTTTCACTATTTTGCGCTAATTGTTCCTGTTTTTTTGCTTTTTGCTATTTTTCCCTGTTTTTCTCTATTTTTAGGGTTTTCTATATTATATTATAGATTTATTTTATTAGTATCAGTCACGCACCAATCCAGGCGGAAAATTGGGGGGGGGGTGATTTTAGGTCATTTTTAATAAAACTATCAGGGAAATTGTAATGCATATGCGCAATAATATTGACTAAAAAGTGTTATATAGGTAAAAATGAGTTTATTTTTTTTTTGTTTCATGAAGTTTTTTTAAACTTTTTTTCTTTTTGACCAATGGTTTTGTATTGCGAATAAAAAATATAAAAATGAAAGTGTTGGGTCATGCTAAGGGATGTTATTTATATTTTTAAGACCGACCTACGTACAATTTTCGTATTATATTTCTAAATGGTTTAAAAATCTATCTTATTAAGAAAAATCTTAATTTTACATAAGATGAAATTTTCTTTTCACGATTTAACATTTTTACAATACCCAATATTTTATATATAAAATTGAGTCTTCACTTTGTTTTTCTTGCAGTTTAATAGAATTGGCTGAATTAGAAATAAAACATGCCCGAAGTCAACAAGATTTATTGAAGAAATCTATAGCTAATCTTAATGAATTACTATGAGCCATTTTTTGCTCAATTTTTATATATATTCATATCAAGATATTTGTTCTCTGAGCTGGTCTATTTAAGAATACAAATAAGTTTTTACATTAAAAAAAAATATTAATTAGAATATCTATTTTTATATTATACTTTCTATTTATTTACTATTTTTATGTATGTAAGTTTTACTAAATACACCAGACTCGGACCTTTCAAAGATGCCAGTTTATGTTTTGGTTATTTCATATATTATATTAAAAATATATATAATGATTATTATATGTTTATAATAAAATAAAAGTTTATATTTATGTAAATCTTTTCTTATATTAATTGTCCTTGTTCCTGTACCTGGTAGATTTACCACAACAATAATTTCTGTCTTGATGAAGCTTTTTGTAGGCATAGTAGCAAAAATTTTGGATATTGTTAAAAAAAAATTGGTCATGGATAACAAAAAAAACATTACTGAAAATGTTCTATTCAATATTTGACAATTTTTAAATTTTGGAATTGAAACATAAGTGGTATAGGGGTAGTTTAAGGGGCGTAGATTAAAAAAAAAACAAAAAGTTCTTCTCTAGCTCTTATAGTTTCGGAGATAATTGAATTTAAAAAAATGGCAAGAGCGCATTTCTGACCCTAAAAAATGTATAAGGTTATAGTCTTCAAAAATATTCGAAATTTTTCAATATCCGGAAGTGAAAAATAAATGAAATAGGGGTACTTTAAGGGACGTAGATTCCAAAAAAAACAAACCGTTCTTCTCTAGCTCTTATAGTTCCGGAGATAATTGAGTGTTAAAAAAATGGCAAGAGCGCATTTCTGACCCTAAAAAATGTATAAGGTTATAGTCTTCAAAAATATTCGAAATTTTTCAATATCCAGAATTGAAAAATAAATGGAATAGGGGTAGTTTAAGGGACGTAGATTCCAAAAAAACAAACCGTTCTTCTCTAGGTCTTATAGTTTCGGAAATAATTGAGTCTTAAAAAAATGGCAAGAGCGCATTTCTGGCCCGAAATAAAGTGTAAGGTTATAGCCTTCAAAAATTTTCAAAATTTAGAATTGCAAAATAAATGGAATAGGGGAAGTTTCAGCGGCGTAGATTCCAAAAAAACAAACCATTCTTCTCTAGCTCTTATAGTTCCGGAGGTGATTGAGTGGTAAAAAAATGGCAAGAGCGCATTTCTGACCCTAAAAAATGTATAAGGTTATAGTCTTCAAAAATATTCAAAATTTTTCAATATCCAGAATTGAAAAATGAATGGAATAGGGGTAGTTTAAGGGGTGTAGTTTCCAGAAAAACAAACCGTTCTTATCTAGCTCTTATAGTTTCGGAGATAATTGAGTGTTAAAAAAATGGCAAGAGCGCATTTCTGACCCTAAAAAATGTATAAGGTTATAGTCTTCAAAAATATTCGAAATTTTTCAGTATCCAGAATTGAAAAATAAATGGAATAGGGGTAGTTTAAGGGGCGTAGATTCCAAAAAAACAAACCGTTCTTCTCTAGGTCTTATAATTTCGGAAATAATTGAGTCTTAAAAAAATGGCAAGAGCGCATTTCTGGCCCGAAATAAAGTGTAAAATATTTAAAATTTTTCAAAATTTATAATTGCAAAATAAATATAATAGGGGTAGTTTAAGGGGTGTAGTTTCCAGAAAAACAAACCGTTCTTATCTAGCTCTTATAGTTTCGGAGATAATTGAGTGTTAAAAAAATGGCAAGAGCGCATTTCTGACCCTAAAAAATGTATAAGGTTATAGTCTTCAAAAATGTTCGAAATTTTTCAATATCCATAATTGAAAAATAAATGGAATAGGGGTAGTTTAAGCGGCGTAGATTCCAAAAAAACAAACCGTTCTTCTCTAGGTCTTACAGTTTCGGAAATAATTGAGTCTTAAAAAAATGGCAAGAGCGCATTTCTGACCCTAAAAAATGTATAAGGTTATAGTCTTCAAAAATGTTCGAAATTTTTCAATATCCATAATTGAAAAATAAATGGAATAGGGGTAGTTTAAGGGGCGTAGATTCCAAAAAAACAAACCGTTCTTCTCTAGGTCTTACAGTTTCGGAAATAATTGAGTCTTAAAAAAATGGCAAGAGCGCATTTCTGACCCTAAAAAATGTATAAGGTTATAGTCTTCATAAATATTCAAAATTTTTCAATATCCAGAATTGAAAAATAAATGGAATAGGGGTAGTTTAAGGGGTGTAGTTTCCAGAAAAACAAACCGTTCTTCTCTAGGTCTTATAGTTTCGGAAATAATTGAGTCTTAAAAAAATGGCAAGAGCGCATTTCTGACCCTAAAAAATGTATAAGGTTATAGTCTTCAAAAATGTTCGAAATTTTTCAATATCCATAATTGAAAAATAAATGGAATAGGGGTAGTTTAAGGGGCGTAGATTCCAAAAAAACAAACCGTTCTTCTCTAGGTCTTACAGTTTCGGAAATAATTGAGTCTTAAAAAAATGGCAAGAGCGCATTTCTGACCCTAAAAAATGTATAAGGTTATAGTCTTCATAAATATTCAAAATTTTTCAATATCCAGAATTGAAAAATAAATGGAATAGGGGTAGTTTAAGGGGTGTAGTTTCCAGAAAAACAAACCGTTCTTCTCTAGCTCTTATAGTTTCGGAGATAATTGAGTATTAAAAAATGACAAGAGCGCATTTCTGGCCCGAAATAAATATTTAAAATTTTTCAAAATTTAGAATTGCAAAATAAATGGAATAGGGGTAGTTTTAGGGGCGTAGATTCCAAAAAAAACAAACCGTTTTCTCTAGCTCTTATAGTTCCGGAGATAATTGAGTGTTATAAAAATGGCAAGAGCGCATTTCTGACCATAAAAAATGTATAAGGTTATAGTCTTCAAAAATATTCAAAATTTTTCAATATCCAGAATTGCGAAATAAATGGAATAGGGGTAGTTTCAGCGGCGTAGATTTAAAAAAAAAAACAAACCGTTCTTCTCTAGCTCTTATAGTTTCGGAGATAATTGAATTTAAAAAAAATTTAAGAGCGCATTTCTGACCCGAAAAAATGTATAAGGTTATAGTCTTCAAAAATACTGACATTTTTCAAAATTTAGAATTGAAAAATAAATGGTTTAGGGGTAGTTTAAGAGGCGTAGATTCCAGAAAAACAAACCGTTCTTCTCTAGCTCTTATAGTTTCGGAGATAATTGAATTTAAAAAAATGGCAAGAGCGCATTTCTGACCCTAAAAAATGTATAAGGTTATAGTCTTCAAAAATATTCGAAATTTTTCAATATCCAGAATTGAAAAATAAATGGAATAGGGGTAGTTTAAGGGGCGTAGATTCCAAAAAAACAAACCGTTCTTCTCTAGCTCTTATAGTTTCGGAGATAATTGAGTGTTAAAAAAATGGCAAGAGCGCATTTCTGACCCTAAAAAATGTATATATATCTTCAAAAATATTCGAAATTTTTCAATATCCAGAATTGGAAAATAAATGGAATAGGGGTAGTTTAAGGGACGTAGATTCCAAAAAAAACAAACCGTTCTTCTCTAGCTCTTATAGTTCCGGAGATAATTGAGTGTTTAAAAAATGGCAAGAGCGCATTTCTGACCCTAAAAAATGTATAAGGTTATAGTCTTCAAAAATATTCGAAATTTTTCAATATCCAGAATTGAAAAATAAATGGAATAGGGGTAGTTTAAGGGGTGTAGTTTCCAGAAAAACAAACCGTTCTTCTCTAGCTCTTATAGTTTCGAAGATAAATGAATTTAAAAAAATGGCAAGAGCGCATTTATGACCTGAAAAAAGGGTAAGGTTATAGCCTTCAAAAATATTCAAAATTTTTCAATATCCATAATTGAAAAATTAATGGAATAGGGGTAGTTTAAGGGGCGTAGATTCCAAAAAAACAAACCGTTCTTCTCTAGCTCTTATAGTTTCGGAGATAATTGAGTGTTAAAAAAATGGCAAGAGCGCATTTCTGACCCTAAAAAATGTATATATATCTTCAAAAATATTCGAAATTTTTCAATATCCAGAATTGGAAAATAAATGGAATAGGGGTAGTTTAAGGGGCGTAGATTCCAAAAAAACAAACCGTTCTTCTCTGGGTCTTATAGTTCCGGAGATAATTGAGTGTTAAAAAAATGGCAAGAGCGCATTTCTGACCCTAAAAAATGTATAAGGTTATAGTCTTCAAAAATATTCGAAATTTTTCAATATCCAGAATTGAAAAATAAATGGAATAGGGGTAGTTTAAGGGACGTTGATTCCAAAAAAATTAACCATTCTTGTAGAGCTCTTTTATTTTCAAAGGAAATCAATTTAGTATTAATTAGAATTGAAAAAAATACATTAAATCTTAAGACATAAGTCTAATTTACCACACCAATAATTTCTGTCTTGATTAAGCTTTTTGTATGTACAGTAGCAAAAATTTTGGATAATGCCGAAAAATTTTTAGTCATGGAAACAAAAAAAAACATTACTAAAAATATACTATATTTATATATATACATAAATATTTTACAATTTTTGATTATAATTATTTAATTTTAATATAATACATAACAGAAAACCAATAGATTTATTCATTTAATAAAAGGTATTTTTAAATATAAAAAAATAGGTTCCTGCTAACTAATGTTACTTATTTTTAAATGTATAAATAATTAAAATTAGTATATTTATTATTTGTGCCATTTTTTTGTAATTGAAAACATTTTTTCTTCGAGTATTAAAGAAATCGAACAAGAATCCAGTATTTTTTTTTAATAAGTCGTAAAATTTGGGCAAGTCCTTGCTGACTGAGGAAATAACAAATTTAATCTTTTTATATTAGATGAAACAGAGAAGACAAAAAGAAATAAAAAATGGAATGTCTTAACTTTATTACAATTTAGTTTTAGTAAGTCTATGATAGCGTATGATAAAAATACTGATTCCGTTTTTTAACCTTAATAATCAATTTCAAACACGTTTTTTTTTTTTATTGCTTTTCTGCTAGTTGACACTGTATTGCATATTAAGGTCCAAAATATTATATTATTTGAAGTACTAGTACTAATTTGCAAGCAAAATTAAAAGTTTATGTAAGTACTAGCAAAATCTTAACTGCATATTAATTTAGTTTGATTATTTATACATATAAAAGCAGAAATAGCCTATTTAAAAATGTTATTTATACTATTTTTTAAGCTCTAGTGACTCTGAGCAATAACTGAGAAAAACGTCAAAATATCATCTATCGTGAATTCTAAGCTAATCATCGATCCTGGATAACATTGATGTATTAGATCTTCTAAAATTTTATATTGCCTAATAAATTCTTCTTGCATAGCTCTCCATACCACTTGCAACAAATTCTCTTCTTCAGATAAATGTTTTTCAACTTTCTTATAAAGTGATTCTAAACCTTTTTTAACCTAAAAAAAAGCAAAATTTAAATCGGTTGCGGTATTGAACAATGTTGATCGTACGTACCTGTGATCCTGGGTACTGATTGATAACTTTTCTTAGCTCTTGTTTACTAAAAGCTAGTTGGTAACTCACTTCAGATGCTTTAATTCCACTGGCAACTCTTGCTTGAACACCGTCGAAAAAAGTCTGTAAAAAAATATGTACCAATTATTATCATGTTTTAAAAAAGGAGGTACCAGCAGGGATAAAGGTTGTAGTTAATAGAGAAATTCACCTCAAAATCAACACGTTTTGTAAAAGTGCGCTATAATCAATAATGTGCGCAACTTGGGCAACACTGTACGACCATTAATGTGTGTAAGCTTTTCATATTTCATAAGTAGAGATCACAATAAATATCGAATATCTTTTTTAAGGTTTTTATTGTTGTTTTCGTATTTTTACTTTTGCTGAATTAAGATGTTCCTATTCGTTTTCATTCAATTTTTCTTACATCGCTATTGTAAATAAAACTAGTAAATAAATAAAATTTATAAAAAGTGTAGAAGTTTATTATTCTAAATGTAGACTGTCCTGATTTATTAATAATATAATATAATAGTAATACGAGATGTTGCTTTTAATAAGTATTTTTTAAAAAATGGTGAACGGGCAATTGATGTGCAGTGCCACATAAAATTGTACATATCTCTTAAACCGTTAATTTTATCGAGTTTTCACAATAGGACATTTTTCTTTTAAAGATGTTTGTGGAATCTAGCTGTCATATTTAGAAGTGAAAAAAATGATAAGATAAAAAAAATGTGCCTCATTAACCATTGAACTTAGTCCGTATCTGACTTCACAAGGGTAGTGCAGATTTGTTTATAAGACTATAAAGTGATTTATGGTGTTTATAAATGGATAATTTTTGATTTATTTCAAATAAGTAGTTTAATAATTATAAATCATTAATTTTAGCCCCTATATCATCATCTCCCAAGTTTTGGGTACGAACTCCTGGGACACCCTGTATGTGTTCCTTCTCGTACCATTTGTTTTTTTTGCCATGTTTGTGGCTTTATTTTGCCTTTTTTGTCTTTTTTTTATTTTTTTGCCTATTTACCCTTTTTTGTTCTTTGTCTTGCTTTTTTAAGTTTGTTTAAATTTTTTGGTCTTTTTTGGACTTTTCGAGATTGCCTTTTTTGCCTTTATTTGTCTCTATTTCGCCTTTTTTGTTTTTCTTTCCTTTTTTAGGTGTTTTTAGCACTTTTTTGTCTTTTTTTTGTTTTTTAATCTTTGTTTAATAGTTTTTAATTTTTTTGGACTTTATAAACTTTTCTGACCTTTTTTGGCGATTTTTGCTTTGCTATTGGCCGATTTCGAATTAATTTTCAAAATCGACCAATAGAATTGGATACAGAAAATCCGCCTGCAGATTTTCCGCCTAGTAGGAATCCGTCTTTATAAAAAATTACATTTTTCCAGAAAAATCTGTTTTTATTAAAATAATATTCTCTTATATTTTATTTTCTTGAATTTGGAACGAATTTTTACGAAATAAATATTGAAAAATTTCCCAATGTCTGCTGAAAGTATTATACACATTATACATATAATATGCGAAGTTTTTTTATACTCTCGTTTATGAAATTCTCTACAATCCCGCTTTTTTTGAATTTTTTTACGTGCAAAAATGAGGGAGAAAAAATTCTTGAAGGTCATACAATTCCGCGTTTTTTTTAAATAAAATCGGTCAACTTTTTTATGAAGCATTTTTTCGAAAAATTATAAAGAATTAAAAGTGTTCATTTGGACCGATTTTGGCTAAAAAATTTATTTCCAGCCACTAATTTTTTTTTCTTAGTGAACAAATTAATTGTTTATAACAATTAAAGCGCGGATCGAAAACATTTTTAATAAACAACATCAGGGCCATCTAAGGAACTCATTGCAAAAAGGTTTTATCCATATTACTTTTTTTTTAAATTAGTCACCTAATGAACGCAAAATTGCGAAGAACCGCAGGTCTATTGATCTTGCCATAATTTCGGCTGGCTACCAGTAGACAGAAAACCATTAGACCGACCCTCTGCCAATAAACTAAACGCACTCTCCCAATAGACTGAACTGTTAAATCACTATTTTAATCTATTTAAAAAAAAAAGGTCTTGACTAGCCAAATCTAACCTGTTTATTAAAAAAAAGAGCAGATAACTTGTATTTATATTTTAACTGTTTTAGGTGAAGACGAAAACATTGGGAATATTAGTATCCATCGATCGTTGATTATTCGGTCTACTGGTAGGTCGGTCTATTGGGAAAATTAAGCGAAAAAAGTGTTTGGTCTAATGGTTTTCGATTTACTGGGAATATACTCCGCGATTTCGATCCTATTATGAAATTTTTAGGTCCTTTTATCACGGTTTACCGCAACCTTATGCTCATATTTGGGCTGAAGAAAAATCCTTATGCAACTAGGAAAACTCATTTACAGCATAAATTTTGTATAAATATTTGGCGTGGTTTTAAATAATCATTTTATTAGACATGTCTTACATGTTACATTAATGAGGGAAGAATTTTTACAAAACACAGACATTAATCTCGTAGATTACTTCGTTTTGGGGATATCTGAAGTTAAAAGTGTATAGTGATATAAAATTTAACTTACATTTAATTTTTCCAAAGGCCTTCCAAAATACAACGTTACATAAGCATGAAGAGCATCATTATATTTTTGTTTAGCCTCTTTTCGTTGGCTGTCCAATACAGATATTTTCAATTGTGATAACAGCGAATATAAATGATGATAATTTTCTAAAATTCAAAGATACAAAAAATTAGTGAATTGAGCCTCGTCCTTGAACTTTTATTTTAAATGGGAATGGAAAACAATAAATATGATAAAATATTTTTTATGTCACTTGGTTCTATATAAAATAATTCGTTACTGAATTCTATAAGTCTGTCTGTTTTTAGCATACAAAAGTAAACCAACCATTGTATTACGAAAAGTTTGTTCCTATCAAGACAAACAAGGTATAGGGGTTTGAAATTATAAAATTTGTGAAATTTATATTAAAAGTTCATCTTGGCAATGTTAGCTAGCGCGTTATTGATAAAATTAAAACAGAGGAAAAAAGTATTAATCACTCTCCCTCCATGGCTGGATTATTTTTTGGAGGAAAGTGACACACATTTATTTAAAGAAATTTTAATTAACATCAACGTATACTAATTGAAAAATATTAATGTATATCGAAAAAATCTTACCCATTTTAATAACCTGTGATGGAGTTTTATGATCGTTAGCGTGTACAGAAATATATTCCAACATAGTATCCACTAAACGAGTATACCATTTTTCCAGATCAGCACCGCGATCACTTTTTAACAAACAATTGGCATTTTTAGCGAAAATTTCCAAATTTGAAACATATGGAAGTATGCCACATTTTGATTTTTTCGATATCCTGCATTCCTTAATTGATTCAATTTGTTGTTGCATAAATTGATCTAAGGATCTTTTTACTTCGATAAGTAATGATCCAAATGTGTTACTTAAAAATGAACTTTGTGCTGACATTACATGCTGGTTCAAACGTACCAAAACGTACATACAGTAACTGCAAAAATAAATCATTTTTATTACATGTTCTAAGTAATTATGTTTATACAAGGTGATTTTGAACAATTTTAAAACGTTCAAATAATAAAAGTAGTTCAATTCTTTTTAGACACAAAGATAGGGCTATAAAGCAATAATTACGTTGGATAAATTATAATAAACATAAATAAATAGGAAAGTAAATAAATAAGAAAGTAAATAAAACTGACCAATTTAAGAAAAACTAATTTTAAACCATAATTCATCTCATAACACATTTGTAGTACTTGCAACTAGAGAAAAGTGTAGAATAGTGGATACCCTAACAACACAGGGATATTTTTTTTATGTACCATGGTACAAGGATATGATTGGGGGGACATCCAGGGAATATCCCTCTGCGGTTGTCCATGGAACATCCCTTCTGGTATATCCATAGGTTTTAGGCCCCTGGTATTTCTGATATCCATTTACATAAGAATCATCGAAACTCATCAAAATGTTCATCGAAGATTCAAAGTTGATATTTTCATTTGAAAATCTTTGTTTTTCTTACCAAGAACATGAAAAAGTAACTGAGAAATTTCTAGGATGGACTATTTTGCAATCAAAAATTGTTAATGCATAATACGCATAATCTATCTCCAAGAAATTATACACAATTCTCAACAAAATTTCATTTCACTTTTGCTTTTGTGGTTAAAAAAAGACGATTTTTGTCTTATTTTGTTGATCAGTTAAAGTTGTGTCTTTTACAGTTGCAAAATTAAAATAATAAATTGAGTTTAAGGTTCGTGTAACAAAAATCATGATATTGACTTTAGTCTTTCTCTCTTTCGAATCAAAGACTTTATTAATTCTGAATATTTTCTTTAAAGAGAGGTTTGTATATGGTAAACTATTTGTTTGTGCGTTAAATTTGTTAAACATGGTTTTATACAAAAAACACTCTGTATATTATACATTTTGCACAAATTTCTGATTTAATTAATCACTTAAATCATGTTATTTTTCTATGGAAACTATCAAACATTGAAGCTACTTTAATGGAAATCATCGAGTAAATTGTTCGTTAAATTTCTTAAACCTGATTTTATAGAAAACATTCTATATATTAAGGTACATTTTGCACTAATTTCTGATTCAGTTGATCACTTATATCATTTTATTTTTCTATGGAAAGTATCAAACATTGAAGCTACTTTTTTGTGTTTTACCATTCCCGATAACAATTAAAGTTAAATCGTTGCAGCTTTCTAGAATATTTTTCAAAAATTAGAGTTATTTTACTTTATTTGCAATTGTGATAATGACAAAAATGTAAAAACACACTTTATATACGTTATATGATAGTTAATATTATACAAGTAGCAGGAAAGTGATTATAAATTTACCCTAATAATATGATAAAAATTTACTACCTTCTGGTGATTATAATAATCTAAATAAATGATTCCACTTTCAAATAACACATAATTTAAAAAAATAAACACCTTATTGTTTTCTAGAACCATTTAACTTCACACATTTCAAATAATTTAGTCCCAAGTTCCAACACGTTTTTTGTAATAGTTAATCACAATTTTTAGATGATTTATACTAAAATTACACTCGTGGATCACTAATTTAATATATAATGGTTTTTAAGGTGTAAAAAAACATTCACACAATAAACTACGGATAAAACTTGTTGAATCGTAGCTTTTAAAATACATTGACTTCCAACTGTCAGATTGTCTCTGGCTCAAGTATTACCAACTTCTTAAAACTAAAATCCCTAGAACAATGTCAATACTAATGTGTGTATTTCATTGATAAACAAAATTTATGAATGAAGACGCCATTTTGGAATTGGTAGGTATTGGAATGTAGCGTACGTTATAGTAAATTATGTAATATCGTAAAACAGGTCCGGATTGTTTACAATAAGAAATTTGAAATAAATCAGAAAAAAAATAGGAAAAAAAACAGAAAAATCAGAAAAAAACAGATTTGGAAAAAATTGCAAATTTAATAAAAAATCAGAAAAAATCCAAAAAAAAATTGAGAAAAATTGACAAAAAATAAAAAAAAAATCTAAAAAAACCGCAAAAATTTGAAAAAATCAAAATAAAATCGAAAAAAGTGAAAGATCAGAAAAAAAACGATTTAGAAAAAAAACAGATTCAGAAAAAAATTGCAGATTCAATAAAAAACAGAAAAAATCGAAAAAAAAATGAGGAAAATTGAAATAAATTGACAAAGAATGAAAAAAATCGCAAAAAATTAAAAAAATCAAAAAAAATTGAAAAAAATCAAAAAGAAAATGAGAAATTGGAAAAAAATCGGAAAAACCGAAAGATCACAAAAAAACAGATTTAGAAAAAAAATTGCAAATTCAATAAAAAATCAGAAAAAATCAAAAAAAAAACTGAGAAAAACGGAAATAAATTGACAAAGAATGAAAAAACCCTAAAAAAAAATCGCAAAAAATTGAAAAAATCAAAAATAAATCAAAAAAAAAAACAACAAAAAAACTGAAATTAACAGAAAAAATTGAAAAAAATCGAAAATAAAATGAGAAATTCGAAAAAAAATCGGAAAAAACCGAAAGATCAGAAAAAACAGATTTAGAAAAAAAAATTGCAAATTTAATAAAAAATCAGAAAAAATCCAACAAAAATGAAATAAATTGACAAAAAATGAAAAAAAAATCACAAAAAATTGAAAAAACTGAATTAGCAGAAAAATTGAAAAAAATCAAAAATAAATCAAAAAAAAAAACAACAAAAAAACTGAAATTAACAGAAAAAATTGAAAAAAATCGAAAATAAAATGAGAAATTGGAAAAAAATCGGAAAAAACCGAAAGATAGGAAAAAAACAGATTTAGAAAAAAAAATTGCAAATTTAATAAAAAATCAGAAAAAATCCAACAAAAATGAAATAAATTGACAAAAAATGAAAAAAAAATCACAAAAAATTGAAAAAACTGAATTAGCAGAAAAATTGAAAAAAATCAAAAATAAAATGAGAAATTGAAAAAAAATCGGAAAAAAACAAAAGATCAGAAAAACAGGTTTGGAAAACAATTGGAAATTCAATAAAAAATCTGAAAAAATCAAAAAAAAATTGAGAAAAATTGAAATAAATTGACAAAGAATGAAAAAAAAACCTAAAAAAACGCAAAAAATTGAAAAAACAAAAAAAAACCGAAAAAACAAAAATTAACAGAAAAAATTGAAAAAAAATCAAAAATAAATCATTTTTTTTTACTTGATTTTTTCATCTTATGCACACTTGATTTTTTTAACTTGCATATTTGATTCATTCAGTTAGTGCACACTTGATTTTTTTATAATTAGAAATTTTATCAGAAAATTGCATTTTTAACTAGAATGAAACTCGAGTGTATTTAACATTTTATCGGCAAAATGCATTTTTACCCCTCGAACTAACGAAGTCCGAGTCTAATTCGATATTTTATAGAAAAATATGTATTGTTATTTCGTGAGCTAAAGTAAACCCGAGTGTAATTCGATATTTTATCGGTAAAATGCATTTTTAACCCTTAAAAGGCGTCAACACCATATATGTTATCTTGCCTGAAATTATTTTTAGACGGGCGCTCCGTTAATACTAAAGATAGGAAGCTGCGGTTTTCATCAATCGATTCTGTAGTTAATTCTTTAGAGCGCGTCTGTGGCACTTTTTTTAATTTATTTTTAGTAAAAGTGATACTACTATCAACTTTTTTCCAGATAAATTTGAAAAAAGTAACACAGAAGCGCTCTGATAAATATTTTAAAATCATGAAAAAAAACGCATATTTTTTTTTGTTATTTTAGGCGAGTTCACCTCCAAAAACAAATAATTATGTTTTATGGCGTTCTATAATGACCTGCGCAGAAAAAATAAGTTGTGTATTTTACAGTTGCAAAATTGAAATAATAATCATGATCGTATAAGGAAGGTACCTTTAAGGCTGGAGAGAAAAAGAGACCAAGTAAGCAGTGTATTAATTTTTGCATTAAAGTCGATTTATGTTGAACATCTTTCGATTTATTTTTTTCCATATTTTCCATGTTATAATTCAAATTAAATAAATTGAAAAAAAGACATCCTCACATATCCCAGCGATGTCCCTGGGATTTCCTATTTCAAAGATTTAGTACATCCCTTATGTGTCCTTTTTATTGGAAAATATATGTTCCTGAGACGTTCTTAGTATGTACTTTGTCCTGAAAAATATCCCAGGGGCGTCCCAGAAGCAAATGAAGGACATCCCTGGTATGTACAGGGGATGTACTTGTGTTGTTAGGGTATAATGAAAGTGGAAGTTATCTATTAGTTGACTAAGTTTAGTCTTGTTTGACAAGTGAATTTTTCGGTTCAAAATGAATTCATTCAACAAAATTAGTACAATTGTAAGTGTAATGTAACGTTTGTAGCAGATTCTGAGTTGGAAAACAAAAATCTCTGAGATGGACAACTATGAAGAACGAAGAATTGAAATAATTAGCTTTAACAATTGCAGATTCACAGATAAAATTTTAATATTATAATTTACTGGATAAAACATCGATGATCTTAAGTATACAGCTAGTACTGACTAAAATAAAAGGCAAATGAGGATGTACTTGTTAATATTAAAAAACAATTAAATTTATGAAATATTTAAGGATACAGGAAATTTTTATTTAATAAATTTGATTTGATATTTAAAATTTTACTTACAAATTGTCCTGTTTTCTAATATGGTCGATTAGCATGTCTAATTCTGGTTTTAAACAAGCAAATAAACTACTCATCATATTTCTAATATCTTCGTCGATCTGTTTTTCTATTTTTCGTGTACTTACAGCATCAGTTTCTATTTGATTTGTATTATGTATTATATCAAGCTAAAAAAATAAATTAAAATTAAATTATTGTAAACTTCATTTTTTAATTAAATTATTAGTGAAAATAAATCACTCATTGTACAGGGTTATTCATTATAAATGTCCCAGCCCTTACCATAGTTATTATTGCATAAACAAAAAAATTTTTGAAATAAAAGTTATGTGGTTATAAAATAATTTTATTATAACGTTCACAAAACTACAGTGGCGTGCGTAGTTTAGGGGACACAAGAAAATTATTCGTTTTTTTTTAAGTATATTATTGAATTTTTGAAAAGATGTTTTTCTTCTGATTTAATATCTTAAGAACGGTGTAAGATAGGGGTATGATATGGTATATTTTTGAAATCAGAAGAAAAATATCTTTTCAAAAATTCATTAATATACAGGGTGTCTTAAATTTTTTTTTAATTTATGCAATAATAACTATGGTAAAGGCTTGGACATTTATAATGAATAATCCTCTAACCCCATAATATTGTGTTTATAAAAAATCCAGTAATGAATGAATTAAAACATCTGCACAACTTAAAAAAATCTTATCCTGAGCTTAATTAAATTTATAATTCAGACAAACAGAAACACCAGTCTTTAATAGAGAGCACAAAACGTATCAAAACAGAATTTTTCTTGCTGATAATAAAAATAAAGCGACATGGCAAGTGGTGTCCGAAATATCACAAAAAAGTCACAAAAAACTATAAATAATTTATATCTTGAAGTAGATGGTGAAACGGTAACTAATCCAACCACCATTGCCAGTTTATTTAATAAATATTTTGAAATTACACTAAGAAATATTGTTCAAAATATTTTGCAGAATAATGAAGATAAATAAGTGTCAAGTATAAAAGACGAGTTCACGCCAATGATCCTATATCCCTTCAGTGAAGAAGAATTTTATGACTTAATTATTTCTAAACTAAAAAATAAGCAATCTTCAGGACCGGACGAGGTTCTATGTTTTGTTGTAAATAAAGTCCTTTTTTCAATTATCAAGCCAATGGTTTACCTTATAAATCTGTCCTTTAGTGATGGAATTTTTCCAACGGCTTTAAAGTTAGGCAAAGTTATTCCTATTCACACAAAAAAAATAAAACACTAGGTATAGAAAATTATCGTCCAATAACTTTACCTTTTTCATTTTTTTTTTGAATATTGTTTCTTGAATAGACTTTGAAAGTTTTTAAACCGACACAAAATCTCAAAATCAGCACAAATTTTGTGAAGGTAAATCGACAGCAACTGTAATTCATTCCTTTTATGAAACAATTGTAAATTATATTGAAGCAGACGATTGCCCTGTCGGAATTTTCTGTGATCTCACCAAGGCATTCGACTGCGTATATTACAATATTTTATTGAAATGTTTGTCAGGGTACGGAGTAAATAACGCTTCACTAAATTGGATTAAATCGTTTTTACATAATAGAAGTCAATACATTGACATAATAAATAACAACCATGGTACAGTATTACATTTTAAATCTGATAAGCTTAATATAGATCAAGGGATCCCACAGAGATCTATTTTGAGCCCAGTTCCTTTTGCCTGTTACATAGATGGAATTGAAAATGTTTCCAATAATGCGATGTTTACTCTGTATGCGGATGACACGTCTATAATAATATCAAACAAAGAGGAGATTAGTCTAAGCCAGGAAAGTAATTTAACAATGCAAAATGTTGAAAATTGGTTTAATTTAGGAAAAACTAATTGTACGAGATTTCATAATTTTCAAAAATCTGTAAATTAATTTAATTTGATTGTAAATGATGTTATCATTCCTTTTTCTCAGCATACAAAATTTTTGGGTATAATTCTAGATGAACACTTAAATTTTAAAATGCAATGTAATAAAATTATTCAGAATGCTACAAATTTAAAAATTTAAGAATGGTCCTCACAAAAAGTCAATTACTTCAATTATAACATGGTTTAATTGAAAGTAAGCTTAGATATGGTTTGTTTTCTGGGGAACTTCACTTTTTTTCTTAGATGTATTCATTGCACAAAAAAAAGTAATCAGATGTATGGCAGGTGTTTCGAGAACATATAGTTGTCGAGACATTTTTAGAAAATATCAAATTTTAACTTTAGCCAGCCTCTATATTTACGAATTATGTGTTTTTGTTTTTCAAAATAAAAATAAATTTTATCTTAATTCGACATATCATGAAAGAGAAACACGACAAAGATTTGATTTTCATATACCTTTCTGCAATTATAATATTGGGAAAAATCTCCATGTGTTCTGGACTTAAAATTATTTAATAATTTGCCTGAAGAGATAAAAAATATAAATAAATTAAATAATTTTAAAACTGCCATAAAAATATTTTATTGATAAATGTTTGAACAGTGTGTTTGAATTTTTACCTTCTTGTATTTGATCGTTTTTATTAGTAGTATTCTATTATATATGTAATTTTTAACTGATGTTACATTATAGTTTATTAATACTTTTTATTCTTTTAAATTTATACTATTTTTGATATATGAACATAGATGGCGTTAGTGATGGAGGAAGGGCATAATGGCGAACGACAAAGGTGGAGTTGCATTACTTGTAGTTTTTCTTTAATTAAAAACCATTATAAAAGTTCTAGAGTAGTTTATTTAGTAAAATATTAGATACCAGAGACGTTCCCCAACACTGAGCCATAGTCATAGTAAATTAACCTAGTAAACTGTAATTGACGGCTCCTATACAATTTGTAATTGTCCACAAGGAAAATAAAGAACTTTACTTTACTTTACTAAATAATCATAAATTAATGAACGCCCTGACAATAAAAATTGGGAAAAATCTGAAAAAATCTGTTCCCGACGTAGAATTTTTTTGCCCTAGCATAAAGTGATTTTACTCTGCCTCTTTTTACTCTTAGAGGGTGATTTGAAATATCTACAATGTTTTTTTAACCAGATTGATTTGCTGACACCTTCCAAAAGTTTCTTCATCTTGTTACTTCTATGATGGTCTAGTTTTTAGCATTTTTAAAATTATAAAGATCTCTCTACATACATATGGTCCTTCAAAAAATCCTAATAATACACAAATTCACCCTAATCTTTCTGACAAAATACCCCATATGCAAGAATATAACGTAAATACAGTGGCGGCTCGTGAACTTTTTGAGAGAGGAGGCTGGACATAAAACGTTTTTATAAAAATATAGGTACTCTTCAGCCAGTTAATTTAACCTTTGCGCAGCGGCAGTACCAACTACTTTAGTGACAAAATTAATTGTTGCCCAGCAAGAACCAACGTGGTATAGTTTCTCTTGCCAAAAAATTTTTTTTGTTCATTTTTTGTTTTTTATTTAAATATACCTATTTTCTTTTTTTTGTAATTTTTCATATGTTGTTTTTTTTTTCATTAATTTTATTAACTTTTTTTTTATATATCATGGTCTTTAGTTTGCGAAAAATGATCAATAATATTATCATAAAATGTATCATTTTGTTTTTTCAATAGATATTAAACTAACATTGTACAAAAAAAATTTTGGCCCATAGTATTTTACATTAAGTTTTAATTCGTTTGAGAGTAGAAAATGATCTCTCCATCGACATGACAGGAATGGTGACCCACACAACAGACATGTGTCGGGTACCACCGTCTGTTCCCCGTACTGAAACTGAACTGAACTGAAAAAAGGCAGGCGCAAGCGACAGCGGACAGCACAGTAAAATGATTATTTTACTTGACGACAGGCTAGAGGCTAGCCTACATAGGGTGTTGTCATTTCAGCTATTTTTACGGTATTTAGCAATTGGACTGGTCGAAAAACGGAAACTGTGTTAAGCAACACGAGTTTAGGGTTCACAGAGTTGATGAGTCTAGCCTCAGGGCACCGTTGTCACATTCAAAAATAATTACTGAGGACGGGGAAATAATCATAAAATTTAAAAAATTATTAGAGAAACAGGAAATAAAATGAAGAATGATCAACAAAATATTTCTGGTGCTATGCTGGTTAAAATGGTGAGGAGGCTGAGCCTCCTCAGCCTCCTTCGAGGAGCCGCCACTGCGTAAATAAATTCTATTCAGGCATTGTTAGTCGACTAAAACTTAATCATGGACACATCTTGTTAAACTCGGAATTATTAATTCCTCTATATGTTTGTGTGACCAAACTTAATTAGCAAAACTCAATCATTTAATATTTTCTTGCAGTAATCACGCCTATCGAATAAAAAAATTCATCAATACACTTACTGCCAATAATGTACAATTTCCTACAAATTTAACACATTTTTTATCCTTAAATAAAAAAATTCACCTTGAAGCGTTGGTACTCCTGATAAAATATTCTAATTTAAAAAATACACATATTACTATTGTTTTTATTGGTTTTTAATGATTTTACTTACTTGAAAAAATTTTAAGCAGAATTGCTGCTCTTGCATAAAAACAGGTTCTAATTGTGTAAGGACTTGTTCTAATACACTATCGTATTTATCCCTATCTTTAGTACTTGTTTCTAGAGTCCATTGGTCTCGATCTAGACCTATTATGGTAGTGGGAGATACTACATTTCCATATACTAAAAATAATAATACTTTGAAAAGTCGTGAAAAAAGTACTAGTGAGAATATTGAAATATGAAATAAAATAAACAAAAATAGTAAAACGCCAACATAAATTTGAATCTTTTTTAGTTATTTTTATAGTTTTAAAATCATGAATAAATATTTTACCTGCAATTTTTTCTCTAGCCACATTAAAAATGTTTTTTAAATCTCTATCATATAATTTTCCCAGTGAAGAAGTGTAGACTTCTTTTAATGATTCATACATCCGTTTATCCATCGCCTAAAAATTTTTTTTATTAAAAAAGATTTTGATATAACATTCAAATTGGTTTAATCCCAATAATGAGAGCCACACTGAATTTGACTCATAGCAACATTTTCCAGAAAGAATTTTTAGATCGACTGATTTTTTTTTATATTTCCCATCCCTATTGAAGTTAGATTAGCGGAAATTTTTATATGTAATCAAATAATATAACATAAATTTGCCGAACAGAAATTCCATTGCTTAATTAAGAGCCAATTAAGTCTGGGGCAGAATATATGAGTTAGAAGAGTGCAGCAACTAATTTTCTAGTTGCATGAGAGAGATAGCTGTGAGGGTGTCATGAGAGAAACAGCAGAATAATAATTAAACTAAAATAAGATCAGAAAAACTGATAAAATACATTTTGAACAAAATAAAACATTTAAAATTTCTGCACACCTACTTAATTTCTCTCTATTATTATTATTTTAGCACTTTTATATAAGCAAAAGACACATTTTTCATTGTTATCATCCATCACGACAAAATTGAGCTTTTATTTTATAAAAAACAATACAACAAAATTCAATGAACGACAACATCTTGAAAAATAGTAGCTACGAGAGTCTAATGTTGCACCTATCTCTCTTACGCAACCAGTGAATTAATTGCAACACTCTTCTAGTTTACCTTTTCTCCCCGATACTTAATTATTTCAGCATGTACTTGCCTTAATCCAGTGAATAAGCTCAGTATACGGATAAAGCTCTTTATGAACTCCACTATGTTGCGGTAATATTAATCCATCTACATTTTTCTCTGATTCGCCTTTATGATTTCCGAAATGAATAAATAGATTATTTAACTGTCTGCAAATATTTCTTGAAAATTTCTCTTTTAATTTATCAAATTTCTTTTTCTGCTCTTGAACTGCAGACATTTGAATTAACGATTTATCTATGTCAGAATTCATTACTTTCTTTAAAGCATTAGCGGCTTCTACTGTTTGTGAAAGACCTTTAGAAGTTGTAAAATCTGCATCTTCTAAAATTCGTTGGTGTTCAGATGAGAGATCAAGCCTGGCCTAAAATTTTATACTTAAATATTAGAAAAAATTAATTATAAGTAACAAATTTCTTACAGTTAAATTTTCTAACTCTTCCATCAACCACTTATTATTCATATTTGCAGTGGACAGTGTTAAATTTTTGTGTTCCATTTTTTCCATAGTGTCTCTAACATGACAAAGGATCTCATCATAATCATTTAATTGTGTCTCTAACATACCAACTTCATTTAATGCTAATTCCAGATGTTCCATTAATGCTTCAACTTGATCCTCTGAAGCTAAGACACAATGAATATTTTCACCATCAAGAAGTGATAAATCTCTAGCCAAAACTTCCATAAAAGCCTCTGCATTACTGATGGCAAATTCACAACCAGACATTAATCTAGAAATATCACGTAAAAAAATTCTGAACATTATAGAGGAAAGACTTGGAATGGTATATCTTTGTGCATGGTTTCTCACAAGGAACTATTGAAGAACTGTTAGTCAGTTAGTGTAATATTTGTTTTTAACATCCTGTATGAACTTAATCATGATTTCAATATGTTTATCATTCGAAAATTACAAATATGGTAATCATGTTGACATCATTTTACCCAAGAATTAGATGACAAACAAATTATTAAGATAAAATATGTTAGTACTCAAAAGAACTTTGCAAATATTCTCACATTTTATATTTTAAGAAATGTATCTAATATTTTGTATACATTTTTATTTTTTTTTGTTAAGTATATATTTTTCTTACTGGCGCTTACATAGCAATGTTATTACATAAATTACTGTGAGTATAGATTCGAGGTTTCCTGATCCTTCCGGTAGGGAGTTAAGGCTACATCTGTTAAATATTGGTTTGTATAAAAATATGACATACCTCTTAAGATCCTCTTGTTCTTTTTCAGTATTAACCTGAAAATCTTCAACCAATTCATGCTCTAGTGGTAATAAGTTTGAATCAAATTTCTCTGGAATTGTAGAATCTTCTGTTATCCACATTTTTGGAATATTTTTGAATACAGGTTTGTCATGCAATACATACTTTAAAGAAAATTTCCAGAGATTATGAATAAAAGCCTGACGTTCTTGTACAATTAAAGCAACCCATCGGTATACTTTATCTAGGTGCAAATCAAATTCTAATTTATCAGTCGAATCATTATGCCCTTCCACTGATTTTAGTTCAGCTAAAGCCCAAGTACGTTTTCTTTTAAAAACTTTATCATTTTGTTTTATTTGAATAATATTTATACTGGAAGGTACACCTATTTCACTTACAAGACATAAAAACGATATTTTTTTCTTCTTAAGATATTTGCTGACTTTACAACAACTTATTAATATTTCTTCTTTATTATTGAAGACATTATTTTGCAGTTCACGTATCGTAGCGGACATAATTCATAAATTCGTAAGTTCTACTCAGAAAGAACAATTATAAATTTATATTTTATTGTATTTATTTTGAACTTTCACACTGACGTTTCACTCCCCTAACCTAAAAATTCTTCTCTTTTAAAAGTCTTTGCCTCCTACCATATATGGTTTTAATCAAATACTGTAAATTAAGTTTCTTATATAATTGAAAAACCAATGTTTGTTTTAAAAAATAATCAGTATTACTGAATTACTTTATTAATCATTAGTAATAACATAATACTAATTATAAAATATTTCAGTACATGTTGAGCTGAGCTGTTTGCCCTAAACTGCAATAATTTAAATATTATATACAATCTAAATAAGAAGAATCTTTATTCTTCTTTTTAAGAAATAATAGGGTTAGGAATGTTTTAAAAAATAAAAAATATTTTTAGAATGTTAAAAAATGTTTACATTTTAACTTTTTTATTAATGATAGTTGTAAATACAAATACTGAAGAACCATTTAACCCTCAAGGTCCCCTAGTTAAGTGTAATTTTCTTCCTTTTGAATTTATAGAATGTCAGGATCCAGTAGATCACAAAGGAAACGAAAGTGCAAAGCTTGCATTAAATCACGGTTGTGTAAAATTTGGAGGAATGAAATACCATGATGTGGAAAGAACTAGAGTTTTGTGCAACGCCTTGCCAAATATAGAGTGTTACGGAAATCGGACTTTTTTTAGAGATGGTGTTCCATGTATTAAATATTCCGATCAATTTTTTACCACAACTTTATTATATAGTATTTTATTGGGATTTTTAGGAATGGACAGGTTTTGTTTGGGCCAAACTGGAACAGCTGTCGGAAAGTTACTTACAATTGGAGGATTGGGTGTATGGTGGATAGTTGATATAGTTCTTTTAGTCATGAATTATTTAACACCAGATGATGATAGCAATTGGAATCCATACGTTTAATTTTTTTATTTATGTCTATTGTAAGATATTTAAACAAGTTTTAAATTAAATTTATAATCAGGGATAAACGTAACTTGATTTATAATCCCTATATACCTGCTATGAAGTACCGTTTGGGACAAAATACAAGCTTACAATTTATGTAACGTTACACAATATATATAAAAAAATCCATATATTAACATACAATTTCCTAATATATAATAATATTGCACAATGTGTGTTTTTTTTATATATTATAGCTGTTTCGATATCGTTTGGATTTTTTAATCGAATAGTAGCTTGCAATGGGCTATTAGGATTACTTAAAAGGGTTCTTATAGTCATTTGTTCATATTATCTTGTATGAATCTCTTTACTGTTAGCATTTATTTCCACATTACTATAATTATTTATTTTATGAATCAAATGGCTCCTTATAACTTGCAATCTTTCGGCAAATTGTAAGGGATTTTCATTAAAAGATCTTGTTCTAAACACTCCAAAGTTCTTTTATCACCAAAGCACAAATTAAGGAAATTTTTAATTAAATCATTATTTGTTAATTCTACTCTAGAACCTATTAATAAATGAGCTCTATCAACAAACTTAGACTGAATAAGCTTAACTATGTAATTTTGTAAAATTGCATCATTTGCTTGTGCATAAGTCACCAAAAAATCACACCAATATGAATTTTGTTAATGTAGTTAGATTCCGATTGTAAGGAATCATATTTTTACTTAGTTAGGCATTGTCTCGTTTATCTTGGGTAAAGTATTAAATTCAAGAATTGAATCTTCGATATCAGAATTATTCATAAATATTTTCTATATAGTTTTTTTTTTTTTCAAAAACATTTACTTAGATATATAAAACTTGTTTATTTCTTTACCTAAAGAGGCATTGAATGTTCTAATAAAAATATAAAAACAATGCTCTATCAAAATTAGAACTTCCTGAATTGTGGAAAACACAAATTATCCTTCCCTTCTTGAAACCTATTTGGAATAAAGACCTGGCGGATAGCTACAGAGCCATAGCACTTTGTATAGGTAAAATATTTGAACAACTAATTAAAAATAGACTCGAATGGATAACAGAAAATAAAAAAATGTTTACCAAACAGGGTTTAGAAAAGGGATGGGAATTGAGAATAATCTTGCAATGTTAATTTCATACATCCAAGGCGCATTTTCGGAAAATAAACAGGTTTGTGCAGTATTCCTTGATATCAAGTAAATATCTAATTATTATATGACTAAATTGAAATTACCTACAGAATTAACAAATTCCGTCTTCTCTATAATCAATAATAGAAAAATCTTCATCAAGGATGAAGACGGAAATTTAATCGGGCCAGCATACACCTCACAAGGTCTGCCCCAATAAGGTTCACCCTTGAGCCCACTCCTTTTCAATACTTATGTACAAAAAATTTCTAAAATGCTAATTTTTACCTATTTTAAAATTTCTTGACTGGAGGAAAGGGCAAATAAGGGAAACTCCTACCTATCAGGTTTATAGAGAACTGAAAAAAAAACCAACGATAGCGATTTCTGATATTAGTATTTACACAAATATTGTTATTTTATTTTTAAAATTAATATGGGAAAAACTTGAAACGCTATATAGCAAAAAGCTAAGAATTAAATGAATTTTTAAGTTGTATAACCCTAATAGCACAGAGACGTATAAAAAACGTTTTAAAAACGTACACGACCGACCGTTGGGACGTTTTAAAACCGTTCACCCGAGAACGTTTATAAGACGTTTTTCTTTAGTGCAAATGTCACAACTTCAAACGTCGAAAAAAGACGTTTTAAAAACGTTTCAAAATGGACTAAATAAATTGTTCGATAAAACACGTTTTTTGGACGTATTTTAGAACGCCCACTGGACTAAAGTTTTTAATAGTGGTTTTAAAAATGACTCAAATAAAAGCTTTCATTTCAAAATATACTTTTGCGGACACAAAAACACAATGTCTTTTCAACGTTTTTTACAGTGGTTATAAAAATGACACACAAAAACATTTAAAAAACGTAACTTTCTGACTTCTTTCTGAAAACATACTTTTAAGGACCTAAACAAAACATTTTTTGAACGTTTTTACTGGTGGATTTAAAAACGACTCAAAAAAAACGTCTAGTAGTTGTTTTTTATCGGAAGTTTTAAAAAAGTTTTGAGTACTGTAACGTAAAAAACGTTTTGTTTTTAATTTATGAGTTCGGACATTTTTTCGACATATTTTGGACGTTTCTTATGTCCCCTTTAAAAATGTTCTTGCAAAAACGTTTATAAAACATTTTATTTTGGTCCTCGGACGTTCTGACGTTAATTGAACCACAAAAAAACGTCAATCGGAGCTTTTGTGCTATTAGGGAAATACACTGGAAAAACTTCCATAATTTTCTGATCTAAATCAAATTTTGTTAATATAATAGAAAAATTAGTAATTAAGATATATAAAAGAATATTCATTAGTTGCGTCGTGAAATTCTCTCATAAATTTATTTTTAATCAAAATAAGACGTTTTTTACAATTGTAAATTAGAAATAGAAAATCGCAATTTAAATGTGAGAATTATGAGAAAAAATGTCGTATGTGCTGCAAAAATAACAAGGAAAGATACCCATCACTGCCTAAGGAGCTTGCTTCCGTATATACCATCAAAAATAATAATTTAGTTCTAAATTTGGACATTTTAACAATACAATTGGGCATAATTATTCTACAATTCTAAAACGTAGCATTATAAAAATATACTTATTAATTTTAAAATTAAACATATTAATCCTAAAATTGGGCATATCAATTCTAAGATTCGGGCTTAATTATTCTAAAATTGGGCTTACTAATTCTAAAAATTGATTTATCAATTCTAAAATTAGACTTACTGAATCTAAAACGTAACATTATAAAAATAAACTTATTAGTTCTAAAACTGGACATATTAATCCTAAAATTGGCCATATCAATTCTAAAACTCGGGCTGAATTATTCTAAAATTGGACATATTAATTCTAAAAATTGATTTATCAATTCTAAAATTAGACTTTACTGAATCTAAAACGTAATATTATAAAAATATACTTTATTAGTTCTAAAATTAAATATATTAATCCTAAAATTGGACATATCAATTCTAAAACTGGGGTTTAATTGTTCTAAAATTGGACTTATTAATTCTAAAATTTGGCTTAATTATTCTAAAATTGGAATTCTAAAAATTGATTTATCAGTTCTAAAAATACTCATTAGTTCTAAAATTGGACTTATTAATTCTAAAAATTGATTTATCAATTCTAAAATTAGATTTACTAAATCTAAAACGTAACATTATAAAAATAGACTTATTAGTCCTAAAATTGTACATATAAATTCTAAAACTGGGTCTTAATTATTCTAAAATTGAACTTATTAATTCTAAAATTGGACATCAATTCTAACGTTGGGCTTAATTATTTTAAAATTGTACTTATTAATTCTTAAAATTGATTTATCAATTCTAAAATTAGTCTTACTGTATATAAAACGTAACATTATAAAAATACTTATTCTAAAATTGTACATATCAGTTCTAAAACTGGGGCTTAATTATTCTAAAATTGGACTTGTTAATTCTAAAACTGGACGTATTAATCCTAAAATTGGATATCAATTCTAAAATTGGGCTTAATTATTCTAAAATTTGACTTACAATTCTAAAATTTGATTTATCAATTCTAAAATTAGATTTATTAATTCTAAAATTGAAAAATAATTTTAAAAGTAGATTTTTAAATTCTACAATTTTTTACTGCCGATTTTAATTAATATTTTTAATTATTATTCTATTATTTGTATTTTTTTGTTTAATACTCTTAGCTGTTGTTTTTATTTTAGTCATTATCAAATAAAAATTAAGTATAGTTTCTTCAATTTTAGCAGGACGCACCGGTGCGCTTTCAGCATTTTAATGAAAATGTGCGGAGAACGCGGGGTGCGTCTTATAAATTATTAAATCAAAATCGGTTAAACTACGTTCCTATAAGCGCTTACAAATCAGTAAACTAGTACTTCTATAGTTTAATTTAAAAGATGTATTCCCACACAGGGCAACACCATACTATTTAATGCCGCACTGAAACGCTTATTCAGCTAAAAATCGTAAGGAAAAAATCAAATTTTTACATATAAATCCAAAAAATATAAACACTGAAGGTATGCGTAATAAAATTGCAACTTAAACATGCCGCATTTTGTTTAAACCATACAATAGTTTACCAAGAAGTCTAAAACACTGATCGCATTATATAATATAAAAAAAAAATTGCCATTATGTGTAGTAGACTGAATCTTCTTCAGTCCCTCGACATTAGCCTTAAAGCTATTATAAACAAGTTATTTATGTGTACCTATCTAGCTAACACCATAATTGATATTGCATTTAGAATAAATAAGATAAAAATCACAACTTCACTGTTAAAGGTCACTTTGAAGCAATTATTTTTAGCAAATTTAGTTTCCGATCACCTGTGGTTGGGACCTGAAAATCATAGTATCAGCTGTCCTCGACTTAAAAAATGAAAATAAATGAAATGTCTGTGTAGATCCCAAGTTTGGTCTCAATCAGCCAACTCGTTTCTGAGAAAACTGATACTAGACAGATATACGGGACAGACATATGTTTGTATCTATTACATGTTCAGAAAAATAAAAAAAGAGCCCCGCTGCATACTCAATGGGTTGTATTGTGGACATTAAAATTTAATTTTCAACCACTACAAAAATATTGATTCCATTTGGATATCTGCTTTCTTGATATGCTTGAGATGTTTATTCAACTTGAGTAATAAAAAATGTAAAAATCAATTAATTGAAAATGTTTTTATTTACTGCAACATTGACTTATACAATACAATTTAAGAAGCTGGAGCAGAGTTTGAGTTTGGTCCTCTTCTGCGTCCAAATGATGCCACTACATTGACAAATCTTCTATTGTATTGAATACGCCTCTTGGCTCTACCAGTCTTCTTCTTTTTCTTTTCTTGTTTTTCAACTTTTGGGGTCTGACCCTTTACTTTACCTAAACAATAAAATATATAACATTTTGTTTAACTCAAAACTAACAATGCAATCAATAAAAAAAATTGTAGCAGCAGTGTAAAATTGTATTTTTGTTTGAAATAGGAGTAATCAAAGAAAGTCAATCTAAAATTAATTCGAACAAGTTATCCATTATCTCGAATGGGGTTGAATGATGAGGTAATGAAATTCATAATTAAATACCACAAATTTAATAAAAACCAAGTTCCCCCTCTACGTCCGCTTAACAACTTGGTTTTTATTAAATTTGTGGTATTTGATTTTGAATTTTATTACCCAATCAAACTGATGAGAGATTTCAGAAATGTAAAATATACAGGTTGTTCCATTTGAAAAACTAGACTCTCAGTAATTTTTTCATGTGAAAAAAGTATCAGCATTTTTTGAGCCAATCAAAATTTGACTCTCAGGTGAAGCACTCATCTATCATCTTACTCCATTTTGAATTGTACTGTCTTAATATCTACGAGTCCAAAATTAACGGTGTATTTTAAAGGTCATGTTTAGCCAAAAAAAATTGGAATTAATTTTTATCTGGCAAAAGGTCATTGATATGTATAGAAAAATATTAAATGAAGTTGAGAATTCATAAAATGATATTTTATACAGGGTGTTGCATTTGAAAAATCAAAGTTGCTACTATTTTCTAATACAACGTAAAAAGTCCTGTATAGACTGGACACAATTTCAAGTTTTTTTAGTACAAAATTCGTATTTTACTCTGGATTATTATTATTATTTAAACTAAGCCATCCCTTCCTTACACAAGCCTTTGGCTCCTGGGCTTCACTCATAAGGGGGTGAAATATAGGGAGAGTCTTATTATATTATTAACTAAAAACCATTAAATAGGCTTAAAATAATCTATGGAAACTAATTTCATATATAAGTTTATTTGAATTTTGCTATAAAAAAAATTTAAAAAATATCGCTTTGAGAATAATTTTTTTTAAAACTTAATAAAAAGTTATCAATATGACACAAACTTTCTAAGACACATGTTATATGCATATAATCAATAAATACTACAAATATAATGAACAATATTAGACATTAGATTTATTATAAAAGAATAGATTAACTGTCAGTAGATAGAACGTCCATTAACTTTAAAGATTCAATAAGTAAAGGCGATGACGTTTAGAATAAAACTTTACAAGTTGATTTCTTGTATAATTGTCACAATCAAAACGTCATTGTCATTAGTTACAGAACCTTTAAAGTTAACGAACGTTCTATCTACTGACAACTAATGTCTGGACTTGTCACAATTATTAAGTTTTAGTATAATTAGATTTAATAAATAAATGAAACTCAAAATCATGTACCACAATATCATATAATTTTCAAAAATAGGGATTAGAGGCAGTGGTGGACTTACCTATAGCGTCGCCCTGGGCACGATTTGGCCAGCCGCCCCTTTACATTTCGCTAATAAAGGAAAGGTCTCAACGTAATATTCGATTTTTAATTTTCCGTCATAGACGCTATACTAGCAAAAAAAAAAACTTCAGGTAAAAACTTATTTTTTCTGCAGCCGTGCCGCCCCTCAAAGGCTGCGCCCCTAGTGTGCCTAATGGTAAGTCCGCAACTGATTGGAGGCAACAAATTTCAGCTAATAAATACTAACATAATTTATGATTCATTAATAATAATAATAGACATAGTGCTTGGAAAGGATACTGCTATTAAGAAGGGTAGGAGATGGTGACAGGTAGCAACATAAATAATAACTAGGGAAGTTATTCCTAATAGGAGCTGGCTAAGAAAAAGGATTTAAAACATTTCCTTTCCCCTTCTCCTACCCTTCTTAGTAGTATTACCTTTTCCAAGCACTATGCTTATTATTATTAATTAATCATAAATTGTATTGAAGATGGCATTTTAGCTGAAACTAGTTGCCTCCAACCCCTATTTTTGAAAATTATATGATATTGTGGTACATGATTTTAGTTTCATTTATTAAATTAACACTTGACAACATTTGAGATATGGATAACCTATTTGATTTATAATTAGGTTTGATTAATTTATGTCTAGTTAAATACGTGCTAACAGTAAAAAATTCTATATATTCCATTCTTTTAAATTTCATGAGAATCTAATGTATTTTTTAAATCAGTTATAGAGAAGCATATTGTAATGAAATACTCTGTATGAGTTATTTTTTATAAATCAATTATTATTTATTTGTTAAGAGGTTTGAATAACATACAAGTCAATTTTTACAACAAAAAAAAGGGTTTTTGCGTTTTTGGTCAGAATGTTAATTTATGGTTTTTGTAAGAGTATTTAGGAAGATGGGAAAAATAAAATAGGAGATATATTCAGGTTTGTGAGCCAAATATTAAATCAACTAAAAGAAAATGACCAATAGTAAAAGAACGTAAGGAGTATAGATGTGTAATAATTGAAAAGCGGAGACCAGGAAGGTAGGAGATGAAATAGGTGGAGAAGATTGGAGTTAAAGACGAATAGAAGGACTTTTAGTAAATTAGTTTTCTTTATTTTTTTTGTAGATTATTTTTTTTTTATATAGAACTCACCCCAAAATTTTAAGATCTTAAATGCATAACAATGTATAATATTATAAACTTGTTCTATATGTAGAAAAATTTAGAACATGTTTAGGCCAATTATGTCAATATAAAATAAAAGCAAGATTCCCACATTTGTCTTAAATAGCATAACATTAAAAAATGTTTTTAACTGTTATTGTTAAAAAAATTAGCGTAAACTCTTTGGTAAGCATGTTTAATTCATTTCTGTTATCTTGCTACAAATTTTTACTAGTACATTTTTTATCTTGGAAAGTGGATCATTGTCGCTCTAGATTGAAGAATTAACATAACTGCTCAGAAAAGTGACATAACTGTTTGGAAAAGTGACAAAACTACTCGACAAGGTACAATTTTACCAAGCACTTCTGTCAAAAGTTAAATTAAATATCGCAATTGCCCTGATAATACTGTAGCCATCTGTCAGTAGATGTTTTTGACAGTTTGATGCATTTTGTATATTATTACAAGTTTCTAAATCGTTGGATAAAATTTTAAATAACTATTAAGTCTCCAGTAAAGAGGCATATCTAGGGAATCTCATAAGTAACAGATATGCTTACCTGCACGAGCCAGAGAACCATGTACTTTACCACCAAGTAAGCCTACGGTTAATTCAATGTCAGTATTTTCAAAACTGGCTACCAACCTATCATCAGAAACTGGGACACCAGAAGCATACAAGCTAATTTCGGATGCGTGTAAAGATTCCAACGAGGCAATTTGATCCTAAAATATATAGATTTTAAGTAGGTATTGGATTAGAATAATAATAAACGTACCTTTAATTCGCCGATTGTCTCAGATCCTTGACACTCAAGGAAATGAGTAGAAGTTCCTCTTAAACACAACTGCATGTTAAAGGTTATCTGAAATTTATTAAATGTTAGGTTATATTAGAATATCTTGTTTCTAATAATAAATTAATGCTAATTATCATAAATACAGCACTATGGTACGTTATATGAGATATTGAAACATTCTTTGTTAACTAATTTTAATAAGAAAAAATAAACCTCACCTATACTTTACAGACAACTTGAAAAAAAGGTTTACTTTCTGCGCATTATTCACGGAAACGGAAATTATTTATTTGACAATGACATTATACTAGACTTTAAATAGCTTACACTTTTGATAGGAGAGTTCAGCACTGAACCAGGGTTACTCCGAGTAACTCTACATTGAACACCGTTTTAGACGTTTGTCTCGAGACAGGGGTGCACCTAGCTGCCGAAAAACGCAATAGTGATGAATTACTTGTTCTTGGGTAATAAAAGTTGTTTTCTTGAAAATGAAATGAAAAAAAAAACCAAATTTTATTACTCAAAGCAAACCGATATTATACATACAGCATACAAGTTTTAATTAATCCCTCTCATCTGCTAATGTTAATCTTAAGTTGTTATTTGGAATAAACACATTTTCTCTTAACAATTTTTTTAAAATAAAAAATTATGTCTGCAATTCAAATTCTAGCTATAGTTTTATAATTTCTACTTATTGAATTTTGAAAATCGACTATATTTTTTGATTATAAAGTGTTACCAACTGACTTTGGGGTATCAGAACACAAGGATCCCCTACAAGAAGCTGTATGGAACGTGGCATTCCACCAATGAGAGACAGATAGCCATGTTTTCGATTTCATAGTTTTGCTTATATGTGGAAACGACAACTAGACGAATAAGTACATTGTTTATATATTTTTAAGAAGCTAAAATGAAATAAAAAAACAATTTTTACTGATCAAGTCAAACCGGTTACCAATCACAGGCACCCTCACCATCTTCATTAGTCTCCAATGGTGTGACAGGGCACAGTCACAAGCTTTTGACAGTTAACTGTTCTAATAAGAGAAAAATAGCAGATTCTATTTATATATACTTATATATTGTATGATTTCTACGGTTCGACCCACAGATGGAGCGACTTCAATCGCGCTTAATTTAAAAAAAAAAGAGTTTGTGCTCGTTTTTGTTTATTTCTCAATAGTGCGTGGTATGGCGTCACTTTTGGCACACCTGTGAAGTAGTATTCGCAAAATGGCGACAAGGTTAAATATTGGTGCCTAAAAGATCAAGAAGAGTGGTCACACTGATAGAATATATACTGTGTATTTATGGGGTAAAACTTTTTACTGATGGCATCACTGCTTGTCATTGTTGTCAATACTGTTTATTTACTTTTTAAAGTTAATATTTATATTGGATTTAATTGTGTTTTAAGTTGTATTTTAGCATTTAAAAATATATTTTAGAACTTTCCTTTTTAACAAGAATTTCTGCACTATTTTAAAAGTGCATCCTTCTATTTTTACCAAAAGTATAATGACATGTTTGATGATGGATTATGAATTTAAAATGAAAACACAAAATGAGAGGGTGAAAGTAGAGGATCTGTTTGATTATGAAGGATGTAAAGTTGGTCGAGGAACTTATGGTCATGTATATAAAGGACGAAGAAAAGATGGATCGGACAGTAAAGATTATGCCCTAAAACAAATTGAAGGGACTGGTTTATCCATGTCTGCTTGTAGGGAAATAGCAGTAAGTTATTATTATTACGAAAAACTAAACATTTGTATAGATACTAGTTATGTCCTATGATATTTTTTACAATTAAGACTAATTTTTAATTATCTACTACAAGGTAATTTAAATGCCTTATTTGGAGCTCTATAAATTAATTTTTATATTAGAAAAGTGTTTGGTATATTTTTTTCTATTAATTTAATTTTGAATAAGTACGATTCTCCTAAAATAGTATTAGGAAAGAAACCGAAACGTTAATAAATAAAATTTTGTTTTTATTAAAAGTGGTTTAATCCCAAGTAATAAATATTCCTGTGGAAAATCAATGTAGAATGTCCAGAATTTTTAAGAAAACTATGAAAATTTTAGTCTTTTATTCAGAACAAGTATTTGTAATGGTTTCTTTTAAATATTTACACCCCCTAATGATGATACTAGTTGGGTAATAATTTATATGCTAAATAAAAAAGGATTCTAAACTTCTTAATATATTCATTTAAGTAATCTCATTCTAGTTACTAAGGGAATTAAAACACTCCAATGTTATTAACTTAATTAGAGTTTTTTTATCACACAACGATAGAAAGGTATGGCTTCTTTTTGATTTTGCTGAACATGATTTATGGCATATAATAAAATTTCATCGAGCAGCCAAAGCTAACAAAAAACCCGTCATGGTACCTAAAGGTATGGTAAAATCATTACTGTATCAAATTCTTGATGGAATTCACTACCTCCATTCAAATTGGGTACTACACAGAGATTTAAAACCTGCAAATATACTGGTAATGGGAGAAGGTCCTGAACGAGGAAGAGTCAAAATTGCTGATATGGGATTTGCTCGATTGTTTAATGCACCTTTGAAACCTTTAGCAGATTTGGATCCTGTGGTAGTAACTTTCTGGTATCGTGCTCCAGAATTATTACTAGGTGCCAGGCATTACACAAAAGCTATTGGTAAGTGTATAACTAATATCAATCAATTAAAGGATTCTATAGGGAACAGTTAAGGCTTATAATATAATAAATAAAATCACAAACAGCCATTAAATAGAAGAGTCACTAATGATAATGATTTTATAAGTAATGGACAATTATTGTGTTATTTTAAACATTGTCTTTACTTACTGAATATTTAGCATTAACAACAAAAAGACTCACATTCTTCTTATTATTATTATTATTATAGAATTATCTTACACTATAAAAGGCTTTTTTAATAAAAACCTAGATTGACATCATTTTTAAATCGTTATTATTAGAGATCAGTGGACGAAATAAGCTACTAGAGAAAAAATAGCGATTTATAATGATCTCTATATCCAGTTTTAGGGAATCATATAGATTTTTTTTAATACCTTTTATTTATACCAGGATTTTTAAAAGAATTACCTGATTGAAATGAGTAAATTATGACAAACAAATGAGTAATTTTTTTCTAAACTAAATAAAATATCTTAAAACTAAATCTTGGGGCGCCAAATTTGTGAAACGACTCTTTAAGTTGTTAAAAATAATTACATGTGATTAAGCTCAAATTATATTATGGGTTCGTTCCACGAATAGAATTTGAAATATATCAGAAGTAAAATATTAAATAAAAAAATTTTGGACGCCAGTTAGTTGATTTTTTTGATGTGATTAGAAACAATTGACAAAAAAACTATGATATATTTCAAAATCCGTCCTTTCTTTATTTTTTGGGATTAAGCAAATTAAACTCAAATGAAACGTTATATTTGTTTGTTTAACAATAAATCAGAGATCCTTTGTTTTCTTTTCAAAATAAAAAAAACTTAGCTTCTTTAAGGTAGGTTGTCTTGTCTTCATACGAAATCTCTTTTGTCATCTGTCCTTTTCTGAGTTGTCCTATTCTTCAGAGAACAGGAAAAAAAACTCTTTGGATCCGGCACTTGACCACTGTCCATTTAATTACAATTAATTGAAGTGGATTCAGCAATATAAAACCCCAAATAAGAACCCCTATAAATAAAGGGGAGACAAGAAAGAAATAGTCAGTAGAAAACACTGGCGATATAAAGATATACAAAGTCTACTATTTGTATTAAATAGATAAAGAAAAAAGGAAGGTTCTTAGCATGGGTAGGCATTTTTATAAGAATGCCAAGAGAAGGGGGGGGGGGCATGACGCGAAGAAATAAGAAAGGGAACATCAAGCGAATATGAAACTATAAAATATACTGAGTAGAGGAATAATGAAAATACAGGGTGGCACAAAAAAATGTAACACTATACTTAAAATTAACGTATACACTATAGCTCCCCTGTAGAGCAAACTGAAGTTTAGTCCTCCTTAGTCTTTTCATTGGCTAGTCTCGATATTAATATGATTAAGAATCAATTGTTCATGGATAATTGCGAATCTTGATATAGCCTACACAGTATCTATTTTAAGCTCCGTATGGATATCATTCTTTTGGCATTTGCAGGGCGATGTTCCTAAATACCTTATTCTGAAAACCTTAAACAATCTAAATGTTGCTTTTATTGTCCAACAAAATCAGTTTATTATGTAGACAACTTTCAATTTCTCACAAGCAACCAATAGATTTGTTTATATTTTTCATCCAAACTCGTCACGTTTTTTTTTATTTGGACTCTCCAGCGGAGTCTGACGCCGAGATATTGTCCTGTGTTGCCAAGGGCGTAGATAACTTTTTTCTTACGAGGGGTACTTTTTTCCTGGGGGTGGGGTAATCAAACTTTTAGACAAATATGTTTGTCCGTTTATACCCTCCCAGGATACCAAAAAAATAGCAGGAAAAAAGGAAATAAAACATTATCTCCTTTTTCTTGCTATTTTTTTCTATCCTGGGGGGGAGGTAATTACCCCCTTTACCCTCCCATATCTACGCCGTTGTGTGTTGCTAACTGAATGTCGTTTATTTTAATAGATACATGTTGATTATATTTATTTGTAATGTTGACATGAAGAAACTTTACCTTTATTTAAGAGCGTACTATCGACCTACAAATACTAAATTCTTAATAACTTTTTTACGGACTTAACAAATTTTATTGTAGTTTTCACCAAAATATGGGGAAAACAATCTATTATTGTGGTACATTTTTTTAAATCAACTCATAATTTTTTTTCAAGCTCTTTAATTTTTTTTGAATAATTTTTTAGCTTTCCACAATTCCCTATAATATTATAAGATATTTGGTAAAAGAAAATCTAATAGTAGTTAAATTTTAAGAGCGAATTAAGATATATGCATTTAATTGTTTGGTAAGTGCTGCCACCTGATAGATGGACCTAAATCGTTACGTTTTTATCATTAGTGTATTTTAAGTCTCCATAGGTGGCCCATTGCTTGAATTAGAAAGTACAGGGGCGATGCAACTAGAATTTATAATTTACAACGATAGAGCACTCTTAAGATGTTCGGAACTTTGTATAGTATTTGCAAATGGAAGATTGTCCTGTATATGTTTATTTGTTTGTTTTCTGTAGGTCTCTTATTAATTCAGTGGTTTATCAGTTTCTTTAGTAACTAGGAATGAAAAATCAAAATAATACGACGATTGTTCATAAAACATTTGGGAATATGAGTGCTGTTAGATTTAATCCTCTTAAAATTTATTTTAATAACTGAAAAAAAGTTTATAAAAACCCAGCTGAAAAACGATAGAACAAAGCGAACACTTTTTATTTTAAAAGTCACTTTTTGTAGAATATAAACTTTTGGGTCTTCGTCAGTATCATTCCGAATTTAATGAAATAAAAACTGGTTCAATATTTTCCAGAATCTTCCTTTTCAGATCTGAGAAAATTATTTTTTCTTTATATCTAATATAATTTCTTCACTTTTTCCAAAATGACGTTTTGCATCTGACCAAAGTATTTTCAAAGCATAGTGATATAATGACTGTGTTCTTTGGCATAGTCATTCCAATACTAAATTTTCTTTGGTAAATGTATTTTTCATATTTCATCCTCTAATCGATTCTTTAGATTTTAACCAGTCAATCATTTTTAATTAATTCCATCTTATACATGGCACCTTTCTTTAAATGAAAAATGATATTTTGAATTAATACAGTTTCAACCCACTTTTCGAATAATTGGAGTTTATGTTTTATTGTGATAATCATTGCTTTTTAATATTTTTAATTATTAACTCACTTTAATTTTCTCATTAATGCATAGCGGATGAAAAAGAATGGTAAAAATGCACTTACAAATCTGTTTTTGTATTTTTAAAATTTGACTATGGGACTTTATGAACTATTATTATTTAGTTTCAACATAAACCTTAATGAAATATATCAAACCATCTGAAAGATACAAAGTTGTTCTGATTTTAAACAAAAAATAAAAATCACTCTTAGTCGGAGCGCGCTGATTTAAAAATGATCGTTAAATGGAGTAAACTTGTATCCTCTAAATTTCTCTAGAATGATGTAGGGGAAGACAATAGAAAAGACCTATCGTCTCATGTCAGTTAAAAGCACTGTTAGATGGTTTTTTATTTTAAACAATTTGGATGCAAAATCGGTTTTTTTGACTTTTCGGAAAAACTGTGCATCTTAGAGAAAAGTGATGCAGAAACAAAATATGCGCAATCAAAAGATCAATAAAATAATCTCCGAAAGATCAAGCTTAAACAATCTGTTCAAAAGTTATTGCAAAAAAAACTGCGAAAAACGTGGGTTTTTACCTTTTTTAATTGTTTATAGGATTGTTATTAATAATTAAAATGCAATAAGTATGCCCAAAAGTTACGAGTCTTAACGTATCCAACAAATGTGCTAAAGATGAGCGATGTGCAATTAATAGTTTTTGCAAAATCCTATTTAATTATCCCGTTTTACTAATCATGCAACAACTTTAAACCATTATTGTGAGAAAAGTTATTATTGAAAAAGGTTATATAGCACGTCATTATAAATTTGAAGAACTGACTTACTGTCAGTAGATAGAACGTCCATTAACTTTAAAGATTCAGTAAGTAAAGGCGATGACGTTTAGAATAAAACTTTACAAGTTGATTTCTTGTACAATTGTCACAATCTAAACGTCATTGTCATTAGTTACAGAACCGTTAGAGTTAACGAACGTTCTATCTACTGACAATTTTAGACTTGTATTTTAGCAAAAAACGTTGATTTTTTGTCGAAATCCCTTTTGAATTATGTAAATAAACATGTTGTGAAAAAGAGCGGCTTTTTTATAAACATTTGGAATAAGTTGGAAACTATTCATGTCAGTGAAATAAAATTTGCTGGATTCGAATGTCAGTTAAAAACACGCATTTTGAAAAAAAAGTCCCTACGTCCCTTTGGAGCCAAGTTATCCCTTTATTTTTAAAAAATCAGAGCGCCCTTAATAACAAGTCCAATTAAGAAATTATAGAAGGCAAAGCAAGAAAACAAATTATAGTAGGACAAAATGTATTTAAAACTTTTTCCATTTGTTTTGTTTTGAAAATATTGCGTATACATCGTTTTTGTAAACTCACCAATCTTTAATGCTCATTCAACTATCTATATATCGGCCATACAAACTAATTTGTAATAAAAAATATATTATGAAATTTACATATCTCAAATTTGGTTCGGGTTCTAGAGAAAAATAAACATTAAAAAATTTATCACAAAAAAAATTAAGTTTGTCCTATTATATGCCTCTTGTAATTTTCTTATGTATAAATTTCTAAACCATGATTCCTTCTTCCTCCAAATGTTCTTATTTCAAATTTCCTATGACTAATTCGTTCTGCCAATAATACCTTTTGTCTGACCAAAATTTTGATTCTGTCTTTCTCCAGATGTTCTTTTTTCAAATTTCCTATGACTTCAGTTCGTTCTCCCAGTAATACCTTTTGTCTGACCAAGATTTTTCTTCTTCACTAAATTTTTTGTAATTTTTAATTTTACAAAATAAAATTCATCATTTTCAATAAACCTTCCTTCTATAAACTTACAATTGCATATCCTATCATATATAATTTTTTTATTAATTGATTGACAATACTTTGTTTATTATTTTCCTTGCCTTTTCAAATTTTTTACCACTAGATTTTTTTTTTAATATCGCAACCTTAGTTTAGTTTTATTAACCCTATATTCCCTGTTTACTATCTGACTTTGTACTTAAATTTCATGTATTATAATTCCAAAATTTTTAATTTTTTTGTATCATCTTTCATTATTTTAACAAATTTTAAAATTCTTTCATTTTTTTAAATTTATTGCCATTTTATCTACATATAATACCTTCGTTTCCTTTTCTTTACTTACATATCAACTAAAAAAAAAAAAATTGTAATTTAT
This sequence comes from Neocrepidodera transversa, assembly GCA_963243735.1. NCBI lineage: Eukaryota > Metazoa > Arthropoda > Insecta > Coleoptera > Chrysomelidae > Neocrepidodera > Neocrepidodera transversa. Next base: position 6,826,649 of record OY725346.1, on the reverse strand, counting down.
AAAATTCTCTATACAGGGTGAAATTTTTTTTATATAACAATGTATTCTAAAAAAGCTGATTCTAATTTCTACTAAAATACCCATTTAAGAATATGTGTACAACCACGCAGTGTATAATTTTGATAAATTCTAGATATATGGGCTATAGGGTGCATTTTTGCTGAATTACTTACATCTGAACCAATATTTCATTGTCGTCAAGAAGACATAAAAACAAGCAATCCATATCACCATGATCAACTCGATAGGATATTTAACGTCATGGGATTTCCTCATGAAAAAGATTGGGAAGATATTAAAAAAATGCCGGAACATCCTACTTTATTAAAGGATTTTAAGAAAGCAAAGTATGCAATAGTAAAAAATATTTTTTTTTGCTAAAATTATGTTTTATTTTTAGTTATGTGAATTGTTCTCTAATTAAATATATGGATAGACATAAAATAAAACCAGATAGTAAAGCTTTTCATTTACTACAAAAATTGTTGTTGATGGATCCCAATAAAAGAATTACATCAGAGCAAGCTATGCAAGATCCGTATTTCACAGAAGATCCTTTACCAACCCAAGACGTATTTGCAGGTAAACTATATTAATAGCAAAATAAAGTTGAAGATTCTGGCAAATATTGTACCAATTATTTCATAAAATTCGTTTACGGACATTTTTTTTATTGTTAACAATAAAAAAGTTTTCCGTTTTATGCAAACTTTTTGTATAAGAGATTTTTGGAGCCTATGGATACTTGTTCATCCAGGAACCATTTTTCTTAATATTAGTACTGTATTCGTAAACTAGGAAGAGATTAAGTTGCGCAGTATTGGGCGGAGTACGACGAAATTCTGGATCTGCGCAACATCAATATCGTATTTAGCTTGAGGTAAAGTCGCGCATTCTGGGCGGAGTAAGACGAATTTCAGGATCTGCGCAATATCGTCCTAGTTGGCGCTTGCTGTACCACCGTTATGTTATCAAAATTTTTAATAATCTTTATATATTGAACAATATAAAAGTCGTTTTTTTCAAGGTTGTCCAATACCATATCCAAAAAGAGAATTTTTGACTGATGATGATCAAGAAGAAAAATCTGACACTAAAAGACAGAATCAACAACAGCAGCAACAACAACCTCAACAACAACAGCAACCTTCTCAACAACAACAATCCAATCAGCAAGATAGTCATAATTCCGCTAAGAGGGTTAGATTATCTGGACCACAAGGACATCCAGGTCAAGTGAATCAACAGGTAAATATTTTTGTTCAAGTACAAAAATAATTTATTGCAAAATTTTAGTCATAATAAATATTTCAGTTGTTCTTTAAGAATATTGACGTTTATTTTTACCTCTCGCCCTTCAAATAAGAGAGGTATAGTAATCATGCTAAAAGTTGGGTAGTGAGTTTTCAATGAATAAACACGTTTTAGGGTCCCTAGAATACGATTTTATTATTTCCCCGATGATGTGTGTATGTGTGTGTTAGGATGGATGTTGTAGTAACGATAACTCAAAAACTACTGCATTAAAAAATTTGAAAATTTGCATACAAGATTCTAATGCCCTAGATTAGATTTGATTAGATTTTTGTGTCAGTCAGACAACCGGAAGTGGCAGATGACGTCAATACTAAACAAAATGACAATAAAATTTTACACATATATTTTGTATACACTATAGTTTATTTTCGTCTCATTAAAATTTTCGAAAATTTTGCCATTGTTGCCTGATTTACAAAAAAGTCAATTTTTTTCATACTTTTTTGTGTTAACGTGAATATTATTGATTAAAAAATGACGGGAAGTCATGTGCTGGCCTCATCAGATTTTTTTTATTCTCTATTTGTCCTATATTTCCCTATTTTTGAATTTTGTCTCCATTTTTCCCTGTTTTTCTTCATTTTTTCATATTCCCCTCCCCCATTTTTTCCTATTTGTATCTATTTTTATTTGTTTTTTTCTATTATTCCTTATTTTCCCTATTTGCCTCTTTTTTCCCATTTCTCCGTATTTTTTAATATTTTTCACTATTTTGCTGTTTGTCCCACTTTGTATGTATTTTTCCTATTTTATAATATTTTTTCCTATTTTCCTCAATTTTCTTATATTTTTCATTACTTTAATTTTCCCCTCTTTTCCCCGTTTTTTCCAATTTTTCCCTATTCTTCTCTATTATTGTTTTTTCTTTTTTTCCCTATTCTTTGTTTATGTTTTATGATTTTACCGCATTTTTTTTTTAATATTCTTTCCTATTTTCACTGCGCTTTTCATTATTTTTTCCCATTTCCTTTATTTTTCCCCATTTTTGTTTATTTTTCTGTAGTTTTGCTATTTGTCCTCATTTCACTTAATTTTTTTCCTATTTTACTCTCCAAATTTTTTACTATTTTTTACTATTTTCAATGCATTTCCTAATGTTTCCCTATTTTTCCCAATGGTCTCTATTTTATTCTATTTTCCCCTATTTTTTTCTTATTTTTTCGTTATGAAATCGCAATAATTTCCGATTTCTGATTTTTTGGTTATTATCTATTTTATAGCGATCTTTTGCAATTTTCTACGATTTTTTTGGAATTTATTTATGCGATATTTTTAAGATTTCTTTTAATTTTTTTTCAGGTTTTTTTGCAATTATTTGCATTGAAAATTTTTTTTGCCATTTTTTGTGATTTTTTCGTTTTATTGCGATTTTTTGCAATTTTCTGCAATATTTTGCGTTTGTTTTTTGCGATTATCAGCGGTTTTTTTTGCTTCTTTAATTTTGTGTCGATTTTTTGCGATTATCTGCGTTTTTTTTTGCTTTTTTAAATAATTTTGTGTTGATTTTTTGCGATTTTTTTTGCAATTTCTTGCGATTTTTTGTGTTTTTTTTTCGTTATTTTGTAATTTTATTTATTTCCTGGGTTTTTCCGTATTTTACATTTTTATTCTTTATACTTTTCCAATATTTTTCGATTATTCTGGTTTTTCCATTTTTTCTGTTCTTTTTTGATTTTTTTTCAAGTTGTTTTAGGTTTTTCTAACTGTTTCTCGGTTTTTTTTTCTGATTTTTTCGGTTTTTGTCATTTTTTACGATTTTTTCTTTATCTTTAGATTTTGATTTCTGTCGATTTCTTTCGAAGTAGAAAAATAACTTAAAGAACTTCGTCCCATACCGCACAATTTTTTTTTCATACTGTTTTGTGTTAACGGGTTAATTTTTAATATAAAAATGGCGAGAAGTCATGTGTTGGTCACATCAGATTTTACTTTCCCGGACCCATCAAAGGGAAAGTAAGGTGAACGAGCAAAAAAAAATCGAGATATCGATGGAAATATCCATTTTGAGATCACAAAGAAGATTGAAACCATTTCCAGCGCATGGTCTGTCTGTGTGTCTGTGTGTAATCTTCCACGATAACTGCCGAACCGTTTGACCAATAAAGCTGAAATTTGGTATGGACGGTCGATGTGTGCCTAGAATGCGACCATTAGATTTTGGTTTAAATTGGTACAGTAGAAGGTCCTCAAGACCGACATTGATTAAATACACATGTAACAATTTTTTACTTTTTTAAAATTTTAAGGACAAACAATACACTTTAGTGCAAAATGTTGTAGTACAAGGTTTTAGAGCATAAAATTCCCTACAACTTTTGTCTTAAGTCTTTTCCAGAATTTCCAATACTTGCGCCACTAGAGGGCGCGTAAAAAATGTGCACGTATGTTTTCTCTAGTTTTTTTTTTTAATTTTGAAGACAAACAATACACTTTAGTGCAAAATGTTATAGTACAAAGTTTTAGAGCATAAAATTCCCTACAACTTTTGTCTAAAACTTTTTCCATAATTTCCAATATTTGCGTCACTAGAGGGCGCGTAAAAAATGTGCATGTAGGTTTTCTGTAGTTTTTCTTGATTTTGAGGGCAAACAATGCATATAGTGCAAAATTGTAAAGCATCAAATTTTCTTTCACATTTATGCTGAACTTTTTATCGAATTCCTCATAGTTTCGCCGCTAGATGGCGAGAAAAATACACATTTAAAATTCCCTACAACTATTGTATGAAAAATTTTCCCGAATTCCCAATAGTTTTCACCCATGATTTTAGGAGATCCTAATTGTAGCAGTGTGATATACAACGTCCGCATGCGCAGCTTATGTCATTATCAACATTGAAATATCAATTCGGTAATGCTTAGTATTTTGTAATTAAAATAATAATAATAAATAACATATTCTTTACGGTCGAGCCGGGAAAGTTCTGGGGTGACACAGCCGATTTTTTTTTATAAATAATAGTAATAAAAATACTCTTTTGATAACAAAATCAAATGATTATCGCCGAAATTAGTGAGTTCTATTGGTGGAAAGTATAATTTTGATAAAAAAAACTACGTAATACGGGAGACGTTTATAATATAATTTTAATATATTTTTATTTACTTATTTGGGAACTGTTGAAACTACATCAAAAATGCCACTTCATGCTTATATCTTCCTTTAGATGCAGCATAATCTTGATATTTTGTATTCACAATTTCTTTTCTTTCGTTATTAACCACACATGACACATTGCATTTTTTTATTTTATGTTTTGGGGTGATTTTAGCTTTAAATTCCTAACGAGCTTCTTGCTGTTTAAATTATACATATCCAATAGCATTATAATTGTAGCTTTGTCTATTGGAAATCAATTTTTTTTCGTTACGTTCTGTCACGAGTTTTGCGAAGAATTTTAACACCTTATGTAGATTTTTAACACATTATGTAGATTATCGAATTCTATCGAATACCATGAAAAATAATAAAAAAAAATATCGATAACAAGCGTCTTGTTGAAATAAATAACTAATTCTAATAATTTCCAAAGGTTATCCATATCTCAATTTTTTTTCAATAATTCTAATATTTGAGGGGTTTAAAAAATATATATATATGTATATTTTTGGTGGATTTTTTTTAACTATCTAGTTTATTCTTTTTTTTCAAATTCATGATCTAATTATTAGAAAATTTATATTGTTAAATATTTCTTTTTAGCAAATGCCAATTTCTCAACAACAAGAATTTCATCAACAACAAATGATGTATAATAATGGATCTCAACAGCAACAACAGAATTTTCAACAGAGATTTTAGATATTTTTAAAATAAAATGTTATTTCTATTAATTAAGAATATGTATTAATAACAAATAAATTGATATAAAAAATTGCCAAGGTTTAAGATAGAGTTTTCTCTTATTTTTACAACTTTGCCTCGAAAATTAATATAAAAAAATTAAATTATCCTTAGTAATGGGTCCTTTATGTACTTAGTAAACATATTATAATGATATCAATATAAAATTTTGATGATTTATCTCTATTGGGAGTGAAAAAATTAATAAAATTTGAGTTTCCTGCTAAATTCCTCTTCTTCTTGTTTTACACCTTCGTTAATAATAATTTTGAAATCTACTTCTTTCAACTTTTTAATTTTTTTTATATCTCAATTGATTTTTTTATAACCATAATACCATTACATATTCTCCAAAATCATGTTTCCTCTATCTTCCCCTTTCATATGATAAATTACTGTTCATCATAATTTATATTTTCTCCTTTTTAATTGGATATATACAAATTTCTTAAATTCAGCCCTTTTGATCAAATATCACTTTTTCAAAATCTCTAACAAATTTATGACTTTTCTTATTCTCTTCTCATCTCTAATTAATTCCGACTCCCTTTTTTTATCAAAAACAATAAAAATCAATATTTTTGTTTCTTAAATCTTATCCAAAATCTTTTATACTGATTGATTTTTAATTTTCATAGTAAAATTTTAAATATTGCTTTTCCAAATATAAAACAAATTTTATTTCTATTAAAATTTCATAAGACCTTCCTTGGATTTTTACTTATATACCCAATTACTTTAAATTAACTCATTATATTCACCTATAAAAACTTTTGGAATATAATATTAGAATAAAACACTTATTTATCTAATAATAATAATAATAATAAATTCTATAAATCATACTAAATAATTTCATTCAAGGCCATAGGGGGTTTATAGTCTATGTCACATAAAAGAAAAGAGTAATTTTGCTCTATATTTTTTTAATTTTGCTCTAGTCTATAATTCAGACAAAATATAAAAGGTGTATGTTTTTATAAATCAATTAAAAGCATAATTAATAACATACTTTTTTATTTTATTAATTAGTAACATAATTAAAAATAATTACAAAATAAAGTTTACTTTTCTAAATTTTTTTGACGCAATACCGTCATTGTAGAAATGCTGATGTCGCGATGAGTAGACACTTGAGTTTCGTAAGTACATTTTCAATCTTTAAAGTTCTGAAAATATTCGTTCAGCAGTACAAGTTGTAACTGGAAGAGTTGAAAATAAAACAATATCATTTTGTTGCGATAAAATTCTCTGTTGCATTCTCCCAGAGCTTCGCTAGCGCACGATGGACGGTCAATTTCATTCCTTTTTGCCTAGTAAATTTTCCACAAGTCAAATTCTGCTTCAAGTAATGACAGATCAACTTTTTTCTCATACATTTTTAAAATTTCAAACAGAAGGTTTCAAACACACCGATTACAATAACGAATTTTAAACATGAAAAAGATTCTTTGTGGTCGAGGAATCTACCTTTTAATTGCTGAATAAAATCATTAATGAGTGGAATGGTCATATCTATACGAAAATAAATTTCCGGGTCATCTGTTTCTTCGTTACAGCGGTAGCGTTGTAACGATCGAAGTTCGTCTGGGAATTTTAATTTCTTCGTCAGCATCAGACGTAATGTTTTTAGAAGCTTCATATTCTTTGGAAAATTCATATTCAATGATCAAACAATATTTTGAACGTGATCAATTGCAGATTTCAAATTACAAGGAGGTGCTTGTAAAATCTTGCAGAGCGTCAAGGTATATGAAAAAACTTCGGCAACAAACCAGAGACTAATGACAAACTCTCCATTAACCACAGCCTTTACAAATGAAGAAGCTTTGGAGGAAGTAGCTTTATCCAAATCATTTTTTTAAACTGTGAAATAAATTATATGGATTAAAAATAAATTTCGTCTCAAAATTTCGGGGGGGGGGGGAGGATTTCAACCCTCTAACCCCCCCGCTGGCTACGGCCTTGATTTCATTATAATATATTTTATTAGCTTTATATAAAAGTGTTTTCAGAGCTTATTGTTTGTTATATTATTTTTATCGGAACCAACAAAACTGTTTAATATTAACAAAACATTTTCAGTGCACAACAAATATTGTTTACATGGTTTGTTTTAAAATATGTTTTTTATTATAAAGTAATTCAAGATATAACGTGTTTTAAGTTTTAATTGACTTGCAAATAAAATAAAGCATGATAGAAAGTTTCTAGGTTTCCGAGATACAAAAAAGTCTCTAGGCAACAAAAGGAGAAATCCACAAAAAAAATCCGGCTTCACTCCACAAAAAAATCTTTGTTCAGAAATCCAACACGGTAAGTAAAGTTCGCTGGTTAAATTTATTCCAATTATTTCTAATAATATGTTATTAAGTTTTAGGCGGACTTTACGGAGAAGACTATATATACACGACAGACAGACGAGCACACATCTAGAGATAGGACAAACAGACAGACTACATGGGATAAAGGCTTCGGTCGTCCCATAATCCCAAATAGAAGACGAGCTAGGTATTTACCATTGCCCATTGGGATTATGGCACGCGCTAACGTTGACGACCAGGGGACTCCGGAGGGGACTTGGAGATCAAGTGCCGATCAGGTACAATGTCCCCTTGGCTCGGGGTCAACCGCAGTGTGTGCGTGTGGAACTCCAGCAAGTTTTAGAGATAGAAAAATGTTCTTATCTATAACCCCTGTATTTTTAACCTGATATTAAATTTTAATTTTAAATATAAATTAGGTATAAAAGTCAAAAATACGCCCACATATCGTTTTTAAGATGGATATTTATTTAATGTTTTTATCTCAATACATATAGGGTAAAGGCGCCTATTAGTATTTCGCACGACAGCTCACCTGGTGCGAATTTTTTTCTCGGTTACCCTCGTCTATTTCCGCATTTCACACGTCCACCACTGCTCTCTTTAAGATAAACAAGTGAAAAATCACAATATTTTCGAGTTTTCGAAAATTTACAGTTACGAAATTAATTTCTATATACTGTATATACTATAGTAGAGAGAAAGTAAAAATAGGTCAAAGATTAATATCATTTTGGGGGTTTTAAATGGTGCATCGATTGCCGTTGTCCGTTTGTCTCTATCTCTCACCGTTCTCGAGTTGAATCAGACTAACAGACGGACGGACGCACAAAACCATCTTATAAGGGTTTTTTTCTTCGAAAACTCTAAAACTACTCGTCTAAATTGTAAAAGTTCATACAAGAAAATAAATTTAAATCTAAATTTTAACATCTTGACAGGAACTCTTTATTAAGTATAAAGTTTATCAACTTACAACCAGGAATGGATCCGGGGCTTGATTTGGTGAGGGGTGCGATTTTAGGTTATTTTCAATGAAACGGGGAAATTTTAATGCACATGGGTAACAGTGTTGAATACAAAATTTGTTATGTAGTTATAAAAAGGGCATAGTTTAATGAGATTAATTTTTTTATTATCGTGAAGTTTTTTTAAAATATTTATTCATTTGGCCTCTTAAATCCGTGCTTGTTTACGACTGTTCCTGTAAGTCCAAGGGCGGACCTATGGAGTATGGGGTAATTACCACCCCCACAGACTTACTTGATTTATATAAGGCAACATTCTCGTCTAGTAAATTTTAAGAAAACAATGTATGATATGATTGGATCTTCTTGGAATGTAGTATCAGAGTTAACAAATAAATCCCTATCTGTGTATTTCCTTTTACCGAGGCCTAGTCTTATTTGTGTTTAAAAAAATAAAAGGTCCTGACGGGCCCGTGGACGAGAAGCGTGTGTTTACGTCTTCCTTGTTGTTTTTCTTCGAATTATTTTTGAATTCATCTTTCTCAGTGGTTTAGGGCTACCCCTACGCCCTTATAGACGAATTGCAGTTGGCTGAATGACATAAAGTCCATGCCATAAAGAAAAACATAAATCTAAATCTCGTGAAAATATAATTTTAAAAATAAAGGATGCGCATGATATTATAGAAAATTTTAACAAATTTTTTATTAAGGGCCATCCTCCGCTTGAATTTTTAAGCAAAAACAGCGGTTAAGCTCGTGCGGAATTATAACTTTATTTTTCAAAATTACTCAAAACTGCTTGTGCAGGTGACGAAAGAAAAGGTATTTCCAGGGATGTATAAGTACAAAATGATGAACTTTTTTTAAACATTGTTATTATTCGGTATAGAAAAAATGAAATATTACTTATTTTAAGGCGTTAATTATGTCGTTAGAAGAAATAATTTGGAAAATCTAATTCTATATATCCCTGCTGCAAACCATTAACTTTGCCTTAAAACGTTCTTTCTTCAAACAAGTCAAAAAATAAGTTAGTAATCGCGTACGGCCTGACCAAGTAACATTTTTCTAACTGTAATGGCGCGCGCCCCTGACAATTTTAAGTAAGGGATCGGTTGGAAGATGACTCTTAAGGCTCCAGCTGATTTGGTAAATAATATAAAAGTAGGCAAGGTTCGCAATGTTACAAGTACCTACCCCTATAAATAAAAACCCTATATATTTAGAATCGTTTTGTCCAAACGAATTGATGGAGTTACTAAGATTTAAACTAAAAAATAAAAAATCATGTGGTGTAGATGAAATATCAAATTTTTTGTTAAAAAAAGTTATTGAAGATATATCAGCTGCATTGACTTCCATATAGTAATAGATCTGAGGACGGAAGAGTTATTCCAGTTTAAAAAAAAGATACACCGTCTTTAGAAAATTATAGGCCAGTGACCGAATCTTGTAGTTTCTCTAAAATTTTTAAATATGAGTTTCTTAATCGCCTACTTTCATTTTTACACTCAACATGGATTTCTCAGTGGAAGATCAACAACAACGGCAATGATTTCCTTTTCTAATCAGGTGATAGAATATCTTGGAACAGGTGAGTGTCCTGTTGCTATCTTCTGTGATCTTAGCAGAGTATTTGACTGTGTTAACCATGATATGTTTCTGTCAGTTCTAGAATCGTACGGAATCAGGGGCGTTGTATTAAATTGGATATCTACTTTTGACTATTTAAATATATCAATGGGATTTCCTCAGGGATCCATATTAGGACCTAGCACTATGTATGTTAATAATATAAAACCCTATATTTTTAAAAATTTTACCTTACGCGGATGATATTTCTGTTTTAATTTCGTCATCTTTAAACATTCTGAAAGCTGTTAGCTCTGATATATTACGTAATATTTGTTACTAGTTTAATAATGCTTTTTAATACAGAAAAAAACAGTGTTTGTTTTTTGGGTATTTATTTAGATGAAAAATTTAATTGGAAAATTCACTGCAATCACCTGATTTCAAAAATTATTTCGTTAAAATTTCTTTTCATTAATCTTAGATCTGCAGAAGCTCATCAATTTGTTATGGTGTACAAGTTGATTCAAGACTTAGATACGGTTTATGCCTGTGGGGTACTTCTAGTAATGCTTTACAGATCATTATTGCACAGAAAAAAAATTATTAGATGTATAGCTGAAATCTCTCAGAGAGAATCATGTAGACCATATTTTAGAAAATATAGGATCTTTCTACTACTATCCCTTTATATTTTTGAAATGTGCCTATATTTTTATAAACACAAAACTAAATTTGTAACCGTTGAAAATATTTATAACAGACAAGTTGGTGAATATCATGTGCCATTTTTATACTCTAGTGAATTTTATAAACAATTGTAAATTTTCTTATTTGCATGTAAATTGACAAATTATTATTAGCTGAATTTGTAGATTTGTAGTCCCTTAATGTGTTTGTTAGCATAATTTTAGTTTATAATTAAGTTTTACTATTATATTTTTTTTTGTTTCTATTGAAGAATCCTATAAAATTATGATTGTTCTATGGGAAATAAAGACTTATTATTACTAATGTTTTGCAAATTTAAAGGAACGCAAAACTGAGTTTGTCCTTCAGTTGTGATTTTTAACTCAGATTTTATTTATTTTACTTTTTTATTAAGATTTTGTTTCACTAATATGGTTTAAAATTACATCTAGAATTAAGATTTGTTAATGTTGATGGTTTCGTACTGAATTTGTTATCGATTTATTTTTTTAGTTTCAAGTTACTTTTTTTACCCTATACCAAAGTTAATCAGCCATTCTTTTATTCAAAGTTTTTTTTTTTAAATGTATTTAATGTTAATGTTTAAATGTAGCAACAGACACATATTTCGGTTCCTCGAAATGTATTAAATTGTGTTAAAAAACAATAATTAAAAAATTAATAAACCGTATTTATGTTTCGTGTTTTACAATATATTTTATTTTTTTCCAAAATTATGACTGTGCTTTACCTCCCCTCAGAAAAGCTGCTTGTGTAAGTCGTTGTAGTAAAAGATTGTGAAATAAGTAAATAAAAACAGTTATTAATTAATTTATAAATGTATATTAAATGACATAAAAAAGTAATTTATGAAAACCAAACAAAAATTTAATACTTTTTAATCATCTTTCTTTTGTTTCTTCCCTGGAGATTCATCTTTGGTTTCTCCAGAAGATTTTCTTTTACCGTTTTTATCTGCTTTTTTAGTTTCCTCTTCATCATCGCTCATATCTTCATCGCTAATATCTTCTTCGTCATCGTCGTCGTCTTCGTCGACTTTTTTGGAACCAAGTTTTTTGGCGTAAACATCAACGTTCTTTTTAATTTTACTGGCATCAGGACTGTATGCCCATAATATTAATTCTAGATGTTCTTTTGTAGGCAAATCATCTTTCCACAAATCGGGACGGCTTTCCTCCATAGCTTTTAAAATCTTTTTTAGTTCAACATTTCTTACTATATCCCAAGTCGGTTTACCATCCCCGCTGGAAACCGTCCTTAGATTTTTGTATTCGCCTTTAGCATTCTTTTTGTAAGCTTCTAAAAATGCATCTACTTGTTTATCATCTAATTTAAATTTTTCTTTTAATGGTAATAAAGCTTCGACGGAAGCAAGAGGTAGGTAGGATCTATTTTCTTTTGACAAATTGTTAATTTCGAAGTCTCTTAAGAAATCTTCAAATACTTTTACAGCATCGTTAATGTTTTGTAGCTTTTCTTTATCCTTTGTTACTAAAAAAAAATAATTATTATAATAATCTTAATTAACAAACCTAAACATATATAAACAATTATTTTAGATGGCTAATTTAACTACCAAAATAATTGATACAGTGTATCCACGGATGGGGTTCACAAGAGGAGAAGAAAAATTGTTATTGTTGATTTATATCAAAAAAATTTCATTCTTGATAAAAATTTTTGTTTATTCTAATATAAGCTAGAAAATTGATTATAAAAGAAAACAGGCACGGTAAAACCTGTTTTTTTTTTCATTTTATGGGGTTTTAGAATAAGCAAAACTTTTTATCATGCAAGAATGACATTTTTCGATAAAACCAAAAATAAAATTTTTCTCTTGAGAATAAAAACATTACTGGATTTTTTAGTGAGTAGTTCAGTTAGTACTTTACTATTTTTTTATTATTATTTCGCAAAATACTATTCCTGATAGTTAATTACCTTAATATTTTCTGCGGGCGCTAATTGAAACTAATTAGATGACCGGCATGATCTGCCGATCGTGCTATTATTGATTATTTTTTATGATGGTACTGGAAAAGTTTAATAATAAAACACACTCACTCGGTGAATTTGGAAAATTTCACCCAGACGATTGTGAAAGCTATAACCCAAAAAATGATAAACTTCCTGCAATCTAGAGCTAGTTGATTTGCTTGATATTTCATTAAGAATTTATTTGTTAAGGGCATTGAAAAAAAAAGTTTGTACATGAACAAAAAAATTAAAATTAGTGGTTTGATATAGTTTTTAGTTTTATATAAAGCTTCTTTCTAAATTTAATCTTACTCATTTAACTACTTACTAAAAGGGTCCTGAAATATTTTTATTAAGTCAATTTGTGATATACAGAGTGTTTTATGTATAGTAGATGTAACGTCGACTGTAATAAAATACCTACCCTTAACCACATTTAACAATGGTTTATGAGTACGGTCATAAATTCAACCTCGGTCCGAAGCTTAGACAGCTCTCTGGTCCGTATTACAAATTTTTAAAATAATATTGTGTCAACTGTTAAAGTATCTATTATTTTTCAACAAAAAACTGTAATTTTAATTTTTTAGAAAATTAGATAGGGTCGATTGTAAAGTAATTAAAACGAATTATTTTTTAGCAAATACAATTTTTTAGCTAAATCTCAATTTTTTTACCACAAAAATGATGTACATAACAATTGTTTTGTTTTTCTCGAATAAAGGAACCATGTTATTTATTTACAATATCATATATTTTAAATATAAACAAAAAGAAATAATTGACAAAGTTGAGACTTTTTAGGTAATTTTAGTTTGATTATAAGGAATTAAGACCAAATCATTAGCACTTCATCAGAAATTGATTTATTAAGCTTCTATGTTTTTACTCCATTAAAACTAATTTTTTTTGTAAATATGTACCAAGTATAGGACGAAATCGAAAAAACGTAAAACAATCGAAAAAAATTGAAAAAAATCGTTAAATCTGAAAACAGAGTCAAACAAAATAAAAAAAGTCGAACAAAATGGTAAAAAATCGAAAAAATCAAAAAGAAAATCAAACAAAAAAAAGAAAAGAACTAAAAAAACGAACGCAAGCCGAAAATAAACTAGAAGAATAGAAAAAAAAATCGAAGAAAATCAAAAAAAATGGGAAAAAACCGAAAATCGAAAAAAATGAAAAAACCGAAAAAAAATCGGTAAATCCGAAAACAGTCTAAAAAATTAAAATACAATTAAAAAAGTCGAATAAAATGGCTAAAAATCGAAAAAAATCAAAAAGAAAATCAAACAAAATATAAAAATAAAAATAAAAAAAACACGAACACAAATCGAAAACAAATTAAAAGAATTGATAAAAAAATCGAAGAAAATCAAAAAAATGGAAAAAACCGAAAATAATCGAAAAAATTGAAAACAAAATCGAAAAAAAATCGAATAAAATGGGAAAAAATCAAAAATAAAAACAAACAAAATAGAAAAAAAAAGAAAACAACTAAAAAAAACGAACACAAACCGGAAACAAACTAAAAGAATTGAATAAAAAATCGAAGAAAATCAAAAAAAATAGGAAACAAACTAAAGTAATCAAATAAATTGATTAAAAAATCGAAAAAAATTGAAAAAAAACCGAATAAAATGGGAATAAATTAAATAGAAAATCGAAGAAAATAAAAAAAGGAAAGAACTAAAAAAAAACCGAGCACAAACCGAAAATAAACTAAGAGAATTGAAAAAAAAATCGAAGTAAATCAAAAAAATGCAAAAAACCGAAAAAAATTAAAAAAAAATCAAATAAAATGAGAAAAAATCAAAAGGAAAATCGAACTATATAAAAAAAGAAAACAATTAAAAAAACGAACACAAACCGAAAAAAAACTGAAATTATTGAAAAAAAAAATCGATGAAAATCAAAAAATGGGAAAAACCGAAAATAATCGAAAAAAATTGAAAACAAAATCGAAAAAAATGTGAAAAATATCGAAAAAAAAATCGAATAAAATGGGAAAAAATCAAAAAGGAAATCGAACAAAATAAAAAAAAAAGAAAACAGCTAAAAACAACGAACACAAATCGAAAATAAACTAAAAGAATTGAAAAAAATCGAAGCAAATAAAAAAAATGGAAAAATTGATATAAAAATCGAAACAAATTGAAAAAAATCGAATAAAATGGGAAAAAATCGAATAAAATTGGAAAAAATCAAAAAGAAAATCAAACAAAATAAAAAAAAAAGAAAACAGCTAAAAACAACGAACACAAATCGAAAATAAACTAAAAGAATTGAAAAAAAAGGAAGCAAATCAAAAAAATATTAAAAAACCGAAAATAATCGAAAAAAATAGAAAAAAAAATCGAAAAAAATGTAAAAAAAATCGAATAAAATGGGAAAAAATCAAAAAGAAAATACTGTATAAAATTACAAATTATTCAATTTGTATTATGTTATGTAGTTTACAAATTGTTGTGTTTTTTTACTAAATTGTAATACACCGATTTGAATCTATCTTTATTTTATTCTAATAACAATTAACGCCAATTAATGAAACAACTTCAAAATTATATTGAAGTACAGTCCATATTTAAATTTTAAAAGAGGTACCATTTCTTTAAAACAGTCGCCTATAAAGCAGTAAAACCCTCGTAAAAGATGCATAAGTCAATCTCAAATATCTATTCCAACGACTATATAGACTAACAGAATATAGTACCAAAAATATTTTAAATCCCTTGGTATGATTTATTAAATTTTGAAGGTATATTTTTGAATCTATATTCAAAAAATTAATTTTATTCAAAACCAAAACAACCTGTAAGCTTGTCTTAATTTTCAAAATTTTTAAATGGATTTGAAATGAGCATCAAAAAGTAGTTGTGTGAAACTAAAATGAAATAATTAAAATTATAAATTTTTAAGGGCGAAAGCTACCCCTAAACAATTTTTTTAATAAATCCAAAAGTTTATCCATATCTCAAATGTTGTCAAAGTTTACAAGAAATAAAGCACAAAGTCAGATACCATAATAGTTTAATTTGAATTAAAAGGAAACTAGTTTCGGTCACTCACAGACCATCATCAGGCTTGGGCTTGAAGAAAGCTCCAGGGAAATGTTAAATATAAAATTATATAGCAATAATAAAAAACAAATATATTGTTTTATTAGGATAAAAAAAAATTGAATAAAAATTATACTTTATCAAAGAAAATAAATTAAAATAAAGAGGGTAATATTTGGAATATTACAAGTTATGGGACAGCAGTAAATAAAATAAGAAATAGTGAATCAAAGAAGATAAGAAGACATTTAGAAGAAAAAATGATAATTATAGATAGCAATGAACAGGACAAATTCAAAGTTTGACTTTTATGATATTTATTATAATTTAATGAATAATTAATAGTCATACCACATAAATTTAATGTTCAATTAAACCAGATTAAATTGGAGGCGATTGTAGGCCTGATGATGGCCATCGTTGTGGCCGAAACATTTGAGCTACGGATAATCTTTTTTTTTATTTATTATAATGTTTATTATTTTTCTCTAAAATCCACCCAAAAATTGAGATTAAAATATTATTGAAATAACGTAACGTAATATATTATTTAAAATCCAGGTCCGTATTTGAAAAATTAAGATTGAAGAGGTGGCCCTCCGAATATGAAACGTCAAATTACAATTTTAATAAAACTTGTAACAAACTTGATTTAAATAAAATTTTAGAGAATATTTTTCGTAGAAAGGGGTACAAAATATATATGCTTAGAAAGCTTAAAGATTGACCTTTATGTTAGGCTAAAAATATACAGGGAGTTCTATTTAAAATAACAAAGTTATGCCCAATCCCAAAAAGTTAGAGTGGAATATCCGTTATTGTACAAATATTATACAAACTAAGAAAAAATAGAGGGAAAGTAAAAGTGTGTTCTGTGCCATCATCGCGAGAAAAATAATGTTTATAACACAACTGGCTGAGTAAGTCCCTGTTACTTTAGTCAGAGATATTTTAATGCTGGTCATTTCTTATTTTAAAATTTATTACTATAGTTTTGGTCGCGGTAAATGCAAATTACTCATTTATATTTATGCTAAAATGAGAAACACCGAGAGTTAAATGAATTGAATAAAGAAATCCTATTTATGTTCATTTAATTCTCAGTTTATTTAATCATTTAAAAATAGCTTTTTATCATAGATAAAAAAAAATTACCAAAGGCGCCGACTTTTAGTAATCTCTGTGGACATATTTCATAAACGAAAAAAATAAGAGAAAGAAATGAAAAATACAAAACAATTTTAATATTTAAGCGGCCCGTACAACACGTGACTTGCGCAACTAAAAATATGCATTTTTTTTCATATTTAAAATATTTATTACAAGAGCGCGTGTCTGTGCTACTTTTTTTAAATTTATCTAGAGCAAACAGTTGATAGTCGTCTCAGTTAATTAAAAAAAAATGTCACAGAAAAAGAATTAAATGAATCGATTGGTGAAAACCGCTCTTCCTAAACTTTCATATTAAGGAAGAGTGCATCCAAAAAATAATTCCCATTTTTTTATCAATTTTCTAAGCAATTAGAGGTGTATTTAGTAAAATGAAATTATTAAAATTATAATAAATTTCTAAGAGCGAAAACTACCCCTAAACAATTTTTTTTAATAAATCCAAAAGGTTATCCATATCTCAAATTAAAAGGAAACTAGTTTCGGTCAAAGACCATCATCAGGCTTGAAGAAAAGCTCCATGGAAATGTTAAAATATAAAATTATATAAAAAACAAATATATTTAGTTTTACCAATTTTCTTACTAATAAACTTTTTCTGCCTTAGATAAATTTATATAGAAATATCCATTTTTATAAAATTTTGTGAGAATTCGAGTTTTTGAATATTTTCCGATTTATTTTTTACATTTCTTTGAAATATATTAATATTGATTTCTGAATGAAATAAATCTTTTATTTAATGAATTCCATTTCACCTAAAGAAAATAAAAGTTCAATTAAATATAAAAGTATTGATTATTTTTTTACTGCGCATACAGACGCTACGCAGGCGTATATTACAGATATATAAAAATAAAAAACAATTAGAATCTTTTTAACAGAAAAATTTACCGGCTTTTACTTTATATAATAGAAAAATACTTACAAGTTAAGGTCCTTTTTGCTCTACCAATTAATCCTTTAACGGAAAGCCTCTGGTAATCGGTATCTCTTCCTTCCAAATTTTTTAAAGTTTCCAAAGCCTTATTTTTATCTTTAAATCCTAAACCAGGTACTGTATCAGGTTTGCTTTCAGACATTTTTTGAATAAACGTATCACTAAACGACAAATAAGTACAACTACTATTAATTTTCTATAATAACGATAACTACTTCCTCAAACTCAAGCGATCACTGTGTGTGGTGCTAATTTAAAAACAGAATTTAGAAATCCACTGGTTACCTACATCTACATATAATTCAATAGTGGTATTTATAAAGCGGCACGAATTTTGTTACTATGCTCTCTTACTAGATATGCGTCTAACCTTCGTGCTGCTTTTTTCTTTTAGTGTTTTCAATATGACAAAATATCTATACTGGGATGTTACGTCATGTGCTTTATTAAAAATATATTTAACATTTGTTCAAACAATTTTCTTACCTACTCAAGGAATTTCAAGAATGAATTTTAATTTAAATTTTAGAATGTCTTCTGAAGGTATATATTAAGCTGATGACATGGCGACTAAAAATAAATTCAGACCTACATCAGATGTTAATTTCGTATTATGTAATATGTATAAGAATAGGTAATTTTGTTTACATACAGTTTATATTAAATATAGGTGAGAGCGGCGCAGTATTGGAATACACCAAATTTATATAAAAATGTTTATTAAACTTTATGTAATATTCCCAATCTTATGGGCTTTGAAGTCTTTCTTCCCATACAAATCACTAGGATAAGATAGTATTTTTCCTGCCTTTTGCAAAACGGGGTATAAATTGTCCAACAACTAAAACGACACCTTCAGCGTCCCCACTTTTCTAAACTTTCCTTCTTTCGTTCCCCACTTCTCTAATTTTTAACCAAGCGGTATTTTTAGTAGTTGGACAAAGTTTATTCTCCTCATGAAACTATTTAGAGCTTGGTGGATTTTCAATGCTATGCTGATTACCTTTTAATAATGATTAGACGTTTGTTTGAAGAGATTATATCTAATATCCTTCAGGAAGCCCTTAACAATGTATACAATTCGTATGAGGAGGATCAGAAGTCTATGACCCCCACAAAACGGTCGTATAGTTCTTTTTACAAAAAATAAGGAAGCTTCATAACGTCATCTAATTGTGGAAGCCGTAACCATTCCGTTTGCAGAGGAGGTATAATATCTGGGGATTATCCTAGATAGAAAACTTATCTGGAGCTTCCATCTGAAAAGAATAATCAATAAAGCCAGCGCATCGCTCTGAAATATTAGAAGAGTGTGCGGCAAATCGTAGGGAATGAACCCTAAGCAGATTTACTGGATTTATCAAATAGTGATAAAACCAATGGTCACATATATGGCGCAGTAGAAAGGGTTCTAGTCTATTGCGGCGGCTAAGTTGTCTGGTCTTCAGAGATAGTGGCAATGGAAAGAACTCAGGGTCTTACTCCTCTCCATTTAATATTGGAGTCGGAGGTTAGACTGATTCCTATAAAACTGTGTCGGTGGATCAAATCGTTTTAGCAGAGCGGTCAATTTTTGATGAGTATCACCAACACAACTATAGTCCTGAGCGTAAAGGAGTTAACCTTGATAAAAAAACACCTCCATGGCATCACCCAGTGTGATACAATTGTATCGGTTCAGGTAGCGTGAAGTTACTCCTGTGAGTTAACCTACCGGTTTTTTGGGAAGGAACAAAAACGTGCATGATAGAATTTCCAGAGTTAAAATATTCCGAAGGTAAATTAGAGCCAACCGAACAACATTCAAAGAGTAAAACAAGTGGGTCCAAGAAATGGTAAATCCCAACTCGACTTTTATAATATTAGAGGTCTAAACAGGGATATTAAATCAGTACACCAACATCTCCAAGTAAACAGACGCCATATACTTGTACTCTGTGAAACCAAAGCCAGTTCGACCAGCAACAAAAGCAATATTATCGCATCTACCGCTTTGTCCTCAGTGATTTCTCTTGCTTTGATGTTTTATTGTTTAAAATAACGTCCCAACAATTTAAAACTCACATTTCGGAACAAAGTAACATACTTACTTATCATAATTGCCTCAATATAAAATAAATAAACTGTTCAATATTTTTATAACTTAAAAAAAGGACTAGACTGCACCAAATGCAAACAAGTCACTATTTTAAAGTTATTTTTAAAATAAAAGGACTTGACAATCTTCGTAAAATTATTAACATTTTATTGCCTGCGAAATGTGACTTGAAATGAAGGACTCCTCAAGTTTGTGATGGTTTGTGTTATTTTTAATCCGGTTACCTCCCTAATAGCATAAAGTAGTCCTAGAGATATCCATAGAAAGTCTTCTTCGGACAATATGGACATCCCTATAGGACATCCTTTTCTGAGACAGTGGACGTTCTATGGACGTCCAAGAGACTTTACTAATATAAATTTTTTAATAGCCACCGTTTACGCTCGTTGAAGAAATGTACTGAGCGAGCTCGGAGCAGACTTAATAGGATGTTTGAAATCGCGATATACCATACTATTCGTGACGTCTAAGATGAAGCACCTCAAGTGTCTTCATGTCAAGTGAGGACCACTCTCAGGTGTCTGTCCGACTTCGGCATCTTTTTGACATTGCCTGTATTAAATCGGCCAGGGACTGTTTTAAGACTATATGATATGGATATATGTTATATAGTCCGTATTATATCCATCGGACACCATACTTGATATCCGGTATGGACATAAATTGTACAAACAATGGATATATATCGTGGACGTCTTAATACTATCCAAAAACAATCATCCAAAGGACATACCAAGTCCATGGACGTTTCAACAGTAAATGGGAATAAATTGTACGTCCCAAGGACGTTGTGTGTGCTATTAGGGCTGTTCGATGTGTCGATTTGGGAATCACCCATTAGTATCGCTATATGTTCCTGAAATTGGTGAAAGAGCTTAATCAGGATCCACTTCTCTACTTACTGGCCCGAAGCCTGTACTACCCTACAGTAGAAGTTAATTTCCAAATTGGAAGGGAGGACAGAGATGACGAAAAAAATAATTTGGATTTTGACTTTAATTAGTTCTTTTGTTGATTGAGCAAAATTGGTGTTAATTCTGTATGAATGCGAATTAAAAATGTCGTAGCCTAGGTAGGGTAGTATACAAAAAAAATCATCAAAATCGTAGCAACTGCACTGAACGAAAATTTTACTGCGACAAGTAATTTGTGTTGCCTGTATTCAAAACAAAAATAGCATGAAAACTAAATAAAACTACAAGTATTAGGAATATAATAATTAACAAAATCACACCAATATTACTCATATAAAATTAAAATTATTCACAAAATAAATAATTAGCCTTCATCTGTCAGTTTTTAGAAATAATAAATACCTAATATTAAAGAAAATAATAATAATAATATACATATAATAATATAATATATGAATAATGAAACACCCAAAGTCCAGTACCACAGAAATATATTTGTTGAATTAGTTTAAATGTGAAATTGGCAACTAGTTTCGGCTTCCGCCATCATCAGGCCCCATAATGTGTTTTTAAAATTTTTTTAATATTATATTATAACTATTCTTAATAATCAGTACTATGCAACTAAATTAAATTTTAATCTTGCTTAAACCGAAATTTTATTTCACTGTTTTGCTCCATGATATTTATGGTAAGCCACTTATACTAAATGTTTTATTGTACCTGTTGTTTATTAACGAGCGCTATTGTAGCTTGATGATGGTGAAAGCCGAAATTAGTTGCCAATTTCACATTTAAACTAATTCAACAAATATGTTTCTGTGGTACTGGACTTTGTGTGTTTAATTACTCATTAGTTGACCACATTTGAGACATGGATAACCTGATGAATTTAATATAATATAGGTTTTCAAACGAAATTTTGAATCCAAAAATTTATAAATAAATCAATATAACTTAATTGAAATTAAAATCACTCACAAAATAAATAAACCCAGCAAGCTAACATTATCGAAGTAGCTCAGCTACGAACAGATAGACAGACAGCCCAGACAGGCACTTATAGTTGACTTAGGCCATTGAAAATAGTAGGTGGGCTAGCTCGCTACTTAATTCTGTTAATTTTTAGACTGAGAGTAAAAATAAAATAAAGTATAACATACGTTGAGTTCAAGACAAAACATATAAGATTGGCTTAGTGAAGAAATTAATAGGTATTAGAGATAAGTAGTAGATATTATCATTTAAAAATTACTCTTAAAACGTAAAATGTAATTGGGTTATCTGGAAATCTGCTGTAGGGCAAAAGTACTGTAATAAATGATGACGACGGACGTATAACAGATACCAGACACAACCACTTCAGTCCCTAGTTAGATAAACGAACCTTCTTCTTGTATAAATTAGGAATATAGGTTGGTGATACAAATATATGAAGGGCTCTATCAGTATCGATATACGAACGAAAGCGATACGTTCTTTAATATAATGTAACCTCCCACCCTCTTGGCCATTTATTTCATGAAAAAGGCGAGTACCAACGATTCAGCTTAATACTGAAATTAGTGCACCGGAGAGTTGAAAAAGACTCCAAACGTGTTAGAGGATTTCACCTGTTAAACGGGGTCCCTGTATACATCTTACATCTTACATCTAATAGTTTTATGATATATGCTGTAAAACATTGTTTTCTCCATCCAGGTGATTTCAATAA
This sequence comes from Neocrepidodera transversa, assembly GCA_963243735.1. Lineage (NCBI taxonomy): Eukaryota > Metazoa > Arthropoda > Insecta > Coleoptera > Chrysomelidae > Neocrepidodera > Neocrepidodera transversa. The sequence goes on along the minus strand of OY725346.1, from coordinate 6,804,040 downwards.
GAGAAATAGTCCACAATGAAAGCTCTGCTAACTTGACTTCCAGAAACATCCGCTACTTCTTCGTGGTACGCTTCAGGTTCGTTCCAACTAACTTCTTCATTAGCTTGGAACATCAGAGTGACGTTTCCACATTTGGTTTGATGGAATCTTTAGTAAGTATTTGAAATAATTTCTTTAAGACAAAAGATTGTTCAAATACATTCCTTCGGTTCTAGATGCTAACACTGGAGTTATTAAGTTTTTAGATAGGACATAGCGACTATTTCCAACAAAGAGGTCTTCATAATTTCCAGCTACAAATCTAGCAACCATATTGCTCTTATCCCATACTCTGGCATCATGAATAGAGCCTGGATATCGACTAACCACATTCATATCGGAATCATATATTGAGTGTTTATTGAAAATCAACCTTTGCGATTTTATATATCAATTTTATAGTCAATAACACCTATTACATTTGGGAATAGATCAAGCCTATAAAAACCTCTTTTATTGGCTATTAACTCTGCTCTAAAGTGTTTGGCATTTGTATAGATTTTAAAGATAGTAAAGCCCTGATAACTTTGAGACACGCCCTTCCTGTTGTAGTTCTGTGAACATTTATTAAATCACCAGCAACTATTTGATGAGTACCTGTACGGAATGGCACACAGGAGCTGCAGTCTAGGCCATAAAGCAGAATTTCTATTTGTTTCATACTCTAGATATGGTCCTATCATATCGAGTAATGTAGTAACATAATTTTTATTTTACTCTAAAACCAAATCGTTCTTGAAAATCTTTGTCCAGGTGCGCCGACTATGAGGATGCTCAAGGGCTCCAGAACCCATGAAAGGCAAATAGTGCCTTAGATGCCTTAAAATTGGTACCTTATAAGATTTTAATAGTGGGAAAAGTAATTTTATAATAATAAAATCTGTATTATACATGTTAAATTTCTAAAATTGATTCCAATTACAATTTTTTTTTAAAGTGCCACATCATAAAGACAGGATCCGTTATTTAATAGAACAATCAAAATGTTATTACCACAAACGATAATATTAATTAAAAACTCTGTAATAGGTCACATATGTATAAACATTTAAGCATACAAAATGCGTTCTAATTTTACTATAGGCATCGTTCTTTCCTTATGGTTTTAGCAATGATATAAACAAGGATAGTTATATAGCGGCGGGAAGTTTACAGTCTCGATGTGGGCGATTTTACAATTCGGAGCTTGACTCTTTCAGACGAGATTTTCTTACTGGTAGTTCAGATTTGTTAAGTGTACAGAGAGTAAGAAAGAATCTGGCTGGGTAAGTTCGAAAAGAAATTTATTCGGTTTACAAGATTTTTTTTAATCTTAAAATAGATTTTTAGTAACTGTTAAAGTATTCGGATATATTTTAAATTCTAATTATTTTTAATATTTCTTTCTTTAGAAAAGACATTTGATTAACAATTATGGTTGCAAATTAATGTTAAATTCATAACAATGCCATACCCAGAACACTGTACAGGGTGATTTATTAGTGACGATCAGCTATAAATCTTGAGACCAGTTTTGGAAAAAAATTCTTACCACAAAAAGAAAGTACTTAAAAATGTTTTTAATCTTGTATTAATTGTATTAATATTATTTATTAATTATCAGCAAACAGTTGGCATCCTTAATGAATCACTCTGTATATTAGGAAAATATATTTTTTTTAATTATTCATATAGAAGCAGATTTTAAAAATATTTACAATTGTACACGATATGTCAAAAACTTGGGAAAACAATCTTTTTCGACGTTTTTGAAAAATATATGATTTTTGTATTTTATTTGTTTCAAAAAATAAATTTTTAACCCTTTATAAACAATTGTTAACAATTAATAATTTCGTTGGTTAAAGAATAATTTTTTAGGTCTAAAACTACTTAACGGTTTTTTGTTTTAACTGGCATATTTTACAAGGAATTAATTAAATAAGATTTATGAAAATGGCAACAATGTAGATTTGTTGGATCATTAAATTTCATAGGACATTTCGAGTATATTAAGAAGCAAACAAAACCATCATAAACTATGTCACTAAAAAGCTTTTAAAAATATAATTTTCAGGGATGTTTAAAAATATAAATATTAGATAAAGGACCCGGCACACTTCTTATAGAAAATGGACCCCGGTCAAATTTTTAAAACCTTTGGAAATTATTATATATTATCGACGTGCGGGTTGAAGTTGTCAAATTTCAAATTTTCGTTATGGAACATCTCGAATTTCATTAAATTTTTTTTGGATTATGCAGACCTATAGAGAGGAAAGTTGTTTTATAATTTTTGGCTTATATAATAATTTTATTTTAATGCTGATTTATCGTTGCTCTCAAGAATGGAACTATTTATTAAAGGTTCCATAAGAGCAAGTTTAGCTTTTCGTAACAAAATTGTTTTATAAATATTTTGCCAACCGAATTATATAATATTAATAAAGGAATTTTATACATATTATGTAAGAGTTTTATAAAACATTTATTGTTTATAAAATTGAGTTATTTTATAAAGCATTTTAAGAGACTTTGGTAGCATTTATAAATCAGGTATAAATACATTATAAAACTATTGTTATCAACACATTTCGCAGCTTATAAAATAATTATATAATTATTACAGAGGAAGCTGTTATATAGCTTTTATAAAATAACTTGGCTTGTCAATTTTGGGAAAACAAACCGCGTATACGTGTTAACGAAATTAAAAATCATTAAGAACATCGAATTCTTGTTGTTGCTACCATAAAATAATATCCCCTGTATATTTATAACTACGATTGTAATACTGATATGTTAAAATATATTCAGTATTAATTATAAAGGGCGATTCATTATTATGCTTGTACCAATTCCGATTTTTTTTTAAAAAGGTGATTTGTCCATTAAAGATACAAAACGCCTAATAATTATAAGGATTTTTCACACTCATCCTGTTTATCAAAAATTGGGTCGGTCAAATTTTGTTGTTTCTTCACGGTTTTAACACAATCATGTTTTTAGTATCACTTATCCAAATTCCGAATCAAAATCTAGTGCTAGTTTTTGCTAGGTATACAGAGTGTTGAAGTTCAGTTTCAAAATCTTATGCTGTGTAAAGTTTTACTATTTTCAAGAAATTATTTCTCCTTTTTATTTAGTTAACAATGAATTTTATACTTTTTTACCTGTGGCCTTGTTACTCTAATAGCTGTGATCGTCTTTTGTTTATTAGAATCGCAATCCGACAAAAAGTAATAAATCAAAATTTTATGGGAGTTTTACACCACAGCACAGGCGGCTCAAACAAAATCTGTGATTTTAAAGAGCCGATAGTTAAAAAATATGGTGAATTAAAGAATTTTACTTGTGCCGCCCCCGGTTTTGTGTATCATAACAATAGGCTACCCTTATTTTAATCAGTTTTAAGTCTCCGATGAGCGTTTGGGAAAATTAGGGGGTGTTTGTTTATATTATTATTTTTTTTGTTGCTATTTTAAACTAAAATAATTATAATTTAACCGCCGGGGTGCTTGTTTTAAGGGAGTCCCCTAACATTTTGTATATACCGAAACAATATTCAATAATACATATTCATATATTTTTAAATGGTGATTTTATGTACCCCGTAAATAATAATATAGGCACCCACACCTGAAATTTTCTGATGTGACAGATATATTACTAATAATGATAGAATTATTATTAATAATTGTAATAACCCCAGAAATTCTTTTAAATTTTGATGATCAGTGAACATAAAACAAAACACAAAAATCTCAAGAAAATATTTATTCATTAAGAAACATTATACTGTTGCGCTCGAGGCGTCTTATTGAAGAATGATGGCGCCATTTAGCATAAAAGGTATAGGCAAAACCCAAAAACCTAACCACCATTATATTGAATATACAGGGTGTCCCTCAAATAGAGTAAAAAACATTTTAAAAATTTACTCTTTTAAAGGATTAGCAGATGTGTATCTAAAAAAAATAGAAATTATTCAAAAACGTATCATTAAAATATTATTTAATAAACCTAACTTATTTTCAACAAACTTACTATATCAAGAAACGAAGTTACTATAAATAAGACAAATATATTTTTATAACGTAGTCTTACGTTTTGAAGAAGTAAAACAGAACTTTAAGTAGAAATTTATGGCGTCGGCGTCTCGGCGCTGAATACAGGATCTTCGGTAATGTTGTTGGTGTTTGAAATTTGATTTTTGCCTGGCCCTTTCGGTTTTCTTTTATTTTTTTATTACAATTATTGTAATGAGTTTTGGAGACGGGAATCTTTTAAAGACACCTCACGCTAGATTCTATGTGTGAGGTAGCGCAGGACTCTACCCTGATCACTCTGCAAGCAGAGTCAGGGGCATACCTGCTAAATCCTCCTCGGTTATTTATCCTGGTGTTGTCCTATTCCTTGTACTTTGCTGTAGGAGAAACTTTACTCCTTTTCAGGGATTTTTGTGGTGCATTCGAGATGATGCTCCTTTCACTCCGAGTTAACTCCATTTGTGGTTTCGTATTCGATTTGAAGATTGGTGTAAGCCGCGGTAGCATTCGAGTTGGACTAGGGTGAACAATAAGAGCAATCTCTTTTCACTCTGGACCTTCGGATAGGGTAATTGGAGCTTTCTATGATTGTCAAAATCTTAACCTTAAAATTAATTGAGTAATAAAATCCAAAATCAAATACCACAAATTTAATAAAAACAAAAGTTGTTAAACGGACATAAATGGGGAAACGGCAACTAGTTTCGGCAGAACTGCCTTCATCAGGCCTGTAATACACAGTGTCATTGTTATTTAACACAATTAAGCAAAACTTACCAAATAAAAAGGAAATTAAGAACGAGTTCTTAGTATTGGTTGGCGCCAAAAATTACAAATTAACTAAAAATGCGTGTGAGCGCATAGGTACGAAAAGGAATAAAGGGTGAATAAAAGTAACATAACTGAACGTGGTTTTTAAAAAACTCATAACTCTTACGAGCAAACTGTGATCCAAACGAAGTCAGGATAACACCAGATGAAAAGTTGTGATCTGACAATCAGAACCTAATAAAGAAAACTAAATAAATACCGTATATTGAGGTTATGTTATAATATTATAATGTCATTTTCCTCAGTGACATGTGTAAATCGATTAGCTCTATAAGTAACTCGAACCCTGCGCTACTCCTACCCTGCTCGCTCCGTGGAGTTTCAATTCGAATGTAACATTGGTAGGATGTTGAGCTAGAAAGGAAAAAATATTAGGAGAAACCAAGATATTTCATTGTAGGTATTTTTTTTATACTCAAGAGCCTCCCGGGCGGGACGCTCAGCGTAAGCAGTGGAGTCCGTCAACGTCTCTGGAGGGGCCAGCTAGAGACGCATCGTCGAGGAGATCTAGGAACTCGTCCGGAAGATCCTTCGCTTCTTTTAGAATCCTTAGATTCGGCTGGGGGAATTTCTTCTTTGGTCGCTTGAAAAAGGCTCTTCTGTTCCTTTCATCTATCCACTTCGTCCGGGCTTGGGTGTTGGAGCTGTCCAATCTTCTCTTGACGTGTTTTCCCTGTAGAGTTTTTAGTCTGGAAACTAAAGTTGTGATATTAGTATGGTTATAAATTTGGTTTGATGGGAATCGCCAGGGGGATCCTCAGGATCCACGTAACTGCGTGCAAGAGGAGGAGGAGGGGTGGAGAAGTTTAGTTCTCTATAATCAATTATGGTATGGATGTAGGTTTTGTAGGTATATAGTAACGTTTGAGGATTACATCTACCAATTCGACCACCTAGTGCTCCGATGAGAGCGGTTTGTTTTCTAAATCTGTCAAGAGTTCTTTGGACTTCGGACGCCCAATTGAGGGTGCGCGTTAAGCACACTTCGGAGTAGGTGACCTTTTCCAAGGGAACTCTCTCCAGAGTCTAAGGTTAATCTAATTAAAGGATTGGTTAGCTTTTAGGGTGTAACTGGGATGTTAGAAGATGAAAAGTTGGGTTTCTTGGGTGTTGAGACTAACCCTTCAGTTGCTCCACCTGCGAACCCCCCTTTTAAGTCGAGTTTGAGTAAATATTTTACGTTATATTCTTGTATAGTCCATTCCATCTTTTTGGTTTTCATGGACGTTATCTAACCCTAATTATTTAGGCGTGATTAGAATTGTTTTCCAATATCTTAAAATTCTATATTTTGGAATTTAAATTGGGACACTAATATTTTTTCAAATGGTTCAAATGTGCTTATCGTTTTGTATAAACATGCACAATAAGAGCGAGTACTTTTCAGAAAATCAACTTGAACTAGATAAACAAAACATTTTAAATATGGTTTTGGCTATTTCTCTAAAATTCCTTGAAAAACAAAATACCATTAAAAATTGCTAAAATAATATATAATATACCCGGGGTTAGTTCCTCACAGTATAAGTTTATATAATCAAAAATAGTAGTAAGCTACAAAAATATTGAAATTCGTGATATTCAATAAGATTTTGAAAGATAATTTCAACACTCTGTATACTTCGAAAACTAACCATAGATTTTGATCGGGGATTTAAAACCGTGATAGTAATAACATGATTGTTTTAAAGCTGTGAAGATACAAAAATTTGACTGATCCGATTTTGAGTTTAAAAAATTCTTATCTTTAATAACTTTTATAATAGAAAATCACCTTTTACGAGTTAGAGAAAGTAGTAAAACTGGTACTCAAATAGATAAAAACAATTTTAATCGTTTCTTTTATACAGGGCCTTCCGAAATATTTTCTAAAATATTCGGATTTGGTGTAAATGAACCGCCCTGTATAATTAATACTAAATATACTTTATGCACATATCAGCTTTACATTCGTAGTTATAAAATTATTATTTTATGGCAGCAGCAACAAGAATTTGACTTTCTTAAAATGACAATTTTTAATTTCATAATTAACGATTTTTCGTTTCCTCAGTGTAAGTCTGCATTCTGCATATTCCAAAAAATTACAAGAACTACGCTGACTATAAAAAAAGTTAATAAAATCCTTCAAATCGAGATACACCATAAGGAAAAAAAAAACACCCTGTATGTCTTTAACTAGCTATAGGATTGGACTGTGATCATTGACACTTTTTGTCAGAACATCATGTACCTACCAAAATATCAAAAAAATCCAGCGAGTCGATTTTTCATAAAGAGTATTCCTGGTCCTTTGTTTAAATGTTTAATTGTTTAACAATAAATATATTTTGTGAGTGTGCCAAAGGTTTTTACATTTTTATATTAAATTTCACGGAAATTACTTATATAAATAGTTTTATGATCTTCAACGCAAAAATATGCAATGTAAAATATATAGATTACACACCAAAGTTGAGATTTGTAAATAAAGGAAGTAGCTTGGTAAAAATAGATTTCGACTTTTCACACTAGAAGTCTATTATGGGAATTATTAATCATGAGAAAAAAATGTAAATTTCATGTTTTCAATGATATTTATTAGATATTAAAACATCAATCAAAACTTCTCGAGTTATTTTTATAAAAATTACTATACGGACCTGTAAAAAATAAATATATAAAATAAAATAAAAAACATCGAACAAAAAATAATCAAAATACTGGACCATAGATCTTCAAATATATCGAAGGTAAAAGAAGGTTACTTGTAGGTGTGTACACACTTGATAATGTAGAAATAAAAACGCAGATTTGTACTTTTTAAAAGTGTGTAATAAATTTTTTACACCGCGGGGAGTGAAACTAGTACTTTAGTCCCGCATTTGCGTGACTAAAGTGCCACTTTTACAAATTTTTTAGTCCCAAGGGACTAACATTTTTTGAAACCAGCCACCTTGTTTAATTCAGAACTGTCAAATACTTCCGCAAAGGAGTGTAGGAAACAATTTTCGGTAGTACAGTCTTCAATTTTCTTTTTTCCAACACCATTTTACGAGATCCTTGCAAGCTTTTTCATATATTTTTTACGATTTTATTCTAAAATATCTTAAATGAAAACTGGGAAAGTATTGGAAAAAATTCTCATGTGATAAAAACTATTTGTACAAATTCTCATCCGATAAAACTATTTGTACACATTCGGGAAATTCGCAAAAATTTTTCCAGAACTCCTTGGGCACATTTTTGGACATTCGACAAAATGGCCACTTACAGAGATTTTCCGAATTTTTTCGTAATTCTGAAAAAGGTCAGAAAGGTTCCATAAATGATTTTGAACAATTTGATTTTTTTAATTCAATGTTTTGACAAAAGTGGCCATTTTGGATACAATAGTTCATTATTAACGAGAAATGATTAATTTTTTCTGATAAAAAGTATGAATTCTAAGTTGATAATCCTGTAGAGTTTTCCAAGACAAGCATTTTCCCATAAAAAAAGTCCGGCAAAATCTCAATCCCCTGTTCCGTAGGGTCATTTTTGTGCGAAAAATCTAGTTTTTTTCATTCAAACCTATTTTTGGAGTCAAATTCCGTGAAAATGAAGACCCTGAAGCAAAAATCGAGAAAGAGGGATCAAAGGGGAATTTTATGACGAACATTTAAAAAAAAATCGTCTCAAATGGCCCAACTCTAAGGGCCGTACATCAAATTGGGTGGCCATTTTTGTGCGAAAAATCTAGTTTTTTCCATGCAAACCCATTTTTGGAGTCAAATTCCGCGAAAATGAAGACACGAAGCAAAAATCGAGAAATAGGGATCGATAGGGAATTTTATGGCGATAAAAATCACCTCAATCCGGCCACTGTGGCATCGGGAACCCCGTTTTTTTAAAATTTTTTTAAGAGTCGGCATTTTATAAAAAAACATAATTTACGTTTAAATATTTACAAAATTGACAGGTAAATAATTATTTGAATTTTAAGGGGGTTGGGACACAGCGGTGTAAAAAATAGCGTATATACCACAGGACTAAAGTGTCTTTTAATCCCTCAGATGATTGTGCGTAGCTCGGGAAACAATCTTCATCCTCGGGATTAAAAGATGCACTTTAGTACCTTGGTATATAATATACTATTTTAAATGCCAAAAAGTACAAATCTGCGTTTTTATTTCTACTTGAAATATATATTTTTTGTCCATTTTACTGTCTTTATCCTTATAGTTATTTCTTTCGGATGCTATAATAATAGCCCTTATGTTTTTGTCATTATCTCTTAAACCTAATTAACAATTTAAAATCGTCTTTTTAGTCAAATTTTACAAGGTGTTTCTCAGTTATGTGAGTAAACTGCAATTGGGTGTTTTATCGGCCTCGTGAGACATGCAAACGTGGGCGTTGCGAACCTTTTTCATAGGGTTTGCGAGCACCCATACCTGGTTTTATTCTAAGCGCTGATCATCGGTGGGATTTGCGAACATGTCCAAGATTAGTACTATAAAACTATTAATATATGACATTATTAATTTATTATTATAAAATGTTCAAGTCCAAAAGATTTGATTAATATACTTTATAATAAATGTTATTGAAATAAAAATTTATAATCCTAACAGCTGTAACCTATAAATATAATTTATCATAAAAAAAGAACATTTAATTCTCAAATTCAAAGAAAGATTAAAATGTCCTCATTATGTATACATTTAAGAAAATAAGAAATAAAAATGAATGAATGAGAATATTCAAGTTAATTAATAAGTATATAGTTAATCTTTCAAATTGTTTATTTTATTTCGGTCATTTTAAATATTACTCACTTTACTGACCTATTCAGTTTAGTAAACGTTATTTTTGTTAAATCGACCCATAAAATTAAATAATAATGCTATTTGAGGATTACTGCAAAAATGTTAAAAAAAATTATGAGTGCCCAGGAATAATTCCGTAAATATACAAAAGTTCTGTATGAAAAAATAACTGAAATATAACTTTTATTGAATTATTTTTATAATTTTAACACTTCTATTTATTACCACTAATAAATCTTCAATACTTTGGTGCTTTATTAATATATAAAAATAAAATCCACACAAATTTAACTCAATAAAAAAATTACCTTCAGTGTTCGCAAATCTCACGGTTCCATAAACTAAACGACGGTATGCCAGGTATATGTTCGCAAATCCCATGGTTCGCAAAGCCCACGTTCGCAATACCCACGCCACCATTTTATCGTTTTATCGTTTACTTTTTGTTCAGTTGTTTTGTTAACAATATAGTTTTATTATACAAAAAATTAAATTTCTTGTTTCAACTTTTCAGCTATATACCGGATGTCCCAGATTTTTTGCCATATATAGGTTGTTTGAAAGCTTTAAAAAAATGAATAATGTATGCCTTGAACCCTCAACTATTTTTTTCAAATGCCACCCTCAGTTTTTAATTTATGGATATTCATGGCTACCTGTTTAATAATACATTGATACCAGATATTTCATTTATGAAGAAATTTTAATATTAAAAAAAAAACAAAAAATAAGAAATAGTTAAATAACAGTTATTTATGCAACAAGTGTGTAAAGTGATACTTTTTTCATTTTACACACTAGTTGCATACAATATATTTTTTCTTCTACTTGAAAATATTTAGGTATTACGTAAAAAATAAGCAATCTGCTTTACGCACTAATACTTCATTTTACGCACTAGTGCGTAAAGTTAAACTTTGTGCACGACAAAGTATGTGTAAAGTTAGTAATTTACACATGGTAGTAGAAAAAACTATTATCATATTATTTGTTTAAAAATTACTACAAAAATTGTCTACTACCATTATTTGTCAAAAAAAATTCTTGTTTATGGATTTTTTATCTGCAAACCAAAATGTAACGAACATTATGTATTAACTGACAAATTTTCTTACTCTCAAGTCGGTTTTCTTATTTTGTAAGTACCATGGTATAATTTTTCGCTATTTTATTATCACTAATTTTTTTTAAAAATTTTATAGTTGTCCTTAAGATGGCACAGTGTTGCCGAAAGCTCTCTACTAAAAATTAATGTGATAAAGAAAAATATATATTTTCCTACTCTCTTTTATCATTACACACTTGGAAGTACGTACTGCTTTTTCTTTCTCTAATTAATAAGTGTGTACACACCAAGTCGTAACCTTCTGTTACCTCCAAAATACTTCAATACGTCTAATCAGTTCCCCAGTGCAAAATGCTCTAATCAAATCTTCTAAATTCCAAACACTGGCTTAATATATACCCATAGGAAAAAATCAAGAGGTGATAAATCTGGAGAACGTACAGACCTTTGTTTCCAATTCACCGATTTTCAAAATGTCGATTCAAGTATTATGTTACTACATTCCACATTTGTGTTATGGACAGGAGCATGTCTCTTATTTTTATTTTTTTGTGGCTTAATCTTTGTTAAAATAAATCAAGTTAAGGGTCGTTCCTAAGGGATAAAATGATGAAGTTGGCTTTTAGTAGTACACATTTAAAGGTTTCAAGGCATACACTGTTCAGTTTTTATGTTCATCAAACAACTTAGATATCTGCTGGCAAAAAATGTGGGACACCCGGTATAGTCCAAGCTTAATGTGAATTTTTATATACATAATTTTTTTTATTCTGAACTTATTTAAAACAAACCTTATTTTTGCTAGTGGTGATAACGTATATATGTGAATTGGGGTTATCAATAAACCATGACTTTAACTGTTATCAATATTTTTTTCTATAAATTATGTCACATTTATGCCGACAGTTATGATACAATCTTTTAATTTAGGTTGAATTTGTAGCCGAAGCAACAATTTTTGTTATTTTTTCGAAAAATTATGAAAGTAATATATATTAATTGTATCATCTCCATGTAACAATTCAAAATTTAAATTCGTTGACTCCCGGAAAAAATTAAATTAAAATTCAAAAATTACAAAAAATATCATGACCATATATGATATCTAGACTAGTATTATCCTAAATTTTCAGCAAAATTGGCAACGTGATTCTCGAAACGATCAAGAAAATCTCTTTTTTCCCCAAGTATTAAGCTAAAGAAATACTTTATCGATATCAATTATTTTTTGTGAAAAAAAATTATTTTGCTGATATAAATATCCAATTTTTAAATTTTTTTTTGAATTAACGGTTTTAAACCAAATGAAATAAGATTTATGTGTATGTATATAAATCTTGTTGAAATCTATTTGAAAGAATCAATTTACAAGTATTTAATAAAAAAATACACTACTCCTAAAAAATTGCATGTTACAATAATATTTTAAATTCCCGGGCTGAAGAACCCCGCACAAACCTTATGGGAATTGGCTCCCGGTCAAATTGGCTGAAATTTGGATATTTTGTTCTTTTCGGCATCCTGAACAAAAGTCTCAATGGGCACAAAGCTCAATTTTGCTTATTTTGGCTCCACGGATTTACCATTATTTACTACTTAAAAGGGTAATCTCTTCGAATGTTTAATATTTGCTGCTTTAACAAAAAGTACCCTCTTATGTTTTCGAGGTCGCTGCATTCAAATCCAACGCCAATATTGACAGTTGACAGCTGTCAAACAACAAGCAATAATCAAAATTGATAAACATATGTTTTTGAGGTTGCTGAGTTCAAATCTGATGTCAAAAAGACGATATTGACAGTTGACAGCTGTAAATTAACTATCAAACAAGAAGCAATAATCTATCTTGACACATTATCATGCACAGTCAAATATTTAATTAACGATAGTACTCAACTATCAATATCGTCTTTTTGGCATCAGATTAGAATTAGGCAACCTTAAAGACATACGCTTACATGTCAATTTTATCAATTTCGAGTGTTACATGCTGTTTGACAGTTATTTGACAGCTGTCAACGGTCAGTATCGATTTTTTAACATCAGTTTTGAACTCAGCAACCTCAAAACAAATATTTACACGTGGATTTTATCAATTTTGATTATTGCTTCTTGTTTGACAGTTATCTGACAGCTTAAACTGTCAATATCGATTTTTTTAACATCAGTTTTGAACTCAGCAACCTCAAAACAAACATTTACACGTGGATTTTATCAATTTTGATGATCATATATTGTTTGACAGTTGACAGCTGTCAACTGTAAATATAATCTTTTTAACATCAGTTTTGAACTCAGCAATCTCAAAAACAAATACTAAACTTTCGAAGAGATTACCCTTTTAGGTAGTAAATAATGGTAAATCCGCGGAGCTTTGGAGCTCCGTAGGAGCCAAAATAAGCAAAATTGAGCTTTGTGCCCATTGAGACTTTTGTTCAGGATGCCGAAAAGAACAAGATATCCAAATTTCAGCCAATTTTACCGGGAGCCAATTCTGATAAGGTTTGTGCGGGGTTCTTTACTTATTCTCAGAGTCCCTCTAGCGGAGACACAGGAACTTTTTAAAACACTTCGGCTACGTAAACATAGATGTCACTAATGGTTAGTCAACGAACTGTTAAACGTTGCCGGTTCAATGTTATTACTTTCTAACATAGACTTTATGAAAAATTTTAACCAAGTCGAAATTTTAGGCGATACCAGTTAACGCTTGATTTGCATGAACTATAAATTGAGGAAAGTAAAAATATTTAAAACAATTATAAACGCCTTAATAAATAAACAAATAACAATATTATATTTTTATGTAGCACAACATAGTCCACCCATAGTCTTTGCATATGAAAAAATCTAATAAAATAAACTTATTAATTAACCTAAAAAACTCTTATATCCCTTTATGACAGTACTCCGATTTTGTATGAAAAACTAAAAAGTTTTTTAATTAATACTTTTCTTAAGATGTAAACAACAAAAATACTATTAGGTAGTAACGCAGATAAAAACAATTTCTAATCACATGATATTTAAACGTGGCAATGCCACATAAATAGATTTTTTTGAGCACTCCATCTAGTGAGCACTAGCGAAAGATTTTCGAATCTACAAGTTATGTTACCAGTATTCTGTATGACTAAAAGTTAAACAACATTTCTGGTAGATGGCCCACTTCATCCAAGTGAATATCATCTTACTTCCGTTTTTTGTTTTTTTTTTCTTTTAGTTGGCTACATCAGTGATGATTAGCAGAAGCGGTTGATGGGCGTTCTGATTTTTTCTTATTGTGGCTTCTGTTTGTCTAATATTTTGCAGTTTTATTTCCGATCAATTATTTCAAAAATTTTTGCTCTGTATAGGGCCTTTTGAACGACATTATTCTTACTTATTTCGCTCGACTATTCTGTAATTGTAAATTAAATTTAAAACCTTTCAGTCAACTAAAAGAAAATAAAAACTACTCATCCTACATTGCATAAAACACAAATGTAACGACCAATAAGGCGGGGCTAAACCAAACTGGGCTAGCCCGGCGGCACTTTCGACCTTGTCGCCAGCACAGAATGCTGTGGAATTAAATTTGACTCGAGGTATCCTAATGGGCTGGTTAGAATTTTCTCTAATGTTCCGTAAACTACTTTCATTTCGGAATAATTTTATTAATGATAAGACCTTTTTTTCAATACATTCGGTAGAAATATGGTCATCATCTTGGGTATTTTCCGTATTCGAATCTTGTTTATTCATTTTAAAGTCACTTGAAAATCCACTGTAAGTTATATTAATGGTATAAGAAAACGATGTTAGTTTAAATGACCATGGTGACCGAAAGGGTTAACTAAAAACAAAATATTATCCATACTCAATAAAGAATAATAAAACTCGAAGTTATACCATACAAATTTAATGAAGTGACAAATAGTCAAGGTAGCAACATGTTTCGTTCTAAAAGACCAACATCAGGCAAGTTATGTTTGGATCCAAAAACAGAAATTTAAATTACATGAGGTATGAAAAACCTACACTTATAAAAAAATCGGTTGTGTCGCCTCAAAACTTTCCCGACGAGTATCCAGGAATACTTTATCAGATATTTAATGTTCAAATTTCAAATTTTGACGTTTCTTTATTTGTGACATGTGACAGTTGAAGAAATATTTTTGACTGTTCTGAATTTATAATTCCAAATATTTTACAAATTTTAAAAATGCCGTCTTAAAAATTTCAAGAATTTAAAAAATTTTTATTATCATAAATGTTTCAAAAATTTCTAAACATTGTAAAAACGAATTTCAAAAATTTTTAAATTTTGAAGATTTCAAAAAAAATTCCTGAGCTTTCTAAATTTCGAAAATTTAAATATTTTATAATTTCAAAAACGCAAAATTTCAAAAATTTCATTATTTTCTAATTTCAAATATTTTACAAATTTCAAAAATGCCATCTTAAAAATTTCAAGAATTTAAAACATTTTTATTATTATAAATGTTTCAAAAATTTCTAAACATTGTAAAAACGAATTTCAAAAATTTTTAAATTTTGAAGATTTCAAAAAAAATTCCTGAGCTTTCTAAATTTTGAAAATTTAAATATTTTATAATTTCAAAAACGCAAAATTTCAAAAATTTCATTATTTTCTAATTTCAAATATTTTACAAATTTTAAAAATGCCATCTTAAAAATTTCAAGAATTTAAAATTTTTTTATTATTATAAATGTTTCAAAAATTTCTAAACATTGTAAAAACGAATTTCAAAAATTTCTAAATTTTGAAGATATCAAAAAAAATTCCTGAGCTTTTTAAATTTTTTAAAATTTAAATATTTTATAATTTCAAAAACGCAAAATTTCAAAAATTTCATTATTTTCTAATTTCAAATCTTTTACAAATTTCAAAAATGCCATCTTAAAAGTTCAAGAATTTAAAAAAATTTTATTATTATGAATGTTTCAAAAATTTCTAAACATTGTAAAAACGAATTTCAAAAATTTCTAAATTTTGAAGATATCAAAAAAAATTCCTGAGCTTTTTAAATTTTTTAAAATTTAAATATTTTATAATTTCAAAAACGCAAAATTTCAAAAATTTCATTATTTTCTAATTTCAAATCTTTTACAAATTTCAAAAATGCCATCTTAAAAGTTCAAGAATTTAAAAAAATTTTATTATTATGAATGTTTCAAAAATTTCTAAACATTGTAAAAACGAATTTCAAAAATTTCTAAATTTTGAAGATATCAAAAAAAATTCCTGAGCTTTCTAAATTTCGAAAATTTAAATATTTTATAATTTCAAAAACGCAAAATTTCAAAAATTTCATTATTTTCTAATTTCAAATATTTTACAAATTTCAAAAATGCCATCTTAAAAATTTCAAGAATTTAAAATTTTTTTATTATTATAAATGTTTCAAAAATTTCTAAACATTGTAAAAACGAATTTCAAAAATTTTTAAGTTTTGAAGATTTCAAAAAAAAAATCCTGAGCTTTCTAAATTTTTTAAAATTTAAATATTTTATAATTTCAAAAACGCAAAATTTCAAATATTTCATTATTTTCTAATTTCAAATATTTTACAAATTTCAAAAATGCCATCTTAAAAATTTCAATTATTATAAGTAGGTATTTCGAAAATTTCTAAATTATGTCAAAACGGATTTTGAAAATTTTAAAAGTTCTAAAGTTTAAAAAAATCCCGAGATTTCTAAATTTTGAAAATTAGAAAATTTGTATTTTCAAAAACACGAAACTTTATAATTTCAAAAATTTCAATATTTTACAAATTTCAAAAATGTTGTCTTAAAAATTTCAAGAAATTCAAAAATTTCAAATGTTAAAAATATTTATAAAATTTCTAAACAATGTTAAACCTAATTTAGAAAAGTTTAAAATGTCGAAGATTTCAAAAAATAATTCCCGATCTATTAAAATTTTGAAAATTTGAATAATTTCCAATTTCAAAAATGTTGTCTTAAAGTTTTCGAGAATTAAAAAAATTTCAATTACTATAAATATTTAGAAAATTTCTAAACAATGTCAAACCTAATTTGTAAAATTTTAAAATTTCGAAGATTTCAAAAAACAATTCCCGTTCTATAAAAATTTGGAAAATTTGAAGAATTTCTAATTTCAAATATTTTACTAATTTCAAAAATGTTTTTGAAAATTTCAAGAATTTACAAATATTTTGAAAATTTAAATATTTCGGAAATTTAAAGAAAATTGGAAATTTAATAGATTCAGAAAATAAAATCAAGGATTAGAAAATAAACTAAAATTATTATCCACAAACTTCAACATGATCTATGTTAACGTCAGTGGCGTACGCCTTTTTTAGCACATATTTTCAGAATGTAATGATTATTAGTTTCCAAAATAATATTTTTGTTCATTCTAGGAGAATTTTGATCGTTTTAATTTCAGTTCAATCGGATTAATACTTTTTTAGATATTTAAATTTTGACATTTTTTTGTTTTTGACAGGTGACAGTTGGAGAAATAATTTTGACTGTTATGAATAGAGTTTTTCAAGGGTTTTCAAATGACATATTGCATGTCAAATTCCATGAGATATTTCATCTGTCATTTTTTTATAGTGACACGTTTGGTAGATGTCGATGGGTTCTTCCGACGGGTAACCCAAACCTCTACACCAAATTTCAGCTCAAACGGATTAAACGTGTGGCCTCTATCGTGGATGAATACACACACACACACACACACACATACACACACACACACACATACTCACACACAGACAGGCAGACAGACTTCCATTTGGAAATGGTCTTAATCGTCTCAGGGGGGCCGAAAATGAATATTTTCGTTTTTATCTTTTAGACCGAAACATGTTGCTGCCTTAACTATTTGTCACTTCATTAAATTTGTGTGGTATGACTTCGAGTTTTATTATTCTTTATTGAATATTTTAATTGATCGGGATGTGATGACAAATTTCAAATTTTGGGACCTTCCAAGGTAAATAAATATTTTTCATATACCGGATTCAATCGTGACAGATGCTGGAGAAAAAGTAAATATTACTGAAACAATAACAGAACTTCTTTATTTTTGTTCGTTTATACTTCCTAATTTCCCAATTTTGAAATAATGGAAAAAAATAAAACTGGTGATGTAAAACAGCTCTTACTATTTCGCCCACTTTTTTTAATATGAGAAAGTTTCTGAATGTAAAATTATTGTATACCTACGCAAAACTGGATAATATAGATATTAAAAATTATTCAATAATTTACTGTTATTAGAATCTAATTTCTATAAAAATATAAAAGTTTTAGTTTTTAATTAAACAAAATATTTTTTAATTTATTTACAATTTTATCTTTGCACATCCTGCCAGAATATCAACATTTGCTGTATAAATTCAAGGATGACATGTGTTCTGATAAACCCTTCCTGCATTATTTATACAGGATGTGTAAATTAATAAGAATATAATTATTTTATTTTTGTTTTAGACAATTTTCTTTATACTAAAATTTTTATGAATTTTATTTAAATATATATATATAAACTATAATAAACAATTCGGGGATGATTTTTTTTTACTTCTAAATTAGGAGTTTATCTTGATTAGAATTAATTCTTTGGTGTTAATAAAAAATTATTATTATTATACAAAATTATTAATATTTTTAGTTTCAATCACAGAGTAATCCGGTGTCGTTCAATAATTGATGTTTTTTGTTTCAGAGTAATATTCAGCAGATACAATGAAGCTCTTACACATATCTCTGATTTTTCTAGTAGTATTTCTAGTCACTGAAAGCACCGCCGAAAAAGTAAGTAATAAAAATAATGATCTAACAAGTATAAACTACCTTATATATGCTAATTATTAATAAAAAAAATCGGTTGTGTCGCCTCAAAATTTTCCCGACGAGTATATCTACGAATACTTTTTCAGATTTTTTTTTTCGGATTTTTACCAACTTTATCCATATTTCGCAATTTTTTTTCACTTTGATCAACAATTTCACAAATTTTTCAGAAATTTATAAAAAAGCTCAGTTCCAATTTCAAAAATTTCAAATTTCATAAATTAAAAAATGTTGCAAAAACTGAAAAATGAAAAATTTAACCAACAATTTCAAGTTTCTAAAATTTCGTTTTATTTACATATTTTTGAGAAAATTTGTCTTTTTGACTGTTTAGTATCAAATTTGTGTCATTTTGTCTGTTTTTAACAATTTTTTACTTAATTTCAGTCACTTTTGTTAGTTTTAGTATTGGTGTTGTCATTTTTTTAATTTTTTTATTTTTTTGCGATGTTTGTCTATTTTTCGTGATTTTTTCCACTTACAGCAACAATTTCACAAACTTTAAAAAACTTGGAAAAAGTTCAGTTCCAATTTTAAAAATTTAACAAAAATTTCACATTTCATAAATTTAAGAATGTTACAATATCTGAAAAATCAAAAATTTAACGAATAATTTTAAGTTTCGAAAATTTCATTTTATTTGCTTATTTTTGGGAAAATTTCAAATTTTAACATTTTTTTAATTTTGACAGGTGACAGTTGGAGAAATAATTTTGACTGTTCTGTATAGAGTTTTTCAAGGGCTTTCAAATGACATATTGCAAGTCAAATTCCGTGACATATACCATATACCAAATTTCAGCTCAATCGGATTAAACGTGTGGCCTCTATCGTGGAAGAATACACACAGACAGACAGATAGACAGACTTCCACTGGAAATGATCTTAATCATTTCAGGTGACCTCAAAATGGATATTTTGTTATCAATTTCATGATAAGCGAATACACTACTTAATAAAACCGTAGCTTAGGTCGCTATTGAAAAATTTTAGAGTAGATACTCTATACCACTCCGGTGGTCAATATAGGGAATTCAATGTGTTAGGGAGTGAAAGTATCTATCTCCGTAATTATTAGTCCAAATTAATCGCAAAAATCGGTGCTATATTTGAAATGTGACGTAGAATAAATTCATAATGAAATATAATGCGCAGAAGCAACGCCAAAAAGTCATTATGGTCTATCTCCGTTACTATTGGTCCAAATTGAAGGCGGGAAACGGCGCAATGATCATTATGGTGTATATTCATTATTATTGGTCCAAATTGAACGCGGAAAACGATAAAAGGGCATTACAGTCTGTCTCCATTACTATTGGTCCAACCAAGTTCAAAAAAGCCAAATTTGTCCATATCAATGTTACGCGTCATCGCTCTTATCAGACGGTCAATCCAAACTATTTATTTTAAAGAAAATACAACTTCCCATTTATTTCGTTAAAAAAAATATATATCAGGATTCGAACCTGGAACTTTCATTTGTAACGTCTACACTCTAAAGTTGGTTGTTTAAAAGGATTTTCAAGATTCAGGATTCTTTAATGGTTTTTAACGATTTTTTTAGTGTAAATATTTCTAAGGATTTTTCAGAAATTTTCAAGGATTTTTCAAAAAAAATGTTTAGGGATTTTGGTTGTTTGAAAGGATTTTTCAAGAATTTTGTAGGATTCTTCATGGTTTTTCAATGATTTTTTTAAGGATCTCAAGTTTTATTCCAATTTTTTTTTAATAATTTAGTATAAATATTTCGTAAGGATATTTCAGAAATTTTCAAGGATTTTTCAAAAAAAAATGTTTAGGGATTTTGGTTGTTTGAAAGGATTTTTCAAGAATTTTTCAAGGATTCTTTAATGGTTTTTCAATGATTTTTTTAAGGATCTCAAGTTTTTTTTAAATTTTTTTTTTAATAATTTAGTATAAATATTTCCTAAGGATATTTAAGAAATTTTCAAGGATTTTTCAACAAAAATGTTTAGGGATTTTGGTTGTTTAAAAGGATTTTTCAAGAATTTTTTAAGGATTCTTTAATGGTTTTTCAATGATTTTTTTAAGGATCTCAAGTTTTTTTCCAAATTTTTTTTAATCTTTTAGTATAAATATTTCGTAAGGATTTTTCAAAAATTTTCAAGGATTTTTCAACAAAAATGTTTAGGGATTTTGGTTGTTTAAAAGGATTTTTCAAGAATTTTTTAAGGATTCTTTAATGGTTTTTCAATGATTTTTTTAAGGATCTCAAGTTTTTTTCCAAATTTTTTTTAATCTTTTAGTATAAATATTTCGTAAGGATTTTTCAGAAATTTTCAAGGATTTTTCAAAAAAAATGTTTAGGGATTTTGGTTGTTTGAAAGGATTTTTCAAGAATTTTTCAAGAATTTTTCAAGGATTCTTTAATGGTTTTTCAATGATTTTTTTAAGGATTCTTTATGGTTTTTCAATGATTTTTTTAAGGATCTCAAGTTTTTTTCCAAATTTTTTTTAATCTTTTAGTATAAATATTTCGTAAGGATTTTTCAAAAATTTTCAAGGATTTTTCAACAAAAATGTTTAGGGATTTTGGTTGTTTAAAAGGATTTTTCAAGAATTTTTTAAGGATTCTTTAATTGTTTTTCAATGATTTTTTTAAGGATCTCAAGTTTTTTTCCAATTTTTTTTTTAATAATTTAGTATAAATATTTCGTAAGGATATTTCAGAAATTTTCAAGGATTTTTCAAAAAAAAATGTTTAGGGATTTTGGTTGTTTAAAAGGATTTTTCAAGAATTTTTTAAGGATTCTTTAATAGTTTTTCAATGATTTCTTTAAGGATCTCAAGTTTTTTTCCAATTTTTTTTAATGATTTAGTATAAATATTTCTGAAGGATTTTTCAGAAATTTTCAAGGATTTTTCAAAAAAATGTTTAGTGATATTGGTTATTTGAAAGGATTTTTCAAGAATTTTTTAAGGATTCTTTAATGGTTTTTCAATGATTTTTTTAAGGATCTCAAGTTTTTTTCCAAATTTTTTTTAATCTTTTAGTATAAATATTTCGTAAGGATTTTTCAAAAATTTTCAAGGATTTTTCAACAAAAATGTTAGGGATTTTGGTTGTTTAAAAGGATTTTTCAAGAATTTTTTAAGGATTCTTTAATGGTTTTTCAATGATTTTTTTAAGGATCTCAAGTTTTTTTCCAAATTTTCAAAGATTTTTCAAAAAAAAATGTTTAAGGATTTTTCACAAAAAATGTTTAAGGAATCTGGTTGTTTGAAAGGATTTTTCAAGAATTTTTTAAGGATTCTTTAATGGTTTTTCAATGATTTTTTTAGTATAAATATTCCGTATATAAATAGTGTTTCGCGTGCCGTCCTGGATTGCCGCCTTGTCTTATCAGGCTCTGATCTTCCAGACACTACTTTAGCTACATCTGGTCTAGTCTTCAGCTCTGTCAGGTACGTCTGCTATGGGACCAGTTGGAGCTGAAGTGCCTGAAAAGAGCGATGACGCGTTTGCTTTTTTGAGCTTTGGAAACTCTTATGGAGATTTACATGTAGAGGTATTTCCTATAATGAGTATAATGGTGGTCGGAAGCCCGTAGCGACGTTTTCCGCGTTCAATTTGGAGCGACGGAGGTAGATACGTTCTCTCTCTCTCTAACATATTGAATTCCCTATAGTGGTGGTCGGAGTTACTTAATATCTACTTTTTAGTAATATAGTTTGTATGAATTATACAAAAACTCATTTTTTAATACTTGATTTCTTTGAATCAAACAATTCTATACCTCCTATAAGAGTCATAATTAAGTTTTTTTATTAGACTTCGGCGACTTTGACTTCCGCATGTTTAGGTATCTAATTTAATCTTACTTTGAGTAAAACAGAATACAAAAAATCTACCATTGAAAAAACACTTACTTAAGAGGGGGACCTTAACAGGTACACCACACTGGCAACACTAAAATTCCAAGCAACGTGTGCAAATTCACAGTTCTGTTGTGTTACTCGAGTTGTCAGTGTCGTCAGTCTATCACTGTCTTTCAGCAATAATAAAAGAGATGCACTGTGTTTCATATATATACCAACAGAAAGACTATCTTTTTTAAAATTATTTAATCTTCTGTATACCAGGTGGCGCTAGTAGTATTAAAATATTAATTTCTAATTTAAAATATATTTCGATGCACATGTTCAACCAACCTAAGCTAGCAACCAGACCACAAAACAGATGTTATTTTGTTTTCGACTATCTGAGGCTAAAATAGGATTTGCACTTTTTGAAAGAAACTCTAATCTTTATTATATTTTAGTTTCTTCGAATTTATAATTATAATTATAGCCAAAATAAAGATTTCTTTTTAAATTTTTGTAATTTTGTTTTATGAAAAAGTATAAAATAAATAAATCGTATATCCGAAAGAAATCAAAAAGTACTTAATTATTTGAAAAAATTCAAAGGGTTACTTATCTATAAATTTTTGAAAAGAAAATTGATCTTTTTTTTAGCTTTTAAACTTACATTATTCATGAATTTTGATCCAAAAAGCTTGAAACTGAAGAAGTGGTTTTAGTTAATTCTAATTTGTTTTGTTTAAATAGTTTAAAATATGTTGCAAAATAAACGACATGATTCTATAACCTAAAAAATCAGTCAGGTGACAATGACACTAATGACAGCTTATTTTCTAATACATTTCATTCGTAATCTTGGTTGTATAAATTGTTAAAAATGCTAACCAAAAAGCGCCATTTTTCAAGCGGAAAATGCCTGAACTTGTGTACCGCAAGTTGCATATTTTTTTTACTAGAATACAAATCTCGTGAAATATAAATTTTTGAGATTTATTATTTTCAGAAATTAATTCTGGATACCTCATTTAGGACATCACGTTAAAATTGGTGATCACAAATTGTCAAAACTGTCAAAAACACACCTTCACTAAATGATTGATATCTTCTTTATTACTGCTTAGATTTAGTTCAAAAAAGGAGATGTCCTATTCCAATGTGTATAGGCTATTATAGGTATAAAAATTTCTACAAACAAAAATATCGTTCTCGAGATTTGTATTCTATAAAATCGTCAATTTTTCTCATCAATTTCAGTATTGCCAACTGAAATCGTGACAGCCCATTTCGACGCCCCTCTTAAGCGAATATAAAAAATAAAACACTAAAAAAATTGTACTATTGAATAAATTAAAACTGTAGATCGTAAGTTTATTGATTTTTCAAATTTCAAGAATGTCTATGACTTTTCCCTTCTTCTTAATGATCTTGAAAAATGTTTTTCTAATTAAAAACGTAATTGTAATTGCCGTTTTTAAAATAATGTTAAGTATAATGGATACATATTGTGCGACTTAAAAAAATTATTAAAAAACTTTTATACGAGTCCAGGAAAAATATGTTAAGAGATGAGGAACTGTCATATGTATAAAAAAATACTATTTGTAGGTAAATAATTGTTGTTAATATTACAGAGAAAATCGAAAAAGTATAGAAGAAGACCAATTTCAACATCAGCCGAAGTCAAGTCTGCTATAGTTGACAGTTCCACCGTAAGTGCCGATGAAGAAGATCCGGTAGCACCTCCATCTGACGGAGACATAATTGACAATAGAGTTCCTCTAATAGGTAGGCTATTTATTAAAACAGAAGTCAAAAAAAAATATTTTATAGCTTTTTAAAGAAACTTGACAAAATAATATACCGATGTCATAAGAACTCGTTATCTTTTTTATTAATTAAAAAAAGAGCAGGATATAATTTTCTGTACATAGGAATTAATTTCTCTTTCACATGTATAATCGCTTTCGCAAGTATAAAGTGAAGAATCGATTGGTGAAAACTGCAGCTTCCTATCTTTAATATTAAAGGAGCGCGTCAAAAAACATAATATTGCCGCCTCTATATATCCTAACTCCTTTTAACTTTTTTATCTACGTTTTCTTAACTATTATTGAACTTTTTTAATTTAAGTGATAAATAAATGTAATGGTTGTAATAGATTTTTGTAATCTTAATACAAGTCACCCAAAAAAAAAACAAATTAAAAACAATATACTGTTAGTGAAGTTTTTATTCATGTAAAAATCACAAATGTAGATTTATATTTAATGTTTAAAAACTATTGTAGATCCTTGTATGCAAGTACGTTGTGGAGCTGGTAGAATATGCCAGGTTGATGAGGAGGGAGAGCCTCAATGTGTATGTATTCCTAAATGTCCTGTAGAAGTTGAATCACGTCGTAAAGTGTGCTCAAATTATAATGAAACATGGTCTTCTGATTGCTCAGTTTATCAACAGAGATGTTTGTGTGATAAAGGAGATCCAGAGTGCAAAGGACCTCAGTATAAACATGTCCATATTGAATATTATGGAGAATGTAGAGAAATGCCTGTAAGTATTAAGTAGTAGTGTTATATGAATATTAAAAACAAGAATTTGTAACGAATTTTAACAATCTCTAAATTTTTAAACCGGCGTTGTCAAATTTACAAAAATTTCGTTTGATCTGGAGTAACCGGAAAAAGTTAAAATAGTTTATGCAAGAATGTATTTGGTTCATTGGGTAGAAGTGGTTTATAAAAAACAAGAATTTAAACAAATTTTAACAATCTCTAAATTTTTAATCCGGCGTTGCAAAATATCCAAAAATTTCCTTTAATCTGGAGTAAACGGAAAAAAGTCAAAATATTGTCTGCGAACATTTTCTTATAAATAAGAATTTATTTGATACATTGGGCAGAAGTGATTTATAAAAAACAAAAATTTGTAACGAATTTTAACAATCCTTAAATTTTTAATCCGGCGTTGCCAAATTTCCAAAAATTTCTTTTAATCCAGAGTAAACTGAAAAAGTCAAAATATTATCTGTGAACATTTTCTTATAACTAAGAATTTATTTGATACATTGGGCAGAAGTGATTTATAAGAAACAAGAATTTGTACCGAATTTTAACAATCTCTACATTTTTAATGCGGCGTTGCCAAATTTACAAAAATTTCCTTTAATCTGGAGTAAACAGCAAAATTAAAAATATTGTCTGCGAACATTTTCTTACGTTGGGCAGCAGTGATTCATAAAAAACAAGAATTTGTAACGAATTTTAACAATACCTAATTTTTTTCCAGCGTTGCCAAATTTACAAAAATTTCCTTTAATCTGGAGTAAACGAAAAAGTCAAAATATTGTCTGCGACCATTTTCTTATAACTAAGAATTTATTTGATACATTGGACAGAAGTGATTTATGAGAAACAAAAATTTGTGACGAATTTTAACAGTCCTAAGTTTTTAATCCGGCGTTGCCAAATTTATAAAAATTTTGATTAATTTGGAGTAAACAGAAAAAGTCAAAATATTGTCTTCGAACATTAACCCAAGCCCATATACCAAATTTCAGCTCAATCGGTTCAAACGTGTGGCCTCTATCTTGGAAGAATACACACAGACAGACAGACAGACAGACAGACAGAAAGACTTCCATCTGGAAATGGTCTTAATCATCTCAGGTGATCTCAAAATGGATATTTCTATCTTTATCTCGTTCACAATACTTTCCCTTCTCGGAGGTGGGTCGGGAAAATAAAAAATAAAAAAATCTCAAATGTCAAAAAATCTCAAATCTCAAAATCTATCAAAAAATCTCAAAAATTAAAAATTTCAAAAATCTCAAAAAACGTAAAATACATCAAAACCATAAAAAATCTCAAAAATCAAAAAAATCATGAAAAAAACTCAAAAATTTCCAAAAAAATGCCAAAAAATTTATAGACCCTTCAAAAACATCTCAAAAATTTCTTAACATTTTTAAAAAATCTAAAAATTCACAAAGAATCCCAAAGAATCCCAAAAAATTTAAAACGTCAAATCTGAAAAAATTCAAAAACTTAAAAAATTTTGTCAAAAAATCTCTAAAAATTCAAAGAAGTCAAAAAATCTCAAAAACTCAAAAAACATTATTAATTAAAAAAAATCGGTTGTGTCGCCCCAAAACTTTCCCGACGAGTATCCACGAATACTTTTTCAGATATTTAATGTTAAAATTTCAACATTTAACATTTTTTTATTTTTGACAGTTGGAGAAATAAGTTTGACTGTTCTGAATAGAGTTTTTCAAGGGCTTTCAAATGACATATTGCATGTCCAATTCTGTGACATATTGCATCTGTCATTTTTGATAGTGATACTTCCGTTTGACAGATGTCATACAAAAACTAATGAGTTCTTCCGCCGGTAACCCAAACCCCTATACCAAATTTCAGCTCAATCGGATTAAACGTGTGACCTCTATCGTGGAAGACTACACACACACATACACACAGACAGACAGACAGACTTCCATCTGAAAATGGTCTTAATCGTCTCAGGGGACCCGAAAATGGATATTTCCGTTTTTATCTCGAAATTTTTTTTTAGCTCGTTCACAATACTTTCCCTTCTAGGAGGTGGTCGGGAAAGTAAAATTAGAAATTTGTAACGAATTTTAACAATCCTTAAGTTTTTAATCTTGCGTTGCCAAATTTACAAAAATTTCCTTTAATCTGGAGTAAACAGAAAAAGTCCAAATATTGTCTGCGAACATTTTCTTATATCTAAGAATTTATTTGATACATAGGGCAGAAGTGATTTATAAAAAACAAAAATTTGTAACGAATTTTAACAATCCTTAAATTTTTAATCCGGCGTTGCCAAATTTACAAAAAAATCCTTGAATCTGGAGTAAACAGAAAAAGTCAAAATATTGTTTGCAAACGTTTTCTTATAACTATGATACAAAAAATTGTAACGGATTTTAACAATTTTTAATCCGGCGTTGCCAAATTTCCAAAAATTTCCTATATTAATTTAGAATATGGTCAAGTGATGCATTTATTGTTTCTCTTTAGGAATGCACGAAAGAAGAAATGTCCGATTTTCCACGTAGAATGCGTGATTGGCTTTTCAACATCATGAGAGATTTAGCTGATCGTCAAGAATTAACCCCTCATTATTTGAACATGGAACGTGAAGCCGAATCTAACATGACTCGTCGCTGGACCAATGCTGCAATTTGGAAGTTCTGCGAATTAGATGGACATCCACCTGACAGGTAATTTTATTTTATACCACTTAATTTCCACTTCGTTTGTCATTAATTTCGTAGGATAATAATTATCAGATTAATAGTTGGGTGTAACTTAATTTTCTCGGTGTTAAACAGCCAGAGAAAAGAAATCTCAAAGTAAACGTGAAAAGACTTGAAGGACCACGCAATTTTTATATTAGTGTGAAATTTGTTTTCAAATGAAGATACAACTGAATTTTATTCTGAAGAGCTTTTATATTCATAATAAAACATTTATTATTAAGTTTATAATATTATCACTAAACAAAATTCCGGGAAATGAGGCGAATTCACTTTCATTCTTACTTGGTTTGCCAGCATGTGTTTAATTTCAAGATCACTGCATCTTTTTAATCATAATTTGAACACAAATTATTAAAACGAATAATTTTTGCACAATTTATGTATTTATTTTTCATTAGAGCATATTTGTCTTTGAGATCGTGGGAATGAGTCTAGTTGATTTTAAGGCACTAGGAACTAGTCCAATTTACTGTTGAGGCTCTAGGACCCAGTCCAGTTGATTTTGAGGCCCTAGGAACCAATACAATTTGTTTTTGAGGTCGTGGGAATGAGTCTAGTTGATTTTGAGGCACTATGAACTGGTCCAATTTACTGTTGAGGCTCTAGCAACCAGTCCAGTTGATTTTAAGGCCCTAGGAATTAACACAATTTGCTTTTGAGGTTGTGGGAATGAGTCTAGTTGACTTTTAGGTATTAGAAACTAGTCCAATTTACTGTTAAGGCTCTATGAACCAGTCCAGTTGATTTTGAGGCCATAGGAACTAACACAACTTGCTTTTGAGGTCGTGGGAATGAGTCTAGTGGAATTTGAGGCACTATGAACTAGTCTAATTTACTGTTGAGGCTCTAGGAACCACTCCAGTTGATTTTAAGGCCCTAGGAACTAACACAATTTGCTTTTGAGGTCGTGGGAATAAGTCTAGTTGATTTTGAGGCACTAGGAACTAGTCCAATTTACTGTTGAGGCTCTAGGAACCAGTCCAGTTGATTTTGAGGCCCTAGGAACTAACACAATTTGCTTTCGAGGTCGTGGGAATGAGTCTAGTGGAATTTGAGGCACTAGGAACTAGTCAAATTTACTGTTGAGGCTCTAGGACCCAGTCCAGTTGATTTTGAGGCCCTAGGAACCAACACAATTTGCTTTTGAGGTCGTGGGAATGAGTCTAGTTGATTTTGAGGTCGTGGGAATGAGTCTAGTTGATTTTGAGGCACTATGAACTGGTCCAATTTACTGTTGAGGCTCTAGGAACCAGTCCAATTGATTTTGAGGCCATAGGAACTAACACAATTTGCTTTCGAGGTCGTGGTAATGAGTCTAGGTGATTTTGAGGCACTAGGAACTAGTCCAATTTACTGTTGAGGCTCTAGGAACCAGTCCAGTTGATTTTGAGGCTCTAGGAACTAAAACAATTTGCTATTGAGGTCGTTGGAACGAGTCTGGTTGATTTTGAAGCACTAGGCACCAGTCCAATTTATTGTTGAGGCTCTAGGAACCAGCCCAGTTGATTTTGAGGCCCTAGGAATTAACACAATTTGCTTTTGAGATCGTGGGAACGTGGGAACGAGTATAGTTGATTTTGAGGCACTAGGAACTATTCCAATTTACTGTTGAGGCTCTAGGAACCAGTCCAGTTGATTTTGAGGCCCTAGGAACTAAAACAATTTGCTTTTGAGGTCGTGGGAACGAGTCTAGTTGATTTTGGGGCACTAGGCACCAGTCCAATTTATTGTTGAGGCTCTAGAAACCAGTAAAGTTGATTTTGAGGTCCTAGGAACTAACACAATTTGCTTTCGAGGTCGTGGGAATGAGTCTAGTGGAATTTGAGGCACTAGGAACTAGTCCAATTTACTGTTAAGGCTCTATGAACCAGTCCAGTTGATTTTGAGGCCATAGGAACTAACACAACTTGCTTTTGAGGTCGTGGGAATGAGTCTAGTGGAATTTGAGGCACTAAGAACTAGTCCAATTTACTGTTAAGGCTCTATGAACCAGTCCAGTTGATTTTGAGGCCCTAGGAACCAACACAATTTGCTTTTGAGGTCGTGAGAATGAGTCTAGTTGATTTTGAGGCACTATATGAACAAGTCCAATTTACTGTTGAGGCTCTATATAGGAACCAGTTCAGTTAATTTTGAAGCTCAAGGAACATACAATTTGCTTTTGAGGTCGTGGGAATCAGTCTAGTTGATTGTGAGGCACTAGGAACTAGTCCAATTTACTGTTGAGGCTCTAGGAACCAGTCCAGTTAATTTTGAGTCTCTAGGAACTAACACAATTTGAATTTGAGGCCGTGGAAATGAGTCTAGTTGATTTTGAGGCACTAGGAACTAGTCCAATTTACTATCGAGGCTTTAGAAACCATTCCAGTTGATTTTGATCAACCATACTTTATAAGCGATCTTGTGTTTTAATTATTCCTCTAAAAAAAACGACAGTTACATATCTGGTAAGACGATATATTTTGATTGGCTGGAAATATATGGAATGATTTCTCTCAAAAACTTTTGAATGTCATGAAAGTGCATGAATTTGCAGCGATGAGTGCAAAAGAGATAAACGTGTTAATATAGAGACGAAGTATGTCTACGGATTTATATAGGATTATTCTAGACGATATGGAGTGACGTAGGCATGTCAAGACAAGTAGAAATGAATTGAGTGATATTTTTATATTAACACACGAAAGTCAGATTTGGAAATAAAATTAAAATATAGTACTTAGTTTTAAAGATTATTTCTGGTTAAATTGAATCTAATTTAAAAATAAAAAACACAGAACTGTTATTTTTTTAACCATCAATTTCTTTTTCTATATTAAATTATTTTTTATATTTTCAGGTCCGTATCTCGTCACGAGCTCTTCCCCATTCGTGCTCCTTTAATGGCTTTAGAACATTGTATTGCTCCATTCTTGAATAGTTGCGATACTGATAATAATCATAGAATTACTCTATCGGAATGGGCCAAATGTTTGGAATTGCCAGAGGTAAGTAGACATTTTTTACATTATTGCAAATCAATAATTATTAATATAAAGTAAGTATGTATAGTGAAAAAAACAAAAAATGCATCTATTTTTAAATGTTTAAAATATCTTCTTTATTCTGTTTGAAAATGAGGAATAGTGATAAATCAAAATTTAAAATATCCAACACTAACAGATCCGCCCAAAAAAATTTAAAAGATTTCATGCAATTTGTACATGCCAATACTATTCGTTTGAAATTTATGCGGAGCTCACCGGGTACATTACCAACGGATTTCCAACTGTGAACCCACAAATTAGGCACCATGAACCTTTGACTTATAATTTAATTAATTTATTATTTATTTTGGATTTATTGTTTTCAGTTTAACTTAATTCTGGTTTTTTATCATGTGTAAAAGACTAAATACAGCAAAAAACAAATTCAATAATTTATAACGTGCAAATTTGATTTTATTTTATTTCATATAATACCTAATATAACTTGGTATATAATCTAATTATTTTTTTTAATAATTTTAGGAAGAACTCGAACATCAATGTGAAGAACTTACAGATGCAGAATAATAATTTTAAATTTATATTATATTTGTAAATATTTCAAAGGTGCTGTAGAATTTAAATAACATAATGTGCCATAATAGACTTTGATATTATTTTTTGTAGCTTTTATCTGTAATACTCATTATTTTGTATTTCTTTAGTAACAATCTAATAATAATCTTTAAAAACTGAATTGTTTTATTTATTTAATAAAATTTTATTTTTAATAATTTCAGGGTTTGTTTACTTAGATGGGAGGCTGACTACCCCCTCCCAACAAACTAAATTCGAATAAACAGATTTTACAGTTTACTAAAAATATTTATACAATCATTTCTCCTCTGTCAATTTATTCACGAACATTTTGACTAACCCTTATAACATAGACAATGATTTTTACAATAAAGACTCGTTCAATTTTTGCGAATTTATCAATGACTTTTGATTATCTTTGAATTACATTGAATTATTTATTAATCTAATATATGGGCGCCATCCAATTTTTTTATTGTTGAAATAAAAACAAAAAACGATTCATTTCCAATTTCTGTACCTTTTTTCGCAAGAGGGTTATTCTGTTACTGATAGCTATGCGATCCCATTTCCCATTTTCCTATATTTCCCGTTTTTTTTTTCGTATTTTTTTACGTTTTTTTCTATTTTTTCCTGTTTTGCAGGTATTTTCCTATTTTTGTTTTGTTTTTCTGATTCTGTTTTTCTTTCTATTTATTTCTGATTTTTTCTTATTCCTCTGATTTTTTTGCTTATTTGGTTGTTTTTGTGATTTTTTACTATTTCTTGCTTATATTTTCGCAATTTCTTTCCTATTTTTTTGCACATTTGCATTTGCCATTTTTGTGATTTTTTCAGAT
This sequence comes from Neocrepidodera transversa, assembly GCA_963243735.1. Classification (NCBI taxonomy): domain Eukaryota; kingdom Metazoa; phylum Arthropoda; class Insecta; order Coleoptera; family Chrysomelidae; genus Neocrepidodera; species Neocrepidodera transversa. The sequence continues at coordinate 6,771,936 of OY725346.1, read as the reverse complement.
TTTTTCAATTTTTTTTTGCTATTTTCTGCGGTTTTTTTTGCGATTTTGTTTTGTTTTTTTTACCGTTTTTGTCTGAGATTTGATTTTCCTATTTTTTCCATTTTTTCTGTTTGCCTATTTTTTCCTATATTTTTTTTTTCGTATTTGTTCACGTTTATTTCTATGTTTTCTCATTTTTCCTGTTTTGCCTTTATTTTCCTATTTTTCTGATTCTGTTTTTTTTTTCTATTTCTTTTGTTTCCTAATTTTTTTCTTATTCCTCTGATATTTTTCGATTTATTTCATTTTTTTTTTAATTTTTTTAGATTGTTTCAATTGTTTTTGGTGGTTTTTGAGATTTTTTACTATTTTCGCATATTCTTCCAATTTTTTTGCTCTTTTGCATTTGCCATTTTTTTGTGATGTTTTTTTTCCGATTTTTTGAAAGTTTTTGCCATTTTCTGAAATTTTTTTGCCATTTTGTTTCGATTTTTCTTTACCGTTTTTGTCTGGGATTTTTTTGTAATTATTAGCGATTTATTTCAATTCTTTCAACTTTTTTATTTTTTTAATTCATTCCGGTTTTTCGATATTTTTTGCAATTTTTTGCAGTTTTTTACAATTTTTTGCATTTTTTTCGAATTTTCTGGTTTTTTCGTTTTTTGACATTTTTTTTAATTTTCTCGTTTTCTTCGTATTTTACAATTTTTTTCAATATCTTCAACTTTGGCCAATGCTGTCTTTTTTCATCGAGTTTTTCCGATTTTTTTTTTCATTTAAAAAAAATTTCTTATTTTGTTCCGATTTTTTGTTTTTCTTTTCTAATTTTCCTCATTTTTTCTCACTTTTCTATTTTTTCTTTTTCTTCTGTTTTCTGCTTTTTCTCATTTGTTCTTATTCCTCTGATTTTTTTCGATTTATTTCGATTCGTTACAATTTCATTTTTTTTTAAATATTTTAGATGGTTACAATTCTTTTCGGATTTTTTGTTTTTTGCGATTTCTCCGATTTTTTGCCATTTTTTGTGTTTTTCCGATTATTTGAATTTGAAATTTTTTGTAATTTTTGTTTCAATTTTTTTCCCATTTTTTTGCTATTTTCTACGACTTGTTGCATTTTTTTTTAATATATTTCCGATTTTTTTTGTAATTTTTTTTGCGATTTTTGCGCTTTTTTTTCGATTTTTTTTTAATTTTTTCGATTTGTCGGGATTTTTTGGCCTCCCCTTTTTTTCGTTTTTTGCCATTTTTAGCGTTTTTTGATTTTTTTTTACTTTTTTCTCCATTTCTTCATGTTTTTATATTTTTCCCCATTTCTCCCCTAATTTTTAATGATTTTTTCCAATTTGTTTTGTTTCTCTCTAGTTTTTTCCCATTTTTTCTATTTTGCCTATATTTCCCCATTTTATTTTTGCTCATTTTTTCCTATTCCCATTTTTTCAATTTTTTTTTACTTATTCTGTTTTTTTTCTATTCTTTTCTCCTATTTTTTATATTTTTCCTGTTTGTTTCTATTTTTATCATTTTGTTATTTTTTCCCATTTTTTACATATTCAAAAATTGTTCAACGCGCCAAAAATAAAATAATAATAAAGTTAAAACTTGTTTCCAAAAAAAATACACATAATATATAATATTATGCTTCCTGTTTTACTTCTTGTATTGTTTACATACTGTGTTACAGCGTTTGTCTCAACTACTGAAGATGCTACCTAACATAAAAGCGAAACGTTGAGAATCCATCTCGAAATTGACAAAGTCCCATAGGTCCACTTTAGTACCATTATAGTAATGAATAATAACAATATTTAAAAATCTCATCAAATGACTTTATTTCTATTTTTTTTAACATTATAATTTTTTATTACATAATAAATAAAAAATTATTTAACTACAACTACACAATTTAACATATTTTTTTATAAAAAAAGATTAGAAACGACTAGATATAATAATTTTCAATAAACAAAAATAAAAACGCTTTAATAAGAGCGTATAGACAGAGAAAACGAAATTTTACAAAATATATACTCTATTCGCTTTAAAACACCTTTTTTACACCGCGGGGAGTGAAACTAGTACTTTAGTCCCGCATTTGCAATAGAATTGATTGTTACGTTTAAATATTAACAAACTTAACAGGTAAATAATTATTTAAATTTTAAGGGGCTTGGGCACCGCTGTGTAAAAAATAGCGTATATGCCACAGGACTAAAGTGTCTTTTAATCCCTTGGTATATAATATACTGTTTTGTACCGCAGGGACTAATACAATCTTTTTACTTCCTCATTTTAGGGACTAAAGCGCCACTTTTACTCCTTTGAGACTAAAATATTTAATGTCGATATAGGGACGAAAGTGTAACTTTTACTCCTTTTGGACTAAAATATTTAATAATTACTATATAACGATTAAGTAATAACGTTGAGTGTTTATTTTTACATATTTAAAGCAAGTTTTAGTCCCTGCGGTGCAAAAAATAGCGGTACCACGAGACTAAAGTGTCTTTTATTCCCTGTGAGTGATTATCGATCTTCACACTCGGGATTAAAAGTGTCACTTTAGTCTCTTGGTAGGTACATATTTAATTTAGTTAATATATACCACGAGACTAAAGTGCCTTTTTAATCCCTGTGAGTGTTTGTCTATCTTCAAGCCCGGGATTAAAAGTGGCAATTTAGTCTCTTGGTAGGTACATAATATACTATTTAATTTAGTTAATACATACCACGAGACTAAAGTGCCTTTTTAATCCCCGTGAGTGTTTGTCTATCTTCACGCCCGGGATTAAAAGTGGCAATTTAGTCTCTTGATAGGTACATAATATACTATTTCATTTAGTTAATATATACCACGAGACTAAAGTGCCTTTTAATCCCTGTGAGTGATTGTCGATCTTCATACTCAGGATTAAAAGTGGCACTTTAGTCTCTTGGTAGGTATATAATATACTATTTAATTTAGTTAATATATACCACGAGACTAAAGTGCCTTTTTAATCCCTGTGAGTGATTGTCTATCTTCACGCCCGGGATTAAAAGTGGCACTTTAGTCTCTTGGTAGGTACATAATATACTATTTTATAACTAAAACTTTATTTACAAAAGCTTTGTTCCCGAGGTGAGTCCCTAAAATTCTTCTTCTTTTTCTCCTTTGTTGAATCTTTGCCTCTGGGTTAGTTTTTATTTGATTTTAGACTAACCATAACTTATGGAGTCATTCATATTTTTAAAAAAAATATTTTCAATGTTTTTCAGATTTTAAAAGTGAATACCAAGAACAAATTCATTTCTTTATTTAAACATAACTTTAATATCTTCTTTCTTATACTCGTTTTGAACGATGTTCTATATTTAGTTAAAATATTCAGCTAAGATTACTGTTCGGAACTCGCTTCGGAAACAAATCTAAGACATGTATCATTTTTTTTATTTTAAAATATTAATTTTGTACAAATCATTTTATAAACAGCATAAAGATAGATACAGCCCATAAATTCCACAGTTGTTAATATAGGGGAGACCGGGACTATGAGGCCACCCAAGACAATCGGGCCACCCCCATGATTTCAAAAGCCCCGCGTTAATATGTGTCAATCCTAGTACTGCCGTTTTCAATAAGCATGGACTGATGGGAAGAATCGAATACTTTAAGGAATCGAATACCGATAAGAATCGAGAACTCGATCGAGAACCATTCTCGGTTCATGGTCGATTTGGTGCTCAGATTTTCTTATTATCGATATTTGATATTCCCAAATTATAAAGTTTAAGATTTGTATTGCTCGTTTCGTTTTTTGTAAGAATTTTCCTACATAACCCGAGCTATAATCAAAAATTAAGAACGAGCACAGATATCGAAAACTCTTAACTTATCTGAGAACCAAGAACTTTCGAATATGGTTCTCGAGAACTTCGAATAGCAAGAATCGAAAAGTATTCGATTCTTGGTATTCGAGAACCCCATCACTCCATCACTAGGACCACAGCTAAACTGTGCTAGGACTGACCATTGTTGAGTAGAACGTGATATGTTAACAACGGTGACTATTTTATGGACGAAATTTCAAAATATCAACTATGTTTATACTACCTTATGTATAAAACCTATCTTGAGGTGTCTTTAAAAAGATTCTCGCCTCCACAACTCAGGACATTAGTGGTAATACAAAAAAAAACATTTCTGTATTTTTATCTTATGTTTGGTTTTGGAAACATTGTTTGAATTGTTTAGTGATCTGTCAACAACGTTAACCTCACTTTGTCTAATATACGTCACTAAATTTTTATGTTTTGTGTAAAAGGTGGTCGTATAAGTGTTGATAGATAAAGTCGACTAAGTCGGTAACCAGAGTATTAAGATCATATTTTCTAGATTAATATAAAACGATTAACAAAAGTTCCTAGATCTAAATATCTTTCTAAATCAATATTAAACGATTTAGAACTTTAATAAACGTTTTAGAGATTTAAAGAAATCTTCTAAATCATTACAAATCTTTAAGAATTATTCTAGATCTTCAAGAAATTTTCTAGATTAATATAAAACGATTAACAAAAGTTTAAGAATTATTCTAGATCTAAAAATGTTTCTAAATCAATATTAAACGATTTAGAACTTTAATAAACGTTTTAGAGATATAGAGAAATCTTCTAAATGATTACAGATCTTTAAGAATTATTCTAGATCTTCAAGAAACTTTCTAGATTAATATAAAATGATTAACAAACGTTTAAGAATTATTCTAGATTTAAAAAAACTTTCTAAATCAATATTAAACGATTTAGAACTTTAATAAACGTTTTAGAGATATAAAGAAATCTTCTAAATCAATACAAATCTTCAAGAATTACTCCAGATCTTCAAGAAATTTTCTAAATTAATATGAACGGTTAACAAAAGTTTAAGAATTATTCTAGAACTAAAAATCTTTCTAAATCAATATTAAACGATTTAGAACTTTAATAAACGTTTTAGAGATTTAAAGAAATCTTCTAAATCATTACAAATCTTTAAGAATTATTCTAGATCTTCAAGAAATTTTCTAGATTAATATAAAACGATTAACAAAAGTTTAAGAATTATTCTAGATCTAAAAATGTTTCTAAATCAATATTAAACGATTTAGAACTTTAATAAACGTTTTAGAGATTTAAAGAAATCTTCTAAATCATTAGAAATATTTAAGATTTAATTTAAATCTTCAAGAAAAATTCTAGATTAATAAAATACCATTAAAAAACGTTTAAGAATTATTCTAGAACTAAAAAAACTTTCTAGATCAATATTAAACGATTTAGAACTTTAATAAACGTTTTAGATATCAATAAAGCATCTAAATCATTACAAATCTTTAAGAATTATTCTAGATGTCGCTAAGACTTCAATTATGAAATATCTCTAGGGTGTCCCTATGATATCCTTTGTTGGGATTTGGTAGATCCCTGGGACGTACTAGAAGGACATCCCTTATGTGTCCTTTTTGGGTGGAACGTAGATGTTCCTGGGACGTCCCTAGTACGTACCATATCTTGATGAAGGATATACCAGGGACGTCCCATTAGTAAATGAAGGACGTTCCTTTGATATACTTGTGTTATGTCATCATTAGGGAACTTTACTGGGTTAAGGTAATTAAAAATTATTCTAAAAATTTTAGAAGCAGCACAAAAAACATTTGAAAAGACACATTCTAGATGCATTTTTTAAATCAAGTAAAAAGTTTAGAATGTTGCAAGATTTTTTGCCCACTTTAACCAACTAGTCCTATCTTTTTTCTCGTTGCTCTCTCCCCTTCTGCTCTTCTTCGGTTTATTTAGTTTTCGAGTAGAAGGTATAAAAGTATTGATCGAGTTGGAATAATATTAGTAATAAATATTTCACTTAGTTTACAATAAGTATTTTTATGTATTGAGATATTTTTCAAAAATATAACAATTTTTTTCTAATCGAGTATTTAATTTCTAACACTAATTTGCTTAGGGACGTTTTGTGATCTACTTAAGACGTATATATGTTTAAAAAAATATATTTTTGAATATATTTTTTTTATTTTAGTCTGTATAGTTAATAAAGTACGGAAGTAAGTTTATTAATAAATATTTATTAATATAGGAAATATTTTATCAAACTTTCAAAAAAAGTGGGGCGTATTGTATAGCTTTACCCTACATAGTGCAGGCCAGCTGTGAAATTTATATAATGAATAAAATCATTTTCGGTTGTAATTTAGGTAATAAAAACTTGATACTTTCATCAAATGCTGCCTGTGACCCAAATACATTTTTAGTAGTTTCATAATAAAATTAAAAATATTTCTCTGGATAAAATATTTACAATTAACAGAGTTTTTTTAATGAACCACTTTTTTTATATGTATAATGTTTTATAAGAATAGAAAAGAATATTTTTTTTTCAATTAGTTGAAAATGTTGATAAAAAATACCTAAACTAAATTAAGCAGTTTCATCAATTTTTTTTAAGCTCACAGGACTCAATGAGTCATCTATATAAATATTTTTTCGTTTACTTTTTTTCTGAATACATGGAATTAAAAACGACATAACGGTTGCGATTCCTAAAAATGCGCTAGCTACCAAAAATGCAACAGTGTACGTATTTGTAGCATTAATTATGATTCCTGCCAAAGGAGGTCCTAAAAGAGCGCCAGTTCCTCTGAAAAGTATCAGGTTTCCAAAAGCACTCGTCAATTTTTCTAGTCCTAAAATTTCTACTAGGAGAATGGATGTCAAGGATATAACTCCAGCTGCAAATAAAAGTAACAATATTAAAAAAAAAGTTTTTGGTTTCTATTTTCTAAATCCATTGAGAGTATTTTAAAACAATTACTCGTGTATATTTTTATTTTGTAAAGAGTGCGAGAGATAGAGATTGAAAATTGGGATTTGGGATCTTTAAGAGGAGATGGTTGATCTAACTATAATCAATTTTTTTCTACATTGTATTTTATATAACATAATTTAGAAAAAGGAGGAAGGTCTCTAAGGCCGGTTTTTGACCTAATTTAATTTTAGTCAAGAATAAAAAAATCTATAGACAATATTAAAATGATTCTATCAAAAATGGGAAATCTAAATACCCTCCCCCCTCTTCTACCCAATCTTCAGCTATAAACTATATAGGTATAAGGCCCCACCTAATAATATATTTATGTCATAAGAAATCAACAGTAATGTTAACGATCATGTTTCTATACATGACTAATATCTATACCATCTCCTACTATAAAATATTCTCCCCTTCTTTTATCCCCTTCCTTTAACTATGAACTACACAGAAGAAAACATCAAAAACATCAGTTTTACTCCCTCTCCGATCCCTTTAGCAGGAGTTCCCCAAGGCTCCGTCCTTGCCTCTGTCCACGTCATCCCTCTCCCTCCTTCACCTAGCTAATACCTCCAACTTTACGCTGACGATACCCAAATCTCAGCTTCCGCTTCTTCCACCAGATCTATTAATATCAAAACCCAACAACTACTTGATCGTTTCTCCCGATGGTGTAGCAACTGGAGGCTTACCCTGAATCCCAAAAGACCCAACATCCCAGCTACTCATGAAAATCGAACTAAAACCTCAATGAAATCAACCTTAGGCTCTGGGGTGAGAGACTCGTCTCTTCGGATGAGGTTACCTACTTGGGAGTATGCTCCATGATCACTCTCGATTGGGCGACCAAAGTCCAAAGAACAATTGACAGAGTTAGGAGACGGGCCTTCCTCCTCGGTGCACTGGGTGGACGATTTGGCAGGTGTAACCCAAGGACATTGCTACATCCGCCCTGTAATGGATTATAGAGCTCTCAACTTCTCCTCATTCCATCCACGTCTCCTGCACGCTGTCAGGGCAACTGAAAAGAGGATCCTCAGAAAAATGAACTACCTTCCCTGTTGCTCCACTTCCAACGAAATTTATTAACACACTAATATACTAACTATTATTTCAAGATTCAAGAAGCTATAAAGAGGATACGTCTGGAGAAGATTGGACAACACCAACACACACGTCCAAGAAACTCTAACGACCAAATGGACAGTTGACAGGAATAGACAAACACTCAGCAGGAAACCTAAGAAGAAATTCATCCGGCCCAACCTCAGGATCGACGCTGCAGAACCACCCACCGGGAGGCTCGTAAGTATCAACAATATCATAATATACCTCAAATATCTTAAGTTAACAAATACTTTCAATTTCTGATCAACAACTCCCACTGTAACCGTGAAAAGGAGAATCTTTCTCCTACAGTAGGGTTCAAGGAAACAACACACACAAAAGGATGGATTACCGAGGGGGCGGTTTAGCATTTATTCCCTTGACTTTGCCCGCAGAGCGATTAGGGGAGAGTCCTGCACTACCTCACTCATAGAACCAAGAGTGGGGTGCCTTTAAAAGATTCCAGCCTCCACAATTTGGGACAATAGTTATAGTACAAAAAAAAACACATGTTTTATGTCAGTATAATTTCTATATCAGTTACCTCCTTTAAAATACCCTCCCAACTCTTCTACCCACCCCTCCCTCAAAGTACAAAATTATTAACCTTTCTGTTGATTTCTAAGGGCCAAAAATATATATATACATTTGTAGTTTATGAAATTTTTTTTTGTTCTATCAGTATTTTCATTCATTGTTGGAAATATAGTAACTAGGGGGAAAGTAGTTTAACTGCAACCGATACTTTCCATTTATTTATTTAAAAAAATCGGTCTCCATTATATATTTTTTTAATTTTTTAAATTCTTCCTCCGAAGATGATTTTAATAACCTGTAATACTTTTGATTGAAACTTAATAATATTGAAAATCGCATTTTATAGTCCTAAATGGATCAAACATATATTATTTTCTAGTGAACTATGGCGATTTATCTGTTATGTTCATTGAGGAAATAATTAGCTTTTTTAATTTTTTTGTTAAAAAATTATTTGGCAATCAGTAGGATTGAAAAACGGAATTCAAACAAAATCGCGAATCTGGTCCGTATCAGTGGTTCCAGAAAGTATTTGGGTAAAAATTTTTTAAGCTGTCTAAGGAAGATGGAAATATCCTATTGGAGAGAAGAATGCAAAGATCTACTCAACCCAGGTATATAATTTAGTAAGTTTTTTCAACATTTTACAAAATAATTCCAAAATTTGTTACTTTAATTTTTATCTATGTTTACAAATAAATGTAACAGAACGAGGTCGATTTATTGGTTCTCTCCAATATTTCAAAATATACAAAATTAAAATATTTGTGTATTTGTCTATATTAACTTTTCCCATTCATAGACATTGAGGACGCTGAATATATGATCTCAGAGTTAATGATTTAAAATTAGTTTTGTCACTGGGAATATTTTCCCAGTGCAGTTCATTGGTTCGTTGGTTCACTGAACGCGTTTGTTTAGTTAATGTAGAAACGTGTTAGAACTGCACAAAGCTAATACATAAATGGCGGAATAATAATATTATATATAAATAAGAACAGGTATTGTTCTAGAGGAAGAGGTCAGTCAAGAAAAAGTCTTTAGACTTTAGTTTTGGCTGTCGGCACTCTGCCGACAGTTTGAATAACCGACCCTAATGACATGTCTCCTTAAAGTCTTCGTCTTCGTTAAGTTAGCATGGTAAGAATATTTATTTGTATATAATATTTGTATTTATTTGAGTGTTTGGTTGGTTATTTTATTGTTGTTATGTAGTTTAATATTAATTATATAATTACTGCTACCCATGTATATCGTGACAGTATAAATAGATATCACTTCAATGGACCAAAAAAAAATCCTAGTTTCAATACTCTAATTGTAGTATTTTATCTCAAAATCGTTTGTTATAGTTGAAGTGAATGAAGTCAGATCAAACATTCGATATCTATCAGAGAAACTGCTATTATCGCTTTCCCATTGGTCGTCACTCCACTTTGACCATAGTTATTAAAAATGATTGGAAGTTTACTCAGATCTGGAACAATAGGTTACCTCTTTTTGGTATACACAAATAATAAAACCAGCGACTTTCTATGGAAATTGAAATCCTAAACTTAGTTAAGACTTAAACCATAGTTTAATACCACAGTGCAAGTAGTCACTAGTAAACTGAATTAATTAAAAGCCGTGCATTATTTTGTTGGCTAATTGTTTGATCTGACTTATCGTTCGTCTTAACTATATTTTTGCTGTTTTGTATTTAAACCATTTCTGCCAACAGTATTTCAAATTACCAAAATTCTTATAGTCGGTGAGTCAGGAGTTAAATGTGTATCTATGGAAACGAGATTACTTCCTGAACGATTTACGAATATTAGTATTCATAAATGTTGAAAGAACACTAGACTGCGAGCATTATTTTTAATTCTTAGATTTTCTTAAAGACATCGAAGGACCAAACTCTTTAGGTAGGAGTTAAACCAAAATAAAAACAGTATTTGAAATAGGAATGTAATTTTTATTCCATTTGTTTCATGAACATAAAAATCATAAAGCGGCACATTAATTTAAACTATGAAACCGAAATCAAATATTACTCATCACATCACTCACTGTAAAAAACTATTTACATTTTTTCTTATTACGAATCTTAGCGGGAAGAAATATATCTATATTTTTTGTCTCTTATAATGATGGGATAATAATGAGAGAAAGATAAGTTTGCTTGCATGGCAACGGTCGCTTATGTATTTTGTTTTTGTTAACGGTATTTTGCAAATAGACAGAAAAACGTCAGAGAGAAAGACGGAATAACTCTTGTGTTGAGGTTAAATCTATTTTTAGATTTTAAAATATACAATGCTACAATGAAATGTGAATTATTTGGTATTTTCTGGATAATGTTCCAGTGAAATTTATCCACTTTCTTTTTGTGCTTTCACGAAAGTTGTTGATCAATTAACTCTAGCTATTAGGAAAAAAGGCAAAATCAGCGTTACATAACAACAAAGGTAAACAGAATGGGTATAAGGGTCACATTGATGCCTCGTGACCAGGATGGTTCTATTCCTAAGTCTACTTATGTGTGCTAGTGTACTTATATAAATACTAAATTTAAACTAAGACTTAAGTTATTGTATTTTTTAAATTATATAGAATATTACACACTTACCCATTGCACTTCCATATATACAACACATAATGACATAAGATGTATAATTATGACAGAAAGCAGATGCACCAAGAGCAAGAGCCATAATTAGTTGGCAAATATTATTTACCAGCAATGTATTTACTTTGGGAAAATCAGCTATAAATCCACATACTATACGACAAACGGTGTTCGTTATGCCTATGAACGAAATTAATAAAGATGCTTTGGACCCATGAATTCCCTGAAAAAAAAAATCAATTAAAATCCTATAATAAATATATAATTATAAAAAAAAATAATAAAATAGCTACCATCAATTATATTCAACAAACTATAAAACTACAATGTTTGTCGTAAATAATCAACATTTACAATAAGAACAAATGAGGAATGAACCAAACAGTTATTTATATGTATACGGAAGTATAAGAGGTTGACCTATTGAGCTTAGGATATTTTCTATGATGACAATTTAACTGCTTGAAACTAAGTAGTCTGGTCCTTCGAATTATAGTCGATTGCCAAAGTAACTTTTTCAATCAAAAAATCGATTCATAATCATATTTGTTTAATCCTTAATTATAAACTTTTTATCACTTTGAAATGTCTTTTTGTTTTATATTTACAATTATTTTTATAAAATTTTAAATTTTCTCAATGAATAAACAATTTTTGTATAGCAACCAATCAAATCAAAAATTTGTTTTTTTTATTCTTCTTTGGAGCTGAAACAATTCCGGAATTATCTAATTTTGGTTTTATGTCTTTGTAGCTATTTTTCATTATTTTTTATCCATTTTTTTTTTAATTATTTTTTCCATATTTTTTATTATTTTCTTCCATATTTTTTATTATTTTTATCCATATTTTTCATTATTTTTTTTCATATTTTTCATTATTTTTTTCCGTATTTTTCATTATTTTGACCCATGTTTTTCATTATTTTTTCCATACTTTTCATTTTTTTTATTATTTTTTTCCATGATTTTTTTCCATATTTTTTATTATTTTTTTCCATATTTTTCATTATTTTTTTCCGTATTTTTCAATATTTTTATTCATATTTTTCATTATTTTTTTCATATTTTTCATTATTTTTTTCACTCTTTTTCATTATTGTTTGCCCAATTTTTCATTATTTTGTTCCCTATTTTTCATGATTTTTCCCCCATTTTCCAATTTTTTTTTTGTCCTATTTTCCAATATTTTTTCCCTATTTTTTCATTATTTTTTAACTATTCTTCATTATTTTATTCACTATTTTTCAGTATTTTTTTCCCTATTTTTCATTATTTTTTTTATATTTTTCAATGTTTCCCCCCATTTTTCCTTATTTTTTTCCCTATTTTTCATATTTCTTTTTATATCAAAGGATCTTTTCAAATATAGCAAAATTTCAAATTTTTGATATATTTTTGAAATTTTTGATCTACTTTTGAAATTATCGAAGTTCTATACATATTTATATACTTTTTTTTGAAATTTTGGAATTTTTTGATATGTTTTTGAAATTTTCGAATAATTTTACTTTTTCTTAATGATTTTTGGAACATTTTGGAAATGGTTAAAATTCTTGTATTTTTTGAAATATTTTTAATTAATCGAATAATTTTACGTTTTGTGAAATTTTTGATATACGACATATTTACTTTTTGAAATTTTTGTAATTTTCGAAAGAAATTGCAAAATTTCAAATTTTTGATATATTGTTGAAATTTTCGATATTATTTTGAAATTATCGGGTTTATAGACATTTTTATTTATTTTATTTTTTGAAATTTTGAAATTTTTTGATATATTTTTGTAATTTTAGAATAATTTTTTTGTTTTTTGAAACGTTTTTGAAATATTTTTGATTAATCAGACAATTTTTAAATTTTCAAAATTTTGACATTTTACTTTTTGAACTTTTTGAAATTTTCGAAAAAAATTGTAAAATATTTCAAGAATTTTTTAACCATTTCAAAAATGCCAAAGTTGCAAAAAACATTAAAAAATTATTCTAAAATTTCAAAAATATATCAAAAATTTCAGAAAAATTGAAATTTCGCAATTTTTCAAAAATTTCTAAAACGTCGAATATTTCAAGAATTTTAATCATTTCAAAAATGTTAAAGTTTCAAAAAACATAAAAAAAATATTTTAAAATTTCAAAAATATAACAAAAATTTCGAAAAAATTGAAATTTCGCAATATTTTTCAAAAATTAAAAAAGTTGGAATGTTTAAAAATTTCTAATATAGCAAAAATTTCGGAAAATTTTAAATTTTGCAATTTGTTGCGAAAATTTCAAAAACTAAAAATGTCAAAATATTCAAAAATTTCTAAAATATATCGAAAATTTCAAGAATCATCAAATTATTTGCTTAATTAAGAATATTTCAAAAATTTAAACCATTTCAAAAATGCCAAAAAAACCTATTCTAAAATTTCAAAAATACATAAAAAATTTCGATAAAATTAAAAAAGTTTAAATGTCAAAATTATTCTAAAATTTCAAAAAAATTTCGAAAAAATTGAAACTTCGCAAATTTTTTCAAAAATATCAAAAAGTAAAAATATCAAAATATTAAAAAAATTATAAAATACATCAAAAACATAATTATTTCAAAAAATGTCAAAAGTTTCAATTAAACATTAAAAAATTATTCGAAAATTTCAAAAATTTCGAAAATTGAAAAGTTTATAAAATTTGTAAAATATATAAAAATTTGCAGAGAAATAACAAAATAAACAAAATTGTTTATTAACGATGCCTTCATCATAGCATATTTTTTACGACAGCAGCAGTTAAAAAGTTAATAAAAATTATAACAAAACGTAGAGTATTATTTATATCATTTTTTTTATTTTTAAATAATATTTTAAAGTGTTTAATAAAAAATACTATTACCTCGATAAACAAGGATGTCTGTATGTCTAGGTCAAATATTCATTCACCTCTAGGTCTTTGACAAAGAATATCAACCTTTGAGAATAAAATGTCGCAGTAATCGTAAATTTTCTGACCTTCAGTCTAAGTATTTCTGCAATTACATAACAAACCACCAGACCGTTATCTTAAAAGAGAAAGCATGAAGATTATAAATTATCAGGAATACCAGTTCTCCCATATACGTAAATGGACAAAAAGAAAAAATCTGTGTAATATTTGGACTGTTTGTATCATTATTTATATAAAAAATTGATGAAAGCCAAGTTGTAAGATTTCGTCTTGATCTTTAATTTAGGTTTGCTTATTTTTACTTCTTAATGCATGGTCATTGTAGAAGAAATAAAATCAATTGAAACACAAAAAATTGTCATTAAAGTAATGCATTGTTTTAGGATAAAAACACTGATATTTTTTTAGTAAAACTAACAGCAGAAAAATCGTCAGTCTAGTTGCAGATAAATTAATTAAAATTTATAAAGTTTAACGAGAACTATTACTTAAGGCAGAAACACGTGTCTGAAGATGTAGAATAACGTGAATAATAAAAATCGGCTGTGTCACCCCATAATAAGTTTATTCTTTAATTTTAACAGTTTCGTCGTCAGTATTAATTTAGAAATTTTTTGGAATTGGTCCTATAGTCCATCTAATATTTCTTTGAACTTTTTGACAATCTCCAGTTGAGTTGGCGCAAATTCTGTCAATAATCTGTCAAAAATGGTAGTGTCTACTGATACCATTTTAAGTTAAAATAAACGATATAGATATTCTAAATTTTCAACAGTTTTGCTGTTTTTTTCAGATTTAATAATATGCTAAATTATATTCCCTGTAATTATATTTGTTATGCATATTATGTTTAAAAAATTCACTAGTTTTTAAACTTGGTAGTGGCCGAGTAGACGCATCCAAACAGATTAGCCACACTATATATTTTAACACCAAATTTCTAGTCGACCTTAAGTGTGTCATTTTAACAAAAACGAAATATTGGACAGAGCATAATAGACGAGATAAATCATGACGTAACAAATGTCATTCTTGTCAAAAACTGAGTCCAAACAAACCTCTGTCGAAGTCAAATTTAGCAGCTCCAGCCATATTAAGATAAAAACTCTGTTGCCTGTGAAAACAACGTCCAAACAACATAAACTAATAAGGAATGCATCAACTAGGGCTTCATACGAGACTAGATAAGGCGAGAATTTCAAAAATCTCGCCTCCGTCTCGTCAGTTGAGAAAAAAATAAGTCTCGTTTCAGTCTCGGTCTCGTCTCGTAACCGTTTGTCTCGTCTCGTCAAATCTCGTTTTTGCTAGAACTTATTTCTAAGATAGTATAAAAGGAGGTAAATATTAATTCTATTGTAATTTATAAAAGCGTGATTATATCATGTTAAAAAATTACAATTGTGGAATTTTAACTGGAGACCGTGTTAATGTTGATTTTGTTACTCCTATTTTCACTAGAATTGAAAATTGCATTTAAAATATTTTATTCTGCACACATACATTCAAACTTCAACAACAAATGTAGTTTCTAGTTAACCTTTGGGTACCTAAGACTTAACTAGATCATACAATTTTATTAAATCATGTTTTTATTTTTTTTCAGATAATTTAAAAAATTAAAGTGTTTAAAAAAATAACATTGAATTTTTATTTAAATTATTTTGTCATTAATTTGAAATTAAATCATTTTTGTCCGTCTAACTTTGTTATTATGTTCTTTGTGAAATGGACCAAGTCCTCCAGATAGTGGGTCAAAAATAATAAATTTTTCTAAATATCTGATTTTTTATTAGAATTGAATTTATGACAAAATATAAGAATTTAAGAATAAATCATGTTTTTATTTTTTTTTGATAATTTAAAAAATTAAGTGTTCGCAAATTTAAATATTCAGACTTTTTCAAGTGCTTCTTACTTTAAAAATTTAATATACAGGGTGTCAATATGATGTTAGTAAGAAGCAAGGCGAGTGTTTTCATCAAAATATCAAAGTGATAGAAAGACGGTATCAGAGCCGTTAGAATAAAAATACAATGAGAGATTACAAGAACTAATTCACACAAGAAAAATTACACCAGGAAGAGTAAAGAAAATGTAAGCCAAAGAACACCAAAAGTAATTTATTTTTCATTCCTATTCCATGTTTTATTTTAGTTTTTGACAAGGTCATATTGTGGGCTTTGCGAAGATGTATACCTAGAATTAATCTAAGCGCTGATCATCGGTGGGCTTTGCGAACACGCTTAATACTAGAACTATAAAACTATTAATATATAATATTATTAAATTAATATTTAAATAGACCAATATGGGACTGGTAAGTATTTAAATAATTTAGTTTTTTGTCAAAGTGAAACTATAGAGAAAATTATCTTTTTTAATAATTACTTACAAATTCTTTTTGTTATTTTATTAATAATAATACGTTTTAAAAAAATGAATGAAGTGTTTTCTATTTACTCTCCTGAACAAATGGAAAGTTATTTTTGTTAAATTTACACTTAAAATATTAAATAATAATACAATTCGAGGATGAAAGACACTAATACATTTTCAACATTTTGCTGTTTTATTAAAATACAAAAATTAAGCCAACACAAATTTAACTAAATAAAAAAATTACCTGCAGGGTTCGCAATCCCACGGTCCCCATAAACTGATTGATGTTATGCCAGGTATATGTTCGCAAATCCCACGGTTAGCATAACGCACGTTCGCAAAACCCGCGCCACCAAAAATCTGATACAGATTCAACACCAGAAATTATTTTTTGTATACTAGAGATAACGTTTAGGGAACCAAAAAAGGAGGATGAAGAGAATTTAGATTTAAGAAAAGATAGAAAACGAGTAAATGAGAGAAAATATAAAAACTCTTAAAAACAAAATACAGTGACGGAAGTAAAAATAAACATTAGCTAAAAATAAAAAAATGATAAAAAAAACTATTTAAAAAAAATCATAACGTAACAAATATGATTAGATAAATACTTTTATTAAAAATCAATATTTAAATTTTCAAATCCGTTGTTTTCTATTTACATATAAATCGTTTGATTAAACTTTTTTAAAAACAAAAATTTTTGCGTATTAAAAAAATTGTATCCTTGAAATTCAGTTGATTTCATAAGTTGTTTAATAACCATTGTAAAAGATAAAAATATTTATGCAATATAAAAACTTTGATTATATATATTTGACCTCTAAATTATCTTTGCCTAAGAAATTAAAAATATGGCGGAGCTCGTGCGTTTCTTAGTAAAATTTTATGCGCACATGCTCCGCCACTGGTTCATTTTTACCAATTTCACTTTGGCAAATTTTATAGATAAATCCTACTTTGTTGTTGTGCGACTAAATGAATAAAATTTTGGGAATGGTGGCATTATTTAAATAATTATGGGAACAGATTTTTGAAAAAACCAAAACCAGATAGAAAATAATTTTTTTCTGTAAATGGATCTTTTTTTTTAAATCTGCTTTTATACTTTTAAGATATTTTTTGTTAATATTTTAATATATGAGAAAATACGTAGTTTTTTACGTTTCCTTAAAACTTACACATTTTAATAATCGGTGATTAATCTTTACAATTAAAAATTATAAAAAAATTAAAAAAAATAAATAACTTACATCTTTTATAGCAGCTTCCACAATATAATTAAAGGGTATATATAAACCCATGAATCCCATTAAATTAGAAAAAGCTATGACTAAGAAAACAGGATCTTTCATCAGCTCTACATCTATGAGAAAATTAATAGCCTTGCTAATTCCAGAAAGAGATTTTCCACCTATAAACAAAGAAAATTATATATTAAACTAATTTTATTCATCATCAAAATCCGATTCCTAACTACTCTCAGATGCAAAAGTGCTCTAAATCCAATACCATAAAATTTAATAAAATAAAATAAAAAGGAGGGGGGCTTCTAGTTACATTGAAACGAAATGAGCGGCGACTAGTTTCGGCATTAAGCCTTCATCAGGCTTATAATACATAGTCTAAGGAACAGGGAATAATTTACAAAAAACTTACCAAACTAAATACATTAGAGTCATAGAAAAATTATAATAAAAATTAAATTTAAGTTAAGAGTGGGCACAAGTAAAAAAATAAACCAACACTCTTAACTTAAAAGATATCATCGGGTTTAGGGCTTTTGGACCTTTGAAATTTTTTTGCAAAAAAATTACCAAACACAAAATTTTATCGAATTTTGCTTAAAATATGCATAAAAAGTTAATATCAGTTCATATTTATGTCAAATTGCTAATTTTTAAATCACAATTAAGTTTTTAATTAAATGAAAATATATATGCTTTAGTTTTTGGTCATTTTGACCGAGTTGTCTAAACAAACTTTTCTCAATATTTGGTATGGAGTTACTTTTACTTAAGGTCAATAACCCGATGCTAGTTAAAAATTGTTCTCTGATCCCTTAAGGGGTAAATTTTTTTTTTTTTAACATACTGTTTACCTATTTGTCTCAATATTTGGTATGGAGGTACTTGGACTTAAGGTCAATAACACGATGTTAGTTTAAAATTGTTCTCGGATCCCTTAAGGTGTAAATTATTTTTTTTAAAACATATTGTTTACCTATTTGTAATAGGTTAATGGGACTTTAGTTTTTGGTCATTTTGACCGAGTTGTCCAAATAAACTTGTCTCAATATTTGGTATGGAGGTACTTGGACTTAAAATAACACGATGCTAGTTTAGACAAACTGCCACATACTTTGATTTCGATGAGTTTAAGTAAATTCTATGTTCACCTAAAAATATATTAACTTTGACTTGGTTATCGATTGAAATATTGTAGGTATTCATTTTACTGATGACTCTTAGAACTGAACTAAATATCTGAGGAGATACACAGCTATTTATTATATTTTCTGTTGGTGGAAGGGGTTGACTTATTTTAGATTTAACTTGTCTCAGCTTGTTTTTTACCTTGACCTTGAGTTCAACGACCTCTAAGCTTGGGTACACACCTGGCCGGATGTGTCAGCATGTGTTCGATACGATATAAGATTCAGTTTTTTGCTCATTAGATATAATTATATTTTTTAAATAACCTGTTTGGCAGGTGGTCGCCGGATGTCCATATATAGAATGCTCATTAGATATAATAAAATGCATTTTTTTACTCATTAGATATAATTGGATACCTTATTTACATAACCGGTTTGGCAGGTGGTCACCGGATGTCCATATATGGAATGAAGGTCAAATAAACCGGTTTGCTCCATTTGTATTTCTATTTAGTATCTACTCATAGTCGACCATGTTTTAACATATGTATATGCCGAAGAAACAGGACAGGGGGGGATCGTAGTCATCGCATATATTATTACATACTCAGTCTCTTTATAATTATAGTAATGTTACTCATGTATTAAAACCATAAACAAGCGTATTGAAAAATCCCAGATAAGTTGTATAAAGGTGAATTTCCACTCCGCGATTTGCCATCGCAGGATTTGGCGATTTTAATCTGCGCATGCGCGCCGAATTAATGTTTCTGGACGCCGATTAAAATCGCCAAATCCTGCGATGACAAATCGCGGAGTGAAAATTCACCTTAAGAGTGGTATAAAAGAAAGGTTCTTTCATGAACCACAAAAACTATTTTTTATTTCGAAGGACCAATATCATGTGCTTGACTACAATTGAAGAGCAATTCTTTGTAATCGAAAATATATTGACAATATAAAATAAAAATTGACAAGTATTAAAAATAACAAATTGATTGAATCAAAGTTTTCATAACAACAACAAAAATACAAAATAAAACAGGTTCGTCCTCAGGAACATTTGGTATCCAACAGTATGGGAGCAGTGAAATATACAAGTACTTTTTCTATTTAATCCATCTTATATGTCTTCGAAGTTACCACTACAATCCACTGTAAATGGGTGATGGGCCACCCCTATAACTTTTAAACGGGTTAATAGAATTATACCAAATTTTGGTTGATCATAATAGTGCTATTTTTGGATTTTTTTAAATAAATATCGAATATGGAACACCCTGTACATTTTTACATATTTAGATTCTACGACTTCAAACACGAACAAATCGACTTTCAAATGTCACTTAAGACGCCATTTTTATTTTTATTATGATTTTTTTTTATTCTTCAATAGGTGCAAATGATTTGGTCTAAATTCATTATAATCAAACTAAAATTACCTAAAAGTTATAAATTTTGTAAATTATTTATTTTTGTTTCTAAATAATTATTTATATTTAAAATATGATGTTGTAAATATCGATTATTTTTTTTTAACAGGGATGTCTTCAGGAGAATTTTGTACCGAAATTAAAAAAAAATAAAATTCCTCCTTTATTTGAGAAAAAAAAAGAATGGTTATGTACATCATTTTAATGGTAATTAAATGAACAATTTTTAATACCGGGTGAAAAAATTGAGTTTTAAGTAAAAAACTGGATTTGCTGAATTAAATGTTTAATAAAAGAAACAAAAATAAATAATTGACAAAATTGAGACTTTTTAGGTAACTCTATAAGTAATTTAGACTAAATCCTAACCCATTTAATGCATAAAAAAAATTCAAAAATAAAATAAAAATGTCGTCTCAAGTGACATTTGACAGTCGACCTATACGTTTTTGAGGTCGTAGAGTCCAAATATGTATAAATATACCGGGTGTTCAATTTGAATTTCCAATTTTCAGGGCATTTCCGGTCGAGCCGGATGTCGACCATATTGGATTTCTACGTAAAAAAATCCAAAAATTATAGGGGTGGCCCATGACTCATTTACACTCAGTATACCTATACAATTATGAAATAGTATTATTTACTTTACTTACTATAACGTGATTTGCTTTTTGGTATGCTAACCATGCTCTGTCTGAAATCGTGTAACGATTTTTGTGATTGAAATTCTTTAAGATTTCTGATTGACCCTGTATAAAGGACATCTTGTCTTGAAAGTGGTGGTAGAACCTGACTTATTTTACTTCTATTGCTTGTTAGTGAATGTCTGGATGCGGACACATCTGCCTGAAATAAAAATAAAAAATACAAATTCATAAAAATTCAATAATTATTTATTGTAAGAGGCTAATAATTAAAAATATCTATAAGGTTATTCATTATCTCAAATGTGGTTTACTGATGAAGTAATAAAACTTAAGAGTGGAGTACCACAAATTTTATTAAAGTGACAACTAGTTTCGGCAAACTGCCATCATCAGGCCTAGAATACAAAGTTCTTAGGGCTTGTGGGAGAAAACAACGTTCAATTTACCAAAAAATTAATTATAATATATTAAAATTGCTTCTTGAAGAAATTGTAAAAATTATTATATTTATTAAAAAAGGAAGGTACATGGTTTATTATTAAGAAGTGTGTGCGCGCATAGGTGAAAAGGGAAATTTAAAGGGAGGAAAGTTGTGGTACAGTAAAAAAGGGAGGAGATTTTTGATATTTTGAAAGTTGTTCCAAATTGTTCCAGAAAAATATTCCTTAAAACTCAAAAAACTATTTTTAGAGATAGCCCCCCATTATTTTTTTTTTCAATTTTTTGCACCAGATTGTTCTAGCTGCTCTGAACATTGTTCCAAATTATCATGTCTTAAAAAAATATTTGAAAGCCAAAATCAATAAAAACCATTTGGATCCAGCCCCTCATTATTTTTTTTTCGAAGTTTTTTTTTACTAGATTGTTCTAGTTATTCTTAGCATTGTTCCAAATTATCACGTCTTAAAAACATTATTTGAAAAATTAATTAAAACCTTTTAGAGCTAGCCCCCCTTTTTTTTGAATTTTTTTTTGTTGTGCTAGATTGTTCTAGTTATTCTAGTTGGAAAAAAATAATGGGGGGCTGGACCCAAACGGTTTTTATTCATTTTGGAGTTGAAATAATTTTTTTTAATGCATGAAAATTTGGAACAATGTTCAGAACAACTAGAACAATCTGGTGCAACAAAATAAAATCGAAAAAAAACGATGAGGGGCTAGCTCTAAAAATGGTTTTTCAAGTTTTTCGGCCTTTGTATCTAAGGAATAATATTCTGGAACAATTTGGTACGAACCTAGAACAATTTCAAAATATCAAAATTCGAAAAATAGGGGGCTAACTTCACAGACACTGAACGTGCCAGGCAAGTAAATTAGGCCTTTTGGTGGTCAACCATGTAACGTTTCGATAAGCAACATCAAAATTATTAACAAAAGGAGCACCATAAAATATATATGATACAAATGCTAAAAATGGCATTTTAATTTATAAGGAAAAACAATTTTAACATATAACATCTTTTTCTCCAATTTCCAGAAAATTTCCTGCCTATGCAGTAAATGTCAAAATGTATGTATGGTTAGGCTTAAAAATTATAGAGTATAGTCGAAATCATTAAAAAGAATGTCAATCCATTTGATGTCAATGTGAATAACGTTAACGTTAACGTTGGCGGGTGAGATGCAAAAACTTTCTATATTGATATCAAATGGATTGACAGTATTTTTAATCATTTCAACTAAACATCTAGAGTACGATCCAGTAAGAGGTAGACGAATTTCCCGGAATTTTCCGGTCCTCGTGAAGATCCAGATACAAAAAATTCCTAAAAATCCTAATATACGAATACTTCGTTGCGATATAACTTTTCCTCTATAATTTTGTCTAAACAAAAACGAATCTGCTATTTAGAATATGATCCAGTGGCTGGCGGACGAATTTCCCGGAATTTTCCGGTCCTCGATAAGATCCAGATACAAAAAATTCCTAAAAATCCTAATATACGAATACTACGTTGCGATATAACTTTTCCTCTGTAATTTTGTCTAAAAAAAAACGAATCTGCTGTCTAGAATATGATCCAGTGGCTGGTGGACGAATTTCCCGGAATTTTCCGGTCCTTGTGAAAATCCAGATACAAAAAATTCCTAAAAATCTTAATATACGAATTCTACGTTACGATATAACTTTTCCTCTGTAATTTTGTCTAAACAAAAACGAATCTGCTATCTAGAATATGATCTAGTGGCTGGTGGACGAGTTTCCCGGAATTTTCCGGTCCTCGTTAAGATCCAGATCCAAAAAATTCCTAAAAATCTTAATATACGAATTCTACGTTACGATATAACTTTTCCTCTGTAATTTTGTCTAAACAAAAACGAATCTGCTATCTAGAATATGATCTAGTGGCTGGTGGACGAGTTTCTCGGAATTTTCCGGTCCTCGTGAAGATCCAGATACAAAAAATTCCTAAAAATCCTAATATACGAATAATACGTTGCGATATAACTTTTCCTCTGTAATTTTGTCTAAAAAAACGAATCTGCTATCTAGAATATGATCCAGTGGCTGGTGGACGAGTTTCCCGGAATTTTCCGGTCCTCGTTAAGATCCAGATACAAAAAATTCCTAAAAATCCTAATATACGAATTCTACGTTGCGATATAACTTTTCCTCTGTAATTTTGTCTAAACAAAAACGAATCTGCTATCTAGAATATAATCCAGTGGCTGGCGGACGAATTTCCCGGAATTTTCCGGTCCTCGTTAAGATCCAGATACAAAAAATTCCTAAAAATCCTAATATACGAATACTACGTTGCGATATAACTTTTCCTCTGTAATTTTGTCTAAAAAAAACGAATCTGCTATCTAGAATATAATCCAGTGGCTGGCGGGCGAATTTCCTGGAATTTTCCGGTCCTCGTGAAGATCCAGATACAAAAATTTCTAAAAATTCTAATATACGAATACTACGTTGCGATATAATTTTTCCTCTGTAATTTTGTCTAAAAAAAAACGAATCTGCTATCTAGAATATGATCCAGTGGCTGGTGGACGAATTTCCCGGAATTTTCCGGTCCTCGTTAAGATCCAGATACAAAAAATTCCTAAAAATCCTAATATACGAATACTACGTTGCGATATAACTTTTCCTCTGTAATTTTGTCTAAAAAAAAACGAATCTGCTATCTAGAATATGATCCAGTGGCTGGTGGACGAGTTTCCCGGAATTTTCCGGTCCTCGTGAAGATCCAGAAACAAAAAATTCCTAAAAATCCTAATATACAAATACTACGTTGCGATATAACTTTTCCTCTATAATTTTGTCTGAAAAAAAATGAATCTGCTATCTAGAATATGATCCAGTGGCTGGGGGACGAATTTCCCGGAATTTTCCGGTCCTCGTGAAGATCCAGATACAAAAAATTCCTTAAAATCCTAATATACGAATACTACTTTGCGATATAACTTTTCCTCTATAATTTTGTCTGAAAAAATACGAATCTGCTATCTAGAATATAATCCAGTGGCTGGCGGGCGAATTTCCTGGAATTTTGCGGTCCTCGTGAAGATCCAGATACAAAAAATTTATAAAAATCCTAATATACGAATACTACGTTGCGATATAACTTTTCCTCTGTAATTTTGTCTAAAAAAAACGAATGTGCTATCTAGAATATGATCCAGTGGCTGGCGGACGTATTTCCCGGAATTTTTCGGTCCTCGTTAAGATCCAGATACAAAAAATTCCTAAAAATCCTAATATACGAATACTACGTTGCGATATAACTTTTCCTCTCTAATTTTGTCTAAAAAAAAACGAATCTGCTATCTAGAATATGATCCAGTGGCTAGTGGACGAATTTCCCGGAATTTTCCGGTCCTCGTGAAGATCCAGATACAAAAAATTCCTAAAAATCCTAATATACGAATACTACGTTGCGATATAACTTTTCCTCTGTAATTTTGTCTAAAAAAAACGAATCTGCTATCTAGAATATGATCCAGTGGCTGGGGGACGAATTTCCCGGAATTTTCCGGTTCTTGTGAAGATCCAGATACAAAAAATTCCTAAAAATTCTAATATACGAATTCTACGTTGCGATATAACTTTTCCTCTGTAATTTTGTCTAAAAAAAAACGTATCTGCTATCTAGAATATGATCCAGTGGCTGGGGGACGAATTTCCCGGAATTTTCCGGTCCTCGTGAAGATCCAGATACAAAAAATTCCTAAAAATTCTAATATACGAATTCTACGTTGCGATATAACTTTTCCTCTGTAATTTTGTCTAAAAAAACGAATCTGCTATCTAGAATATGATCCAGTGGCTGGCGGGCGAATTTCCCGAAATTTTACGGTCCTCGTGAAGATCCAGATACAAAAAATTCCTAAAAATTCTAATATACGAATTCTACGTTGCGATATAACTTTTCCTCTGTAATTTTGTCTAAAAAAACGAATCTGCTATCTAGAATATGATCCAGTGGCTGGCGGGCGAATTTCCCGAAATTTTACGGTCCTCGTGAAGATCCAGATACAAAAAATTCCTAAAAATTCTAATATACGAATTCTACGTTGCGATATAACTTTTCCTCTGTAATTTTGTCTAAAAAAACGAATCTGCTATCTAGAATATGATCCAGTGGCTGGCGGGCGAATTTCCCGAAATTTTACGGTCCTCGTGATATCTTCCAGATACAAAAAAATCCTAATGTACGATACGATCGAATTATTTTTTTAGTATTTAACTATTAAATGGAAATTATTATAGGGTTTATGGTTATCGGTGGTAGGTCGATTTATTAATTTAAGTCAGTATGTAATTTAATTTTCATTTTAATTTTTAATTTTGATTTTAATTATAGTTTCAATTTTAATTTTTGTTTCATTTAAATTTTATTAAAAAATGGCAAGTTCTGTTGCAGAATATCATTTTTCAGGTATTCGGGCAGATAAAATTTATTTGAGTTATTTATGATAAAGTCTCGAATAGAGAACACAGACGCCTCCTCATATAATTCCGTTATTCTGGTACTTCTTCTTTTAATTAGAGCTTGCCTCAAATACCTGTTTTATAGTTTTATTATTTTTTAACACCACTGAAGTGTCCTATAAGAGGAAAGAGTGTTTTTAGGGCTCCTTGGACCTTGTTTAATGATTTTTCGATGAAAGTTTTATATGTTATGCCAATCTGCGCATGGCTCGCTCGCCGGGGTTCAGTCTAACGTCCGACCAGAATTAGAGAATCTTGTATTTTACCAATTCTGTTTATCAGTGGGGATGTACTTCAATTGTAGGATTTTCGTCTGTCAGTGCGCCTGTTAGGGTTTACGGTGAAATTCGCACATTTTATAAGATTCTTGTAAACTTTAACTTATCTAAGATACATATTAGAACTTTTCTTAGAAATTGAGAAATATGATTAAAGTGACAAGATTGAATTATTTAATTTAAAAAATTTAAATTATTCACTCCATAATTATTACTATTTAGAGATAAATGGCTATATTGTACAAATGTAAAGTCCTTGAATACTTCCTTACATAACCTCTAAAGTAATACTAGCGGGCCTACTTCCTTGTTTTTATATGTATATACCCAAATTTTTATCGTAATCTTATCGCAATAATATCCGTTTATTTTGTTATCTAAATTCAACTATTTATTTTCGTTTCAGGATTTTAGTATAAATTTTTTATAGGTTATTATAAACTACTTAAAAAATGACACGTTTGAATTGTGAGAATTTTTCTTCAGTTTGTTAAGAGTGATTTTTTACTAAAATAATCGGTACCCTGAGATTAGAAATTTAAAAAAATATAAAAACAAACGAATAACAAATTTAAATTGAATTAAGTGACATTCACACGTATTATATCAGAAAGCTCTGGTGGTCCTCGCTGGATGGTACACTACAGATTTGAAAAATCTGAAAACGGTCCTGGAATTTATAAAATACTAAAGATAAATTGTCCAAATTCGGGATTTAGTAATGACATGTCATTTTTCTCACTTTAATGCGCTTAAAATTCAAAAAAATTTATTTGTTTTTGAATGTGGATACTTTATCTTTAGTAGTTATTGAATTCCAGGACCGTTTCCAGACTTTTGAAATACGCCTGATAATAAAATGCGGGCGAACGTGAATTAAAAAAAAAATTTTAAAGCACGTGTTAACTTTATAAGTTTTTAATTTCAAATTATTATTGAACAAATATAGCACATATACATAATATAGTTTAGTGAAATATTTACAGTCAAATAAGTTTAATCTGTATGAAAAATTATTTATAATAAAATATTTTCGGTTTTATTTTACCCCCAATGAACAACGATCCTCCAACTATTCTATGGCATATTATTATTAGTGAAACACCTTGTATACATTTACAATAATAACATATTTCAAAATTAAAATAGCTCATTAATACTGAATACTTGTTTCTGGGTGTGATAAATATGCATAAATTATGATTGTTTTCAAAAGAAAACTTTCCTTTTTCTATCAAGAATTATGATTATTACACAGAGAAAATTAAATTATTGTGATGGTATCAAAAAAAGTGTATATTCAAATAGTAGACATTTTTGTCTTGAAATACGTCTACGAAGACATACAGGAAGTAATAGATGAAGTACCAGACAAAAATGATAATGTTATAGTAATAGAAGATTTATATATACAGTGTGTCCACTTAAGTTCTGAACATATGGGAAACTTTTTTATTATTAGTTTTAATTTTAATGGGTAGAAAAGGTCTAACAATGGTGGCTTACATAAATTAAGTAAATCTATATATACACGACGGTATAAAAGTATAGAGACTTTTATGTCTTCTATGTTACCACATATTTTCTCATTTGATTTTTTATGAAAAAAATGGGAAAATACGGGAAAAATATTAATAAATAAGGAAAAATTAGGAAAAATAGGGAGTAATAGAGAAAAATTGGGAAAATAGGGCAAAATAGAGACAAGTAGGAACAAATAAAATAAAGATAAATAGGGAAAAATAAAGGAAACAGAAAAAAAACATTCACAACAAGAAAAAATTAAAAGAAATAAAAAAAAGGAAACAATAGTGCTAAATAGTTAAAAATGGGAAAAAATAAGGACAAATGGGGAAAAATAGGGAAATAGGGAAAAATAGGGAAAAAAGGAAAGTATAAAAAAAATAGAGAATAATAGAGACAAATACGGATAAATAGAAAAAATTCCGGTCGGTAGGGTCAACAGTAGATTTCTTTGTCTAAATTTGGGACTTTCATCCTTCCCCCCCCACTCCACGATATGGTCAGATCGAAAAAAGTTTCAAACAAATAAATTTTACAATAATTAGGACATGAAAAAAGTCTAATGACTTGTTTCAATATTTTTAAAAAATAGCGGAGATATGAATTTTTTGAAATTACAACCCCCTTCAGTTCCATCCCCGTGGGTCGGATGAAAAAAAGTTTCAGACAAATTACTTTAAAAAAAATTAGAATATAAAAAAAGTCTTGTGACCTGTTTCAATATTTTTGAAAATGGCGGAGATATAATTTTTTTGAAATTTCAACCTCCTTCAGTTCCATCCCCGTGGGTCGTATGAAAAAAAGTTTCAGATAAATTAATTTTATAATAATCAGACTATAAAGAAAGTCTCATGGTCTTTTTTGATATTTTCAAAAATGGCGGAGATCTGAATTTTTTGAGATTTCAACCCCCTCCAATTCTCACCCCCTTAGAGGTAGAATGGCTATTTGCAATACGCAATGAATTACTATCCCAAAGAATTTTTGTACCAAATTTGGTGTCCATTGGAAAAAAATTGCGACCTCTATCGTGCCGGAACGGAATGTCTACACATATATATAGGTATATACCGATAATTTTTTTTTTACTGCTTCTTATTCAGAAGATCATAAACGGGAAGAAATAATGAAAAACAAGAAAAATATGAAGAAATAGGAAGAAATAAAGAAAATAGGAATAAATGGGGAAAATAGAGAAAAAATGGGGAAAAATAAGTACAAATAGGGACAAATGGAAAAAACCAAGGAAAATAGGAAAAAATAATGGAAAACAGGAAAACAGAATAAAGTAAGAAAAATAGAAAAAATGAGGAAGAACGGAGAAATAGGGAAAAATTGTTCAAATTAGCAAAACATATGGGAACATGGTGAAGATAGGGGAAAATAAGAGAAATTAGAGAAAAGTAGAGAAATATCGGGAAAAATAGAAAACACAAGGGAAAATAGTAAAAAATATGGAAAAATATGGAAAAATAGGGAAATGGGAAACAATAAATAATAATATCGACAAATACAGACAAATAGGGAAAAACAGGAAAAATAATGATAAGCAAGAAAAATAGGTAGAAATATCAAAATTAGAGAGAAGTAGGGAAAACCAGGAAAAATAATGATAAGCAAGAAAAATAGGTAGAAATAGGAAAATTAGAGAGAAGTAGGGAAAACCAGGAAAAAAAAATAGGAGAGAATTTGGAGAAATTGGGAAAAATAGTTAAATATGAGGAGAATGTCGAAAAATGGGGCAAAATAAAGTAACACGAGTAAATGACTAGGTAAATGACTGAACAAATTATGAATATTAGTATTCATAACTGTTGAAAGAATACTAAGCTGCGAACGTGTTAAAATAATTCCAAGATTTCGAAGGACCAAACTTCTTGGGTAGAAGTTAAACCAATATGAATGTTTAAATAAAAATAGTATTTGAAATTAGAATGTAATTTTTTATTCCATTTTTTCCAAGTACGAAACATGAACATTTAAAATGTACTCAATCATTTCACTCACTGTAAAAACTATTTACAATTTTTATTATGAAAAATCAGAAAACTTTTTGGGTGCGGTTAATTACCCGCCATTTTATTTATATATGAAAAAACTTTTTTGCTCTAGTAAATGCATGACTGACTTGTTCCACTGTTTGGATGCGAGAGAGAGAGAGAGAGTGTGTGCTCTGATTTTTAACGGAGAGGAAGGTTGGTGGTTTTTTATTGGTAGGGGACATGTGAGTGACGTGGTATGTAAATAGCCTTAAATTAAGCATCTTAACGGGAATAATTATATCTATATTTTTTGTCTCTTATAATGATGGAAAATAAGAGATAAGCTTGCATAGCAACATTCGCTTATGTATTTTATTTTTGTTAACTATATTTTGCAATTGGGGAGAAAAAACTTTTATTTCTTCAGGCTTTGTCCATACAATGTGTTATCTAGAGTAATTCATTTTCTTAAAAAGTTGGTTTAATTCATCAAAACTAACGTTTCTGCCTGGGTCCATAAAAAAAAGTTTTTGGTCTATCTCATACATATTGTCATTTTTCAATAACTCTTCCTGTTGATTTTAAATCTATTATTAGATTATGCAATATTGAAATATACAAAAATAGACATTAATATGAACTGAAAGATTAATATTATTAATTTTAAAAGAAATATGAATCAGTTTGTATTTTATGGATAATATTCCACTGAAATTTATCCAATGACTAATATTTGATTTTTTTTCTCTGAACATTGTTTCTTCTACATGTGATGCATCTACAGCATATGGTTATAGGATTATCAATATTTTTACTGAATTCGCCATCTACATTAATAATTCGGATCGCCAATAAATTGCTATAATATTTTTTTTAATTTGATAATACTGATGACTGTTAACATATATTTTTTTTTGTCTTCTAGGTATTCTAATGGCATCATATTAAATATATTCTTAAAGTGTAACTAATGAGTATCATCAAATTGAAATAACGTGATAACACTAATTACAAGTTAATGTTTTTTACTAGAAAATATTTGTTAATAAAATATGACAAATTAATCTTAGACGAAATAATACCTGTACTTGAAAACGTATTTCGATAAATTTTCCGTTCGATTAATTGTGATTTATACAAATTTAGTTAACCACAATATATTTTAAATTTTCTTTTGATAAAAGAACAATGATCCTACATATACAATTAAAAATAAATAATATTCTTTATAATATAGTTTGATAAAATATATTAAAAATAGTACTTACAAGACTCGTATAACTTTTTTGCATATTTCCATTTCCATTCTGGTAAACGACAGTCAAAGTTTCTTCCTCTTTTTTATATTCAATCGGTTTCATAAGAAAACCCATCACAGCACCACTAAGACAAAGTCCACCTAGAACCAAATTCGAACCTTTCCATCCATACTGTTGTAATAGAAATCTTCCAAATGGCGCGAAAATAATTGTCCCAACTCCCGATCCGCACACTGCTATCCCTGTAGCTAGGGATCGTCTAGATTCAAAGTAGTATCCCACGCACACTACCGCCGGTACGTACATTAATCCGAAACCTATACCGCCTCCAACACCGTAAACGAGCATAAGAAGTTCTACATTTGGACAAAAAATTGATAGAGCAAAACACGCTCCTGAGATCAAAGCACCCGCTATGCACGATATCCTACATCCGAATTTGTTTGCTATAACACTAACTACAGGGCCCAAACACATTGTTACCCCGGCAAGAATGGAACCGACCCAAGCAACTTTTGCTCTTGATACTCCATAGTAGCCAACTAGTTCAGGTAGGAATATTCCTGCGCAATAGGTTATTCCATCGACCAGCATATTGCAAATAAAAGAGGCGAATACCACAACCCATCCATAACCACCATCTGGTGGTGGCGGTACTGACAATTCATGCTCTTCTTTTTGTT
Organism: Neocrepidodera transversa; assembly: GCA_963243735.1. Taxonomy (NCBI): domain Eukaryota; kingdom Metazoa; phylum Arthropoda; class Insecta; order Coleoptera; family Chrysomelidae; genus Neocrepidodera; species Neocrepidodera transversa. The sequence continues at coordinate 6,740,426 of OY725346.1, read as the reverse complement.
GTGATTTTTCTTTAAAATTTTTCTAAAATAATAAATAATAATTAGTTTCATTAAATAATTATAATTGGTTTCAACGATCTGCTTTGGATCAATTGAAGAAAATATACCAAAATGTACTGTTGTCAATTTATAGGCAGTTAAAATAGGGGAAAATATATGTGGACACTCGGTATATTAAGCGCTCATGTAAGTTGCTTCTTAAATGCGCAAGCGGAGAGGGTAGATTTTTTAGACGACTGAGCATATGTTACATCATTTAATATTATTATATTTAATAACAATCAATAATACAGGGTATCTCAGAGTAGATTTTAGTTTTTAAACTTACCTTACGCCGACCCTATTCTAAATTCCAGGAAAATGGTACGTCGACCGTGTATAAATTGTCCAACAACAACTTCAGCGTCCCCACTTCTCTAATTTTACCTTTGTTATTTCGTTCCCCACTTTTCTAATTTTAATCGGTCGGTTTAGTTGTTGGACAAAATTTATGACAAGTGCAACAGTGTTGCCAGAGTGGTACTATAGTACCACATGTGGTACTCTTTATCGCCAAAAAGTACGGTGGTACTCCTTATATAAATGTGGTGCCTAAATTAGTTTCTGGATAAAATGAAAAACATCAACTTTTTTATCGATTTTTTCAAACAAGAAATCAAAATGTCCATCGCAGATGACTATGAGAAGAGAGAGAAACATGCTTCCTAAAAGTTGGATTAGAAGTATGACTCTCGGGTGTCCACTCTATAGTGGCCACGTAGTCTCTAGCGGTTGATTTTCAAACTGAATGAACTGAAAGTTCTCTGTTTCTCTTAGGTTACTTGATTTTTGCTTCTATTCGACGCACACTCAGCAACCAATCATTCTTCTGCATCCATAGCAATATATATTGAAATAATGTGTTTTTCCTTCATATGGAATGGAATTGTCTTCTTATGGGGGGGTTGCGACTGGGTTTTATGCTCCAGGGGTTCGTGGTTGTTCCACGACTGATGAGTCAGCCAAGGGCTGATGATCTCAGTCACCAGTCATGTCGAGGGCAACATAATCCATATTCAAAGAAGATAATAAAATAAAACACAATTCTTGTTAACTAAAAATAAGTAACGGCGTCTCTCAGTCAAGAATGAAGGTGAATGAAGATGACGTCACAACAGAATATTAAAAAGTGGTACACTGAAGCAAAATTTAGTACATTTTGATGAATTTTGTGGTACTGGAATATTTTCCCACCTGGCAACACTACGTGCAAAGGTTTAGTCAGGCTACAATGGATGAATACACAGCATGCCTAATGGTGGAGGCTTATTTCAAAGCCAACATACATTTCCTGTGAGGGGTACAATATTCAACGCATGGTGATGTTAATGCACGCGTGGATAAAAAAATTTGGAGAAGAAGCAGTTGTGTAATATGATATGATTAACCCATAATAAAAAAAAACTGGAAGGTTACCTATGGTTACCAGTGTAATAACCTATATCCGGCAGCGTACTGTCACCACTCTCCTAGGAGAGAATAAAAACGGCCTGGAGCTTAGCCAAGGCCCAGAAAAGATGGACGCGCTCCCCTGCAGAACTCTCTGGACTGGAACGGCCACTCTTCAGACGAAAGGGTGGTTAGTGCTCTCGCTGTGTTGGAGAGTCTTCACCTTACAGAGATAGGACTTTGGGGGATGGGGAGAGTTTCACTTTTTGTTCCTAATATTTACTTCTTTGATTTATTTTAATGCGTTACTCTTTCTTTATATTTTTCCTCTTAGGAAAGAGAAAAAATTTAAAAACGCTAATGAAATTTTACTGTGTTTATTTAAAAAAAAACAAGACTATAAAAAGTTTAACAACATAAAAAATATCTATATAAAAACATTAGAAAAGGAAAGAAAAACAAATAAAACTGACTGACTGAATTTACAAAAAAACTTACAACGCGAAAACTGATAATTATAATAAGAACAAAACTTATCATACATTGAGTTCCACGATTTGACCTCGATTTGCCTTTCTGGTTATTATTATTAAAAATATTAAGAAAGTGCAAAAGTAATCCTTGACCACAGATTGCTAAAGCAATAAAATACAGTGTGACAAATTAAACATCACAGAGTGTTGGTGCAGCTGCGCAGTGAACATTAAAAAAAAAGCGCGGAATTTTGAATTTGGCCAATGGCAAAGAAAACACAATGAACCGATCGACCCGAATTTCTTCTTTCTAAGTCTTTAGCTACCAGGGCTATTCGGATGTAACCAATGACGCAGTCTCAAAAAAAAATGACATGGAATCATAGATATCACATTCAATTGGGTACGTTTTTTAGAGGTGCCTGTCTGCAGATTCCCACCCCGCTGTTGCCATATCGCTTGATTGAGTGAAACGTGTTACCAAAAATATTTATTTTATTAAAAGAAGTCTTGACTATCTAAATCTGGCCTGCGTTTAAAAAAAATTTAAAAGGCCATGTGGGATTGGATCCCCGGGCCCACTATACCAATAGCGAGCACCGATGCTCGTATTTACAAACGGTACTCAAACTCGTACTCAAGGCGTACTCGACGAAGCATGAGTCGAGTCTCAAGTTCGCATTGACTTTTTGAAACCAATCTTCTGCAGTGCTCGACAGAGCAAGAGTATTTCGGTTGAACAACAATAGTTTTCGTTTTCCACAAGTGGCAACACTGAATCTATCAGCGCCCGATATTGATCCTAATGCCACATTTTTAATTTAGCGGGTTTCTTTTAATTTTTCAGTGTCAGTTTTGGTGAATTTTTACATTATTATTATTAAATTCGATCGATACATTATCAAAGTAATTACATCTATTAAATAATTCTAATTACTCTAATAATTTTTGTTTTTCTTACAAGATATTTATTGGTTTTTAGAATGAATAAATCAGCAGTTTATACTGTGAAACAGAAAATGCTTCTAACTCACCTCGTGAAGGATAATGAGGTAGTTGAAAACAAAAAAACGGGCGCTTCTTCAGTACAACAAAAAACTAATGCTTGGGAGCTAATAGCTAATGCTTTTAATTCCCAGGCTGAAGTAAGCAGCCCTCGCAGTTCATTATAGCTTAAAAAGTTGTTTAACAATTTTAAGGAAGCGGAAACAAAATACTGATAAACGGTATAGCATGTTTTTAACGGGGGGTGGTCCACCAAAAAAGCCTACACCGGACTCAGTATCGATATATTCTAAAAAGTCCTCTTGTTCTAACATTACTTTCTTTCCAAATAATTCAAACATGAAAAACAAATTTACAGGTTATAAAGTGGAAATGTCGAATGAAACTTCAAAACGCGTGCTCAAGGCGGGATTGAACCAACCTTGAGGCCGACTCACAGCTTCATTTGGTGCCAAGCACTGCCGGAGCACAAGTTTGGTTTATAGAACGGCAACACGATCTCAACTTGTGCTCAAGTATTGAGAACGACTCAAGTACGGTTGATAAATACGGGCACGAGTCACGCTGCTACTAGAGCTCATGCTTAAATATGTTCAAACTGATTATTTAAGCGAATCACGTTTCACTCAATTGAACGATATGGCAACAGCGGAATGAAAACCTGCAGGCAGGCGCCTCTGTTTTTTTCTACACATCTCATTTGCTATAATACACCTTTAGCAATCTCCTATATATTTATGTCCTTGACGTTCCCTTGTCTCGTGCCAGTATCTAGCTTATTTTAATAAAAGGCTTAAGTTTCCACGTTTATAAAATTCAATTAACAAAATATTTGAAAGAAACTGATCATTTATTGAGGACACATTTTTGTGAAGGTCAGGCTGATCCATCAAGTAATGTGGCCGCTACGCCAATGACCAATTTCGCTCAGTGTTGCCACTTGTAATATAATTATCAAATTGTAACATATTTTTTCTAAAAATTAAACTTAACAATAATATGTAACATAAATGTCAATTGTTAAATAATTTTGAATCCATATGTTAACATTTTGGTGTTCGTGATTTACGATTCTAATTATTCTATTCAACCAACTGTTCAACTTAGAATATTAATTAATTAGTGCTGACCTCTTTTGTGGGTACCAGCAAAGATATTACATAATCAGAATGGAAATCGGACCTAGTGTCATCTTTGTAAATATTGCAGTACTAGACTCTCGGGGAATTCCCCTATCGCACATTCCTCAATAGTTATTATTTTGCATTTATAAAAATTTAAAATGCGACGTGAGATAAAGGTACCTTATAAATAGGTACCTAGTCTGTTGCATTAGATTTATTAGTAATTTTCCATTCAAATACCGCATGTGAAAGGAAATTTTCAGAAGTAAATTTAATCAAAACGGACGTTAGAAACAGTAAATTCACTTTTATTAGCCTCCCAAAGCGTAAATAGTGAATGCTATAATTTAATGTTAACAAAAGAAATGGTTAGTTCAATAACTTCTTACAAACCTGTCGAAGAAGAAAATGTTTATATTTATGTTGAAAATTGATCATTTTTTAATTTTTCAATATTTGATACTGGCCTATAACTGCATATTTATCGAGCAGGTCGTCAAATATTGTCCGGTTTCCAGATAAGTCAAAGGAGCCACCACATTTGGCACATATTTTTGCACCTGGCTACCGTGTTTGTCCAGCTTTAAAGTCAAGGTTACTCATTTCCAAAGTTATAATTTTAAAAGGGTTTCGTGTATCAGTGAATAATAAAATTCAGGTTATGTATCTTTTTATGTATTAATATTAGCCAATAAAATATACTTTGCCAGCCTTGCTCATTGTCTAGACAGCCAGTATTCCTCGGTCTCCAATTAAAGTGGAACAAAAGTATTATTGGCCAAGACTGGCCTTACCTTGAGAAGATAATAACTAGTTTTTGGGATGAAGGTGGCGTATGCTGATTTTCACCTAAGTGGATATGTCAACAAGCATAATGCTAGCTACTAGTCTCTTGAGGATCCTCTAGAATTACACCAACAACCGTTGCATTCAAAAAAAAGAAGGTTTGGTGTGGCATGTATGTATGGAGGTGATCATCATGAGTATGATAGGGAACGCACGCTAACTATTAACAGTCCACGATATACTGACCATGATGCGAAATTAGTTACGTCCAGAATTAGTTCATTTTCCATTCAGACAACACCTCGTTCTCACAACGTATATTTCAATAAAAACCTTAACAGCAATGTTTTCAGGCACATTAAATTTACAAAATGGTGATATTCGTTTCCTCCCAAGATCTCCAGATCTTACCTCCTTAGATTTCTTTCTTTGAGGGTATTTTAAAGAACATATTCTACGTTAACCCTCTAGCCATCATCGAATAGGTAAAGCAAAATATTGTCAATGCTAGAAGCAACATTCCAGTGGATATGTGTGAACATGTCTTTCTCAATTTGATATCCAGATTGTTATGAGCGAGATGATCAACATCTAGTCGACGTATTGTTCCAGGAATAAAATCCGCATGTCTTCTGAGTCTTATATTGATATGGAACACCCGGTATTTCAGATGTCCTATCTAAGAATCTCAATCCGGGTTGGGCTCACTAGACTATAAATTTAAAGCATAATACCAAATTTAATAAATTTAATTTTTCCTGTCTCTTCTTCTCTTTCTTCAGAAAAGCTTGGTCTTATTCTCTAAGCCAACCTTCCACTGTCTCACCTTGTAGTTATTTGCTTCCAAATTTTAGTTCTCTCTGTCTCACCTACTAGTTAATTTAATTTCCTCTCTAGCTTTTGAATATCTATTTGTTCGTTCCTTGTCTTACTTTGTTAGATTATTTTAGTTCTATTTTTTTTGTATTTCTTAAATTTGATTAAAAGATATGAGCTCACCGTTTTGTAATATATTTTTTTTATTTTTTCTGTGTGAATACATCATTTCATATATTTTATAATATTTTATATTCAAAAATTTCAACATCTAAATCTGAACAAAATTCCTTCTATCTGGCAATTCAAAAAATATTTTATTCTAAATTGACAAAATTCAATATTTACTTTTTTATTTCTCACTTGATTATTTTTTTTTAAATTGCCAAATAATAATTCAACTAGGCCTGATCATCTGACGCCTTTATATTTAAATTTTCTTTATCAATATGTTTGTCTCACATGTTCTGAAACCGAGTTTTATTGATTAAAAAAATAAAAATCTACTCTGAGCCACATCGTATACATAATTTATTAAACGCTAAATCTAAAGTTACGGTTTTGTTGTTTTTTATATATAAGGTAGAGTACAACTAATTACTCTCCTCACTCCTATCCTGATAAATACTGTATTTATGTCATGGGTATTGGATTTTTTACGCGGAAATACAAAACGCTTGGCGAGTAGCAAAATGTTAAAAGCCGTCACCCAATGTAATTCAGTCAAATTAAACTTAAAAACGGGGTGAACGCTGCATCAAATCAGGTATTTTTGCTTTTTTGATATGTTGTTTGTGACGGAAAGGCAATGTTAATTCCAAGTTTTCGACCTCGGCAGACGACCGGATCATTGTGAAAAATCAAGAATACCTCTTTTCAGTTTTTCTCGATTTTGATCCGGAAGGACTGATTTTTTGTCAAAGACCCTTATATTTATTTTTTAAGTATATTAAATTTTAAACAATTTGAGACCAGAACAGTTTTTATAGGACTAACAGTTTCGGAGATACAGCTTATCAAAATTTGTGAAATGTTTCAATTTACATAAATTTCAGCAAAATTTCATAATTTTGAGAAGTGTTTTCTGTATAATGGTTCTATTGGAGGTGCCTTTGTCTTTGGTGCCGTACACGGTTATCGTGTGGAGTAACGAGGGCCAACCAAGGAACAGCTCGTACACGAAGTAGGCTACGGACTTCAGTAAACCTCCGAGGAAGCTTCACCATAGACAGGCTCCGGTCGGATTTAGAAATGTAAATAAATTTTTCTTTTTCAGATATTACTCCGAGGTTCAACGTGCGTATCAACCTTCCTCTATACTCTCTGAAAGCCATACACCCGAAACCTTTTCAGATTCAGTTTGGAAGTGTTTGTAAGGACGCCAATTGTGGTTATACTCCTTTATTTATAATGTATGAGCCTAGGACTTCTACAAGTTTGTGTTTTATTTATGGCGGTAGATTGAATGAGGGTGAAGTGGTGACAGTAAAGGCGAGAGGGATACAAACTCTTCTGACGTCAAGTATTTCATTGCAAAATAAAGAAGACGAACATTTGTTGAAACATGTGAATGATATTTCTGTGCATACTGCTTGCCGAAAAAGGTACATCAACCCCAAGTTGATAGCAACAGCAGTTCGCCGTGGAGAAACAGATGTGAAAGCAAAAGATGCAAGACCTACAAGATTGGTGGTTGAAAAGTTTAATTTCAGAGAACACTGTTTCATATGTGGAGATGGAATTACAAAACAGTTCATCGAGGCCGAGAAGAGAAAAAACCCAGCAAAAAGAAATAACATCATTATTGTGGAAAAAGTTGATCTTGGTGTAAAAATTTTGAGAGTAACCGAAAAACGAGGTGATGAGTGGGCCTTAAAAATTAAAGATCAAATTTCTGATGAGTATCAGTAGACGCGAGATATCACCAATTTTGTCAAAAGAAACTCTACTTGCCACCAACACAAGAAGGTGTGAAGAGGGGAGGTCGCAAGCACACCACGATTGACGATGCCATGGAACACATCAGTTTTCTCTGGATGAACTGGTTAGCCAGATAGAAGAGGAAAACCCGATTACCGAACAATAAAAAATCGTCTGTTTAAGAAGTATGGAGAGGATATTATAATTGCGGAAACTGCTTCGAAAAAAACCGTTGTTAGTTTTAAAAATACCGGACACAAAATTCTGACATCGGCTTGGTACAAAGATCACAATTTAGATCCTCAACAAGAGAGACTGCGTGTGGTTAATGCAGCTGCTGATATAATACGGGAAAATATTCGTGCACAACTTTTTGACACAACTATATTCCCACCCTCAGATGACTTCTTCTCCGATGTAAATACTGTTATACAATATAATAGGCCTTAAGAAGCTTGAATGACACTGAAAAACTAAAAACAATAAAATTTTGGTAAAAATCGTGTAACCTAAAAAATATGTCAAACTTTGAAAAGCTGTATCTCCGAAACTATTGTTTCTATAAAAACCATTTTTACCTCAAATTGTTGACAATTTAATCTACTTAAAAAATAAATATAACAATCTTTGACAGAAAACCAGTCCTTCTGGGTAAAAATCGACAAAAACTGGAAAAAGGTCACAAAATTCCAGGTTGTCTTGATTTTTGATAATGATCCGGTCGTCTGCTAAGGTCGAAAACTTGGATTTAACATTGCCTTTCCATCATAAACAACAACTCAAAAAAGCAAAAATACCTGATTTAATGCATCGTTAAATGTGTAATTAGATTGGACTAATGGAAACTGTCAACTTTCTTTTGAAAACTGACAGTTAAGAAAATCTTCTTTTAAGCTCAGCCATCTAAAAATGTATGTTAAAAAAAACTATAGACTAAAAAAATGTGCTAAAGTGTGTTCCAATAATATACGGTTGTGTTGATAAAAAATATGTATAATTTATATAACCACCAAGTAATAGTATATTATATTACAAGCTCTAAAAGTGCCATCTTTATGTTTCCGTTAAGATACATACAGGGTGGCCCAAATTTAATTGAACACTATTGGAATTTCGTAAACAAAGTTGATTACACCAAAAGTCACAGAAAAAAAGTCAGCGGAAAAAAGTCACCTAAATGAAACTCACCGAAACAAAAAATCATAGTTACGCCACTAGTTTTCGCTTTCCTCGAAAATAAGCAAGAGGCTACTGACTTGGAGGTTCTCAATGTCCTTAAAATCTCGAGTCATCTGTCCATCACATTTAGCTGGTGGTAGACTACGAAAAGGCGAAATCTAAAACTTTTCAAGTGGTTTTTCCAAATATTGTAGTACGTATCTACTTTTTTCATCTTTTCCAAGCCATTTTTTGAAAAAGTCAGTCCTATGTTCTCATCATGTAAAATGACGTGGATAACCCAGATAACGCTCGCCACCTTCATGCTTTGGAGGCTCTGGCTCTATAGTTCCTGAGTTTTGGTCATCTCATGAAAGTCAATGCGGAAAGTTATTGGACTACTTCGTGAAACTCGATGTGGTTGGATCGGTCCTCTTTTCCCTTGCAAGACTTGGAATCAACATGGCTTCTTTTTATGACTTGGATGTCACCATCCTATTATATGGAAGTTCATTGATAGTGAATGGCTATTAGTCTAGTCAAAATGATATTGGAGTATCTGTCCACCTGCTAAGCAAGAAATATCGCCAAGCAAATGAGCGACTCAAAAATGTTGTGGAAAAGGCCTATGATAAGTGGGACAACTTCACTCAAGAAGAACTCTATGGGCATGGGTTAGCTCAAATATTCACTATAATTAGTGTTACATATTTCATTGTAGTTCCATAAAATATCACTATCATTATCTGAAAATACATAATTCATAAAAACAATACAAATAATTTTATTTCAGCCAGTTTTTTCGGTGAGTTTTTATTTGGGTGATTTTTTTTCGGTGACTTTTTTTCGCAGATTTTTTCGGTGAGTTTTTTCTGTGGGATCGTTTCGGTGAATGAGTTTTTATTTCATAGTTTTTTTCGGTGGGATTGTTTCGATGAGTTTATATTTCGGTGAATTTTAATGATACCTACAAAGTTAGTTAACCCTGAGGCTGTCTTATATAAATGATCGTAAATAATTAATTTTGTATATTTTGTTATTTCCCTGCAAATGTTTACAGTTTTTTTTTACATATTTTACAAATTTCCTACAAATTTTACAAAGTTTTACAATTTTTGCAATTTTCGAAATTTTTGAAGTTTTTGAATCATTTTTTAACGTTTTTTTCGAAATGTTTAAAAAATTTTCAGTTTTTTAAATATATTTAATTAGACGATTAATTTTGTTTTTTTTCGGTATATTTTAGAAATATTTGAATATTTTGATATTTTTACTTTTTGAAAGTTTCGAATCATTTTTTAACGTTTTTCGAAACATTTGAAATGTTTAAAATTCTTGAAATATTTTTAATTAGACGAATAATTTTGTTTTTTGAAAATTTTTAATATTTTGACATTTTTATGTTTTGAAATTTTCGAAAAAGGTGCAAAATTTCTAATTTTTCGAAATTTTTGATATATTTTTTTTAATTTTCGAATCATTTTTTAACGTTTTTTGAAACATTTGATATGTTTGAAATGCTTAAAATTCTTCAAATAATTTTGTTTTTTGAATTTTTTGACATATTTAATAAAATTTTGAATATTTTGACATTTTTACGTTTTGAAATTTTCGAAAAAAGATACAAATTTGCTAATTTTTCGAAATTTTTAATATATTTTTTTAATGTTCGAATCATTTTTAACGTTTTTTGAAACTTTTGACATTTTTGAAATGTTTAAAATGCTTGAAATATTTTTATTTTGACAAATAATTTTGTTTTTTAAAAACTTTGACAAATTTTAGAAAATTTTTAATATTTTGTCATTTCTACGTTTTGAAAGTTTTGAAATTATCGAAAAAAATGCAAAAATTTCTATTTTTCGAAATTTCCCTTACTTTTTTTTAGAGCATTAAATAATCTTTTTTAAGACTTGAAAATTTGGAACAAGGCTATGAACAACTAGGACAATTTAGTACATAAAAAAAATCGAAAAAAAAAATGATGGGGGCTAGCTCTAAAACGATTTAATTGAATTTGAGTTTCAAATAATTTTTTAAGACATAAAAATTTGGAACAATACTAAGAATAACTAGAACAGTTTAGTACAACAAAAAAAACTTGGAATGGGTTTTCTTAATTTTGTACTTGAAATATTTTTTTTTAAACATGAGAATTTGGAACAATGTTCAGAACAACTAGAACAATCTGATGCAAGAAAAAAAACGAAAAAAAAAATAATGGAGGGCTAGCTCTAAAAATGGTTTTTTGAGTCTTTCGGCCTTTGTAGTTAAGTTTGAGGAACAATTTTCTGGAACAATTTGGTACAAACATAGAACAATTTGGAACAACTTTCAAAATATCAAAATTCGAAAAATGGAGGCTAACTTCACACACATGAAAGGTGGCGTAACTAGAGAGGTGTAAACCTCTGAAGGAAAACTTACTTCAGAGTAATCCTCATATCTCCGGTCAACTTTAACCCACATGGCTCAAATTTAAACTCGACCGAGGTATGATCCCAAGGTATCTACATACCTAGTTTGAAGCAAATCGGTATAGCTAAACGGCCGTGGGAGCTCTCACAGACAGACACACTAACTGAATTTTCAAATGAAACGCCCAGTATTTTTTTATTTATACAGATTCTACAAGTCAAATTACGTATAATTCGTATGTCAAAAATGATTTTGGATGTCAAAAATAAAAAATATTTTTAATCGAAATTTTTGTTTCTTTTTTTATTTCACAATGTTTTTTAAAAACCATTCCGAGATTATGTATATCATTTGGTTTATAATTAAACCGCCAATTTAATAACCAAATGGCCCACCATGTTTCTCATTAAAAAAAATTGAGTTTTTCATAAAAAACGGCTGTAGAGTAGAAAAAATGAAAAATATTTAAATTTATGGAAAAATAAAATTTTTTAGTAACATCTGGTCACCTTTTGAGAGGTTCAGACCAAGTAGCAGCTTCCTCGATTAAAAATAATTTTTATTTTTGACAGCAAAAATTATTTTTGACATATGAATTAAAAATTAAAAATATACTGGGTATTTCCATTTGAAAATTCAGTTTTTTTCTGAAGATAAGAACTTGGCCCGACCCCCTGAACCACCCGGTATACCCGGTAAAAAATTGTAATGCCATTTTTTAAAAAGATTTTAAAAAGATTAAAACCACAAACTCATGTAATTTTGTTTTGTATTTTGCAGTTTGTTATTTTTGTGCAATTTGAACCCACGAAATGATGCAATTTTGTTTTGTACTTTGAATTTTGGAATATTGAACTGTTATTTTTATGATAAATTTGAACCTACAAATGTTACAAATATTATGATAAAAATTGTTGAACATTTTTGTATCTCTGTATACTCGCGTTAAATAACAATATTAATGGTATACTAGATTTACGATATATTTTTATAAATGTACCAATCAATCTATTCTAACAATTTGCGCAACAGATTCAAATTACGATAGGCTAGAAAAAATTAGAGGTTAAATCCTTACCGATCAATTTTATATCAATTAATTATAATAAAAACGAAAATAAAAATTAAAAATAATTATTATCAATTGATCCGCGATTGAACCTATATACAATCAGCAATAAAAATTTCGCTATATAAATTGATATATCCCGAGAAAATATTAGGTAACATCATTTTTGCTCCTTTTAAAATTTATCATAGTCATATTTTGTGATTGATGAGATGTAAAATAGTAAATATTAGACAAAAGTATAAAAATGCCATTATCAAATTAAATATTTTCTTCCGGATCTTTTTGGTTACTAAAAAACTGCTCCATTAGTTTATCCATACGCAGTAATCTATTTGGAATTATTACAAGTTGCGGTTAATTCAAAGTTAGCATTGTTCACACTGCCAACCAGAATCAGTTGACCTAGAGCATCTTTTTTGTTGAAGTCTTTAACAATTACTTCTTGCTTAGTTTACTCCTTTTGAGATTCTGATTCTGATTCCGATGATGGAATATCATCTTCGCCAGTCACCACCATTTGAATATCATGATGACGTAACAAGAGTTCAATCTGTCGCCTCCACCTCGTCCAATTTGAGTCACTACAGGATGAAGATGAAAAATCGTTCAACGATGATGAAGAATCGTTCAACAATGACGACACAGAGCCTTTGGTGAAAAACAATGATTTGAGATCAAGAAGTCCACGTAATATACACATTGCAGAAAGTGATGAAGTACCAAGCTCTTAAGATGCGGCTTTAAAATCGGATGATGCAGAAAGTTGGAAGAGAGCTATTGATGAAGAGATTCAATCCCTACATGAAAATGAAAAATGGCTCTAGTTGACTTGCCACCAAGACACAAGGTCGTATCTAATCGATGGGTCTAACGAATCAAGAGAAAGGTGGATGGTAGTATAGACAGATATAAAGCTAGATTGGTCGCTAAAGGTCAAAAAGAAGAAATCGATTACGAAGAAACGTTTAGCCCAGTAGCTCGTTTCGATACCATTAGAGCAGTATTAAGTGTTGCATCATCAGAAAAATTATATATTCGACAGATTGATGTTAAAACTGAATTTTTATATGGTAAACTTCCGGAGGAAGTATATATGAGGAAACCTGAGGGGTTTGATGATGGTAGCGGAAGAGTATGTAAACTGAATAGAAGTTTATATGCTTTAAAACGAGCCCCAAGGTGTTGAAATCAAAGATTTGTGGATTTTTTAAAACAAGTAAGTTTACAAGTAAGTACTGAAGATCCATGTCTCTTTATTCGAATCAGAAATTTAAGAAAATTAATAGTGGCTATTTATGTAGATGATGGGCTCCTTGTGGGGAGTTCGATAGATGAAATCGAAAAAATGGTGATATTTTCGTATACCAAACACCATATGTAAAGAAAATTTTGGAAAAATTTAAAATGCATGATTCTAACTCAGTTATTACGCCCTGTACAAATTGTAACCAACAAGACAGTGATTTGTTAGAAGATAACGTCCCTTATAGAGAAGCAGTAGGAAGTTTGATGTTTCTAATGTTGGCGACCAGGCCTGATATCTCCTATTCTGTCAGTATTGCATCGGAACACTTAAATTCACCGACAGTTTCCGATTGGCAATCTGAGAAGAACATCTGAACTTGGCTTGCTGTATAAAAATAATTATAAGGTACATGTTTTAGATGTTTTCAGTGATGCTAACTACGCTGGTGATGTCAGTACTAGAAGGTGTGGTAACTATGTATTTCGGTGCAGCTCTGAGTTGGTTTAGTCAAAAGCAAAGAAGCTAGTATTGTCTACAACTGAAGCCAGTGAAGCCACTAAGGAATTAATCTGGATGAGTAGGCTTTTAGGTGAAATTAAAAGTTTGAAGGATCTGCCAATACTCTATGTTGATAATGCGAGTTCTATGAAATTAGTGAAATCCTGAGTTTCATAAAAGATCCAAACATATAGAAATTAAATTTGATTTTATTCTTGAACAATTTTCCGACCATGTTATGAAAATTCAGCATGTTGGCAGTGCTGATTTGTTGACGAAATCTTTTACAAATGGAAAATTAGTTAAACTAAGAGGCATGTTGACCATTTGCAATATTAAATAATATGGTTTAATTATTTTGGAACTAAGTGTTGGAGTTTTATCAAAATAATCCAGGACATTCATGTTGTCAAGTTTTGACTTTGATCCTTTTTTTAAAAAATCGGTTGTGTCGCCCCAAAACTTTCCCGACGAGTATCCATGAATACTTTTTCAGAAATTTAATGTTAAAGTTTCAACTTTTGACATTTTTTATTTTTGACAGGTGATAGTTGGAGAAATAATTTTGACTGTTCTGAATAGAGTTTTTCAAGGGCTTTCAAACGACATATTGCATGTCCAATTCCGTGACATATTGCATCTGTCATTTTTTGATAGTGATACTTCCGTTTGACAGATCTCGTAAAAACACTAATGGGTTCTTCCGACAGGACAGATAACCCAAACATTATACCAAATTTCAGCTCAATCGAATTAATACTTCTTCAGATATTTAATGCTGAAGTTTCAAATTTTGACATTTTTTTATTTTTGACAGGTGACAGTTGAAGAAATAATTTTTAGTGTTCTGAATAGAGTTTTTCTAGGGCTTTCAAATAACATATTGCATGTCCAATTCCGTGACATATTGCATCTGTCATTTTTTGATAGTGGTACTTCCGTTTGACAGATGTCGTACAAAAACTAATGGGTTCTTCCGACTGGTAACTCAAACCTCTATACCAAATTTCAGCTTAATCGGATTAAACGTGTGGCCGCTATCGTGGAAGAATACACACACACACACACACAGACCGACAGACAGACTTCCATCTGGAAATGGTCTTAATCTTCTCAGGGGACCCGAAAATGGATATTTCCGTTTTTATCTCGAATTTTTTTTTTAGCTCGTTCACAATACTTTCCCTTCTAGGAGGTGGGTCGGGAAACTAAAATGAAATTATCATACTTTTTTTGTCATGGTATACTTTTTATAATTGTGTTAATAAAAGCAGTTAGAAACTTCCTTATATCAATAGATCAACTTTTGATATTTATTTAAACCACAAAAGTCCAATCATTTTAGATTTTTTTCAACAAACAAATTTACAATTAGGTGTCCCCCAACAGCTTTTGTATAAACAAGTTTTTCGTACTACGTGTAGCTCTCGGCCTAGAACACACTCAACACAAGAACTCATTTCCACACCACTGCAGAGGTAGAGCTTTCGGTGTTTTTTTTACATGGTTTCCCCAGTAGGTCTAATATTTTTGTTAAAATTTATTTCGTCGCAGTCGCTATCTTCAAATTCCGTTAGATTGAGAATTACCCGTCCCAGTGGAGTTCTGACCAAACAATGAACTTATATTGGTCTCAAATATGCAGTACCGTCCATGAGTTTTGGCATATATCAAAGCAAGAATCTGCTCCAATCAACTGCCTGTCATTATTTTACCTATGGCGCCCAAGAATTTTTTTGCCAGGTGGAAACTACCAAGTCGAATCAACAGTCCCTACGATATCACGAGCTTTCCAATACAATTGCTGATTAAAAGTCGAGATGTTACGCAGAGGCCAGGTCAATCGCATTATCTTTTTCTAAAGTATGGTCCAACGAGTATTCAGCCTGAACATAAGGGTTGAATCGCTGGTACTGATTCGGTCGTAATTCAGTAGGGTTGTCCATACAAAAGATGATATAACTGATATCCAAACAACAATAATAAAAGATTATATCTCAGATATCCATTAAAAGAGCAATATTGCCAATAGGGTGAGGGTTCATTACTGGATCTACTTTGCTTATTTGTTAGTATCAATTAACTTTTAAGCCTGAAGATGTCTTGTCAGCCGAAACTTCGAAACTAAATTATACTGATTATATTTATGTCGTACATAACTTCGAGTTGTATTTTATTTTTTTGTAAATATAACTGTTCCTTTAATTACAGTTACTTTTTATTCATTACGTTGCAGAAACGCGTTACATTTGTAGTAAGGCGCTATTATTGAAGTAACGAAGTTACAATAAGGCGTTACTTTCGGAAAGTAACGAATAAATCGTTACTTTTTAAAAAAGGTAATGGTAACGTATATCTAAAGCGTTACTTTGCAGCAAAAGTATCTCATTACTTTTTTCAGTAACATCCAAGCTGTGTCCTTGATTTAGTTTATTTTGATATATTTGTAAAGTTTATTTCAAAATTAATTTGCTTGCTACAAATTTACAATATAATGGAAGAATATCTTTTGTTCCATGAAAGTGGCTTTCTAACTTCTAACAGAAAGAAATTTAGACAGTTTCAATCAAATAGTAATTTGTATAATTTTTAGATGATAAATTTATCTCTTAATATTTTGCTATTGTTTATATACAGTGTGTCTACTTAAATCGCACTATATGAGAAACTTTTTTATAATTAATTTTACCTAAAAATGTTATTCTTCATAAAAACTTCTGCATTGTCTAAAACCTAAAACTCAACAATCAAATAATAAATTTTTTGACCCGTATACGAGAGGCGTCAAAAAATATAAATTTTGCTCAAGAGTAAAGTACGTTTATTTTAAAAAATATAGAAAAATGTTCCTTTTAAATAAATTTAAAAAATAAAAAGTTGAAATTTTTATGCCATGCGTGGTCTTCTGTGGCTTTACTTCCAAACGTTTCGACTGCAGCTGCGTCAACCATCTTTAGCTGAGACTGAAACCTACTTCGCTGTTGAAAAGTCGCGAATAGTACTTCGTCCACGCCACTGAAGATGGATGTCGCAGTTATAGTCGAAACTTTTGGAAGTAATATCCAAAGAATACCACGACATAACAGCCCGAAAATAAACAAAACTTACATTCTTACAAAATAAAAAGTTGTTTGCATATGTATTAGCGTACTTTACTCTTGAGCAAAATTTATATTTTTTGACGCACCTCGTATACGGATCAAAAAGTTTATTATTTGATGGTTGAATTGTAGGTTTTAGATAATGCAGAAGTTTTTATGAAGAATAACATTTTTGGTAAAATTGACAGTAAAAAAGTTTCTCTAACTTAAGTAGATACATTGTATATTCAATAAAAATCATAATATGATAAAACAAAGTTAAAAATTATTTGTTTTAAGTTCACTGAAAAACTAAGTTAACACAGATATCAAAAAATAGTATATTAATCAACGAACATATAATGATGGCTATTATTCACGAATATGACGCATACCACCAGTGTGAATAATAGAGCCTTTATATGCGAGTAGAATACTATACTTTATACACGACTTAGAGCCTTTATATGCGAGTAGAATACTATACTTTATACACGACTATTAAATAATTTTAGCTAAAATTACTATAAACTTTTATTTAAACCAGTGAATAATCATTATTCACTATAAACAATGCTAATCTAGAAATCAGTAAAACCAGTGAATAATGAATATAATGATTTTTAAGTAAACTCATATATAATGAATAAATAATAGATTAGTCGTGGATATAACGAGTATATAATGATAGTTATTATTAACAAGGGTGGTGTTTAGGTCACGAGCGAAACTACTATAAACCTTTATTTAAACCAGTGAATAATCGTTATTCATTAGTGAATAATGGATATCTAGAAATGCAGTGAATAATTTATTTATTTATTTTTTTTTATTTATTTTTTTTATTCTACAATATGCCAATTAACGGACAGACAAGAAAATTAATAATTACAGCACAAAGTAATAAATTCAAAAATATTAACGACAATATTAAAGTCAAGTCACAAAAATACATTTGAAAAATGTAGGAACTCCTTCTTGACGTTAATTAAAATTAAAAATATAAAGTCATTAATCACTAGTGATTAATGGATATTATTAATATTTAGTAAACTTATGTATAATGAACAAATAATAGATTAGTCGTAGATACAAATATTTATATTAATAAAAAGTATAATTATTTGACACTGACAGTGTTAAAGATACTATTTGTTTCTAAAAAAAAGGGATGTTATACCTGTTTGATTTTGTTAATTTTTTCTGTAGTCTGTATGTCTGTCTGATATCTGGTTGTCGTCCGCTAAGCTTAAAAATGCCATTACTTTTGAATAATTCAATGTATCAAAGTGAAATTTTCACCATTTTTTAAAATCTACGAGTATTAGAGTTCAGTAGAAAATGAGCAGAATCGGAAAATTAATAAAGGGGATTTTCCGGGTTTTTCTTACTTTTTTTTTAGTTTCACAGGAAACACGCTACAGGTCGTAATTTTTGAGCAAACCGCTTCAAATTTGGGAAAATGATACCTTGAATTACTGTTATGAAGCCTATTGAAAAATCGAAATAATTGGAAAATTTCTTGTAGGTTTTCTCGGGTTGTTTTTCCGAAAATGTTATCATTTTAAAAAATCGATATCTCTGAAACCGTAAAAGATATTCAAAAAATAAAAATACGTAAATGTAGGATTGGAATAGCTCAACAAGTATTATTTGAAGTATTTTTCCGAAATTTGTTGAGAAAGTTGGGTAAAAAATAAAATAAAAAAAAAAGAAATTTTTCGAAATTAAATTCCGAAAATCTTGGAAACGAGGGGAATATCGAAAAATGTCAAGAGTACTTTTTGCTGTACTTGAAAGAAAATGTGAAAAATTGGAAAAAAATCATGACACAAAAATAGTGAAAAATGGTGAAAAAATAATGAAAAATAGGAAAAACTATAATAAAAAATAGGTAAAAACTAATGAAAAATAAAGGAAAAAAAATTTAAAAATAAGGAAAAAAATTATGAAAAATAGGGAAAAAATTATGAAAAATAGGGAAAATAATAATGAAAAATAGAGAAAAAAAAAATAATGAAAAACAATGAAAAATAATGAAAAAAATAGTTGGGAAAAAAATAAAATAAAAAAAAAGAAATTTTTCGATATTCAATTCCGAAACCAATTTTTTTTATTTCATAAAAGAATTATGAAAAATTGGAAAAAATCATGAGAAAAAGGGACAAAAATTACGTAAAATAGTGAAAAAATAATGAAAAATAGGGCAAACTATAATGAAAAATTGGGTAAAAACTAATGAAAAATAGGGAAAAAAATAATGAAATAAGTAGGGAAAAAATAATCAAAAATAGGGGTCAAAAAAATTAAAAATAAGGAAAAAAATAATGAAAAAAAAAATATTGAAAAATAGGGCAAAATATAATGAAAAATAAGGGAAAAAAATTAAAAATAATGAAAAATAGTGAAAAAATAAAATAAAAAAAAAAGAAATTTTTCGAAATTAAATTCCGAAAATCTTGGAAACGAGGGGAATATCGAAAAATGTCAAGAGTACTTTTTTGCTGTACTTGAAAAGATCTTATGAACTAAAAAATTATGAAAAATTGGAAAAAATCATGAGAAATAGGGACAAAAATAATGAAAAATAGTGAAAAAATAATGAAAAATAGGGAAAACTATAATGAAAAATAGGGAAAAAAATAATGAAATAAGTAGGGAAAAAATAATCAAAAATAGGGGTCAAAAATACTGAAAAATAAGGAAAAAAATAATGAAAAAAAAAAAAATTGAAAAATAGGGAAAAATATAATGAAAAATAAGGGAAAAAATTTAAAAATAAGGAAAAAAATAATGAAAAATAGGGAAAAAATAATGAAAAATAGTGAAAAAATACTGAAAAATAGGGAAAAAAATTATGAAAAATAGGGAAAAAAACATTAAAAAATAGGGAAAAATATAATGAAAAATAGGGAAAAAATTATGAAAAATAGGAAAAAAATAATGAAAAATAGAGAAATAAATAATGAAATAAGTAGGGAAAAAAATAATCAAAAATAGGGGTAAAAAATAATGAAAAATAAGGACAAAAATAATGAAAAAATTTTTTTTGAAAAATAGGGATAAATATAATGAAAAATAAGGGAAAAAAAATTAAAAATAAGGAAAAAAATTATGAAAAATACGGAAAAAATTATGAAAAATAGGGAAAACAATAATGAAAAATAGAGAAAAAAAATTATGAAAAACAAAGAAAAAAATAAAAAATAGTGAAAAAAATAGTTGGGAAAAAAATAAAATAAAAGAAATTTTTCGAAATTCAATTCCGAAAATCTCGGAAACCAATTTTTTTTACTTCATAAAAAAAATTATGAAAAATTGAAAAAAATAATGAAAAACAGTGAAATAAATAATGAAAAATAGGGAAAAAAATAATGAAATAAGTAGAGAAAAAAATAATCAAAGATGGGGGTAAAAAATAATGAAAAAAAAATATAGAAAAATGGCGAAAAATATAATGAAAAATAGGGAAAAATATAATGAAAAATAAGGGAAAAAAATTTAAAAATAATAAAAAATAGGGAAAAAATTATGAAAAATAGGAAAAACAATAATGAAAAATAGAGCTAATGAAAAATAGGGAAAACAATAATGAAATAAGTAGGGAAAAAAATAATCAAAAATAGGGGTAAAAAATAATGAAAAATAAGGACAAAAATAATGAAAAAAAAATATTGAAAAATAGGGAAAAATATAATGAAAAATAAGGGAAAAAAAATTAAAAATAAGGAAAAAAATTATTAAAAATAGGGAAAACTTATGAAAAATAGCTAAAACAATAATGAAAAATAGAACTAATAAAAAATAGGGAAAAAAATAATGAAATAAGTAGGGAAAAAAATAATCAAAAATAGGGGTAAAAATAATGAAAAATAATGACAAAAATTATAAAAAATTTTTTTTGAAAAATAGGGAAAATAATCATGAAAAATAGAGAAAAAAAATTATGAAAAAAAAAAAAACAATAATGAAAAATAGTGAAAAAAATAGTTGGGAAAAAAATAAAATAAAAGAAATTTTTCGAAATTCAATTCCGAAAATCTCGGAAACCAATTTTTTTTATTTCATAAAAAAATTATGAAAAATTGAAAAAAATAATGAAAAACAGTGAAATAAATAATGAAAAATAGTGAAAAAATAATGAAAAATAGGGAAAACTATAATGAAAAATAGGGTAAAAACTAATGAAAAATAGGGAAAAAAATAATGAAATAAGTAGAGAAAAAAATAATCAAAAATAGGGGTAAAAAATAATGAAAAAAAAATATAGAAAAATAGCGAAAAATATAATGAAAAATAGGGAAAAATATAATGAAAAATAAGGGAAAAAAAATTTAAAAATAATAAAAAAATAGGGAAAAAATTATGAAACATGGGGAAAAAATAATGAAAAATAGAGAAAAAAATCATGAAAAACAAATATTGAAAATAGGGAAAAATGTAATGAAAAATAATTGAAAAAAATTTAAAAATAAGGAAAAAATAATGAAAAATATGAAAAAAAAATTATGAAAAATAGAGAATAAACTAATGAAAAACAGTGAAAAAAATTATGAAAAATTGTGAAAAAAATACTGAAAAATAGGGAAAAAAATAATAAAAAATAGGGAAAAAAATAATAAAAAATAGAGAAAAAAATTATGAAAAATAGGGAAAAAAATAATGAAAAATAGAGAAAAAAACATTAGAAAATAGGGAATATTATAATGAAAAATAGGGAAAAGAGAAAGAGAGATTAAACTATGTAGGTCCCTCGACCGCACAAACTTTTTTTGTCTTAAGTAGACGAGTATAGGTAGGGATAAAATATAGCAAAAATATAAGCATAGTACTTTCTCTACACGACCAAAAATATTTATGCGGAAAAAAAAGAGCTGGGGGGGGGGGGGATCGTAGTCGTCGCGTGGTTATTTGCTTGTTTTTCAATGTTTAATAATTCTTAAATAAAAAAAACTAGATCAAACCTATCTGTTAAGAATTTATCCATCTCAGTATTTTAAAAAAATTATGTCCTATATTCAAAAAACCGAATTAAAAATCTTACCTTTAAAATAATTTATGACAGAATAAACGCATCCAAAATTTTTTTAATCAAGCTCACAATATTCTCATTTACACTACAACCGTATAATATTGAAACACTCTGTATATAACACCTGGATTTTAAATATTTCACTGATAAAATCAAACCGGCAACACTAAGAAAAATAAAATGCTTACACTGGTCATGAGTACGGCGGGACTGATTCTTCAGAAACTGATAAGTCAATTCAAATTTCAGTTCGGTCTACTTCAGCGAGTTCGGGTTGGCTGCTTGCTTTCTATTTTGTAGTACTGATTGAATTACAAGAAATATAAAATTTGTTGTGCGACAATTATGTAATGTTCCAAGGATTGTGGGACATTTAAAATCTTGTTTAATTAATCCAGTATTATTTTATTTATCGGGACAACCTTCACCTCCTTGTAAACTTAACAGAACTTTTATATAAAATGTACGAATGATTATTGAGTTGCTGTTTATAATGTGAGATAAAGAATCCGTTTATATATTTATAAGGTTATCAGCGGTTGACTATTGTAAATGCTCTATTTAAACTCGAAACCTTTAACAGATCTTTGAACTCCTTTTAACAAATTCACAATGCATTATTATTAACAAATATCTACTGGTAAATGACTCTTCTTCTATTAATATGTGAGTTTGTGAAAAAAATATTTTGCATTTTTAAAATTTATTAAAAAAAATGAGGGGTAATCCCACCCAACTTTCCGAACACTCATAATAAAGTAATTGTTTAATCAATTATTTTAGTTTTTATTCATCAAAATACATTAATAAAATAAGTTTACAAAAATTAAAAAAAAATTTATTCTTTTCTAAAAATTTTTTTTTTTTTATAATTTTGTATACTTTATACAAGTAGTATGAAATATTTCACACATAATGTTTAAAAACGAAAAAAACAATCAAATTTTTTGTCAAAAATTCATGGGTACCATTAAATTGTTTTAACTTTTATATTTTTTTTCTATAACTTGATTGAACAATAGGGAAAAAATTGAAAAAACAGAAAAATTGGGAAAAAATAAGAGAGAATGAGCAAAATAGGAAAATTTGTAAAAAATATTGAAAATTTGGGAAATATAGATGAAAATAGGGAAACAATAAGGAAAAATGAGGAAAAAATAGGAAAAAATAACTACAAATAAGGACAAGTAAGGAAAAATATGCAAAAATAAAGAAAATAGACTAATGGAAAACAAAACAAAAATGGAAAGATATAGAGAAAATAGTTAAAAATATAAGAAAAATAGAAAAGCAGTAAACAATTGGGAAAAACGGAAAAAAGGAAGGAATAGAGTAAAATTATGAAAAATTGAGAAATTTGCAAAAAATAATGAAAATTAGGGAAAAAATAAAGAAAAATTGGAGAAAATTGGGCAATTTGAGAATATAAAAATGAAAATTTTGAAAATTTCAAAAAAAAATTAAATAATTATAAAGCGATTATTATTATCAATTATTTTTATTAATATAAAAAATTAATTGGAATTGGAATTTAACAATAACAAAAAAAAACATTTTCAAACAAAATATCAAAATTTCGAAAGGTATTAAAAAGAATTCAATTTCAAATTTCGAAAAAGTTAAAAAAATTAAAAAATTTTGAAGGTGTTTGAAAATGTCAAAAAATTAAATTAAGTAAGAATTTTAAAAACTTAAAATTCAAACATGAAATTAAAAAAAATTGAAAATATTAAACAAAACTGATAATTTAAAAAAAATGTCAGAAACTCTCAATTCTTTTATTTGATAAAGAATTCTGAGAATTTAAAAACTGAAAATTTCAAAAAAACTAAAAAAATTCAAAAATTTTAAAGTGATTATTATTATAAATTATTTTTATTAATATAACAAATTAAAATGCAATAATGACCATTCCAAACTGATTTTTTTTAAATTTTTCAAGAAATATATCAAAATTTCCAAAATTTTTGAAAAGCATTAAAAAATATAAAAATTTCAAAAATTCTATCAATTATTATTATTAATTTAAAAATTTAAAATGCAATAAATGGTCTGTATGACTGACTTTTTTTTTTAATTTTTCAAAAAATATATCAAAATTTCCAAAATTTTTGAAAAGCATAAAAAAAATTCAAAAATTTCAAAAATTCTATCAATTATTATTATTAATTTAAAAAATTAAAACGCAATAAATGGTCTGTATGAACATTAAAAACTGATTTTTTTAAATTATGCAAATTTCGAATATTTTGAAATTTAACAATATCAAAAAAAATATCAAAATTTCCAAAAATTTCGAAAAAAATAGGAAAAATTTAAAAAAAATTAATAAACTTCAAGGTTTTTGAAAATGTCAAAAAATTAAAAAACTTTTAAAAATTTTAAATTAAAACATAAAATTAAAAAAAATCAAAATATTAAACAAAACTGATAATTAAAAAAATTATGTCAGAAACTCTCAAACTTTTTTATTTGATAAAGAATCTTGTGAATTTAAAAATTCCAGGACCAATTGACTTAAAAATTAAAAAAAATTGTATCTAAAAGTTCACCCTGTATACGATTTCTTAATGTACCAAAATATTTTAAAACCGTACAAATAAGCCTTTAAAAATGTGTCCCTGAAATGTTTCTCATACGCTCACTGATTTTTATTTTCTACTATAGAGTATATAAATATACACGGTGTTTCATTATGAATTATCCGTATTTTAACTAAAAAATTCTTGACTTACAATATTTCGATAACATATTAGTCTTAACATGGTAATTTATGGAAAAATAAGAAAAAATGGGGAAAAATATTAAAAAATAGAGAAAGTTTGAAAATATGGAAAAATGAGGAAAGGTAGGGAAACATGGTGAAAAAAAAAAAGAAAAAAATAATAAAAAATCGTGAAGAAATGGGAAAAAACGGTGAAAAATATAGAAAATGGGAAATATGGGGTAATTAAATAAAATAGAAAAAAAAAACAATTAAAAATAGGAAAAAATTGGAAAAATAGGAAAAAATTAGAAAACATAGGGAAAAGCAGGAAAAATTGGCAAAGTATGGGAATATAGGAAAAAACAGTAAAAACAGGGAAAAATAGAGAAGACAAAGAAAAAAAAGTAAAAAACTGAAAAATTAGGAAAAGAATAATAAAAAATAGGAAAAAATGGGAAAAATAGAAATTGATTAACTCGGATTTTCTTGTCTTTTTTTCATTTTTATACGGCTTTTCCAAAGAAAAATCATTAGAAAATTGTACTTAATTTTATTGATAATTTTTTAATTTAGAATCAAAAATAAGGTAAAGGAGATCCGGATCAAAAAAATAAAGGACAAAAATATTTTAAAAATTTCAAACTTAATATTATTAAATTATTTTTATTTGGCCAGGCTTAAAGGCGTAAAGAGTTTTTTAAACATTTCAAAAACTTTAAAAATCACTAAAATTTAAAAAAATTGAAGATGTCAAAAATTAATATTATTAATATAAAACTAAAATACAATAAGAGAGATTGTAATGTAAAGTCTCAACTGTTTTATTTTATTAAGATTTTTGAGAATATAAAACTGAAAATTTTGAAAATTTCAAAAAAAAATTAAAAAATTTTACAGTGATTATTATTATCAATTATTTTTATTAATATAAAAAATTAATTGGAATTGGAATTTAACAATAACATTTTCAAAAAAAAAATATCAAAATTTCGAAAAATAAGTATTAAAAAGAATACAATTTCAAATTTCAAAAAATTTAAAAAAATTAAAAAATTTTTAAGGTTTTTGAAAATGTCAAAAAAATAAAGAAACTAAGAATTTTAAAAACTCAATTCAATCATAAAAAAATTGAAAATATTAAACAAAACTGTTAATTAAAAAAAATGTCAGAAACTCTCAACTATTTTATTTGATAAAGAATTTTGAGAATTTAAAAACTGAATATTTCAAAAAAACTAAAAAAATTCAAAAAAAGTGACTATTATTATCAATTATTTGTATTAATAAATTAAAATGCAATAATGACCATTCCAAACTGATTTTTTTTTTAATTTTTCAAAAAAGATATCAAAACTTCCAAAATTTTTGAAAAGCATTAAAAAAATACAAAAATTTCAAAAATTCTATCAATTATTATTATTAATTAAAAAAATTAAAATGCAATAGATGGTCTGTATAAACATTAAAAACTGATTTTTTTAAATTTTGTCAATTTAGAATATTTTGAAATTTAACAATATCAAAAAAAATATCAAAATTTCCAAAAATTTCGAAAAGTTATAAAACAAAATAGGAAATATTTAAAAGAAAAAACATCAATAAATTAAACAAAACTGATAATTAAAAAAAATGTCAGAAACTGTCAATTATTTTATTTGATAAAGAATTATGAAAATTTAAAAACTCAAAATTTCAAAAAAACTGAAAAAATTCAAAAATTTAATATAACAAATTAAAATGCAACAAAGAGTCCGTGCGACCATTCCAAACTGATTCTTTTTTAATTTTTCAAAAAATTTATCAAAAGTTCCAAAATTTTTGAAAAGCATTAAAAAAATACAAAAATTTAAAAAATTCTATCAATTATTATTATTAATTTAAGAAATTAAAATTCTGTATGACCATTCCAAACTGATTTTTTTTTTAATTTTTCAAAAAATACAAAAATTTCAAAAATTCCAAAGTGATTATTATCATCAATTATTAGTATTAATTAAAAAAATTAAAACGGAATAAATGTATGAACATTAAAAACTGATTTTTTTAAATTTGCAAATTTCGAATATTTTAAAATTTAACAATATCAAAAAAAAATATCAAAATTTCCAAAAATTTCGAAAATTTAAAAAAAATAGGAAAAATTTAAAAAAAAAATAATAAACTTTAAGTTTTTTGAAAATGTCAAAAAATGAATCAAAAGAAAAACATCAAAAAATTTTAAATTAAAACATAAAATTTAAAAAAAAAATCAAAATATTAAACAAAACTGATTATTAAAAAAATAATGTCAGAAACTCTCAACTTTTTTATTTGTGAATTTAAAAACTGAAAATTTCAAAAAAAACTAAAAAAATTCAAAAATTTTAATACAATATAAAAAATTAAAATGCAATAAAGGGTCTGCATGACCATTCCAAACTGATTTTTTTTTAATTTTTCAAGAAATATATCAAAATTTTGAAAAGTATTAAAAAAGTACAAAAATTTCAAAAATTAAAAATAATAATTGATAATAATAATCACTTTAGAAAAATTAAAATATAATGACCATTCCAAATAGTGGAAAATAGAAAAAAATATGAAAAATAAGGAAAAAACAGAAGAAATAGAGAAAATATGCAAAAAAACATGGGACAATATAGAAAATAATACGGAAAAATTGGGAAATATAGGAAAATAGGGACAAATAGGGAAATATAGGAAAATAGCTAAACTAGTGAAAAAAATATACAAATAGGGATAAACAGGGAAAAATAAAAAAATAATGAAAAATAAGGAAAAATAGAAAAAATGAGAAAAGGAACAAAAATAGAGAAAAATGGGAAAATATCTTGTTTGTTTTATAACAATTTTACGTACAGAGCTAAAAATTAATTATAATCAATCTTTCAAAGAAAAGAAAATAATACACTTAATTAGAGCGAAACTGTAATATTTTTCAAAACCCATATTTTAATAAAGGATCGATTTTGGTTAAAACTAAAAAGTCCCCGTAATGCAACAAGTAATAATTTAAAAAATTTAATTGAATTTTTTTAACTTAATAATTTATAGACTAATTGTTTTAACCATACTCATACTCATTTTGTCCAAATTCCCAGACTCAATGTAAATTTTTTTAATTTAGTTTTTAGAAAAAAAATCGTATTTTTTTTATTGTAACTTTTAGGTGTGAAGAGCCCTAAGTATATTTTTTTTAAACCCGTCTTGGAATTTTCAAATTATGGGCAACTAAATCGAATACTAGGCAATAATATACAGTTTACAGTAAGCACAAAAATGAAATAATTCAAATAATCAATGAAAATCCAAGAGGGGGTTTTGACACTTTTTAATAATTCTCCTCAAAGATCTTAGATAAATGTCACTGGAATATTATCCAGAAAATACAAACTAATTCATATTTCTTTTAAAATTAATAATATTGATCTTTCAATTCATATTAATGTCTGTTATTGTTTTCAAATAATATATTTATTTAAACATTCATATTGGTTTAACTTCTACCCAAGAAGTTTGGTCCTTCGAAATCCTGGAATTATTATAACACGTTCGCAGACTAGTATTCTTTCAACAATACTAATATTCATAATTCGTTTAGATCTATAAACAACATTAGCATGTAATGTTAGTTGTGACTTATCCTGTATAAATTTTGGTAATTTTTATTTTAAAAAAAGTGCGCTAGAAGTAGCATTTTATACTTTTATAAGTACCTAAATGTATCATAAAGGTATCGTAAATAATTTTGATAATATTTAAACTTAATTCATTATCTACGTTTCTTGATATTATGGTATTAATAAAAGTACATAATCATACTAAAATGATTGTAAATCTAATCCTATAGAATATAAATTAATCATTAAGCATTAACAGGATAAGCTTATCTTAAAGGACCCCGCACTTTTCTTATACAAATTGGTTCTTCATGAAGTTTTTGATATGTTATACTTTTGACTTTGATGATTGTGTTTCTACAAAGTGTTGAATTTTAAAATTACATATTTTTACTACGGCATTTAAATATATTTTGTTGCTCTTTCTAACACGATTTTGGGTATTATGGACCACTTAATAACCGATAAATAACGATATGGTCTGGTGCCGTTGGGTACTACACGAATGGCCATAAAGATAGATTTTTTATACCGAAATATAAAAGGATCGATCGTCCTTCAGTGTTCATAGGTTTTTGTAAACAAAAACTTTTTGGCGTCGAATGTCGCTATGGACCGAGCGCCTACAGACATAAAGACTGCACGACACATCTGACTGATCCTTATTTCTTTGTTGCCACATTTACATCAGTTATGGACCATGAATATTACCAAAATTGAAATAAGCTACAGGGTGAGTCAAGATTATTTAGTGAGACAATCTGTATTTTTTTTTATATGTCCCATATGTTCGTTCCCTCCCTAGCTAAAATAAAAAAATACTTTACATATCTATCTTTTAAAAAGAATAACATGAAAAAAATTGTGCAAAATTGCATTATTTTAAAAACACCCTGTATTTTAAAAGTTCAAATTCAAATTCATACCGATAGATATTTATCTATATTTTACAGGAAAAATAAAATTAGGTATCCAAATTTAATTTTTGTGAAAATAATTAATCACTTTAAAATCAGTATACATAGATTTGAGATAAATAATTTATACTTTCTCTCTTTTTTCTAATTAAATTACTTGGAGACAAATAATAAAAAATATTTGGACTTCCTCATTGGGGAGAGCCACTCCCCTCTAAAACAATCACCCTGTATGTTTTACTTTCCCGACCCACCTCCGAGAAGGGAAAGTATTGTGAACCGGCTAAAAAAAATTTCGAGATAAAGATGGAAATATTCATTTTGAGGTCACCTGAAATGATAAGACCATTTCCAGATGAAAGTCTGTCTGTCTGTTTGTGTATATTCTTCCACACGTTTAATCCGATTGAACTGAAATTTGGTATATGGGTTTGGGTCGGAAGAACCCATTAGTTTTTGTACGACATCTGTCAAACGGAAGTGTCACTATCAAAAAATGACAGCTAGCAATATATAACGGAATTTGGCTTGTAATATGTCATTTGAAAGCCCTTGAAAAACTCTATTCAGAATAATTAAAATTATTTCTCCAACTGTCATCTGTCAAAAATAAAAAATGTCAAAATTTGAAACTCTAACATTAAATATCTGAAAAAGTATTCGTGGATAATCGTCGGGAAAGTTTTGGGGTGACACAACCGATTGTTTTGTTTTTGTTTGATCCTTTTTTCCTTTTTTTTACTTTTTTTTGCCCCTTTTTAAAAATTTTTATTGATTAACTTTTTTTTAACCTTTTTTGTTGCATTTTTACACCTTATTTTTTGCTTTTTTAAAACTTTTTTACCATTTTTGCTTTTTTTGCCTCTCTTTATTTCGTTTTTTAGTTTTTTTTTTTACCTTTTTTCCTTTTTACGCCTTTTCACCCGGTTTTAAAATTTTTTTTTTACTTTTTTGTCCTTTTTACCTGTTTTGTTGCTTTTTTACCGCTTTTTTGTCCATTTTTGAATTTTTTTGCCATTTAGCTTTTATTTTCATATTATTTAGCTTTTTTTTACTATTTTAAACGTTTTTTGCCCTTTTACCCCTATTTTGACTTTTTTGGACATTGTTAATTTTGTTTTTACCCTTTTTTCCGTTCTTTGACCTTTTTGTCATTTTTAAAACTTTTTTTGATTAACTTTTTAAACTTTATGCCTTTTTGTTGCTTTTTAGTTGCTTTTTTTACCTCTTTTTTACCTTTTTTGCCTTTTTGCCTTTATTTTCACACTATCTTGCTTCTTTTTTTTACTTTTTTGGCGTATTTTGGGTATTTCCCTTTAGTTGGTATATTTTTTGGACTTTTTTAAAACTTTTATTTTGCTTTTAATTTTCCTCTATTCTACTTTTTTTAACTTTTTTGTATGTTTTTTTTCTTTTTTGGCGTATTATCCTTTTTCCTTTTACTTTGTCTTATTTGGACTTTTTGCTGATTTTTTTCCCTTTTCCCTTTTTTTTGCCATTTTTACCTTTATTTTTCCTCAATTTTGCCTTTTTTTATTTTTTTGGCGTATTTTGTTTTTAATTTTTGAGATTTTTTGACCTTTTTTGCCTTTATTTGGTTCTATTTTGCCTTTTTGTTGTTGATTTTTTACCTTTTTTCTTGCTTTTTTATCCCTTTTTGCCACTTCCTTTTTAAAACTTGTGTTGCTTTTTTGTTACTTTTTTGGCGTATTTTGCATTTTTCCTCTTTACTTTGTTTTATTTGATTTTTTTTTTTGGACTTTTTGTTATTTTTCCCCCTTTTTCTTGTTTTGTGTCCAGTTTTTTTTTTGCATTTTTTCCTTTTTTATTATAGTCTTAATTTATTCTGAAATTTAGCAATTTTTTATCATTTTTAACAATTTTTTTTACCATTTTTTGAAATATTTCATTATCTTGTTGGTATCTCTCTATTTTTTTTTTAGTTTTCGTATTTTTATTTTTCCTGTTTTTCATTAATTTTCCTATTCTCCTTATTTGTCCTTATTTTTCCCTATTTGTTCCTATGTTTTCCTGTTTTTCCCAAGTTAAATTAAAAGGGTTGGAAAATATCAATTTCTCTCAATAAGAAGATAAATACTTGGAGGAACATTAATATTAAATTATAAATTTACTGGAACAATAAGAAGAATTGATACAAAAATTTTTTTAGTAAAAAAACATTGAAGAAAAGAAGATAACCCAACCATTTACTGTCTGGTAAACGAACATGTACTTTTTGCTTTATTCTTGGATATTATGATCTATATAACTTACATTTTTAATTTAACATTATTTTTATAAAAACGTTTCAGCTGTTTAGCCTTCATCAGTGTCTAAGAAGGTTATTCATTGTTTAACATTACGCTATTGCAATTTAAATTATTTTTTCAAATATCTTGTTTGGTTCAGTTAAAATACTATAGTGGATTATTTGTGGTTAGGTTAGGTTAGGATGTGGGTCACCGAGGTAATTCTAAAAAAACCCCATACAATGGGTATTGCGCACTTTATAACCGATATATAGGGTGTTTTATCCATTTTGCCCATTTCTTTCCTTGCTGATAATATTTGAACCACCTTGTATATTTTTTTGACATAAAAACCTACTTGATTTTGTACCCCGAAACTTCTCAAATAAAATAAATTGACATTAAAATATAAATAGTAAACTCGTCTGACCAAAAATAAAAAATACATCACAGAATTCAGTTTTTTGTGCTCTTCCCAAATATGGAAACGAATTTTAAAAACTTACATATACAGGGTGTTGTTTTGAGGGTGGAACAATTTGTAAATTTTTTGTCAAGCCTGACGTGGATTTCGTTACATTTTAATACAGCCGTACATTTATCAAGATATACAGGTCATGTGTGCCAAATGTCAAAAAAATCTACAGGGTGGTTCAAATGTTATGAGCAAGGAATGAAATGGGCAAAATGGATAAAACACCCTGTATCTCGGTTATAAAGAGCGCAATACCCATTGTATGGGGGTTTTTTAGAATCCCCTTGGTGACCCCCATCCACAGTTAACGTATATCCGTTTCCCAATGAATCACCCTGTATAGGTTGCATTAAATATTTATTTCGAGGATCTCAACCTGGAAAAATATTTTCCTTGAGTTAAAACCTACAATATCACTTATAAAATTAGTATTTTTTTACTTAATTAAAAGTCGGAAAAGTTCTAAATGTTTTATATTTTTGGCAACAAAATATATAAACAATTGTTCTAATACTTCTAATTTTTTTAATTCAGTGTCACATTCTGGTGAAAACTTTATAAAGGTATATAAAAATTAATTCTTCTACATTTATTTTGAGACGAACAAGAATTCTTAAAATATTTCGAAAAACTAGTTGTATATTTTTTATCACATATTAAAAAAGTACAAAAATTTTAGTGTAAAAAATTACATAAATATTTTATTCTCTTTCATTTTCTTTTTATAAGTGGAAGAAATTTATTGTACATGTCACGTCATATAAATAACTTTTACATTTCTCATAATTACATACAAAAGAAAGATCTTATACCGTTGCATTTGATAATATTAGAAATTAATATCTATCGGATCTCATACACAATTAAGTGATCTTCAATCAATATATAACTTTCAACTACATTTAAAATACTTGAAAATAAATACATCTGTCAAACTAATACATTTGCTAAATTTTTTTCTTTCATTTTTCTTTTTTCCCATGCATTTATCGAATTTAGAGGATAGCAAATTATAGCTGAAAATAGTATCGTTCCTCCGGATAAATAGAAACAGGCATCGTAACTCCCAGTGGCGTTCATAAAAGCACCTGCCAATGGGGCGCCAATTATAGCTGCTACACCTTGGAATAGTAACAGTAATCCAAAGGCATTTGTTAGTTTTTCTAGTCCCAGGAGGTCCACAACTGCTATTGATCTGATCGATGCAAAACTTGCTAAAAATTAAAAAAAATATATTAAAAATAAAATTCAGAATTTAGAACAGTTCATGTATTTTTCATTGAAACACTCTGTAACTTAGCACAAATTGACCCATTAAGACATATGACCCACGATCTATGATACACCTGACCCATGAGTCATGACCTAAGACATGACCTAAACTTTACAGATGTATGAAGTGTTCTATACATAATACCGGTTGTCCCATCAAAATCCGAATATTAATAACAAAGTTAGTCCCTAATGCCCTTTTGTCTTTGGTTCTGCGCATGATTTTTCTTCTATGTCACATTTGAAATATACACACTAGAATCAATTTTATATTTATTTGTTTTTATAGTTTTTTTATACACTTTTGTATATATTGATATGAAAATTT
Source organism: Neocrepidodera transversa (assembly GCA_963243735.1). Taxonomy (NCBI): domain Eukaryota; kingdom Metazoa; phylum Arthropoda; class Insecta; order Coleoptera; family Chrysomelidae; genus Neocrepidodera; species Neocrepidodera transversa. Next base: position 6,706,802 of record OY725346.1, on the reverse strand, counting down.
AAAATATAATGATGCCAGGTCATTTCAGATGTCATATCTGGCCAATTTAAAAAAAAATAATCAAGTAATATAAATAAAGAGGTTGTCAGTTTTTGAATTTGGAGAATTTTAATTTTGAAATTGTCATAAGAAGAAATGTATATAAATAATTTTTAAAGTGCAATAAAAATTATTTAAAAAGGTGCGTTATCGTTATTAGATTAATGACTTCAATTTTAATGCATTGTTTACCATATTTCATAATAATAAAAAAAATAATAATAAGTGTTTATCATCCTGTACGTTAAATTAAAAATTAATGTAATAAAAACTATTCATCAAAATGCTCAAAATAAACGAAATCTTGAATGTCTTATAGTTAATAGCTTTAAGCTATTTTTACCCCGTTTTTTGGACTTCTGGTACTCATTATCATTTCTTGGTCATTTTTATCTATTGTTTAGCCATTTAGTCAATTTCAGCCATTTTTAGCCAATTTTAGCCATTTGTAGCCATTTTTAGCAAATTATTTATGCTAGCTTGGGTTTCCCGACGTTTCTAATGGTTTCTAGGTAAGTTTAACCTGTTTCATCAATTTTTTACAATTTAATAGTTGTAGTTTTTTTAAAAATTGTATGCCATGTTTAGCTTGTTTTGTCAATTTTCTAGAATTTCTTAAAAATTTTTTTGCCGTTTTTTTCAATTATTTAAGCTAGCATAAGGTTTCTCAACGTTTAGCCTGAATCATCAATTTTTTAGAATTTCTTAAAGCCTGCTGTAGTTTTTCATGATTTTTAATAGTTTTGAGCTGTATTTTTTCTTATTTTTTTGCTATAATTTTTCACGATTTTTAATGGTTTTATGGCATGTTTGGCTGTTTTGTCAATCTTGTATGTTTTATCCCATAACAAAAGTAAATAAATAACATATTAAATTGAAATTAATACCACTGAAAAGGGAATAAAAAATACTATAAATGAGAATTTTTTCAAAATTTTTCAGCAAAAATAGAGACCTTGAGAAAAGGGAGAAACCAAAAGAGGGAAAAATAAAAAATCGTTATAGTTGTGGTCTCTCCCTATTCTCACAACCACAATTTTTTATCTAAAATTTTGAAAAAATTCTTAAATATAAAATGTGCTTTTCTCTTTCTATCAACAGTCGGGAAGTTTTAATAACGTTGATAGTTTTTATGTTACAGGGGTTAAGCGATATGAAAACTAAAAAATTTAAAGACAAAAATACATTTTATATCTCATAACACAAATAAATAAATAATATATTAAAATGAAATTTATACCATTGAAAGGGGAATAAAAACTAATATAAATAGGAATTTTTTCAAAAGGTTTTAGCAAGAATTGTGACCTTGAGAAAAGGGAGAGCCCAAAGAAGGGAAAATTAAAAAATCGTTGGAGTTATGGTCTCGCCCTATTTTGATAGCCACAATTTTTTATCTAAAATTTTGAAAAAATTCGTAAATATAGAATATTGATTTCTCTTTCTTTTAATAGTTAGCACATTTTAATAACGACGATAGTTTATGTTACAGGGGTTAAACGATATGAAAACTATAAATTTAAAGACAAAAATGCATTTTATATCCCATAACAAAAAGAAATAAATAATATATTAAAATAAAATTAATACCACTGAAAAGGGAATAAAAAATACTATAAATGAGAATTTTTTCAACATTTTTCAGCTAAAATTGTGACCTTGAGAAAAGGGAAAAACCAAAAGAGGGGAAACTAAAAAATCGTTATAGTTGTGGTCTCTCCCTATTCTCACAACCACAATTTTTTATATAAAATTTTGAAAAAATTCTTAAATATAGAATATGGTTTTCTCTGTCTATCAACAGTCGGTAAGTTTTAATAACGTTAAAAGTTTTTATGTTACAGGGGTTAAACGATATGAAAACTAAAAATTTAAAGACAAAAATGCATTTTATATCCCATAACAAAAAATAAATAAATAATATATTAAAATGAAATTAATACCACTGAAAGGGGGATAAAAATTAATATAAATGAGAATTTTTTCAAAAGTTTTTAGCAAGAATTGTGACCTTGAGAAAAGAGAGAAACCAAAAGAAGGGAATTAAAAAATCGTTATAGTTGTGGTCTCTCCCTATTCTCACAACCACAATTTTTTATCTAAAATTTTGAAAAAATTCTTAAATATAGAATATAGTTTTCTCTTTCTATCGACAGTAGGTAAGTTTTAATAACGTTGATAGGTTTTATGTTACACAGGTTAAACGATATGAAAACTAAAAATTTAAAGACAAAAATACATTTTATATCCCATAACAAAAAATAAATAAATAATATATTAAAATGAAATTAATACCACTGAAAAGAGAATAAAAATTACTATAAATGAGAATTTTTTCAACATTTTTCAGCTAAAATTGTGACCTTGAGAAAAGGGAAAAACCAAAAGAGGGGAAACTAAAAAATCGTTATAGTTGTGGTCTCTCCCTATTCTCACAACCACAATTTTTTATCTAAAATTTTGAAAAAATTCTTAAATATAGAATATGGTTTTCTCTTTCTATCAACAGTCGGCAAATTTTAATAACGTTGATAGTTTTTATGTTACAGGGGTTAAACGATATGAAAACTAAAAATTTAAAGACAAAAATTCATTTTATATCACATAACAAAAAATAAATAAATAATATATTAAAATGAAATTAATACCACTGAAAAGAGAATAAAAAATACTATAAATGAGAATTTTTTCAACATTTTTCAGCTAAAATTGTGACCTTGAGAAAAGGTAAAAACCAAAAGAGGGGAAACTAAAAAATCGTTATAGTTGTGGTCTCTCCCTATTCTCACAACCACTAATTTTTATCTAAAATTTTGAAAAAATTCATAAATATAGAATATGGTTTTTTCTTTCTATCAACAGTCGGCAAGTTTTAATAACGTTGATAGTTTTTATGTTACAGGGGTTAAACGATATGAAAACTAAAAATTTAAAGACAAAAATGCATTTTATATCCCATAACAAAAAATAAATAAATAATATATTAAAATGAAATTAATACCACTGAAAGGGGGATAAAAATTAATATAAATGAGAATTTTTTCAAAAGTTTTTAGCAAGAATTGTGACCTTGAGAAAAGAGAGAAACCAAAAGAAGGGAATTAAAAAATCGTTATAGTTGTGGTCTCTCCCTATTCTCACAACCACAATTTTTTATCTAAAATTTTGAAAAAATTCTTAAATATAGAATATAGTTTTCTCTTTCTATCGACAGTAGGTAAGTTTTAATAACGTTGATAGGTTTTATGTTACACAGGTTAAACGATATGAAAACTAAAAATTTAAAGACAAAAATACATTTTATATCCCATAACAAAAAATAAATAAATAATATATTAAAATGAAATTAATACCACTGAAAAGAGAATAAAAATTACTATAAATGAGAATTTTTTCAACATTTTTCAGCTAAAATTGTGACCTTGAGAAAAGGGAAAAACCAAAAGAGGGGAAACTAAAAAATCGTTATAGTTGTGGTCTCTCCCTATTCTCACAACCACAATTTTTTATCTAAAATTTTGAAAAAATTCTTAAATATAGAATATGGTTTTCTCTTTCTATCAACAGTCGGCAAATTTTAATAACGTTGATAGTTTTTATGTTACAGGGGTTAAACGATATGAAAACTAAAAATTTAAAGACAAAAATTCATTTTATATCACATAACAAAAAATAAATAAATAATATATTAAAATGAAATTAATACCACTGAAAAGGGAATAAAAAATACTATAAATGAGAATTTTTTCAACATTTTTCAGCTAAAATTGTGACCTTGAGAAAAGGGAAAACCCAAAAGAGGGGAAACTAAAAAATCGTTATAGTTGTGGTCTCTCCCTATTCTCACAACCACAATTTTTGATCTAAAATTTTGAAATAATTCGTAAATATAGAATATTGCTTTCTCTTTCTTTCAACAGTCAGCAAGTTTTAATAACGTTGATAGTTTTGATATTACAGGGGTTAAACGATATAAAAATTTAGAGACAAAAATGCATTTGAAATCCCATAACAAAAATAAATAAATAATATATAAAATCTTAGGAACAACAAATTAACTATATTGTTTAAATGTGCAGGATATCTAAAATTGGAAGGGATAACTTTGCTATATAAGAAAGCGTAAGATACAGAGAAAGTTAAATTGGAAAAAAATTGTATATGTTATAACTAAATAAATTGGCTTTAAATAATACAGAGTATCTATTATTATTTTCAGATTATATAAGGAAAACCAAAAATGCATTTTTTTCATTTTCCTATCATCTTTATTTCAAATAATTTATAACATTTTTTTATACAGAATTGTATCTCATTAAATCTTCCAGTCCGACGTTTCGGTTTTTTCAAAACTACCATCAATGTAGCAATTGTTATTCATTCCAATTTGAGACATTTTGTATATATAAATGATTTATATTTTGTCGGTTTAGCAAATTAGCAATTTTAAATATTTCATTGTCAATATTAATCAATTAATACTTATTTCAATACAAACTATATTTAAATGTAACGCACTTTTTATTTATTGTCAAACATTATGTGTCTCTCAACATATCATAAATTTAACCTTATTTTGATAAAAAATAATAATTTTGACTTTATTGACATTGTTACTCTTTAACTGAATATGTTTAAAGATGGTCTTTTCAATTAAATAAATTGATACATAGTTTATAATTTAATAAAATGTGACTACTACATTTCATTAAAAGTTTCATCATCTAGTTTAAATAAGCTAATTAAAACTATTCAATATAGTTTGTAAATATGTTTAAATGTCTGACATAGGATTATAATTTAAACTCCATTAACTTAAAAGGACAAATTGGTATAAGTTTACTGTTGTTTTTGTTTGTATCAAATCTAAATATTAAAATAAAAGTTATTTTTTAACATGTGCTAAATTAATAGGATAATCATTCGTCTCTAATTATTCACTTGTAATTTTAATTGAGGAAATACAAATTACATATTATTTCTAATTACTTGACATTCAATTAAATACTTAAGTTGTTATTGATTCCATCAAATAATGAGTTAGGCTTATCTTTAGTTTGACCTATATTTGTCCCTTATTGCGGAAAAACGCAACTTTTTCGGAATAATTCCCAATATGTTTAAAAAATATATCTTGAACTTAATTATCATTTAAATTAGAAAAATTGGTAATCTTTACAAGAAAGAAACGTGCTCAAAAGGGATAAAGCCACGCCTCCAATCATAAAATCTGCTTCCTCCGACCACACTTTGTCCCTCAGGTGTATTTGTTCTTCAAGTAAATCATGCTCTTAATATGGTTTTTGGGCCATTTTGGCCCTTTTCTCAACATTTTATTTTGATTAGACTAATAAAAAAAAGTTTTTTACTCAAGCAAAATTGTTATTTTCATCACCATTGATTCTTCTATTTGTACAAAAGTTAAATCATATTCAAATAATCTAGTCAAATTAAAAATTTATAAAAACGTCTATTTTTACATTGTACTCCTAAAATCCCTATAATTTCCTGGTTATGCGTAAGTTCCAAAAAAATATTTGGACACAAGGAGTCGTCTGGAAATTCCAATCTTTTGCACATGCATTATAGGTTAACCCTAGAAATATGGTCATATTTTCAAAAATATTATATGACCCCAAAAGGTCATCTGGATATTCCAGATTTTTGCATGGTGATTAAGGATGAACAAAAATTTAACTAAAAACAAATTAAGATTGTCATTTTGGGGCAAGTAGTTTTTTTTTATCCTTTTATTAAGGCCCAGAAACCGGAATAGTCCTCTTTTTTTTAATTTAAAGCATACATTTCTATTTTTTATTCTACTTGTAACAATTAAATAAACTATCTCTTTATGGTTATTTCATAATTTTTAATAATGTATTCAGAGCACTATTATTACTTACATATTAATTACATTTCCTGTAAATTTAAATACGAACAATAGTTAATAATTTGAAATTGAAAAAAAGAAAATCATTATGTTCGATGTGAATGGTTAATACTTAATAGAATTTCTAAGTTTTGCAGTTGATCAATTTACTGAAGGGGAAATCAGGGCATTTTTTTCTTGTTTTCTTAGATGTTTAGCAAAACTAATCTCAATTTGTTGTTAAAATATTTAAGAACTTTTATTTTGTTTTCGATTTTGCTTAACGGTATGTTGATGGTTCATAGTGAAAGTCGCGGTAATAGTAAAGTAAAACTTTATCGTGAACGATATCCAAAACGGCAACCAAATGAACGACGTTTCGTCAATTTATCCCAAACAATATTGGAAACTGGTTGTGTTTAAACCAAAGAAAATAAAAGTGGTGAGTACTTTTTTCTTGGACATTGATATCGCAGAACGAAAATTTATTTCACATGTGCGATGCTGCCAACTTTGTAAAGTATTAAAAATTCGATAAAAATTATTTGTGCCTTTTTTTTGAAAAATTTCGTGCTGGTTAGGATATGTGGGAGATTAGAGATGGGCCAAAGGAACCTTGATAAGGGATGAAGAAGAAAATAGAAAAAGAGGAAGGGCTCGTAAAAAGTGAACAGAGTCCTGTAAGGAGGACTTAAGGAAAGTGGGAATCTATAATTGGAAAGAAACTGCCATGGGTAGAAACAAGTGGAAAAAGATGGTTTAAAAATTTGAAGGCTTTTACCACTGTATTATACAGGGTGTTTCATTGGGAAAGTGACATACATTAACTGCAGATAGAGGATACATAGGCGATCTCAAAAACCCCATACTTAATGGGTCTAACTACTTTAATAACCAAGATACAGGGTGATTTATCTATTTTGCCAATTTCTTGCATAGTTGATAACTTTCTAACCACACTGTATATTTTCATAATATTTGGCGGACATATTTTGTTTAAAGTGCCCAATCGATCAATAAATTTACAATAAAAGAAATCCAGGTCCGGATTAAAAAAATATAAAATATTCCGACCCAAAAAAATAAATACAACACCCTGTATATCAGATTTTTCTAAAATAGTTTCTATATTTGTAAAGAGCACGAAAAAATTAATTTAGTGATATACTTTGTATTTTCGGCAAAATGTTTTTTCTTGTAAAATTTTGAGTTTGAATTTGTATAAAACTTTTTTTATCCGACCTACGGGGGTGAAACTGGAGGGGGTTAAAATATCAAAAAAAAAAAATATCTCCACCATTTTTAAAAGTATCGAAACAGGTCATATAGTAAAAAATCGTAAGAAAACGTAAAAAACCGTAAGAAATCGTAAAAATCCGTAAAAAATCATAAAAAATTGTAAAAAAACGTAAAAAATCGTAAAAAACCAAAAAAATCGTAAAAATTCGGAAAAATTCGTAAAAAATCGTAAAAAACCGTAAAAACCCTAAAAAACACTAAAACATCTTTATGTCAATAGATTTCGTGTTTCGTATAGTAGTTCTTGTGTTTATTGTGAAAGCGAATTTTTCGGGCAAAAGTACTAAAAACATCATTTGTTTTCATCCAGTGTAATATTTTTTAGGCGTTGTTTAAAATGTTTGCAATTCCTCATTAATTAAAATTATTTATTTTTGGTGGATTCATTATTATTTATTCGTTAATTAAAGTTTTTTGTGATTATTTATCACAAATAATGAAAAAAATAACATTTTACCAATTTAGGTTAACAAGTCTTCATTAAAACTAAATCACATTAAAAAAAAATTGTTTCAATTTTGGGCTCTCACAATTCACACCACTTTAGAATTAAAACTGAAAATTTTACAAGAAAAAACGTTTTGCCGAAAATGCAAAGTATATCACTAAATTCATTTTTTCGTGCTCTTTCCTAATACAGAATTTATTTTAGAAAAATCTGATATACAGGGTGTTGTTTTTTTAATTCGGACCTGGATTTCTTTTATTGTAAATTTATTGATCGATTGGGCACTTTAAACAAAATATGTCCGCCAAATATCATGAAAATCTACAGTGTGGTTAGAAAGTTATGAAACATGCAAGAAATTGGCAAAATAGATAAAACGCTCTGTATCTTGGTTATTAAAATAGACCCATTAAGTATGGGGTTTTTGAGATAGCCTAGGTGTCCCCTATCTGCAGTTAACGTATGTCACTTTCCCAATGAAACACCCCTCTGTATATAATGTCTTCTACCGATTCCTTTGAGCACTATTTTCGAAAACATCCTGTAGATGCTTTTAAGATGAATAAATCAAGATGGCCGCTTAGCCCTATATGATTTTTTTTAAATAAAAGATAGGTCTTTTTCGGTCACTAATAAAACTACGTCCTTGAGAATATGAAACTGAAGATAGCGGTCAAGTTAACAGTGGTTAACAAAAAATTAGAGCCGTAACCATATGAGAGCACCCAGTTCTTAAAAACAAAACAATTGACTAATATTTTCTATAATAAGTAACTTACATACTCAGTAAAAGCTGACAAAATAATTATGCCTGAACAAAGCTCCAATCGGAGCAACGCTGGGGGCCTGATAGTACTTTTGGGCCTGATGGTACTTTTGGGAACGATCTGACCGTGGGTCCCCATCCATCCACTTCGTGAGCCCGAGCCAAGGGGATATTATACCTAATCAGCACTTGGTCCCAAGTCCCCTGCCACCTCCCTCAGGGTTTTCCCCCGAAATACCCGCCACTGTGGACTTATCGAGGGTTTGTTTTTCTGACCAAGCTCCCCTGGGCCTCACGATCCTCGCTTTGCTATGGTATTGCCGTATTCCGCCCCAATGGGCATTGGCGGATTCCTGGCTGATCTTCATTTTGTTTTTATCCCAAACCGTGGGTTCCCTTTACTGAGTTATTGAGAATCGCATTTCTATTACTCAGGTTCAGATCAGACAAAAAAGTACCCTAATGCCCTCAGCGTTCCTCAATCTCAATAACTCCCACGGTAGCAAGTTGTCGGGGCGCTGAGGGTACCCGATTGGCAGGGAGTATTTTTTGTCCTCACTTTCTGGTACTACCCGACTGACGAATGGTCAGATTGGGCACAAAAGTACCGTCAGACTCCCAGTGTTCCCCCGGTTGGTTTTAAGGTATCCACGGTAGTTTATTAAGGACCAAAATGAAATGGTCCCACTCATTAAAAAACAATCGATGATCAGGGGCCATATTTTCAAATATTTTACGAATACGATTTTTTGAATTTACGAGTGAAATTTGTTTCAAACAAAGTTTCACGTGAACGTATACGTTATATTTGTATTCGTTGCAACTAGTGGGTCCTAACCACTCGTAACCACACTCGTAATGTTTTTAATGGAATACGCGCAGACGCGTTATTGTTTTTGACATATTTTTGGTGTGTTTTTAGGTTAATTTTGTTTATATAAGCAGCTGTAAAGAAAGAATATTTTATATTGTGAAATATGGCTGCTTTAAATGAAATTATAAATTTAGTTACTTTAAATGCTTTATAAGAAGCAGAACTATTGGAGGAAAGAGGAGAAAGTCTTTGTTTGATAATTTTTTATCAATGGCTGTCTGTTTTAGTGATAGCCTTTAGATCTTAGCGGGTTTATAATAAATACATATTATTACAATGACAGAAAGGTACCTAAATGGTTAGTTACAATTCATACATATTTTTCGCCACATTTTCCAATCTTTTTTCGCACCCGGTTGTGCATTTAATTGGTTGCCAATTTCATTCCACAAATGTTGAGCATTTTTATGTAAAGGAGTTTGAGAAAACACCTTTGTCTAATTGAACATGTAATTTCATAAAGTCTCTCTTTTGCTCCGGCGTCATATTGGATCCCCTTTTTTTCTTTTCGTTTATTATACCCATTTATATTTTATATCGCTTTAACTTGAGTGTGCTAACGACAACGAGTAACGACTAACCAAAAACCATAGAAATAAACACAAAAAAGAGGAAATATTAGGGATATTTACATTTATTTTCTGGTTACTAGACTCAAAGCCGTGTTGCCAAATCAAATTGTTTTAATTTATTTTACGTGTATGAAAGTTTTTCGAGTGCGGTTTCAAAATAAACACTTTATATAGTAATCGAAAATATTTCGTACGCGAGTATTCATATACGAAAATTTTCGAATGAGTTAGAAAATATGGCCCCTGGATTAAAAATGGATATATTTTGTTATATTTTAATGATTTATCTAGAGGATAGTGGATTTGCTTAATTTTTCTGTAACTTTTTGCAAACTATTTTTATTTTAGTTCTTAATAACAAAATAATTATCTAGGGGCTCTTTTTTAGACATTTTATAAGCCATATTTTTTTCTAAGGGGCTTAAAAAAATATTTTATGTCATACTAGTTCAATATTATGTTTTTATTGCTTAGTTACCAACTATATAAAGGTGTACTTTATTTTATGGCCCGCGCGGGCATAAAGTGCACCTTATGGCCCGCTCGGGCATAAAGACACAAAATAGTTTTTGTTTAACTTATTAATAATTATCATTAATAAAATTACAAATTGTGAAATTATTATGTAAAAAATAAAAAATGATTGTAAAATATTTAATATTTGATGGCATTTTAAGGATTTCAAAAAAATTAATAAAATTAGTTCCTCAAAAAGGACTATGGGACATAAAAGTTTGTATGCAGCGCGGGTATAAACAGATAATTATGCCCTTGGGCGACTTACAAACCCTCGGGTTGGGGCCCTCGAGTTGTTAATTTCGTCGCCCTCAGGGCATAAAGATCTATTTATACTCTTGGTACATAAATAACTATTAAGCTACAATTTTTTTCCAATGTAAGGCAATTTTTTTTGGAAATTTACAAAATTTCGTTTTAAATCTGTCATTTCTGTCTTAAATATTTTTTTACTTTTGGGCCCAATCTGACCTGAGAATCGCAAGTTTTCGGGTGCTGGGCTTAGTCAACATGGTCGACCGGCAGGGAATTATTTTTTTTCTGGTTTCTAATACTCAGGTTCAGATCGGGCCCAAAAGTACGGTAATGCCCCCAGCGTTCCTCAATCTCAATAACTCTCGCAGTGGCAAGATGTCGTGGCGCTGAGGGTACCCAAGATGGCCTATTGGAGGAGTATTTTTTTCCTCACTTTCTGGTACTACCCTGACCCTACCCGACCCCAGCGTTCCCCCGTTTGTTATTTTGCTCGCCGATTCTTAACTTGACCACTATTGAGAATTAGGGATATTAAGGTAACTGCGGTAATTTAAGGACCAAAATTAAATGGTTCCACCCATTAAAAAACCAATCGATGATATGGATTTATTAAAAATCACAAAAAAATATTTTTAAGATACTCGTTTTAAATCTGTCTTGAATATTTTTTAATAGGTGGTTTTGTAGATTTTTATTGTTAATCAATAATCAATAATAATAAAAAATATAATTTATACTTACAGATTGAAAGACCAAAAATGATGCAATAGGTAAACTGATATTCCTCTGATAAAGAAAGCCCGCTGAGTATTGTAGCTAATCCGCCAATAGTTACTGCAACGTTAATAATAAATAGCGCATTTGCTTTACGTAAGGAACTTATTACTCCATAAAATACTCTTCCGATTGTATTAGCTATCCCTATGGCAGATACAAGCCATACAGCTCTCATTTTATCAATATGAGCATGTCTTGCTCTATCCAACAAAAACATAAACGGTATGAAGAAACCCATCATAGTGAAAAATCCACCAATAGCGAGAATAATAAAAGTTGGAGATTTAAAGAGACTAAGATCTAACATATTAGCAAGAGCTCTTCGAAAAGCTTCCGGACAGAGTGTACATTTTTTCTTTGTCTCTTCTTCTATATCATTCTTTGTTGGCAGCCGAGTAACCGATAAGTTATATTCTACAGAAGTTTGCGAGGTGTATTGATGAAGATGTGCTAAATTCGCTGTAAAAAATATATCATCTCTATATAGAGGTCTTATTACTTCATGACTGTTTCTAAATGCTTCTGCTTTAAGCCTATGCAATTGGGAAATCTGTAACTTTCCTTCAGTCTTACTTCTCTCTCTAATCCAGGACATTTTATTTTCTGTGGGAATTCTAGATGTAATATTTCCACTCGGAACACAAATTGTATGATATACATCAGATACTCTTGGATAAACAGAATTGTTATTTACTCCAAGTAATCTAGGAATGGATGATTGATGATCTATAGATCCTATACTATCTCTTTTTAGGTTTTTAATTGCTGCTTCCATCTTCATTCTAGCAGCCAAAGGAACTTGATACTCTGTTTCTGGTACCTTTCTATTTACACTGACTACTTTAATTGGCTTCAATGGTCTGTAAAAAACAAAGAATAACTATTTAATATATATAAAATAGATTATCTAACAAAAAAAAGTGCATTATTATATGGATGAGTGAAGTGTTATTGAAATATACACAGTGGTAACACACGTGTACATTATAAATGTTTATATTTATAAATTAAGTTTAAAAAAAAATGGGGCGTAGAAGGTCTAGCTTTTCGAATTCCTCGAGTTCTGCTAGTACAGATTCGAGTGGATACACTAATTACAAATGCGATAAAAGATCAAAAAGTAAGAGAAAGAATCGGTCTCGACCTAGTGCTGGACACATCGCGACTATCTACGAGTTGCACCGTCTCCCTCTGAATCACCAGATTAAGTTTCTCGATTAGAAAAGTTGGTGGAAAAGCTTATTGAAAATCAAGTCGAGAATCAACCAAATCGTCAAAAAATGCTGGTTAAACCAGAATGTAAGTAGATAAACTATGACATTTCTGGCGCACTCCTTATGGAAATTAACATGGGAAATCGCTAAGGTCCATTCTGGTAATTTTTTGGCTCATTCAAGGTCACTGGTGACGTCATCAGACGAGCTGTTCGAGACCTGTTCAAAAGCTGTTCCAGAGCGGTTACAAGCTGTTCGAGTCCTGTTCGAGAGCTGTTTGAGAACTGTTTGAGAACTGTTCGAGAACTGTTCGAGACCTGTTCAAGAGCTGTTTAAAGCTATTCGAGACCTGTTCAAAAGCTATTCCGGACATGTTCGAGAGAGCTGTTTAAAGCTATTCGAGACCAGTTCGAGAGCTGTTCGAGTGCTATTCGAGACCTGTTCAAAAGCTTTTGAAAGCTTTTGAACAGGTCTCTTTTTAATATCTTCAATAGGTTTTTGTTATGGGGGTTAAACAATATGAAACTAGGAATTTTAAGACAAAAATGCCTTTTATATCCCATAACTAGAAAAATAAAAAATATACTAAAATAAGTTTTATACCATTAAAAAGAAACTAAAAAGCACTATAAGTGAGAATTTTTTCAAAATTTTGAAGCAAAAATTGTGAACTTGAGAATAGGGAGAGACCAAAGTGGTGGAAATTAAAAAACTATTAAAGTTATGGTCTCATAATCACAATTTTTTATTTAAAATTTTTAAAAAATTCTTGTATATAGAAATTTTTTTCTTTTTCTAACAACATTTAGCCCGTTTCAATAACGACTAAAGTTTTTTTTTTATTTCAAGGTTTAAACAAAATGAATACTAGAAATTTAGAGACAAAATGGTTTTTCTATCCCATAACAAAAAAGTGAATAATATTTTAAACTGAGCTTAATACCATTAAAAATAGAATCCAAATACTATAAGTGAGAATTTTTCCAAAAATTGTGACCTTGAGAAAAAAGCGAGACCAAAATAGGGGAAATTAAAAATCCTTAAAGTTGTGGTCTCTCCGCATTCTCATAATCACAATTTTTTATTTAAAATTTTGAAAAAATTCTCCTATATAGAATATTTTTTTCTCTTTCTATCAGCATTAAGCACGTTTTAATATCTTCAATAGGTTTTTTGTTACGGGGTTAAACAATATGAAACTAGAAATTTAAATACCAAAATGTCTTTTATATCCCATAACTGGAAAAATGAAAAATATATTAAAATAAGTTGTAAACCTTTAAAAAAAAATAAAAAGTACTATAGGGGAAATTTTTTTCAAAATTTTGAAGTAAAAATTGTGAATTTGAGAATAGGGAGAGACTAAAGTAGAGGAAATTAAAAAATCCTTAATGTTATGTTCTCTCCCCATTCTCATAATCACAATTTTTTATTTAAAATTTTGAAAAAATTCTCATATATAGAATATTTTTTTCTCTTTCTATCAGAATTAAACACGTTTTAATATTTTCAATATGTTTTTTGTTACAGGGGCTAAACAATATGAAACTAGAAATTTAAAGACAAAAATGCCTTTTATATCCTATAACTAGAAAAATAAAAAATATACTAAAATAAGTTTTATACCATTAAAAAGAAACCAAAAAGCACTATAAGTGAGAATTTTTTCAAAATTTTAAAGCAAAAATTGTGAACTTGATAATAGGGAGAGACCAAAGTGGGGGAAATTAACAAAATATTAAAGTTATGGTCTCTCCCCATTCTCATAATCACAATTTTTTATTTAATACTTTAAAAAAATTCTTGTATATAGAATTTTTTTTCTCTTTTTAATATCTTCAATAGGTTTTTTGTTACGGGGGTTAAACAATATGAAACTAGAAATTTAAAGACAAAAATGCCTTTTATATCCTATAACTAGAAAAATAAAAAATATACTAAAATAAGTTTTATACCATTAAAAATAAACCAAAAAGTACTATAAGTGAGAATTTTTCCAAAATTTTTAAGCAAAAATTACGACCTTGAGAAAAAGGAGAGACCAAAATAGTTAAAATTAAAAAATCCTTAAAGTTGTGGTCTCTCCCCATTATCATAATCACAATTTTTTATTTAAAATTTTGAAAAAATTCTCATATATAGAATATTTTTTTCTCTTTCTATCAGAATTAAACACGTTTTAATATTTTCAATATGTTTTTTGTTACAGGGGCTAAACAATATGAAACTAGAAATTTAAAGACAAAAATGCCTTTTATATCCTATAACTAGAAAAATAAAAAATATACTAAAATAAGTTTTATACCATTAAAAAGAAACCAAAAAGCACTATAAGTGAGAATTTTTTCAAAATTTTAAAGCAAAAATTGTGAACTTGATAATAGGGAGAGACCAAAGTGGGGGAAATTAACAAAATATTAAAGTTATGGTCTCTCCCCATTCTCATAATCACAATTTTTTATTTAATACTTTAAAAAAATTCTTGTATATAGAATTTTTTTTCTCTTTTTAATATCTTCAATAGGTTTTTTGTTACGGGGGTTAAACAATATGAAACTAGAAATTTAAAGACAAAAATGCCTTTTATATCCTATAACTAGAAAAATAAAAAATATACTAAAATAAGTTTTATACCATTAAAAATAAACCAAAAAGTACTATAAGTGAGAATTTTTCCAAAATTTTTAAGCAAAAATTACGACCTTGAGAAAAAGGAGAGACCAAAATAGTTAAAATTAAAAAATCCTTAAAGTTGTGGTCTCTCCCCATTATCATAATCACAATTTTTTATTTAAAATTTTGAAAAAATTCTCCTATATAGAATATTTTTTTCTCTTTCTATCAGCATTAAACACGTTTTAATATCTTCAATATGTTTTTTGTTACTGGGGCTAAACAATATGAAACTAGAAATTTAAAGACAAAAATGCCTTTTATATCCCATAACTAGAAAAGTAAAAAATATACTAAAATAAGTGTTATACCATTAAAAAGAAACTAAAAAGTATTATAAGTGAGAATTTTTTTAAAATTTTGAAGCAAAAATTGTGAGCTTGAGAATAGGGAGAGACCAAAGTGGGAGAAATTGAAAAAATATTAATGTTCCGGTCTCTCCCCATTCTCATAATGACAATTTTTTATTTAAAATGTTGAAAAAATTCTCATACATAGAATATTTTGTTCTCTTTCTATCAGCATTAAGCATGTTTTAATATCTTCAATAGGTTTTTTGTTACGGGGGTTAAACAATATGAAACTAGAAATTTAAAGAAAAAAATGCCTTTTTTATAGAGCGGCTAGTGAAACTAGTACTTTAGTCACTTTTACTCCCTTGTGACTAAATTTTTTTAATCCCGCAAATAAAAAACAATTGAAACCAGCCACCTTGTTTATTCGTGACTCTTGTCGTTGTCAAATATTGTTTTCAATTTTCGTGCATTTTGTATCTTTGCTTTACTTTTTTTAAATAGTTTACAATAATGCAATTACCTAACATTGAGCTGACAGATATGATTTTAATGTATGAGATTGCTGGAGAAAATTCTTATTAAAAGAGTTTTTTATGATGAACGATTTCTAATCCGAAGACTTTCTGACTGTCGTACAATTTCATAGAAAATTTATGCCTGATAGAGGTAGGACCAGCATTCAACAATCACTAGAGACTAAAGAACAAATACTCGAGGCCATTGAAAATAGACCAGAAATAAGCTGTCGGAAGACTTGTAAGTGAAGTTGGAGTATTTAATTTTTCTATGCTTTCACTCTGAGACCCGCGAAACGGCCCGAAGTGTCACCTCGCACTTGTTTTTTTTGAGTGCCATATCTCGGGAACCACATGACGTACCAAAATTGCTCTTGGTGTAAAGTGCAAAAGATAGAGAATGGCAACCTAGGACAAATTGTAACCTCCGTTTGGCGTAAAGACGAAAATCCGAGACCTGATAAATGCTGATGGAGACCTGTTCGAGACCTGATAGAGATCTGATAAGAGCTGATCGAGACCTGATCAAAAACAGATCGAAAACTGATCAAAGATGACAACATGGAGAAAATTAAGCCCCTTTACCACTTATATATAAATATTTTGTTTACTTCATATAAAACATAAAGTTAGCGCTTGCTCATAAATTAGATCTAACAATTTCCATATAATTTTAATAATATATTTACCTGTATAAAGCACCACAAAATACTAAGCTCAGTACTATTGCGGCATGGCATAACAAGGCTCCTCTCCAGCCGAATTTATTTATTAAAACTTCAGTTAATGGGGCATAAATAAATGTACCTATTCCTGATCCACAAACCGCTATACCTGTCGCTAGGGCTCGCCATCGCTCAAAATAAAATCCTAATATCATTATAGAGGGCGCGTAGATGAAACCAAATCCAATACCTGAAAATATAAAATTACATATAAAAAAATGCAGTAATTCGCTATAAAAAAAATTGTGGGAACGTAAAAATTAATGCTTTATTAAGAGCAATTGATTCGTGCTTGAATACTGTCAAAATGTTCAAATTCCATGCATTTAGTTTTAGTTACAGAGAATACAATACTGAAAATATTTCACTGCTTTTTTTTAGTAACAAAGAAAAAGGATTAAACTACAATTTCGTCGAATTCTTTTTTAGAAAAAAACCAGAAAAAAATGTAGTTTGTTGAAATTGTTAAGAATAATAAAACTTTATCTTACAATTACTGTATTAAAAATCCAGTATTTAAAAAAATAATTCGAGCAATCTATAGATTCATCTTTCCTTAACAGAATGAAAAAAACAAATTGAAGTTTTAATTTGATATGAGGTTGTAATCACTAAAAATAATTATAAACAAGACAAATATTATCCCTACTTCTTTCGTCTAATTTTTAGAATTAGTTGTAGTTTTTTGAACGAATTTATGGTTTTTTCAAAAGTAATTTTAGGAGTGTACAGTTTGTCTCAAGTAAAACAGTTGCTCTCAAACAGAAAAAATTAGAAAAAAATAAATATAAAAATGGATAACCTTTCGGACATAAAAATATTTATTATAGAAAATAATAATTATATTGAATAAAAAACTTATAAATATAAACTCATTTGAATCAGGTGTTAAAAGTAATTTATTTTACATAAAATTATAAAGAAATAAATTTCAATCCTAAGGCTTAAAAGCAATTATTTGATTAAAATAAGTATAATTTACTAGTTGATACCTTAACAACTTCAATTTAAAAACCTTGAACTTATCGTATATCATTAAACAGGTAATATACATATATTGATCAACGAGAATAAATCTGTATCTCATGTAGACCGGAAACCATTATTTATCATTTAGTAAGTATAAATTGAGTTCAAGGTAAATTTTGAAGAAAAACAAATAAGAGAAAGATTTAACCAAATTTAGGAAATGTACTGTTCCTACTATAGTACCAGATACATATATAAGCTCAAAGTAAGAAGGACAAAACGAAATAATTTATTTAGTCCGAGCCTGAAATCGCTACTGGACGAGCGCTCCGTTAATATTGAAGATAGGAAGCTGCGGTTTTCACCAATCGAATCTGTATTTTATTCTTGAGAACGCGATTTTTTAATAAATATTTTAAATATCATGGAAAAACCGTCTATTATCAATGTCCTAGGAATATTACTACTGAATAATTTTTGGCACTTCCAACAACCAATCAAATTTTGTCATTTTGTGTCATATGAAATAATTTCACCCAATCATGTTAACATTACACTGATAATTGCATTTAGTGCAAATTTCAAAATGTCACGCTTTCAAAGTATAAATGCGCTAATCAAAGAAAAAATTCCCAGAACTACAACCTACAGTCACAAATATATTTGTCAAAAAATTTTCCGCCGAATATCCATCGGACATTGACAAATGCCTCATAATTTTATGACAAATTTCTCAAGCTTTCGTTTGTCATAAAATTATCTCGTCTATTATCAATGTCCTAAGGATATTACTACTGATAAGGGCTCGGACTAAATTATTTTATCTTTGATTTCTTATCCTTGGCTTATGTAGGTTATGGTATTTTATAATCCTGGGAAATTGTGATTTTTGTCTAGTCCTGGAAAAACATTTTTAATAAATCTATAGTCACATTTTCTCTTAAAATCCTTGACTTGAATATGATTTCTTTTCCTGGAAGTACATAAATAATAATCTTAATAAAAGGACATCTGTAAAAAATCAACCTTGAAATATTCCAAGTGATACAGGCTCATTTGAATTTATAAGATTCCTTTCTAAGGAAAGGATATCCGACTGATCATTATTTATTTTACTTCAAAGTTGCTAGTGCATTAAATTATATACGTTTATGAAATTTTACGATTTCAATAAACATGTATTATTAAAATTTAATGATGGTAATTTTATAATTATTATGTTAAATATTTTCACGTCTGGGAAAATCTATTTTTTTACAACCATTATTCAAAACAGAATCTAGGATATAACCGCGACGGATAAAACCGCAATGGACAGAATCGCGACGGAAAAAACCGCAAAAGGACAAAACAAAGAAAGGACAAAACCAAGAAAGTACAAAACCGCGAACGGACAAAATAAATAAAATGAAAAAAAAAACGTTTACTAACCGACGCAAGAGTTAACTTTTTATCTCACTGTAAAAATTACTCGCGCAATCTTCCTCAATACGTAAACTCTAACTTTTCAAGCTTGGTGTACGTAGACGCCTGTGGATATTCCCTGGCGCGGTTTTGTCCATTCGTTGTTTTGACTAATCGCGGTTTTGTCCATTCGTGGTTTTGTCTAATCGCGGTTTTGTTCATTCGTGATTTTGTCCATTCGCGGTTTTGTTCCCGCGGTTTAGTCCTCGCGGTTTTGTTCGTTCGCGGTTTTGTCCATTCGAGGTTTTGTCCATTTGCGGTTTTGTCTGTTTGCGATTTTGTCCGTTCGCGGTTTTGTCCTTGCGGTATAGTACTCGCGGTTTTGTCCGTTCGCGGTTTTGTCCATTCGCGGTTTTGTCCATTCGCGATTTTGTCTGTTTTGCGATTTTATCCATTCGCGGTTTTGTCTGTTTGCGGTTTTGTCCATTCGCGGTGTTGTCCACGCGGTTTAGTCCTCGCCGTTTTGTTCATTCGCAGTGTTGTACACGCGGTTTAGTCCTCGCCGTTTTGTTCGTTCGCAGTTTTGTCCATTCGCGGTTTTATCCATTCGCGGTTTTGTCTGTTTGCGATTTTATCCATTTGCGGTTTTGTCTGTTTGCGATTTTGTCCTCGCGGTTTAGTCCTCGCTGTTTAGTTCGTTCGCGGTGTTGTCCATTCGCGGTTTTGTCTGTTTGCGATTTTGTCCATTCGCAGTTTTGTTTGTTTGCGATTTTGTCCGTTAGCGGTTTAGTCCTCGCTGTTTAGTTCGTTCGCGGTGTTGTCCATTCGCGGTTTTATCTGTTTGCGATTTTGTCCATTCGCAGTTTTGTTTGTTTGCGATTTTGTCCGTTAGCGGTTTTGTCCCGATACTTTTCCAACGAGCGAATAAATTTGTAGCACGAGCCGTCAGTAAGTTTTTGAAACTATGCACTCCGACCATTACCATACATGTTTCATCCTTTCGGAATCTTCAGTGGCACTTTGTCGGAATGCATAATTTCAAAACTCACTCTGTCTGAATACCCCAAGTATTTCTATGTATTCCAAAAATAATAGATAGTCACGCCATCTATCGTATGGTTGATGGGTACCAACCAGGCAAGCCGTTTATCAGAATACAATTCTGTAAACGGGTCTATCCAAGTACAACTTGGTAGCCAGCAGATGGCGTTATCCATCATCCATCATAATGCCTAGGGGGCAAGCGGGCACCTCGCAATAATATCAAAAAACAAGAACCCGTTTACAGAATTGTATTCTGATAAACGGCTTGCCTGGTTGGTACCCATCAACCATACGATAGATGGCGTGACTATCTATTATTTTTGTAAAACCGAGCACGTCATCGAAGACCCGTTTATTTGACTTCCGTAGTACCAAAAAATAAACTATTGATTGATTTAAAGTTATTTTACTAATAACTAGCCGAAATTTAACGAATGCACCCGGACATCTCTTAACCTAGCATATTTTTTATAGGTTACTTATTAAAAATATATTTCGTACCATACACATTTATATTTCTTTTTATTTTGGTTATAATTTCTATTTTACAATTTTTTTTGTACTCAAGAAAAAATATACGCTGTAGCAATAACAAAAGAGCACTTCCTTATTATTGGTCTGATTTTATAAAAACAAAACACCATTTGTTTTTTAAATAAGACCTAAACGTATTACTTAAAAAACATGCCTAGTAGACAATGGCTAAAGTGCACTTGTTTGTAACTTCGTTGCTATTGGACAGATTTTTATCATTGAAATAATTAATTACAATATTACGATTCCTATTATAAAATTATAAGCTTAATCACTCCATGAAGATAAAAGTGTAGTAATAAAGCAATTAAATAATCTAAGTTTCATCTGTGTGGGATAAAGTGTTTGAAAATAGTCAAAGACTCGATAAATTCAGTAAAAAAAATAAATTTCGTTAAACTCTCAACAGTTTTAAACAATTCACTTTACACTTCTAATGGAGCTCAGCATTAAATGTTTTAATGTAAGTCACGAGTGTAATCGTTCAGAGTGGCAAATAAACTTCTTCTCAGAGTTGTTATTGAAAACATAATAATATTTTTAAATTTATATTTAAATCATATTTTCGATAACGACAATAAACAAGAATATGAGTTAAAGCATCCAAATATGTTAACTTATATTGCTACGTCATTGTATAATTTCTAGAAAGATTGTTCCAACGATTACGCAATATGTACAATTTCGAATTCAAGTATGTAAAGCTCTGTGCGTCATCAAGCGGTCTTTTGGCGCCTTAGTCCAGATTTCGGATTGCCTCGGGCGCCATCTTCCGTTAATAGTTTGAAGACCACTTGCACGGGCAGCTTCAGTGGAGAAATAAAATACTCCAGGGGGCGCCAGTAGTCGTTATGGTATCGACCAAATCACTAGCACCCAGGTGGGCGCCCTTTACTTGCCCCACTGGGTTGCTTACCTAGATTTTGTCTGCTTAATCTCAAACTCCGAATTATTAAATAAAAACAAGAAGTAGAAATATTTTTTTTATTCCGAAAAAATTACCAAATTTGGCGAAAAAGAAAATGGTGTGTAACGGTTTCTCAGCTGACCTCCCACATAATTTGAAAGTAATTCTAAAGACAGTGCTGTGCGCGATTTTATTTAAATATTTTAATTATCACGGAAAGTAACTTCGTCACAAATACTTTCTCTTTCCCTCTTGTACGCGGTGACAAATATTATATCCAAAATTATTCATCAAACAAATTTTACCCAAATGTGGCTTGTCAACACTAACAAACCACTCTTATTTAACCAATCAAATTAAACTACATGTCTCGTGATGATTTAACGGTTTTTCAAGCGGTTCAGTTCATCATAAATCATCGATAAAAGATGTTCTTAGTTGAGAGAAAAATATTCTTGAAGGTAAAGGGTTATAAAAAAATTAATTGTTCCCTTAATTAAGTATAATTTAAAATTTTCAGTGACTAAACACATCTAGTGGCACGTTCTAGTGCAAGTAAATAAAAGTTTTGATATGAATATAGGAGCTTAAAAAAAGCTCTCTAGAATCAAACTAATAGTTTATTTCTTTATTCATGCGGTCTCAGTTCTGCAAACAACTGAGTGGTTCTTCGACATAAAATATCTTCAAGTCCACTTTAAGATTAACAAACTATATATACCACAAAAAAATACAGCAGGTGATGTCTTCAAACAAAGATAAGCTTGTATTTGATGATAAAATTCGTAGCTTCCGTATATTATTGATCAAGGTCAATATTAATCACTTACGTACTGACTGCTTGTCAATACTGTTAATGGGAAACCCCCTGAATTAAATATTATTAAAACCCAGGAGTTCCGTCGTCGTATCCGTATACGTTTAGGTAAAAAAGTTAAACAAAGCCAAAATGTATATTTCTATCTATGCACCTTTCACCTTAGTTCCTTCTCAGTTTAATAAGCGGTAGATTTTGGTTGTCTTTGTAATTTATTTATATTTTATAGAATTGTATAACATCGATATTTATTATATATTTAAATGTCAAACACATCATTAAAAATCTTAAATTAAAATGTGCTTTTTCAAACCGTCTGTCACGGCTTTAGCTCCAATTTTTCTTTCCGCCATTTAGTAACTTATAAATTTTTTCATACCTAAATTTGACATGTTTCGTAGATGGACAAATTTATGTTCCGGATAGACTATAATTTTTTGCGGGAAGCTAATGAAAGAACGTAAAATTTTGATTGTAATAGAATAGAAAAAACTTCAAACTGTGTGACTATCTGGTCAAAATCTTTAAACTATCATCAAAAAATTAGTTTAAACTTAATTATTTTTTACTCGTTACTACTTTTATTGTTTAATCTAGAAACGTCCACCGTGAGAAACTCAAACCAACATTCAATGACCTTCATAAAAAATTGTGTTAAGTGTATAAATGTCCCAAAACGGGTTTACGAATTTATGTAAACTTTTACTTATACGTAATCGAAACTACGCCGCTGATGGGTTCATTGTCAGATGAGTTCAGTTTAGAGGTTATGTTGTGATAATTAATTACAAATTTAATATAAATGTTTATAAAATAAAAGAATACTTTCGTTTGAAATTCTTGAATACAGCCGCACAATAAGAATTCATTTAAGCCGCTTCAAAAGCGAGATGTGAACCTAACCTAAGACTTAACTGGGTCATAAAATATTATTACCCTCAAGGAAGCCCTAAAAAATTCGAAACACATTGAACTTGTCATTTTATATAAAATAAAATATTTCACAGATGATTACCAGATTGTAGATTTTGTAAATGTATCGTAACCTATGCAGACCTTTTTTTTATTATAAAAAAATTAAATATTTATACTGTTTCTTAGTTTATTTTTCTTGGAAATTCAGAAAAAAATTCTGATGAAATATGAACGAGACCAGAAACGAGACTCTCGGGTCTCGCCGTATGTGGTCTCGGTATCGCCTAAATAATTGTCAAAAAGGTCTCGTCTCTGTTTTACGAGACGAGACGAGAAAAGTATCGTTCTCGTCCTAAGTTCGGTATATATTATTTAGGAAGGTAATGAAACACGAAGTCAAATACGACATTGTATTAAAGTTTGGTTAATATTTAAAAAGGTTAAAGTTGGCGTTGGTAACAAGTTTCGGCATTTCACCATCTTCAGGATTACATTACAAGCCGTTTAATAAAATTATAATGATATTACAAAAAAGGGGGGATCGTACTGCTAATATTTATGTGAATCAGTAGAAAATGTCATATGACTAATTTAGGTTTAATTAGAAAATTAAAATTTTAAATATTAAATTTATGGTACTTTAAGTAGTATGAATATAGGAGAAATTGTTTGTAAACAATTTTCTTATGAAATAATTGGTGATTAGAATAAAAATGAACATTTAATTTATACTCAATAATTTGGAGCAAATACTCCACATGACATGAATAAAAATTCTCACTTTTACTATTAATAAAAAAATATTCATGCTCTTCCAAGTGAGAATCTACTCCATAATTTTGAAGTATGATAGGGTGCAAAAAATATTACAAACCTAGAAGAAGTACGTTTAATTGTTTACAGAAGCACTGTTGCGTGATTCTGCCCCTCAGTATAGATAGATTATTATTTATTGTTTAAATATTGTTGGAACGGGGTACTCCACGTGATCCTGCCCTTGGTACTCAGTAGAAGTTCCATTTGTGAAGCACTTTGCGTGATTCTGTCCCTAGTGCTGGTAGAAGGATATTTTGCGTGATTCTTCCCCTAATATCCTTAGTATTTAAATGATTAGGGTACACTGTTGCGTGATTCTGCCCCTCAGTGTAGGAACGCAGTACTGTGCGTGATTCTGCTCTTGGACACCTCAGTGTAGGAACGCAGTACTGTCCCTAATATATAATGGAAAACACTGTTGCGTGATTCTGCCCCTCAGTGTATATTGATTAATATTAATGATTTGAAATAATGCAAAACACTGTTGCGTGATTCTGCCCCTCAGTGTATATTGAAATAATTAAAAATTATTATGTTCTTATTGATTTAATAAAGTAAAATTAAAAAGAGAAAACAATATCTATTAAGTTGTTAAAATAAAATGTTTATGATTTCAATTTCTTAATTGACTTTATCAATGATTATTTGGGCCACTCTTTACATAATTTTATGTACAGGAGCATGTACTTAATTTCGTATATATTATTTTTTAAATAGACCGTCAAAATTGTAAATATTTATGTATGTAAAATGTTATGTTGAAATAATAAGTGGTTGACCACAGGCGACGATTTATTTATTTCGAAAATATCGTGCATTGTTATTGTTTTGCAAAATTGTCATTATTATTATTGATTCAATTTGCAAACTACGCTTGAAAAAATTATAAAAGCTATTGTGATTAATCAGATATAGAAAACTATTATAGTACCGGATAAGTATGCATTGTCGATTGCGGATATATTTTTAAATTAACTGATTCGTTTGTAATTTGATACATTTTTGTTATAAAAATAGATAGTTAAATTTATAAAAGGAGTCCTTGTTCTAATTTTAGTTGACTTCATTGGAATTTACTAATTTCTTGTCGTACAATACTATTTTCTATTCAAAAAAAAAATTTAAATATCGCTACTAAAATGAAATAACATATTTATCATATATTATATATTATTTCAAAATAATGGAATTAACAAGAACATGAAATCTAATAAATATTTTTAGCAATTAATTGATAATGTTTCATATTATCAGTTTGCTTATGAACAGGCTACATTTTGTTATTTGTTATTTTTCTTAACATATATAAACATATGTTTTCTAAGTAAATTAAGATATTTCAACAGATTTAAATATACACAAAACTTTACATATTCAGGAGTCAGAAGCAGAGACAATCTTTAGTTTTTTTTTATTTCGAACAATTTAAATATTACCAGTTGAATTCTAATCACGATAAAATACAATAATGAAAAGTTAGTCAAAGTTTAAGTACGGTAACCGGTAATTGGAAAAATAATACCTGGGTAAAAAAAATACCAGAAACAAAATCCCCCAAAGAAAAATCCGAAAATTTAATCCCAAGGAAAACAAATCCCTGGAAAATAAATCCCCACAAATAATGCTGAATATTGGCACGGAAACAAAATTCCCGAAAAAAATCTCCGGAAATTAAATCCCAAGGAAAACAAATCCCCGGAAACAAAATCCCCGAAAATACTGATTATTGGCACGGAAATAAAATCGCCGAAAAAAATCTCCGGAAATTAAATCCTAAGGAAAACAAATCCCCTGAAAATAAATCCCCAGGAATAATGCTGATTATTGACACGGAAACAAAATCTCCGGAAATTAATTTCTAAGAAAAACAAATCCCCAGAAAATAAATCCCCAAAAATAATATTGATTATTGGCACGGAAACAAAATATCCGGAAATTAATTTCTAAGAAAAACAAATCCACGGAAAATAAATCCCCAAAAATAATATTGATTATTGGCACGGAAACAAAATCCCCGAAAAAAATCTCCGGAAATTAATTCCCAAGGAAAACAAATCCCCGGAAAATAATTCCCCAGGAATAATGCTGATTATTGGCACGGAAACAAAATATCCGGAAATTAATTTCTAAGGAAAACAAATCCACGGAAAATAAATCCCCAAAAATAATATTGATTATTGGCACGGAAACAAAATCCCCGAAAAAATCTCCGGAAATTAATTCCCAAGGAAAACAAATCCCCGGAAAATAATTCCCCAGGAATAATGCTAATTATTGACACGGAAACAAAATATCCGGAAATTAATTTCTAAGGAAAACCAATCCACGGAAAATAAATCCCCAAAAATAATATTGATTATTGGCACGGAAACAAAATCCCCGAAAAAAATCTCCGGAAATTAAATCCGAAGGAAAACAAATCGCCGGAAAATAAATCCCCAGAAATAATGCTGATTATTGGTACGGAAACAAAATCCCTGAAAAAAAATCTCCGGAAATTAATTCCTAAGGAAAACAAATCCCCGGAAAATAAATCCCCACAACTAATGCTGAATATTGGCACGGAAACAAAATTCCCGAAAAAAAATCTCCGGAAATTAATTCCCAAGGAAAACAAATCCTCGAAAAATAAATCCCAAGAAATGATGCTGATTATTGGCACTGAAATAAAATCGCCGAAAAAAATCTCTGGAAATTAATTCCTAAGGAAAACAAATCCCCGGAAAATACATCCCCAGGAATAATGCTGATTATTGACACGGAAACAAAATCTCCGGAAATTAATTTCTAAGGAAAACAAATCCCCGGACAATATATCCCCAAAAATAATGCTGATTATTGGCACGGAAATAAAATCCCCGAAAAAAAATCTCCGGAAATTAATTCCCAAGGAAAACAAATCCCCGGAAAATAAATCCCCACAACTAATGCTGAATATTGGCACGGAAACAAAATTCCCGAAAAAAAATCTCCGGAAATTAAATCTCAAGGAAAACAAATCCCCGGAAACAAAATCCCCGAAAATACTGATTATTGGCACGGAAACAAAATCCCCGAAAAAAAATCTCCGGAAATTAATTCCCAAGGAAAACAAATCCCCGAAAATTAAATCCCCAGAAATGATGGTGATTATTGGCACGGAAACAAAATTCCCGAAAAAAAATCTCCGGAAATTAAATCCCAAGGAAAACAAATCGCCGGAAAATAAATCCCCAGAAATAATGCTGATTATTCGCACGGAAACAGAATCTCCGGAAATTAATTCCCAAGGAAAACAAATCCCCAGAAATGATGCTGATTATTGGCACGGAAACAAAATTCCCGAAAAAAAATCTCCGGAAATTAAATCCGAAGGAAAACAAATCGCCGGAAAATAAATCCCCAGAAATAATGCTGATTATTGGTACGGAAACAAAATCCCCGAAAGAAAATCTCCGGAAATTAAATCCGAAGGAAAACAAATCGCCGGAAAATAAATGCCCAGAAATAATGCTGATTATTGGTACGGAAACAAAATCCCTGAAAAAAAATCTCCGGAAATTATTTTTTGAAATATTTGAGTAAAGTAGCTGCACCTATTCCTCAAGATGTTAATCCCATAAGAAATCGCCAAGGTTAAAATTCATTACTTCAGGTTTCTCATATGCGTCAGGTCTGTCAGCTTCACCAGAGGGCGCTGCCAGAGCAGAGGGGCCTGACAGACCTGAAGTACTGCGCAAATTGTCTTCAGGATGCTCAGATGCGTCAGGCCTGACAGGCCCCTCTGCTCTGGCAGCACCCTCTGGTGAAGCTATCAGACCTGACGCATCTCAGAGACCTGAAGCAATGAATGACCTTGATTTGGCCAATTTTTGCTATTTTAAACCTTAGCGATTTCTTATGGGGTTCAACATGGGGAATGGTGAGGAATGGGTGCAGCTCCTTTCCTTATTTGATTTATTTTTATTTACCAAGCGGATTTATTTTCCTGGAAGTTCTCTTTCCGGGATTTTTAGTCCGGAGATTTTTTTTTTAGATTTAGCAGAACCGAAGCCGGTGACGGCCTCAAAACTTATAATTGGTATATAAATTTAACATAAGGATTTAGCAATTTCAATAAAAATAAAAAGTATAAATGATATTTACCTCCTAATACTCCATATGTTACGCAGAGGAATGGTACACTTGTAGCAAAATTGGAGATAGCAAATGCGGCGGCACTAAAAACTGCTCCAAATATGGTGACCAATCTGAATCCATATCTGTTTGCAATAGCACTTACAAATGGTCCTGCGATTAAGTAAAATCCTGACATCAACGATCCCACAAGAGTCACTTCAGCTCTTGTTACTTTAAACTCCTCGCTAATATCGCCCAGTAAAGTTCCAAAAGAAAAAATTGTACCGTCAACCACTAAATTACACATGAAAGATGCTACTACCACGACCCAACCCCAACCTCCATCTGGTGGTATTACTATTTCCGGCTGACTAGATATGTCTCCAGTTAGGGGATTTGTTTCATCATCTATCACAGTTTCACTGTCTTTTTCAGTACTGTCTGCACTACTTTTTGTTTCATCTGCTTCGGGAATGATCTTTTCGTATCCTGAATTGAATTTTTCTGGTGTGTCTGTCTTTGATACCGGCATTTTGACCTGGAAAAGAATAATAACATGTAGAGAATATAATATTATAAATCCCAAAGATATGTTAGAATTAAGTAATAAATATTGACAAAATAAAAAAAATCGGTTGTGTCTCCCCAAAACTTTCCCGTCCAGTATCCATGAATACATTTTCAGATATTTAATGTTAAAGTTTCAAATTTTGACATTTTTTTATTTTTGACAGGTGACAGTTGGAGAAATAATTTTGACTGTTCTGAGTTTTTCAAGGGCTTTCAAATGACATATTACAAGTCAAATTTCGTGACATATTGCATCTGTCATTTTTTGATAGTGACACTTCCGTTTGACAGATGTCGTACAAAAACTAATGGGTTCTTCCGACGGGTAACCCAAACCCATATACCAAATTTCTGCTCAATCAGTTTAAACGTCTGGCCTCTATCTCGGAAGAATACACACAGACAGACAGACAGACAGACAGACAGACAGACAGACAGACAGAAAGACTTCCACCTCAAAATGGATATTTTCATCTTTATCTTGTTCACAATACTTTCCCTTTTCGGAGGTGGGTCGGGAAAGTAAAAACTAAAAAAATCTCAAATCTCAATAAATTTCAAAAGATTCAAAAATCTCAAAAAAGGTAAAATACCTCAGAAATATAAAAAATCTCAAAAATCAAAAAAATCATGAAATAAAAAATTTTCAAAAAAATTATCAAAAAATTTTTAGACCCTTCAAAAACATCTAAAAAATCTCTAAAAATTCTTAAAAAATTTAAAAATTCACTATGAATACCATAAAATTTAAAACGTCAAATCTGAAAATATTCAAAATAGTAAATATCTCAAAAACTCAAAAATTTGATCAAAAAATCTCTAAAAACTCTATAACTTTAAAAAATTAAAAAAAGAAAATCTTAAATAATCTTAAAAAATGTCAATAAATCAAAAAATATCATATAATCTCAAAAAACCTCAAAAATCTCAAAAAATCTCAAAATTTTTATAAAAACCTCAAAAAGAATCTTAAAAAAATTAAAAATCTCATAAAATCTCTAAAAATTCTCAAAGAATCTAAAAGGATTCAAAGTGTCTCAAAAAACTAAAATGAATTTCAAATAAAATCTTAAAAAATATTAAAAAATCACAAAAAAACTGAAGAAATCTCAAATAAATCTCAAAAAATATTAACACTTCTAAAGATTCTAAAAAAATTTATAAATTCTTAAAAAATCTAGAAAGTCCCAAAGAATCTCAAAAAACCTCAAAAAATCTTAAAAACCTCAAATATCTTAAAAAATCTCAAAAAACCTCAAATAATCTCAAGAAACCTCAAGAAATCTCAAAAATCTCAAAAATATCTAAAAATTATTAACAAATCTAAAAATTCTTAAAGAATCTCAAAAAATTTAAAACGTCAAATCTGAAAAAATTGAAAATAGTAAGTATCTCAAAAACTCAAAAATTTGATCAAAAAATCTCTAAAAATTCAAAGAAATCAAAAAATCTCAAAAACTAAAAAAACCTTAAAAATTAAAAAAGGAAAATCTTTAATAATCTTAAAAAATCAAAAAATATCATAAAATTTTAAAAAACCTCAAAAATCGCAAAAAAACTCAAAAAATCTTAAAAAAATTAAATACCTCATAAATCTCTAATAATTCTCAAAGAATCTAAAAGGATTCAAAGAGTCTCAAAAAACTAAAATGAATTTCAAATATATTGAAAAATATTAAAAAATCGCAAAAAAAACTGAAGAAATCTCAAAAAATCCTAACACTTCAAAAAATTGTCAAAAAATTTATAACCTTTTAAAAAACTAAAAAGTCCCAAAGAATCTCAGTATATCTCAAAAAACCTCAAAAACCTCTAAAAATCTCAAAAAACCTCTCAAAATCTCAAAAAATCTCAAAAATCCTTTAAAAACCTCAAAAAATCTCAAAAAAAAAACAAAAAACCTTAAAAAAAATTAAAAACTCATAAAATTTCTAAAAATTCTCAGTTTCAAAAAAATTTCAAAAAATCTTAACAAACATTAAAAAAAACTGAAGAAATCTGAATTAAATCTCAAAAAATCTTAACACTTCAAAAAATTCTCAAAAAAATTATAAATTCTTAAAAAATCTGAAAAGTCCCAAAGAATCTCAAAAATCTCTAAAAATTTCAAAAAATCTCAAAAAATTTCCAAAATCTCAAAAAATGTAAAAAGTCAAATATGAAAAAAATTCAAAATTGTGAATATCTCAAAAACTCAAAAATTTGATCAAAAAATTTCTAAAAATTCAAAGAAGTCAAAAAATCTCAAAAACTCAAAAAATCTTAAAAATTAAAATCTGAAATAATCTTAAAAAAACCCAAAAAATATCATAAAATCTCAAAAAACCTCAAAAAATCTCAAATAACTCAAAAAATCTTTAAAAAAAATAAAAAACCCAGAAAATCTGAAAAATCTCAAATGATCTCAAGGAATCTCAAAAAATCTCAAAAATCTCAAAAATGTCAAAAAACTCAAAAATATCAAAAAACTTAAAAAAACCTCAAAGACTATTAAAAAGTCAAAGAAAAATTGAAAAAAAAAAATGGACAAAATTGGAAAAGATTGTAAAAAAATTGTAAAAAATTGAAAAAAATCCACGAATACTTTTTTAGAAATAATTTTTACTGTTCTGCATAGAGGTTTTCAAGAGCTTCCGTTTGACAGATATCGTACAAAAACTAATGGGATCTTCCGACGGGTAATCCAAACCCATATACCAAATTTCAGCTCAATCTGAATTTGTTTATATATCTCGCATTGATAATTTCTTGAGTTTCTAAGTTCTTGAAAAATAATAGTCATCCAAGTCTGAAACTAGACACCCGGGCTCAAAGATTTTTTTTAGCGCCCGAATCAGGCGCTCATTTTTCTATTAAAAAAAAACGAAATAACTAACAAAAAACAAAATAATATCTTATCAGCTTAAAAAACGTTAAATAACATCTGATTTTCAGATATTTAGTTTTCGAACCTTATAGGGAGGGGATACGAACTCATCCACCCCCTACAACCATGACGAGAGGGGCCCGTAGACCTTTAAACTTGAGGCCCGACCATTACTACTTTATTTTATAAGGGGATTACCGAACCAAACGATATGTGCCCGTTTTCTTCAAGGGAAGAATACTATTAAATTTGAGCATGATTAGGCCGGCCTTTCTGGTACCCGCCATACAAATTATGTGTTTTGCATACAAAAACTTGTTTCAAAATCAAATTTTTAGAACTTTTTTTCACGTCATACCAATCATACATGTGAGAAGTTTGACCAGGATCGCACAAGCCCTTCTGGTACCCGATTAGTCCTTCGATTATGAAATCAACAGCAAATGAATGGGTATGATTATTTATTTAACACCAAATTATCAGTAAAAATGTTTTACAATAAATAAATTATATATTTTAAAGTTAAACTACATTATTTGCTCTACCCTGTATAAAATATAACTATCAGGAATTCCTAATAAAAGAGGCAGAAAAAAAGGGCCCGGACAAAGGTTCGAAAAAAGTACCTGTTGCTTTCTAGGAATTCGTAGACCATAAATTAATATTGTCAAGAAGTCACAAAACGCACCAATTGACTAAAAATACACGTTAAAGCTATTATCTATCACCTTATCTCCAATATTTACCATTAAAATATAAAAAACATTTTAACCCACCAGAATTGGTACAGATAAAAACAGACATTTTAAATATTTATAACAAAACATATTTACTACTGTTTTTCAATTAAATAAAACATAATAATTCTTGCAGGCTGGCAAAATTCCTCAGGTTTAATTGCTGTAATATTTAAAAAAAAATTACCTCGTAAGGATTTGAAACAACAAAATAAGCAATAGATAAATTTCATGTAAATATTAAAAAATATATTTATTTTATAATCTTAAAGTAGAAGCTAAAATTATGCCCCTGATTGTACTTTTTTCATTCTTGGACTTGTCTGTCCAATTTTCCGTATCGATGTTTTAGATAATCGATATTTTGAGTCTCAATATACCATATTTCGTATCGATATTTATTGGTTTCGATATCCAATGAATTGATAGCTTGATATCGATACTTGTTTATATTTGTTATAACTACCGAAGCTGAAATTTGCAGCACGAGCCGCAGGTGAATGCTGTAATTCATCAATTACTATACTATACTTTATCTACGACTATAACAATAAATACTAAGATGCAAGTATAGAGAAAGAACTGTTCATTAAGTGACATTACAGAGCCACCTTGGTATTCGGTTCGTAAATATTGTATAGTAAATTTCAAGAATCTTTTATGTATTGTAAACCACCAAATTAATAATTTTAAAATCTTTTAATTATACATTCCTTTCTACAGTTGTTATAAAATCTTTGTAAAATCACACTATTTACATAACGAATTATAGTAGGATACTAGAGAGTTATAACTCACTATTTACCGTCTATTCGGTTCGTAAATGTACATTCCTTTCTATAACTCACTATAGTGAGTTATTATAACTCACCCTATTTGCTTATTAATTGCTAAAAAGCAGTAGAATAATTAATATACAGGGTGTTTCATTGGTAAACGGACATACGTCAAGGGCGGACAAAGGTCATCGAGGTGGTTCTAAATAATATATATGTAATGGGTCTTGCAATCTTTATAACGGAGAATTTTGCCCAATTATTCAATGGGCCATAAGTTACAAACCACCCGGTATATTTTTTTATATTCGGAGCACATTTTAAGGGTCATTTGACAAATCGATCAACACATAAACCGTTGAATCCAGGTCCGGCTTCATGAAAAATTAACAATTTCTTGTACCCCAAAAATAACACCCTGTATATCAAAATTTTTATAATTTGTTTATAGTTTTAAAAAGGCAATAAAAAATGGAGTCAATCTGTATAGTTTTTTCTAGTTGCGCATTTAATTCTACTTAAAAAATTTTAAGGAAAAGTTTTTAATAATTTGATGATTTTCTTTAATAAAAATTTGTTTTTTTTCAATAAATGTTTTGTTATTTTCATGTATTTCTAACATGATGGCGCCCCACCTCATTTCAGAGCAATAGTAACAAATTTTTGTGGATAGGCAGGGGTGGACCTCATAGGTGGCCTCCAAGGTCACCAGATTTTAATCTTTGTGATTACCACATTTGGGGATAGTTAAAATCCGTAGTATATTCGAGTGAAATAAATTCTAGAGAAGAACTTCTTCAAAAGATTGAAGCTGCCTGTGAAGAAGTTAGAAATAATCCAGAGATGATAAGAAGACCAATAAGTGACATTATAAAACGAGCATGAAAATGCATCGAAAAAAATGGAGGCCATTTTGAGCAATTTTTATAATTTTGTTTCGTTTATAACTAATTTATTTTATTATTTTCAATGTATTGTTTAGTTAAAAATTACCTTGTATAACCCTTAACTGGTGACCATGCGTCTCAGAGACTCCGCACGATCTTTTTCGTATCGGCACTCCCCACCAGAAAAAATTAGTAAGCAGCCATTCCGTGTACCTTCCTAACTTTTAGTATACCAACAGATGCGTTAGTGAGAGTTTACCTTCTTTGTCTTATTTGTCAGTTATTGATATCGCGGAGTCTGGTAGATCAAAGTCACCATTAGTGTTAGTAATAAAACATGGCTAGTTCTAGAAAGACAGTAAACACATTAGATGACGACTTCGAGGAAATATGCTCAAAATGGTTTAATGAGGCGACCAGTGATATAAGTGAGGGTGAAGTGGAAGATGAAGACTATATAAACAGTGATCATTCAACGGACAGTGAACAAGAACTAACTGAAAATGAAGTAGAAGATGATACGGAAACTAGTGAAGGCAAGAATCAGCAGACTGCTTCCAGTAAATATTACTATGGAAAAAACAGGTATAAATGGAGTAAACAAAAGCCAACCAGAAACGTTCGTATACCTGCTCATAACAAAATTGTACTTCCATCAATACGTTCACATGTGGAACAGTCAAATAGTCCTATTTATCATTTCAATAAAATGTTTACGCCTGATATGTATAACATTCTTGTCAAGAGAACGAACGAAAAGCTGGCTACTTTTCGGCCAAAATATAAAAAATATAATAAAGAAAAAACTGAATTGGCAGATACTGATGAAATAGAAATTAGAGCTTTTTTGGGTCTGCTTCTCTATACGTCTATATACAAGTCAAACCATGAGGATATACGGAGTCTTTTTGCCACAAATGGAAAAGGAAGACCTATATTTAGGGCAGTTATATCACAGAAGCGTTTCCTAAGTCTAATAGCTGCTCTAAGATTTGACGATGCCTCGGACCGGAAGCAAAGAGCAAAAGATAATCCAGCTGCTGCTATCCAAGAATTTTTTGATATATTTGTTCGTAATGCAAAAACTCATATACAGTTGGAGGGAATGCGTGCGTCGATGAAATGCTTGTAGGTTTCAGGGGAAGATGTCGCTTTAAAATGTATATTCCCAACAAACCCGCCAAAAATCTTATGTATGACTGATGCACGAACTGGATATTTACATAACGCCTACATTTATGTTGGAAAAGGTTCAGATGGATTTAGCCTGACACCCGAAGAAAAAAGAATGAGCAAACCTTCTCAAGCAGTAATTAGATTAGTAAAACGTATCTACAATACCCATAGAAATGTGACTGCTGACAACTGGTTCAGTTCACTTGAATTAGTACACCATTTATAAAAAAATAAACTAACCTACGTAGGAACACTTAAAAAAAATAAAAGAGAAATTCCCCCACAGTTTCTCCCGCAACGAAATCGTAATGAAGGCGACACTTTGTACGGTTTCACAAAAGATGTAACACTTCTATCACGTGCAACTAAGAAAAACAAAGTTGTGTTATTAATTTCCTCCATGCATCACTCCATTGAAGTTGATACAGATAATGGATTACCAGAAATAAATTCTTTTTATAACTTGACCAAAGGGGGTGTGGACGCTATGGACGAAAAGTGCACAAAATATTCCTGTAGCCGCAGAACACGCAGGTGGCCAATGGCTATTTTTTATAAAATAGTAGACATATATGCGGCGTTAATTCCTACATTATGTTTTCTTCTGTACCCACAAATAATTGGACGAGATTCAAGTTTATAGAAACTCTGGCAGATGAACTAATTTCCGTACATTTACATAGAAGGTTTGAAATGCCAACCATACAAAGGCAATTAAAACAACTAATTGGAAGTATCCTCCATATTCCAGAAAATGTGGCTGATGAACAAGAAGAAAAACTTGAAATCAGAAATTATTGTCATATTTGCCCATCCAAATTAAGAAGAAAGACTGCATATTTATGTACTAAGTGCCAAAAACCAGTATGCTTGCAGTGTTCGCGAAAGATCTGTAAAATTTGTACTAAAATAGAACGAGAATAAATATTTTTTCTTTGCAGATTTTGTCAACGATTTAAATTTTTCTACATTTTACATTTTTCTATATAGTATACACTTATTTTCAAACTTTTATTATGTAAACTCCCACATATGAGTTTTTTTTTTAAATATGTCTTATGTTAATTTAGTATAATGAGGAAATTAATTTTTTTTTAAGAGCTATACTTTGATTTTTTCTTGTTCAATATAATTAAAAATATTATTACATTGTCATTTTATCAATAAGAAAAATATTATTACTATGTTTTTTTTATAACTTTTGAAAAAAAATCAGTTTTTTAGCTAGGAGTCTGTCAGACTTACGGTCACCATTTACGTAATTAAAAGTAGGGTCACCAGTTATGGGATAATAAACAAAATTGTAGCTTTTGTTTGTAACGAAATGAAATGGACCACTCTATAAACAATAAAAATTTTGATATACAGGGTGTTGTTTTGTGGGTACAAGAGATTTTTAATTTATCGTAAAGCCGGACCTGGATTTATTCAACGATTAATGTGTTGATCGATTTGTCAAATGACTCTTAAAATGTGCGCCGAATATAAAAAATATACCGGGTGGTTTGTAACTTATGGCCCATTGAATAATTAGACAAAATTGATAAAACGCCCTGTATCTCCGTTATAAAGATTGCAAGACCCATTACATATTTAGAACCACCTCGATAACCTCTATCCACCCTTGATGTATGTCCGTTTACCAGTGAAACACCCTGTATAGGAGTTGTTGATAAATAAAATTATTCTCCGAAAATTTTTGCAAAAACACGGATTTTTGTGTCATTATTTTGACATAAATATTTCTACTTATTAACATCGCCCAGATTACCCTGAAGGATGAATATTTCCGGAAATACTTTGGGTTTAAATAATAACCAAATAAAAAACGAGCCTCTGATTGGCTTAAAAATGTAGTGACTTTTTCAGCAAAATAACTGAAGCATTAGATAACGGATCCGATTACACTACTAATTTTTTCGTATTTATCTTATAATTTTTTTTACATAAGACAAACTGCACTAAATTGATCAATTATTGAAAATATCGGAATGCTTTGAATTTCGTTTTTATATTGTACTGAACGCCACTGTATTTAGTGCAACTACTTACAACCTGTCTGCACTAAAAACTCTGGGGAAGATGAAATGCTATTTTTAGAAAATTCAGCCGTCGGTCGCCACAAAATCCTCTACCAATACAAAAGCTGAAGAATGCACCGAAGTTCTTTGCTATGTAGGGGAAAGTAAAGCAAAATAATGTATTATTTAAAAAAAAATGATTTATACCTCTAAATTAATTCATTGATTAATATAAGAGGAAAAATTACTATTATATTTGTCACTGTTTTAACGGTGGCGTGGGTTTTGCGAACGTGGGCTTTGCGAACATATACCTGGCATACCCTCAGTCAGTTTATGAGACAGTGTAGTTTGCGAATATTGATATAATACAGGTAATTTTTTTATTAACCTTTATTTTTGTATTTTAATAAAGCAGCAATATATTGAATATTTATTGATAGTACAAGTTAGAGTGTTAAAATTATAAAAATAGTTCAGTAAATGTTTGAAGTATTTTTCACACACAACTTTTATAATATACTTATCGAGAAATTTTAGCAATAATGCTGTCTTTAATTCTTAAATTGCATTAAAATTTATTATTTTATGCGACATCTTAACAAAAATTTCTGAAAAACTGGTTAAAGTAAGTAATTTTTAATTTTGAAAATGGCGGAAATAATATGAACAATTTGAAAGATTAACTGCTATTTATTAATCAATTTGAATAGAGGAGAAAAAACAAAACAAAACAAATAATAAATTTCTATATTGACAAAAAAACTAATTTATTCAAATAACTGACTTAATATTAGAAATATTCCCACCTTGGTCTGGCTTATTTCATTAATTTTCTGACCAAATATCATATATAAATAGTTTTATAGATCTAATCTTAAATATGTTCGCAAGTCAGCGCTTAGATTAATGCCAAGTATGCGTGTTCGCAAAGCCCACGAAAAAAGTTTTGTTCGCAAAACCCACGTTCGCAAGTTCCACGGAGCCGTTTTAACTGCTTATAACTTCCAATTAACTGACGGTAGATTATATATGTTTGGTTTTTATTGAAATGTATTTCTCTTGGATAATCCCAATTTTTTCCACTACTTTTGATTAGGTAAAAACAAAAATTGCGACTTTTAACATTTTTTTTCGATTTTTATAATTTCTGAAACATCCGCCTTTTAGCTAAAGTTTTTTTAAATCAGTTTATAAATACAGTAAAATATTTTTAAAGAAATAGTAAATCCGTTGCAAAACATCAATTTTAATTATAATAGAATTTTTTTACAAAATAAAATGGTTTTTATATTTTGCACAAGCATTTACTTTTGGCATAAAAAACACTCAAATAAGTAGTACTTGGTAGCATATGGCAAAAGGTTATCAAAAGTACGCAAATTTTGATCACCCTGTATACATTTTGTTCTTATGCTAATATGTAAGCCGTTTTATCCGATTTTTTTGAAATTTATAATTTTCCTTCTTTTAACTTATCAAAATTTCGATTTGTTTTAAATTTTTCTACAATTAGGTTTTTTTTAAAATTTTTCGATTCAGGATTACTTTTTGACAACTTGAATTTGGATGTTTTAAAAAATATTCTTAATATTTGATTTTTCACAATTTATTTTTATATTTTTTCCAAGGATTTTGGATTTATTGCAAATTTTGATCACCCTGTATATATTTTGTTCTTATGCTACCAAGTAAAACTCGAAAAGTTAACATGTAAGCCGTTTTATCCGATTTTTTTTAAAATTATAATTTTCCTAAAATCCAATTTTTTAACTAATTAAAATTTCGATTTGTTTTAAATTTGCTTTATTTAATTTTTTTTAAATTTTTCTACAATTAGGTTTTTTTTTTAATTTTGAGATTTAGAATTACTTTTTGACAACTTGAATTTGGATGTTTTAAAAAATATTCTTAATATTTGATTTTTCACAATTTATTTTTATATTTTTTCCAAGGATTTTTGATTTATTGCAAATTTTGATCACCCTGTAGACATTTTGTTCTTATGCCACTAAGTAAAACTCGAAAAGTTAACATGTAAGCCGTTTTATCCGACTTTTTTGAAATTTATAATTTTCCTAAAATCCAATTTTTTAACTAATTAAAATTTCGATTTGTTTTAAATTTGCTTTATTTAATTTTTTTTAAATTTTTCTACAATTGGTTTTTTTTTTAATTTTGAGATTCAGAATTACTTTTTGACAATTTGAATTTGGATGTTTTAAAAAATATTCTTAATATTTGATTTTTCACAATTTATTTTTATATTTTTTCCAAGGATTTTGGATTTTTTGCAAATTTTGATCACCCTGTAGACATTTTGTTCTTATGCCACTAAGTAAAACTCGAAAAGTTAACATGTAAGCCGTTTTATCCGACTTTTTTGAAATTTATAATTTTCCTAAAATCCAATTTTTTAACTAATTAAAATTTCGATTTGTTTTAAATTTGCTTTATTTAATTTTTTTTAAATTTTTCTACAATTAGTTTTTTTTTTAATTTTGAGATTCAGAATTACTTTTTGACAACTTTAATTTGGATGTTTTAAAAAATATTCTTAATATTTGATTTTTCACAATTTATTTTTATATTTTTTCCAAGGATTTTGGATTTTTTGCAAATTTTGATCACCCTGTATACATTTTGTTCTTATGCTACTAAGTAAAACTCAGAAAAGTTAACATGTAAGCCGTTTTATCCGATTTTTTTGAAACTTATAATTTTCCTAAAATCCAATTTTTTAACTCATCTAAATTTCGATTTGTTTTAAATTTGCTTTATTTAATTTTTTTTTAAATTTTTCTACAATTAGGTTTTTTTTTTAATTTTGAGATTCAAAATTACTTTTTGACAACTTTAATTTAGATGTTTTAAAAAATATTCTTAATATTTGATTTTTCACAATTTATTTTTATATTTTTTCCAAGGATTTTGGATTTTTTGCAAATGTTGATCACCCTGTAGACATTTTGTTCTTATGTTACTAAATAAAACTCGAAAAGTTAACGTGTAAGCCGTTTTATCCGACTTTTTTGAAACTTATAATTTTCCTAAAATCCAATTTTTTAACTCATCTAAATTTCGATTTGTTTTAAATTTGCTTTATTTAATTTTTTTTTAAATTTTTCTACAATTAGGTTTTTTTTTTAATTTTGAGATTCAAAATTACTTTTTGACAACTTTAATTTAGATGTTTTAAAAAATATTCTTAATATTTGATTTTTCACAATTTATTTTTATATTTTTTCCAAGGATTTTGGATTTTTTGCAAATGTTGATCACCCTGTAGACATTTTGTTCTTATGTTACTAAATAAAACTCGAAAAGTTAACGTGTAAGCCGTTTTATCCGACTTTTTTGAAACTTATAATTTTCCTAAAATCCAATTTTTTAACTCATCTAAATTTCGATTTGTTTTAAATTTGCTTTATTTAATTTTTTTTTAAATTTTTCTACAATTAGGTTTTTTTTTTAATTTTGAGATTCAAAATTACTTTTTGACAACTTTAATTTAGATGTTTTAAAAAATATTCTTAATATTTGATTTTTCACAATTTATTTTTATATTTTTTCCAAGGATTTTGGATTTTTTGCAAATGTTGATCACCCTGTAGACATTTTGTTCTTATGTTACTAAATAAAACTCGAAAAGTTAACGTGTAAGCCGTTTTATCCGACTTTTTTGAAACTTATAATTTTCCTAAAATCCAATTTTTTAACTCATCTAAATTTCGATTTGTTTTAAATTTGCTTTATTTAATTTTTTTTTAAATTTTTCTACAATTAGGTTTTTTTTTTTAATTTTGAGATTCAAAATTACTTTTTGACAACTTTAATTTAGATGTTTTAAAAAATATTCTTAATATTTGATTTTTCACAATTTATTTTTATATTTTTTCCAAGGATTTTGGATTGATTGCAAATTTTGATCACCCTGTATATATTTTGTTCTTATGCTACCAAGTAAAACTCGAAAAGTTAACATGTAAGCTGTTTTATCCGATTTTTTTGAAATTTATAATTTTCCTAAAATCCAATTTTTTGACTAATTAAAATTTCGATTTGTTTTAAATTTGCTTTATTTAATTTTTTTTTAAATTTTTCTACAATTAGGTTTTTTTTTTAATTTTGAGATTCAAAATTACTTTTTGACAACTTTAATTTAGATGTTTTAAAAAATATTCTTAATATTTGATTTTTCACAATTTATTTTTATATTTTTTCCAAGGATTTTGGATTTATTGCAAATTTTGATCACCCTGTATATATTTTGTTCTTATGCTACCAAGTAAAACCCGAAAAGTTAACATATAAGTCGTTTTCTCTAGACGAATCTCAAAATGTAAAAAAATACAGTGTGTTCCATTTAAAAAATGTAAATATGGTGCAGATCTTTTTCTTGAGACGCCTTGTATAAATCAAAATAATTTTAAATTATACTCATATAAACTTGCATTAAACGTTTTTTATAACGTTTTCCATATAAAGATCGACGCGTATATGATGGACCACCCTGTATATAAATAAAAAGTATTGTAATCGGATAAAAAACTCGATCTCAAGATTTTTATTTTTCTTTACGTTTTCAGGTTTCCTGAGTCCAAAGCATTTTCCAAATAAAAATATGTATGTACGCATACAGGGTGTCAACGTATTTCTTTAGGCAAGCCATAAGTTTCCAGACATTCAGGGATGATGGATTTCCATCACGATCCCAACTTGGGAATTTCAAATGGAACTTCCCATATATTTTTTTAGTTTTTATTTTCCCGGACCCATCAAAGGGAAAGTAAGGTGAACGAAAAAAAAAAAAATCGAGATATCGATGGAAATATCCATTTTGAGGTCCTCCAAGAAGATTGAAACCATTTCCAGCGCATGGTCTGTCTGTGTGTCTGTGTGTCTGTGTGTAATCTTCCACGATAACTGCCGAACCGTTTGACCAATAAAGCTGAAATTTGGTATGGAGGGTCGGTGTGTGCCTAGAATGCGACCATTAGATTTTGGTTTAAATTGGTACGATAGAAGGTCCTCAAGACCGACATTGATTAAATATACACGTAACAATTTTTTACTTTTTTTAAATTTTAAGAACAAACAATACACTTTAGTGCAAAATGTTGTAGTACAATGTTTTAGAGCATAAAATTCCCTATAACTTTTGTTTGAAACTTTTTTCAGAATTTCCAATAGTTGCGCCACTAGAAGGCGCGTAAATGTGTGCATGTATGTTTTCTCTAGTTTTTCTTGATTTTGAGGACAAACAATGCATTTTAGTGCAAAATTTTCTTGTGCAAAGTTGTAACTCATCAAATTTTCTTTAACTTTTATATTTAACTTTTTATCGAATTCCTCAAAGTTTTGCCGCTAGATGGCGAGAAAAATACACATTTAGGATTTTCCATTTTTTTTAAATTGGAGGTAAATTATGCTCTTTGGTGCAAAATCTTTCAGTGAAAAGTTGTAAAGCATAAAATTCCCTACAACTATTGTATGAAAAATTTTCCCAAATTCCCAATAGTTTTGTACACATGATTTTAACAGATCCAGATTTTAATGTGTTTCATAAATCAATGTAATTCTTAGTATTTTGTAATTAAAATAATAATAATAAATAACATATTCTCTACGGTCGAGCCGGGAAAGTTCTGGGGTGACACAGCCGATTTTTTTACGTTGTGTGAAAAACTTAAATTTTCTGATATCTAAAAAAAATCAGGAGAAATGTCCTGTTGAAAATATAATATAATATAATGGAATACCCGGTATAAAGAAGTTCCCCAATCGCAGATGTCTACATATGTTAGCAGATGGCGTAATACATTGGGATTAACCGATAAAACTGTCATCGCTTTTTATAAAAAGGAATTACTGTTACATATTGCATTCACTTATAAAAAAAGTTATAAAATGAACATAAACATAAAAATTCATAACTTATTATAGCTATTACTATAAATATATTTAATTTTTATTAGATATAGCCTGAAACGGCGTTAGAAATGAGTCTTTAGTTTATTCGGAATTACCACTAGTGTTTTATTTAAAATGTATTAAAAACCCAAGCATGAATATTTAAATATAAATTAATCATAAAATTCTAATAAACTCAATTTGAAATTTCCATAAGGTTATTCTTAGAATCTGTTTCTACTTAAAAAAAAAAGATTTTATGTCTGAGAAATCATTTTTTATATAATTAAAATGATTTAAAAACCGTAAACAAAAGACCTTAGATTAAAAATAAATATTGGTATAGTAAGGAGAAGAGATATTTGGAATTTCATTTTAATAAACTACC
The DNA here is from genome assembly GCA_963243735.1 of Neocrepidodera transversa. Taxonomy (NCBI): domain Eukaryota; kingdom Metazoa; phylum Arthropoda; class Insecta; order Coleoptera; family Chrysomelidae; genus Neocrepidodera; species Neocrepidodera transversa. The sequence goes on along the minus strand of OY725346.1, from coordinate 6,663,126 downwards.
TGCCCTGAGCACATTTAACAATATTTTGCGGTTACGATCACGCACATGCTGCAAGAGCATAAAATTCTACTTACTTGCCCCAAACAAACTTTTAGCTTTATATTTTGTTTTTAGTTTGAATAAGGTAATTACCCTGTATTACAATCACTACTCAAAATAGCCTTTTGCACTTCGAAATCTTACACCAAAATTGGCGTTTTTCACGAACTGACAATAGATGACAGTGTTGTTGCGATAGAGTGACAAACTTTAAAAAACACTTGCTTAATTTTATAATTAAGTATAATAAAATATGGAAACTGCTGATTATATCTAAAAAAATACGCTTCGTATCAGGAAACAAAAAATACACTTTAATAATTTCGACAAAAGTTCAAATTGCCCCCCCCCCCCCCATCCCTACTAGTCCGATACTCCCAACTTCTCTATGACCAACACCTGTTTATAGCAAACAGTATCGAATACCTTTGCATATTTCTATCTTGTTGTTGTCTATAGATTGGTGTATGGTCTTCAAGCAAATGATTTATTACGTCTACAACTGATATTCTCATTAAAACCAAAATAATACTATTTTAATTAAATGAAATGGAACGCATATACCACAATGGTATATAAATATCCAAGTGTTTATCCATAAATCAAATGTGGTCAAGTGATCAATTGAATGAAATTAAACTCAAAAATCATATTAGTCAAGTTAACGGCGACTAGTTTCGGCTAATAAACCATCTTCAAGCCATATTTACTAATTTAACAAAAGAGGGGGATAAGGTACAAAAATTAAAATTAAAAATTTATAATTTGAACTATAACACTTTATAAACAATTTCTCATATACTCATAATATCCTTGTTCCCCCTATTTTGTTAAATCAGTATATATGGACTGAAGATGTCTTATTAGCCGAAACTAGTCGCTGTTAACTTAAGTAATATATTATAATGAAATCATTTTGTATGAGTTATAGAAGTTAATTTATTATTGTTAGTATTATAATGATTTAATTTAAAATAATTGGGTGTATAAGTAAAAATTCTGGTATAATCAACAATTTTAATGTCCAAAGGTCTTATGAAATTTGAATAGAAATAAAATTTGCAAAAGTAATAATTTAAAGTTTAACTAAAGAAGAAAAAAATCAATCAGTATATAAAAAATTTTTGGCAATATTTAAAAATCAAGTAATGATTTGCCTTTAAAAAAAAAATCGGCTGTGTCACCCCAGAACTTTCCCGGCTCGACCGTAGAGAATGGGATTATTTTAATTACAAAACACTGAGAATTACATTAATTTGTGGAACACATTAAAAATAGCGAGCCGATGGTGACTGATATTTCAATGTTGATAATAACATAAGCTGCGCATGCGCACATTGTATATTACACTGCTACAATTATGATCTCTTAAAATCATGTGTGAAAACTGTTGGGAATTCGGGAAAAATTTTCATACAATAGTTGTAGGGAATTTTATGCTTTACAACTTTGCACTGAAACATTTTGCACTAAAGAGCATAATTTACCTCCAATTTTAAAAAAATGGAAAATCCTAAATGTGTATTTTTCTCTCCATCTAGCGGCGAAACTATGATGAATTCGATAAAAAGTTAAAGACAAAAGTTAAAGAAAATTTGATGCTTTACAACTTTGCACCAGAAAATTTTGCAATAAAATGCATTGTTTGTCCTCAAAATCAAGAAAAACTAGAGAAAACCTATACGCACATTTTTTCCTCTGGTGGCGCAACTATTGGAAATTCTGGAAAAAGCTTGAGACAAAAGATGTAGGGAATTTTATGGTCTAACACTTTGTACTACAATATTTTGCACTAAAGTGAATTGTTTGTCCTCAAAATCAAGAAAAACTAGAGAAAACATACATGCACATTTTTTACGCGCCCTCTAGTGGCGTAACTATTGGAAATTCTGGAAAAAGTTTAAAACAAAAGTTATAGGAAATTTTATGCTCTAAAGCTTTGTACTACAACATTTTGCACCAAAGGATACTGTTTGTTCTTAAAATTTAAAAAAAGTAAAAAATTATTACCTTATCTCGATTTTTTTTTTGCTCATTCACCTTACTTTCCCTTTGATGGGTCCGAGAAAGTAAAATGAAAAGTGAGAATTAATTAGATACGAGATATCAGAAAAAAAGTCATATTTTTATATAGATTTGTGTAATTTAAAATTAAAACTAATTATAATTAGTTTTAAAAACATTAAGACAATAAAGAAGTAAAATACGAAATTAGTGAAATAATTTCATAACCAAAATATTCCATAAAATATAAATGAACTTTGAGAGGAAATAATATAATAAAAGAGGTGATAATTAAAGAGATAAGAAATCAGAGGAAGAATAACGAAGAAAACACAGAGGAAAATGGGAATTAACTAGGAGATGAGATAGAAAAAGATGCAAACGAATAATAACTAAACAGACACAAGAAACCAGAGAGCAGCTCCAAAGAAGGTAAAAAGGTGATACGAAGAAACATTGCATAGCCTGAGATAAAGAAAAACATCAAGAAAAAATCGCATCAAAGAAAAAAATTAGCAGGGTACTCAAAATTCAATAATTATTTATATTGTAAAAAATTTATGATTTTTTTTTCTTACTTAGATCAGAAACCATCCCAAAATATGAGATGGTTTTTAAAATTTATGTAATGATGAAAAGGCAGATCATTCTAATATATTTCCATTAATTGTATTTAAATATGTCTGACATGGGGTTCCCCATACGGCCTTGTTACCTAATAAGGCCAACCCTTCCTTTAATGTCAATTCCCTTGTGGAATGGACATCCGTTATATTGTAACAACATTTTTGACCTTTAATCTTAATAATTTTTTTCATGTTCCACATAATCTTAATTTCCCTTTACCCCTACTTCCTTTCGCTAATCGTAACTTACTCTATGCTTTTTAAATATTAATTAATAATTATTGTAATTAGTTTATATGATTACTAGTTATATCGAACAATGTAATCAACTTTCTAGATCTGAAGATGGCTCATTAGCCGAAACTTGTCGCTCTTTATTTAATCACATTGTGGAATATGATTTTAAGTTTCATAACATCTGAGATATGCTGTATTTAATATTATTTTTAAAGAGCGCGTTTGTACTATTTTTTTCAAATTTATTGATAAAAGTTGATAGTCGAATCATTTTTACTAAAAATAATTTTTAAAAAATGCGACTGATGCGCTCTAAAGTATTAAATATAGAATGGATTGGTAAAACCGCAGCTTCCTATCTTTAATATTAAAGGAGCACCAGTCCATAAACCTTTTCAGGCAAGATAACATAATATTGGCGCCTCTTAACGATATTCGGTTGCATTTCACTATCTAATTATTAATTGACCTGACTCATTCAATATCTATTGAATTTCATATAAAAGATAACAAATTTAATATTTTGCATACATGTAGTTATATGTATTTATATTTATATATTTATTAATTCCATTCGAGCCGATTGTCGCCAAAATTATCTTTAAAGTCCATAAAATAAAATTCAAATAAAAAAAATTGTTAAATCAAGGTTGAACATTTATCGAATTACATTTTTTAATCAACAAAACGGAAAATTACATGTTTTACTGAGTTTTACAGATTCTATTTAAATATTATTCTTACTGATTAATTATTACGAATCATATGTTTTTTTCTAATTTGTATCAATAAGTAGGCGCCAAATTTTAAATATCATTATCTTAAGGGAATATGATTTACCTGACGAATAGAAATACCTGATGGGGCAATGATGTTGGCAGAGGTAAAAAATTTGGTGCCTGTGGGTGTCGCTACAAAAGGTTAAAGAACTATATCGACTAGATTGATCACAATCCAAAGTTTAAACTATTATTGCATTTAGGTTTATGTATACTAATAGAAGATATTAAAATATTTAATCACTACTGTAAATATTTAGTCATACATGGAAACATTTTTAAAAACTAAAAATAATTGATAAGTGTATGGGATTAGTAATTAAAAAAATAACAACCAAAGTTTATTAACCAATAACAAAGTTCTACTAAAATAGTTGAATTCCAATGATTAAATAAGTATTATTACAATATTCCTCATTTTACAACAAATAACAGAAATACTTACTAACTTGTTAAATATTTGTTTAAGGATTATTAAAAATTTTGGGTTTTGTATAATATATGTCACGTAATTTAATTTATTGGTGTGCCTTTATGACCACCTGTTTTCATATAGTTGCTTCGTGCTAAGTTACCCTTGGAACCAGGTGCGTGCTGGGGCGATTTTAGGGCCCGGGAAACTATTCCATTACAGGGTCCCCCTTCTGCGCCTTAACATTTTTATGCCATTTATTTAAATTAGTTAATTGGTTAATTATAAGACGATTCATTAACTAATAGTTTTATTAAAACCTTTTAGATACTGATACACAAAAAACAAATTGGTTATCCTTAAAAAATAAACAAAATAAAGTTTTTTTAATATTTAAACAAATTTTGATTACGTAAGAAATAAATATTTAACAAAAATACAAAAACTAGACAAAATTATATTCATATAAAATCGTGAAAATGCAAGCACTGTTTCATGGTACATTTAAATGTCACATTTATATTAAGTCCCAGAAGAATAAAGTGCTTTGTATGACGTTTTTGTTAGGACAGTGTGTTTGTGTTTTTGTGTATTTTTAAAAATAAAGTTAAATAATACTTTTAAATTAATATTGTTTATGTAATAAATATATTTTTTCAAAATTTATGGGGGCCCCTTGTGCTAACTTATGAGGGCCCACCGGGAAACAAAGCTATATTTAAACTAAAGTGGTTCCTAAATATGCTATTAGGATGGGGCCACCTACCCGGGTCTTATTCCTAATTATCCACGTTTACCTTATTACAACTTCAACCCCTTTGAAGTTTTTTTTTCATTAGTCCAGGCAACGAAGACAACGAAGATAATTCGGGTAGAAGCCAATTTTGGTATAGGTGTAGGTTGAGGTGTCCTGGAACAACATAGTAAAAGTCCTGATCGGTGGGGGGCCAGCTAAAGTGGAGGGGGATCTCTGTAGGTCTCTTTTTTACGTTTTACTTGAATAACTTGAAAAGTACTAAATTATACTACGTAAAATTTCCTACAAAAAAGATTTTCTATATTTTCTCGCTACAAAAAATACGGAGAAGTTATGGAGGAGGAAAATGGATTAATTTTGAACAATCAAATTTTTATGTTTTAAAATTATAAATCAACAGGAGGATTTTCTTGCTGATGAAAAGAATTAAACTAGGCTGATTGAATTTCTCACCCGGAAAATGACAGCAACAGGGATTGAGACAATTGTTGCTGCAGGCGATGCTGATGTCACTATTGTAAGGTGTGGGTTGGATAAAGATGATGTGCTTCTTGTTGCTTTGGCACCACCATCAGGCAGCAACATATATTTCATGGGAAAGTCGTGTTTTTGTTATGGCGCCTACAGCAGATTCCATGCGCCCACACGATTCTCCTTCTCCACAGTTTCAGCGAGTCAGACATATACGCTAAGAGCAAAGTGGGAATGGTGAAGTTATTCACTGCAAACCACAACATAAGTAGGAATGGTTATCTGATACTAGAACTGATCCTTTGGAACAGGTTCGGTAACTTGGACTAGTGGAACTGATCCCATACGAGTTATACTCCAGAACCGAACCGAGAACTGAAAAAATATTTTGTGAGACTGCGGTGCGGTGTAGACGGGACTGAGGTGAATCCCAGTTCCCACTTCAGTCCGCCAGTGCCAATGAATTAAGAAATCGAATATCGGGTTATATAATCAAGTTCGAGTATCGCTCAACCCTGACAATAGACTAGGAACTGGAACTGATCCTTTGGACTAGGTATTAACCGGATTAGTTTGGAACTGATCCATTAAAAATGTTGGATCAGCCATCCCTACTCATAAGAGACATTTCTACGATATTTGTTAATCCTAAATTATCACTAGAAGAGATGGTAGAGAGTAGTTAACTATGACAGTTCTGGCGCACTCCTGATGAAAATTGACAGGAAATCGCCAAGGCTCATTCTAGTAATTTTTGGCTCATTCAAAGTCACCCATGACGTCATCAGACGTGACCTTTGACCTTTGCAAAATCATTTGTGAAATAAAAATTGATCTGCTTTTGATCAAGTTTCGAGCAGGTTTCGAATAGCTTTAAACAGCTCTCAAACAGCTTTATTCTCAATCACTTCCAATGCCCTATTAGTCCTATCGACATAATCATCATCAGTACTTGATAATGTTACTGTTCTCTTAACTTCTGATCAAATGCTGTTCGAGAATTGTTTAAAGCTATCCAAGAGTTGTTTAAAGCTGTTCGAGAACTGATCAAAAGTAGATCAATTTTTATTTCACAAATGATTTTGCCAAGGTCAAAGGTCACGTGGCTAATAATGTGCAGTGAGGTCTGATGACGTCACGAGTGACCTTGAATGAGTCAAAAATTATTAAAATGAACCTTGGCGATTTCTAATGTTAATTTCCATAAGAAGTACGCCAGAACACTGTCATGGCTTATCTACTGTAGAGGCTGGCGAGAAAATGTTTCTGCTTATATTTTAAGCATCTCCAGGACAAACCTTAATGGACATCGCCATGCAGCTTTTTGAAGCCAAAGTTTGATATGGCCGCTCTACTTCCCACAAGAGGAACTGCGAAACAGCACTCGCTCAGAGTGTATCTACAGGTAAATCATTACAGCTGCCAGATACTGTTTATTTATTTTTTACAGATACAACAGTGACTCAACAACCCTATACCACCCACCCAATGGGGGGTTGGACAAGTGGAGAAGATGGTGACCTAACTCCATCAACAACAAATGAAATTGTAGCACCAGAAACAATATTAAATACAAAGATTTTAGTATTAACTTCTAGGTTACATCACCTTTTCTATATGCTATATCAATAAAAATCGATTTTTTAAATATATAGTTTTTCCTTCAGCCATATCCCCGTGCCTATCAGTCTTAGCGAAAACATATACTGAACCTTTTTTATTAACAATTGTATGTAGAATAATTTAGTACTCTTATATTTATTTGCTAAAGGCCATGGTTTTCGAGTTATTCAACTAAAAAAAATTTAAACACCCCCCACCACCTTATCCCGCCGCCCACCCATCAGGACTTTTAATATGTTATTTGGGACACCTTCACCTACATATGTGCCGAAATTTGCTTCTACAGGCAACTAGTTTAGGATAACAAGCTATCTTCAGGCCAAACGAACAAAATATTATTATTAAACCTTAAAGTAGCATATTGCTAAACTTTATCTGCTACTTTGCCTAACAAGACGGGAACTCAAAACCGCACTAGGTGTTCTAACAGGACACTGCGGCCTTAGAAGGCACCTGAACCTTATAGGTGTATCGGAAGATTCCCTATATGGGAAATGTGAGGAAGAGAACGAAACTCCTCTGCATGTATTATGCTATTGCCGGGATCTGAACAGGGAAAGGGAATGGCACTTTGGAGTACAGTATCCTGAACCCGAAGAGATAGCGAAAGCTAACATCAGGACTATTCTTGACTGTGTCAAGAGTACTGGACTGATGTAAAAACTGGCGGCGCCTAGAGCCTCAGTGCAGACGCCCGATTCAGGAAAAAAATAAAAAAAAGGGTACCGCTACTAAGAAGGGTAAGAGTAAAGTGTAACATATTTTGGAGTACATGAATGGTAACTAAAAGATAACCAGGATGGGTTAGAATAGAAACTTAGAATTAAAGAATTAAAGGATATGAGACCTATGTCACTGTGAAATTGACCCCTTAGAGCATTCAAAATAACGAGAGTAAATGAAGAGGAAGATTTCTGGCAAGAAAACATCCAAAAAAGGAGGATAACCACATGGGGGCCCCATGTTGTCAGGAACAATTCACATAATCCCAATGACTGCAGCGCAGTAAATAAACTCCAACTACGCTTGGGGTAATTGGCAGAAGTAACCGTCCAATGAAGGACTAAATAAAAGGAAGTGTAACAAAGGTACTTATTTCCGTAATAATTAAAATATATAGATTAAATAGCGCACGGCACTGGAGTAGAATTAACTTAAAATTATGAGAGAAGCTCTCATCTGTGCTTCTTAGACGCCGAAGTTCATATTGAGTAGGGCAATTCAAACCGTTGTCGGCAGCTGCAGTGGCAGCCCGAACACTTGGCTTGCTGTGGCCGACCCAATTTTAGCAGCAGTGCAGTCCGTCGACCTTTAAAGATAGAGCGCAGAGTGAAGCCAATTCCTATTGTACCGGAGTAAGGAACCGTTAATCCGACCACACCAGCCTAGCAGAAGTGCCAGTACCGTCCGACATCACCGTTAAAGAGCGTTACACACTTTTTTCTTCTTCGACGGAATTTTGGTATAAATAAAAGTTTTATTTCTTGAATCTTATTTTTGTTTCGCTAATATACCCAGAAACTCAATCCAGTAGAGCAAGTAAAGGCCGCCCTTCTGGCTGCCAGTGATTTTGGTCGATTTCATAACGACCCCTGGACTATTTTCTTTCTTCACTGCAGCTGCCCGAGCAAGTGGCCTTCACACTCTAAACGGAAGGTGGCGCCCGAGGCATTCCGAAACCTGGACCAATGCGCCAAAGTGACACGTCCCTGAAAGACTTTTTAGAAGATGGCTTAATTAGTAACCTGCGTTATGATCCCTCAATAATAATTATTACTGAGTTTATCATCAACCTCTGATGATGCTAACATAGTTAGCGAAACGTACGTAAATTGATAAAAAAAGTGTAGTTTTGGTTAGTGGTGATGATATTCTTCAACAACGTTATAATTACTGTTATTGTTTCTCTTCCGCCACTACAAACTTATCATTTCTAAGTTAGAATGAAAAAAAAAATTCTGGCCATTTGGGTCAGTAATGTCGTAAAAATCCTGAGATCGGTTTTTTTACTTTTCCTTAATGCTATTTACTATATTTATTAAACACCCTATATATTAATTATCTAGCAAGAAAATAATTAGTTTTACATTTCAGAATTGTAACTTAAAGCCTTGAGCACGGGCCAATAATTTTCATTGCGTAATATAACAATGTATTGCGGTTGTGTAGTAGTATTAGGCCCAACTTTTCCCTACTTCACGTAATTCAAGTTCAGAAAAAATGATGCAATATCCATATTTTAACCATCATATCCGACTCGAAGCTAGATTATACTTAATTATAATGTTTTTCATTATTTTTTGTGGGTACCGTCAACAATCAATGGTTAACGTAATTTTCATGCGTCATACATACTTCTAGAAATCTAGTTGCATCTGTTTGACATTCATATATTTTTTGCGAAAGAGTTTGTTAAATAACTGCATAAGGTGAATGTACTGTTAATGTTATATGCTGTTTGGTCTTTACTTACCTACACTTAAAGTCTTATTAACTTTACCGCTACTAAGTACCTTTATCATCGTATAAATAATTAACTTTTTATTGAACCAATTTTAATTATTTTTCACCTTTCAGTCTAGTTAATGACATGAAGTTATGATATTAAAAAGAAGCGCAGAAATACATATTAGAAATCAGAAATTTGAAGCTGTAGAATAAATTAATATAATATAAAAAAGGAACTTTATAAACTAGTTGCATATAATATTTTTTCTACTACCAAAAAAATTAAGAAATCTACTTTCCGCACTAATGCGTAAAGTGAAATAATAAGATGGTAATTATTGATAATTGAGAAATTAAACAATAATTTGAAGTTGAATGTTAGATAAGAATCATATTTATTAACAACAACAAAATTAAAGCTTACTATACTTACATTTTTAAATAAATAATTATTGCGAAATAAAAATTGCAATATCGTAACTAATTACTAAAAATCACAATATTACCATGACTTACTCAGCCTTAATTTTTTTTAGATGCCTGTCGGTATTTGTAATACTAAAAATATTGATCAACCATTAATTTAAGCCTGGTAAAATCTTAAAACTAAATTAATAATAAAACATACAAAGGCCAGTACCACAATCGTATAATGGTCAAATTCATTAGAAAACTTCGCGTAAAAAGATCTGCCCTTGTGGTACCGCTCTATTTACGCGAATTTTTAATGAATGAATGAATTTTTATGAATTTGATCAAGGTCACGCTTGGTGGTTCTCAGCATGAGCCTGAGACCTTTATGAAGAACCAACACTGGCTGGATGTTAGAGAATAACATGTGCTAGGGCTCCCACGTTCAGTTTTTTAGTACCATGCCTTTATTTTATCTTATGTTTTAACCTTAAATTTTTTTTTTTTAATTGATGATATTATATAACGATCCCCCTTAATATGCTTATGGTAAGGCTCCCTCCCCCCTTTTACTGTTGCAATTTTAACGATTATTATTGTAGGCCTAATGATGGCGGAAGCCGAAAACAGTTGCCAACTACTTTAAAAAAAATTTATAACCAATATTAATACTCATTAGTTGACCACATTTGAGAGATGGATAACCTTTTGGACTTAAAACTAAATACTTATATACTAAATTTTATCCAGCCTCTAGGACCACTGTAATGCCAATTTCTGTTATTGTTACAGGAATAGTTTTTCAACCTAAAAGGTTTACAACATCCTGTTACTTTTAAAGAGATGGGGTGCATATCTCAATATCGCACTCCAATTCTACAGGGCATACATTCGTTCAATTATAGTGGATAAATTTCACTGGATTATTATCCAGAAAATACAAAATAATTCGTATTTCTTTTAAAATTAATAATATTAATCTTTCAGTTCATACTTATGTCTATTATTGTATATTTTAAAATCTAAAAATAGATTTAAACTTAACACAAGAGTTATTCCGTCTTTCTCTCAGACGTTTTTTCTGTCTACTTTCAAAATACCGTTAACAAAAACAAAATACATAAGCGACCGTTGCTATGCAAGCAATTTTATCTTTCTCTCATATTATCCCATCATTATAAGAGACAAAAAATATAAATATATTTCTTCCCGCTAAGATTCTGAATTCAAGGCTATTTGGATACCACGTATCATGTCTCCTACCAATAAAAAACCTGCAACCCTACTCTCCGCTAAAATTCAGAGCATCATAATCTCTCTCTCGCTTACCGACTGTAATCGGATGCAGTCGCATTCAATAGAGTGAAAAAGTTTCTTCAAATAATTAAAATGGTGCATAATCAACCACACCCAAAAAATTTCTGAATTTTCGTAATAAGAAAAAATGTAAATAGTTTTTTACAGTGAGTGAAGTGATGAGTTATATTTGATTTCGGTTTCATAATTTAAATTAATGTGCCGTTTATTATTTTTCTGTTCATGTTAGTACTTGGAATAAATGGAATAGAAATTACATTCCTATTTCAAATACTGTTTTTATTTTGGTTTAACTCCTACCTAAAGAGTTTGGTCCTTCGATGTCTTTAAGAAAATATAAGTCTAGTGTTCTTTCAACATTTATGAATACTAATAAAATCCAATATAATGCAATCAGAATAAGCATTGGCGCCATGAAATCATCTCCCAATTAAGCACTCTTAGCGGAAGCTCAAGAACCGCCTCTTCACATAAGACGTAACTATCTAGCCGCAAAAGAAATTATAAAACTAAAATCCTTTTTTTCTAACAGTCTCATTAAAAAAAGCATATATCGGTTATCAATAGATAATCTCATTTCTAATTATTGTAAACTCAAAAAAGGCTCTCTATTAGCAGAATCCTTTACCAATGAAAGCACAGATCCAGATAAAACATCTAACAAGTTTCCAATTTACAAGCTAGGTTTTGATGCCCTGATGCTTAAACCAACTATTATTTTTCCGGAATATAGTGAAATTTCTTCATATAATAAAATACTCCTCAATTCCATCCTGAGTCATTACGATAATTATTTACATATTTATACAGATGGGTCGAAAGCTCTAAGTGGAACCGGCTCTGCATTTCATGTTTCCAACATCAATCCCAGTTATATATGTAAAATTCCCGATCTATGCTCAGTGTTCTCGGCCGAAATAATAGCCATTGACAATGCACTAAAATGGTTGACACATAGTAATAACATTAAAAATGCTATCATAATGTCCGACTCTAAATAACTTAAAGTTCTTTAAAATGTACAACTGGCAACATCTTCCTAAAACTATTTAAAAATCTCCCCCTATCATGACGTAATTGCCGTAGCTAAGAATAACATCCGTTCAAACTGGGAGAGGTTATGGCAAGAGTTCACTTCCACATCCAAAAACCATTATACCCTAATTCATTCGTCTCTACCATCAAAAATACCCCATCTCACAAATTTCAATCTCTCACGCAAATACGCGGTTACCATTACAAGGCTAAAACTGAACCATGGAAAATTCCAGTCCCACCTTCATAAAATTGGAATATATGCATCTCCTTATTGTACTTGTGATAATTCATAAATTTGCGATTTAAACTACATCTTCTTTTCTTGTAGTAATCACTCCTCACATATAGCTAATTTAAGTTAGTTCTTGAGTTCTAATTCTATCCTATTCCCCATCAATATTACCTCATGACTTAGCACCCACAATAAAAATATACTTGATGACTTAGTCAGATTTCTAAATGAAATGCAACTTGATATTTAAAATAAAATAATATTTTAATAAAAGTCTGTTGCAAATGGATTTATCCGATGCCAACCCTCCCTCTACACACACACACTCCATTCAATTCAACAAACCCCTTCTTTAAAAAGGTAAGCCCTCTTACTGCTACAGAAATGTAGTGTCAACAATGACCGCCTGCGCGCTGATCTCACCCCCTGTGATTCAAAATTAAATAAAATCTATTTCTGTTAACAATGTATTTGAACAGCCGTGGAAATTTTCTCACAATATGTGGAAAGTGTTGCTAGTACAATATACCAACAACAATAAATTCCAGTGTTCGTTAGACAGTACAGGAAAGTCCTGTTAGATTATAAGTATTGTGACGAACCTACCCCCTGTATATTATTTTTATTTTTTTAGCGATTTCTAATGGTATTTTGTCTCGTCTTATTAAGTTTGTTTCCAGGAATTTTAGAAAGTTAACCACAACAAAGTCAAGTTGTTTTTTCCAAAAGACATTCATCTGTCAGTACATGTTTCTACAAACCGATAATACACACTTGAACCATTTGAAAAAATATTAAATTACAAAAGTTAGAACGCCATTAGCAGGAGTTACAATATTCGGCGTCCATTCAGCGTCGCTACGCTATTCGCCCCGACGCTAAATATTTCGGAGTCTACCCGTTTTTATATCTCTCTCTCTCTCTCTTTCTAAATTATGGTCCAACGAGTATTCAGTCTGAACATAAGTGTTACATCGCTGGTTTTAATCCGGTCGCAATCTAGTAGGATTGTCCATATAAAAAGTGATATCACTGATATCCAAACAACAATAATAAAAGATGATATCTCAGATATCCATTAAAAGAGCAATATTGCCAATAAGAGACAGTGCAAATAATCTCATGACAATTACGGTATTTACTTAAAGTTATTAAGAACTTTTTGTACATATTCGTTGAGTTTTTATAAGCTAGAAAAAGGCTATTTACAATTTATTTATGGTCAACACAATTGGTTAATTTATAATTAATATATTCATTATGATGGTGGTTAGGTTTTCCGGTTGTCCGGTTTTCCCTATACCTTTTATGCCAAATGGCGCCATCATTCTTCGGTAAATTTTCTTAATGAATAAATATTTTCTTGAGATTTTTGTGTTGTCACCAATCTTTAAAAAGAATTTCTGTGGTTATTACAATTATTAATAATAATTCTATTATTATAACTACGATTATTAAACACAACGTGGGTCCTAACTTAACTATTTCAGGACGGCACCAAACAGTAGGTTGCGTGCCACACGAATTTGTGATTTTGCAATGGTTGATAGACAGCTGTCTAATATATAAGACACTGTATAAATTTTTATTGAAGAAATAATCAAAAAACTAACTACCATATAAAAAAATTAAACTCCAAAAATATAACAGGATATTCATCAGGGATATGGGTCTGTACGAGTTGGGGAGGTGGGATCTTTGTGGGGTTTGGGAATTAGGATGGTTTGGGACGTTTTCCAGAAAACTGGAAAGTAGGAGTGCAGAAGGCAGGAGTTCATAAGGATGGTGAGGATGGGAGGATGATATCAGGAAGGTTATTCATGTCTTGATATTTGATGTGGTCAGGGCCTGGGGTAGAGTTTTTCCCTTGCTGACAAGCCGTAGCTATATCCTCAGGGATGAAAGGATCAAGGATAGGGTCTTGGTAAGGGGGATTTAGAGTGAGGAGGAGGTTTTATAAAAGGATATGGTAGGTTTATCAACGTGTTTTGAATGTGACCTTTGAATGCTTTTGCTTGGGAGTGTGGAGTATTTGTCCATTCACCGGAAAGTAAGAGTGATACTTGGCTTTTGAACAAGGACGACGAGCTGGTTCCAGAACCTGGAACCGCTCCTGTGGTCGACGTTGGATGTTGCCTCTATCCATTTTTCTTATCGGTGGGTATTGGTTTGGAGGCGGTCGTCTGTGACCCAAATGAAAAATTTAAGTGTGTCATATCTGAAACGGCAGGTGTTCAGAAGGAAAATAAATGAGCTGCCGTCGACTAGTCACGACAGTCGTCCATCTGACAAAAAAGTTGGTGTCGGGTATGTACGACAACCGTTTTGAAAGGGTTAACAATACTAGACGATCAGGTATATTTTGTGATAAATTTGAGTACAGAAGTTTCTTACCGAAATGGCCATCGGTTTGTTACTTTGTACTCGCCTTTTTCATGAGATAAACAGGTCACAGTATATTATTAGAGGAACGAGAATAAATTCCAGTAAGCTGTGATTTTCTTAAAAAAATACGACCTTCTGTTTTTAAGAGAATACTATATTCCTAATGTATTATATATGTAGCGAGAAAGTAACGAGTCGATAATTTCCGTGTGATTTTATCTTAAATATACGGAAGTTGCATAGATAATTATTACCAGTATTTACAAGCTACAAATATGGTTTGATTGTTATGTTGATAAGTTGTACTAAACAAATAATAAATAAATATGATACGAAAATATTTTGATTTTACTATTGATACATTGTAGTAAATAAATAATTTTTTATAAAAAGATTATTTATTGAAAACGTTTAACATAATCATTTTTTTTATTGTTTTTTTTTTCGAAATTTATTAGATTTCAATTTTTATCGGTTAAACCAAGTCAAATTTTAAAATTTCGACTTCGTCACAACCCGGTTAATGTGGTCAATAAAATTGTCATTGTCATAGAATCACTTCGAAGCAATTTAATTTCGCGGATAAAGTTTTCAATCCGAGTCGAGACAAAGAAAGCTCACCAACTTTTGTATATGTAGGTGTAATTATGTAACTACAATACTAAATGAGCTTTTATTGAATTAACTCACAATACAAAGACGTTAATTATCAAAAAATCGAATCATTGACAAAGCATAAAAAAACTGACAAGTGACAGATAAGTTCTGCCATCTATAGAAAAACTAAAAGGTATGTTAGTGCATAACAACTCTTCCTTCACAAGTCGAATCGAATTGAGGGTGGTATACCTTTTTTAATGGCTAGAGTACTTTCTCCTATTAGCCTAATCTGATCTATGTGGCGTTTCCATATACTTAAATTGTCAAGCTCTATCAGAGTTTTTCTTTCCCATTTGTCGTCGTGGATTTAGACTCGTGGTAACTTCATCATCCTGCAATTCCCATGACCATTTACGAGGTAGCAAGTTGTGTCGGAAAAGCATACGATCGTGCAATGACACCATCTAATCTTAAAACAACTTGAAACAACTGGTATTTTCTCTTTTGACAGAAACAGATTTTCCGACAACGATTTCATTGCTAGTTCATTAACAGATAGCGAACTTCCCATGACTAATAATAATCAGACCGAAAATCAACACATAGCTGAAATTCGAGGTGAAGTTACACCCCCTAGAGAGAACCAAATTAATAAGATTGTTAAAGTTAACGATGTTTTTCCAGCAACCAGCACATCAGATAAAATAGCAGAAAAACAGTTCATTTCTCCCCAGGAATTTAAAGAATACCAAAAGGCAGCTCCAAAAAATAACAAAAAACCTAGAACAAAGGGACGTAGCTTCATTTCAACTGATACACCCGAAAAAAATTTACTGGAAGAAAAAGATCGAATAAAAAGATAAATCAAGTGAAGTCAAAGCAATCGACATCAAATAATAAAAAACAGAGGACAAAATATGATAAATATGAGGCGCTGTTTTAATGGAAGACGAATCTGACGATTATAGAGTATCAGGAAGTAGATCCTTCAGGATTTGAGGAACTGGATCGAGATCCAAGTCTAGATGATTTTGTATTGGTCGAATTTAAGGCAAAAAAAACCAATATACTTTCTTGGAAAAGTTATCATTGAGAAAAATCTTACAAATGAACTGGAAATTCGATTTTCGAGAAGGAATTTGAAAGACGAACAACATTTTATTTTAAAGTTCTTCCTGATGAATCGTTAATCCCAATATCCGACATAAAAATGATTTTACCTCCTCCTCTAAGTGTACGTACAAATTTGAATTAAACTTTAACACAGTTGATGTACGTTGAATAATTTTTTTGTTCCATTGTGGCCCTACTGCTGTTTCATTGTGCCCAAAACAATGGGTAAAATGAAACAAAAATGGTAAAAATAAAAGTTAATTTTTTTTAGTCTGAATATAGATTTTTTTCACTAAAAGATTTTTTCATTTTCTTAATAACCAACTACAATGTATAATTTTTTATTTTTGATTTAAAATAAAGATTTTTTTGTTAAAAGCAGTAATTTTGTTTTACTGTGGCCCACCCTCCCCTAGATTTTTAAATGTATGCAACCCAACCAATGTGACACATAAAATGTCGGTAAATATAATTTTTTCTTTAAATAGTTTTATTAAGTTTTTTAAGGTTTTAATTAATATTTTTTCTTAAATAAAAAAATAAATATTTTTTGTTTGGTTAATACTATAAATTTTATTTTTTTTTAAAGAAAAAAATTTAAAAAAATAAAAAAATTTCTCAAAAAATCTCAAAAAACCTCAAATAACCTCAAAAAATCTCAAAAAATCTCAAAAAATCTCAAAAAATCTCAAAAAATCTCAAAAAAATCTCAACAAATCTAAACAAAACTGAAAAACCCCCAATTAATGTCAATTAATCTCAAGCAACCTCAAGAAATCTCAAAAATCTCAAAAACCTCAAAAAAACATCAAAAAATCTCAAAAAATCTCAAAAAATCTCAAAAAATCTCAAAAAATCTCAAAAAATCTCAAAAAATCTCAAAAAATCTCAAAAAATCTCAAAAAATCTCAAAAAATCTCAAAAAATCTCAAAAAATCTCAAAAAATCTCAAAAAATCTCAAAAAATCTCAAAAAATCTCAAAAAATCTCAAAAAATCTCAAAAAATCTCAAAAAATCTCAAAAAATCTCAAAAAATCTCAAAAAATCTCAAAAAATCTCAAAAAATCTCAAAAAATCTCAAAAAATCTCAAAAAATCTCAAAAAATCTCAAGAAAACTCAAAAAATCTCAACAAAACTGAAAAACCCTCAATTAATCTCAATTAATCTCAAGAAACCTCAAGAAATCTCAAAAATCTCAAAAAACCTCAAAATATCTCAAAAAATCTCAACAAAACTGAAAAACCCTCAATTAATCTCAAGAAACCTCAAGAAATCTCAAAAATCTCAAAAAACCTCAAAATATCTCAAAAAATCTCAACAAAACTCAAAAAATCTCAAAAAATCTCAACAAAACTGAAAAACCCTCAATTAATCTCAATTAATCTCAAGCAACCTCAAGAAATCTCTAAAATCTCAAAAAACATCAAAAAATCTCAAAAAATCTCAACAAAAATGAGAAACTCTCAATTAATCTCAATTAATCTCAAGAAACCTCAAGAAATCTCAAAAATCTCAAAAACTCTCAAAAAATCTCAAAAAATCTCAAAAAATCTCAATAAAATCTCAAAAAATCTCAAAAAATCTCAAAAATCTCAAAAAATCTCAACAAAACCGAAAAACCCTCAATTAATCTCAATTAATCTCAAGAAATCTCAAAAATCTCAAAAAACATCAAAAAATCTCAAAAAAACATCAAAAAATCTCAAAAAATCTCAACAAAACTGAAAAACCCTCAATTAATCTCAATTAATCTCAAGAAATCTCAAAAATCTCAAAAAACATCAAAAAATCTCAAAAAAACATCAAAAAATCTCAAAAAATCTCAACAAAACTGAAAACCCCTCAATTAATCTCAATTAATCTCAAGCAACCTCAAGAAACCTCAAATATCTCAAAAAACATCAAAAAATCTCAAAAAATCTCAACAAAACTGAAAAACCCTCAATTAATCTCAATTAATCTCAACAAACCTCAAAAATCTCAAAAATATCAAAAAACATCGAAAAATCTCAAAATCTCAAAAATCTCAAAAAATCTCAACAAAACTGAAAAACCCTAATTAATCTCAATTAATCTCAAGCAACCTCAGGAAATCTCAAAAATTTCAAAAATCTCAAAAAACATCAAAAAATCTCAACAAAACTGAAAAACCCTCAATTAATCTCAATTAATCTCAAGAAACCTCAAAAATCTCAAAAATATCAAAAAACATCAAAAAACCTCAAAAATAGCAAAAAATTTAAAAAGAAAAGTCAAAAAATCTCAAAAACTATTAAAAACTCAAAAGAAAAATTGAAAAAAAAAATTGGCCAAAATTGGAAAAGATTGTAAAAAAATTGTAAAAAATTGAAAAAATCCACGAATACTTTTTCAGATATTTAATGTTAAAGTTTCAAATTTTAACATTTTTTATTTTTGACAGGTGACAGTTGGAGAAATAATTTTGTATGTTCTGAATAGAATTTTTCAAGGGCTTTCAAATGACATATTGCAAGTCACAAATTCCGTGACATATTGCATCTGTCATTTTTTGATAGTGACACTTCCTTATATTTAATTCGGTATTGGAACCATTGAAGAAATAGTGCATAATTTATCTATGAATACATATAATGCTGCATTCTGCCACCTATAAAAAAACTAAAAGGTTCGCTTTGATCATGTATGTAATGTATAAAATGAAATTGAAATAGTTCAAATACTACATAAATTTCTCCCAGGCTATAAATTTTATTCCAACCAAGATCCAATTTATTGCTAGAGATTACAAAAATAATATTAGTAATTTTTTACGTGTCAAAACGTTTATAAATATAAACCTGTAACTAATCAAAATAGAAGTAGTTGCTGCTGAATGACTATTGAATTTTTCATTAAATGTTGTACCAATACGGGTATTACATATTCTAATCAGATAATACAGTTTTATTTTAATGCTTGTATCAATGAAAGGTCAATGTTGCCGAATGTTGTCCAAGGGTAATTATATGAAACCGTAAACAACTTACTCACTAGAAATGAACTTGTTTTAAAGTTAAAATATCTACACTTTACATTTCTAAATATTATATTTATATGGTTAGAATTAAAAATTACAATTTCAATTACTTAAAAAAAATTGTCATTTTTTATCTGCATTAACATATTAAAAAATGTTTTACTTATTATTTGCTTTCGTAATAATGCATTTACCGCTTCTGTGTGTAATCTACTATTAATTACAGGTATTAGGAAATAATTATTATTGTTCTCAGTTCTTAAAATATTAGGAATTTGATATTTTTTTCAAAATTTTTCTTATTGGCCGATTTGTATAGACAGTTTTTTTCTTTCTTTATTAAGAAAAATATACCATGACTGAGTCATACTCAATTAATAATGGTATATGATATTCCACAATTTATTCGTTAATACAAGACAAGTACTGTTAATTATCTTATTAATGTGTGAATCAGTCACTGTCCTATAATTTAGGGCCTACACATTTTTTTAAGTGCATGAATCATTAATACTTTTGCCGGTGTTAAATCTGCAGTAGGTATTTCAAATTGATCACTCTGTAAAAGTTTCTGTATTATTGTAGTATAGTTAGTATTGATTTAAAACGTTCTAAGTGTTGAAGAGCTAGACGATATTGAAGAAATATATTTTTATATTTTTTATTCAAACTGACATTAATCATATATTTAATAATATCAAACATACTAGATAAAATAAATAAAACATAACAGATAATATATAGGGTGAAACATCATTGTATTCCAACACTCCTCCTCAATGATGATTAACCAATCCAATTAATGTTCTTAATTTCTCAAAACGTACTGCAGCAATTGGCTTAGTGAATATGTCTGCCTCCATAAGTTCAGTACAACAGTAAATATACTGTAAAATATTTTTATCTTGTAAATCCTTTAAAAAATAATATTTCGTGTCAATGTGTTTTGTTCTGTTACTATATTGTCCATTCTGTATAATTTTTAGACAACTTTGGTTATCTTCATAAATTTTCGTTGACATAATTTGCTTCTCTTCAAAATCATTTAGTAAGTTTCTTAACCAAACTGCTTCCTGGCTTGCTTCTGCCAAAGCTATAAATTCTGCTTCTGCAGTAGAAATCGCTACTGTTGCTTGTTTCTTCGATGCCCAGCTAATAGTGCCTCCATTCATTTTAAAAATAAATCCGCTACTGGATTTTCTATCGATTCTGTCTTCTGCCCAATCTGCATCAGCAAAACCTATTAGTGCGATGTCTTCCTTATATATATATATCACTTACTTTTAATCGTAGATCAATTGTTCCCTTCAAGTATTTTATTACTCTTTTCAGTTCATTCCAGTCTGTTTGAGTTGGACAGCTAGTTTTTCTACTTAAAATTGAAACTGATGAAGATATATCAGGCCGTGTATTCATACATACATATAACAACTGCCCAATGATTTTCTGGTAAGTTGTATTTTCTACAACTCCCTCCGGTTGTAGTTTGTAATAACCTGGATCTAATGGAATTTTTGACGGTTTTCCTTCTTGCAAATTTGTTTGTTTTACAATCTCTGTAATATATTTTCTTTGACTAATTAAAAAATTTTTGCATTTTCATCTTTTTTAACTTCGATCCCTAAGTAACAACTTACTTCACCGAGACAAGTAATTTCAAATTCTAATTCAAGTTCCTTTTGAAAATCACTTATCATAGATTCATTTTCACTAGCAACTAGTAAGTCATCAACATAAATTAAAATATAACAAGAATCCGTAAATGTACCTTTATTATATAGACATGGGTCTGCCAAACTTTGTTTATATCCATTTTTTACCAATACATTATGTATTGTTTCATTCCAGGCTCGTGCACTTTGCTTTAATCCATACAAGCTTTTCTTTAACTTGCAAACTTTAGCTTCTTTTCCTTGAACTTCAAATCCTACTGGTTGTTTCATATATATCTCTTCTTTTAAAATTCCATTCAAAAATGCTGTTTTTGCATCAAAATGTTTAATATACATATTTCTTTTTGCTGCAATAGATAGCATAACTCTAAAAGTTGTATGACGTGCCACTGGAGCATATATCTCGTTGTAATCGATTCCAAATTTTTGTCTAAATCCTTGTGCCACTAACCTAGCTTTATACTTTGATACTGTTCCATCATTATTACATTTAATTTTATATATCCATTTGCATCCAATAGCTTTTCTGTTTTGCGGCAGATCTACTAATTCCCATGTTCCATTTTCCTCTATCGATTTCATTTCATCTTTCATTGCTTCTAGCCATTCTGTGTTATTTTTACTTGTCACCGCTTCAAAATAATTCTGTGGCTCCTCCTGAATATCTACTTCAAATATGTGATTGGGTTTATACCAGTCTGATGGTTGACCAAAATTAATTCTAGTTGATCGTCTTGGCTCCATTGGCTCAATTTCTGAATTAAATTCGACTGGTATTTTAATATTTTCACATGTTTGATCACTATTATTTCTGAACTCAGTTTGATGTTGTAATTCTCGATATAAATTTGTTTGACTTATATTGTCTATTTCTGATAGTTCATTTTCATCTCTCTCTAAACTATTTTGACTTTGAGAGACATCAGATAACTCAGCCGTTGTATGAGTTAATACATCAATTTGAGTATCAACACATGTTTTAGATAATTGACTTTGATTAACAGCTGTATCTTCTTCTGTACTTTTAATAAATTTTACATCTCTACTGATTGTTATTTTCATTGTATTGTCATCTAAAAAACGATAACCTTTTGAGTTTTCGTCAAAACCAACAAATCTTAGTTTTACTGATTTTTCATCCAATTTTCGACGTTTTTCTTTTGGAACCAGTACATACGCAAATGATCCAAATCTCTGAATATCCGATAAATTGGGCTTATTATTCGTCCACTTCTCGAACGGAGTGGTATCAATTGATCTCGAAGGTAGTCTATTCTGATAGAAGTTAGCCGTTACTACTGCTTCGCCCCAAAAACGATTATCAAGACCTGCGTCATATAACATGCATCTGGCCATTTCCATTAAATATCTATTCTTGCGTTCTGAGACTCCATTTTGTTGCGGTGAATAAGGAACAGTATACTGAAAAGTTATACCTTCTTTTTTAAGATAATTTTGAACTTTTTCACTGGTATATTCACCACCTCGATCAGATCTTATTATTTTTGGTTTCTTCTGGTAAATTGTTTTCATTTTTTCAATAAATTCTATAATCTTGTCAAATACTTCAGATTTGTTTTTCAACAAATATATAAAAGTATATTTACTGTAATCATCAATAAATGTTACAAAATATTTTCTACCACTTGGTGTTTCTGTTTGCATTGGACCACAAACATCAGAATGAATTAAATCTAACTTTTCAGAAGATACATGATCAGATTTTTCTGGAAAAACTGTACGGCACATTTTCCCTTTTATACAAATTTCACACAAATTATTGCATTTACAATCTTTCACTGTTATTCCAGTAGCTAAATTCTTTTCATATAGTATTTTTATAGCTTCAATATCTCTATGACCAAGTTTCTTATGCCAAGAATGAATACAATCTTGGCTTTCATTCTTAAGTAATGAAATAATATTGTTATCTTGTCTTAATTTAAATAAATTTCCAACCACATCTGCAATGGCAACTTCTTTCATATTTCTTTGTATGATACAAATGTCCTTTTTGAATAATAATTCAAAACCTTTTAAAACTAATTGAGGAACTGATAATAAATTTGCATTCAGATCTGGAACAAACAATACATCGGTGATTTTTCTCTTATCAACGTTTCCAGTAGAATCTAAAATGTCTATGTATCCGTTTCCTCTACCTAGTGACTATAATTTAATACCGTTTGCAACGAACACATTTTCTCTTATTGAAGATGAAAATTCAGTGAAGAATTCTTTATTATTTGCAATATGACATGTGGCTCCTGAATCTATATACCAACTAAGTTCATCTCGATCCTGTATTGAAAAAAATATCCATTCTTTGTTTTGGTCTTCTGTAATAGTACAATTTGCTTGATTTCTTATGTAGTTATTAAAATTCGGCTTATTTGCAAACTTTTTAAATTTCCAACAATCTTTTTTTAAATGTCCGTATTTATGACAAAATTCACAATTACTGCTGGTATTTTTATATTCAGAAGATGTTGATGTTGATACTTTCATTGCAATTTCTTTATTACTTAGGTTATTTCTTTTTCTGGACCATTCATCAATGAGTTTAGATTTTACCAAATCCAACGTTAGTTCATCATCTTTTCTTGTTTCTAATGCAGTTATTAACGTATCATATTCTATAGGAAGACTATTTAGTAAGAAAGCTATTATCCATTTATCGTTAAATAATTCTTCACCCATTCCCTTTAATTTGTCTATGTAATCCAACATTTGAGACATATGAGATTCCATATTTCCGTCTGTAGATAATTGCATTCTGCATATCTTTCGTATTAAATATACTTTATTAGATAGTGTTGACTGTTGGTGATATTTTTTTAGAATTTCCCATGCATCCTTCGCTGTTTTATCATATTTAATATGAATAAGCTGATTGTCTTCAATTAACAAGCCAATATTAGCATATGCCAAGGAGTCCTTTCTCTTCCATTCAGCATTTCGTTGATCTAGCTGCGGGAGGGGATCTTCGATAACATCCCAACAACCTTCCTTTGTAAGGAATAGTTTCAACTTGAAACTCCACACGAGATAGTTCTCGCTATTTAATTTTGTTATTGTTGTAACGAATTTATCAACCATATTTCGCTTACAATCCTCCTGGGCCCATAACCTGTTGAAGAGCTAGACGATATTGAAGAAATATATTTTTATATTTTTTATTCAAACTGACATTAATCATATATTTAATAATATCAAACATACTAGATAAAATAAATAAAACATAACAGATAATATATAGGGTGAAACATCATTGTATTCCAACACTAAGTACATTGGTTCTGTTAATCCAACCCATCTCCTTGAAATATCCTCAACTTCGGTTTTTACAATATACCCTTACTTTATTTATTAGTGTAATATTATATATTTAAGTGGTTTCAAAAAAATACCAAATTATCAAAACATATTAGATTAGTAATTCTAATAATACAAAAAAAATTGCCAGTTACTATCCTGCATATTAACTACTATTTTGATAAATTAAGTGTTTTCAGAATAACAAGTTTTTATCTATTGAGTTAAAATAAAAATAAATGACTTGTGGTAATCAGTTCAAATTTAAATAAATACTTGTTTAAAAATTTGTGATAATTTAAAATTACGCCATTTGTACTGTACATGCATTGCTTGATTTTCTAATCGTCAACAAGCTTTTCCCTAAACATTCTCTGAACGGAAAAAACGGAAGGTGTGTCAGGCCACTATAATCGGTGAAGCTGAGGAGATGTCTGGAAAGGATGTCCACAGGGCCGAATTCTATCCCCTCGTCTATGAAATCTTGTGGTAGAGAACCTCCTCAGACATCTGAATGGAGCTGCCTTAAAGGCCCAAGGCTACTCTGACGATATTGTAGCACTAGTCAAAGGAACCCTAACAACACAAGTACATCCTTTGTACATCCCAGGGACGTCCTTCATTTGCTACCGGGACATCCCTGGGATATCCTTCATTGGGACACGGTACGTACTAGGGACATCCCAAGGACATCTACTTTCCGACAAAAAGGACACATATGGGATGTCCTTCTGGTACGTCCTAGGGATGTACCAAATTCCAACAAATGACATCAAAGGGACACTTTAGGGATGTTCCAGGGACATCACTGGGATATATGAGGACTTCCTCGAATGTTCTGTTTTTTTCTTTCAATATTAATCTAATATGAAATATTTCTTGGAAAATGTGGAAAAAAAACTAAATCCAAAGATGTTCAATACAAAACAACTTTACTGCAAATATTAAATCACTGGTTTTAGTCTACTTTTCCGTTCAAGCCTTGAGGATACCTTCATTGTATTAATATGTACCTAATAGATTGATAAATATACCATATATAAACCTCGCATAAAGAAAATATTCAGAATCGAACTATAAAATGCACAACATTAACTAATTAACAAAATAAAATAAAAATCTTCATTACAACAAATCTTTTTACTACCTTTGTACATAAAACAAAAATAGTTAGAAATGAGACGTGCACATTAGAGAAAGTGAGGTTAACGTTATTGACAGATCACCAAACAATGTTGCCAAAGTTAGAAACTGGATAAAAAAACGGAAACGAAAATGAAACGAAATTTTATTGAGATTTGTGCATAATTTTTATCATCCTTTTAGATTCAGATTAAGGTAATATTTGCTAATGAAAAACAGTCACATCCCAGAAATTCTTGAACTATTTATTTCAATTTCTTTATATGAAGAAAACAAGATTTTTAAACAAGAATATCAACTTTAAATCTTGAATGAATATTTTAATGAGTTTCGATTTTTCTTATGTGAATGGATATCAGAAATATCAGGGACATGAAATGGACAAGCTATGGATATATCAGATGGGATGTCCTCTGGACAACCTCTTCGGGACATCCACTGGATGTCCCAATCATGTCCTTGTACCGCGGTACATCAAAAGGACATACCTAGGATATCCTGGTGTTCTTAGGGGAAACATATGAACACCTGTGTGGAAATTACACACAACGCTCTGAATATGATTCAAAACTGGTGTTTAAGAGAAAACCTTAGGGTTAATCCACAAAAAACTGTTTAAACACTGGACTTTAAGCTAAAGTGGAACGATCAAAAAAGCGAAAACCATCCTCATGATGGCGAGACGATCATTCGGCAACACATAGTTACATATGGAGCTGTGGTGTGGTAGCCAAAAGTTGAACAATCAACAGCATTTGCAAGTTTACAAAGACTGGCATGTTTGGGCACACTAAGCATTACATCTACAGCGGCTATGGAAATAATCTTAAATGTTCCTCCTTATCAAGATAGAAGCGATATTTTCAGCATACCGTCTTAAATGTACAGGAAACTGGGGCAGTTATTTTAACGGATACGGGAGGAATGTCAGCTTGGCTGCTAATTCAATCCTTCAGATGACCGCTGATAGAATAATCCCATTTCGAAAAACCATTTTGTAATATACAGGAATGGGAGAAAGAAGAGCTCTCGCATATGCATTATGTGGTACACTTATGGCTCGAAAACCAAAAGTGGTAGCGGCGCAGAGATGTATGGAGAGAGACCATCAGTCTAAACCTTGGACAATATGTAACGGTATTCCACTCTGAATTGTAAGACATTTCAATCCGTGTAGCCGAGAATATAAAGAAAGAACCCAAAGATAGATCCATCTATATTGCCTCGGATAGTCAAACTGCGATAAAGGCACTAACATAATACCAATGCAATTATAAACTTGTATGGGACTGCCTACAATCAAAATGTACTATTGTTTGGGAACCAGGACATTGTGATGTAGAAGGATAGAATAGCCCCAAAGTACCATTTCGAAAAACCGTTTTGTGTCAATTTGAGTAATATACAGGAATGGAATAAAGAAGAGCCCTCGCATGTGCATTATGATGGCTCGAAAACCAAAAATGGTAGAGGTATTCCAAGCTGAATTTCAAGACATTTCAATCCGTGTAGCCGAGAATATAGACAGGGAATACAAAGATAGATCCATCTATATTACCTCGGACAGTCATAAATGCACTAATATAATAACAATACAATTCCAAACTTGTATGGGACTGCCTACATTCAAAATGTGACTATTGTTCGGGTACCAGGGCATAGTGTGGTAGGAAAGGAAAAAACTGACAACCTCGCAAGAAAGGAATAGACGACACCTTTATGGGATCGGAACCAGTATGTGGAATTTCATATCCATTGGATCATCAAAAAATAAAACAGTGGATGCTCAACCACTGGCAATCATTACATGGGAATAGGTACACGAAAATAGTTATAAAACAACCTCGTAACCTAGGAAATAACCTATTACAACTCAATAGTGGACAACTGAGAGAAGTTGTCGGCCTACTAACAGGTCATTGCAAACTACGCACACACTCACAGAAAATGGACTCCGGATCATGCAACTGCAGAATGTGAAATAAGATAGAAGAAACTACAAAACACTTGGAGCATTTTTTCTTGTTTAATACACTGAGAGTTCTGGTTTGAAGCGCATTAACTTGTGACGTCATCATT
The DNA here is from genome assembly GCA_963243735.1 of Neocrepidodera transversa. Lineage (NCBI taxonomy): Eukaryota > Metazoa > Arthropoda > Insecta > Coleoptera > Chrysomelidae > Neocrepidodera > Neocrepidodera transversa. The sequence continues at coordinate 6,635,424 of OY725346.1, read as the reverse complement.
AGAATAAACACGAAAATGCAATGTTTGCACTACTTGTCAAAATGTCGTAGGTTATAAGGTTATATGTTTTATGTTAGGCCGACTCTACATACACGTTAACGTGTGGATAATTTCATAAATTCCCCACACGTTAAAATATTAAACTTGGTTATCTGACTTAAAAAAATTATTATTTTATTAAAAGAAGTCTTTACTATCTAAATCTAGCCTGTATATTTAAAAAAATATATTAAAAGAATTCTTACCATCTAAATCTACCTGTGTTTAAAAAAAAAATAAAAGGGCCATATGGGATTCGATCTTATTATTTAAGCGAAACACATTTCACTTGTGGGTAATTTCTAAAATTATCCACAGGTTAACGTGTGGCTAGTCACAGTGTTTATGTTATGGGTTGGCACATGATGTGGCTACTAGGAAGGTAGTTATTATGGAAGTTTTTAGTGCCAATCAGCATCGTGAAATCATATATAATACTCCTATATCGCCAACGTCCTATCTTTGCCTGTAGAAACAAAGCGTTCCGACAGAAGGAGGTGCAAGATCGGAATTGGGTGCCAACGCGCATGCCCATATACATAAATTGCATTGGGGTCGTGTCCCGTGGTGAAAAAGAAACGTAGAGAAAAAGAAAGTTAAGCAAACGTACGCGATTTTACAACTGTGACGCCTATGACTATCCGAGACTACGTGAGAGAGAAACGATCGTCTACACTCTACGATCAGCGACACGCTTCTCTCTCAAGCTGGCGATATAGGAGTATCACATATATCCGTAAAATTCAAAAATTCTTTTTTATGTCGAATTACTAGTTTGCCAGATAAAATCTGAAGAAAATGAATCTTTTATTACAATTTTAATGTTAATTTTTAATAATGCGGAGCATATCCGAATGTCTGGGTATGATGATTGGTTAACTCATTAATTGGATTAACATTATAAACAATTAATTTAAAGTTTTAAGGTTATTAGAATCTTCTTTCTCATTTCTGTCAGTATAAAAACGCTTCAAAAGGTACTCCAAGAGCGCTTCGAACCACATGTTAAGCGCTGTAAGCGTTTTTGAGGACGTCATCAATTTGGTACGAAAATGATGTACTTTGAACCACTACGGAGCTAATTAAAAGCAAAAAAATGCTCTTGATGTTTGACAGGACCGAACCTACTGCAGTGTTGCCGATTGGCGAATAATTTAAGACTGGCGGATAATTTTCTCACCCATCCGAAAGTCGGATAAAAACGGATAATTTTAAATCTGACGTGATACCGTAAAATTATCATCAATAGTTTCAGTTGAAAACGGTAAATATGGGATTTTACAAGGCAAGGTATTATTTTGAATTTGGCAACAATGTTGTAGATTCTTGAAGGCAGAAATGACAAGATTTTGACATTCATTGGTTTCGATTAGACCTTAGACCATTTATTATTAGACATGCCTTGTTTACATTTTTGTATTCAATGTTTTGAAGTCGATACATGTTGTCTCTTTCTCATTACATTTCTCTTGGTGCGGGGTATCAGGTGAAGTGTTTACAAACATCAATAGAAGTGGCGTACGCCCATGGAACTTAACACAAGTATCATTTACAATTTAAATAACTCAATAAAACTGTGGAAAATAGCCTGGCCATTTATAAAACTCTCCCAGAGTTACTTGTGATACTGTTGTTTTACGTGTTTGTATACAAACAAACTTACATATCACAACATGCTGTGCTTAGATATTGACTTCAAGAGAAGGATGGAAAATTGATGTCTAATAATAAATGGTCTAAGGATTAGACAACATGGCGCTTTCTAGTCTTAAGCATCAGACTCAAGATTCCTCAGGTGGAGCTATTAGACGACAAGTGCTCCAGATTGTGCGCAAGCGTTGTTAATATCAGAATATGTTTTTTTCTGATTATTTAGAAAAAAAAAAACAAAACTAATATCGGAATCTAGCCGGGGTTAATCACTAATAAATTTGTCATTATCAGATACCGATGTGATAATTCATGGAATAGAGTGTTTACTTAAATTTTACTATTAGGTAAAGTTTCACAAGTAGAGAATTGCTATGATTGTTTTTTAATATATTTTTTCAATGCACTTCTGCGTCTATTTTACCTTATTTTAATAAAAAAAACTTTATTCATTACCATAAAATACTTAATTGCGTTCTAAAGTCTAGACCAACTAAAAATAACATGTACAAACAAGTAATTTTATAAATTTAAAAGATCGGATAATTTCGGGCAAAATCGGATAATTTTTAGTTGAAAGGAGGATCTTTTCATTTCATCTATTGGCAACACTGGAACATAGTTTTAAGATTCAGTATAATGAAGTAGGAGACCCTGCAAAAGAGAGCACAATAGGTCAATGACCGAGTTGGAAAGGGATAAAGCCCCCCATTTTTCCGCTAAAATAAAAAATATAGGAAAACTTCGATAACTCTGGTAATAGTCTAAGCTATGCTCAAAATAACCCTTATGTATCGTTATGAATTACAGTTTATAATTTAGAAATTGGTAAAAATTATGTTCAAATCGATTATTTTGGGAAATTACTACTAACTATGAGAGCTGCAACTAGGCGGAATTAATGAGAAGATTTGAGGCATTTATCACTGCAGAAATATGTATTCAATATTCTTAAGATAATGATAATGGCTTATATGTTTAATAATTGGATCGTTTATTGACTTGAACAAGGAATAAAACATTCAAATTCAGTGCTTTCGAGTTATTTACACCTAGAAAGACAGACAGACAGACAGACCTCAGTATAGTATTTTTTTGGTCCTCAGTAATAATATATTTATGAAATTGGAGATTTTTGTCGAAACGTCATCGGAAAATGACACAAAAAAAATTACAGAATTCTAATTATTTAGCAAGATAAAATGCTTATTATTTCTTAGAAATATTTATTAAGAAATCTTATATTTTTACAAGAAGAAATCAGATCCGTTAATTCGTACACAGACGATACGTTTGCTAATTTGTTCGCTTTGGTATAGTACAAGAATTTACCAAAAAAACAAAAATGCTTTCAATTATCGAGGATCTGAAAAATAAATTGGCACAGATCATCCAAATATACAGAAGTTAAATTGAAATAATTTTTTATGCACTATAATTTATTCTCGTATAAATAAATTTTTCAAATTTTTGCCATGGCATGCTAGATTTACCGAAAAGTGAATTTTTTTCATACTGTTTGGTATTAACGTGATAAGTAGGATTTTTCTTCCTCAATTATCCTCAGTATAATCTAATTTTATTAAAATTTTAATACGTTTCGTATCTGGAAAGTCACCCTCAACTTTCAAATACAGATCTTAATTTTTTTATTATGTTTCGTTGGCAAAAAAGCCATTTTCAGTGTTTTTTTTTTCAATTAAAAATAATTGGCCATAAAATTTTACACACAAGTATATATTTTCTTTTTGTGTGATTTATTATCTCGAAAACCTTTACCACCGTTACCAGATTCACTAAAAAATTGAACCTTGAATTGTTAATTTAAAAAGTAAAGATTTTATAATATAAATATATTTCTGTGCATACAGTGACTTTAATGAAACCGCATATAAAATTTAAAAAAATAAATATCATTGATATGTAATTTCTTAATAAAAAACGTTCTTTTATTAGGACAATAATTGATTAACAATTATTTTATTAGAAATCTCGGAAAGTTCTGATTACTATTTCTTCTTTCTTTCAGTTCCTGTTTTTAATATCTATATTACTAGATTTTAACAATTTTTTACTTAAATCAAATTGTTAAGAATACCGAATATGCATTTATTTAAGTGATTGTTTCTCGATAGCAAGGACAATTAATAACACTATTGAAACTAACTTTTTTGTTCGATCTGACCTTGTCGTAAAATTTTATTAATCGAATCATATCAAATAGATATTAACCATAAAACAATTACCATTGAACCAAATTACTCGACTTAACTATTTTAGACCAGGAACTAAAAAAAAAAAATATTTAACCTTTTAAAAATCTGATAAAGACGTTTAGTCATTTCCGTAACGATTTTTTGCTTAACTTAAATAAATGATGCAACTGTAATGGATAATTGTATAATTTAGTGCTACATTTTTCTTCAAAGAAACAGATAATAATATTAGACTGAAATGATTCTTGCTGTTTAAATTTGAAATTATCACTTGATACATTCTCAAGTTCAGATTAATTTTTTGGTGTGAAAAGAATGAGAAGAATTGATTAATGCTACATATTTATTAGAATAAATATTTAAAATATTTTATTCATATTATAAAAAAAGATATGTACGAAAATTTCAAAAACTGCCATTTTCCTATTCAAATAAAGTTACAAATAACGATTCGTGGTAAAGAGATCTCAAAAATCTACATTTGTCACTAAAATTTTGTCTTTTTAAGGAATGACAAGTCGTATCAAGTGAATTTTTAAAAATAAAATTGTACGGAAAATTGAACCGTAACAAACGAATTTATTAATCAAGTAAACATTGTGTAATAAGCAATTTACTAATAAAAAAGTAGATAAACATACTTAATCTTTTTAATAATACTTTTTCTTCAAGCTATTCCTCGTTTTTCAAGTTTTTCCAAATTGCCTAATCCTGTAGTGTAGAAAAAACGGGATAGTGATATCAATAACTACTTTTTTACCCTGTATACAGGGATCGATAGTTAATAAGTGAATTACTTACAATTTAGACGTGTATTTGATCTTATTGGAATTTTCATTAATAAGACTAATTGGAAGGAATTCCAAGTTGTTGAGCTATGGGGTTGTATAAAAGATAGCAAAATCAAGTTAATTCAAATATTTCAGAACAAAGAGCTGCGAAACATGACAAATGTCCTTTGGTACGTACGAAACAAGCAAAATCAAGTAAATTCAAATATTTCAGAACAAAGGGCTGCAAAACCGAAAATTTTGAAAATTTAAGGTAGCTACAGCCAATTCATTTGTAGTATATGATAATCTAATTAAAATTATTCATATAGGCTTGGTTAACTTTGAAACACTACGATTACTAAGAAATAGAATTTCAAAATTTCCAAGTGACGTCAGCTACATTAATTTGTTTAAAGTAATGTAGATGGCATGACAAGGTATAATTTATAGTTATCTGTCGAGTATTATTAAACCAAATAGCCTTAGCGACTATCGAAAAAAAAAAGAAGAAAAAAAGCAAAATACACAGGCGACACATAGACATTAAAATTATAGTGAAAAATGAAATATAAAATGCTGTAACTAGCAGTTCATCAGATGTACGCATTTATTTTGTACATCGGCCGTTCACTGCGTTTTAAGTTTACAAAGTATGGAAGACCGCCCGGAAGTTGGCACCCCAATTGCCGGAACCCTTTGATTTTTTCAGAGTTCTGGACTCGTCTCGAAGAGTTCTAGAGTTCTCGAGGGGGTGCAGATAGAGTTCTGCATTTTTTTTGCGGAATTTTTAAAAAACAAATTTTGGGGTGCTAACTTCATGCCGCACCCCTTTTGTGAGAAAAAAGAGTTCTGGGTGAATAGATATCTCAGAAATAAAGAGTTCTAGAGTTCTCGGTAGGTTTTGCAAAGAGTTGTGGGAATTTTCGGAAATTACAAAAAAAAATAAATTTTGAGGTGCTAACTTCATGCCGCACACTTTATTGGTTAGTTTTGGCCACTTAGGGCTGGTTTTAAATACAGCACCCCTGAGTTCTGACTCGAAAAAATACTGAAAATTATGAAAATGGATATTTTCAAGGTTCCGATTTTTGTCGCTAATTTTTCGCCAGAATATTCAATTTTTTATTTACTGGGCAGTTTTGGTCACTTAGGGCTGGTTTTAAATACAGCACCCCTGAGTTCTGACTCGAAAAAATACTGAATATTATGAAAATGGATATTTTCAAGGGGTGCTACAATGTTCTGTAACTCTAGAACTCTTCGAGACGAGTCCAGAACTCCGAAAAAATCAAAGGGTTCCGGCAATTGGGGTGCCAACTTCCGGGCGGTGCATGGAAGTATGTTGGCGCATCTGCTTGATAAGTTTAATAATATTTCTGTTTTTTTCGTAATGCGCATAGTATATGGTTTCGATGTAAAAGGGCCGGATTTCGATTCCCAGTATGGCCAACTTTTTTTGTTTTGATAATTTTTTTAGCTTCCTAAAAACCACATCATGACATCTATCTTTGACCGTTTGAACGACTCGAGGTATGATCAATAAAACCAATTATGTTTAATTGTTTATATGAGTGAAAAGTTTATCTTATATTAAGCTATTTATGGATCTAAAGTAATATATTTGGCTTTGTTCTATAGTGTTCTGCATACGGCAGTTCTGTTATTTCTCTAGATAAATTTCCTTTCCATTCAAAGGCAGTTAAGAAATGAAAAAATTCAAAAATTATAGAAGATCTCATGCATAAACTTTTGATAACTTAAAACACTCTTCGCCTGCCTTAATTGGCCGAACTTGTTCATCAACAATAACGCCATTACTTATTAAAAAACAATAACACAAATTCAACAGCGATTCAGCGACAATAATACTAAAACTCCAAATACAAACCTTTTGATCCAATTGTAAAAAAATTAAAATCAACTGAAATCTCTGTGAACACTCTTCGTCTTCTTTTATTTTTATTGGTTTTCTGACCAAATATGACCTCATGAAAACTATATTTTTATAAGAGACGGAATATTTGTTGTTCACGCCTCAATCCTTCATTTTGTCATTTTGCAGTACTAACTCGCGGTACGTGATTTGTCCCTACACAATTTTCTTTTTTTCTCATGTTTACATCTGGCCTCTATTAATAAGGAATTCAGTTCGTATATACTGCCATCTCTTAACAGCATTATCAATTAATGTAGATATTTTTAATTTATTTTTTTTAAATATAATATAGGTTTAAAAAAATTATAAATATTTTTTGTATACATATTTGATAACAGACTTTTAAGTGCTAGCTTAAAAATTTTACATAATACTTCCCCATTTAAAGAATTATCAGAAATTCTCAAAAATTGCAAAAATATCAAAAAAAATCGGAAAGTTTGTTGAACATTTTAAAAATTGTAAGAATTTGTAAAAAATTGTAAAATATTTAAAATATGTAACGAAATAACAAAATATTCAAAATTATTTATTTACAATGCACAGCATAGTTTTTACCAATCATTCATATATTTATTTTTCATAATTTAGTACGTATGCAACAGTGACCTACATAGAGACTTCGTTATCCCATTGGTTAATGATGAAATCAAAAGATTTGCTGGCAAATATGAAGCCAGCCTACATCTCCATGAAAATGTAGAAGCCCTTCAGCTGCTGGAAAATCAGCATCTAGTTCGAAGATTTTAGAGGATTAAGCCTTTCGAGTTCTTATAAAGTAGCAGACGTAAAAATACTTTTAAATAACGCAGTAAGTGCTGTTACAGCTGCTAATTGGTCTAAATGTATTGGTCACGAGATAAAAGAAGAAGGCAAAAAAATTGCATTAAATTAAAATGTTATTGTATACCTATGTAAAACAATAAAATTACCCACCACTGGAAAAATTTCCTCTTTCCCCTTAACCATTGAAAATCTCTACCACTTGACTCAATAGAGCAATGACAGATGTCAATATTTCTTTCACTTTCCATTACTATCAGCATAATTAAAGATATCTCCGTCAAGACTAACGGTTTCATGATTGATCCGAATATTCGATCACATATTGTATTGTCTCGGACTATAATAATCAATGTTCAAATGATATCATAAAGCCTAAATAAATCCAAAGATACTGTCGCAGTTGTAGATCGACTTTACCTAAATTTATTTGAATTCGTATATATTTACTAATAGTTGACAGGAAACGTTTTATATTGGCTTGAAACAAATATTTACTTATTTCGTTAGATATATACTATAAAATATAAAAAAACTTGGTATGCAGTATACCATGTATACAGGTTAACTATAAACAAGGTTGTACGCAATTTTATTAAGAATTTATTTATTTAATTGGTATAATTTATTTGCAAAAAAATTGAAGTGAGAACGTAAAATTAATAGTATGTAGAAATGAACAACTTGTATTATGAATTATGATTCTAAACTAAGAATTTAAATAATTGAAATCCATAACACCCAGTCAATTACAACCTTATTTATAATTTAAACTATACGGTCTTTTACCGAACTCTATACCAAAAGTAAAATTTGATTCCCTCAAGATTATCACTAAAAATATGATCCAATGTAACACCTTAAACATAGTGATGTGTAATATCAAAAAAAATAACTGCACCAATAGACTAGTTGACTTTAATATTGCTTCATCCCTAAAAATTGTTTAAAAGTCCTTGAAATTCCAAAAATCCTTAAACATCAGTTAAAATTCTGAAAAAAAATTTAAAATCCGAAGAAAATCTTGGAAATTCTTAAATAATTCTTAAAAATCCCTAAAACACTTAAAATTACTTAAAGATCCTAAAATAATCCTTAAAAAACATTAAAATCCCTAAAAGAAGTTCAAAATTCTTGAAAATTATTAAAAATCCCAAAAGTCCTTGAAAATCCCAAGAGTCCTTAAAATTCTTAAAAATCTTTAAAAATCCCGAATCATTCTGAAAAAATTTTAAAAATCCTTAAAAATCTTAAGAAAAACTTGGAAATTCTTAAAAATACTTCAAAATCTTTAAAAATCCCAAAAACACTTAAAATTACTTAAAAATCTTAAGCAATTTTTAAAGATCCTAAAATAATCCTTAAAAAACATTAAAATCCCTAAAAATAGTTCAAAAATCCACAAACATCGTTAAAAATTCTTAAAAGTCCTTGAATTTCCAAAAATCCTAAAAAATCTTTAAAAATCCCATCAAATTCTGAAAAAAAATTAAAAATCCTTAAAAAAATTTTTAAATACTTTAAAATCCTTTAAAAGTTCTTGAAAATCCTTAAAAATTCGAAAAATCCTTGAAAATCCTTAAAAATTCCAAAAATTCTTAAAAATCTTAAAAATCTTAAAAAACTTTAAAAATCCCTTAAAATTCTGAAAAAAATTTAAAAATCCAAAGATAATCTTGGAAATTCTTAAAAATACTTTAAAATCCTTAAAAATCTTAAGCAATTCTTAAAGATCCTAAAATAATCCTTAAAAAACCATTAAAATCCCTAAAAATTGTTTAAAAATCCCCAACAATCCTTAAAAGTCCTTGAAATTCCAAAAATCCTTAAAAATCCCTTAAAATTTTGAAAAAAATTTTAAAATCCGAAGAAAATCTTGGAAATTCTTAAATAATCCTTAAAAATCCCTAAAAACACTTAAAATGACTTAAGAATCTTAAAGATCCTAAAATAATCTTTAAAAAACATTAATATCCCTAAAAGAAGTTCAAAATTCTTGAAAATCCTTAAAAATCCCAAGAGTCCTTAAAATTCTTAAAAATCTTTAAAAATCCCAAAACATTCTGAAAAAAATTTAAAAATCCTTAAAAATCTTCAAAATACTTTAAAATCCTTAAAAATCCCTTCAAAATCTTAAGCAATTCTTAAAGATCCTAAAATAATCCATAAAAAGCATTAAAATCCCTAAAAATAGTTTAAAGTTCCCCAAAAATCCTTAAAAATTTTTAAGTCTTTGAAATTCCAAAAATCCTTAAAAATCGGTTAAAATTCTGAAAAAAATTTTAAAATCCGAAGAAAATCTTGGAAATTCTTAAATAATTCTTAAAAATCCCTAAAAACACTTAAAATTACTTAAAGATCCTAAAATAATCCTTAAAAAACATTAAAATCCCTAAAAGAAGTTCAAAATTCTTGAAAATCCTTAAAAATCCTAAAAGTCCTTGAAAATCCCAAGAGTCCTTAAAATTCTTAATAATCTTTAAAAATCCCGAATCATTCTGAAAAAATTTTAAAAATCCTTAAAAATCTTAAGAAAATCTTGGAAATTCTTAAAAATACTTCAAAATCTTTAAAAATCCCAAAAACACATAAAATTACTTAAAAATCTTAAGCAATTTTTAAAGATCCTAAAATAATCCTTAAAAAACATTAAAATCCCTAAAAATAGTTCAAAAATCCACAAACATCGTTAAAAATTCTTAAAAGTCCTTGAATTTCCAAAAATCCTAAAAAATCTTTAAAAATCCCATCAAATTCTGAAAAAAAATTAAAAATCCTTAAAAAAATTTTTAAATACTTTAAAATCCTTTAAAAGTTCTTTAAAATCCTTAAAAATTCGAAAAATCCTTGAAAATCCTTAAAAATTCCAAAAATTCTTAAAAATCTTAAAAATTTTTAAAAATCCCTTAAAATTCTGAAAAAATTTTAAAAATCCAAAGATAATCTTGAAAATTCCTAAAAATACTTTAAAATCCTAAAAAATCTTAAGCAATTCTTAAAGATCCTAAAATAATCCTTAAAAAACCATTAAAATCCCTAAAAATTATTTAAAAATCCCCAACAATCCTTAAAAATCATTGAAATTCCAAAAATCCTTAAAAATCCCTTAAAAGTCTGAAAAAAATTTTAAAATCCGAAGAAAATCTTGGAAATTCTTAAATAATCCTTAAAAACCCCTAAAAACACTTAAAATTACTTAAGAATCTTAAAGATCCTAAAATAATCCTTAAAAAACATTAATATCCCTAAAAGAAGTTCAAAATTCTTGAAAATCCTTAAAAATCCCAAAAGTCCTTGAAAATCCCAAGAGTCCTTAAAATTCTTAAAAATCTTTAAAAATCACGAAACATTCTGAAAAAATTTTAAAAATCCTTAAAAATCTTAAGAAAATCTTGGAAATTCTTAAAAATACTTCAAAATCTTTAAAAATCCCAAAAACACTTTAAAATCCTTTAAAAGTTCTTGAAAATCCTTAAAAATTCGAAAAATCCTTGAAAATCCTTAAAAATTCCAAAAATATTTAAAAATCTTAAAAATTTTTAAAAATCCCTTAAAATTCTGAAAAAAATAAAAATCCAAAGAAAATCTTGGAAATTCTTAAATAATCCTTAAAAATCCCTAAAAACCATTAAAAACACTTACTTAAAAATCTTAGAGATCCTAAAATAATCCTTAAAAAACATTAAAATCCCTAAAAGAAGTTTAAAATTCTTGAAAGTCCTTGAAAATCCCAAGAGTCCTTAAAAATCTTTAAAAATCCCGAAACATTCTGAAAAAAATTTAAAAATCCTTAAAAATCTTCAAAATACTTTAAAAACCTTAAAAATCCCTTAAAATTACTTAAAATCCATTATTGACAGGTGAAGTTTTATGTTATATGATGTATATCATATCAACGATATGTCGATAATGTCAAGTTCAAATTTGCTTAATTTTGAATTGCTAAATAAATAAATTGCTAAAAAATGTTGACTAGACTTTAAGGTCAGAGGCCTTCAATACAACACAGAAAGTGTCAAGCCCGGATATGCAAACAAATTTTTATGTTTTACAATGTTACAGATAAGTAAACAATTTATAAAGTGTGCCGATATGTCGATAATGCAAAAATTATAAATTAACATTGAAAAAAATTGATTAAAAAATGAAAAATATTATAAATTCTATGAGGAGAAAAATCAGGCAAAATTAGAAAGAAAGATTTTGGAAAACCAGGAATGACCTTTTCTCATTTTTGTATACAAATAAATAAATATAGGTTATATTCAATAAAAAGAAATCAGTAACTAAAATACAAAACAAAGTCGTGTACCACAAGATATAATTACAACTACGACTAGTTTCGGCTAAAAAGTAATCATCAGGTCTGAAAATACATCGCAGAAAATTTAAGTATTTAAGCTTGACTTAGCATTATTAATAAAGAGCAAGGAGAAAAAATTATTACAAGAATATGAATTCCATTATAGGAGATGAGACAAATTTTAAAAGAAAAATTTGAAAGAAAAATATCAAGTTAAGGGAACAACTGCATTCCTTTAACAAATGGGAAGCATCATTTAAAGCATAATTCTAAAAGTACCCGAAAAAATATTTTGATAAGAAGGAAGAATCTTCATATAGTTTGTAGAATATAAATTATAAATAAAATACTACATTTTTAACCAAGGGGGTTGGTAATTTAATAACAATTTGGTAATAAATAAATAAAAATATTGTTACAAATAAAAAACTGTACAAATATTATTTATGTATTATTTATGTAATAATAATACATTATATTTTATACCCTTACGGTGGAGGTAAACTTGCCACTAATAATCCTATTATACCTGCTACGAATTTAGGATTAAACCTGACAGGGTAGAAGCCTGCAAAAATTAAGGACTCCTCCCTTAGAAATAAATTAAAGAATTATGTGTAATATTTAAAAAAAAATGCAATATCAAAAATTGACTTTGTTAAATGTGTTTTTTATTTGAGCTTAACAAAATAAAATCAAAGGTTTTTGATATATCTGATTCTTATTTTTTAATAATTAGTTGAGTTAAGGTAATCCTACCCTCTAGTCTAATTTTTTCTGTGCAGAACAAGGTAAAAGGCCACAAAACATGATTATTCGTTTTTGGACGAGATCTCGCCTAATATGGCAACTAAAAATATGCGGTATGTTTCATGATATTTAAAGTATTTATTGGAAGAGCGCGTCTGTGCTACTTATTTCAAATTTATCTAGAAAAAATTGATAGTCATATCACTTTTACTAAAAATAATTTAAAAGATAATTCTTACATATAAAGTTATAAATATAGATTAAAATATCAATGAAGCATTTTCCTTTATTTCATTATTTTTCAGGATTTTAAAGAATATAATTTCACTTATTTATATAATAATAATAATAATTTATTGCCCAAATTATGTACACATTGGTAAAATAGTTAAAAATTACAGTACAAGAATACAATAAAAATTATGAGTGTAGAGGTAAACAAAATACACTCTAAAAAAATTTACCTATTCCAAAAAAAATATTATACAAAAAAGGCAATTTTTAATCATTGAATTTTTATTTTAATTAAAATTTTTTTAACTGACAATTTTTTTTGTAGCTACGTTTTTGTTAAACGATGGTGATGGTACGAAATAGAAAGAGAATTTTTATTTCTTGTATTGTACTAATGGTAATCCCTATTTTTTGAAAAATTTCCTTCTCTATCCTATAACAGATTATACAACAGACATGAGTAAATGGAAATACAAGAAAACATTATAATATTCATTTTCTCGATCGGCAATGTTCAATATAACCAAAGGACAAAAAAACTCGATAAGACATGAATTTAATATAAGCAAAATATTTATTTGACAATTTCAATAAACTTGATAATGTGCCAAATACTTCGCGACATGTTTCGACTCTTAAGCCATCTTCAGGCGCTACAAATTACATTGTTCGAACATTGTAAGTTTTATTTGTTTTTCCTTTATATCATAATACTATTGTAATTTGTAGCTCCTGAAGATGGCCTAAGAGCCGAAACATGTCGCAAAGTATTTGACACATTATCAAGTTTATCTTATATTAAATTCATGTGTCATCGACTTCGAGTTTCTCTCTACTTTGATACACTATACCACGTTTGGGAACGGATAATCTAGTTTATTCAATATAACCCTCTGAACATAAACCGAAATAGTGGCAAAAATATCTGTTTTTAAAGAACTCTTTTGGTCGGTGGCATGTTTACCGGTACTATTTTCTGGTCAATTATATTTGGTGGCAAGTTTACTTCTGCCCAGAAAGGGACATCTATTATTATTTAAAAAAGCTCCTAGAAACCCAGAACTGTTCATTACCAATAAAAGTATTAATTTCTTGAATTAATTAAATTATTTTGTTTATAATAAGTTAATATATTAAATGTATTAAAAATAAATAAATTTTAATTTAAACAAAAATGTACCGACTTACCTTAATCGTCAAGTACGATCCAATTATAAGCGTAATTAACAAAACCTAGGAAACGACACATATATACACTTTTTAATTAATTATTAATGCGTTATATATTTGTATATTTTAAACGCGGAGCACTTTAAATAATCGATCGGTTTCCCGCGCTACTAGTCAGTCAGTCAAGTCAACAAGCACTACTGTTGCGGTGTTAGTGAAACCAAGTTGCGCTTGTAACTCGGCTTAGGTTGGTGTTTTTAATAGAATTGTATCCCCTCTTTTGTATCAAAAGCACGAGAACAGGACTCAACTTCTTTTTGTTGGCGATTTAGATTAAAGAATGAATTACCTTAAGAAGCTTAACTCTTAACGTACGAAAATGGTGATTACACAACAAGTGCATGGTCGTTAAATAGTCTCAAGTTTAATTTAAATCTTGTTCTTTTAAGAGTAGTACAAGAACTGCATTCTTCAATTATCATCTCGTGCGAATTACTCTGACCAAAGAGGAAAACGGTTTATATGTTTTATTGTATATTCCGGATTATTCTGGTCAAAATATTTTCAAAAAGTTCAAATGGTTTCAATACTCCGCATTTTTTCTTAATTTAGCCATTTATTTATCGCATATTTATTCATAAAAAAATATTAAGGCCGCAGTGGCACACTCCAATATTCATAACAATAACTAAATGTGACATATGTCATATTAATGTCAAATTTCATAAATCTATTATTCAACAGATGTAGCAATATGTCTTCAACATACATTTGACCAAATTATTTACTCGTTTTAGTTGTGACATTTTATTTCAGATTATTTATTGGCCTACTATACAATATAATTTTAATCTTATTTTATGCCAAGAGTAAGAAAAACTCTGAGCTCTGCTGGGATATGGCAATGCTGTAAAACTAACTTTGTTTGTTTGTTTATGTTCGATAAATACGTAAAATCATCATAAATTTAAATCCCAAATATATTTTATAGATATTTCCTTACGGACGGACAGATTTCCTTCAAAATTGCCATGGGGAGGTTTGGGGATTACAAATTTTTTCTCAAAATTAATAAATTCAAGACGACAGACGAGATATGTGATTATGATCAGATTCTTTTCAAAATTGGTATTTGGGTGTTTTTGGGGTCGGAGATTATGAATTTGTTTTTCAAAATAAATAAATTCAAGATATCGACTCCAAAATGGTGGACGAAATTTATGATTATTAACCGATTCCATTAAAAATTGGTGCATGGGGTTTTTTGGTGTTGGAGATTATGATTTTTTTTTCAATATTAATAAATTCAAGATGGCGGACAATATATGGAATTATGATCTGATTCTGTTCAAAATTGGTATTGGAGGTTTTTTATTAACCGATTCCATTCAAAGTTGGTACATGGGGTTTTTTGGTGTTGGGAGATTATGACTTTTTGTTAAACTGCACAGAATTTTTTATTTACATTATCAAAATCAAAAAATATTTCTCCTGCAACATATATACAGTAAACTATGATTGTTCATTTTCTCAAATATAAATATTTCGTTGTAACCTAGCAGATAACAGAAAATAATAAAAATTCGGTTTACTCGCGAGTCCCATGATCAATAGTGACATCTCATCACCAGCAGCAATACCGAACGCAGTGCGAAACTGGAAAGTTTGGCAGAACAGGAGCGCCTATTGGGAGACAAATATTCCATTATGAGAGACAAATATTCCAAATCTGGAGACAAATATTAAAACTCTGGAGACGAATTTTCCATAAAAATAATTTTGTTAGCGCCTATTGGGAGACAAATATTCCATAATGGGAAACAAATATTCCATAATGAGAGACAAATATTCCAAATGTGGGGACAAATATTCCAAATCTGGAGACAAATATTAAAACTCTTTAGACGAATTTTCCATAAAAATAATTTTGTTAGCGCCTATTGGGAGACAAATATTCCATAATGGGAAACAAATATTCCATAATGAGAGACAAATATTCCAAATGTGGGGACAAATATTCCAAATCTGGAGACAAATATTAAAACTCTTTAGACGAATTTTCCATAAAAATAATTTTGTTAGCGCCTATTGGGAGACAAATATTCCATAATGGGAAACAAATATTCCATAATGAGAGACAAATATTCCAAATGTGGGGACAAATATTCCAAATCTGGAGACAAATATTAAAACTCTTTAGACGAATTTTCCATAAAAATAATTTTGTTAGCGCCTATTGGGAGACAAATATTCCATAATGGGAAACAAATATTCCATAATGAGAGACAAATATTCCAAATGTGGGGACAAATATTCCAAATCTGGAGACAAATATTAAAACTCTTTAGACGAATTTTCCATAAAAATAATTTTGTTAGCGCCTATTGGGAGACAAATATTCCATAATGGGAAACAAATATTCCCTAATGAGAGACAAATATTCCAAATGTGGGGACAAATATTCCAATTCTGGAGACAAATATTAAAACTCTTTAGACGAATTTTCCATAAAAATAATTTTGTTAGCGCCTATTGGGAGACAAATATTCCATAATGAGAGACAAATATTCCAAATGTGGAGACAAATATTCCAAATCTGGAGACAAATATTAAAACTCTTTAGACGAATTTTCCATAAAAATAATTTTGTTAGCGCCTATTGGGAGACAAATATTCCATAATGGGAAACAAATATTCCATAATGAGAGACAAATATTCCAAATGTGGGGACAAATATTCCAAATCTGGAGACAAATATTAAAACTCTTTAGACGAATTTTCCATAAAAATAATTTTGTTAGCGCCTATTGGGAGACAAATATTCCATAATGGGAAACAAATATTCCATAATGAGAGACAAATATTCCAAATGTGGGGACAAATATTCCAATTCTGGAGACAAATATTAAAATTCTGGAGACGAATTTTCCATAAAAATAATTTTGTTAGCGCCTATTGGGAGACAAATATTCCATAATGGGAAACAAATATTCCCTAATGAGAGACAAATATTCCAAATGTGGGGACAAATATTCCAATTCTGGAGACAAATATTAAAACTCTTTAGACGAATTTTCCATAAAAATAATTTTGTTAGCGCCTATTGGGAGACAAATATTCCATAATGAGAGACAAATATTCCAAATGTGGAGACAAATATTCCAAATCTGGAGACAAATATTAAAACTCTTTAGACGAATTTTCCATAAAAATAATTTTGTTAGCGCCTATTGGGAGACAAATATTCCATAATGGGAAACAAATATTCCATAATGAGAGACAAATATTCCAAATGTGGGGACAAATATTCCAAATCTGGAGACAAATATTAAAACTCTTTAGACGAATTTTCCATAAAAATAATTTTGTTAGCGCCTATTGGGAGACAAATATTCCATAATGGGAAACAAATATTCCATAATGAGAGACAAATATTCCAAATGTGGGGACAAATATTCCAATTCTGGAGACAAATATTAAAATTCTGGAGACGAATTTTCCATAAAAATAATTTTGTTAGCGCCTATTGGGAGACAAACATTCCATAATGAGAGACAAATATTCCAAATGTGGAGACAAATATTCCAAATGTGAAGACAAATATTCCAAATCTGGAGACAAATATTAAAACTCTTTAGACGAATTTTCCATAAAAATAATTTTGTTAGCGCCTATTGGGAGACAAATATTCCATAATGAGAGACAAATATTCCAAATGTGGGGACAAATATTCCAAATCTGGAGACAAATATTAAAATTCTGGAGACGAATTTTCCATAAAAATAATTTTGTTAGCGCCTATTGGGAGACAAATATTCCATAATGAGAGACAAATATTCCAAATGTGAAGACAAATATTTAAAATCTGGAGACAAATATTAAAACTCTGGAGACGAATTTTCCATAAAAATAATTTTGTTAGCGCCTATTGGGAGACAAATATTCCATAATGAGAGACAAATATTCCAAATGTGAAGACAAATATTTAAAATCTGGAGACAAATATTAAAACTCTGGAGACGAATTTTCCATAAAAATAATTTTGTTAGCGCCTATTGGGAGACAAATATTCCATAATGGGAAACAAATATTCCATAATGAGAGACAAATATTCCAAATGCGGAGACGAATATTCCAAATGTGGAGACAAATATTCCAATTCTGGAGACAAATATTAAAATTCTGGAGACGAATTTTCCATAAAAATAGTTTTGTTAGCGCCTATTTTGAGACAAATATTCCATAATGAGAGACAAATATTCCAAATGTGGGGACAAATATTCCAAATCTGGACAAATATTAAAATTCTGAGACGAATTTTCCATAAAAATAATTTTGTTAGCGCCTATTGGGAGACAAATATTCCATAATGCGGAGACAAATATTCCAAATCTGGAGACAAATATTAAAATTCTGGAGACGAATTTTCCATAAAAATAAGTTTGTTAGCGCCTATTGGGAAACAAATATTCCATAATGAGAGACAAATATTCCAAATGCGGAGACAAATATTCCAAATGTGGAGACAAATATTCCAAATCTGGAGACCAATATTAAAACTCTGGAGACGAATTTTCCATAAAAATAATTTTGTTAGCGTCTATTGGGGGACAAATATTCCATAATGAGAGACAAATATTCCAAATCTGGAGACAAATATTCCATAAAAATAATTTCTTCTGTATCATTAAATTAGTCATAGATAAGTTTCATTTTATGCGTTCGCGGTACATAAAAATCCTGAATATATTCCGAATAGGACATGCGCAAATAACTTGTCCCTTTGTGGCCTTTGTAATCCTTAAATGTGTTCTGAACTAGTTCAGGATTAGCTCCGCGAAAATACCTAATATTCAGATTTTTCTAAAAGTTTGGCAACATGGTTTTTATATGATTATCATCTAATTTGATTGTCGCGACATCTTTTCGAGAGGGTATGAACTAAGACATTACAGGAAATTATCGAAAATCTCCATTATGACAAATAAATTTGACATATATTTCTCAATCGTATGTCTCCTACTTTTTATCTCTGATTTTAAAAATCACTTTTTTTATTTTTTTTTAAACTCAGTTTAATTACAGGACAAATAAAAAATAGGAGACTCCATTCTTTAAACATTATACTTTAAGCTGCCAAAGTTTAATTTTCCTTCGTTCAGTAAAATTTAAACGTAATTGGACCCGTGTTTTTATACGTCAAAATACAGTGAAACTGCGGCCTTAATAAAGATCATTTAACGTTAAGATTATGGTAAATAGTCTGACTAACCGAATCATCTTTAAAATTAATAATATTTCCATCAATTTTATAGCGAGATCGATTATTTTTAACGTTATTTGTTTCATCTTGGCCCAATTTCATTTTCGCAGACACTTCGCCTGTCTGTGTTGTAACCAGTATTGCCAACTGCTTTAGATAAAATCATGCGGCTCTTGAATAAAAATAATGCGATTTTGATTTGACTAATGTGAAATTTTTGTGTTCAGTACTTCGTCATATAACTTATTTTACTTAGTTCGTTTCCTGCAATATTGCAATAAAGTACTTCTTATTTAATTTGGGTCTTAGATATTTGGCCATTTTCAATTTATTCTTTTTTGTAAAAGAAAAACGAATACTCCGAGAAGAGTCTGGACTAATCCATGTTCCTTTTTCCGGTTTGCAGTAAAAATTTTTCTCTGAAATTAAAAGCGGTAACTATTTTGTTTAAGTAGATGGCGACAGTGATAGTTTAGTAGTAATGTAGTGTTCCAAATTTACATTCAAAATATAGTGTTTTTATTGTTTTTCCACTTTTTCGTGTTCCCTGTGACAAGGAAAAAGTGAAGAAATAATGCCATTTAACTTAGATGTAAAAAATATGCGCAGACTTCTTAAATTATGCGGAATTCGCATAATTATGCGCCATTTGGCAACACTGGTTGGAGCGTCGTCACGCTGTCTTTTGGCTTCTTAACCCAAAAAATCCCATAAGAGAAAATTTTACATTAATACCCATGTTGGGTGCTACGAGGACCCCAGTAGGACAAGTTAAGGCCAGAATTTCAAAAATCTCGTCTTGGTCTCGTTAGTTGAGAAACAATAAGTCTCGTTTCAGTCTCGGTCTTGTCTCGTCTCGTTAAATCTCGCTAGAACTTATTTCTAAGATAATACAAAACGATGTAATTATTAATTCTATTGTAATTAATAAATGCGTGATTATTTATTTATTTTTTTTTATTTGAATGTTAGTAAATCATTATCTATACAAATTATAATTATAAACATTGTTATATAATAAAATACAACTATTTTTCATTTATACAAGTAGAGCTAGGCCGATTCGAGCCCGATTTCCATTTGAAATCCCATAAAAAATCGCTAAGGTCCATTCTGGCAAACTTGCGTTAATTCCTCACTGTCCACATTACTGCGCATTATTAACCACGTGGCCTTTGACCTTAGTGAACTCATTGTTAATTTACATAAGAAGTGTTCCAGAACTGTCATTGCGCATGCCCCGGTTAGTCTCCGTTAGCCTCGTATCCTACCAGATTTATTTTAATTGAAAAAAAAACCTTGTACGCTGTGGTATTCGACGGTTTGAACAGCTTTCAATCAGGTCTTGATCAGCTTTCGATCAGCTTTCGATCAGGTCTCCATCTGCTTTTGATCAGCTTTCGATCAGCACTGGTGACCTTGAATTAACGCAGTTTTTGCCAAAATGCACCTTGGCGATTTCTTATAACCTACATTTCGTTAATGAAAAATGTTAATTAGTTTAAAAACATTATTTTAATTGAAACCTATGCAGACCTTTTTTTTTATTAAAAAATTAAATATTTATTCTGCTTGCTAGTTTATTTATCTCGGGTCGGAAAAAAAATCTGAAGAAATTTGAACGAGGCCAGAAACGAGACTCTCGGGTGTCGCCGTATGTGGTCTCGGTATCGCCTAAGTAATTTTCAAACGAGAAAATTATCGTTCTCGTGTGAAGTCCTAGATCCCAGTTAAAAATTCGTTCTCTTGATAGATATTGACAAAACCTGCAAGAATAGCATGAAAAGAATTCGTTATAAATAAATCATTCAGATAAACAGTTTTTAGAAGCAAATGATTGTTCCTTTTTTTTATGAGCTTCGCATACAATTTTGTTACAAAAAGAACAAAGTATATTAATTTTTTTGTCCAAACTCCTGGGCACACGTGACACCTTCTGCGTTTTCATGTGACAACTTGCTCAGCAAGGACTTGTTGATCCAAGATAGATCCCGTGTCCAATCCACAGTCCGTTAGAGCTGATTGAACATGTGATTTGCGATTTTTGTATTTGGCCCTCGCTTCCATATTTTTACGAGCGGGATGGTCACCGCAAACTCAAGCGAAAAAGAGCGTCGCCGCCAGCCAATATTTTTCTTCCAATCTTAATTTTTTATTACCAATAGGACAAACGCATTTAGGGCGCAAATATTCAACATATTCATAAAAACTGTATAAGGCCACCGAGCTGTATTTCTCTTACATGCATATTTCCTGATCAATGTATCCACGCCATATTGTAATCAATAATCAACTGTGGCTTATTTTCAATCGCGACGCAAACCAGATCATTATCATGCTGACTAGAAAGATGGTGGACCATCCTATTTTTCTGTGGGATGTAGGAAATCATCGTTAAATCTTTGGTGAACGCAAATATTGAAGTTTCGGCTGGTCGGCCGCTTATTTTCAACTGTTCCGGAATGTCTTGTTTATTTTTCCGAACGGTACCAAGAAGAGTCATATTTTTTGTTAGTAAAGATTGTGCCAAGGCAACACTTATGAAATAGTTGTCTGTAGTAACCTCTCGCCCACAACATCCTTCATTCCATTCAGCCACTCCGCCAGGAGATTTTCCTGTGTATATTTGAAGGTTGCATATATATATGATGTTTTGACATTGGTAGCCGCCAAAATTTTGATGGCATCTTCCTCTGAAGGTTACTAACTACTCATGCATCAATGGTGTTTCATATGGCTCGAAGACTTTCCTACAATTATCTACAAACATATCCCAGAATTCTCTTATCACAGCTAATGTATCCTCCTGTTTGCGTTCAGCTCTTGTCGATTTATCATCAAAACGTATAATACAGATATCTCCTCAAATCTCTTGCGTGGCATGGCAGCAGTGATACTTTTCTGCACCTAAGCGCCCTGGCTTTTATAAGTATACCGATAAAGCTACCTAACTCGTCTTTTTCTAAAATTTTCCAATTTTTTTTCTTATTGGGATGATTCTTGTTCCAGTTTTGATAAAATCTAGAGGCTTCCTCGTTGGTATGGATGACGACAAATAATATCCTTCATTTCTAGAGTGATAAATAAGATGAAGAAATCCAAGATTGAACTAGCACTTTCACTATATCTTGTAATAACTAGGCGAACACTTACTATGTTACGACTTCTTCTCTTGGACTTCGAAGAAAGTGGTTATCTTTCCCTCTCCATACCAGATTTTGCAATATATTTGGAGTAGTAACAACCTCTATCCTGAATTTCCACAACTGTAGGCCCTACATATTCCTCCTCCTCACTGTATCAGACGTGTTTTCCTGATAATCACCACCATTATCATCGCTCGAAGGATGATTTCTATCATAATCAATTTCAGTACTAGATTTATCGTCAATATACAAGTCATTGATGATATCTTCGAGCCTCTGCTTTGATAAATTTCGCCAGTCTACTTTCATAAATTAAACTACCAACACCAGAAATTGCAAAATTTCACGTCGCGACACTCTTCGTCCCGACGTATATGAATTTTTACTTAAACGACAATATCTTCACATCGTTAGGCCTTATTTTGTATTCTGAAAGATAAATCAGAATAATTATTTTCGTATTTTAATTTGCCAACTTTTTATAGTTGGCGAACTAGAGGTTAAGAAAATTCAACAAATTTTTATCATGTATTCTTTATGAGAACGTGAATATTTTTTTTCTAATCGATAAAGGCACGTTATGGACCTGAAATAGGACTTGACGATAATAGTTAATGATCGTTTCCAACAAGTTATCTCACGTTTTTACTGTTGTTTGATATACTTAAAATTTTAAGATGACCTTATAACCTGTTTTCAAGAAATAAACCAATAGCATACAATTATGAAATGTGTAAATATGATCTATATATTTCTTTTTGTTACATTACTTAAATTAAAAAGCATTAATAGTACAATCATTTGGTAGTTTTACCTGGAAAGTTTTCCGGGAGTTTTGAAAACTTGTAATTTTATCGATTTTGTTGTGCTCTTTCCGAATTTCTACTTCGTCACCCCGTACCTTTGCCGCTCGCAGAAAAAAAGGCACCTAAAAACAGTTTTTTTGACAATAACTCTTTTTACGATAAAACCAGTTATGTAATAAATTAAACTAGAAAAGAATGTCCTATATTTTATGTCATAACCATTTCTTTTTGTAAAATCAATAGTTTTAGCGTACGAGCGCCACAAAGTCTACTTCAACATGCGTTTTGTCCAAAAGACTCATTTCCACACCACCATGAGGTAGAATAAGTGGCGCGTTTTTTGATCAGTAGGCCCAATCTACATGCAATGCAGTATTCCAAAATTCAGAGCATAGACTAACTGGACATGGACTAAACGTCACAAATTGAAGTTTCTTCCACATCATGTGCGATGGGAGTATCAGTTTCAATGCAATCCTCTTAGTTCTCGATTTCATCATACGTTTGCTCGAAAACAGTCTCCGTTTTGTCCTCTTCAATGCTATATTGTAATGGAACTTGCGAATTATTATAGGTACCACTACAATTCGTTTATATAACGATGCTACATATACATACTCTCTGACATTGCTTTTTACATTTTTTTCTACATCCAGGTACAGAATTGCAATTCGAGCTGACGTCTTCTGTGGATGTGGAAATAGGCACTGGTGACTGAGTTGTCAACAATCCTCCACAGAAAAAGCCAGTAACATTTTTTTATGTATAATATATTCATAATAACATAATATAAAGTAGATAAGGGGGCACCCTGACCACCTCTTCCACTTTTTTTCTACCCAGGCGTACCCCGTCGGCTCTGGACTTCAGGATCTTCAGCTCTGTCGGCTCTGGTCGGAGCAAAAAAATACTACGTTAAATTCGTCAAAAAAAAAAAATGGAACGTTTTAACGATTTTCATGAATCGTTTTTAGGTGCGTTAAAATAAGAAGTTTTTTCATGCTATTACATCTATTTCAGATAAGAGGGGCCTTAAAAATGGCATATTAAAAGGGTCAAAAACGTTGAAAATTGATGTTTTTAACGCACCTAAAAGCGATGCGTGAAGAATCGTTAAAAATATTCGATTTTGAGTCGTTTTCTGACGAATTTAATGCAGCATTTTTCAGCTCCGACCAGAGCCGATGAAGCTGAAGTACCTGAAGACCAGAGCCGACACGGTAGAAAAAAATGGAGGGGTGGCCAGGGTGCCCCTTTACCTATAAAATCACCAATTATCAAAACTCCCGGAAAACTTTCAAACTTCCATCCCCTTTTTTGGGCACCATTTGGATTGCATGAATCAAAAACTTTTATTTGGGGTAAAAAAATCCTAAATATGCAGAAAACGGAAAAAGTTAAAGCACTAAGAAGCACTAACGAAGTATTAAATTTCCGGAAAAAAAATTGACACTTTGGGAGCTAACTTCACGGAGCTTGGAAATTCAGCTGTATTTTTTGGCGATTTCAATGGTAGATTATTGTACAGGGTGAGTTATAATAATATCGAGGTATAAAATTCATGCAACTTGAAACAACTTTTTATATATAATAACTTGATCATAAAATGTGAAAAAGAAAAAACAAAACATATTTATTAATAAAGCTATCATTAAAACGGTCTTGCATTAAATTTGGAAAATTTATTTCGGCCCTAAACAGCGTTTATGGACCTTACGTATTGATAGCCCTCGACTAGCGGCTCGGTCTATCACTTACACGTTGCGGTTCATAAACGCTTATTTTACGTCCTTGATAAATAAATAAATATTATGTCATACTAGTTCGTTATTGCATCCACAATATAAATCTTAAAAAAATCTGAAAATTTAGTTTGGTTTTAATAATTTATTGTTTTTTACATAATATTTTTATTTCATAATTTGTAATTTTATTAATAAAGGTTAAAATTAAATAAAAGCTGTTTTTCATCTTTATGCCTGCACGGGCCATAAAGTTCACATTACAGGTCATAAAGTTAACTTTAGGCCCGCAAGGGACATGCAGCACACCTTTATATAGTTGGTAACTAAGCAATAAAAACACAATAATGAACTAGTATGAAATAAAAAAATAAACATTACTATTTGAAAAAAAAAATATAAATTTAGTAATAAATTTCTCCTGTTTCTTCTGTTTACTCATATACAATTATTTGTCTTGATATTTATCTTTACCTAATATCTTTTTACTTATCTATTATAGTTTTATAGTTTCTTATTCTCAAAATCCCAAAAACATAAGAATATATAAATATATAATCTATCGTAAAATTTTTGCGTGAGAAATTCCGATTGTTTAGTAAACTTTACATTCAAGTTTATTTTTAAACATCACCAGTAACATAAATTCTTTTGAAGTATTACGTAGTATACGTTTATTATACTAGTTTATAACTACAGTTGTAAATATTTTTATAATTTTGTAACTTATACTTTACGACTTTAAAATTATATCAAAAATATAAAATTTTATATTTTACAACAAGAGTTGAAATTACTATTTTTGTGAGGTGAAAATATGTTCACGAGTGAAGCGAATAGGAGCGAGTGGAGCAATTTCACGAACGAAAAAAACGAACACGAAATGCTATTTTTTCTACGATAGATTCTCATATAATAAAGAGTAATACATTGTCTTTCATAATAAAATTATATTTGTAAATATCAAAAGAACAGCTCTTGTAGTTGTGTTGGAATATTTAAAAAAACTAATTCAAATGTTTATTAACTTACTTCAAGCGATTTTCGATACTTTGGAAAGTATCGATATTTGTATCGATACGTATCGAAAATCAATGTATCGATACACAAATGTAACGTTTTAAAAAAGTATCGATACACGAAATATCGATTGTTTCGATACTTCTACGTGTTGCGTTTTTATAGTTTAGAATTTAAGTTTAGCAACGGTTAATAATAAATGTTTTATTAAATTGGTTGTAGTTCTAGTGGATTTAATGTCATTATTACAAACTTTGTATATTCCTCCAAATTTTGTTTTTATAAAGAAATTCCATGTACTTGGCTTTATTTTCTCGTGGCATTTATTAGTCGAATCACAAATAAATCACAAAGCAAAACAATTTTAACTAATTTGTATCGGCGAATGTAGAGTTGGAGAAATATCGATAACTATCGATAGTCTGGACTATCGAAAATTATCGATATTTTTTAACGCTATCGATTAATATCGATAGTTTTAGATTTTAATTTTTTAAACGAGAAATAAACAAATATCGATTTCATTCATTCGGTCCTAATACTCCAATATAATATGTAAAAAAAATATCCTATTTAAGTCGATTACTTCCAAGTGACATCTAGCGAAAGCCAACATAGTTTATAAAAGTATCGATACGTATCGAAATGTTCAATATCGATACGATATAATATCGGTATCCAAAGTATCGATCCAAAATATCGAATGATTAAAATTTGGACTGTTCCATTCTATAATTTCGATACAAAATTTGAAACCAGTTATGGGAAAAAATAATTGATTATTTTAAAAGGGAACAATTTTTTTCGTCAATAAAATAAGTAATAATTTATAGGACAACTAGAGGCACACAATGAATTTTAAAAGTGTCCAAAAAAACTACCAACATTACATTTTTCATGAAAATAGTGTTACATAAAATATTAAGTATTTGCGTATCGATACAAAATATCGAGTAGCGACACTCAAAGCAAAGACTAGTAATTTTTGCTCAAAATATCGATACTCTAGAATATCGACACTCAAAGTATCGATACTCTAGAGTATCGATATGTATCGAACATCTCTACTGTGTGTACGAATTTTGGTAGAAAGAGAAAGTGTATGGAGTAATTTTTTGTGAAATCAATAACTTTTTAACAACAAAGTCTAAAAAAAGGGAAAGATAGCCAAAAAACAGAGACAGTAAGTGGCTGTGTTCGGTTGGTACCTATCAACCTACGATAGATGTCGTGACTATCTATAATTTTAACGAGAGCCAAGAACTAAGGCAAAAAACGTCAATTTACTTTCCCGGACCCATCAAAGGGAAAGTAAGGTGAACGAGCAAAAAAAAAATCGAGATATCGATGGAAATATCCATTTTGAGGTTCCCCAAGAAGATTGAGACCATTTCCAGCGTATGGTCTGTCTGTGTGTCTATGTGTCTGTGTGTCTGTATATCTGTGTGTAATCTTCCACGATAACTGCCGAACCGTTTGACCAATCAAGCTGAAATTTGGTATGGAGGGTCGGTGTGTGCCTAGAATACGACCATTAGTTTTTAGTTTAAATTGGTACAGTGGAGGGTCCTCAAGACCGACATTGGTTAAATATACATGTAACAATTTTTTGCTTTATTTAAATTTTAAGGACAAACAATACATTTTAGTGCAAAATGTTGTAGTACAAAGTTTTAGAGCATAAAATTACCTACAATTTTTGTCTCAAGCTTTTTCCAAAATTTCTAATAGTTGCGCCACTAGAGGGAGCGTAAAAAATGTGCATGTATGTTTTCTATAGTTTTTCTTGATTTTGAGGACAAACAATACATTTTAGTGCAAAATGTTGTAATATAAAGTTTTAGAGAATAAAATTATCTATAACTTTTGTTTAAAATTTTTTCCAGAATTTCCAATAGTTTCGCCACTAGAGGGGCGCGTAAAAAATGTGCATGTAGGTTTTCTCTAGTTTTTCTTGCTTTTGAGGACAAACAATATACTTTAGTGCAGAATTTTGTAGTACAAAGTTTTAGAGCATAAAATTCTCTATAACTTTTGTCTCAAACTTTTTCTAAAATCTCCATTAGTTGCGCCACTAGAGGGCGCGTAAAAAATGTGCATGTATGTTTTCTATAGTTTTTCTTGATTTTGAGGACAAACAATACATTTTAGTGCAAAATGTTGTAATATAAAGTTTTAGAGAATAAAATTATCTATAACTTTTGTTTAAAATTTTTTCCAGAATTTCCAATAGTTTCGCCACTAGAGGGGCGCGTAAAAAATGTGCATGTAGGTTTTCTCTAGTTTTTCTTGCTTTTGAGGACAAACAATATACTTTAGTGCAGAATTTTGTAGTACAAAGTTTTAGAGCATAAAATTCTCTATAACTTTTGTCTCAAACTTTTTCTAAAATCTCCAATAGTTGCGCCACTAGAGGGCGCGTAAAAAATGTGCATGTATGTTTTCTCTAGTTTTTCTTGATTTTGAGGACAAACAATGTGTTTAGTGCAAAATTTTCTTGTGCAAAGTTGTAAAGCATCAAATTTTCTTTAACTTTTATGTTTAACTTTTATCGAATTTCTCATAGTTTCGCCGCTAGATGGCTAGAAAAATACACATTTGAAATTCCCTACAACTATTGTATGAACATTTTTCCCGAATTCCCATTAGTTTTCACACATGATTTTAGGAGATCCTAATTGTAGCAGTATGATATATAACATGCGCATGCGCAGCTTATGTCATTACCAACATTGAAATATTAATTCACCATCAGCTCGCTATTTTTAATGTGTTCCATAAATTAATGTAATGCTTAGTATTTTGTAATTAAGAATCACTGGATTTTTACTTAATATTGTTTGTTTTAAATTTTGTATAAAGCTAATAGTAAATTTTATTATTTTATGAAGAAATCGATAGTTGTCGATAGTCGTGATTTTGATTATATCGATAACTATCGATAGTTGTGATTTTGAATATCGATAACTATCTATAGTGGCGACTATCGATATTTCTCCACCTCTAGGCGAATGGAATGACTTGCTAAACATGTTACACTTTTACACCGAGTGATTTCTTGGGGGATTACCAGTTACTCGCCCCGCCCAGTTCAGCTGCAACCGTATCATTCCTACACTCTGCCATCTCTTATGTAATTTCGAACTAAAACACACCTCGTTTATTTCCTCCACAGAAAACTGTAAGAGTAAGATTTATTGCGTGTTGCCTAATAGTAGAATCGATACGATTTTTCAGGAAATGTATCGATACAAAATATCGAATATCGTCAGAAAATGTATCGATACTCTAATATATCGATATGTATCGAACATCGCTTTAGAGAAGTAAGTTATTGAGAGCATCCTGTTAGTGTGTTAGTGTGTCTGTCTGCGAGAGCTCTCAAGGCCGTTCCACTGGACCGATTTGCTTTAAACTTGGTATGTAGATACTTTAGG
The DNA here is from genome assembly GCA_963243735.1 of Neocrepidodera transversa. Lineage (NCBI taxonomy): Eukaryota > Metazoa > Arthropoda > Insecta > Coleoptera > Chrysomelidae > Neocrepidodera > Neocrepidodera transversa. The sequence continues at coordinate 6,606,156 of OY725346.1, read as the reverse complement.
TTCAGTCCTGTAGACCAAAGTGGACCGGATATATGGGTGGATAAATTTCACTGGAATATTATCCAGAATTTACAAACTCATTTCTATTTCTTTTAAAATTAATATATTTCTCATTTTGGTTCATACTTTTCAACACATATTTCATCAAAAATTTGTCCATGTCACTTATCACGTGATGTAAAACGTTACAGCTATACCAAAAGAATTATTTCTAGAAAAAACCGTTAAAACTAACACTCATCTCTTTCTATATATATTATTCTCATAGAGAACGACGAGTGCAGTTGCATCCGAATATGAAATAGTCTATTACAAATTAACAAGTGTTAATAATGTTTATTTATTTGCTCTACATATTGTATTGTTAAAAAAATGGTAAACGCAATTTAGATTTTACCATTAATAAATTTGTGATAAAATAACCCTTAAAAATAAATCAAATCTATTCTTTTGTGTTAAATAATGCGCCTGATGTGCTAATCAGACACTGGTCCTTCGAACTGAAAATGGTTGATACCAAAACGTCGACCAACTTCATATTTATTCAATGGGTGTTAAACTGAAGTAAGTTTTCCTTCAGAGTTTTACACCTCTCTAGTTATACTTATGGAATAAGAAATAATTTTAAGGGGTAGTATGTATGTTTATCTTAAGTGTACGAAATGCTGAATCAGATTATATTATATTACATATACGATTGTGAATAAAAAGTATTTCATACATATAGTGAGAAAGTATTATGTTGCCCACATATATGAAATTGTGTATTTACTTACTTTATGAAAGTAAATTAAAAAAATTTATTACTAATTAAAATTATAGTGAAAAATAATAAGTTTTTTTTTGGATTTACATGTAAAAAATCCAAACTAACAAACCGTAGTAGGTAAATTGTAAATCCCGGATGAAACTGGTTTTATTTGAAATTACAACATGATGCAATTTTGAAATCTTCTGCATCATGAATTTACTTGAACTTCTTAATTGGTTTTTCATTGTTTCCAAATTATTATTGGGTGTGTTTTGTACATGACCATTATGTTTCTTTAAATAATGACACAGTTGAATGAATGATAATTGCAATATCCTTGTTTTTAAATTACTCTTACTTTTTATATAGGTTTAACAATATCAATGACTATTTTGTCTCCAAATATTTAAAGGAGTAGAAATTTATATAGTATTTACACTATCATATTTTTTTTTTTTCATAAAGATTGGTAAGACCTTCATTATAATAATTTTACTTTTCATCAGCTAGTTTCTGTCATATCAATCCAAGCATACCTGTAGTACGTAAAGAAAAAACATTCGAAATTTAATTACCCAGGAATTACTGTGAAACTACCCTAACAAATCAAATTTTCATATTATTACTAATTGTTTTTCAAAAACCTGTACTGTAAAAAAAACAAAAGCCTTCTTGGCTCACTCATACTATTAAATTAATACGTAAAAAAGAAGCATTAAAAAAAGAGAAAAAACTCCTATTCATTGGCATTACCATAAACAATTTAAGATCAGGGGTAAATGAGCAATTAATTTAAGACGGAATTAGCACCCCATGATTTTCATAACAAAAACTATTAATTAACTAAATGTTCGATAGATGGCGATTATATGTACTTTCAGCGTAAAAATTTAAATGTTTATTATGCTCCAATAACACTTGCTTAGCTGTCAGATATTACGACCGCCGGGTTTTAATTTTAAGTGACATTGGAATTTTGGTGACATCAGGTAAATAGAAGATTTTTATAAACTCACTCGCCTATGTATGTTTGGTAGATATCTTTTCATAATTTTTTTTTGAATATTTTTATCTAAATCTATACTTACCTGATTTGTATGGTAAACATTTTTTTTTTAATTTTTTCTCCAAATAAATAACCTCGGTTTGATTTATATTATAATGATTTTTTTCAGTATCAAGACTTTACTTTTGTGGAAATTATTTGTTATAGTTTCGGTTTATCAGAAAATGATTATTTAAGAACTAATCTACAAAAAGGATTAAAATGTTGGGATCCGAAAAATAAAATTAAAATTTTCCTATTTTTCAATTTTTTCTGATTTTAATTAGGTGACCAGATTAAAGTTCGAAATTCCGGACGCTATTTTTAATATTTTTTTTACAAATAAATTATTTTATTATTCTTGTTATTATGGTGCTATACCGAGTGTAAATGGTTCATGGGTAAATAGATTTGAACCAAACCTTGGTCGATGACAAAACAAAGAACCCCGGACATGTTAAGAAATAATAAAACAATAAAAAATGAATAAATCCAATCTACAAAATAAGCTTAATTCAAAAAAAAAACAGTTTAGTACTATTATACGGGATAAATTTTTTTTTAAATAAATAAAAAAATTTGTTAATCTCTGTTTAAAACCCATAAAATATACAGGGTGGAGCGCCATATACGCGTTGCGTTGGTCTTTATATGGAAAACGGTAAGATCGGATAAAAAATGTTTAGTGCAGGTAAAATGTTTTTGATCTATACAGGTTGCTTCAATAAAAAGATCCGCACCATAGTTATATTATTTTAAATAGAACATTCTGTATTTTTCCTTCCCTCTTTTTCCCTTACTTTCTGTTTTTTAATCATTTTATAGAGCTTTTTTTTATTTTTTCTTATTTTTCTGTTTTTTTGTAATTTTTCTGTTTTTTTTGATTTTTTTCTACTTTTTTGTTTCTTCTGTTCTTTTTTTTCGATTTTGTTTAATTTCTTCTCATTATGTTCTGTTTTTCCTTTCCTCTTTTTTCTTTTGTTTTTTATTTTTTTCTCATTTTTTCTTATTCTGATTTTTTGCGATTTTTTGAGAATTTCTTTGCGATTTTTTGCGATTTATTTCATTTTTTTTTTATTTTTTCATTTTTTTTTATGATTACAGTTGTTTTCTCATTGTTCTGTTTTTCTTTTCCTGTTTTTTTCTTTGTTTTTTAATTTTTTCTCATTTTTTCTTATCCTTCTGATTTTTTGCGATTTTTTTGGGATTTCTTACCATTTTATTTGCTATTTATTTTAATTTTTTTGAATTTTTCTATAATTATAGTTGTTTCCGATTATTTAGTTGTTTTTATGTTTTTTGCGATGTTTTTCGATTGTTGTCGCTTTTTTCTTATTTTTCTGATTTTTTCTAATTTTTCCCAATTGTATGTATTTTTCCTTCCCTCTCTTTCTCTTACTCTCTGTTTTTTTCTACTATATGAATTTTTTCTTATTTAGATTAATTATTATATAGAGTGATTTTTTTAATTTTCTCTGTTTTTCGCATTTTTCTGTTTTTTTTTGTGATTTTTTTCGATTTTTCTACTTTTTGTTTTTTCTGTTCTTTTTTCTCATTTTTTCGATTTTGTCTAATTTTTTCTTATTGTTCTGTTTTTCTCTCCTGTTTTTTTTTCTTTTGTTTTTTAATTCTTTTCTCATTTTTTCTTATTCTGATTTTTTGAGATTTTTTTGGGATTTCTTTGGGATTTCTTTGGTTTTTTGCGATGTTTTTCGATTTATCTCGCTTTTTTCTCATTTTTCTGATTTTTATTTTTTTTCTGAATTTTTTCCAATTTTTCATCATTTTTTTCTCATTTTTCTGTTTTTTTTTTTATTTTTTTTTGTTTTCTAATTTTTTCTCATTTTTTCTTGTTTTGTGATAATTTGCGATTTTTTTGTCATTTTCGTGTGACTTTGTTGTTTTTTTTGCGATTGTTTTTTATGATATTTTTCGATTTCTTGCGTTTTTTTTGTGAGGCTTTTACAATTTTTTTGACTCCTTCATTCTTTCCGTATTTTATTTTTCATTTTTTCCCAATATTTTCTAATTTCTCTCTCAATTTTATCCAAAGTTTTTGTTTTTTTTTTTGTCGATAAACGCAAATACATATCTAAATACGTAAATAGTATATTATTCAACAAGTGTTTTATGATAGCTGTTATACACTAAGATGAAACTTACCGTACTAAGATGAAACACGAGCCGCAGGTGAGTGTTGTGTACAGGGCCGCCGAGAGCCGTAACGGGTCCTGACACATAAAATTCACGGGCCCTCTAAATGGTGCAGAAAAAATTGGAGATTAACGGTGTAAAAAGATAAATCTACAAAACTAGTTTGTAACTGTTACAAACATAAACTACACTACTGGACTACTTTTCGTATTATAACACGTACAAATTACTTTTAGAAAAATCGCAGTTTCTAGCTAATCTGAACCCAATCTAATATAACAAGAGCACTCAGCCCTTCCTGAGCAATGGTAGATCTTTAAAGTATTTTTAATTCTGAAAAGATAACTGAAAGTTCGTTCTGCTAACGGTTACATGGAGGGTACAAAAAAGTCTTATTTTAATTTGTGAATTTTATTTAAAAGATTAAATGGGGTAATGTCAGTATCCTGAAAATTTGCAGGATTGAATTGAAAATTGATATCTGCTTCGTAATGATTTTGAAGAAAATTGGCTTACTCTTCAAGTTCTATGTCTTCTAAGCTCCATAACACACTAAAACAAGTTCACAATTTTTTTAGCTGCTTCAAATCTCAAAAACGGTTATTTTAGCATAGTAAAAAAACTTTTTTAGTAACCAAAGTTGATGTAATTCAAAAATTTCATCATTTTAACCGGTGGCAGGAAATTCAGAGATGGGAAAAGAGTCCTTGACCCATACTGCACGCCTCTGGAAAAATCTGGAAATAATTTATTTACATAAAAACTAGTAGTCTACGAAACTGATAATCTTCCTACAGTTTCATTAGAATCGATAGCACCGTTTGAAATGTATTTATAATAAACCATTTTATTTTTTTAAACCTTTCATTTAGGAACACTCTGTAGGTATATTCCTTTTTGGGGATTCAGAAAACTCGATTTTATTTCGAAAATACATATTTTTAAAAATGTACGTGCCAAATTGCACAGAGATCGGAGCAATGGTACCAAAGTTACAGTTATATAAAGCCTGTCTTCCTTGGGAATACCCTATACACTAAAAACTTTAAACGCGATTAAATCGAAATGGTCTTTTTTAATAAGTACCGTTGCGATGTACACGATTTATTAAAAACTATCGTACCGATTTGTCTAATTTTTTTCAATTAGTTCCTGCTTTTGCAACAAGTGTTTTAGCATCACAAATATTTCAATATTTTTTGTTATACATAGTTACTTGCTACAGAGCCATCTAAGAAAGAAAAGAAGAATCTATCCTGGAGGTTGCAAATTTCACCACAAATCGCTTGAGTCGCCATGAACCGATTTATGTTCTATCCTTATCTTGATATCGAGGCTGTACTCAATATAAATGACTTGTACAATAAATATGACTATAGGTGCGTTCGATATAGTAAATCTATATGTTCAAAGTGATCAAACTTCTCAAAATCCGTTCACAAATGCACTAATTATCACTCTAAAAATTAGATTATGCGTTCGATGTTTGCATATACAGTGAAAAAGTGAACTTATCCATTCGCTCCAGCAAACTGAAATGACAACTGACTCACACCGTTATTTCAAATTGTTGTGTTTTGTTTGTAGATAGGTGAATCAATTTTTGTTGTTGGACTGTATTTAGTAAAAAAATTACCATTACACCATTTATTCATTGAAATATAACCTTTTCAGTGCATTTATTCAACAAGAATGGCAAACAAAAAAGTACTTTTATTTTATCCAAGGTTTTATTATTTGGTGTTAATTAATGATTCAGACATATAAAAAATTTAATTTTTAGAAAATACGTTTCTATAAACAATTGACAACTGATACTAACTATTTTGTTAAGCGTTCGTTAAAAGCGAACTGAATCTTTGTGGTCGTAACTCCGTGACTTCAAATCAGATCTGCTCACTCTACTCTATGAGAAGTAATGCCGAACGTACTTTATATGACGTAATGTGATAATTCTGTCTAAAAAAACATACCTATTTTAACTAAATTCATGAACAAATTTCACACAAGTTACATCGATTAGTTAATCTCCAAACATGTAAAAACATCGAATAGCCATCTAATTTTCTCCTATTTACTAGACTTGGAAATTATTTTTATAATAATCTAGTTTAGGTCGTTTATTTTAATACGGTTCCGTAACGTTTATTTTCAAGTTTCGGAACATACTTCACCTACCCAAACCAAGCCAAGCCATCAAAGCGTCACTACTTGAATCAATAAAGACATTTCCCGCTCAGTTTTAAGGTTCTCATTGGCAGCTGTATATCACGTGCACGTGTATAATTTTTTCATTGGCTATTATTGGTCCTTGGCGCCATTATTGTTGCGTGGGCTACAGTTCTATCTAGCAGTCGGGAGTTGTCGTCAGATATAATTATTTTAAGAAAAATTTACAAAGATGGTAAGTCACTAACTAAATTTATATATTATTTCGTTACCGTGTAGAAAACGTAATATATATAAATTAATCAATCTTTAATCTAGTGTTTATAGCCGATGGAGATGACAAAATGTAATGTTTTAGGCTGGTGGCAAAGCTGGTAAAGATAGTGGAAAAGCCAAGGCAAAAGCTGTATCGCGATCAGCGCGTGCTGGACTACAGGTAAACTTATTAATTATAATAATTAATTTTTTTGTAAATAATTAATTAGTAACGTTGAGGTTAAGTTTATCATAACCCTCCTTATCTAAAAATCCGTTATTCTAGTACCACATTTAAAACAGTTTGCTACAAATATCATTTTTTCAAGTGTTTTTTTATTTTACATTATAATCTTATAATTATTTTAATTTTTTTCTTGGAATTAATTTTTTTGGAACTAATGTATTAGTAATGTTGAGGTTAAGTTTATCATAACCCCCCTTATCTAAAAATCCGTTATTCTAGTACCACATTTAAAACAGTTTGCTACAATTATCATTTTTTCAAGTGTTTTTTTGATTTTACTTTTTAATCTTACAATTATTTCAACTTTTTACTTAATTTTTTTGGAAATAATTTATTAGTAATGTTGAGGTTAAGTTTATCATAACCCCCTTATCTAAAAATCCCTTATTCTATTACCACATTAAAAATTGATACAAATAATAATTGTTTTCAAGTGTTTTTTGATTTTATACTATAACCTTACATTTTTTTAACTTGTGTTTTTATGTTAACGTGAAAGAATAGTTATTAAGCAACTACCGTTTTTAGTTTCCTGTAGGAAGAATTCATAGACATTTGAAAAACAGAACTACAAGTCATGGACGTGTGGGTGCTACTGCCGCTGTATATTCTGCAGCTATTTTGGAATACCTTACTGCTGAGGTATGTAATGTAATTTAATGTAATTCTTGTTACTGAATCCCCAAAAAAAAACAGTTCTATAACTTTATTGTATAGGGCCCTAATTTCTATGTATTTACCTAAATATTAGTAGTATTCTCTTTGTTTGGGCCCAAGTATTTTAATTTTTAGTACTATAATTTTGTAATTAATTTATAATATGTACAGTGAACTCTATACTATACGTACCTGGAATGGACCAGTCTTTGGTGATAAGTGAGGCAAAAGAATGCATCTGTTATGGATGATATCTATCTCTTTCTATCTTATGTTAGTTAATGGAGCGCTCGTGCATTATTTTAAATATTTCTTTATTTTTTATTTATTTAGGAAAAAAGTGATTTTATTAAATGGTTAATAATGCAATTTTTATTATATTTAAATGGCTACTGCTATAAATTTAACATTTTTTAAATAAAACAAGTTTGGTCATTTTTTGTCTAACTGGGAACTTTTCCCATGCAATTCTAAATTTAACAGTTTACTATGGGGATAGATTTGACACTTCAAATATACTGCAATTATTTTTTGAATAATTTGAATTTCGTGACATTCTTCACATATAAATTCTTGAATTACAGGGTGTCTAGGTTTATAGCAAAATAATTTACAACTATATTTATGATTTTTATTTAATATTAATGTTAAAACTCTCGCCAATAACAAATCACACCAACAAAATTGAATTCTTTTTAAAACACATAAGACGAAGGAAACGAAACTTATAGAAACTAGAACACAATAAATGTATATTTTTACTAATATTGTACGTTTTGAACAAAAGGAAGCCCGAAACTATCTGAATTTTCACTTAAAAGATAACACAACTCGTTTGCTTTAGTATGACAAAGACAGATTACTATATCTAAAGGCATGATCATGCTCATACGAATTTCGCAAAATTTATGCGAATAAAATGGTGCTTGAAAATTTCGCAATAAAGTTGAAATATTTGAACTTTTTTCCAGATTCGGATGATAAAGTATCACAGAATGTGACAGATATCAATAGTGGTAAATGTTCGTAATATAATCTATAAAAGTTCAATATATTTAGTTTAGAAGTAAATGCCGTTGATATCACGATGGGTAATTTGATTTCAATATATCAGCTGTGTCGTCTTTGGATTCTTCGAAAAGAATGTGACGCCTCCACGTGCAGAAAAAGAAAATGGAGCTGTGGTGTTAGACCGATTTTTAAAAACCATAAAATTATGGTGATTATCACAACCTAGTTCAAGAAATGAGACTGAATGATCCAAACAAATTTTTTAATTATTTTCATGTGACATGCCCCCAGTTTGATGTACTCTTATCAATAGTGGGATCAACAATAAAGAAATTGTATTGTTTATGAATCCATTATAAGTTTGTTTACAAAATTCACAAACACAACACAATAATTTCAAATATTTTGACTTATCTGACTTGACCGTTGACGGAAACTGTCAAATTATATAGCCTGAGTATGAACATCAAATTTTGGGGACGGTAAAATATTTTCCGATTCGTATAAATTTTGCGAAATTGTATGAGCATGAACATACCTTAAGGCTATCCTTGTTTTAGCTGCCCCTGACACACTGCACGGTATTACAGAAAACGGCCAGGTCCGTTCTAGGTATTATGGAGTTCACTGAATAGGTATTAACCCTAACACCACTTGTGAGAATTTCTCTCGCATCCTAAATTTGGCCTTTTCTCAATATTTTTAGAAAAAATGTGATAAATAAAACAAAACCTTTTTTGATTTCCAAATATTTAATATTTTATTAAATAGCATAAGACTAAGGAAAGTCTTGGCATATTTTGTAACATACAATTCTTCATTCTGTATGTTTGTAAGTCAAGCTGTAATTTGATTAAATGCAAAAAATATTTATAAAATAAGGTCTAAACTAAAAAAAAAAAAAACTAAGAATATGTTTCATCCATGCTACAACATATTGCAAGTGTGTTCAGTGCAAATAAGAACATAACATTTACTGCACTGATTTTGTTTCTTCTTGGGCAAGGTGACTCATTTTCTGTATTTTAGAATAAAAATAAATTAATATTCTGAATAATTTTACTTAATAAAATTAACAACACACAACTGTTGTGTTCCAAAAATTTATTACGAGAAAACTACTGGGTGTCCCATTATTTTGTTTTATTTTCTAAATGTAATACCCTGTATATTTTCTGATAAGTCGAGAACCACTTAAATCGATACAGAATTAACTGATCAATTAATGTTTAAGTACACGCCTGCAAAATCGGCAGTCAACAGTTATCAATAATTTTTTAATAGACCCTAAATACTTTTACGCGTAAGACTACATAATTAATTCATAGTTATTTCTGTAACTAGTGCAAAGAGTGCAATCATACTGAGTGCAAAAAATAAGCTTTTTGCACATGTTGAACACAACTTTTTTTCTACGATCGAATTAACTTTTTTATTTCAAATTTTACAATACGAGAAATATTATTAACTTTATTTTCATGATTTTTTTTTACCGAATTTCAATTTTAATATCGCGGTTAGAGCAATTAACTATGGTAACTGATGGACAAACTTCATTTACAGTGATTTTTTTGAATTATTTGCGTACTTTTTACACTACTGCAAAAAATAGTAACTTTTTGCACGATTGTAGAAAAATTTTAACACAATACACAATATCTTTTATTTGAAGCTTTATCAAAGTTTACATCGATTTTAAAAAACCTTATACCGGCAGATAGCTGAAAGAAGTTTATTTCGTCTTGTCAGAAAATATACAGGGTTTTACATTTAAAAAATCAAACAAAAATGCAAAAAAACGCCATTTTGTTTTTTGGTTAACCGGAAGTATTATTGTGAAGTATTTCAATGAAAACCGCATGTCTCTGATCAAAACATCTAAACTAGATATTTGAAAAGTCAGCTTAGATGAAACAACACAACTTTTTATAAATTCGTGGTGTTACAAATAATTTGACACAAGTGTAAGTGAAATTCTCATATTGCGAGGCTCGGGGTTAAAATCAATTTTAAACCAGTGAAAACATGTCATTTTATCAATTACAATGCCAGCTATTCAGACCTATTTTAACCTTTTCACTGCTCAGCCCTAGTTTTTACTCCTTCTGAGTGCTCACAAATTTAGGGGCTGCGTTTTTATACGTCCGTAGCAGAGTGGTTCCATTGCGTATATATTCGTCCGGAGCTTAACCGTAAAAACAAGCCGATTTGATACACAATGAAATCATGAGCAATAACGCTTGATCCATAAACAAAAATTTTAATTAGTCATGGGTAAGGTATATTTTTTACATACTGTTTTATATCCAAATGGTCAGTAAATGAGACTATCTGTTCATCTACACATAGATTTGTTTCTTTTGGCAACTGAAGACATTGATTTCAGAGACTTTATAAAATTGGTCAAACTTTAAAAAATAGTGAAAAATTAAAAAATCGTGATGCTATGGGTTTAGCATCCCTAGGGAAGATAAACATTACTTTCATCCGTATTTCTAGGTCTGATATGATTCATTTTCATATAAGGTAGGCGAAAAAATCTATTTCGGCTCATTGTGTTGCGAAATATATGTATTTGGAATTTTTGGTTCCAGTACATTCTTATTCTTGGCAGTTACCCATTAGCAAATGTAATCCAACAAGTCTTTATTTGTACTTTATTAGTTGGTTTTATTTGATTACCACTCTGCAAGCTGTGGATATTAGTCATTTCAGCAATATTTTCAAAGAAACTTTCCGGAAATTACTCCAAAAAATAATCTATAGGATTTTTGTCTTCACCTAAATCTGACGCATTGTTTCCTTGATATAAATTTTCTTATATTTACTTTTATTTTTTCTACTTTTTTTATTGGTTTATTTTGCCTATTTTTTGAGGTTTTTTCCTGATAGTCATTTTTATCCTAATATGTAATATTCTGTTTTAATATTCTATTACATAGCCCAGTAATTTTAACTCTCTATCAATGGGGTGCTTGCATGATTTTAGGTAAATGGGCCAATAAGAATCCTGACCAATAAATATTTAATCCGCATTTTTTTAATTTTTTTTAAAAACCTGTATTAGTTCTAAAATTAAAAAAAAATCTGTGACGTCTTAAAGTAGATTTATCAGAATTCAGGTTACATTCGACAGTTCTCTCTGATGTGTTGGTAATAAACCATTAATTCATTGCAAGGGGGAGTTAGCGTACTACCATAAGAATGCACAACAATAATAATCAATCATATCTCGAAATAAGAAGACCACTAAAAACCAAATCGATTTGATGGTAAATTTTTTGGAAATGAACCCAATGATTATTTCGAGTAAATCCAGGTGAATTTGATACAAAAATGGGAAAATAATAAATCAATTTCTTGTATCACCACTAACCATAATAATAAGTTCTTAAACATGAGCTCCATACTTTTCTATGAGTTCGAGTGTGGAGAATATTGTACCTCAGATTATCCCCAACGACCGCGATAGAGAGCATATTGGGAAGAAGCTTTTTCTTGGAACGAGTTTCTTTCTTACTGGATCGGAACCTGCTTTTGGGGCTGATATCTTTTCTCTGCCGCCGGATCCAGGAAGTTTTTGGAAGAAACTTGATGACAAGGACAAAATAAAGCCAAGTTCTATTTTCTCGAAAAATAAAAAAAAAGTCTGAAGTATTATTAACCAAATTTTTTTCATCAATAAAACAAATATAACGTTTTGAGTTTAATTTCCTTAAACTCACAAAAAGAAAGGACGGATTTTGAAATATACCATAATTTTTTTGTCAAATTGTTTCTAAATACATCAAAAAATCAATTAGACTGGCGTCCAAATTTTTTTTATTTAATATTTTACTTTTGATATATTTCAAATTCTATACGTGGAACAAACCCATAATAAAAGGAATTGAACTTAAATCACATTTATTACTAAATCACTTTTATCAACAAATAAAAAATAACGTTTCAAAGACATAGGAATATTATTGTTCCCTTATTGTCACGAAACTATTGAGCATTTTTTGATAAAAAATTATTTTTCTACCTAAATATTGGAAACCCGGACTCGCGCCATTTTTCAAATAACTGATTCAATTGTATTAAGAGATCACTTTTTTTTAATAACTTCCAAAAACATGTAAACACGTTGTGCATTACTTAAATCAAACAAGTCTTTAGCGCATGCGTCTTGGCGACTTCTAAACAAAAATGCGATTATCTCATGATCCATAAAATATGTCGCACATCTAAACCAAATTATTCATACTCAAATGTGGTAGTGGGTATTCAGCAGAATAAGACAAAATCGTACCCCAAAAATATAATATAAAATCCAACACTAAATCGGCGACATGTTTCGGCCTCAGCAAGCCATCATCAGGTCTAGAAAACAAAATTACATTGTCGGATAAAGTAAAACGTACAAGTTAAAATGACTTACAATTTGTAAAGAGTGATGACTATTAACAGTGATTTTTTAATAATTATTTGTAATAAGTGATCATTCTTTACACATTGTAAGTCATTTTAACCTGTAAGTTTTACTTTATCCGACAATGTAATTTTGTTTTCCAAGGCGGATGATGGCCCGTTGAGGCTGAAACATGTCGCCGATTTATTGTTGAATTTTGTATTATATTTTTGTGGTACGACTTTGTGTCATAGTCTGCTGAGGATCTCAAATCTGTTTTCAAACATCGATTTAACGTTAAATTTTACGTCGGAATGCTATTTTTGAAACTGAAACTTCCGGTTCTGGTTTGTAAAAGCAGTTTTGAAATCGGAAGTCATAAAAATCTGAAAATACTATTTGAGTGCTATTCAAGATATGCTAAGTTTATTACCATTGACCGTTTATCTCTTTCTATTTCCCTTTTTGAGTTATAAATGCGGACAGACACAGTTTTTTATAACTCTAAAATTAATTGGGAATTGCAACACTGTTTTAATAAAACTAGTTATTTTTGTCATTAATAGTGTTTTTATTTATTTTGTTTGAACAAATGTGTATCTGCGAATATTGTAATCGTAAATTTTTTAGGTTCTTGAATTGGCAGGAAATGCTAGTAAAGATTTAAAAGTAAAAAGAATAACACCTAGACATTTACAACTTGCAATCAGAGGAGATGAAGAATTGGATAGCTTGATTAAAGCCACTATAGCTGGAGGAGGTGTTATTCCTCACATTCACAAGTCTCTTATTGGCAAGAAAGGAGCACACTCTCAACCGGCTTAAATAAGAAAATGTATTTAATACGCTTTAGTAATATTATCTAAGACTTGAAAATGTGTCAATAATGTGTTTTAATATTATTGCACACGTGTTCACTGTATGCAAGGCATTGCAGAAACTAATATAATCGTTCTTATTCAATACCTGACTCCCTACCCTAAGAGGTGGTTTTAATTTTCTTTTTTTTACATAAATGATTCCGTTAATGTGCCTTGTAATTTAAATTTAGTTTATGGATTTTTTTTGTAATTTTAGCATATAGTTGAGACTTACATTTATAGTAAAAAATGTACTTTGTGTTCAATTAATAAAACAATTTTCTTACAAAGGCAAAAATTTATTTAAACTAATCAGTTTTGTTTTTTCTGTAATTTTTAGTTCTCAAGATTTTGTTACAGACAAAAACGAAAACTAATGTACGTGAATGGTTTTAAAAATTATCTTATAAACTTTAAATTAAGAATTGTTCAAAAATGAAACGTACCAGACTTATTTTTTTTATTTGGTATATCAAACTAAATATTGACTTGTAGGTGTCAAAATTATTCATCCTAAATCACACACCCTTTATAATCATTGTACATATAAAAAAATGTTAAATAAAAGAACTATGGATGTGACTGATTTCTTTCAATGCCAGCGTCACGGCGCCCGTGACCATTTCTTAATCTAAGGGGTACCACCGATCCGGCACATTGTAGTTTGTCGTAAAAGACAAATATATTGTGGATTTTATTCTTTTTTTTAACTGGTGGATTTTTCTCAACAGTCAACGTTCAAAAAAAAGGAGAAAAACTTATTTTTTAGGTCTCCAAGAATCAGATGACGAGTTCGAATTAACTCGAAGTTGGTGAAATTAATGCACATTTTGTTGCTACCATAGAAGTCATGCATACATACTAACTATATAATATTTTTTAGAATCTACTTTTATTTTTAAGAATAGATTCCTATTTATTTTATTTTCAAAGCCATTATGGCTGAAAATGTAAGCATATCCAATAATTCTAAAAATTTGGCCTTAACAAATATTTTGTTATTTTAAAACTAATCCTAAAGACGTAAAAAATGTAGCTATTTAAAATCTGCCACAAATACCCTCCGGCAGTTTATCAATTACTAAATAAATATAATTTAAAGTGAAGCCAGCCGCGAGCACATCGCTCTCATCCACAAGTGGTTTTTCCATTTTAATGGTTGCAGTTCCTCACCACGCCTCAATTGAGTTTCCCTTTTTCCCCCTCGAAAATAAATCATTACACAATTAATGAAAAAAGAATTTGAAATACCTTATTTAAAATTTGTGCAAGATCGGTGGCACAGCCAGTGAAGCAAGAAAAATACTTGTTTTCTTAAATCCACGTACTTTATACTACTTATGTAGAAATTTTCATTCAAATCGGAGATCGTATTTTTCGAGCCAACTTTTTTTTGTCTTACATCTTGATGAAACTAGAGGAATGTATAGAGAATGACAATTCAAAAATCAGAGCGCTACCGGTTTTTCTTTTTTTTTGTTGGAAAATACTTTGAATTTTTTAGATACCATTGCTTTACTCTTCTCCCTGTATTATGCATCTTCAAGTGAAGTTCGAGTTTCGTTTCTTAATTCCTCATAGATTAAGAATTATTAACAATTTAAAAAAATGGCGAGAGCACCCTCATTCATTATTTAAAAGTCGATAACTCGCTTAATAATTTTTTTAGAGAAAAACTACTTTGTTTTTCAAAATCCACGTACTTTATACCACTTGTGTACAAATTTTCATTCAAATCGGAGAGATTGTATTTTTCAAAAAATTCAAAGGGGTTAACCTTCCGTTTTTTCGAGCCAGTTTTTTTTTTGTCTTTGATCTTGATGAAATTAGAGGAATGTATAGAGAATGACTATTCAAATTTCAGAGCGCTACCTGTTTCTTTCTCTTTTTTTTTTGGAAAAAACTTTGAATTTTCTAGATACTCATTGCTTTAATCTTCTCCCTGTATTATGCATCTTCTAGTGTAGTTCGGATATTATAAAAGTTTCTTAATTTCTCATAGTTTAAGAATTATTAACAATTTAAAAAAATGGCGAGAGCACCCTCATGCATTATTTAAAAGTCGATAACTCGCTTAATAAATTTTTTAGAGAGAAACTACTTTGTTTTTTGAAAGCCACGTACTTTGAACTACCTTTTTACAAATTTTGATTTAAATCGGAGATCGTATTTTTTTAAATTTAAAAAAAATGGCGAGCTCATGCATTATTTAAAAGTCAACTCGCTTGCCGATGATGGTGGTGAGGTTTTTCGGGTTTTCCAACACCTATAGCCAAATGGTGCCATCAATCCTCAGTAAGTCGCCCGGAGCGCCACAGCAAATAAGCACAAGCCTTTGGATTCTGGGGTTCACTCGTAAGGGGGTGAAATGTAGGGCGAGTATTATTATTATTATTACTAGTAATGTGCGATAACGAAAAACGCAAGACAAGAAATCGGCGTAGTTATTGGGTACACGATATTTTTCGAGCTCGACTATCATAACGTGAATTTCATACAATTTTTTACCGACTATTGAAGTAATAAAAATATCACAGCCATTCGCGCGCATAGCATTGCTTCGGGGATTCACATTTGTACTTATCCACTAGTTTTAAAGCCTGATAACAATTCGACGCGTCAAGCTGCTTGAAGTTTCACGGCGCGTCGTGTAAGTGAAAAACGCTATATAAGAAACCACGAAAACTGATTCAAGTGACATTTTAAAGGATATAAGCTTTGGCGCGCTTTACTCTGCTTGATTTAATCGAGCGTTAGAATATCGCTGAATTAGTTTTCGCGGTTTCTTATGTAGCGATAGCAATTTTGCGTAAAACAATAATTTTGGCAATCAAAAGACATCGGCTTTAGTTTGGGTTACATCAAAATATTTTTTATAAATCATTAGAATGTAATTTAACACTGTTGAACAAAAAACTATCTACTTAATTTTTTTTTAGATCAGAGTTCATCATTTTCGATTTATGCATACAAAAATGTTAAATATTGTTTGGAATATTTCTTTGGGAATTTTGTGCTGTAAATAAAGAAAAGACTATTCTAGTATTGTCGAAGAAATATTTTATACATTTATAAATAATATATCTTAATGTACATGGCCTATTTAAAATTTACAGACTAATATTCACAAAAATACTAAGTATCACTAATCACAAAATAATGAATTCATTAACAAAAAAAAAACTGTTTATTTGATCCGTAAATTAACTGGTGTTCTAGCAAAAAAGTACAAAACCCACAAAAATGTTTATACATGTAAAATAAAAATATACGTTTCCCTTAAAAAATTAAATCAATAAAAATATACCATTAAAAGTAAAGTTTAATTTTCATATTTAGCATCAACAATGAAAAAAATATTTAATAAGTAGTGCCAAGAACTCTAAATTGTGTAAAATGGTGCTAAATCAGAAAAAAATATAGAAAACCGATTAATAAGATCCAGTGAATGATAGTTTCAGTTTTATTTTTAATTAGTTGAAAAAATAGAAATTACCATCTTGATAAGTAAATTAAAATATACTTATTTAATATTATTGTTATGATTATTTTATAAGTTAAATAAGCATTAATTTAATTATGTGTATTTAGGGTTGCAATCTTATCTTTTCTTCATAAATTAAAAAATAAACAAATACTGTAATAACTAAAATAATTTTTTTAGATATTCTGATAATAAAATAATAAGTCAAATGATTTTAAATTAAAAAGTGATGATAGATAATCTTGATTAAAAATATATTAAAATAGTAAATTACATATACACCAATAATCATTTTTTAAACAAAAAAAAATCTTAGATGTATGTGGATGGTCGGAAAATTTAGGGTTAATTTTAAGTAAATTAAGAAAAATAAAGACGGGTTGTAAATATTTATATTTTAAGGGTTGGAAGCTAGTTTTTTACAATTTGTAGCTGAAATATGCATTATATCAAAAAATATTTTCTTTTATATGAAACTTGGTGAAAACGTGTAAATGCGTAATTTTATCAAAGCAAAATATTTATTTTTCGATTTTATACGAATTTAATAAAAAAAAATAATTTTCAATCGAAAAAATTGGTTTCAATTTTCAATTTTTTAACTTTATCAGTGCTCATTGTCTTCGTTGAAACCTCGATTTTAAAATGGTGTGAAAAATTATGTTGTTTGGAAAAATATCGTTAAAAATACAAAAAACCCAAAAACGACTTTTTCATAATCGATTTTTCAGTTAATCGTGAGAATTTTTTATTTTTTATTGCAAATAAATGTTGAAATTAATGAAAAAGATTCATTTTCATATAGAATTGCTTTTCTGGTTGCGTACGACTTCCAGTTTCGCCGGAAAAAAAATCAATAGTAAAATTATCATTATAAGTTTTATAAGCGAAAGATACGATAATAAAAGATGAGATTGTCGCAAACATGGCTTGATATGCACAAATTTGTACTCTAATTGTCATGGTTCAAATGCTGAAAAACCGTTGTACGAAAAAAAAAATTGACACTGTACACAAAATAATACTGAACTCGAAAATCTAGAACTAAACGAGTAAAAAGATGAACTCGAAGAAAACGAAAGCTGCATTAGCTCTTATGATGAAGAGCGAGTTACAAAGAAAATTAAACTTAAATAAAACTATTTCGGCAATCCCATTTTAAGTTTTGTGTACATGATTTATAGTTTATGCATTAAAATTAAAAAAAAATCTAAATAGCCTTTTTTACGAATTGTTTAAACAATCTTTTCGGTAAATGACATTATATTACATAAAAATTAATCATTTTTGACGTCCATTTGCAATAAAAAATTCTCAAGATTAAGTGAAAAATCGATTATTGCATTTTTAGAATATTTTTCCAGATTTTTTACACCATATCTTAATAGGTTTCAACAAAGACAATGAGCATTGATAATTGAAAATTTGTAAACCAACTTTTTCGATTAACAATTAGGCATTTTTTAAATTAAATTCGTATAAAATCGAAAAATAAATATAAATTGTGATATTCAATGCAATTTTTGACATAAGAGCTCGGTAAAATAATACTTTTTAAAAATAACCAAACTAGATTGTGGCTGTGTGCAAAAATTCGTATTTCCAGCAATATTTTTATTAATTTTGCAAAGCGTTTTCGAAATACGAATATTTTTATTGTTCAAATAATACTTTTTTAAGACCGACCAGAAAAATATACATTTTCTGGATAATTTTTCGTCCAGAAAAGTACGTTTTGTCGGTCAAGACCGCAAAATTAACGTCAGGGACCGGCAAAAGCTTTTTTCGGTAACCGGACGCTTTTTCTTTGAGAAAGTAGAATTTTTCCGGTCTAGTCCGGACCGGGAAGAATCAAATCAGCAAAGAAAAGTAGCTAGTATAAGCCAATCCGACCATAGGTACAGAGAATTCAACGTGTTAGAAAGAGAGGTATAGGAAATTCAGCGTGTCAGAGAGAGCGCTATGATGTCATATTTTACAACGTTTACGACGTTTTTTAACATTCAGTATTTTGAAGCGGTAAAAAACGTTCGAAACATCACATTTGACAACGTTTACGTTTTTTAACGTTCAGTATTCTGAAGCGTTAAAAAAGTTCGAAACGTCACATTTTACAAGGTTGTCAACGTTTTTTTACGTTTACTTTTGATGTGAAAAAACTATATTTTTTTTGCATCAAATGCATGTACAAATAAGTTGTCAAAATCGGTAAAATATGACATTGTTTGACGTATTTTTTCGAATCAAAATTCTAAGCATTAAAAAACGTTGTAAAATATGACGTTTCGAACATTTTTTACCCTTCAAAATACTGTAACGTCAGAAAACGTAAATTTCGTAAAATGTAACGTTTCTACAAAAAAATGTGACTTTTCTGACACGCTGAATTTCCTATACCTCTCTCTCTAACACGTTGAATTACCTATACCTATAGTCGGAGTGGTCCAGACTATCTACTGAGAAATAACGACGGACAGTTATTTGATATGAAATTAGTTGACATTTTGATTTTTGAAAGTTTGTATGGTATTTGGTCACAATTATCGCAATAAACTAATATAATAAAGAAATGTGTTCCATTGATTTGTTATGTTACACGGTTGCCGAAAAAATAGTGTGCGCAACAGGTTCGAAAACAGTTTTTTTTGACTCGAGTTTTGTCTACTCGTCCAAAAAAACAGTATTTTCCAGTAGTATTTTTACGTAAATTACTATTTTTTAAGACCGGCCAGAAAATATAAACTTTCTGGATAAATTTTCATCCAGAAAATAACGTTTTGCCGATCAAGACCGGAAAAAGAACATCAGGGACCGACAAAAAGCTTTTTCCGGTCCTAGTTGTCATGAGCCATGATTTCGTATTATGACAACAACGTTGCGATTAATTGTCAAGTGACAGTTCGTTGATTTTTTATTTGTCAAACTTGTTTCGTGAGTTCGGAAATTTAATTTGAAAATATGGATTCAGATTTTGAAATGTCCGACATAGAAAATGAAATTCCAGAAGAAATTTTGGAAGCAGCAAAGAAAGCGACTTACGATATAAAATAAAATAAATAATTAGTTTACATCGAAGTGTCGTTCTTAAAAAATATTTTACTTCTCGCGGCCGAAAATTAGTTTTTTTGGACTCGCCTTTGGTCTACTCGTCCAAAAAAAAAAACAGTATTTTCCGGACTTGTTACGTAAATTACTATTTCCGGTCCCAGTTTTTTTTATTTTTCCAATTTCTGTAATAAAATAAATAAGTTTATATCGAAGTGTCTTAAAAAAATATTGTACGTCTCGGGACCGAAAATTAAGAGTTTCGCAGGTCTTTCCTAACTTCCTGCTACAAGGCTTTTTAAAACTTTTCAAGATTTTTAAATCTTTCCAAGGTTTTTTAAGAAGTTTCAACGATTGACAAAACATTTGAAGCCTTTTCAAGTTTTTTCCAAGGTTCTTTAAGACTTTTCAAGATTTTTTAAAACATTTCAAGATTTTTTAAGACTTTTATCTTTTTTAAGGCTTTTTAATTATTTGAAATGTTTAGAAAATATTTCAAGGCTTTTCAAGATTTTTTAAAAACTTTTCAAGACTTTTTAAAACTTTTCAAGACATGACCAAGCATTTGAAGCCTTTTCAAGTTTTTTTAAGACTTTTATCACTTTTTTAAGGCTTTTTAATTGTTCGAAGTATTTTGAAAGTATTTCAAGGCTTTTAAAAAATATTTTCAAGGTTTCTCAACATTTCGAAGCGTTTTGAAGGTATTTCAAGATTTTTTAAAAACTTTTCAAGGCTTTTTAAAATATTTCAAGGGTTGTCAAAGCATTTGAAGACTTTTCAAGTTTTTTTTTAAGATGTTTTAAGACTTTTATCACTTTTTTAAGGCTTTTTCAAGGCTTCTAACAGTTTTTTAAGACTAAGTTTTCCGGTCTTGTAACTTAAATAACTTTTATTCACATTTGTATACGTAATAGCTTAATTACACACTTTTTAAAGGTCGGAAAGGGTGGAAAGTTACATCTGTCATTTTCCACCCGTGAGCCTCGATGCAAATATCAAAGTATTTTAATTTCAAAGAAAACTTGATGAAAATATTTTAATATATTTTTTTTTAAATTGCGGATTGAAATAAAATGATTGTGAATAAAATAGTACACAAACCTTGGCGGAAATTATTCCTGTATCGGGCAATAGATATTTGCCCTCGACAGTAATGATGCATTTCCCACCTCGGTATGTAATTTACTATTACCGAGCAGTTATGTCACTTTTCCGGTCTAGACCGGCACTTTCCGACCTAAAAAAATGATCGGAAAACGCATTTTTTAAAGTGGCAGCACAAATATATATTTTGCAAGCTTCATACTCATAATTTATTGATTAAAAACGATTGTCTGGCTCTTTATAAATATTATTGCATTGTTGAATTATTTTTGAGTGGTGCAAAGTATAATTATTTCATATTTCAATATCGAATTCCCTATTTCTTAGCTAAGCTTTGTATTATTGTAATTAAAAACCTCTTATTAAGTATGTATTTACAGTAGCTGCTAATCAGTATACAGTACTTTTTCGTTAGGACACGTATACAAATTAAACAATTTAATACCATAAAAAAATGCTTTAATGCCCTGACATTTAATTTAACTTATACTAAGACATTGTTAATTTTTGCTTTTCAGGTTCATATTTTCGCTTATCTTGTTCATTAAGCGCAATAAAATGTATACAAATAAAATTCTTGTCATTGGTAACGTTTTAACCTTAAGGTAAAAAATATTAGTTTCTCTCACAAGATGTTATTCAGGTATATAATGTAAAAAGTAAAAAATAAAAAGCCAAAGTACATGGCGGTAAATGTAAATAAAGCTCAATAAGGAACTTTGCTGAGACTTGGGCTGCTGTCATATATATAAAAATATACTCAAAAAATGATGAATAATTTTTTAATTGTCATGTAGATGTTTTCTGTATATATTTTTATATAATAGCAAATCCAATGAGCCAAGCGACAATTATCCTTTAGTTCTTTTTTTTATCAAGTTTACATGCCATATATCAGAAAATAACAATTTAATTTTTTAAGTACTAATTACTAAGTACATGCTTTTGGGCAAATTGACTTTGAGAGATTTACATTTTTTAATTAACTTTTTTATTAAAAAAAAAGTAATAACCCCTAAAATATGAAAGGCATGTGAACTTCAAAATGAGTCTGTGGATTTTTCCAATCCTACCTGTGTAAAAAAGTAAAATTCTATTCAATAACAGTTAATGGCGTCTGGTTGTTATCACCATGAAAAATATTTACTAAAAAATCACGTTAATTAAACAATAAACAGTAAAGTATAATCTTATTTTGTATTTATATTATAACAAATTTGGCATTACATTTCAACAAATTAGATTTATTTCTCATTAACCAATTATATAATTATCCAATATTTTTTTTAATCCAGAATTTGAGAACTAAGAAAAATGGGAAAGGAAGGAAAATCATTTTCATGAATTAGGCCGTTTGAAAATAAAGTTTTAGTCAAGTGTAAATTCTAAATTGGAATATGGTTATTGCACCAATGAGAAATAAACCTATTAAAATCGCTAAAGTTATCATTTATCTTACTCATCTGGTATAATAAAAAAATGTGTACATTAAAGAATTAAAAGTAATACTTAGATTATATGAGTTCGGATATAATTATCACAGATATTTCATAGCTTGTGTATTAATAATGTAACTGAATTTCAATTTTTGATATGTCTGCACCTTTCGAAAACCTATAAAAATCTTTTAAAATAGATGATAAAAAACGATAAATATGTTGCTGAAATATGAATTTATTTCAATCTATGAATTTGTTTTTTTGTCTCATGAATACTTTTTGTTACTCTTGTTTGTTATAGAAATAAAATGTATATAAACAATTTGTATGAAAAGTTTTTGTCGATTTTTTACTCTATTCTTAATTTCTATGTTAATTTTGTTATAAGATGCAGACGTTTCTACTATGTGTATTGCTTTTTAAGAAGCATAATTTAGAGTTTCACTTTATATTGAAACTATTTTTTTAAATGTTATTTTGTTAATTATAACTTCTATAATAATACCTTTTGAACTTATTACTTACATACATGACCTTACTTTACTTTTAAAATGCTGACCATAAGCAACCTAGTCTCTTACTGTTTACATTCAATGGTGAGCATTCTGAATACATCAATAAATATTTTTCTAGGTGACTCCAGAAATTGTACAATACTTGAACCTAATTAAAATTTATACTTATAACACAGATTCCTTGAGTGGTATCTCTTCTTTTTCATCCGGGCTTGAAGTAGTTGTTTCTATTATGGTCGGTATATTCTTTGGGCCACCCATCGTAATTGGTTCATCATCTTCTTCTTCCTCGTCTTCATCGATAGGTGCTAGAGGTCCATCAAGTGTCATAGGTTCATCTTCTTTTACGAAACACTTTAGACAAGGCGCTATAAAGCTCGTAATGGCTGCAACAGCAAACAGACCACCTCCTAGATAGAACGGTATGTCGAAAGATTTTGTGGAATCATATATAGCACCTGCTACAGGTGAACCAACAAGAGCTGCCGCTCCACGGAAGAGAATCAACAGACCGAAAGCGTTTGTCAATTTTTCTAAACCGAGCAGGTCCACCAGTATAATTGATGTTAGAGAGATATATCCAGCTGAAAACAATAGATTTTTAGTAATTTAAACAATTTCAAATATTCCGGGAGACAAATGAACCACAACAATTGTTTTTAATCCTTTTGGATATAAAAACTAAGTAATGTATAAATGGAAGGACATATTTAGCAATAGGGGATGATTTTAAAATAATTCTGAAAGAAAATAATTCCAAAATCGATCCATAGTAGGTATGAGAGAACGATTGTACTGTTACTACTAGATATTTGGTCTGGCTAAGGGCGGGATAATGGAAAGTTTGGATCGTATTGGCTGGTTTTCCGTGATCTATCAAGTTTTTTGGTTAAACAATTATATTTAATCATTTAATTTACATTTTTAGAAACTAACAATGATGAATAGCCCTAATAGCACAGAAACGTTTAAAAACCGTCTTAAAAACGTATACGACCGACTGTCGCACAGTGGAGTATTCATAGCAAAATGCTGGCCAAACATATTTTTCATGTTTTTTGAACTACTTCCACTCGTCCAATCGACTAAAAATTTGGCAGGTGTCTACCATTCAGACCACAATGCATTATGACATTTTTATTTGAATAAAAAAAAACAAGATGGCGGCTGCAAAATGGCGAACGAGTTTGGTGATTTATGGTTTTATTTCATTAAAAATTGGTATTTGGGGGTTTTGATGTCGAAGATTAGGAATGTATATAAAAATTTAAAAACTCAATATGGTGGATTCTATATAGCGGTTGTGTTTAATAATTTGGTGTTTGATGTCGTCGCGGAGCAAAAATTGGAAATTTCTATCAGAATTTGAAAATTAAAAATGACGGTTCCAAAATGGCGAACGAATTTCATCGATTCTATTAAAAATTGTTATATACGATTTTTTGAGATTGGAGAAAATACTAAACTTTTTAAAAATAAGCTTTTATTCAAATGCATTTTAAAAAGGAAAAAGTAATTTCTGTAGATGAGGGCTGTAAAGGTTATTCTGTGAGAAACAAATTTAACAGCTTGCCGCGCAATATTTTCAGTTTGGTTACACCTAAAATAGGTATTCTTGCGCGAAAAACTTATAGATTGTTTTACTGACAGAATAACCTTAGTCATATATCTAAAGACATATATTTTTCGTTTTTAGTTTAGTGCACTTGAATAAAATCTTGTTTTTAAAAAGAATTTTCTTTTACATTTCATTACTTTTATTTTCACTATCCGCAAGTAGCTGAAAGCGTGAACTAATATCTAAAAGACTGTCATTCACATTAACTGTTATTGTTACGGTAATTTATATTATTGCTTCTTGACATTTACTGTAAAACAAATACGAGATTAGATAATATGCTGTACAAAAATTTTTCAACTGTTTATTTACAATGTTAATAATTTTATTATAATAGTTCAATCAAATTTTTCAGAACTCAGTTCCTTGCCTTCTTTCTTATCTTCTTCAAGGTTTTCATCAGATTGATCGTCACTATCGAATGTCTCTGGAAGAAGAAATTTAAGTGTCTCGCTACTATATGGCTTCCTTTTTTTTCCTTGCTCTTTTTCTTGAGCAACTCATAAAACGATCACAGGTTAAAAGAAGCCTATATAGGGCATCTCTGTTGCAAACTTCTCTATTAAACTTTCTGGAGTAGTTTGTGCTGTATAGTCTAAATTGTTTGTTTCTGTCCTCTGCTGCAAGGTATATAACGAAAACCGTAGGGCGCAAGCAATAGATAATATATCACACGTATGTGCCATACTTTTTTTCGTTTTAAATCTCACAAGTAATGTCATAGCACTATCAAATAATGAAGATTTAAACAAATCAAATTGTTTTATTTCATCGTATAATGTCATAGCTATTAAAAATTCAATCATACATTTTCAGGATAATCTGTTTGAAGTTAGGTATGGGGTAAGAAATCTGTATGAGGCTGGGAGAAATGATTTTATACTATTTAGTAAGTTTTAAAAACGTTCAATATTAACCTTTTTTTATTCACGTAATTATTTTCTTTAGTCTGGAATCAGAAAACTCGTCGTCACATTTAAAATTGCTTATTTAAATTTCGATAAAACAATAATGAATTTTGAATAAAATCGAACCATAATCACAAAGCCACTCCATCATCTTGTATCCGCCCTTTTGTTTTTTCTCCAACATAATTTCATAATACAAGACGAGTTCGAATATTACCTCGCGGATAAGATGCAGATGGGTCAGATATTCGATCACGTGGGCGCAGATGTGCTCGATATCCTCCGTTTTATTCGAACGCTCCTTTCAAGCCGATGTATATTTTGCTCATGTTTCGGTGATACTAACCTAGGTATTTTTGTGAACTTTTATTTAATCGTATTTTATTTTAGATCCATTTCATATTCATTTCCCTATTATCCTTATATTGTTTTCCTAAGAATGGATTTGCTATGCATTCTCCATTACCCCAGGATCCGCGTGTTAAAGCTGACAAACCTCACACATGTAAACAACATCCTCTAGCTCTAGATCATCCATATTATTAATATATAACAAATAAAACGTGCTGCTTTGAGTGCTTTGTTGTCCACTGGACTGGACCCGGGATCGCCGGAAGAAAAAAATGGAAAAATGTAAATAATAAATTAAAATTAGGATAGGTACTCAGCTGTGCGATGTGTTTAATAAAAATAATACGTCAAATGTCAAATATTTTCATTCCTCTGAACCATCGGTCGAAAACCTCCGAGCAAATCGTGGAGAATCTAAACGCCCCGGGAGGTAAAAAAAGAACGCACGTCTGAGTGCTCGAAAATAATAAACGAACAATATCACCGGAATTATTAACACCTGTGAAATTTCAAGTTAATCGGACAACTAGAAGTGGTTCAAATTTGACTTGTAATATTTGTACCGAACAGACGTAAACCGAGTTAATATAAACTTTATAAAGAAAAATGGCTAATGTATACGAAAGATTTTTTCTTCAAAATTGACCCTTAATACTACAACCATTTCTATTATAATTTGAAATATATCCGACAAACAATGACATACCTTTAAAACGCTTCCACA
The DNA here is from genome assembly GCA_963243735.1 of Neocrepidodera transversa. Lineage (NCBI taxonomy): Eukaryota > Metazoa > Arthropoda > Insecta > Coleoptera > Chrysomelidae > Neocrepidodera > Neocrepidodera transversa. Next base: position 6,579,426 of record OY725346.1, on the reverse strand, counting down.
ATATCTAAATGAGAAATAAAAAGGTACAAAATATAACCCTTTTTAAGTTTTTCATTATGTTTAAGTAAATCAAATTAACAAATCATAATTTAAAATAAAGCTCTTACCTTTATTCAACTCCTGCTGCTGATTAAATTTTAATATATTAATTTATAAAATCTACATATTTAAACGTTGAAACTAAGGTAATAATTAGTAAAAAAGCACGTCCACTAACGAATAAACTTCTTCTTAAAATGAACAGCCTGATAGGATGCATGGTTAAGAAATCAGTGACGATCGATGTACCAATTAATCTGTTGTTTTCAAATACACTTTTTACGATTGTTGATCAATTTTTAAACGCACTTTTGGCCAGGATTTTAGTACAAATACTCCACTGTGTGTCGAGACGTTTTGAAAACGTTCGTTAAAGTACCCGAGAACGTTTATAAGACATTTTTCAAATGTCACAACTTCTAACGTCATATATAGACGTCGAAAAAAGACGTAAAAACCTGTTAGAACTGACTAAATAAATGGTTCAACTAAAGACGGTTTTTAGAACGTCCACTGTACGTTCTATAGTTTGTGTAAGAACATTTAAAAAAAACGTCCGAACTCATAAAAAACGTTTTGTATGCTACAGTACTCGGAGGTTTTCAAAACCTACGATAAGAAAACGTCTAGTAAACGTTTTTTAACGTCCTCAAAAGAATATTTTCATAAAAAGTAAGAAAGTACGTATTTTAAACTTTTATAACATACTGTAAGAAACGTTCAAAAAATGTGTTTTTAAGTTCGTAAAAGTATGTTTTGAGAAAGTAATTTTAAACGTTTTTAAAACAACCAACTGTGGATGGATTTTGGAATTATTTTCTTCCAGAAGTATTTCCAAATATCCAATACTTTAAAATCCGAGTCGCCTGTCGCTACATATGTAATTCTATCTACATAGTACTTATTTTTTATAATCACGAGCAACAATTCTTAAATAGAACTAAAAGACGGGTGTTGTGGTTTAAAAATTTCATTGTAGATATAAATTATTATTTTTATCAACATTTTGCATTAATCATGCATTTGGGATAAACGGTTGTTTCCAAGAACTGTAAACTTGGTTAAAATTTAAATAATACTTACAGATGGAGAATCCGAAAAATATGGAAACAGTAACGTATAAACCGTACGTGTGACAAAATGGAATCATCACCAAAGATATCGCAGATACAATTAAACAACAATTGTTCACAAACAGTGCATTAACTTGAGGAAAATCGGCGATGTATCCACATATTAAACGACCCACGGTGTTCGTTATTCCGATGATAGATACTAAGAATGATGCTCGAGACGGTTCAATATTCTAAAATAAGAGAAAAACAAACAATAAATATAAAATTCGATATGTAAAATTTTAATTGTAATTTTTTTCAGAATTAACTACTTTTTTTTATTAAATTACTATTTTACTTAAAATGATAATGTCTAATACATACATTTAATACATTATTATAATTAAATAAAAAATTCGTTATTTAATCGAACACTTCAACAGAAAAAAATCTTTGTACGATCACTGGAATTTCCATGAATCAAATTAAAATTTTAAATTATTCTGTATTTAATTGGATTGTGTGGTCATGATAAGTAAATTTTACAATAAAAATATGTATTTGTGCATATTATATATTATTGTTAAAAACTTGACACATAATTGTATAAAACAGGGATTAAATAAAGGTTTATTTAACACAAAGGACAACGTCCCGGTTAATGCTGATGATTTTTTGATATATTATGTTTTTAGGTATTATGAATAAATTCTGATCGTTTTTGGGTGATTGTATGTCTACGGCCAGAGATATTGTGTCCCAAAAAAATATACACCACATATTTTATGTATTATTTAATTGATCTAATTGATAATGTTCTTTCAATTTTTTTTATGAAAGTTGTGCCAAGTATTATAATACAGGATCATCAAAATTTTAAACAATATACCAATGCTTATTTTATTATACAAGGCGTCCCAAACATAATATTCAACTAGAAATAAAAATCTATAATTATTTGCATCATCTATAATATGACGCTAATAAGTCTTTACATAATAATATATTAATGATAATTGATTGTACAGGGGGTCCTAAAAGTATTCAAAACGCTTTATTTATGAAATATAAAAAATGATGATGATTGGTAAGAAGTGTAAAACGTTTTGACAAATAATTACTACTCGAGTACATTGGCTGTTTGGTCTTCCACATTAGCTCATCAAGGGCCCAAATAGGGGTATGGAAACATTTAAATCCAGAATTTGACTAAGAATTGCCTAGATTTAACATCGATTATTTAAAAGAACTTACTGTTGGATCATACCAGATAAAACTCGCAAAATCAGTAAATTCGAGTACAAAACAATCTCCGCGATCGGTCATAAGATTTAATGTACCAATTGTATCATGCACTTCTGTGATACTTTTTGGTATTTACGAGTTTTGTACCTTTCGAATCGAGAAAGGATTAAATTCAGATTACAATTACGAATTAACCGGTAGTGGAAAGGTCTTTAGCAAAATTACCTGAGTAGAGTCGTGACGAGTTGGCCTATAATTAGTATTTGGGATTTAAAAAGTTACGAATTCACCGGAACCACTTTCAGAATACCCTTCAGAATGGTGATAATCTTTTTGAAGTGAACATAGCAAATAATGAACTAGAAGATAGATAAAATACAGAAATAAAAAACCAAAATACAGAACGAACTTTTAAAAGCGTTAGTTAATATTTTAGAACACTCTACACAATCAATTGCCATTCTAAATTCCTTGCGTTATTTTTTCCTCTTACGATACTCTTTTTGGAATGCATTATGCCCCCTCCATCCGAGCTTCCCTCTCTTTCTCTTTCTACAATATAAATTTTTTCTTATTTTTGTATAATTATTATTTTATAGAGAGAGAGAGAGAGAGAGAGAGAGAGTTCTATTTTTTTTTCTATTTCTTTCTTTTGTTTTCTAATTTTTTCTTATACTTCTGATTTTATGCCACTATTTGCGAATTTTTTACCTTTTTTGGAATTTTTTGTCATTTTGTTCCGTTTTTTTTGCGATTTTGTTGCGATTTATTTCAATTTCCATTTTTTTCGTTTAAATTTTTTTTTTATGGTTACAATTGTTTCTGGTTTTTGGTTGCTCTTCTGTACCGACTTTTTGCAATTTTTTGATTTTTTTCCGTATTTTACAATTTCATTTTCATTTTTTTTCAATATTTTCAGATTTTTTCAATTTGTTCCACTGTTTTCTGTATTTTTTAATTTTTTCAGATTTTACGATTCTGCAAATTTTTCCTCATTGTTCTGTTTTTTCTCTATTTCTGTCTTTGGTTTTATAATCTTTTTCCTATTCCTCTGATTTTTTGCGATTATTTGCGATTTTTTGGATATTTTGTTGCGATTTTTTTGAATTTTGAATTTTTCATAACTTTTTTTATGGTTACAATTGTTTCCTGTTTTTGGTTGCTCCTTTCTTTGGCGATTTTTTGACTTTTTCGTTTTTTCGATTTTTCTTATTTTTTTTTATTTTTCGTTTTGTTCCGTATTTTACAATTACATTTTTCATTTTGATTTTTCAATGTTTTTGCAGTTTAATATTATTTTTGGGACTATAATAAAATTTTGATCACCGTGTATTTATAATACATAACTTTCATACCTTTAGAGTCAATGGCGCAGTAATTTTTTTCCTGGTGGTGGTAATTTTTTCCTGGGAGGAGGTAATAAAACTTTTAAACAAATATATTTTTTGGTATTCAGGGGGGGTTTACCCTCCTCATATCTATGCCCTTGTTTAGAGTAAATCCAATAAGAAGATGATAACATCTCTCTCAGTACAACTGCGAAGAGAATAAGTTACATCTGATAAACGTCTTTGAATTCGGCCCTTAGTTGTGAGTAAAATAGTGATTGAATTCAATGACAACATTATTATATATAAACAGACATATTAATGTGAGTCACCAAATTAAAAGAAATACTAAATATTGGGACTTTTATTATTAAAATGTACTCCAAATAAATCCGGACTTATTTACAAGTTTGAATCAAATTAAGTTTATTTGTCTATTATCTGTAACTTTTCAATATCATACTTTAAAAAACTATGATGTAATGTTTAGGATTTATCATATCGTTCTAAACCTTTTATAGTCATTTACCACATCCTTAATAACAAATAAAACCAATATTACAGATATATAGAAACTAGTATGTGCTTATTTATGTCAGATGCACAACTGATTCCCAAAGCGCAAAATATATATAAAAATGTTACTCATTGCTCAAATTCTCATTACGTAATTTAACTATTTTCTAGGAAAACACATTCCAATTAAATAAAAATATTATTTTATTAAATATTATCCTACGATCAAAAATATATTTTCAATGTATAATTTTATGTGTGTTTTAAATGTTTATGTGCTCTAACAATTTAATATTTCTTTGTAAAGTTTCACTATCAACATAATTTAATTAAATTATAAAATCCTTTATGTATTAATTTTTAATTTAGTACATTTTTTACTAATATTTGTATCGCTAATTGTTTTCTTTTAACTAAATAACAATATACATCATACACTTTTAGATCAAGTATTGATCATTTGTTATAGTGAGAATAGAAAAAATAATATACTTACATCTGTTATTGCGCAATCAACGAGGTAGACAAACGGAATGTATAGTCCGGCCATTCCGAATAAATTTGAAATTCCTATAAGTACGAATACAGGATTCTTAAATAAACTCACATCCAACATTTGTGAAAGTGCAGATTTAAAACTGTCAGGCAATACCAAGCAAGGGCAGATATCACCAGCTGTAACAATTTAAAATAAATATTAATCAAAAACAGAAAATTATCCATAGCTCAAATGTGGTACATTATTCAACAAATAATAAAAAGTCTCAGTCATACCATGCACATAAAGTTATTTTTTGGTTAAACAAGATTAACCTACAATAGAAATTATAAAATTGGATTAACAATATAACATACAGAAGAAACAAAGAAATAGTACATGATATTAAAATTTGTTATGAAAATTACACAAGTCACATTACAAAATTATTAACAAAAATTGATATATTTTTGTAAAATTTGATCCTCTAGTTTGGAGGTTTCGTATTGGTTAAAGTTTATCAAAATTTTTTTAAAAATAATTTTACAATGTGACTTTAATATCATGTACTATTTCTTCTTTTTTTCTGTAAATAACCATTCTCTGAGTAATTGTTAATCCAATTTTATAATTTGTATTGTCCTGATGATGTATTTAAACATAGTCAGGTGAAACCTGAATAATTGAATGTAAAAGTAAACCCAATTCTAAATTTGGGGAAAAAAACAAATTGAAAATAGTATATTTTGAAAAAATGAAACCCGACCCAATTATCGAGATTTTTTACAAGACAGTTACCTAAACAATTATCGAATGTTTGTATTTGCACAATAGTTTTCATATAAAAATAGAAATATATAATTGTTACTTGTATTCCTTAGTTTTTTTGGAGATATGGCTTATTAAACAAGTCAATGGGAGATAAAAAGGAAAGTTTGGCGTGCAAAAGGTGGGATAGAAGCGATTCGGAAATATGTGTGAAAGAGGCCCTAATGAAAAATCCATGGATTAAAGGGACAAAAAAGATGTATTTCGATATTATTCGCTAACGGTTCTCCCTACCGAAAAAAAAAATTGACAAAAAAGATGTATTTCGATATTATTCGCTAACGGTTCTCCCTACCGAAAAAAAAAATGGACAAAAAAGATGTATTTCGATATTATTCGCTAACAGTTCTCCTTACCGAAAAAAAATGTTTGTAAGTCAAATATTTACAAGTTACAACAGCTGAAACGTGAATAATGTTCATAAAAATCGTAAAACCCTATATTTGACGGCCAGTTTCGTAAAAATAATGCTTCATAATTACTACATAATATTGTTTCCAACATAGAGAGAAGTAAAAAAAAATCGAGTCTATTCAGTTTACTCGCAAGAACAAGGTTTGCAGCAGTCAACAGCAGTGTAAAAATCGGTGAAGAAATAATTAATCCATTGATCTTCTTTCAAAGAATGTGCATTGCAAATAAATCAGACGAGTTGAAGAATTATCTTGCATTCGAGCTTGTCACGTTTCCTTTTTCGCTTTTCACAGAAGAAGGAATGCACAAAGGTAAAAAAACACAATTACTATTTTTACGCAAAGTTCAAGCGCCTTGGAGATCGGAGATAATAAAATAAATAATATGTATAGAAGGTTCCTCTTTCATAAAGTTGTAAGGCATCGCAATGTTGTTTTTGATAGACATTCATTGGATGGTGGAAAAAATAGTACCAAGACCGCAGAAAGACTTCGTCGATCAAAAAAGCACTTGTGAGCGGATATTCTCTTCGGTCTAGTAGTTTCTCCACAACGATTTTTGGATAATGAAAACAATAATGCTCGACTGATTTCAATGCTTTCAATAAGATTCAAAGAATCTGCTATGACAGTTGAGCAGACTGAAGAAAATGCAAACGTGCTGATAAACAACACTGAAATTTCTTATTGCTCATCATTTAACACTGTTTTTATTATTTGCGAAGACGTCTAGATTTTTTAGTCCTGTTGAAATCATTAGCATCATTGCAAAGCAACATTTACTTGGGAGTGGAGATACTGCTAAAAAACTGTATTCAGTGAAAAAGCAGCTGAAAACCTTCTGTTTCTTCATACTACACGATATCGTCCCTTTTAAGTCGCGTGTACAAAAAATCCAAACTTTAACTATCATTGCTATCTTCTAAAATCAAGATGCTAACAAACCAAAAGATATCGCAGACGCTGGAGCACGCTTTCTTGTTGATTTGTATGGAGGAAATATGGAAAAGGAAGGTAAGTCGACAACAAAAAGCAAATTCAATCTTGCTTCATTGCTACCAATGAGAAATACTGCACAGCGTGTTTAGAACATACTACCAAATCCAAAGATGATACGGAAACCAAAAAAGCAGAAGATTTTTGTTACCAATGGGCTCACGCCAATAGCAATGACTGAGCAGCAAGCACCGGACATGTTACTGGATTTTATTTCGTGTGGTTGCAAAAAAGGATGCACCACAGCAAACAACTGACGAAAAACCGGTTTAAAGTGCTTTGTTATATGTAAATTCAACAGTGGTCAATCATGCGAAAATACAATTGAAGCGACGACGAAGATGAGGAAACATCTGTTGAAGCGCAGATCTTTATGTATGAAGAAGACGAACTGGAGGATGTCAGTACAGAAAAATACAGAGAAGGTGTCAGTTCGAAAGAGGACATAGAAAACGTCAATGTCGAAAAGCCTGGACAATTAGAAAGAATAAATAGAATGTTAAATAGACTACATTCGAATTTTTCTTTTATTGTCTTAACATTTTACAGCTGAGCCTTGGTTTATTCGAGTCCTGTCACCCAATATTTTTCAGGACATGAACGAATTTTTTTTCAATAATTTATTGTATTGTTGTTCATTATTAGTATTAAATCAATAAAAATTTTAACAATTTATTTAAAAATTTTTCAGAAATAAAAATAACAATTTTCATGGCGATTTCCACGATTTTCATGAAAGTATCAAGTTAAAGCTTCTGTAACTTCTTAATATTAGACTTACAATAAAAGTGCGTTAACAAAAAAGGATCAAAATTTAGTCTTCTTTAAGTTAGCTTTAAACATTTTTTTATTTTTCATTAGGACCAACCGTTAGCGATCTCCTAGAGACTGGACTATATGCCACACAGACGAATTTTTGAATACCCAGATAAGCATTACATATCTAAGCAATTAATAGACAATACTCTAGGAATGCATAAAATAATATACTGCTTATAATTTATTTATTGTTTGATTAAAATTAATCAAGGAATCAAAATGGTAACAATTTGGCAGATAAAAAGGGTAAGCGATACACTTCAGCAATCCAGTGTAATTTGAGTGCCTATTAAAATATATTGATTCTTTATGTATCTACATGGAAATAAATTTAATACGATATTTATAAGCAAAAATTGATATTTTTTTATACCTATAATACACTATAGCTTAGATAACTTTGAGATTTCCATATGGTTTCAAATTATAACAAACTACCGCAAGAGTTTAAGGATATGAATGTAAATAAATTTAAATGTAATGTTTTTCAAATGCTTTAGAACGACCAATGTACTATATGGCAACTTTTTTTTATCTAGTTAAATAAGTATGCCTTAAGTTTAATTTAAAAATACTCAATATGCTGATCTTGCGCCTTTTAACCGACAACCATTTTTCCTTTTATTATTTTTTGTATATTTTTGTATTTTTCGTATGAATTCTAATTTTATTTTTCTCTGTATAAAATTTACACTACTTATATTTCTCTTAAAATTCGTAAAAAACTCAAAATAGCTAAAAAGTTGTCCTCTGGAATGCAGTTATCTACGATAACATATACAAATCGGCGTTAAGGGTTCAAGGAAAAGGCTAATTCTACCAAGCACTTGCATTCCTTACGTTACAAAATAAAATAATTTCTGGGTATAAAAAGGGCATGAAATGAGAAGTTAAGGGAGTCTGAAAATGTTTACCGTCGAGTAAACTATCTAACAGTACCTACGCTTCGCTTCGAAAAAGAATAAATAAAAAACCAGCCAGAGAGAGAAAAATCAGTTCCTGTAAAATTACCCATTGACGAAAACATCAAATATTTTGTAGACCTGTGACAATGAGGAATGTCGCAGACGGCGATCGACCCGCGGGCATCCCATCTTCCTACCTGAATTATTAGGACATTATTGACCATAGTAAATACGTGATTTCAAATCATCCAAATAAAAAGGTTATAAAATAAAAGCAAACAGAAATATAAAAATAATTACACCAACATAAAATACAAATTGGTAAAATGTGACAAATGTCTTCTCTTTCGTGCACCCAGTGGCGAATCTCTGTGAAGGGTCCTCAGATAAAAATAGAGACAAGAGTAAAAAATGTTTCACGGTTTTTATTTTTGTAAATTTCATGAAAAGTTAAAATGACTGAATATACGATTTGAAGGTTTTTCAGTGTTTTATTTTTTTACTTGCAGCAAACTTTACTATAACGAATAAAAATACATCACAACTGGGTTCTTTAACAATACTAGACGATCAGGTATATTTTATGATAAATTTGAGTATGGAAGTTTCTTACCGAAATGGCCATCGGTTTGTTACTTTGTACTCGCCTTTTTCATGAGATAAATGGCCAGGGGGTGGAAGGTTACAATATTATATACCAAGGGACCAAAGTGCATCATTTAAACCCGAGGGTGATGGTCACATGATGGATTAACAGACACTTTAGTCTTGTAGTATATACGCAATATTTTGCAACGCGGGGCCAAGCCCCCTTAAAATTCGAATAACTATTTATCTTAAAAATAAATTAATTACATATTTGAAAATACTAAAATTTGTAAAAAAATCGATAAAAAAGAAAAAAAGGCCGCTGCTCCGCGGTTTAAATCTATTTCTACCTATTTCTGTCTACTAACTGCTGCTAAACGAACTATGCTATACCTCACAACGGTCCAATACTGCGAAACAGCGTCTCATACTGTTAAGATTTCTTTAATAATAAAGTTTTATGTTTTGTGGATTTTATCTAATTCACTTCGTTGTAGTATTTTGTCAAAAGATATGTTTTAATTTGAAAATGGTGCTGGAGAAAAGAAAATTGAAGACTGTACTACCGAAAATTGTCTCCTATACACATTTGTGGAAGTATAAAAAATTTTAGTCCCTTGGGATTAAAAATTTTAGTCCCAAAATAGTAAAAGTGGCATTTTAGACCCGCAAATACGGAACTAAAGTACTAGTTTCACCCCCGTGGTGTAAAAAAGTAATTTATTAGATAAAGTACCACAACTTAAGCATTTCGAAGAAAAAATACCCAATACATATGATGTTTTTGTTGCAAATATTATAAATTTTAATTAGTCTAGTTTCTATGAAGTACAAATTACTTGAGATATTTGCTTGATTTATTATTTTAATTAATATGACTGCAACTGTCAAAAAGTAATTCGTTTGTTTTGTTGATTTATAAATGATGAAACTTAAAAAAAATAATTGTTATAAAGTAGGTATGTGATATAAATTAAGGTCGTGATTTTATATTGATCTATTTCGATTAATAAAATAATTAAAATTATTTTTAACACGTGTCCTTCATATAGCATTGAAAACATTACGCTTAGCAACAACAAATAAATGAAATAGCTTTAATAAATCAATAATAAAAAAAAATTGGTATTAATTAAATATTTGGTAAATAATAGATATTTGAAATGAGTACAAAATATTTAATATACCCAATCTTATTGATTAACTATGATGATTTTTTTAAATACATTTTCAGGTATTACTGCATATATTGTAATATCATAATCTTACAGAATATACTAAATGTAAAAGGAATCGATAAACAGGAAAATAGTTTGTCTTTAGTCAACGTTTCGAAAAATATTACTGTTATCTTCAGTATTATAAAAATGGTTTCAAGTAAAACCTTAAAGAAGAGGAATAATAAAATTTGTCAAAATGTTGAGTCAAAAAGGTGCTTTTAAAAATTTAAACTCAACTGACTCTATATCCCAAAATACCAGTAAAAAGGAGCACTGAAACTACAATAACTGATAACAGTTACTTTAATATTTAATTATTATTAATGGCAATAAGAGGCATAATCCAATCTTAAATTTCAAAATATTTAAAAAACCTGCTTCCTAAAATATCAATAAACAGCCTGCCATTTCCGTGTTTAATTCGCTTCGGGGAATCCCGTCTGGAACGCAGTTTCTTACATTATTTTTTTCATTTTTTAAAATTTTAAAATGAGAAAAAAAATCGGAAGAACCAAAATAATCTAAAGAAATGAAAGAAATTGAAAGGAATCGAAAAAATTGATAAACCGAAAAATCGGAAGAAAAAGTTTGAACAAACCTGAAAGAATTTAAAAACAATCAAAAATTAGAAAAATGGGAAAAAACGAAAAAATTGAAAAAATCAGATAAGAAAAAACGAGAAAAAATAAGGAAAAATAAAAATCAGAAAAATTGAAAACGTTGGAACAGAATGGAAAAAAAATCGGAAAAATAAGAAAAAACCAGAAAACATTGGAAAAAGTTGAAAGACAAATCAGAAAATATTGGACAAAAGAACAATAAAATTGTAAAAAAGGAAAAAATCATAAAAACGAAAATAAAGCAAAAAAACCCAGACTAAAAATTGCAAAAAAAAGCAATAAATCGAAAAAATCGCAGATAATCGCAACGCGCGAAAAACCAAAACAAAATTCCAAAAAAATCGCAAAAAACTAAAAAAAAAACGCAGAAAATAGCCAAAAAATTCGCAAACCCTAAAAAACGCAAGAAATCGAAAAATATCGCAAAAATCCAAACAAAATCATTAGTGGTTTTTTTCCTTAAGGGAAACAAAAATAGCAAAAAATCGCAGAATATAGCAAAAAAAAATCGCAAACCCTAAAAATCGCAAAAAACGCAAGAAATCGAAAAATATCGCAGAAAAAATCGGCAACAAATCGCAAAAAAAAACGCAGACAATAGCAAAAATCGCAAAATCCCGCAAAAAGCGTATAAATCGAAAAAAATCCAAAAAAAAATGGCAAAACTATCCCAAAATCAGATAAGAAAAAATGAGAAAAAAAAATAAGGAAAAATAAAAATCGAAATAAAACAAAAAATCAGAAAAATTAGAAAAAATTAGAACAGAAAATATCGGAAAAATAAGAAAAAACAGAAAACATTATAAAAAGTTGAAAAATAAATCAGAAAATATTGGACAAATGAAAAATAAAATTGTAAAAATGGAAAAAATCATAAAAACGAAAATAAAGCAAAAAAACGCAAAAAAGATTAAAAATCGGACAAAAAATGCAAGAATAAATCGAAAAAAAAAAGTTATAACGATCCTAGTGGAGGAGAAGGAGATAATTCATTAATGGCGGAGCCTGAAGAATAATGGAGTTAAACGAGCGAGATACATTTTTACAATAATTTAATTGATACATAACGTTTGTTTCTATATTGGCAATTATTTGGTTGCTACACTTCAGAAACTTCATGCAAAGCTAGGAAAACATGAAAACGCATGATTATTATGAAATTTTGAAAATTAAAGATTTATTTTCAAATTTTTTTTATATATAAAAATAACAATAACTTAGTCATCAAATAACAGTTTTAGAAAAATATGAATACCTACGTGTGCCTTCATCTTCTCCAGTTTTCAGTTGAGGTAAACTTAATATACTTTGCCTGTAGTTCGACAATGATTTTTGAGACTTGAATTCGGGTAAGTTAAGTACTGAACCGGAATAAAAAATATCTTTTCTGGACATCGGTCGTACCATTAGAGGTTTTTCTTTTCTACTACTGATTGACAATTTGGACGTATACATCAAGCTCTCGGCATCCATCTGAAAACAAATTATTTTAAGACATATTTTCTTTATAGTAAATACTACTATTACTATCTAATATTTTTGAATTACAAATATTAATACTACCCCCAGAAAAATATTTTAGTATATCGCCAGAATTTAGAACCGGAAAAAAATTTACCTTTTACAAGAATAAAAAGTTCATCTACTCTTTTGCTACTAGATATTACTAATCATGAAATTTTTAATGTGAACACTTAAATTATTTATTTACTCTAATTTACAGTTTCCCATTAACAAATTAGAGACAAAGTATATAGAACATAAACACAAAAATAAAATTATCAGACAAATCAGAAGAAAAAAATGAAAGTACGTAAACACAAAAACAAAAATTATACATAAAAGCAGAACTGGTTAATCTAGGTATAAGTTCTTAAATAAATAGACTTAATTTGTCCAAGAGATCCAAGGAAAATATCAAAAATATTACTATTATTATTGTAGTTTTCGCACATATTAGATACTGGTGAATTTCTAAAAGTATCTGTACGGGGGCTGTTTTAATATAAAATTATGTAAATGTTGATCAAAATTACCATTTCAATAATAATAATAAAACATTTATTATCTGTTTTTTTTTTTAAATAATATTATAAATAATACATTTCTAAACATATAAAAGGCTATAACTGGTTCAGTTGTGGGACTCTACCCTTGTTTTTCCACCAGTGCCTTTATACCATATTATGTTGGAGATTACCAATTTGAAATGCATCTACATTAAGAAAATTTTAAAGTAAAGAACAGGAAAATAAGAGAAAGAGAGAGAGAAGAGCAAATGAAAGGAAAAGAGAATGACAATAGGAAGGATAATACAGAAAGGTGTGTTCACTGTTTTGCCAACAAAAATTTTTTGAATTTTTTTTTTAATCTAATCGCAGAGAGGTTGGAAATGTCAGGAATTATTGTATTGTAATGAGGCCGGCCCTGTGGACACATCGCGCTCTAGAGATACGGAGAATATTCGGGAAATCGTGACGTCACTCTTCTAGAAATAAAGCGATATATCGCGATCGGCCGTAAGAAGCAGGGTTACCGTTTTCAGTAGATTTCCTACTAAATTAGTAGATTTTTGAGAAAAATGAGGGTTTAGCAGAACTGATAATTTTAGTAGATTTCAGTAGATTCTTTGGTTTTGAATTTAAAACTATTGCCCATTATTCGTAGAGCCCTAATCGTTGACTTGAAAGTTTGATTATTCATCACTGTGAACGATGTGGTCTAGTGGTAGAGTGTAGACGTTACATATGAAAGTTCCAGGTTCGAATCCTGATATATATTTTTTTTACGAAATAAATGTTCCCCCTTTTCTTTCAAATGCTGTCAATTTTTTTGTCTTACATTTTTCCTCTTTTCACTTTGCCACTTTTTTCTGAAAATTACCCCCTTTTTTCTCAAAGTTAGCCCTTATTTTTTCATTTTTGTCATATTTTTCCTCTTCCTTCAAAATTTTCCCTCTTTTCTCTCAATTTTTGCCACTTTTCCTGAAATTACTCCGTTTTCTCTAAAATTTCCCCATTTTCTTCTTAAAATTACCTTTTTTTTTTTTCAAATTTCCCTTCTTCCCCCAAAATTTCTTTCAAATTTTTTAACTTTTTTACCTTAATTTCCCCTCTTCTCTTTCAAATTTTGTCACTTTTTTTCTTGAAATTACCCCGTTTTCCCCTTTGTTTCTAAACCACCCATTTTTTCTGGTTATTAACATTTTTTGTCAAATTTCCACTTTTTTAAAGAAAAAGGTCACTTTTTTAAGTAATTATTTTTTTCTTTCCCCTTACAACTCCATTGGTAATGATAGAAAGGAAGAGGGAGAAAATTGGAAATAAAAAGTTGGCACAAAGATTTACATATAAAAATTTGGGGAAAAAGTTTGAAACTAAAATAGTAGGGGAAAAAAGGCTGGTGCGAAAAGTGGGAAAAAAAGTATGGGAAAAATTGGTAAAAAAGTTTCAAATTTTAAATTATAAAAAAATTAGTGAAAAAGTGGAAAAAAAGTTTTAAGGAGAAAAAGTGGAACAAAAAAAAATTGTACAAAATTTATGAGAAAAAGTGTAAAAAAGTAGGGGAAAGGATAGAATAAAACTGTAATGGAAAGGATAGAATAAAAAAGTTGGGGAAAAGTGAAAAAAATAGTGGAAGAAATGAAAAAAAGTTTTAAGGGGTAAAAGTGGAACAAAAAACGTTTGACACAAAGAAATTAGTAAAAAAAATGTGGGAGAAAAAGTGGAAAACAGTAGAGGAAAGGGTGGAATAAAAAGCATGGAAGAAAGTAGGGGAAAAGTGAAAAAAAATTGGAAAGAAGTGGAAAAAAGTTTTAAGGAGAAAAAATGGAACAAAAAAAGTTTGACACAAAGAAATTAGTAAAAAATGTAGGAGAAAAAGTGGAAAGAGTGGAATAAAAAAATAGGGAAAAATGTGGAAAAAAGGGGAGTGAAAAACAATAGGGAACGAAGTGGAAAACAGTTTTAAGGGGAAAGGGAAAGTTATATTTTCTTTCTTTTAAATACACAGGTTAGATTTAGATAGTCAAGACTTCTTTTAATAAAATAAATATAAATAGTGTTATATATTCTTCATTTTTTTAAAACACAGGTTAGATTTAGATAGTCAAAGACTTCTTTTAATAAAATAAATTAAAATACACAGGTTAGATTTAGATAGTTAGTAGATTTTGGTAGTTTATAATCGAAATGTTGGTAGAATACGGTTTATTGAAAACGGTAACACTGGTAAGAAGTATATTTAGTTAGAAGAGACGGACAATTCAATAATTCAAGACGTTCGCGCACCAAGATAAATCAATATTGTTAGTTGTGTTTAATATAAATATAAGAGTTTTGTTTTTACTATAAATCAATTAGTCATAGTTATACTGAATGTTTAAGTTCGCCGAACCCGAACTATAAAATATTACAGTATGAATATCATTGATGCAGACAGCAACGTTGTAAATAAAACTCCGCTTAAAAAACATTATGAATATCTGTTCTAAAGGTCAATTTACTATGCAGATCTGGCGGTGTTTAATATTTTAAAATTTTATGAACCAAACAATACATATGTAGAAGTCTGCGGTTTTCAATTTTTAACAATTTAAGTTCAGAAAATTTTTGTAAGATACTTTCATATTTCCTTATACCTTATTTTAGTTAGCTAGAATATATTTTTTCTAGAAACACCATCAAAAGTAGGTAATTTAACTTGTTTAGGGGTCTATTCTGTAACGTTTTAGTTAATTTTAACCTCTAGGTTAAAAGTTATTTATAACTATGAGGGTAAAATTTTAACCCAAATGTCAATTTTAATGAAATATGCCATGTAGAATATACATTGAAAATAACCTCCGGTTATTTTTATAACCTAGGGTTAATTTTAACCAAATTTTTACTGAATAGACCCCTGAAAGTGATATTTTATTTCGATTTCGCTAGTATTAAAAATGAATTATTGGATTACGTTTAATAGAAATAAACAAACAGAAAACGGTGAGTTAAAATGCTACTTCCTGGCCTACAATATTACATTTATTTCTCGATATATACATACGAATCATTTTAATTTTAAACGGCCTTCAATTCAATTAAAAAAATGTAATAATAAACTTTTTTTTCTAATAAAGATGAGATTAAATTAATCGTCAGAAATTAGTACAAAGGAAAATCGGATCATCGCAGAACTGACGAAACATTTTTAGGAATAAAAGAAAAAGTATCTGTTCAAACTTTTATAAATAAATACTTAATTAGTCATCAAAGCAAGTATGAACGCAACAATAAATAAGAAACATCCAGTTTTTTTAGCGATTATTGAGAATTTCAAGCATATAATATTAATTTAACTTCAGGCTATATAGCACATAATCTAATTCAGTTCTTTTCTCACCATGATATTCAATACCAATTATGATGGTATATAATTTAAAAAAAATCATATTAGAATTTATCAGTTTGTTTTACTTTGCCAAATCACGCTCAATCAAATAGTCAAATCGAGATATTTAATTCGACAATGATTAGAATTCAATCTTTTCAAAAATACAAATCAAAAAAAGAAAAACAATGTAAGGTATAGTAGCGTACAACCATCCCCTTCATTCAACAGTAATTCGTTGGCTTTCTATCTACCCCCAAGAGGATTATCAGTAAAAAGTCGTACAAAATACCCACAATATGTTTTTAGTTTTTATCTTCGATTATCAGTGTAACAGAGTGGAAAAACACCCAGTGAAATATATTGTGTAAATGTGACCATTTTTATGGGTAGAACAAGAACCTGTTTAGTTAGGAAAACATTTGTTATATATTTTAAGTTCCATTGGCGATACAAGATTGTTCCCAGCCGGGCTTGACAGTTTTTAGGCGAGTTTTCTATCAAAAACTTTGTAGCCTCGCTGCAAATCATATGACTTAACTTGCCGAGTCGTGCTTGTTCAAGAGGGTTTTAAACATATCGCCTGTCACAGAGAAATGTAAAGATTTATTCATTTTTTGTCAATGTCATTATTTTTTAAGAATTGATAACTTTTTCATTTTGGTCACGGTTAGAAATCCGGGAATAGGGCAGTTAATTTTTGTGTTTCGTTGGGTAAAGACCTGTTTAAGGCATCTTTGCGTTTCTGTCGGACAGGCGGGGATTTCTAAGAATTAATCAATCTAATATTGGTATTTATATAGAAAGAAAGCACCATAATTCCACATGAGGTAGACACCATTTGTTACATCAGGTATGTAGATTTTAGATGACCATTTCGTCTTTGATCTGCAATTAATAGGTGATTAAAAACATACGAAAATAAGAGTACGGATCTGTTATTGGTTTATTTTATAATGAGAAAACAACCTTAATGATAATCCTAATGGGGGTAAGAGAAAGTCAATAAATTACTGTGAAATAGACTTTATAAAACTAAAACCAAATAAATGGTTATATTACTAGTAATAAACCTTTTACCTTTGAATATGGAAATAAACACATAGAAAAATCTAACCATTTATTTAAAAATAAATAATAAAAGAACAGAGTGGTAAAATTAAAGAAAATACGTGAAAAGGATTTGGACAATTTAAACCGTTCTAGGATCTACAAATAATAAAAAAAAAAAACAAAAAATATAAATAAATAGAAAAAATATATTCATATTTTTCCGATTTTCTTGAACTCCAAAGCCAAAAAATCCCGGACTAATTCCCTTTAAATTAGAAACAGCAAAAATTGAATCACTATTATGATTTAAACCCGATTATATTTCAAATAAAAATATTGCAACTTCAGATGATAGACATACTAGGAAATCTAGACAAAGAAAATAATGATTAATCTAATTAAATATTAAATTACGTTAGATTGTTAAACTTTAGGAAGGACAAGGTCAACGATAAGTTAATTGATAAAAGGATCAAATATATTATAAAAACACTTTTATACCTGGCACGTATTTAATAAAGATTCCTCAAGGATGCCAAACAACAAAAAACTAACCACTAATTTTAATCATCCTATTAATACAGTTTTGTTCGTTTCAGGTAGTTTTTCCATTAAGAAAAAAAAAGCACAAATGATACGGCTCTGTTCGTGTGTCCACATGTATTTCTCAGAAACTATAACAGATAGCGACAAATATAAATACGGCACATCTTGAATGTATGCATAGACGAATTTCAGGTTTCTACGACTTCCGGTTTTAAAAATTCAGAATTCTATCTCTTATACTTTTTGAGATAATCGTAATTTGAGATAATCGTAAATGTTATGCGTCAAAAGATGCCCATGACAACACTTACTGCTTTTGGTCGGGACTCTATATGGGAGTAAGTGAGTGAGCAAACAGCTGATTAGTGGAAAAAACTACCCCATTAGTTTGCTGTGCATTACAAAATTCAATGGACTTTTTTGTTTCTCTACCTGATTTGACAAACCGCTCGAGGGATTTTCTTCAAATTTTTCCCACAGACTCTGCCCTTCGGCCCCTGAGAAAAATTAGCTATCCCACATGTTTCGGAAAATTCTGTAGGTACCTCAGAGATATGGAGTGGGGAGCGTGAATGAGATCGGTACCCGATTATTAATCCTCAATTTGTATTCTAGTACCATTCAGCCAACTTCACAAGATTTTAAATTCTATTTGAATATTATCGATTTGGACGACCTACTATTAATAAAAAGATAAATTATTCAAAATTAGCACAATTCTATCAGCAAAATTTTACATACAATACGATGTTCAAAATGTGTCTGTTATTGTTTGCCATCTATTTGTCAGAAATGAAATTAGGTTATGAATCCTTCACTGCTTTTTATAATACATTACTTACATACATTCTCTCGCTCTACCACACTTTTCTTCCTATTTAGGACAATAGATAATAAATTATGGTCATTTTTGAATATAGTATGTGTGAGAGTGTAAGGTAGAAATCGACCATTTCGGACTTTTTTTTGTCAATTTTGAGTGTTTTGGAAAATATTTCTGTAGGTATTTGGCTTACGCCAGGTCAAATTTGTTTCCATATTCTTGTTCCCTGGTCAATTTTACACTAGGAAACCAATACCAGTACAAAAAACCTTCGCATAATCAAAAATACCTAAATTAAAGTAAAAAATGTGAAAAAATCCAAAAATGGTTATGTTTCAACCAATAATTTTTTGCGGGACCTAATATTTTGGCTCTTGACTACTCTGAAGGTGGGTAACATGCACACAAAAAAAACAATCAAATCGGAGAGGGTGAACGACAGGTCCGGCTTTTTGCTCTTTATTGCATTTTTACAGTTTTACTTATATTTTTAAACCATTCAAAAGTCGTAAAGTAAATGCAATTAGATTTTACTTACTATGGGCAGGTAGGGCGAGTATTATTATTATTATTATTATTATTATTATTATTATTAAATAACAAAATTTGTATCAAAAAATCACTAACAATTACTATATGTTATTAATTTTTTATGAGTCATTTTTTATAGGCCTGATGATGGCCATAGAATGGTCGAAACATGTTGCCTCTCGTTTAAGATCCTAAATTATATGATTGTGGTACGACTACGAGTTTTTTTATTATTCTTTGGAGTCATTTGCATTGATTTATTCAAGACCTTAGTTACGTACTGGGTAAAATGCCAAGATATGTACTAAATTTTGAATCACAATAATCTTATGAAACTCTTAAGCCTCTAAATAGATGGTAACGTGGGTTTTGCGAACGTGGGGTTTACGAACATATACCTGACATACCCTCGGTCAGTTTATGGGGACCAGTAAATGTTATATTTCAAACAGTACTTTTGTATACTTATCGAGATATTTATTTTTTAGAAAAATCATATGCACTCATAATTTTTTTCATCATTTT
Organism: Neocrepidodera transversa; assembly: GCA_963243735.1. Taxonomy (NCBI): domain Eukaryota; kingdom Metazoa; phylum Arthropoda; class Insecta; order Coleoptera; family Chrysomelidae; genus Neocrepidodera; species Neocrepidodera transversa. Next base: position 6,559,528 of record OY725346.1, on the reverse strand, counting down.
TGCAACAAATTACATTATTATTTAATATTTTATGTGTCATTTTAAGAAAAATAACTTTTAGTGCCTCTGAAAAGGTGGGTAAAGTGAGTAATTTTTAATTTTTAAAATGGCGAAAATAAATTAAACAATTTGAAAGATTAACTGTTATTTATTATCGATTGTCGTTGTCGGTTTGTCTCTATCTCTCACCGTTCTCGAGTTGAATCAGGCTAACAAGACGGACGGACGGACAAAACAATTTTATAAGAGTTTTTTTCTTCGATAACTGTAAAACGAGAAAAAATTAGAAGAATCGAAAAATTTGAAAAAAAAACACGGATAGAAAATCAAAAAAATTGAGATGGAAATTAGAAAATATTGGGAAAAAAATGAAAAATGAAATTGTAAAATAAGGAAAAAATTAAGAAATGAAAAACCGAAAAAAAAACGATAAAAATCGCAACAAAAACGAAAAAAACGGCTCAAAAACGCAAGATATCGACAAAAATCGCAAAACAATCGCAAAAAAAACCCAAACAAAATCACAAAAAAATCGCTAATTCTGACAAAGAATCACTTAAATAAAAAAAAAAGAGAAAAAATAGAAACCAAAAAAAGAATGGAAAAACAGAACAATGAGAAAAAGATAAGGAAAGATTAGAAAAAATTGAAAAAAATCAAAAAAAAAGAAACAAAAAATCATAAAAATGAAAAAAAACGAGAAAAAATGAAAAAAAACGAGAAAAAATAAAAGAATCGAAAAAATCAGAATAAATCAGAAATTATAAAAAAAAAGAAAAAACTTTGAAAAAACGAAAAAATTGAAAGAGAAATTAGAAAATACTGGAAAAAAAAATGAAAAATAAAATTTTAAAATACGGAAAAAATGCAAGAAATCGAAAAATATTACAAAAAAACCGCAACAAAATCACAAAAGAATCAATGAAATAAAAAAATGAGAAAAAAATAGAAAAGAACAAAAGAATGGAAAAACAGAACAATGAGAAAAAATGAGGAAAGATTAGAAAAAATTCAAAGAATTAAAAAAAAAAAAACAGAAAAAAAAAACAAAAAATCATAAAAAGAATAAAAAGAGAAAAAAATAAAAGAATCGAAAAAATCTGAGAAAAACAAAAAAAATCGGAAAAAATAATAATTAAAAAAAAAACTGAAAAAAAGAAAGAAATTGAGAGAGAAATTAGAAAATATCGCAAAAAAACCGCAACAAAATCACAAAAAAATCGCAAATTATCACAAAGAATCAAAGAAACAAAAAAAATGAGAAAAAAAAAATTTGGAAAAACAGAACAATGAGAAAAAAATGAGGAAATATTAGAAGAAATTCAAAGAATTAAAAAAAAATACATAAAATTAACAAAAAATCACAAAAATGAAAAAAAAAGAGAAAAAATTAAATGAGTCAAAAAAATCTATAAAAAATCGGAAAAAATAATAAAAAATCGCAAAACAATCGCAAAAAAACCACAACAAAATCACAAAAAAATGACTAAAAAATCCCAAATTGTCATAAAAAAAAATGAGAAAAAATTAGAAAACGAAAAAGTGGAAAAAAGAACTGAACAATGAGAAAAAAATGAGGAAAAAGTAGAAATAATCGAAAAAAATCAGAAAAAAAAACAGAAAAAAACCGAAAAATGAGAAAAAAGCGAGAAAAATCTAAAAACATCACAAAAACCAAAGAACAACCAAAAAACCGGAAACAATTTTAACCATAAAAAATGAAAAAATTCAAAAAAATTGCAAAAAATCGCAAAGAAATCCCAAAAAAAGTCGCAAAAAATCAGAAGAATTAGAAAAAAATCAACTTGAATTGAAGAAATAAAAGCAAAATATTGTTTTGAAACCAAAAAGAAAATGCCATTCACAGTACTAGGAGAGTAAATAGAAAATATTTCCACTCAGTTTTTGAAAAACGTATTATAACTAATAAAATAACTCAAGAAAATTTAAATATTTATTAAAAATGGTAAATTTTTATATAACTGCATTTTTACAAAAAAAAAAACTAATTTACCGAAATTTTTTACTGTAACTTAAGATAATGCAAAATATTACCATCTTAATCTATCTTATTTATAACTTAGAACTTCATTAATTTTTTGATCCATTTTTTATAAATAAACCGATTCATGTAAATTTATTTCTTATTAATATAATAACGTTTAAGTAAAAATTTATTAATGATTTAGGTAAATCAAAAATCATTTTATTCATTGTCAGTTTAGCCATTCAGCTATTTAATTAATAATATTTATCTTTTTCAAATAATAATTTAATAATAGTTTTAAATGTAAGTATGTTCGCTCCGGTCAGCGCAGGTATGCGTGTTCGCAAAGCCAACGAAAAAAGTTTTGTTCGCAAGTTCCACGGAGCCAAATAGATTATTGGGACCCTTGAAGTGAATTGAAAAAAATTTTTAAATAAAAAAGACACAAATAAAACTTAATTCCTATAAGTTCATTGTATAGAGAATAAAAAGTATTTTAGGAGTCAGAATCTTGCACCTACTTTTATTAAAATAATTTTTTCGTAAAAATGGAAATTTTCTCATTCGATACATATTTTTTTTGATTTATGTCATTATAAATTACATGTTATATAAAATTATTTAAACAAGCAATGATTAGTTTATAAGCAATATATAAATTTTAGTAATTATAAATATTAAAGTGTCATAACAAACTGTTAAATTGTCCCACCTCATAATTTTTCTCTTATCTATTTAGGGTAATGAAGTAATATGTGCTGCACAAGTTCAATTAGATCTAATCAAACTTTATTACCGTTAAAGAGGGAAAATATAAATAAATGAATATCAAATATTTTTGTTTTTTTAATAACATTTTTTGATTACTATTTAAAGTATTTTAATAAATATAAATTTAACACACAATTGTCTTTTGTTCGTTTGTTAATTGTTTTCTAAATTATTCTAGAAAACATTTGCCTTCTCATTCTCATTTTTGAAAATTGGCACAGAGCCATTTTAGCCTGGCAATGAATCATCCTGTGTAGGTATAATTACTCTGTGTCATGTTTTTAGACCTTCACAGGAAACAAAGGTTATTGTCAGACTGCAGGTTTCCTATTGACAAAAAAATATATTCGTACTGGGATATTGTTATATATTATCACTAATGATTTTAATCTCTTGCAGATACAATTAAATTTCTTACGCTAGAAATAAAAGAAAAGGGAATGCGGATTCAGAAGTAACTGGAGACTTTTTGGTGTAAAATATGAAAACTTTTTATACAAACGGGTAATATTTTTAGTCCAATGTATGGCGGCAACATTCTAATCTAAAATAAATTTTGGTACCACCAATGAATTTTTATGTGTTGTTGGCAGTCAGTGGTGTATCTATAAGTTTTAACGCCCGGGTCAGTTTCCAATTTGCCGCCCTTTCTAAGTTAACCAAATGGTGGTTTTTATAAATTAATACACATAAATAAATAATTTTAATTGAGACAAAATAGGTGAGGATCTTTTTACCATTTGATGCCATATTTAAATATAATTATAACTGCAACTTAAGACTTTTTTAAACATATATCTAATTTACAAAAAAAAATACCATTAAATATTTATTTGGTGGTGGAATTTGGTGTAAAAGGGCCGGAGTTTAATTCCCAGTACGGCCAACTTTTTTTATGTTTCGATAATTTTTTTAGTTTCAGAAAAAATACATAATAGTTAATGGCAACCGGTTTGATTTGTACAGGGTTATTCATTATAAATGTCCCAGCACTTACCATAGGTATATTGCATAAACAAATAAATAATTTTTTCTTCTACACTGTAAACCATTTTGAATGTTTCAATAAAGATATGACATTTAATAAACATGACAAGTTGTGATTTTCATTGCTTTCTTTGATAATATTAACTTTTCAAAATTTTTAGCAACTAGTTTAATTTACTATATTTTTCCTTTAATATCTTAAGAACGTTGTAAGACATGGTATATTTTTGAAATCAGAAGAAAAACATCTTTTCAAAAATTCAATAATATACAATATTTTTCTGGTGTCCCCTAAACTACGAACGCCACTGTAGTTTTGTTAACATTATAATAAAATTAGTTTATTTATAACCACACAACTTTTATTTCAAAAATTTTTTTGTTTATGCAATAATAACTATGCTAAGGGCTGGGACATTTATAATGAATAACCCTGTACAGTAGAGTTTTTTTAGATTTATTCTGTGTAAAGTCTTTTTTTCATTTTTTTTCTCTCAAAATTCGTGATATAAAAAGTAGGTAGTTTATTTAATTTTCCGATGTACGATATAAACGAGTACATCTGATATACTGCTATTGACGGAGAAAATAAAAACAATACAACAATTTTCTTCTGTTCTCATGTTTACATCTGGCCTCTACTTAAAAAGGAATTCAGTTTGTTTATCTCTTAACTAGTCTTAACAGTATTATCAAATAATTTACTTTCTAAGAATAAAGGAAAATACATTTTAACAAAGCAGAAATAAATAAATATAAAATTTGGCAACACCGCTTTGTAATACTCTACCCAACCACTAAATATCTAGACATAAGTTATTTTATGCAGGTAAACTGAAAACCAGTTCTTCACTAGAGAATGTTGCAAAAAATGCGTTAAAAAGTACAATTAAGTTAGGACCTACCTTTTTTCGACATTTTTTTGTGTACTTCAATTCATTTAATAAAAAAATAGAATTTGGTTTATTAAGCTACGTCTACACTGAAAGCAACACATAGGAATATTATGTTTATGTTGCTTGTTTCTGGAACTTGTTTCTTAATTTATAATCTTAAATGTGGTCCACCAAAGAAGAAATAAAAAACCAAAGTCTAGTACCACAAATAATTTAAAATAAATAGTTGGAAGGGAAACTGGCAACTAGTTTCGGCAAATATATGCCATCATCATGCCTAACGTTATAATCAATTAAGAGCAAAAAAAGATCAATAAAAGGAGACTTACCAACTAAAATTACATAGGTTGTTAAAAATTGAAGTTATACAATATGTTAAAGAAACATGTGGGCACTTAAAATTAAAGGGAGGAAATTTGGAATTTATGTGTGGTACTGGAAAAGAAGGAAGACATTAGGAAACATTAAAAAATTGGTAGTAAAGATATAACATGTTGGTGTGGATCAAAGATCAAAGGAACTATTTTATGAAAGGAAAATTTGTGGAATCTGAACGCAGTGGTAGTGAAGGCCTTAAAGGTACATTTGTATAAAACCAAAAAATTATCTACCAATAGCGACCGTGAAATTTTATTATGTAAAAATTAGGAACGATATCATGAAACCCGTATTTTCAACTATCTTGAAAAATAGAAAAGTTGTTAAAAGTTATAAAAAATCAAATGATTTTGATAACTTTAAAATGATTGAATGGCAAGCCGATTAAATATATTGATTTGAAATTTGGCAGGTTTGTTTTAAATATAAAAGGGCATATTTTAAGAACCTTGGGAACCGCCGCCATTATGATACAAAACATGGTTTCGGTTTACGGGCTTAATAATTAACGAAATTAGTTTTTATCTGAAGAAACATGTTGATAAAGTCCAAGTGATTACCGATGCATCAAAATAAATTATTACACAAAATAAAATTCAAATTTTTATTTATTGCTTTTAATTTAAAAAATAGTGAAGTTCCGGTGAACAATATTAAAAAAGCATTGTTTTTTTCCAATACATCATTTTTCAAATATTCCTATATATTTTGCAAAACGAAACCTAGTATTTAAATAAATTATATTCGACAGGTGTTGCCCTCTTCGATTTTACCAGACGACAGGAGAAGTTTGTAACTTTGGCAACATCGGATCGATTATATTAGAGAAAATGGGCAAAAATAGGCAAAATAGAGAAAAACAGGAAAAAATAGGAAACAATATGAAAATGGGAAAAAATAGGGAACATAAGGAAAAAAATAGAAAATAATTGGAAAAAGTAGAAAATATAAGAGAAAAATAGTAAAAAATAGGCAAAAGTAGACAAAATTAGGAAAAAAATGAAACAAGAGAAAAATAGAAATCATAGAGAAAATAGTTAAAAAAATTGGCAATATAGCAAAACGTAAAAAATATTGGGAGAAATAGAGAAAATGGGGAAAAATATACAAATTAGAAAAAAACAATAAAAAAAAGAAACAGACAAATATAGAAAAAAAATAGAAAATTAGTAAAAAATAGAAAAAAAAGTAGGAAGAAATAGTATAAAATAGGATAAAGTAGTAAAAAATAAAAAAATTATGGAAAATAGAAAAAATAGGAAAACGTAAAAAACATATTTCGATTTTTGATCCAGTGGTGTGCATTTGGAAAAATACCGTGAGGGATTGAGCGGTAATTTTAGGTCAATACATATAGGGTAAAGTATTTAGCACGACAGCGCCGAAGAGTACTTGCCGCGTCCCTGTGTTGGAGTCCCAGGCGTACGTCAGGAACTTCAGGGATGGAGTATGAATATTCCACGCAAGTGGTGTATTTGGGCAACCCTGTGGGCGACCACAAATAAAAAGATAAATAAACTATTTAATAGTACATAAAAGATAGCACACGAGTTACCATCTCGACGTAACCATAGAGAATGATATATGACATATATCAAATTGATAGATGACATATGACATTAGACAATAATATTATTTATAAAAAGTATAAGTAAAACATTAGTAAAATCTGAAGGGCAATTTAGTACATAATTACCAGTAGAAACAATAGTGACAAGTTACATTTAAAAGTTAAAAAGATGGGCTTAGTAATAATAATAAAGTGGCCGAGTACAAGTGTAGGTAAAGACAGTTGCTATAAAGTGGCCGAGTACAAGTGTAGGTAAAGACAGTTGCTATAAAGTGGCCGAGTACAAGTGTAGGTAAAGACAGTTGCTAAGTCTCCTTTTATTGATGTCTTTTTGCTCTTAATTGATTATAACGTTTTTATTATTCGTTCTGTGCAACTTGCCATGTGGCGACAGCTGTAGGCTGACATGTAAAACTTTGTCCCGTAAAATCAAAATCAAATATAATATTACGAACTGGTTTTGAGGAAATAACGCATGATATAAAATTCAAACCAAATGCGCTAAAGAACGGTGCAAAACTGGCATTTCGTCACATATGCCCGGTGGAGGAGAAAATTCAACAGAACATAAAAATACGTCGCAGAAGAGGTTTATAAAGTTTCATTAAAGGTAAATATACTGCACTTTGAAATACATATTTTTATATGTTTATTATTATTTAACATTCACAATATGTAAAATTTTATTGCAGTTAGCTGACCACATAAACCAGGTTGTGACAATGCTGAAATTTTAAATTTTACTTATATAGTTTAACCGTTAAAATTTAAATTATTACTGATATATAGGTAGGTCAGTTATATTAAAGATTATATATTTTTATTGGTGCCATGGACACAGATTTGAAAACGAATCCCCCAAGCTTATTATTATTTTTTTCATTAAATAACTTTATTTTGTTATTATAATTTTGGATTATTTTTATTTAGAAAAAAAAATCTCTTTCATTTTGAATGAAATATTAATCACAGCGAACCATAGGTAAAAACTTCGTCGTGACTCGGATTAAAAATACTTGTCTGCTTCGAGTGATTCTAGTTTAATTTTGCAGATTTCCTGAATAAAAATTATCCAAAATTATAATAAAAAAAATTAATGGTTAAAAATGAACAAACCCTTGCTTTCAAATCCGTGTCAAACATCATAACCATCGAACATATACAAAAATGTAGTCTTTAATTTAATAAAACTTACGTACCTATATATTAATAATAATTTTAATTTTTAGCTGTTAAACTAAGTCAAATTTTAAAATTTTGGCTTCGTCACAAACCGGTTTATTGGTCAGCTAACTGAGCAATAAAATTTTCATTGTCATAGAATTACTCGAAGGAGTTTAATTTCGTGGACAAAGTTTTCAATCCAAGTAACGACAAAGCTTTTCCTTTGTTCAAATTTGTATAGACTTTAATTAACTCTTTAACTGTGGGTAAAATTTTGCATTGGCATTAGTTGAATTTTGAGTCAATTTAAATAAAACATCAATAAACGTTATTCTAATAATTTTTAAAAATTGGAAAAATAAAACAAATTTTAAGAAATTTATAATTTAAAAAATATATGAAAAAATTCTAAAATCTAAAAAAATTTAAAAATAAATAAATAAAAATGTCTAGAAATTCAAAAATTCCGAAAATTTTGATGGAAAGTTCAAAATATATTAATGTCATATTCAAAATTTTAGAAATTTATGAATTTTAAGAACTACAAAAATATTAAATGTTTTAAGAACTTCAAAAATTTATCAAACATTTTAAAAAAATCAAAAATTTAATAAAAAAATTTCAAAAAACATTAAATAAATTTTCAAAAATTAAAAAAAATATCCATAAATTCGAAAATTTTAAAAATCTCGAAAATTTCATGACTTACATTTCAAAAATGTCAGGAATTAAAAAAATTTCAAAAAATTGCAAAAATTTCAGAAATTGTAAGAATTTGTAAAGAAATAACAACATATTAAAAATTGTTTATTTACGATGCCAACATCACAGCAAAGTTTTTACAAAACATTTATAGACGACAGCCGCAGTTAAAGGGTTAAGGAAACCCATAAAATTTTGTATTGGGACTGTTTAAACTATTATTCTGATAGCCCATGACACAATATATTTATGCTAAGACTTCGGCGAGCTTTCCGTATTGTTATCGACATTTTGGTTCGTCGAAAAATGTTCAGGATAAAAGTTCAGGTGCTGATCACGGCTGTCAAAATGCTCCGCCTTCTTGCACACAGCGAATAGGCCTGATGATGGCATATATTTGCCGAAACTAGTTGCCAGTTTCCCTTCCAATCATTTATATTAAATTATTTTGTGGTACCAGACTTTTTTTTTGATTTCTTCTTTGTTTCTGAATGTTTCTAAATGTTTATCTAGGTTCCTTATTGTTTACGGTTGTAGAAACAAAAGTTCCTCTAAGTTGCTTATTTCCGTATTTAGCGGTAAAGATCAAAGGAAATATCGTCGGTCTAAAGCGCACTTATTGTACCTCCAAAATCGCATTTTTTGGTAATCGCAAATTTAAAGTTCAGATAGGTGTCCACATTATACGTATAAAGTAGAATTTTCCTTAATATTCCGGTATCGATTGAATAACAAATTTTAATTATAATACATGACAAACTGACAAAGCACACACAAAGCGACAGGACAGACAGACGATGTAAAAGGGATCGAGGCTTCGGTCGTCCCTAAGACAAAAATTCAGAGGACGAGCCAGGCATCCACCAATGCTAAATGGGGTGGAATACGGAGCAATCAAGGACTAGAGACGATAATGACGACCAGGGGACTGAGGTCCTTAAATGCAACCCTGCGATATGCTCACAATAGCGGGCATGTCGGAGGGAGAACCTGGGGGAGGAGGCTAGGGGACTTGGGGATCAAGTGCCGATTATTTACAATATCCTCTTGGGTCAGGGTCATTAGGTGTGTGTGCATTCAGTTAGTATTTGGTCTCTACTGAGTAAATGTTTAGGTAAACGGTTTATAAAAATCGAGAAAGAAGAAAACAGTCGTTTAGTTGAACGTTGTTATTTGTTTCGGTTGTTGTGAAATTGTTGGAAATTTTAAAAAATGTCTGAAGTAAATTTTATTCCGATAGGAAAAAAAATTTATTAGTTCATTTAGTAGACAGTTTCCTTTGAAAATCAGTATCTTCTTTTTAAATGATATTCAGCATAAAAATCAAAAGGGTTTTCAGCTTCTCTTATATATCTTTTTGGAATCCTCTCTAGTACATTTCCTCCAAGACATCAATAAATTCAATAGAATCATTATAATCCATAGTATATAAAAATTATAATAACACTTTTAACAAATACTGTCGCCTAAGAATAAAATCACACAAATTATTGTCAATGTCAATGATGCAATTATTCATAATCATAACCTAAGAATGATGGTAGGGAGTGCTCAAGTCACTTACCAGGGTACCTTACACTTAAGGATTCTTGAAGGTGTCCTTAGTTGACTATGAAATACAAACTATACATGAGATAAACTTAAGGATTAAGGACGATCAAAGGAAGAACTATGAATACGGCCCTAAGAAATTTTCATCACTCAAATTGTACTTATATATTGTATAGTATAGGGCTAATTTTTTCGAAACTAAACCATTTTACCTTTAACCACTTGACTATGTTTCTTTATTTTTATCTGCAGTTGGACAATAAAAAAAAGCAAAAATGCAAACTGAGTGGTACCAAAATCCTCAAAACGTTAAATTTGGAATTAATTAAATGTGCTTTAGACCGATGATATAGAAACATTGGTAAACATTTTTTGTTTTTCAATGGTATTTTATCGGTTTTGCATAAACACAATGTAAATGTCACTAAAATGAGAGTTAATTTGGTATGGATAGGCCCGCGCCGTACATACGGGCAAAGTCGTGTTGTGCACGACGACGCCGAGGCGCCGAAAAGCCTCAAAACTCAAAAGTAAAATAAAGATAAAGCAACAAACAACGTTGTCAAAACAAAATTTATAATGATAAAAAAAACAGTAACAGTAATACATTGTTTTTTATTTGTTTATTATTTTATTTTTACTCTTTGAGACGAGGAACGGAATTTCTCGAAATTAATATATTTTCCAAAGAAACTTTAAATTATATAACAATTAACAACTTAGTGCTATCTTTTCCTAATACGAGCATAATACTTTGTATTTTATTAACAATGCCGGTTTCGGTTGCTACCGCAGATTGATCTTTTTCAAAACTCAAAATAATAAAAAATTATTTAAGATCGACCATGGGGCAAAACCGACTAAGTAATCTTGCTTTCATTTCAATAGAATCGGACCAGCTAAAAGAATTAGACACCGAAGATTTAATTAATCAATTTGCAAAAATTAAAGCTCGAAAAGCTCAATTCACTACAATATTAATAAAATAACAATACCTAATTCCTGGATATTATATTAACCTTTAAAAGGTGACATGTTGCATTATTAAAATAATATATTGTTTTGTTTTTATTTGTCGATCAGTTTCGTCCTGTCATATATAAATGAGTATTTTTAATGTTTTAAATATTTTTTTTATTTCTTGAGTTGTAATACTGTTAGAATATATTTCTGTTTTCCATAAGTTTATAATTAACTCAATGAGAAAATACTTGTATGGCTTGTACGTAAATTATAAAAATGAAAATAAATGTATTAAATGTAAACGTAATACAAATTTGGGGCTTTATTTTAAATTTGCACAAGGGCGCCAAAAGTGCTAGGCGCGGGCCTGGATGTGGACAGAATGTTTACGAAACTTTTGCTGTTGTTTATATTTTCATAAACAGGTTATGGTAAACAACAATATGTTCCTCTGTGTTTCTTTGGTGTGGACATACCTTAATATTTAGACTAGATCATTTTCAATTACTAAACAAAATATTAAACATAGGAAGGGCTGGACAAGTACTCAAGTTCGGTAAACATCATTAAAATAAAAAAAGAACATTAAAAAATAATTCCTAGCATATATTGATTAACTAACTGGAGTTTTTTAATTATGATTTTAAAGCAACATAAAATTTAATGTTCCAATTATACAAGCCATCATTTTTACTTCGTGTATGAAATTGGTTACTTTAAAGTATTTATTAAAATTACATTGTTTTATATTCAAACCAGTATTATTTTTTCTATATTAAAATCCCTTTAATTTTGTTAATATAAGTACTCACCTCATTATTTCTACTGATGAAAGACCCAGTTGAATCATTTCGTCTCCTCCTCATATCACCATTGGAACTATTTACAGTATTTCGAGAAGACGACTTAATAGGAACTAAAGTTGGTTTAAATTTCTCACTCAGTGAAGTTTTCCTCATCCGATCGAATGTAGGTACAGATCCATTTTTCGGTATTCCTTGGACATGTGTACTAAATGCCGGTTGAGTTGCATTTCTAGGTATTATTTTTGGATTACGTGGCTTAATTTCAATACCTGCATCAGACTGTTTTCGCTCTCTAGATTCATTTTGCACATTTTTAATTTCATTTATACTTTCTCTTGGACTAGGTGATCCAGAGCTTCCACTATATTCAGGAACTCTGGCTTCAGTAATTGTTGGAAGTGTAGGCACAGTAGGAATGGGAGACACATTACTTCCTGCGGCTAATTGATCTAATGCCAAATATGAATGTACTCCAGGATCTCTATTAATTGGTTGTTTCATTCTTTTCTCCATTGAACCGTCAGGTAGCTGCACCATAAAATAGGAACCACCTATACTACCTCTCTCTAAAGCTAATTTCCTTTCTTCGGCCATTCTCTGTAAAAGAGGTTTTTCGCCAGATTCCTTTGGATATTCTAGAGGTCTCATTAAAGCTCCAAAAAGTACACAATTAAGTATTAATCCCGCTAAAATTAAATTTGCTCCCCTCCAACCATAAGACTCTAATAAGAGAGCACCTAGAGGAGCAAAAGTGAATGTACCCACGCCTGATCCGCATACTGCTATACCTGTTGCTAGAGATCTTTTTGTTTCAAAATAATATCCAACACAAACAACAGCTGGCAAGTAAATTAGGCCGAATCCTATTCCACCTATAAATCCATATGTTAACATTAACCAATTAACCGTTGGACTAAAAACTGAAAGTACAAAAGCTATTGTAGAAATTAAACTTCCTGTGATACACACAGCACGACATCCAAATTTGTTTGTTAACGCACTAACTAAAGGACCAGCACTTAAGTACATTCCCGATAACAGGGACCCAACCCATGCAGTCTTTCCTTTTGTTTCATCATAATGATCAACTATTTCCGAAAGAAAAATTCCAAATGTATAGGCTATGCCGTCCACTATTAAGTTGCACATAAAGGAGGCAAAAACCACCACCCAACCATAACCACCATCAGGAGGGGGCGGTAAGTCGTGGTACATACAATAATCGTCTTCATATTCATCTTCTTGTTGCTCAGCTGTTAGGCGGGCTGCTTCTTCACATGCCACTTCACTGTCAGTCTGAAAAAAAAATAAACAAGGTTATTTTAATAACGTAATAAAAAGAGTCTTTAATTTTTGCATTAGACCAACGCTGTTAAATTATAAATCAAAAAAAAATCGAGTACCACAATATATTTATACACTGGCGTCTAGAGAAACGAATTCTAATCTGAATCCTGAATCTGAACGGTGTGGTACAGTGGTCAAGTGTAGATGTTATATATGAAGTTCCAGGTTCGAATCCTGATATATTTTTTTTACGAAATAAATGGAAGTTATATTTTCTTTTTTTAATACACAGGCTAGATTTAGATAGTCAAGACTCTTTTTAATAAAATAAATATAAATAGTGTTATATTTTCTTCCTTTTTTTTAATACACAGACTAGATTTAGATCGTCAAGATTTCTATTAATAAAATAAATTAAAATACAAGGGTTAAATTCAGATATTCAAGACTTCTTTTAATGAAATAAAAAAAAATAATAATAAAATAACAAAGTTGAATGCGTGCAACAAGGATTCAGAATAGAATTTGTTTCTCTAGACGCCAGTTATTTATACATGTTAAATTGGGGGTGGCTACTATCCATCTTCAGGCATTGTAATATTTTTAGTCCTGAAGATGGCTAGTGGCAGTAGCCGAAACTAGTTGCTACCCTGATTTAACATTTATAAACATATTGTAGTACATGATTTTGAGTTTTATTTACTGTTAAATTATATTTTAGGTCGGTGATAAACTGTTTGATGGTAAAGATATCGCATTTAAATACGCATCCGCTTATCGATAATGATTTGTAAATAATTTAGTAAATTTGTCACTGAATCACTAATCTATAATATAAGCGGCAAAGTCCTGATTGATTGATTTTAAGGGGTAGAAAAGGGTGAAAAACAGTGGCTTATATAGAATAAGTATATCTATATGTTGACGCACTTACTCGAAAGGGTAGTAGGGAAAAATATGTCGTCGGTATTATCGGATTTTCTCTCATTTGATTATTTAGCAAAAAAATGGGAAAAAACGGGAAATTGAAGAAAATAGAAAAACTAATGAAAAACAAGAACATATAAAAAGAAATAGAAAAATAGAAAGATGTAGGAAAATTAGGAAAAAATTGGGATATTTGGGAAGAATATTCAAAAATAAAGAAAAATAGTAAAAAACAGGGTAAACAGGGAAAATGGGGACATTTGAGAAAACTATGAAAAAAACAGTAAAAAATTTGAAAAATGGGAAAATTTTGGAAAAATGGAAAAATTGGATATATAAGAAAAAATTGAAAAAAAATATGAAATAGGAAAATTAGAGAATACATAGGGGAAAATATGGGAAAAAAATGAGAAAAATAAGGACATATAAAAGAAAAAATTAGAAAAATTAAATAAAATAGGAAAGCTAATGTAAAACCAGAAAAAACAGAAATATATAGGAAAAATAGGAACAATAGTGAAAATAATGAAATTTAGTGCAAAATAAGAAAAAGTAGGGAAATTTAGAAAAAAGTGGGTAATGGGGAAAAAAAGGAAAAATTGGGAGATATGAAAAATGTGGAAAAATAGGGAAATTAGAGAATAAACATATGGGAAAAAATTTAAAATAAAGAAAAATGGGGAAATCGGGGAAAAATAGGTACAAATAGGATAAAATAATGGAAAACAGGAAAAAATAGAAAGAGGAAAAATGGGGAAAAAAGATAAAAAATAGATAAAATTCTGAAAAAATAGGAAAATTTGGGAATAATAGGAAAAACCATGGAAAAATAGGGAAATATTAGGAAAATTAAAAAAAAATTGAAAAGTCAGATTAAACAGGCAAATTGGAGATAAATCTCGAAAAATCAGGAAAATAGGCAACTATATGCTAATATATAAATAGGAACAATGGTAAAAATAGGGAAAAATATAGAAAAAAATTGGAGAAAAATAGGGACAACTAGGAATAGGGCAAATTTTGGGAAAAATAGAGCAAAATAGGGAAAAATAAGGAAATATAGGGCAAAATAATTAAAAGTAGGGAAATATGGAAAAAAAGTGAGAAATGGGGAAAAAAGGAAAAATTTGGAAAAATAAAAAAATGGGAAAAAAATGGAACAATAGGGAAATTAGAGAATAAAGAGGGAAACATATGGGAAAAAATTGAAAAATAAAGAAAAATGGGAAAATAGGGAAAAATAGGTACAAATAGAATAAAATAATGGAAAACAGTAAAAATAGAAAGCAATAGGAAAAATGGGGAAAAAAGATAAAAAATAGAAAAATCGGGAATATAGGCAACTATATGGGAAAATAGAAAATGGTAAAAATAGGAAAAAGGTAGATAATAATAACAAATACGGACAAATAGGGAAAAACAGAAAAAATATTGAAAAATAGGAAAAATAAGAAGAAAAAGGAATAAACAAGTAAAGCTCGGTAGCAAAGGTACTAAGGAGACTTCGTAGCAAAGCACGGGTATTCAGCTAGTATTATAATATAACTTCAGATTATTGGTTTTATTAAAAGCTTTGCGTGTTACATTTATTTGATTAAAAGGGTGATATTTTAGTGCCCCAGATATATTCATAAAGTTTGATCAATATATTGTGAATCCCCTATGGAAATTTCGGTATGAATAGTGCCGGAAATTTTCGGCGACTTAATAACTAGATACCTATTCTATCTGCGGACATTACGTAATAACATTAAAAGTAAATAACAAAAATATCTGAAACTACATGAACAATTTTATTTTAAAGGTAAAGATAATTTTTTTTTGACCGATCACAAGTGATCAAATATTTGACTAAAGTAAGACAGATGTACAGTTGATGGAAGAGATATTTGGAATTGACTGATACATATTTTATGAGGGTTTTACTGCTTTATAGGCAACTGTTATAAATTTGTTAAAGCAATGGTACCTGTTTTAAAAAACATGGACCGTACTTGAGTATAATTTTTAAGTTGTTTCGTGTCATTAACTGGTGTTAATTTTCATAAAAAATAAAACAAAGATAGATACAAATATGTGTATTACAATTGAACATAAAACAATTTGTATTAATATTAAAAAAAGGGCAAGGTCGAGTTGTCTTCTGTCTTGAGCAGGCAGTTCTTTTATGGGTTGAATTGTCTCCCATCATAGGTTTTCACAAATTACACCGTTGTTGAAAAATCAAAATTATTATTTTTAAAAGTACATTGATACCTTTTTCTTGTTGTAAAATGTCTCTCAGGATGTAACTACGTTGAAATAGAAAAATAAGAAATAATCCTTAGATTTATTTATTTCTAACGATAACATGCATTTACACCTTAAATATTCATTAGTAAATAAGTAAAAAAAAAACTTTAGATGATTTTAATGATAATCTGCAAAATAATAGTTTATTTATTTATTCGTGCGGTCTCAGTTCTGCAAACAACTGAATGGTTCTTCGACAAAAATTAACTTCTAAGTCCACTTTGTGTAACTAGATAAAATTCTTGGCTGTTAACACACTAACTGTCAGTAGATAGAACGTCCTTTAAATTTAAAGATTCAATAAGTAAAGACAATGACGTTTAGAATAAAACTTAACAAGTTGATTTCTTGTACAATTGTCACAATCTAAACGTCATTGTCGTTAGTTACAGAACCGTTAAAGTTAACGAACGTTCTATCTACTGACAATAAGAATTATACCCTTAACACCTCAAATTTGATTTATCTATAACCTAAATCGAAAAACTAAACAAATTTTCTTTGGGAACAAGAAGGCAGATAAATATGTGAACTTGGTGAATGACAAAGTTGAGGGCTTTAAATATTTAGACTGTAATTTGAACATCAAGGTACATTACCTTCACAGCCATGTTGATCATTTAGAACATAATCTGGGAGTAAGAAGAGCGCTTCCATCAGGACAAAAAACAATTGGAAACTTGGTACAAAGGGAAAATGGAACGCTCTTATGATGGCAAACTATTGCTGGCGATTTTCCACAAGCCGAAATCACCAAAGAAAATCACTAAAATGAAGCTGTTTTTTTATGAATTTATTTCCTAAACAATAGCTGATCCAAAAAAAATTAACTCTTGCACCAAATATCATGTTTTTTTTGTACCCCTGTGTTAAAGTCTGCTGTAAAAGAAGATTTACAATTTTTTCAAACGTGAAACTTGTAATTTTTTGACATTTTTAATACCGAACCCAAAACACCGGGAAATTATTTTAGTTTACTTTGAAAAAAATCCAGGAACGGTTTCTGGAAGAGCGACACCCAATAAAAAGCAAGTAATAAAAAAAGTGGCGTGCTACCTGATTTAATAGTTTGGGGTAGAGAAAAATGGCCCTGTGGACAGTGTTTTGTGCCATACGAAAGTTCAATTCTTCCCTATACATCTTTTATACAGTGTGTCCACGGATGCGGTTCACAAGAGGAGAAAAATGTTTATTTTTGGTTTTATCGAAAAATGTTATTCTTGATAAAAAGTTTTGCTTACTCTAAAACCTCATAAAATGAAAAAAAAATCACGTTTTACCGTACCTGTTTTATTTTGTAATCAATTTTCACAGAACTTTCATTTTTTTTATCAGCTCACTTTATTTACCACCTGTAAAAATATTTACAACAAACAAATGTTTTATAATAATACAAGGACATGTATGGAATTGTCCAGTGACAGTTTCCTTTCATTTTAAAACTTTACATTGGAATAAAGTTACTAAAATCTTGTAGGTAGATCACAAGCAGGGTTGCCAATTTGTGAGTAATTCCTTACATTTGTTAGTAATTTCAGTAGTCTGTGAGTAATTTTGTGAGGAATTGTAGCAATTGTGAGTAATCGGAAGGTCGGCGTATATTTTTGGTAATGGTAGTTAGAAAAATTGTGATATACTCTTATAAATTATTAAAACCTTTTAGTTTTCAAAAATCTTACTTTAGACCTAATTTTACGCGCTCTGTTAGTATTTAAAACTGATTGGAAAGATCCCTACAGTTTTGTATGTAATATTGTGTAACTTTTAACCTCTATTTTTTTGTAAGATGACGAAGGTGCAGAGAAAACGATACACCAGTTTTTATTTTGAACGATTTGGACTAAGGGAATTTCTCTTCTTCTCTATGACAACACGCTAACAAAACAGCACCAACCTTTGACGGTTGGCAACATTGCACAGTCACAGTTTTAAATTCAAATCTATCAAAAAAATTTTGGTATTAATAAAAATGATTAATTTATAATTTACCAACGAAATAGCAGAGAAACGTCTAAAAACCGTCTTAAAAACGTAAACGACAGACCGTCAGGACGTTTTAAAAACGTTACCCGAGACCGTTTATAAGACTTTTTTATCTAGTGTAAATGTCACGACTTTTAACGTCATATAGACATCGAAAATAGACGTTGTAAAAACCTTTTAGAACTGACTAAATAAATGATTCGACAAAAAACGTTTTTTAGAACGTCCTCTATAAAATTTTTAGCGGTTGTTTTAAAAACTATTCAAATAAAAAGTTCTTTGCACGTCCAAGAAAATGCTCTCGAAAAATTGGGAGCATATTTATTTAATATTTAACAATAAACTTTTATAAAAAATTCAATTTTTGAGTATAAATGATCAAAAATTAAGTTTTAATACCTAAAAAAAATCAATATTTCCTTTATCCTTTTATTCACATTGTCTTTATATATTTAATAAAGTTTATGTTTAAATTTTATGTTACCAATATTGTTAACCGATAATGACCGCTCTGTATATAAATGGAATATAAAAATGTGAACTTTAAATACCAAGGCTGATTTGTTTTTTGTTTATGGTATTTCACACTCCTTTATTACTAATTATTTTAGTATAGAAACTTGATATTAGCATAAAAATCGTTTTATTAAATGTTATTTTTAACATAAATGATGTATTAGTTAAACACAAACTGCAATAATTATTCCAGTTGAATAATCAGCCAATTGAATGAAACCATATCTTTAATTTAATGTAACTACCTTTATCCTGTTTAAAAATTAATTTTAGTTTATGATGATTATTTGTTAAAATTAGATTAAAAAAGTTTTAAATATGTACTTTCAGTTTTAAATAAGTCAACACCGACTTTATTTATTTTCCTATATTTTAACTACAATTATATGTATTAGGACAAATTTATTATAGGCCAGAGAATATATGTAATTTTAATTTTCTTTATTTGGTATTTTCGTCAAAATATTTTTTATTCATTTAATTTTCCTTATTCAAACCTTTTTACAGATTTTTGGTTTTAAAAGATTACTATGAATTGGAAGGTTTGTTCCAGGTTTTCTACTAAAAAGAAGTTGTGTGAAATTTAATTCCAGGATGTGACAAAATTAATAAATCCAAATGGTATGTTATCTGCATGTAAATTTTCTGGAAATACCATGGGTTGAAAATATTTTAAAATTCCAGAAAAAATAAAAATACTACAAAAATAAACCAGTGTTAACTGACGAGATGGTAGATGGTTGCCTAAATATACTTCTATATATTGATTTTTTTAAGAAGTAAATATGTTGTACTATTTAATTTAAAAATTACTTTGTTTTTTCCTATTATGTCAGCTAATTATCATAGAAACCTTGAACATGTGGATGAAATTCGATACAATGGCGTTACAAGATAACAAAATTACTTTATAGTTATTTTAACACACATATGCAAACATTTTAAAAGTTCCAATTATTGAATGTAATCAGATAATTTCAAATCAAAGCTATTTAAATTAGTTCAGTATATAATAATAATAATAATAGGTATGTATGTATCTAGAGGAAAGTAGATTTTTATTCACATTTTTACTTTCCTAATGATCTGCCCATTTAGTGCCCTAGTAATTTCCACTTATTCTTCTTATCTAAAACTTTTGTTGACGCTAATTTTGACATCTACCTCTTCTAACTGCTTCTTAATTTTTTTATATTCTTAATTGTTGTTGTTCTTTATAACGAGTTGTATCTCCTCATTATATATTCCCCAAACTATATTTTCCTGAACCTATACCGTTTGCAATCTTTTTGTTTACTCTCTGTTCATCTCCCCTATTTATTATTAATTTTTCTAGCTTGTTTTCTGATATTTCTTCTTCCCCTAGTCGCCTTTTATAACAAATCTTTTTGTATTATAACAAATCTTTATTATAACATTCAAAAATAATAACTATGACAAAAGTACCAAAAATTCTTTTCGTCTCTAATTAATTTCGCCCTTTCTTTTTTTTATCAAAAACCAAAAATCGTTACTTGATTCTAAAAATCTTATCCAAATTCTTTAATACTGAATGTTTTTTTTAATATTCATAGTTTTTTTAATTAGGCCGAGGCTGCACACACGTTAACCTGTGGATAATTTCAGAAATTCCCCACACGTTAAACTATTAAATTTGGTTATTTGACCTAAAAAAATATTTATTTTATTAAAAACAGTCTTTACCATCGAAATCTAGCCTGTATATTTAGAAAAAAATATTAAAAGAAGTCTTGATATCTAAATTTAACCTGTGTTTAAAAAAAAGAGGGCTATGTGGGATTCGATCCCTGACCCACTGCACCACTAGAGCTCATGCATACATATGTTCAAACTTATTATTTAAGCGAATGACGTTTCACGTGTGTGTAATTTCTAAAATTATCGGCAGGTTAACGTGTGACTAGTCACAATGTTTAAATTAATACTTTCCCAAATATAATAAAAACTTATTTTTATTAAAATTTCATAATACCCTCATTAAGCATATTCATAATTATTACTTTAAATTACCTATTTATATTCAACCGTAAAAAAACGTTTGATAACATTTCGAATACAACACTTATTTATCTAATAATAATAATAATGAATTAAATTCTATAAATCCTACTATATTTCATTATAATATATTGTAGTATATAAGTTATAAGGAAAGTATTGTAATCAGATAAAAAAGGCGATAAAGAGATTTTCACTTATCTTTAAGGTTGTTCTAACCTTTTAAACCGATTTTAACCAAATAATTTGACCGATGATTTTTTGTTATATATTTCTATAAAACTTTTCATTTAAATTATCCTTATATCTTATGTACATTGAAAATTACAGAGAATGTTAAAAATTTACAACATCCATTGATCCAACTTTTGACTTATTGTGTATAAACGCATTTTTTTTATTTTTACAATACATGATTGTAAAGTTTAATTTCTTTTCAATTATCATTGATAAAACTATAAAATATTTTGCACAGTTAACTGTCTCCTGTATTTTTAAAACAATTCACACTGTATAATTGCAATTTTAAAATATACTTATTACATTTTCACTCTTACACACATACTTTATTCAAAATATATTCCTAATTGACCATTATTCGAAATACAGAGCAGAGCAGGGCAAAAAAAAGGCGCCAGTAACTTTTCAGTCCATTTTTGTCAAAATTTTTCGAGTTATCTTTTACCTTTCTCATATAGTTAATTGGATCATTCAACGTGACGTTTCAAAAGCCAAGTTAACTCGAGAAATTTTGACAAAATTGGACTTTGAAAAATTAATGTCGTCTTTTTTGCCCTGCTCTGTATATGAAGTCCTTGGAATTTTTTGGACCCTAATAACTATAAAAAATGGATTATGTAAGACCTAATTTATCAGAAAATAATCATTGTATGTTGATACCATAGAAACTTAATTTTAGCACCAAGATCTTCAATTTATGTGAAAATCAGAAAATTTGACCATTTTTAGCATAAAAAGTGTGGACATTTTTTATAAATACTCTCTAAAGGCCAGTTTTGTGGTTGTTAACCATAATTTATGTAATATATCTTACTTAATAGAGTTTTGTTCGTTTTCTCCTTTGTCTACGTAATATTAAAAATGGCTTGAGGGATGTTCTTAAAATTTGGCCCATAGACTTCCCTTTTACCCCTGAGAAAAATGAGCTATTGAACATGTCTGGGAAAAATCTGTACCACGAAATATAGTGGAACATAAATGCGCTAGTCGGTCCCCGTTCACAAATAATAAATCCTCATAATACACATGCAACATGCATATGATTAGCAAAGTACATTAAACTTGTTCATTTTTATTACCTACTTAATTCATATTAACAATATGTACCTTATTTTTTTAAACAGCTTTTGCTAATAAAACAATAGCAATAGAATGTAAAATAAATACCTACTTACTTTGATTTTAAGTAATGTAATAGCTTGATCGATCATGTTTTTTTAATTAATATTAAAATTCTAATTTAGTTACTCCATTATTCTCCCAAATGCTCATTAAAAACTCTCTATTGGACCAATGAATTATTTCCTGTAATAAACATGTATGTAGAAGCAATTAAAAAATAGTTTCACATTAACTTTTCAGTTTATAACAGCAATTATGAACAAATATAAATAGCTACACGCAACTTTTTAATCTTGGTATACATTTCTTAATCAATTTTAAATAACAATAAATAGAGAAAAAAAGCCAATAATTGAATATTTGATAACTACCTAAATAGATTAGATAAAAAACTATGGGAAAGTTTATATAAACTAAAGATTAAAAAAAATCTCAACTTACTTATTTAAGCATGACTAATTGTTTTGATTTAAAATACTTTATTATTACATAAAATGAACATAAATACATAATTTAATTAAATTAATAATAACAATCATTAGAATTGACATAAGTAAACTTCTTCTTCTTTTTTTAAGGCCTCAGACCTCCGATTTTAACATTAGAACGAATTGAGTAAACTTTGTCCAACTACTAAACCGACCGCTTAGTTAAAAATCAGAGAAGTAGGGAACGAAAGAACAAAGGGAAAATTAGAGAAGTAGGGAACGAAAGAACAAAGGGAAAATTAGAGAAGTGGGGAAGCTGAAGGTGCCGTTTTAGTTGTTGGACAATCTATACTGAAATAACGTACATGGTTTCATTTTGCAGTTCACTCAAAGCATATTTCGTCTACGTACACCACAGATAAAAATGTACACCAATAACTGAACCAAAGTAATAATGGGTGACGCCGCGATACCAAGTCAATGTAGTATGTAGTACATTGGCGACAGGGTTTTGTATGATTTAAAATAATTGCATTATAATTTTTTGAGACCAAAGACAATTATATATACTTATAAATTATTTCTGGGAAGTCAGATAATCGACGTATTATATATTCTGTCCAATTATTTCTTTTTTCTTAAAATGACAGACTAGTAATTTTGTGTTAAAATATATAGTGTGGCTAATCTGTTTGGGTGTGTCTACTCGGCCGTTACAAAGTTTAAAAAGTAGTGAATTATTTGAACATAATATGCATAACAAATATAATTACAGAGAATATAATTTAGCATATTCTAATCTATTACTAAATATTTATTATACTGAAAAAAGGCAGGAAAACTGTTGAAAATTTAGAATGTCTATATCCTTCATTCGAACTTAAAATAGTATCAATAGACACTACCGTTTTTGACGGATTATTGACAGAATTTGTGCAGATTTAGTGAGTTTTTTTTTCGCCAACCAACCTGAGGATTGTCAAAAAGTTAATAGAAATATTGGATGGACTATATTAGAAGGATACTGATGACAGTGTACTATGAATTGGATACTGATTTGTCATTGGTCAAACTACGTCGAAATTTGAAAACGACCAATCACTGACTTTGTACGATAGATCATTAGGCCATTAAAGCTTAGACAACGTGCCAGAGATCATATAAGATGCGACTCTCGGCCCACTTTCTTTGTTCTCTTGTCAAAAATGTATTTGACCCCGGCATTTAAATTGGTATGTACGCGACGTTGTCAAACTGTATAAAAATGATCTACTATGTTGCCATAACAATATTAACTAAAGAATATGTATATAATTGACTAAAATTATAATATAATTGAATTTCATTAGAGAGTAATTAGGAATTAACACCAATCAAACTCACAATATTGTATAATATCCAAAACAAATATTAAAACAAACTACACTGTAATAACCACTGTGACCAACTTAAAGTGATAATTTTAAAGCCATTGGCTAACGCATGGTTAACGAGACATTAACATCGGTGGGATTAGCCAATCATGTTGCAAATCATATTTAGACATGCGCAAGAAAGATAATGGCACGTGTTTTGGAATTTAAATTGGTAGTACTTTGTACATTTTGTTTGGTTCTTGCGGGGAAAGGCAAAGTGAGGTGATACGCACCAAGCGATGCCACTGAATCAGTAGCGTGCCGTTTTAAAAAGGTTTTAATTTTTAGGTTTTGTCATTGTTTATACCTAGAAAGATTTACATTAAATAAAGTATTTTCTGAATATTTCTGTCTATTTATCATTGTATTTAGTTATTTAGCAATAAGCAGTTCGTATATGTTACCCAATTATGAGATACGCCTATGTATAGGAGTGAAAAGAGAACTGTCAATTATATCAAATCCTATTCGCGTATTTAAATCAACCAATAAGAGATCGTTTGGCACCGTATTCCCCTGTCATTTAAAAAAAATTAACCTATATGCTACATCTAGCCCTATCAGTGTTGCCAATGTGCGGATAATTACCCGATTTTCGGGTATTTTCCTGCTTTATGGGTATTCTTGAGGGTATTTCAATTTTGCGGGTAAAATTCTGCTTTGATGTTTTGTGCGACTGAGGCCACTTCTACTAAACCTAAAAATTACCGCCACAGCTATCTTATTTCTCAAGAAATACATAAAAATAGTAATTTGTTGTCGATGTCAAAGTCAAATAATAAAATAGAAAATAGCTCTGGTAGCTGAGGCCACAAAAAGGAACAGAAGAAGAAGAAGATACTTATTCTCAATTTAAGCTCTTGTTTGTGTTGCATTTGCATATTTCAATTTGTGTTGCAATCTGTTGTATACATTAAAAAAAACGTTATAACTAACTGACAAACACTTCAAATTGTAAGGGGGTAAAATGCGGGTATTTTGGAATTCCACGCGTGTAAAATCGGGTATTTTGGAGCAAAGTTGTGGGTATTTTCGTGATTTGTCATTGGCAACACAGAGCCCTATATGATCTAAATGATCTAGAGTAGAACCAAAACAAAGCTCAAGTGAATATTTGTCTATGAAAGTGTCTAGAGGTCCGTTTAGTCGGGACCCGGTGAAAACCCAATAGGACCGTCCGAGCTTCTGCATGCTCACAGTCCGACTGCCTAATATAAGTTAACTTGAAAGTTTGATTATTCATCACTATGATACGGTGTGGTTTAATGGTAGCGTATGTGCGTTACATTTAGAAGTTCCTGGTTCGATTCCTGAGGATATCTTTTTTTTTATGAAATAAATGGAAGTTATTTCTTTCTTTTTTTAATGCACAGGCTAGATTTAGATAGTCAAGACTTCTTTTAATAAAATAAATTAAAATACACACACGATATTGGTCAAGACGCACCTATTGGGTTATCACCGGGTCCGACTAGACGGACCTCTAGACACTCTCTTAAAAGTTTGATAATCTGAGACCACCAATCAGATTAGACCTAAAAGGTCATAGTCCTAGTATTTCATTTAAACTTTGTCTAACTACTAAACCGACCGCTTCGTTAAAATTATAGAAGTGGGGAAGAAAGAAAAAAGGGAAAATTAGAAAAGTGGGGGCGCTGGAAGGTGTCGTTATAAAGGTTATTTACGATGACGTTACTTTTTAATACCAATATTACAAAATTATATTTCCCAATGTTAAATACATCAAATATTGATATAGTAATATTTTATGTTATTAAGTTGTCTACTCTGGGTGGTGTTGCCTTGAAATGTCAACCAAAAATAACTAATCTGACAGCAGTAATTTTTATGCAGTTTATTTTAATTTTTTAGTGTTTTCTGATTAATAATAAAAAATAGTTCTTTTCAGGACTAATTAATACTTTCAACAAGAACTGTTGTCACAACAATCTCAATAAATAGAAGCGTCAATAAACTAATTTGAAAGAGAACGTGATAATGGAGGACCTCTTCTTCAGCTTGGACAATCTGTATAACATGAATTTGGTATCGAGCTTGGTTATTATTTTGAATGAATGTTTCACTTTTTAATTAAATTATTTTCATTAAAATGAAAATATTACAACGAAAAAAATAATAAAATGAATTTATTCTTAATTTTAAGTAACGGATGAATCAATAATTTCTTATATGTATATTTATCTAAATCTTACCCAGGTGCTACTGTTCTTTGAACTAGGTCAAATCAAATTTAACCTTGAATACCTACTTATAATACAATTTATGAAAAAATCAGTGATATTGTACAGGTAATTAGGGTTGCATAACTTCTGCAACGTGGGGAAACTATTTAAAAAAAAAACCTTTAGAATATATTTATAAAACTGATATAGGTTTTAGGTAATACACTAGATATTTTTAACATTTTATTATTCCATAAAAAACTTCACGGTTACAAATATAAACTGTTGTTTGTGTGGAAATTTTAAAACCGGATTATATTTGGGTATTTACACTGCTCACATGTTAAATAAGCACAAACAATATTACACATAATATCTAGTATATATAATATTTTTATTAAACAAGATATTTATTATTTTGCTTACACTAAAAATATTATAAACGAAATGCAAGAAACACCTTGAATTTAGCTTTAACGTAAACAAATAGAACATATGATTTGGACGTCGTGACGCCTATATCTGCGTGTACTTATATATTATTATAGATCATTAATTATAAGAATTAACTTTAAATATTTAATCTATTTTTTAAAATAACAAATCACTTGAAATTTGCGGTAATACTTGAAATTAATAGCTATGTGAAATATCGCAATTTACCTAATTTGATTTTTAAAAAAGTGGATATAATTATAAATTAAACTTTTAGATATAACATTAATTAAAAAAAATTAAGTGTCATATAGAAGATTTTTGTTTTTAGAATGTCTTTAAATACTGTAAAAATAATATCTTTAAAATTTTATTACCTAACACACTATAATAAGTATATATGAACATAAAAATGTTATTCTTACCCTAGATATTTTCCTATTATTTTTGTTTTCTGCTGATGAACTCATATTGTACACAAATATAATTTATTTTAAACACTAAAAAAATGAAGGTCCCACTAAAAAATACTCAAACACTGGTCGTTATATATTTTATTTCACTAACTAATACCCACCAAACTGACGTCACGCTTATTTGTTAAGAGTCCCTTTGAAAGGGCGACTAGCGCTAAAAACACAAACACGTTTTGTTACACCCATATCGCAAAATGAAAACGCCAAGCAATTTTATACAATGGAAAGAATTCGCTGTGACTGTTGACTGTTCAATTCTCCTTGAAGTTGTAAATATAAATTCATTAGATAGGTGACGTCATTTTACGGACGAATTTATATGCGCTCACAACTCGATCAAATTGTCGCCGACTTTATTACTATATTAACGTTGATTGGAACACTTATATACTCAAATAAAATGTCTATCACAGTTTGATTTAGATTTTGTGTATCATATTTCAATGTTTTACGATTATGATTTCTTTTAATAAAAATCGGTAAACACGCGCTGAGTAACTGAACGTCTAGGATATGCTGAAAAAAATATTCTGACATAATATCAATAACTATATAGATTAGATATGTATACCGTGTTTATCATTATTCGCAATAAAAAATAGTTTTCATGTTTTTCAATGCAATATAAACATAATATAATAACCACATGATTTTATCTATAATTAATTAATTTTGATAAACATATAATACAAACAATTCATTCATTAAAAAAATCAACAAAAAAACTAGTTAAATATGTAACAAATTATTAGAGTTAGGAGTGATCCTTATTGAATTTTGCAGTATCGAAAAATGACTGTGCCATATAGTTATTGGATCGAAAATTGTTGGATCGAAATATTGTTGGACCGAACACATCGCTCGTTCGAAACATATATTATCTGTTCGAAATGTTACTGGGTCGAAATATCGTTGGGTCGAAATATCTTTGGGTCGAATATTTACTGCGTCGAAATATATCTGGATCGAAATCGTTGTACCGAATTGTTGCTGTACCGAAATATCACACAGACTGGTATTTAAACAATATGGGCGGCCATAAATCAATTTTGTAAATTTTATCACAGATAAGAGAATAATAGCAATATGGAAGCACACATATAGTATACGAATATAAAAAACCCTTCTCCCGCTCATATGACATACTTTTAACGATCATACGATGAGTTGCACTTCCGCTGTAGCCTTGACCAAATTAACAAATTAGGTTAAAGCATAGAATACGTTTAGGTGATTTATGTGGTTTGAGCTGGAAAAGGGGTACATCAATGTGTAGAAAATTGAAACAATTTATAAAAAAATTATCTTTAATACAATTATGCTGAGCGCTTTCGGTCAATCGATCATCATCCAATATTAAAATCAAATGATATTTACTTATTCTGCAAGTCTACGATCTTTTGCGCTTGACTGAGTTTGTTCAAAAAATTACATAACAATCTTAAAATTGGCTAGTAGAAAAAAATTCACCCTGTAGACAGAGTCTCATTACAATTGATATCGATAATATTAATATTATAATTATTATCTTTAACTTGTAACAAACTAATCGCCACACTGTTTGATTTCTAAAGATAAAGAAAAACACAGCCTCCTCATGTTTAACACCCTGTATCTCAAAAACTGTCCATTAGATCTCGTTGGGCCCATGGAGACATTCGATCAGGACATCATAAAGTACATTATACTAAATTTTCAGCCAATTCCACTGGGACTCTTTTTCCATAAGAACCGTGCGGGGTCCTTTGATTTTTTGATTGATGATTTCTAATAGTGGAGAACTTTTTTTGTGAAAGGTAGAAAAATATTTTTGTCATTTATAGGACACATTATATAAGAACTAAAAAAATGTGTAAAACACTCGATTCACAAGGACATTTAGGGCCGTCCTTTGGCCGCAACCGACTCGTTTTCTAAATATGGTCATAATGGTCCCTAATTTCGACCGTGATTCATTAAATTTTAAAATTTATGTTCATACCTATTCGTTTCTATTTTTCTTTTTTTTTCCAATTTTTCTTTTGTACCCATTTTTCACTTTTCTCCCGTTTCAATATTTTTCCTGTTTTTTTCTATTTTTTAGTGTTTTTTATTATTTTTTCCTATTTTTTTTATTTTTTCTATTTTTGCCTATATTTGTCTATTTTTGACTGTTTTTTTATGATTTTTTTGTATTTTTCACTATTTTTTTTTCTGTTTTCTTCTATTTTTCTCAATTTTTCCTATTTTTCCTTATATACCTATTTTTTTCCCATTTTGTCCATTTATTGCCCTTTTTTTAACGTTTTTCTATTTTTCCCATTTTTCCTATTTTTCCCTATTATTTCTGATTTTTTTTCGCATTTTTTTTATGCTTCTGCCTATTCTTTCCCATTTTACCTACTTTTCTTATTTTGCCTCTATTTTCTAATTTTTTCCTATTTTTATCTGTTTTTTTTTTACCTCTTTTTTTCAATATTTCTATTGTCCCCATTTTTCACAATTTTTTCCATTTTCTCTATTTCCCGTTTCAATATTTTTCTCATTTTTCCTGTTTTTTCGTGTTTTTTTTATAATCTTTTCCTGTTTTTTTTTATTTATTCTATTTTTGCCTATATTTCCTTACTTTTTTATGCTTTTTTTCTATTTTTTACTGTTTTCTTCTATTTTGCCTATGTTTCCTATATTCCTATTTTTCCTATTTTGTCTATTTTCCCTTTTTTTACGTTTTTCTATTTTTCCCATTTTTCCTATTTTTCCACATTGTTACTGATTTTTTCGCATTTTTTTCTACTTCTGCCTATTCTACCCATTTTACCTAATTTTTTCTATTTTTTCTTATTTTTGAATCTATTTTCAAATTTTTTCCTATTTTTTCCCTTTTACCCTATTTTCCTATTTTCTCCAGTTTTTTACCTTTATTTTTTTCAATTTTTCTATTGTCCCCATTTTTTACAATTCTTTCCATTTTTCTCCCGTTTCAATATTTTTCCTATTTTTCCTGTTTTTTAGTGTTTTTTCCTGTTTTCTATAATTTTTTCATATATTTTTTTTTTCATTTTTTATATTTTTGCCTATATTTTTTTATGCTTTTTTCCTATTTTTTCTGTTTTCTTCATTTTGCTTATTTTTTTCTTATATATCAGTATTTTTTCCTATTTTGTCTATTTTCCCTATTTTTTACGTTTTACTGTTTTTTCCCATTTTTCTCTATTATTTCTGTTTTTTCTGCAATTTTTTCTACTTCTGCCTATTCTTTCCCATTTTTCCTATTTTTGCCTCTATTTTCCAATTTTTTCCAATTTTTTCAGTTTTTCCTATTTTGATCTGTTTTTTTTACTATTTTTTCCTATTTTTTTTTATTTCCTTTATTTTTCCCCATTTTATCCTATTTTTCTATTTTCCCCATTTGTTATATTTTTTATCATTCATCTATCCAAAAATCGTCCAACGCGTCCAGAGAGGTTTTTACTTCAAAAATAAAATTTCAATAAACAAGAAAAATAAAAATATGTTTCTAAAACAAAAATCAAAAAAGGTTGATAATTAAAAATGTCAATTTTAGTTTCCTGCACTCCTCCAGTATATAAACTTTCGCCAAAATGAATAAAAAAATTTTACACGGGGTAAAAACACGATGTTTTTAGTACTTCGACCAGAAAAATTCACTTTAACAATAAACACAAGAACTATACGCAACACGAAATTTATGAATAACGATTTTTCACGATTTTTAACGATTTTTTAAGAATTTTTACGATTTTTTGCGGTTTTTTTTACGTTTTTTTACCATTTTTTATGGGTGTTTACAACTTGTTACGATTTTTGCAAGTTTTTACGATTTTTTGTGGTTTTTTACGATTTATTCGATTTGATCTTCATGGGTGGAACTGGAGGTAGTTGAAATTTCAAAAAAAATAATATCTCCGCCATTTTTGAAAATTATTTAACAGATCAAACTGGATTAGGACATCAGGACAAACATAAACCTAGAATGAGAATTTAGGTTTGTTTTGTATAATTTTAGATTTCTAAATTCTAAATTATCTTTAAAACTTTCAAAACTATTCGGCTAAAGAGATTGTTTAGGAAATTTTCAAGTTGATTGGAAGGATTTTTCCAGGATTTTTAAGGATGTTTTAAGGCGAAAAGGATAAGCAGGTTGTTGTTATTTTTATTTACATTTTAGAAATGAAAGACTCAGACCGACCAGCACGCCACATTGGGAACACCATTGGCTGGATAATTTCTTCTATCTATCTATCTAAAGATTATTCAAATGCAATGTGGAAAATTCTAATCCCACAATTAGAAAAATGGGAAAAAATTGGGGGCCATACAAGAATATTTAAAAGATGGTTCAAGTACTTTTTGTGATTGATTTTTCAAATTTCAAGTATGTTACAAGGATTTATCAAGAATTTTATAACTATGCAAAATCACTCTTCCGTTTGCGCATTAACGCTTAAAAAGGGGTCCGAAGTTTTCTCTTTGCGTATTAAATATATAGATTAAAAAAAATCTAAGAATTATTGTATCATGTTTGTAATTTTTTGTTGTCATATCAATTTTTTCAAAATAGTCAAAATACTGGGAAAACAATTTAATACATATAATATGAAATTATTTAAATATACAGTTTTATTAAAAAAATCTATATTTATTGAAAATAATAACTTTAAAATTGTTCTAATTTTCGCCATGCAGTATTAAATTCGACAATGCACGATTTTCACAAAATCAATAGGAAAAACAAATCTAAATATAGAAATCCATGTAATATATTTGATAAAAGCTAAATCGATTTGAGCATAGAAAAAAAATTTTTGAATCCTTGAACAGTTCATAATAATGAAAATAAATAATTTTAATATCCCGATTATAACATGTAGGAAACATAAAAAATGTAGGTTATAACTTATAATATAATTCTTACCAAGTTATCAGATTCTCTTCTAGAGTCACTACCATATTTTTCAGGATCTTCTTCATCGCCTCTGCTCTCGGTCTGCCCCATGGCCCCAACGGGGGCTCATCAACGAGGCCGGGGGCTGCGCGGGTGCAACCACCGACGACGACGCCGCCGCGACGCCGACGGTTTCGATTTCGGACGACAGACGCCACTAGACTAGGCTAAGGACGACCAACTCACATGAAGGACCCAACAGATTTTGTAGCAACGAAGCAGGTTACCATGCGTCAAAGGGAGCAGTTTTAGTAGGAACGATATCTAAAAATTTGTACATTATATAATATACTTTTTTTTAACGTTTTTGTCGTTTCGTTAATTTAATTTTCATACATATAAAATAACATTTTATAACTCTGGTAACACGATATATACAAGGGGTGAAGCTATAGTTCAATAGGTTCTGAAAAATTCATTCTAAAAAATTGTGACAAACTTAAGCTTAAACTGTTCAAAAACTTCGTCCTAGGTCAAAGTTATGCATTTTAAATGGAACACTGTAGATTTTACCAAAATTTACCAGATGGTAGAGGTTTAGAGTATTTTCGTTTGGTTTTATAAATTTTAATTGCAACTATATTGGTAATCTACAAAATTTATTTTAATGCCGTTAAAAAACATTTTTTTTAACTAAATATAAAACTTCGTCCTACACATAAAGGAGTCCACTAATTATATCGATTTATAAACTACAATATTAAAGTATAGAAATTAAGTACTCTGTGTTGAGAAACACTCTTTCAAATGAATTCAATCGAGTGAAAATATATAGAGTGTTTCATTTAATTACATGGATATCCCAACAAAATATACATAAAAAAAAATTATAAAAAAAATAATTATAATAGTATACAAAATATGCTATATACAAAAGTGTAAGGGCTTGTACACAAAAAAATGAATTAATCATTTTAAATAGATAAATTTATTTTCTAAAACTGTTTAGTGGGTCCAGTCCAGGTTAGCCAAGAGATTAATGCTATTTGCTAGTCCAAGGATGCTTACAAGAGGAGATCTGGTGGTGGTGAGATTCAGTGGAATATTAAACATTAATATAGATCTGGTGCGTCTAGGTGGTACATTGAATCTTATTAGTGATAGAATTTCGGGCGAGTTAATTTTATTGTTAATAATTTTGTGTAAAAATAATAATATTGCAAGTCCTCGTCTGTTTTCAAGAGACAGAATTTTAAATTCTTCTCTAAGATACCTTGATTTTATTATTTTAGAATCGGGATAGTGATGATATTTATTGAAATAAATATATCTCAAGAACTTGTTTTATATTTTTTCAAGCCGAAATAATGTTGTCTAATATTCAGTAAACCATATATATAAGCCAAATTCTAATTTACTTCTGACCAAGCTGTAGTATAAAACTTTAAGACTGTCTATATTATGAAAGTTTGTAGTTTGTGTAATTATAAATCCAAAGAGTCTATTTGCAGACTTTACCATATTATTTTTATGTTTATCAAAAGAAAGTGTACTATCATATGTAATACCTAAATCCATTATTTCAGTGCAGCGTTCCAGATTTCGACCATCCATTTCATAGTTAAAAAGACATGGTTCTTTTTAGCGAGTTACTGTTAAGGTTAAACATTTAACAATATTAAAGAATAATTTGTTCTCGAAGCTCCATGTAAAAATTCTATTTATGTCTTTTTGTAACATAACGCAGTCTCTAATAGTTGCTATCCGTCTGAAAATCTTCAGATAATCTGCAAATAATAGACACTCTCGATCTCGATCGTTGATAAAAAGTACAAATAGGAGAGGACCAAGATTAGAACCCTGTGCAACACCGGAATGTACCTCAAATTTTCTGGATGATTTACCATTGTGTTTCACTAGAATAAATCTGTTCTGCAAGTAATTTTTCAGTAAAATTAAGGAATTAATACTTGATCAAATGCTTTTCTGAAGTCTGTGT
The DNA here is from genome assembly GCA_963243735.1 of Neocrepidodera transversa. Taxonomy (NCBI): domain Eukaryota; kingdom Metazoa; phylum Arthropoda; class Insecta; order Coleoptera; family Chrysomelidae; genus Neocrepidodera; species Neocrepidodera transversa. The sequence goes on along the minus strand of OY725346.1, from coordinate 6,525,546 downwards.
ACCGATATCGAGTTGAGATTTATTTTTTAATGTTTCGTAAGCATAATTTGTAAAAAGAAATAAGGTTTGTATTCGTTGATTTTTGTGCTACAAATCCATGTTGTTGTGATACTATATATTTTTCAGTGAAGTGGTACAGTCTATTATAAATAATTTTGCCGGTGCACACATTATTGCCCTATAATTTTCAACATTTATAGAATTTCCTTATTCCATATTAGACTTTATAGTTAAATTATAAATGTGCAGAAGTGATTTTTTCAACCATTCATAATGACAGCTTTCAATACATACGGGGGAATTTCATCCACTCCTGCACTCTTTTTAGGTTTTAATCTTTTTACAGCGGTATTAAAATCCGTAATTTCATTTAATGTGAATATGTCATTGTTCGTTTTTTGATCGAATTTCAAATTATAAGAAGGTTTTTGTAATGCATACCGACGAAAAAAAATTACCAAACGCTTCTGCTGTATTATTATCTGCAATTTGCTATCCATTATACATAAAACTACTAATATTCGCCTCGTTACATTTTTTGCTTTTAACATATGGTTCCAAAATTGATTTACATCTGAGTTTATATTCTGTTCAATTTTCTTTGTATACTTATATTCTTCCGATTTAATTAATCTTTTTACTTTTGTCCTTAGTTCTCTATATTTATCAAGATAATAAATTGACACATTTTTTAACTTTCTATATTTCTCTTTTTCTTTTAACACCATTTTAATTTCATTTACCTTAAAAGTTTTCGAATTTTTATAATAGGTAAACTTAGGTACACATTTATTTATGATTTTGTTCCAAATTGTATAAAATATATGTATCGGTAAGGAAGATGGGGTAAGACGGGGTATTTAAGAGCTTTTGAGCTCATATGAAAAAATAACATTTGAAATTATTAAAAAAGTATACAGGGTCGACGGCCCATAAGCCATATATGCAAAAGTAATACTAGTTGAATTTGAAAATTTATTTACACAGGTTTGTCAATACTCTCTAACTAATGAAAATATTTTCAACCTTCGGTGACTTCCGATTGAACCGGAAGTAGATGTCAATTTATTTATTGATTCTAAACACCCAGTATTAAATATACCATTTGACATTTCACTTTATGCTAGAATAATGATTTCTTAATGCCCGTATAAAATTTAAAGATCACAATTACGTCTGAAATCGCGTAGTTAATATGAACCCGGGTTTTTCAAAAAAAATTAAAAATTTTATAAATATTTCACAAACAGTGTAATTCAGAGTTATGATATGTTAATAGTTATTTATGCAAAATTTTATGCTGAATCCAAAAATTGAAAAAACATGGCACTTTTCATTTGAAATAACGAAGTTGACATCTACTTCCAGTCCAATCGAAAGTCTTGACAAACCCAAGTAAATATATTTTCAAATTTCAACAACCATTACTTTTCTATATATGACACACCCTGTATATTCATTGACTTACTGGCTGGTATCCAATTGAAGTAGAAAAATATAAAATAATCTGTTCATTAAGCAAATAAAAAAATATTTATAATAACAATGTCAAACACTTTATCTTGCTCCACTTTGGGATAGGTTTTCACTTTGAATTGATTGTAACAACGAAATATGTTTTTGAATCCAATAAACTTTATTAAATTACAACAAAAATATCAAAAATTTACATAAATCCCTATTATCACAAAAGGTCCGATTGACGTTTTTTTTATGGTTCATTTAAGGTGAGAACGTCCGAGGACCAAAATAAAACGTTTTATAAACGTTTCTGCAAGAAGGTTTTTAAAATGGACATAAAGAAACGTCCAAAATATGTCTAAAAAACCGTCCGAACTCATAAATTAAAAACAAAACGTATTGTACGCTACAGTACGATAAAAACCGACTACTAAACCTTTTTTGAACGTCCAATGTTTTTATAAAGTCACAATAGGGAATTTTTAAAACGTTTTATTTGAGTCGTTCTTAAAACCACCGTTAAAACTTTATAAAAGCGTTTATTTTAGGTCCTTAAAACTATGTTTTAAGAAATAGTCAGAAAGTTACGTTTTTTAAACGTTTTTATAACCACTGCGTAAAAAAACGTTCAAAAGATGTTGTTTTTGGGTCCCCAAAAGTATAAGTGGGCGTTCTAAAATGTCTAAAAAACATTTTGAAACGTTTTTAAAACGTCTTTTTTCGACGTCTACATGACGTTAGAAATTGTGACATTTGTACTAGAGAAAAACAAAACGTTCTTGTGTACTTTAACAAACGTTTTTAAACCGTCCCGACGGTCGTTCGTGTACGTTTTTAAGACGTTTTTAAAAGTCTCTGTGCTATTAGGGAGGGTGATTCATATATACATATAGTTACTCATTAAAGGTATTTTTTTAATTTAAAAAAAATATAATCTTAAATTAGTCACATTTATAAAGGCAAATGTGGTGAAAATAGTAGTTGAAATACCGGGTGTTCCAGAATTTTTTGACCAATAACTGAAAATATCTTCACACAAAAGCGATAAAAAAGTGAGTTTTTCACTTAATTTCTTTTTACAAAAACTTTTTTGGATATAAATATATATAAATAAATTTTTCTATGGGGTGTATGTATATTTTTAAACGATCGTTTTCAATTGCGAATATCGTTGATTTTTTTTTAATGGAACACCCTGTATTCTTTGATACTACATATAACGCGAACTCTTCGTCGTCTCAAAAATGTACAATTTGTATCAGTTTAATTTAAAAATGAGTGAGTTATTTGATTTTTAAGGAGGGACATTCACCAGTTAGATTTTTTGATTCATGTTGATAAGTTTTGTACTAAGAAAATATAAAAGGATTTAGCTACTAGCCAAACGGCTAACGGGAAATGTATTAAAGGTTTATATAATAAAAAAAATACTGAAAATGGCTTCTTTTGACAACGAAACGTCATTAGTATCTATTTATATTTAGTAATTAAAGGTAGATTAAGATGGTGATAAGGTATCAAAACAGTAATCCAAAAATCCAGGTCAGTATTTGAAAAAATCAAGTTGGGGGTGAATCAAAAATCTCTATCACGACCACCCTTAAAAACTTACTCATTTTCAATTGAGAACTGCAACAAATTGTACATTTTCCGAAAGAAGAAGAAGAGTTCACTTTTCTCATAGTATACAGCATGGTCTGTCTAAAAAAACATATGTGCAATTGAAAAAAATCTTTTTTAAAACACCATGTATAAGCATTTATACCGAAAAATACTTTGTGCAAAAAGGCAGTATTCAGTAGTCTATCATTTCTGAGTTCTTAGATTTTGCGGTTAAAGTGGGTCAGAAACTTCTGGGACACCCGGTTAATGGTCTGTCTGAATTATGATATCAACCACATTTTTTTATTATCATATTACGAAAAATTCCAAAAAATCGACCATTTTTATGAAGAAAGAATAATTTACTTAATTTTGAAAACAATCGATTTTGATGTGTTTGGGTGTATTCTGTCTTCGGATTCTCACTAGACGGAAAATCTGCAGGCGGATTTTCTGTATCCAATTCTATTGGTCGATTTTGAAAATTAATTCGAAATCGACCAATAGAATAGGATACAGAAAATCCGCCTGTAGACTTTCAGTCTAGTGGAAATCCGTCTAGGCGGTGATTTTGGTTCTACGTTGCCAAGGGCGTAGATATGGGGTGGGTAAAGGGCTTAATTACCCAGGATACCAAAAAATAGCACAAAAAGAAGAAATAAAATATATGAAATGTAGAAACGGAGAAACATAATTGTCTAAAAGTTTGATTACTCTCTCGCAGAAAAAAAGTACCCTCCTCAGGAAAAAAAGTTATCTACGCCCTTGTACGTTGCCACAATGTTATAGCTAGGATATTCGGTGATATATTCAAGGGAATACAGGAGGATGACGCGTTATTATTTGCTCTTTATTACCGATGCAGAAAATTGTTTTTCATCGACTTAACCATACGTGGTTAATTCAAAAATAAATCATTGTTGATAAGAAATATATGTAAATATAATAAATTTATTATTAAACAGAAATATTTATATAGGATTATAAATGTATATAATGGTTAACCGCAAGGTTATTTAATATGTACAATATATTTAGTCAAAATTATTCAGCCACATATATTTTATATACCAAACAAAATTCATATTAACACGATTTCAGGCCTGATGATGGTTTTTAAGACGAAACTTATTGCCTATCACTTTATTTTTTACATTACACATTGTGAAACACGACTTGAGAGATGACGTTACAAATAAATGTAATCGATACGATGTGAGTTCAAAATTAAAAATCTAAGGAATTTTGCTATTGTATTTTAGGAAATAATTCATTTATGTACACACTGTATATTGATACGGACCACCCGGTAGAATAGATGTCCTATCTAAGATTCTCAATCGCTCTATTATTATAAATTTATAAAATTTAGTAAAAAAATACAATTTCATCAAGTTACATCTCTCCACTTATTGCATTTCCTAGTTTCACTTTCTGACCGCAACAAAATCACAAAAAAAAATTATCACAAAAAATTAATGAAATCAAAAATTTGAAAAAACTGAAGAAAAAAAACCGAGAAGGAATTAAAAGAATGGAGAAAAAATCTAAAAAAAAAATCAGAAAAATAATAAAAAAACCAAAAAACTTAAAAAGAAGAAAAAAATTGAGAGAAACTAGAAAATATTGGGAAGAAATGAAAAATAAAATTGTAAAATACGGAAAAAACGCAAGAAATTGAAAAATATCATAAAAAATCGCAAAACAGTTGCAAAAGAAACCGCAATAAATTCACAAAAAAACGCAATTATCATAAAAAATCAAAGAAATAAGAAAAAATGAGGCAAAATTAGAAATAATCGAAAATAAACAAAAAAAAAACAGGAAAAAAATCAGAAAAATGAGAGAAAAATCGATAAACATCAGAAGAATAAGAAAAATGATGAAAAATTAGAAGAAATCGAAAAAACCACAAAAAACAAAAAATTAGAAAAAACTAGATCAAATAAAAAAACCTCTCTATAAAATGATATATAAAAAAAAATTCTAAATAAGAAAAAAATCATACTGCAGAAAAAGGCTCTCTGTAAGAGAAAGAGAAGGATGGAAAAATATAGGGTGTTCCATTTAAAATATAAGTATGATGCAGATCTTTTTATTGAGGCAACCTGTATAAATCAAAATAATTTAAAATTGTACCTGCAATATTTTTTACACAATCTTACCGTTTATCTTACCGACGCGTTTATGCTGATCGGCCCTGTATATTTCATTATAAGGTTTTAAATATAGATTAACATAATATAATTGTTTTTTAAACTTTTTTCTAATTTTTGTTGGTGTATTTATATATCGATATTGAAGCTCAAAAGTAACCTGTTCTTTCCATATAAATGAATAAAATTTTTGTAACTTAAATTTTTTGTGATTTCATATTGTGTTTTAACATATTTTATAATTTGTATTGTAGGCCTGATGATGGCTATTGTTTGGCCGAAACATGTCGCCCTCATTCACTTGTTCAACTAATTTACAATATATTTTATTGAATAATTTTTTAGTTATTAAAAAAAATACTACACAGAGACAACAAGAAGTAACGAGAATACACAACAGTTTTGACAGTAACAACCAGGGACGGATTTAGTGGTATGTCGCCACCAGGCAGTAAAATTCGGCCGCCCTCTTTACGCATCTTCACTTTTTACAGGCATTTACTCATTCAAAAATCGGTTTAATTTGATTTTTTCAACACAAGCTGTCTAATAGTTTGTTATACTTTTGAAATCAAATTACTTAAAATAACCATTTTAAATAGCGTAAAGTAAACATAGAAAACAAGTTGCTCCAACTTAAACGGGATCGGCTTTATTTTGATGCCGTCTTGCATTTAAACGTATTTAGTTTTCTGCTTCCTAAATTTTGCCGCCCCCCATATTTTGCCGCTCAAGGCTTAGTCCGCCTGGTTGCAAATATATCCCTGGTCGACCATCAATTTGATGAACCGTTTTGGTAAATTTACAGGACCGTCAATTTCTATATATAGAGCACTTTTTCGAAAACACTGCTACAAAGATCAAAATTTTTGGCCATAAAAACAAAAATTCATTCAAACTAATTCCCATAAAAAAAAACAATTTCAATAAGACCAAGTAATGTACAAATGGAAGTTTATAAGATTTCACATTGTAGGCCATAATTTTCTATAGCGTTGAGACCGACTTTTTTCTTTACAAATTGCTCAGCTCGTTGCCACGAGCAGTTTGACTTATGATTAGGGTCGAAACTCGAAAATCTCGTAAACTCCCTTTTGTACATAAGCTAAGAAAGTTTATGAGATTTCATATTTTGGGCCATAATTTTTTATAGAGTTGAGAACGACTTTTTTTCATGCATATTCCCAGATAGCATAGGACGTCCCGTTTATGGCCATTTTTAATCCAAACGTCCGATTCTACAAATAGAACATCTTTAGGACGTCCAACACAGGACGCCCCCGGGTCGTCCAATACAGGAACGACTTGTCGGCTCTGTAGTCATTAATCAAATTGAAAATGTTTGTTCTTGTTGTTGTCACGACTGCTAGTCAAGTCTAGCATTTATACTTTCTCCATGTAGTCTAGTGCTATAATAGCGGGAATCTATACAAAATATAACTGCATTTGCTCGACTGCGTGAGGCTTATTTTTATTTTAGTTTTGTATCTGCTGCCAATTGTATTGATGAACAATCCCTGTTTTTTGTTGTTTGTGAAAAAACGTGTTTAAGAGACAGTGAAGGTAGCAAGATCAACAGCATCGAGTGATTCGAGTGTGCAGCCTCTGTGTGCAAGAGTGAGATATATATTCATCCATTTCAAAGAATTATTGTGCAATGATATACGTTAAGGGATTGTTTAATAAACTTCTTCATTTACTAATTGTTTATAATTATTTATTTTTGTTTTTAGCATTTATGTTCCTCAGTTGCAAATTTTGTCCTGTGGACCTCCCGATTCTAATTAAAAAATGGTCCTGTTCAGACCTAAAATGGACTCAAATCGTACATCCTATAGACCTCTGATTCTAATCCCCAAATGATCCTGTTCTGACCTAAAATGGACTCAAATCGGACGTTCTATGGACCTCTGATTCTAGTCCCAAAATGGTCCTGTACCGACCTAAAATGGACTCAAATCAGATATCCTATGGACCTCTGGTTTTGTAACATCGTATGTCCTAGACGTCTTGAAGAAGTCCGTCATGCTAAAAATGGATGTCTGCGGGACGTCCCGAATATCCGATTACATCTTAAGGACGTTCATAGGACATACTTGTGCTATCTGGGTTGTTGCTCAGCTCGTTGTCGCAAGTATTTTGACATATGATTCGGGTCGAAAACCTCAATAGCCTTATTTTATTTTTAACATTTAAGTATAACATTCAAAATTCTAGTAACTATTTCTTAATAAAATCTTTACTTCTGACAATTTAAAATTGCAATGACAATTCTCAAAAAAATTAAAAATCATTTTTTTGCTACTTGATTAATTTTTTTTAATTGTAAAACCCACGACTGATCATCTTAGACAAGACATCTGTCCCCTTTATATAAATTTTCTTATCAATACATAATTTATTTACTTTATATTTATGAAGACTTTATCTATGAGATGTAATCTTTCGATAATAAAGTATATTTTGATTTGATTTGATTGATTTCATAATCTCCTAGTGTTTAAATTATTTTTTAATCACTTTATGTCAGAGGAAACCTCCAATCAGAGTAATTTATCAAATACTTCTTCTCTAAAAAACTATGCAACAGGAGGTTTCATATAACCTTTTATCTTACCACGAATGTAGATTTTGGGATCCCGGTACGCCAGAGCTGCATTTTTCGACATCTTCCTATTATTTTTTATATCTGCTGTTGTCTTTTCCACACTTTCCCAATCATTTTTATTAGTTACCTTCCAAAAATAAATAAATTAAGTTAAATTTGACTCAAATCTTCATTAGTAATGAGTCCGCACTTACCAGCAAAAAATAGCGTCTAATTTCTAACTCAAACTCTGCATCCTAGGAACTTTTCCAAATTTTCAATTCACTCCAGGCACCGAAATGCATAAAGATTACTTATTTGCTCTTTAAACAGTACTTTCTGCCACATAGTCTCAGTTATATCTAACAGTTCTTATTATGAGTTTCAACTGCGAAGTATTAATCAAAAAGTTTCTAAAAAAATGGAAGGGTGTAGGTTTAGAAAGGAAAAAATCTGATTCCTGATTTAAAAAAGGATTAGATATTTCTTCTGTGTTGATACTAACTAACCAAGAATATGTAAGGAATTTGTAGGACTAATTTTGAAATATAAAATAAGTAATTTCCTTACAAACTTTATTGTATAATAAAACTTCTATTAATTCATTAAAAAAAAACTATTAACTATTCTAATATACTCATATGGTTTATTGAGTTTTTCTCTTCTTTAGAGATGGTTTATCAAATATGGGTTTAATTCCAGCAGATTGTTGCGAATGAAATTTAATATTTTGTGCATTTTCCATAGACCAAGGTGAATCAAATTGGGTAGTATCTTGATCAACTAAATGTGTATATTTGGTCCTTCCTGACCTTCCAAAGTTTTTAACTTGCATAACTTTAGGTAAAATAGTCTTATCAAAGTGATCTTCCAGAGTGGCTTGTGCAAAATCCCGTTTATATACATCGTCATCTTTATCTAGATAGAAAGCACCTCTATGGTAATATTTCTGTAAAAATTTATATTTTCCTTTAACTGCTTTGTTTGTTACAGCTTTTGGCAATAACCTCAACTGAACCCTTCTCTCTTCCTCTGACATATTTCTTAATTTTTCTATATCTAATTTTTCTTTCTCTAATGCTTCTCTTTCCTCTCTGTCTCTTTTAATTCTTTTCAACTCTCTTAATTTCCAAGCTTCATATTCAACTTCATCGTTTTCATCATCAGTACAGACATCATTAATGTTGGGTTCATTGGTTGTTTTGTCTTTAGTTTGTTCTTTACGAATTGAATCCTCTACCATTTTTAAAGTTGTTCTTCTCCTTTCCTCAGCCTGACGTTGCATATCTTCTTCCATTTTTTTCTGTTTTATAGCTTCTTTTTCCTTTTCAATTATTGTTATCCTTTCCTTTTTTCTAATAAAAACGGGCTTTAATCTGGGTCCTAAAATCTACTTTGTAAATTTTATATAGAATATATAATAAATAAATACCTGTTTCTTCTTCGGATTCAGAATATTCTTCATATTCAGAGGATTCTTCAGATGAATCATCTTTTTCATCTTCCTTTAACATAAATTCTTCTTCTTGTTTATTTACCATTTTTTGTTTCAACATATCTCTCTTCTTTTCAATTTCGCTATCACTAAGTTCAACTTCAGATTCATCTTCATCAGGACCAGCTTCAAGAGTGTGTTTGTATTCTGTCGATATAAATAAAAATGATTATAAAACTACAAATAAAATTTGAAAGTAGGTACAAAATTGGTATACAACTTCACATCACGCAATGTCCAAAAGGTATAAGCCAAATTATATTTTTTTTAAGAATAATAAAAAAACTCGTAGTCATACTACAATAATGTAATTTAAATATTTAACTAGCGAGGAGCAACATGTTTTGGCCATTTGATGGCCATCATCAGTCAAAAAATTGGTTACACAGGTACGACATATTCAATTAAACATATTCAATAAAAATTTATTTTAATATATAAAAAAATTTAGAAAATTGAATTTCAATTATAAGTAAAGTTTTTATATAGCCGCTCCATGCTGGAGGGCTGAGGTAACCAATTCTCTATCAACAGAGCAAAATGAAAAGATAAAATACCTGAGAGGTGAACTTCTTCAGTTTCTTCATCGTCTGAAGATTCCAGTACTTCAGGTTGAAGAACATGTCTTCTTCTTTCAGGACGAACCTCTGTATCTGCCTCAGCAATTTTTAACCTTCTTAATCTGGGGTCATTTAATTCATCATCATCTCTAACTGGTTCTGGCGAAGGTACTATAGTTAAATGAGTCCTTCTTTCTATGAAATCATCTTCACCAGTATCACTATCAGAGTGTGGTTCTTGGGCATAATCAGGTCTTTTTCCAGAAATATATCTGTGAACTTTTACTTTTTGCATAGAAATTTCACCTAAAAGAAATTTTATTATGTACCTTCTTATTCAATAAACGAATTTGTTTAGTATACCTTTTTCATTTCTAACTGGGACTGCACCCGCGGTACTTTGAATAGCGTAAGTTGATTGAGGATTCATCATCTTCGAATACCAATATATCTGCTTTAATCGAATCTTAAAAATTATAAACTTGTTAAATGTTCATTGTTCATTTTCTCTAATAACAAAACATAAGACATTTACAAATTGACAAGTGACACTGACAGTTGCGGTAGCAAAAAGTTTAGCCATTTTTTAGTGGTCACGATAGCAGTTGCGGTCAAAAATAGAACCACTCGTTTTCAATTTAGAAAGAATGACGACATAAACCAACCGCAACCACTCGCAACAGGTACGTTCGGCATTACTTTTCGTAGAGTAGAGAGAACAGATCTGATTTATAGGTACGTGAGTTACGAGCACAAAGATTCATTTCCATTTTAACGAACGCCTAACAAAATACTCAAAATAGTCAGTGTCTGTTGTCAACTGTTTATTGATTTGTATTTTCTGAAAATAAAATTCATTATGTGTCTGAATCATTAATTTACACCTAATAGTAAAACCCTGTAAAAGGTATTGGTACTTTATTTGTTTATCATTTTTGTTGAATAAATAGTGTAAATCTCCAATTTGGTAAATTTCTTCGTTGTCGTTAATAACAACAGTTAAATTGTTGTCATCAGCCATTTTTTTACCGAATTGTTTTTTTATTATATATAAAATTATATTGTCCATCAACGAAAATTGATTAACATCTACTTATCTACAAACAAAAAACAACAATTTGAAATAACGGTCTGTGTCAATTTTCATTTCAGTTAGCTCCGTCTTTAAAGTTGGAGCGAATGGAAAAGTTCACTTTTCATTATATATGCAAACATCGAACGTAGAATCCAACTTTTAGAGTGATAATTAGTGCAATTACGAATGGATTTCGAGAAGTTTGAACGCTTTTGAGCATGTAGATTTACTATATCGAACGCACCTAATTTAGAGCAAGTCGCGGCGTCTGGTAACTTCGGTTGGCGGTATTGATAGTTGAATTTGTAAAATTAGATTGGGTTTTTCTGATACTCTAAACATTGAACCCCTTTTTTATATTGAATTTGAGTACACATTTGAGATACACGATGTGAGAAATTATGTTTTCTGTTTTATTTCACATAGACATAACTCAGAGCCAGTTTAAAGTCGGTAGGATGCCTAATTTGACATAAGAAAATTTTTTTACGAAATAATTAATTTTTTTAATTAATATGGAAAATAAATATAATGTAATATTTGTTTTTAGATTCATTTTCGTATAGTAAATATTTAATTACAGCATATAATGCATGTACAAATTATGCAATTTAATTTTATTATGGTGTACGTAGACTCATATTAATTTAACATTTTCAAAAAAGAAGAAATAGTGATTGATTAATCGATTTATATAAGTGTAAATTTTTTTTACAACGATTATTGAGTTGATTTGATAGCAAACCTGGAAACGGTTATGATTGTCAGACTACACAAGTCAGACGCGCCGCGACACAGCCCTTTGCAGACGAGCAAAATGAAAAGAGCAGAAACGAGCAAAAGGGAAGAGCATTTATTGGGTAAATAGTCCTATGGATTGAGTCCATTTTAAACCTCTGTCAAAACTAAGGAAAAAGAAGAAGAAGAATTAAGTTAGTTTGGGTTGGGAATGAATCATACAGAAATTGTATGTACTGATTGTAATTCATTCTAAATAATTTGTCTATTTGTCTATTGATAACGTCAAATAAATATGTCCCTAAATAAAGAACCTAGTATATATTGTGGAGCATCTAGCCGTCACATACATTGTGAAAACTACGATTTTAAAGCAGGTGAAATACTCAAAATATTTGGAAATGAGAATCCCGATGAAAGAACTACTTGGTTGGATATAAGAAATTGTACAGGTAACTATTTTAAACAAGCTCAAAATCAATGTAAAAATCTGAAATATCTATACTTTAATAAGCTCATGAGTTGTCCCTCATGAAAATTGGAAAAATAGTCTTTCCAAAGTGGATTATTGCTGTAATAGCTGTTGAACTTATTGAATTATCCTAATTTGGATTCATTATTTGAAAATAATTAGGTCTCGTACATGGAATGTATTTATCCAATAGAGATTTCATTCTGCACCACACTTATTTTCCTCTGAGATGTTTCATTATCTGTATATCTTTTATTGTTATTATTTATCAAATTGTTATCTATATCTCTAACTAGAACTAAACTTGTGTTCCCGCTAATGCAAAGATATACATGTAAATTAATCAACCATAGTTTCAATCTATTAAAAAATCTTTTCATGTATTATTTCGCTAATATAAGTTGAGCTATGAGTCCCCAATTACCCCATCATGGAGCTCATTTAACGAGATTATTTAAGCTATTCGCTTCATAAGAATTTAGTGGGGTGCTGTCAACATGAATTCCGTAAAGTCACTGTGCATATTGCGGTTTAACTTATTTTGTGATGCTTCTCAGGTGGCTCCATAAAAGAGGCCGATGACTAGACTTCGTGAATTGTTGATAAGTCCAAAGCAAAAAATAATTCAGTTTACGATTTTTTTTTATTAGTGATGACCTAATATTGTTAGCTTGGTCTAACAGTTAATTTTTATTTTAGGAACCATTGATTTGATGTCATTATCACTTTTGTCAGCATTGGAATATTTAAATATTACAGGATCTAATTTAGAAATATTACCGCAAGCCTTTAAGTGTTTACCAAAACTACGAGCATTAGATTTTAGAAATTCCAAAATTTTACTGGCTAAAGAAATATTTGAAGGTTGTACAATAAAACATTTATTAATAGAAGATTTAACTTTGCCAAACACTGATTGTTTTTTTCATCTCAAAAGTTTGGATAATTTGACATTTGAAAATTGCAAATTTGAAAAATTTAGTGGTGATATTCTTCATAATTTGAAATTATTGGAATATCTTTTCATTAAAAAATGTCAGATGGAATCATTGGATGATTTTCACAAAGATACTGAACAACTACAAAATTTATATATTATGAATAATAATATTGGTGAATTAAATTATAAATCTATATTGAAACTGGAAAATTTGAAATGTCTTGCTTTACACGATAATGTAACCACTACAAATATAAATTATGAAGATTTTCAAAAATTACCAAAACTAGAAACTATACTTTTCGGAACAGCTATTTATAAAAACATCAACTTTTCTTCTTTTCCAAGCCTAAAAAAAGTACAAATTGGTACTTATGGGGGTGCAGGAACTGATGAAGAAAGTGAACTCATGAAAAAACTGGAAAAGTTAAACTTAGAATTTGAATTTCAATTCTGTGGAACTGTTGAAGTTGATATGAGTAAAGTCCAAATTTGTGCATAAGAAAATAATATTGATGTGATTAAAAGTGATGTATGTATAATAACAAAGTATTATTTTTAGAAAGTTTGCTATTGCTAAAAAATATATTTAACTGCTTTTTATAGCTTGTTTTTACTAATAGAATATATTAAATTACTTGTTGAAAAAAATTTTTGTGTGTATTAATGAAACTACAATGTAGTTATTTTTAAAACAAATTTAAATATTTAAAAGTAATATCTAGAGCTTTTTACACCCCACATACATGAGTTATTGGACAAGATTAATTTTTTAAAATAATGGTGTATAAGAGGCTAATACATCTTGTAATCAATGACCCAAAATCAACCCCGAAAAAATATCTCAAAATTTGATTTTTCAAATTTTTCTCCATATATTTTTTTATATTACTCTTATAGAAAATACACATCGTGATTGAAAATTCGACTGCCAACCAGAGCTGTGACGAAGAGCACTAATAAAAAGTGCTCGCGAGCACTAAGAATTCAAAAAAGTGCTTTTAGTTTTGAATACTAAACAATTTTATTAATTAAAAAATGCTGGCAAGCACTAAATACTGGAAAAATGTTTAAAATTAACGAGCACATTATTTTATTGAGATATGGTTCTAAATAACCAATATTTAATGGATCTGTTGCCCTTTACAACCGAGTTACAGGGTGTTTTATCCCATTTTCCCATTCCTTTATTTCCTCATAACTTTTCAACCATCCTCTGTATATTTGAAAATTTAAATAATGGAGTGGGCGTGTCTGTATATACAGATTATTTTATTTTATAACCGAGTTACAGGGTGTTTTATCCAATTTGCCCATTCCTTTATTTCCTTATAACTTTTCAACCATCCTGTATATTTGAAAATTTAAATAATGGAGTGGGCGTGTCTGTATATACAGATTATTTTATTTTATAACCGAGTTACAGGGTGTTTTATTCAATTTGTCTATTTTTTTATTGCCTCATCATAACTTTTCAACGATCCTGTATATTTGAAAATTTAAATAATCGAGTGGGCGTGTCTGTACATACAGATTATTTTATTTTATAACTGAGTTACAGGGTGTTTTATCCAGTTTGCCCATATCTTTATTTCCTCATAACTTTTCAACCATCCTATATAATCGAAAATTTAAATAATGGAGTGTGCGCGTCTGTATATACAAATTATTTTATTTTATAACCGAGTTACAGGGTGTTTTATCCAATTTGACCATTTCTTTATTTCCTCATAACTTTTCAACCATCCTGTATATTTGAAAATTAAATAATCTAGTGTGCGCGTTTGTATATACAGATTATTTTATGTCATACTAGTTCATTATTGTGTTTTTATTGCTTATAGTTGCCAACTAAATAATGGTTTATTTTATGCCCGTGCATGCATAAAGTGAACTTTATGGCCCGCGCGGGCATAAAGTGCACTTTATAGCCCGCAAAGTGAACGTTGTGGCCCGCAAAGAACTTTATGGCCCGCGCGGACATAAAGAAAAAAAATAGTTTTTTTTATATTTACATTGTGGATGCAATAACGAACTTGTATGACATAAAAGTTTGTATGCACCGCGGGTATAAACATATGATTATGCCCTCGGGCGACTTACAACCCTCGGGCCAGAGGCCCTTGTAAGATCGTCGCCCTCAGGGCATATAGATCTATTTATACCCTTAATACATAAATAACTATTATAACCGAGTTACAGTGTGTTTTATCTAATTTGCCTATTTCTTTATTGCCTCATAACTTTTCAACCGTCCTGTAGATTGTTTTGATTTTTGGTAAACGTATATACTCACTCTCTGCCCTGACAAATAGATTGAGCCATAACAATATAGAAAATGCAGGGTTCGGCTTCACTAAAAGTTTACAAATTCATTCTGTTCGGAAAGAACACCCTGTATATTTGAATTTCTACATTTTTACGTTTTTGTAAATTCAAAATTAATATGATGAAAATGGTGTTATAATAAACGATTAATTTTTGCGCTATAATATATATGTAGAACGCAAATATTTCGAAATGCCAAATTTTTTCTAAATGACAAAGTAAAATTGATAATCTGTCATTACGTTATTATCGAAAACCTGAAAATTTTTAGTGAATTATGGCAGACCAACGAAATAAATATTTAATTGGTACTGAAAAGCCAGATGCTAGTAATCGCCAATTACTCCAGAATCAGTCATTTCTCTATAATGAAAATGGAAAATTGCAAGAAGATGTAACCAGACTAACAAGGCAACTGGAGGAGATTAAAAATTCTTCGGCTAGTCCTGAATTTGTTGAAGGTTTGAAAAAAGAAAAAGATAATTTATTATCTCTAAATGAAACTTTAAAAAGAAAATTAAAATACGTGAGGTATTCTGGTCCAACAAAACAATCTGATATGATTCGAGAAACCAAAGAAAAAAAAGAACTTTTCGAAACAGTTAAAGAGTTGGGTCGACTTTTGGAGAAAATTAAGAAAAATGAAACATTTGAAATAAAACCGCAAGAGAATCATACAGCTAATCTAATTGTTTCTTTAACAAAAAAACTAGAGGAAGAAGAAAAAAAAAGTGAAGATTCTAATGAAACAATACGAAAATTGCGAGAAGATGACGAGAAATATATTTTAAGAGAAAAAATAACTGATATGAAACAACTTTTAACGGATTTAGAAGTTGAAAATTCGAAATTAAAATATGAAAATGAACAATTAATGGAAGATGTGGAAAACTATAAGAAACAGCTGAACGAAGCATTAGAAGATGCAAAATCTGCTGCAAAAAAATGTTATACTTTGGAAGATGAAAAAGATCAACTAAAAAAAGCAATTTCTGATTTGGAGAATGAGAAAATACAAATAAAAAAGGATATGATTGAAGAAATGAATGAAGCAAATAGGGCCAAAAGAGTATCAGTTGATACCGAACTAGCTTTGCAACATATTTCAGAAGCTTATGAAAATAAGCGGCAGGAAGTCAAGCAACTAATGGAACAATTAGATGAAGCTGAATGTATTATAAAAGGATTCCAAGAACAGTTTGATCCAATTTATGCATAATTTTTTTCGTAAATAACTTAATAACGGGAAACTAAATTGTTATATTTGATAATAAAATCGCTGGTAACATTTTATCTGTGGTAAAAATAAAATATTAATTAAATTAATAGTAAAAATATTGCACTAAAGTTTTTTAGTTTTTACAACTTTACAAGTATATGTCCTAAAAAATTATATATTTCTCATTATTAATAAAAATGTTATTATTTTTAACAACTTTTTGTTTTTATTTACTCATTTCGAGAAATATGTATTGAAAATAAAAAAAAAATATTTAAGAGTATATGTTACGCCTCTGGTTTTGGCGCCACTACCATTGCCTTTGCCTTTATAGTGTTGCAGCTACATTAATATTTAATACAACTGCCAATTTTAGATAGTGTCACTCCAAGCTCGTTCCACTTGTGGCACAATTGTGCTACATTTGACAGGGGGATTCTCAACATTCACAATCGTAACATTCCGACCGGTAGGTCTCGGTCGGGATCATATTCGGTTTACAATCGATACCGATTGAATCGCGTTTCTCAATCACTCCCGATTCAAATTATATTGGCAGCAATGAAAATATGACAACTAATAATTACTCACATTTGACACTTGGGATATAATATGAAAAAATACCGTAGATTAAGGAAAGAATTTTAGATTTTTTAAACAATCTGAGGAAATATTTGAAAAACGTCAAAATTTTAAGTCAATGGAAATTTTGAATCTCAAATTTTTCATTTTTCAAATTGTATAATTTTTATTTTTTTTTAAACTTGTTTAATTATGAAAACCCTACATAACGATGAATTGTTTGAGGAAAAAAATTGACATTTGCTAAAAAATAAAATATCGAAATTTTTTTTTACCAAATTTCAATTTTTTTCCACAAATTAATCACCGTTAATAAAAATTATACAATTTTGAAAACTAAAAAATTTGTGATTCAAAATTTCCAACTTTAAAAATGATTTTCCTTGAATTTTCGATATTTTCCATTTAAACTGAAATTTATGGTAAAAAATAAAATATCGTCAATTTTTTTTAACCAATTTCATTTTTTTTCCAACAAATTTCAATTTTTTTTCCTCAAATAATTCACGTTATGGTTTCCACAATTGAAAAAGTATTAAAAAAATGAAAAATTTGAGGTTCAAAATTTCCAACTTTGAAAATGCCTTTCCTTGAATTTTCAATATTTTCGATTTAAACTGAAATTTGGTAAAAAATGAAATATCGAAAATTTTTTACCAAATTTCAATTTGTTTTCTCTAATATATAAATCTTAAGTTAACCGATCTGTTAAAAGAGAAAAAACTGCGTCATAAACACCAAATTCGAATTCAACTCTGGACCTTCGTACCTACCGACTGAAATTGACGTTTGAAAACGGTATCCAGTCGCTATCGAGTTGATTGAGAATCGCTGTTTCGGCTGCTACTCGGGACGGTAGGTAACGAATAGCTGTTGAGAATCCCGCTGCAGACGATGGACAGCCTAGTTCATACCAACGTTGCCAAGTGTATACAAATAGTAGGATATATGTATGAATTTACATTTTACTCTTTTCCTTTAGCAATTTTCGACATTGGGTTTCATCTTTGATATATTAAAATTTAAAAAAATGCCGGTATTGTGTTATATACGTGAAAAAGTCCAATTAAAAAAAAATTGAAACAGAATGTAGATAATTTTATTTTTTTAATTAGTTTCCAATATAGTATATCAAAAATTAGGAAAACGGGAGAAACCTAATTTTAAACAAAGCTTTAATTTTTGATAAATATTTGTAATAAATACAAATTATAGAAGTAAAAAAAAATCATTTAATAATAACTGCGCAATGCTTAAATTAAGAATTGCGAAATCATTGGTTTTATTTATTTTTTGAATAATGTATTTTTTTTTTCATAATATAACAGAAAACACACTATTGATGTAATTAAAAATTCATAAATCCATTTTAAAAATTGTAGATTTTATAATAACAAATTAAATATAATAAAACAATTTTGATCACAACATGGATCCAAACAAATATATAAAAAAGACTATTTTTCATTTAAATTTTTAATATATAAAAAAGAAACAAAAAAATATAAAAATCACAGATAAAAAGCAAGTTCTATTATAATTTTGAATTTGACGCCAAAAACGTATTTTATACACTTGGCAACGTAGGTTCATCGTCTCGTTTGTCAGGTGACAGGTGAGTGACGTTCTGTCATCGTAGGTTCTAGAAACTTTTCATCTCTCTTTATTGACGTGTTCCTTTTTGTTACTTCGGTTTCACCCGTACAGTTGATAATTTTTTGAGGTTTCGAGAATATTCCAGAATCATTTTTGCCTTGATATTCAATAACGTTTGGTGTTTTAGATAATATACCAGGATAGTTTTTGGTGGCAGACACGTCAGATAACACTGAAGGTTTGATAGAAATAAGATTTACAGCATTTAAATTACCTTACATATTCCGAAAACAAGCATGGTGAAGGAAACAAAATTTTACGAAATTTTGGGTGTCAAACCTGGCTGTACACAAGATGATTTGAAGAAAGCCTATAGAAAATTAGCTTTAAAATATCATCCAGACAAGAATCCTAATGAAGGTGAAAAATTTAAACAAATATCTCAAGCCTATGAGGTCCTCTCCGATCCTGAAAAAAAGAAAATTTATGACCAAGGTGGGGAACAAGCTCTTAAAGAAGGAGGTGGTGGAGGTGGATTTTCAAGTCCTATGGACTTATTCGATATGTTCTTTAGCGGAGGATTTGGTGGAAGCCGGAGAGGTCGGAGAGAAAGAAGAGGCAAAGATGTTGTACACCAGCTTACTGTTACATTGGAAGAACTGTACAAAGGAGCAGTCAGAAAACTGGCCCTGCAGAAAAATGTAATTTGTGATAAATGTGAAGGTAGGGGAGGTAAAAAAGGAGCTGTCGAACAATGTCCTACCTGCAGAGGAACTGGTATGCAAGTGCAAGTACAACAACTTGGCCTTGGTATGTATAAAAATACTTATAATATATACTTAAACGTTAGTGTTAAGAGACCTTTAATTTAATAAAATCCAGTTGATGATATTAAATAAACCAATTTTAATTACATTTAAGAACTAACACATAGTTTTGATACATATAAAATACAATATTTTGTGTACAATAAGAATATCTGTCAATACCAAATATTGATTTGCCTGAACTAATTTTAGAATAAAATTAGATATTAAATGTATAAATTTGTACAGTCATTTAAAAAACTTATGATAAACATATTCATGGTAGAAATAGATAAATAGATTCATAGATAACATTCTAAAAGAGAGAGATAGCTTATCTACAAATTTTATCAATAGTTTCTTTCAAGAAAATTGTTATTACTAATATAATGTCATGTTACTTGAATAGGACCTATTCACAGTGATTCCTCCATAGGCCATAAATCGAAAAAAGTCATGGGCTTATCCTGGTCTGAATGTGTCACTAAAAGATTGACTAGTTGATAAGCTTCTAATAACTATATATAGCAATATAATTAGTTCAAATAATCATTCACTTTTAAGCATCAAAATTGGGCGAATCCCAAGCCTAATTACACCCGTGTGAGCACCACTTTATCACTTTGTTTTTGCATGTCATTTCAAATAGAGTATTAACATGCGGTGATAATACGGAGGTGCAAGAACAATGTATGTTCTTTAATATGTTATATAACTTTTTTATTGATGGTAGATTTTTCCTAGATTTCTTCACATAAAATTATATTACATTTTGTTTCTTCACATAAAATTATATTACATTTTGAGCTAAGTTATAATCATTCATATTAAAAAGTTGGACCAACTCCCTACTGTAACCAGAAAATCCAAAACAGTTAAATCATCGAATTTGACTTATCTACAAATTCTTTATTTATGTGAGTTTTTGTTGGAATATTTACAAAAACTAATTTAATAAATGTGTACTATACTTCTGAAAGAAGAAATAATATTAAGGGCTAGTATGTATATTTAATATGTTTATTAGTTTATGTCCTATGACCTGAATATTTATTTTTCTTAAAAGTGCCTTGTTAGATTAAATATAAGATAATAAAATGTAGTTGAATAGAGGGTAGTTAGTAGAATAGAGACCTTTCCACCGTTTTTAGTGTTTTTATTCATCCCATTATCCAACAGTTTTCGCACTAGTATTTTCAAGTTGATCCCTTTGTGTATTTTTTATATTGCTTTTTGTTCTAAAGTAGATACTGGATTATTTTTTGTAGTTTGGTGATTTTTGTCATTTTATTCATGTCACCTAATATTGTACTTTTTTGTCAATTTGCACGTTTTTGAAATTTTAACCAAGGAGTTATACTTTATTATTTATTTTTGGCGATTAAACAAATTGCAAATTTTTATAGTTTATAGTTTTCTGATATCAACCATAAATCCCAAGTTTCAGATTGTTTGCAATTATTGTCAAATCCCAAGTTTCATTAACTGGCCCCAACTTGGCCCCTTGCTTAATCTCTTTACATAATTTTGGAATTCCCCAATCATTAACATATTAGGTTAGTACTCTGACTCTGATTTTATATCCGAAGAAGATATTGTATATATCGAAACATGATATGTAAGTTTGTAAAATAAAATGAATATGGAAAAGTACTCGTGTTATTTAATCTTGAACATGGATGTTCATCAAGTAAAAGTCACTTACATTCAATATTAAAATTATTTGTAATTTATAAAATAAAAAAGTTACGTTTTTAAAAAATTTTTGCGAATTACTGGTATATAGTTCAGAAATCAGTCTATAAAGAGATACGATGTATATGCGAAATCTTTCTACAATAATTCAGCAAAATAATATCATAACGTACAATATTAACTTCATGGTTCAGAGTCCAATAGATCGTCTGACTTTTAGTAGCGCTATCTGTTAGTAAATGTCACAAATATAAGTAATTTCCGCCTTCTCACATTCTCATATACAAGCAGCCATCTTTTATTTAGATTCATTTGCCAATTTATAGTTAACTTCGCACAGAACATTTATATTACATTAATAATCGACAAGTTTGATAAGCCAAACTAAAGGAAAATTGAAATTCTATGCCTTGGGTATATCAGAATTAAAATTTTTTAGTTTACTTTAATAAAAATTGAGATACAATATAGTACGATAATTTACAGGATTTTTAAGATTTATTTGTAATTTTATTTGTAGAAGCATTTAATTAAAATTCACCCTATGGCAAAAAATTAACCTTTATAAACACATTTTTAATTTTACTTTCAATATATTTGCTTTTGTTTGCTTGACCTGTGCGTAGTGAGGTGAGCATGTTTTACGCTATAGTTTATATATGTACATTTCCCGCCTATTTTTGATGACGATTTTCGATATTTGGCACTCTAAGGAAAAACTGCAACATATCCTTAACACTTTGACCGACACATCATGTCTTTCAGATAACTTTAATTATTAATTTAGATACCTTAAGTGAAAAAATTAAGAACGAATTGCACATTACTGGGTAGAGTTAAAAGTTAGACAAGATCATACACGAAAAATGAGCCGCATTTTGACCAATAACGATTTAATTAATATGCTTCTCCTTTATTTAGATCCTCTAATTATAGGTTTAGGAAAGTTACTTATTAAAAAAAACATGTATTGTCAAAATATGTATCAGATTTGTTATGTGTTTAAAGTTAATTGTTCTGCTTAGATGAAATTTCCTATAGTTTATTAAAAAAAAATTAAATCATTTTGTTTGTCTTTATTATTAACTATTTTATTTTATTTTATTTTTTTAATTTAAGGTTGATTTTTTACAACCATTATTTATTTCAATTTTTCGGTAAAAGTCATACTATAAAATATTTTAAATTAATTGTCTAAAACAAACAACTGCGAGATATTTTTATACCAAAATACAGCCATAAAATATTTTTTTAACAGAAAAATCTATCAAACTATAATTTATATTATTCTATTTTGCCATTTAATTCAGAGTTACTCATTTATGGCCGCTTTAGTATGGAAGCTGGATTAACTGTGCTATCTGCAGAAATCCACTTCTGAGATAATCCTGTTTAAATTTTATAATCTCATCTGTGGTTTTGGAGTGAGCAGAATAGTATTTTGTGAACCTTAATATGGTCAAGTGTATTATTTGTATATAGATTAGTAAAGTAAATATGGTCTGATATCAACTAATATGATTTTTGATAGATAGGTCTTTTTAAACTAATATTGACAAGAAAATAGTAAACAGTAAAGGGCCTATGTATAACAAAATATATTATTAATAAGTGACTAAACTCTGTAAAGTATTCTGAATACTGTTAAATGTCACCTGCCTCATATCACTTAGAGGTGCATTTCCACCAAGGGCACAAAACATTTGCAAATGTTTGTGAATAATCAGCAATAATTACAAATTTATAGGCCTGGTGGAGACGAAATTAAGAATCTTTGTAAACATATGCCAGCAGTTGCAAAGGAACAGCGCGTTCAGCTGCTGTCAGTACCTCAAAGAGATTTTTTGTTTGTGGGCGTTTGGTGGAAATGTATTTTCAGTAGTTTATTTACTTTTTAGCAGTACACAAGCAGTACACACGGAATTTAAATGAGTAATGAAACACACAAAGTCCAGTACCACAATATATATTTGCTAAGTTGTTTTAGTGAAATTGGCAACTAGTTTCGCATTTTTTTATTATGTAACTTGGTGAAAACGGTTCTTTTCTGTAATTTAAATAAGCTGTAATTTTTTCAAAGTAAAATTTTTCCATTTTAGAGGAATTTAAATAAAAAAACCTAATTTTCAATTGAAAAAGTTGGTTTGCTTACAAATTTAAATAATTTTAACTTTATCAGGTGCAAATTTTCTTCCTCGAAACTCGACTTTAGATGGTATAAAAAATATATTTGTATGGAACAATGTCATTAAAATGCAAAAAAAAAAAACAAATAACGACTTTTATATAATCGTTTTTTTAGTTAATCGTAAGAATTTTTACTGCAAATAAGCATTGAAATTGATGAAAAAGATTAATTTACATGTATTCCTACTGTTTTCTTTGTCGCCGGAAAGGAAAAAAAGGCGCTAAAAAACTGCAAGAAATCTAAAAATATCGTAAAAAAAATTCATAGAAAATCGTAAAAAAAGCACAAAAAAATTGCAATAAAATCAAAACAAAATCCCAAAAAAAACGCAAAAAATCTCAAAAAAAAGACACAAGAAATCGCAGAAAATAGAAAAAAAAATGAAAAAATCGCAAAACAAATCCAAATGCCAATAATCGGAAAAAAATCGCAAAACAAAACAAATAAAAAACCGAAAACAATGGTAACAAATGAAAATACGAAAGAATTGAAATAAATCGAAAAGAAAAATCAGAAAACAAAAGAAATAGAAAACAAAAACAAAAAAGAAATTGAAAGAAATGGAAAAAAACACAAAATCCGAATAAAACAGAAAAAAATCGGAAAAAGAAGAAAACATTGGAAAAAGTTGAAAAACACAGAAAGTGTTGGGAAAAAACGAAAAACAAGATTTTAAAAAATTCAAAAAATGCAAAAAAATCGCAAAAAACAACCAAAAAATCGAAAAGTATTGTAATGATTTAAAACAAATCAAAAACGGCAATATTTTTACCGTAATTTTGAGTTTTCGAAAATTTAAAGTTACGAAAACAAATTTCTATATAGTATGGTAATAAGCAACGGGAAAGTAAAAATATGTCAAAGATTAATATCATTTTTGGGGTTTTTAACGATGCTGAATCGTTTGCCGTTGTCCGTTTGTTTCTATCTCTCACCGTTCTCGAGTTGAATCAGGCTAACAGACCGACGGACGGACAAAACCATCTTATAAGACTAATAACTAAACTATATATATCCTTAAACTTAATCATCTAATTCAGCTTCATGACTTATTAGAAATAAAAAAAATATTTGGTTAAATGTATATTCTAAAAGCCTAAATTTCATTGTTATTATTTACGATTTTGTTTAAAGTGGAATAAAAATGTACTTGCAGTAAATAATGAATTAATAACGTCCAAGCGTAAAATCAGCTTTTGCTCATGGGCTGAATACGTCCACTGTTGAAACCACGCCTCTCAGAGGGTCTAAAAATTTCTAGGTTAGGTAAACTTGCAAGCGATAAAACGCGTTGAGGGACTCTTAAGTAGCGAAATTTTGTTTAATTTGTACTATGTACAATCTTTCCATTTAAACATATTTTGTACTGTTATTTCTATGATAGTAACTGATCTATTAGGATTTTTACAGTATCTTAAATCCGCAAAATCATATACTTTTCCCTTTATTTTGAGGGATACTTCCACTTGATGATGGAATGAGTCTGCGGACATGAAAGTATTTCACGTCTAAAATTTTTAAAGATATTTCGTTTGAATTTATTAAATAAATTAAAAATGAATACAGTATCCAATTCTTATTTTGTGTGGAGAAATAGCCAGGTTCGACATTTTTCTTATTTTTTTTAATTTTACCTTAAATCGAGAGATTTTGTTATTTAAAAACGATCAAAAAAAATTGAGCGCAAAACGTACCTGTTTGTGACCGTGTGACGTCAATAGCCATATGAACGCTTCGCCCCTGGCCCGCTGCTGCGCTGTATTCACGATACATACACATATTACAGGGTTACCGTTTTTAGTAAATTTCCTACTAAATTAGTAGATTTTTAAGAAAAATGAGGGTGTTTAGTAGAATTGAAAACCTGCATATTATCAATTTTACTAAAATTCCACTACATACCCTCATTTTTCTTAAAATTCTACTAATATAGTAGGACATTTACTAAAAATGGTAACCTGTAAAATGTGTGTGTATCGTGAATACAGCGCAGCAGCGGGGAAGCGTTCATGGCTACTGACGTCACACGGTCTAGTCTCGCGCACAGGTACGTTTTCCAGTCTCGCCGATCCTTGATTTTAAAATGCTTACAGCGGACGTAAATATTAATATTTTGAGCTCAAATTTTTTTTATTTATTGGGTAGTTTTGGTCAATTAGGGTTGGTTTTAAATACAGTACCTCTGAGTTCTGACTCGAAAAAATACTGAAAATTATGAAATCGGAACTTTGTAGCACCCCTTGAAAATGTCCATTTTCATAATTTTTAGTATTTTTTCAGGTCAGAACTCAGGGGTGCTGTATTTAAAAGCAGCCCCAAGTGACCAAAACTGCCCAGTACATAGAATATTGAATATTATGCGAAAAATTAGCGACAAAAATCGGAACTTTGTAGCACCCCTTGAAAATATCTATTTTCATAATTTTCTGTATTTTTTCGAGTCAGAACTCAGGGGTGCTGTATTTAAAACCAGCCCTAAGTGACGAAAACTACCCAATAAA
Source organism: Neocrepidodera transversa (assembly GCA_963243735.1). Classification (NCBI taxonomy): domain Eukaryota; kingdom Metazoa; phylum Arthropoda; class Insecta; order Coleoptera; family Chrysomelidae; genus Neocrepidodera; species Neocrepidodera transversa. The sequence continues at coordinate 6,499,545 of OY725346.1, read as the reverse complement.
TAAAAATGGGTGAGGCATGAAGTTAGCACCCCAAAATTTATTTTTTTTTGTAATTTCCGAAAATTCACAGAACTCTTTGCAAAACCTACCGAGAACTCTAGAACTCTTTATTTCTGAGATATTCTTTATTTCTGAGATATTTATTCACCCAGCACTCTTGTTTCTCACAAAAGAGGTGCAGCATAAAGTTGGCACCCCAAAATTTCGAGACGAGTCTAGCACTCCGAAAAAATCAAAGGTGCCAACTTCCGGGCGGTCACTTATTAATAAAAAACAGGCAAACAATGTGTTAATGATGTTTTGTCTTTATTAGGTTATATTACACATAACTTGATCAGTTAATTTGTTAGATCCGAATGGAATATCTGTAATAAAATAAAGCTTTTTCTTCTAAAAATATCAGATATGCCTCTTTACACTAATATTTCTGAAAATAATGTAGATAGATCCATTCATTTTTGTCGTTTGTAAGTGCTTAAATGTGTAGTTAGGACTTTGCTCTTAAAAAATAATAAATCTTGTACTCAATAGTATAATATCAATAAGTTGAAAAAGCAAAAACTGTAGATAGGCCCTTTTCTACTAACAGGACAGTATATAAGTCCATAATGTAATCATTTTTCTGCTATGGTATCTTTATTTGGGGAGGAATATACAGGAATTCACTGCAAAAACTAGATATTAAAAATTATATTCAAGAAACAAATCTTCCATACACTGAAAATATATGCAATATCTTAATATTATATTTTCACAGCCTATGTGTATAGTCCTTGAAGAATAAATTATTTGTATACTTCCTGTATATCAAACCCATAGTAGAGTCGGCCCGTTTAGAGAAGAGCCCATTACGTCACTATGCTCACAGACAAAATTCGAAATTTTAGTGTGTTCAGTTAAAATTAATAATTTACTTTTTAATACAGGTTTTAATTTTATTCTTAAACCTACACATCACTGATTGCTGGTATCGCCTCTCTTCCTGTCAAGAAGTGAGGCGTAATGGGTTCTTCTCTAAACGGTTCGACTCTACTACTAATAAGCGAGGGGTGTGCCACTAGGACCAAAAACGGACATCTACTCAAAATTTTAGAAAGTACTACAAGAACAATAAATACTTTTTGTAATCTCAAGATTATTCTGAGTAATTTATCTACTTTCAAAAGTAATTTCAGTACTTTTGTACTTTCGAAATAGTTTTAGTTATATAATTTCAAAAGTGATGTCTATACTTTTTGTACTTTTAATATTTCTAATTTATATACTTTCATGAGTCATTTTAGTACTTTTTGGACTTTTGAATTAGTTTTATTAGTAATTCTGAAATATAAAAGTGGTTATACTGGTCGTTGCTATTTTTTTGGTAGTATGTTTTATATAATGACTATAAACTCAATACATTTGTTGATTTGTGTAAAATAATAAAATTAATTTCAAATTAAAGTAGCAAATTTAGGTATAATATGTAACTATTTACAGGTATGCTTCAGCAAATACAGACCGTTTGTCCAGATTGCAGAGGACAGGGTGAAAGAATTAATCCCAAAGATCGTTGCAAACAATGTCAAGGAAAGAAAGTTGTCCGCGAACGTAAAGTATTAGAGGTACATATTGATAAAGGTATGTCTGATGGACAAAAAATTGTTTTCAATGGTGAAGGTGACCAAGAACCAGAACTAGAACCAGGTGATATAATCATTGTACTTGACGAAAAAGAGCATTCTGTGTTTAGACGTTACAATGTTAATGACTTATTTATGCGTATGGAGATACAACTAGTAGAAGCTTTATGTGGATTTCAGAAAACTATCAGAACTTTGGATGATCGTGAACTCGTTATAACTGCTCTTCCTGGTGAAGTAATCAAGCATGGCGATTACAAATCCATTTTAAGCGAAGGTTAGGAAATTGATTTCTTTTATCATATGTATATTTGATTTTTATATTATTTTAGGAATGCCTCAATACAAAAATCCATTTGAAAAAGGACGTCTTATTGTTCAATTCTGGGTCCAATTTCCAAAAACCATTCCACCAGAGGTAATTCCTGCTTTAGAAAATTCCCTTCCACCAAGGGAAGAAATAATGATTCCAGACAATGCCGAAGAGGTTGTTCTAATTGAGTTTGATCCTGAAACTGAAGCCAGGAGACGATCTCAGCGAAATGCTTATGATGAAGATGATGAAATGCATGGCCAAGGTCAAAGGGTTCAATGTGCAACAAATTAATTGGATCTTAAATGTATTTATTCATCACATTATGTAATTCCACAGCAAATTGTAACAGGCTGTTCTTTAGTGTCGTATTAAATTAGATAATTTATTTACAATGATTATATCTTGAATCCACATGTAATTGTGACTTAGGTAATTTATTTGCAATTTGGACTATGTATGTGTATCATTAAATTAGTATGAAATTCTTTTAAAGCAACAATTTCTTGATTCATTTAATTTTGTACTTCAGTAATAAGGAAAATAAAGGATGATCTGATATAAATCAATTTATTGAATTCACCAGGTGTGGGAAATTTTCAATTTTTAGATTTAACTATAATTATGGATTGGTTTGGCTTCATGTGGAAACCTGGGGAAAATCAAGGAATTTGAAATAGATAAAAAAATTTAGGAAAATCTTAAATTATTTTTTTTACAGCTCCTGTAATGTAATCTAATTAAACATCTTATGTAACTGTTAATTATGATAGGTTGACTTTAATACTTTATAAAATAAAAAGTGCATTTAATTCTTATAACTGGTAAGTTGAAAATTATTTAAACCCTATAGTGTTTTATATTAGTATATGTTTTTCATTTATTTTCGGTCCCTTAATAACTTAATTCAGAGCTTTAGAGAAGTAAGTTATTGAGATCATCTTGTTAGTGTGTATGTCTGTCCGTGAGAGCTCTCACGGCCGTTCCATTTGCTTCAAACTTGGTATATAGATACCTTAGCGTCATATCTCGGTCGAGTTTAAATTTGAGCCCTGTAGGTCAAAGTGGACCAGAGATATGGGGGGGGGGGTCACAAAGACACATGCATTTCAAATGGAAATATTTTTGGAACCATGTTTCTTTACTGGGAAATATTAAAAATAGGGAATCATGGAAAATAGGTAAAAATTGGGAAAAGAAAGAAAAAATGGGGAAAAACAGAAATAAGAAAAAATAGGTAAAAATTGGAAAAAGATGTGAAAAAACGAGACAAGTAGGACAAAATAAGAAAAATATGGTGAAATATAGAAAATAGAGAAAAAATAAAGGAAATCGAAAAAATAGTGAGAAACGGGAAAAAATAGGAAAATGGGGAAAACAATTGTACAGTCTGAAGACCCCATCAGGAACGAAGATCCTTACGTTATTTTTTCACTTTTTAAAATGAGAAGAAAAAATCGGAAAACGCAAAAGAGATCGAAAGAAATGGACAAAAATAAGAATAAGAAAAAATGGGAAAAGTGAAAACCTAAATAAATTAGAAAAACATCAAAAAACCGAAAACAAACAGAAAAATGGGAAAAAAACGAAAAATCGCAAAAACAGGAATAAAAATAGTAAAAATCAAGAAAAAACGACAAAAAATTAAAAGAATCTGAAAAAATGAGAAAAAAATAACAAAAACCATGGAAAAAAGTAAAATATTGAAAAAAAAATGAAAAATAAAATTGTATTTTCATTTATTTTCATCTATTTTAATTTATTATCATTTATTTTCATGTATTTAATTTATTTTCATGTTGTTAATGTATTTTCATTTATTTTTATTTATTTACATGTATTTTCATTTATTTTCATATATTTTCATGTATTTTTTGTTATTTTCATTTTATTTTTATGTATTTTCATTTATACGGAAATACGAAAAAATCTAAAAAATTGAATTAACCCGAAAAATGCGCAAAAAACAAAAGAGAAGTCTCAAAAAAACGAAGAACAACCAAAAAACCAGAAACAATTGTATCCATGGAAGAAATTTAAAAAAATCGAATTTGAAATTGCAAAAAATGCAAAAAAATTCAGAGGAATTAGAAACAATCAGAAAACAAAAGGAATAAATCGAAAAAATCAGACAAAAAAACCAGAACAATTAGAAAAAAAAAACGAGAAAAAATTAGAAGAATCGGAAAAAATAAGAAAAAACAAAAACATTGGAAAAAAGTAAAATACTTAAAAACGAATAAATCTAAAAAATTTAAAAAACCGCAAAAAAAAAACAAAAAAGGTGCCGCAAAAAAAACGAAGAACAACCAAAAAACCGGAAACAATTGTAACCATGAAAAAAATAAATTAAAAAATCGAATTTGAAATAAATCGCAAAAAATGCAAAAAAAATCAGAGGAATTAGAAAAAATCAGAAAACAAAAGGAATAAATAGAAAAATGAAAAAAATCATAAAATAAAACTGGAAAAAACAAAAATGGGAAAAAATCAGACAAAATAAAAAAATCCTCTATGAAATAATTATAAATGATATAAAAAATTCATATTGTAGAACATCAGCCATCAGCTGAATGTGGAAATGTACAGAGGAACCACCAATGAAAGTGACAGTGATAATACCAAAACTGTGTGTGTCTGTCTGTCTGTTGTGCTGATGACGTCATTACTAAACAAGATGGCAATCCAACTTTACACGTATGTTTAGTATACAAAATTTTCAAAAACTTTTGCCATTGTTGCCAGATTTATCAAAATTTATTTCATATTTTTTTTTAAATTGCCAAAATTATGCATTTTTATATTAAAAATAAAAAAAAATACTATTAAATAAGTAGTAAAAAACTCTATTGTGATTTGTTCAAAATTTTATTCAAAAAATTGTAGAATTCGTAAAAAAATGTCCAAAAAGTTTTGAAATTTATGACTTTAAAAAAAAAAATTGATTAACTTTAAAAATTTTAAAGATACTAAAATGAGATTTTTAGTTTTTTGTCCTTTCGTTTTATCGAAAATGATAAAACAAATGAAAAAGTAATACAATACAATTTTTTTAAACTAACTTTATTAATGTATTTTGATATAAAAAAACTAAAATAATCAATTAAACAATTACTAGGAGTATTCGGAAAGTTGGGAGGGACTACCCCCTCTTTATTCAAAAAAAAGTTTTGGTTAGTAGTGACGACAAATAATTATAATAAATATAAAAATTCCTACAATAACAAAATTGTAAAATAACTTAATTAATTTCATAAAAAAAATATTTAGATTTGCATGAGAACTTGATCAATCGTTAATTAATTGGATCTAATGATCTGTATTCTTCTTAATAGGAGGATTAAATATTTAATATATTCAAGGGATTAATTTTATGAAAGAACAGAACTCTCTAATTAAGGAATAATTTAATGAGAAAAAAATAATAAATAATAAAAAAAAATTATTTATATTTTAATAGTTGTAAGCACCTATTATTATTTACATTTTCAGTCCTTGAACGTTTTATTTAATATCGGCAATTGCACAGGAAAAGTAATATTTTTATAAAGTTTTGGGTGTTTCACAATTTGGTAGAAAAAAGACAGGTGAGACAATATAATAAATTAAATTATTTTATAAGAAAACTAAATTTTTAAGTTCAATTATCATTAAATAATTATTTATGTACCAAGCGTATAAACATCTATTTATACCCGCTGTGCATACAAACTTTTATGTCATACTAGTTCGTTATTGCATCCACAATATAAATATTTAAAAAAATTTTAAAATTCATTTGGATTTTAATAATAATTTATTATTTTTATTTCATAATTTGTAATTTGATTAATAAAGTTAATTAAACAAAAACTGTTTTTGGTCATTATGCCCGCGCGGGCTTAACGTACACCTTTGATAACTAGTGCTGGATCTAGGTTTTTCTCAGGGGGGCAAAAGTCAATCATTTTTGACGGTACTGTAATAGACTGTGGTATGGGAAAGTAAAAATGGTAAAATACAAAAAAGTGTAGTAAATAAAATTAACATTTATTACAGAAATGGGGATGTTAATAGAGGACATTTTGTGTTACGCTGTAGGAATTTCAATCGCGATAATACTATTAGTTGTACTATACTATAAATATGCGTTTTGTTATTGGAAGAAAAGAGGTCTAATATTTGTAAAACCTACTTTTCCGTGGGGGAGTCTGCAGTCACATTATAAGCCAGTTATTTCTATTGGTGATGAGTTTGCCCAACTTTACAAAGAAGCTCGAGATAAAGGTAAGCACACAAATATCTTTTCGACTATTATGCATAAGGTACTTACTTTACCCTAGCGTAAAATAAACATTTATTAAATCTAGATAATAACATATTATTTTAAAATTATACAGTAGTATATTTTATTAGGAGTCCAGAAAATATGATTTTTTCGTGCGTCAACAATAACGAGAATAAAATAACTTAAAAAAGGACATACAAGAGAAACTAACTAACTATATTGCAACGAAGTTACTAGAATTTTACGAAAATACCCCATTAATTTTTAACAAATATAAAACCTGGATCGATAGATGGGGCTTTCTTTCTATATAACTATTAATATTGTAGCAAAATGTCTCTTTATTATGCCGAGCGAACCTAAACGCGTGCGGATTACAATAAAATGATAATTATTGACATAATTATAATTATACAAGTCTACATTATGAAGAGTTAATGAAGTTCTATTCCATTAGTTATGTCTATAAAATTTTATGTACCTTTTCCGTTGATAGGCAAAACATCACAATTTTCCACTGCTTATTAATTAATAAAGTTGATTAATTATTGTTATTGTTGTTGTAAATAAAACTCGGTACTTTTTCTAATTAATTTATTGGCGAGGGTTAAATATTTATGATGATGAAACAAAATGAATATAAAAAATGAATATGAATAAAGAAAATTATATTTTTGACTATATTTTCCTATTTTTTTTTCTTATTTTTCTTTGTTTTTTTCCTGTTTTTCTCTGGTTTTTTCATATTTCTACCATTTTTTCCAATATTTCTTATTTTTGCCTATATTTTCCTATTTTTCCCTATTTAAAAAAAAATCAAAATTCTTTATTCACCAAAGAGTGTCGTATACTCAATTAAAAAATTATAGTAATAGCTGTTAGTAATAAAAAAACGTCATCCCTATTTCTTACGTTTTCCTAATTTTTCTATTTTTCCCTATATTTCCTATTTTTGCCTACATTTCCTGTTTTTTCCTATTTTTCCCCATTTTCTCATTTTTCTCTATTATTTTTATTTATCCCTACTTTTTTGCTATTTTTCCTATATTTCCAATTTTCCTATTTTTCTTACATTTTTGTTTTTAGGTACCATTTTTTTTCCTGTATTTTCTTATTTTTGTCTCTTTTTCTCTATTTTTTACACTTTCCTGGTCTTCCTATTTTTCCCTATTATTTCCTAATTTTTTCCTATATTTTTTTTCTATTTTTGTCTATTTTGTACATATTTATCTCTATTATTTTTATTTACTCCCATTTTGTCTATTATTCTAATTTTCCTATTTTTCTTACATTTTTGTTTTTAGGTACTATTTTTTTTCCTGTATTTTATTAGTTTTGTCTCTTTTTCTCTATTTTTTTTTCACTTTCCTGATCTTCCTATTTTTCCCTATTATTTCCTAATTTTTTCCTATATTTTATCTATTTTTGTCTATTTTGTCCCTATTTTTCTCTATTATTTTTATTTGTCCCTATTTTTTTTTCATTTTTCCTATATTTCCAATTTTCCTATTTTTCTTACACTTTTGTTTTTAGGTACTATTTTTATTCCTGTATTTTATTATTGTTGTCTACTTTTCTCTATTTTTTTACACTTTCCTGATCTTCCTATTTTTCCCTATTATTTCCTATATTTTATCTATTTTTGTCTATTTTGTCGCTATTTTTCTCTATTATTTTTATTTATTCCTGTTTTTTTCCATTTTTCCTATTTTTCTTACATTTTTGTTTTTAGGTACTATTTTTTTCCTGTATTTTATTATTTTTGTCTACTTTTCTCTATTTTTTTACACTTTCCTGATCTTCCTGTTTTTCATTATTATTTGTTAATTTTTTCCTATATTTTATCTATTTTTGTCTATTTTGTACCTATTTTTTCTCTATTATTTTGATTTATTCTTATTTTTTCCCATTTTTCCCTATATATATATTTAATATTTTTTAGTATTTGTTCCATTTTTTCTATTTTTCCCTATATTTTCAGTTTTTTACGTTTTATTCTGTTTTTATTTTTTTCCATTTTCCTATTTTTCTCAGTTTTCCATTTTTCGCTATTTTTCCCATATTGTGTCCTATTTTTTCTTTCTTTTCCTATTTTTTTTTCTCATTTTCCTATTTGTCCAATTTCGTATTATTTTCCATTTATTCCTAATTCTCTTACTTTTCTGTTTTTCCTATTTTGTCCTATTAATTTCTATTTTTCCCAATTTTTTTCTATTTTTTACCTATTCAAAAATCGTCCTAAGTGCCCCAAAAACAAAATACCAATACAGAAAAGTAAAAATTTGTTTCTAAAAATAAATAAAAAAGTTGACATGTTTCAGATTAACAATAAATGTTATATTATATTATATTTAATTTAATTTATTTTAAATTTTTTATAATACATATTATATATTAATTGTAGCTTTCTGCACTCTTCCTGTGTATAAACTTTAACCATGCAAAATCTCACACTACGTTTAAAAAAGGATTCGAAGTTTTCCATATTATTTCCTATTTTTTTCTTTTTTTTTCCAATTTTTTTCCTCATTTTCCTATTTGTCCCTATTTAGTATTGTTTTCCATTTTTTCCTATTTTATCTTATTTCTCTTACTTTTCTGTTTTTATTATCTTTCCCTATTTTGTCCTATTTTCCCAATTTTTTCTATTTTTTCCTATTTTTTACCTATCCAAAAATCGCCCGACGTGCCTAGAGAAGTTTTCACTTCAAAAACAAAATAACAATATAGAAAAGTAAAAATTTGTTTCTGAAAAAAAAAAGTTGACATGGTTAGGATACGAGAACCCACGCCTTCTAGAGTCTGGCATTTTAATATTAATCCCTCTATATAAACTTTAACTATGCAAAATCTAACACTTCGCGCATTTCGTTTAAAAATGATTCCGAAGTTTTTTCTTCGCGTATTAATATATAGATATTAAAAATTTAAACATTTTCTTTAATTTTCTAGGATTAAAACATATTGGACTTTATACTATGAGTTCTCCAATATACATGCCAGTGGATGTAGATCTAATTAAATGTGTGCTTACAAAGGATTTTAAGCATTTTATTGACAGGGGTATTTATTTTAACGAAAAAGACGAACCAATAGGTAAAAGTTACTATTTTTTTTTATTTAATTTATACTTTGTAACTGTTTCTATTCCCTTCTTCCGGAAAAACACTTAGAACTTAGAACACAGTAAATAGATCACAAAAAAAAACTCACTTAGTAAAATATATATGTGTGTTCTGTATTTTTTTAGAGGTAGAGATCTTACATTAAAAAAATTTCCGATGATAAATTTTGGATACAGCATAATTAAAAATAAGATGAGTTTGTTATAGTCGGCGAGTCTGTGACGTTTCGCCCCCACCGTTTCGTCCCCACCGTTTCGTCCCCGGCTCGTTTTTTCACCGAAAATAAAAGAGAATTTTGAAAATAATATTTATTAAATGACACATATGGTACATACATTTTTTCTGCTTTAACTTTCAACAATAATATTTTTTATTCTACCTTTTAAATTTTAAGTACTTATCAGAAATCCGTAGAAAGATCAATTCTAAAAATGTTTAATATATTATCCGGATACGCGTTAACCAATTAGACTTAAAATTTTGAATTTTTAATTAATTTTGCACTAAAAACAAGTGCACAATATTGCACTAAAAATTATAATAAATAATATTTTAAAGACAATTATTTGTTGATCTTTTCCTACTTGTTCATATTATTTTCTCAAACCTACATCTACACAACAACAAAAGAGATGCTGTTCATCATTTGTTTAATTTTCGTAGTAAACCATTTGGGGGCGAAACGGTCGGAGGCGAAACCTCATCGGGGGTGAAACCGCGGGGGCGAAACGAGGGTGGCGAAACGTCCCCATCCCCCTGTCGGCATTAGTGAGCAGCGATTGTTATTTCAATATTAATTTTTAAAATTAGTTGTAGTTCCTTTTATTTTTTCCTTTTTTCATTTCAATACTTTTCACTTTTTTGATTTTTTTTAGGTGCACATTTATTTGCCATTGGTGGTAAGAAGTGGCAAAATTTAAGAAGCAAATTCACTCCTACATTGACATCAGGAAAAATGAAAATTATGTTTCAAACTATAGCCGATTGTGGTTTAACACTTGAAAATTTTTTAAATCATACAGTAAATATGGAAGATTCCATAGATATAAAACAAATTATGTGTAAGTGGCATAAATTCTTAATTTAACATTTTTAAATTATTTTTTTTATAATACAAGAGGTGAAGGGCCATCCATCAAATTTAAAGTATAAAATACTCTAACTATGGGTTTATAATAGGGGTAGTAGGGCTTATGCCTTTTTATTCAAATTCATCTCTACCATTGTTGAAAGTATTTCAATAAGTAAGTCCGTCCCTGCCTTATTGTGGCTCCCTTTTTCAAACCTTGAAATCATTCCATATTCTTCCTCTTCATGATTAAGTCGTGTCCGCTCGTGCTATTTTTTTGGTATCATGGGGGAAAAGTAATTACCCTCTTTACCCCCATACAGGGTGTTTCATTGGGAAAGTGACATATGTTAACTGCAGATAGGGGACACCTAGACGATCTCAAAAACCGCATACTTATATGGTCTTACTACTTTAATAACTAAGGGTGTTTTATCTATTTTGCCAATTTCTTGCATGGTTCATAACTTTCTAACCACACTGTATATTTTAATGTATCCAATCAATCAATAAATTTACAATAAAAGAAATCCAGGTCCGGTTTGAAAAAAATATTATAAAATATTCCGACTCAAAAACAACACCCTGTATATCAGATTTTACTAAAATAGATTCTGTATTTGCGAAGACCACGAAAAAATTAATTTAGTGATATACTTTGCATTTTCGGCAAAATGTTTTTTTAGTTTGAATTCTGAAATGGTGTGAATTGTGAGAGACCAAAATCGAAACTTATTTCTTTTTAATGTGATTTAATAACAAAGATTAGTTAACCTAAATTAGTAAAATTTTAATATTTTAAGTATTTTTTTATTTATTTGCGATAAATAATCCACAGAAAACATTCATCTTTAATTAACGAAAAAATAATAATGTATTCACCAAAAATAAATAACGTTAATTAATGAAGAATCGCAAATATTTTAAAAAACGCCTAAAAAATTTTACACATATGATGTTTTTAGTACTTTGGCCCGAAAAATTCACTTTAACAATAAACACAAAAACTATACGCAACACGAAATTTATGGACAACGATTTTTTACGATTTTTCACGATTTTTTACGTTTTTTTTACTATTTTTGATGATTTTTTTACGATTTTTTACGATTTGTTATGTTTTTTTCAAAATTTTTTACGATTTTTTAGGATTTTTTATGTTTTTTACGGGTTTTTACCATTTTTTACGGATGCTTACAATTTCTTAACATTTTTTATGATCTTTTTCGAAAGTTCACGATTTTTTTCGAAATTTTACGATTTTTTACAATTTTTTCAGATTATTTAAGGTTTTTACGGTTTTTTACGTTTTTTTCCTTTTTTTTACGCTTTTTTACGAGTTTTTATGATTTTTTTACCCTTTTTACGGATTTTTAATATTTTTTACGATTTGTTATTTTTTCCCAATTTTTTAGAATTTTTTACAATTTTTTAAGGTTTTTTACGCTTTTTTTACGGGTTTTTACGAGTTTTTACGATTTTTTATGTTTTTTACGGGTTTTTACCATTTTTTATGGATGATTACAGTTTTTTAACATCTTTTACGATTTTTTTCGATGGTTCACGATTTTTTACGATTTTTTTTGATATTGTACGGTTTCTTACAATTTTTTTCAGATTATTTAAGGTTTTTTACGATTTTTTACGTTTTTTCCTTTTTTTGCGCTTTTTTACGAGTTTTTATGATTTTTTACCTTTTTGACGGTTTATTACGATTTTTTACCATTTTTTAACGATTTGTTATCATTTTTTCCCAATTTTTTACGATTCTTTAGGATTTTTTACGATTTTTTAAGTTTTTTTAACAGTTTTTTACGTTTTTTTACGAGTTTTTATGATTTTTTATGTTGTTTACGGGTTTTACCATTTTTTACGGATGCTTACAATTTTTTAACATTTTTTTCGATAGTTCACGATTTTTTACGATTTTTTCGATACTTTACGATTTTTTACAATTTTTTAAAATCTTTTTAAGATAATTTAAGGTTTTTTACGTTTTTTTTACTTTTTTTACGCTTTTTTACGAGTTTTTTATGGTTTTTTACCTTTTTTACGATTTTTTACCATTTTTACGATTTTTTCCCAATTTTTTACGCTTTTTTACGATTTTTTTCGACATTTTACGATTTTTTACGAGTTTTTTTCGATATGTTACGATTTTTTAAGATCTTTTACTGTTTTTTACGTTTTTTTACGAGTTTTTATGGGTTTTTACCTTTTTTACGATTTTTTACGATTTTTTTGCGATATGACCTGTTTCGATATTTTTAAAAATTTCGGAGATAATAGTTATTTTTGTTATTTCAACCCTCTCCACTTTCACCCCCATAGGTCGGATATAAAAAAGTTGTATTTGAAAAATGTAAACTCATAATGGCTTTACTTTGTTGTCATTAATTTTTAGGTGTTTTTTATAATTTTTGTTATTTTTCGTGAATTCGTTTTATACAACGCTAAAATGTTTCACCACTTTTTAAAGTCTTATTTTTTAAATTTAAAATTATTGGGCACCAAAAGCTCATTTCCGTACATACTTTTAATAATTTTAAGATCCATTATGAAAAATACAAAAAACAACTTAAGAGTGATAAATATAACTACTGAAATGTAAAAAAAATATTTCTGCCCCTCTGGTAAACTTATTTAGCCCCTCTCTAAAAACCAATCAACTTACCCAATAAAAACCCTAATTTTGTCTTTCCAACAATTTTTGCTGAGATTTCCGGATGAACCTTCTTAAACCATAAATATAATAAAATTAAGTATAGTTAACAGGAAAATAAGGTTACTTATACCCTGATTAACTTGTCAGGTAGAGGCCCTTTTATCTGGTGGCACAAATACCTGTGTAATTTTAAAATCCTAAATTCGTAACAGGTAGAATATTATTATTGGTGACACATTTACCTCCGCCGAAAGTAACTATTCACATTTTAAATTAATGGTCGTTACTAAAGAACGAATAGTTACTTTTTTAACATCTCTATTTTTCGTTACGTTACAATTTCTGATTATTAAATCCTACCTCAAGTTGCGTTAAGGAACTTGGTTCCAAAAATTGACATGAAAATGGGGATTTCAAAGTTGAAATAAAAAGTACAGGTCCGTATTTGGCCTTCAATAAAAAAGTCGTAAAAACTCGTAAAAAAGCGTAAAAAACCTTAAAAAATCGTAAAAAATTCTAAAAAATCGTAAAAAATTGGGAAAAAATAACAAATCGTAAAAAATCGTAAAAATCCGTAAAAAGGGTAAAAAATCATAAAAACTCGTAAAAAAGTGTAAAAAAAGGAAAAAAACGTAAAAACCTTAAATAATCTGAAAAAAATTGTAAAAAACCGTACAATATCGTAAAAAATCGTGAACCATCGAAAAAAATCGTAAAAAATGTTAAAAAACTGTAAGCATCCATAAAAAATGGTAAAAACCCGTAAAAAATATAAAAAATCGTAAAAACTCGTAAAAAACCGTAAAAATTCGTAAAAAACCTTAAAAAATCGTAAAAAATTCTAAAAAATCGTAAAAAATTCTAAAAAATCGTAAAAAATTGGGAAAAAATAACAAATCGTAAAAAATCTTAAAAATCCGTAAAAAGGGTAAAAAATCATAAAAACTCGTAAAAAAGCGTAAAAAAAGGAAAAAAACGTAAAAAACCGTAAAAACCTTAAATAATCTGAAAAAAATTGTAAAAAATCGTAAAATATCCAAAAAAAAAAGTGTAAAAAATCGTGAACTTTCGGAAAAAATCGTAAAAAATGTTAAAAAATTGTAAGCATCCGTAAAAAATGGTCAAAACCCGTAAAAAAGATAAAAAATCCAAAAAAATTTTAAAAAATTGGGAAAAAATCATAACAAATCGTAAAAAATCGTAAAAAAATCATCAGAAATAGTAAAAAAACGTAAAAAATTGTGAAAAATCGTAAAAGTGAATTTTTCGGGCCAAAGTACTAAAAACATCATATGTGTAAAATTTTTTAGGCGTTTTTTAAAATATTTGCGATTCTTCATTAATTAACGTTATTTATTTTTGGTGAATTCATTATTATTTTTTCGTTAATTAAAGATGAATGTTTTCTGTGGATTATTTATCGCAAATAATGAAAAAATACTTAAAATATTAAAATTTTACTAATTTAGGTTAACTAATCTTTGTTATTAAATCACATTAAAAAGAAATAAGTTTCGATTTTAGGCTCTCACAATTCACACCATTTCAGAATTGGGGATTTCAAAGTTGAAATAAAAAGTACAGGTCCGTATTTGGCCTTCAATAACAAAGTTTTTTCCATCTTTAAAAATTAAAGTACACATTTTTTTCTCATTTATACTATTTTATTTACAGGTAACTTTACTATGGATATTATAGGATCTTGTGCGTTTGGTCTTGAATGTAATAGCTTTAAAGAACCAAATCCGTTTAGAGACATGGCAAATAGAATTCTTAACCGATCTGTTATGGATGACATCAAATTTGCTATAGCTATTAATTTCCCTAAATTTGCAAAAGCAATGAGACTAACATGGATTCCAGCTGCAATAACAAATTTTTTTACTACCGTAGTAGTGGATACTGTCAAATATAGGAAAGATAATAAAGTTAATCGTAATGATTTCTTACAGTGCCTTATTGATATAATGAATGAAGATAAAGATCAAAAACTTAATAAAGGTATGGACTACTAATAATTATAAAAAAAACTATGTTCTTTTAATCAGTTTGATTTTTTTCTGGTGTAAATTTTTTTTTAAGAATATAAAACAAAATTTGTCACTATCGCTATGCTGATTTTTTTTTTGAAGGTGGAACTATTGTAACAATGGATGAAATAGTGGCTCAAAGTTTTGTTTTCTTCGTTGCTGGATACGAGACTAGTGCAACCACAATGGCGTGGACATTATATGAACTAGCTAAAAATCCACAATATCAAATAAAAGTAAGAGAAGAATTTAATTGTGTATTGGAAAAGTATAATGGTAAATTGACTTATGAAGCAGTAAATGAATTAAAATATATGGGACAATGTATTGATGGTAAGAATTTTTTTTTAAACAGATTCATAGATATTCGAAAGATTTAATAAGAAGTGAGAAATCCTGGATTGTTGTAGTATTTTCTAAAATTTTGTAAATTTCGAGTAAATGAGAAGTATGAGGCAATTATTATCTATGGTTAGGCTTATTGCAATTATTATGAGGCGGTAAAAATTCTTAACGATCATTTTTGGGACCAAACAATTTTTTTGACACTGGCCGCATTCTAAATAAAAAACGTACTGGTCGTTCCGAATTAACCGAAGAAAAGCAAATCAACGTTGCCAACTGTATTGGAAGCTGTTATAGTACGAGCACTTAAATTATTATAGTACATTGGAGAAAAATATAGTACAATAAAAAAGAAACAAGAAATATGTAACGACATCAAAAATAACAAATACTAATTATCTCAATTAGGTATCTGAATTCAATCAACTTTTTCTGAATTATAAATTATACTTCATCTGCTCTTGGTAGATAATAAATCTTTAAAAATCCTTAAAAACCCTTAAACGTCGTTAAATTAAAAAGCCCTTAAAGTTCTTAAAAAAATGTAAAAATCCTTAAAAACCCTTAAAAATCTTTAAATTAAAAAGCCCTTAAGATTCTTAAAAAAATGTAAAAATCCTTAAAAATCCTAAGAAAATCTTAAATCTTAAAAATACTTTTAAATCCTTAAAAAATTCATTAAAAATCCTTAAAAAATCCTTTAAAATCCCTAAAAACCCTTAAAAATACTTAAAACTACTTAAAAATCTTAAGCAATTCTTAAAGATCCTAAATAATCCTTAAAAAAACATTAATATCACTAAAAATAGTTTAAAGTTTTTAAAAAAGTGTTTGAAAATCCTTAAAAAAACCAAAAATCCTTAAAAATCATTAAAAATCCATTAAAATTCTGAAAAAAATTTTAAAATCCTTAAAAATTTTAAGAAAATCTTAGAAATTGTTAAAAATATTTTTAAGGATATTAATCCTTAAAATATCCTAAAAAATCCCTCAAAAAATCCCTAAAAACCCTTAAAAATACTTAAAATTACTTAAAAATATTAAGTAATTCTAAAAGATCCTAAAATAATCTTTAAGAAAACATTAAAATCCCTAAAAATAGTTTAAAATTCTTAAAAAAAGTTTTTGAAAATACTTAAAAAAATCCCAAAAATCCTTAAAATTCATTAAAAATCCTCCAAAATTCTTAAGATCCTTAAAAATCATTAAAAATCCCTTAAAATTTTGAAAAAATTTAAAAATCCTTAAATACTTTAAGAAAATCTTATAAATTGTTAAAAATACTTTAAGGATTTTAGTCCTTAAAATATCCTAAAAAACTCCTGAAAAAATCATTAAAACTCTCTAAAAACCCTTAAAAATACTTAAAAAGACTTAAAATTACTTAAAAATATTAAGCAATTCTTAAAGATCCTAAAAAAATCCTTAAAAAATATTAAAATCCCTAAAAATATTCTAAAATTCTTAAAAAAGTGTTTGAAAATCCTTAAAAAACCCAAAAATCCTTAAAAATCCTTAAAACTCTTAAAAATCTCTTAAAATTCTGAAAAAAAAAAATTTAAAAATCTTAAGAAAATCTTAGAAATTCTTAAAAATACTTATTAAGGATTTTAATCCTTAAAATATCCTAAAAAAATCCTGAAATATTCCTTAAAAATCCCTAAAAACCCTTAAAAATACTTAAAACTACTTAAAAATCTTAAGCAATTCTTAAAGATCCTAAATAATCCTTAAAAAAACATTAAAATCACTAAAAATAGTTTAAAATTCTTAAAAAAGTGTTTGAAAATCCTTAAAAAAACCAAAATTCATTAAAAATCCCTTAAAATTCTGAAAAAAATTTAAAATCCTTAAAAATTTTAAGAAAATCTTTGAAAATGTTAAAAATATTTTTAAGGATATCAATCCTTAGAATATCCTAAAAACCCTTAAAAATACTTAAAATTACTTAAAAATATTAAGTAATTCTAAAAGATCCTAAAATAATCCTTAAAAAAACATTAAAATCCCTAAAAATAGTTTAAAATTCTTAAAAAAAGTTTTTGAAAATACTTAAAAAAATCCCAAAAATCCTTAAAATTCATTAAAAATCCTCCAAAATCCTTAAGATCCTTAAAAATCTTAAAAATCCCTTAAAATTTTGAAAAAATTTAAAAATCCTTAAATACTTTAAGAAAATCTTATAAATTGTTAAAAATACTTTAACGACTTTAGTCCTTAAAATATCCTAAAAAAAATCCTGAAATATTCCTTAAAAATCCCTAAAAACCCTTAAAAATACTTAAAATTACTTAAAAATCGTAAGCAATCCTTAATGATCCTAAATTAATTCTTAAAAAATATTAAAATCCCTAAAAATAGTTTAAAATTTTTAAATATCATTAAAAATCATTTGCAATACGTTTAATTCGACGTTTCGTATTCGCAGAATCACATTTATTTTAATCAACTAAATTTTATAAATTATGCAGTATTTTTCAATTATAGATTGATTACATTGATGAATGAATATATTATATGATTTACAGATCAATTTTATTATTAACTATTAGAGGGCGCTGCAAGTGCTATTCCAGATTATTCAAATCTGCTTTTGAAATTTGTCAGTGATTGATCATATTATGATTTGTGAAAATATGAAATTATAGTACATGGTGCGTACTATATTTACTTTGAAATTTTATAGTACATGAAGTTGTAATTATCGTACAAATACTATAATATAAAAAAAATATACATATTTATTAAAAAATATTAATACTTACAATCTGTACAATAAAATAGTTTTCATTTACACAATAAGTCAAGTTAAAAAAAATACGTTTTCATATACAGGACCATAGAAAAATATCAGAAAAAATAAATCAATAGACGGTAATTAATGTAACAGAAGTAAAAAGTATACCTACTTTTACTGCCGCTGAGAGCGGAGAAAGCTTTTACCGGCCATTTTAAAAACGACTGAAATAAAATTTTTTTAATAAACGTCCCTTTTATGACTTTTCAAGAAAACTTATTTTTCGAACCTAGACAAAACGTCTTTTGAACGTTTCTTTAGACTGGTTATAAACAAGACTCACAAAGACGTTCAAAAAACGTCCCTTTTATTACTTTTTAAGGAAACATACTTTTAGGGACCCAAAGAAAACGTTTTCTGAACGTTTATACTGGTGGTATTAAAACCGACTGAAATAAAACGTTTAAAAAACGTCCGTTTTATGATTCTTCCTCAAAACATACTTTTGCAGACCTAAAAACAACGTCTTTTGGACGTTTTTTATAATGGCTATAAAAACAACTTAACAAACGTTTAAATAACGTAACAATCTGACTTTTTCTCAAAACATGCTTTTTATATGACCTAAACAAAACGTTTTCTGAACGTTTATACTGCTGGTTTTAAAAACGACTCAAAAGCCCTATTGTGACTTTATAAAAAACCTTTTGACATGGACGTTTTAAAAACGTTTGAATAGTGTATCTTAGACAACGTATTTTTTTATTTATGAATTCGGACTTTTTGTCGACGTATTTTGGACGTTTCTTTATATTCCTTTTAAAAACGTTCTTGTACAAATGTTTATAAAACGTATTACTTTAGTTCTCGGACGTTCTGACGTTAAATGGACCATAAAAAAACGCCAATTGGACATTTTGTCCTATTAGGATTGTTCGGCGCTGACTTGTACTGCCCCGATATGGAAGTGCTGACTTGTTCGTGTCCGCTGTGAAATAGCCCCCAAGGTCACCAGATTTAACTAAATTGGATTTTTTTCTTTGGGGGTATCTAAAAACCTAAAGTTTACGAAACAGTTTGAATCCATTCAAGGGATATGGAATTTGTTCAACAATCATACCAGAAATTTTACAAAACGTAAGGGAAACCCCTAAACATAGATTTTTTTCTGCCAAGAAGTAAATGGAGAACATTTGCTCTAATACCTAAATAATTAGTTATTGTTTAACTTAATTGTGAGAAAAGAACATTAAAGCAGTGCCGTGTTTTTTTTTATTTGTTTAATTTTTTTACACTGAGAAATAGATAATCCTCTTTCTAAAAAGCTGTTCCTCGACCCTTTAACTATTTAAAATTTTCAAGAAGGTAGTTTCTCTACACTAAGGTTGACATTTGTATTCATAAACTTATGACGTATGTTCGAGCGATTGGACGAAAATTCATTTTTAAACGAGTTAAAGTAGGGGGGATAACACTTCTTGTTCTCATTGTATGATTTAGAATAATTTCTATATTTTTACAAAATATTATTAGCGGACTGTATGATATAATTTATCTTACCTTTACACCGGCCGGCTGTAATACTATATTTCTTCGGTGAAATAGCTAAAGGTAAGATGGGAAAGAAAAAAGGAAATCAATTTCACTTTTCACAAAAATGAACAATCGATATACAATGTGATCTCTACAACGTACAAGCTAATTCTGCTATTAACGATTCTACTACTAAAAATACTAAAACCCGGTTTGGACTTTTTTGACAATTAAAAAATAGGCAACACTAAATACACGCAGAATGTATTATATTTAGTTTAATATTACAAATACGCCAAAACATTGTATATACAATCACAGTAATATAACACAAAAATTAAAAAATATAAATCTATTCTTCACTGTACATGTGCAAACATAAAAATATGTGCGAACAAATATGTTTACGAAGGAATAATTACTATACGGTAGACGTGTTTACATCAACCATTATCAAATCGAAGGACCAACCTTAATACAGCGTATCAGGAATTAGTATATTAACACAAATAAATCATTTAAGTGAACTGTAAGGGCTATTTATTCACCCTTTTATTATTGAACAAAATTATTATTTTTTACATTTTTATACAATTTAATATTTTTATAGAGCAACTGCTCTCACTCACTATCACTATAAAAATAATATTCACAATTTTAATTCATCTAAAACCTCAGAAAATATACTGTTATAATTTTATTTCTAGCGCCAAAAGATTGTTTGTAAATGGGGGTTGTAACGGTTTTATTTCTTATAGTACGAAAATCAACTCGTCTGATGATTAGAGTTACATCGGCACTTATCTCTCTTATTAACATTATAGCGCTTAGTAAGAGACAGTATATACCGAAAAATGAATATTTTTAATTTTAAAAGAAATATGTTTTGTTTTGCATTTATCCAGAAATTGGCAGAATGTTAATTGTTAAATTTAAATTATTTCTTTTTATATCGACAATATATCTTAAAAAATCTGAGACTATATTATACAAAATTGAGAAAAAAACTGAATTTGTTTTAGAAACTTTAAGGAAGTACCCGCCAATTCCATTTATAACGCGAGAATGCGTAAAAAATTTTAACGTACCAGAGTCTAATGTGTTAATTGAGAAAGGTATGAAAGTTCTTATTTCAACAAAAGGAATCCATTTTGATCCAAAATATTACAAAAAACCCGAAGAATTCGATCCGCAGAGGTTTTCAGATGAAAACAAACGACACAGAAATCAATATACGTATATACCATTTGGTGAAGGTCCAAGAATATGCATAGGTAAGGAAAAAAAATTTGAATTAAAAAAATAGATATGGTATAAAATTATGAATAATATCTAGACTAGTATTTTCCTAAATTATCAGCATAAGCGGCAATGTGATTTTCGAAAATATCAAGACAAACACTTTTTTCCCAAGTATAAAGCTAAAGAATTATTTTCTCCATATAACCTATTTTAGTGAAATAATTTATTTTGCTGCAATAAACATCCACAATTTTTTAAAAATTTTTGAATTTACGGTTTTGGTCCAAAACATTTTTAAATCATGTTTAAATCTTTTATTTCTTTGTATTTACATTAATCTTGCTGAAATCTGATTGAAACAATCAATTTAAAAGTATTTAATAAAAAAATATAAAAAAAAAACAAAATATTATCCATACTTAAATTAACTCAATTAATAGTGACGAAAACGTTTAAAAGGCAAAAAGCGACATGTTTCGGTCTACACGACCATCATCAGGCCTATAAAAAAATTGACAATGTGAAGAGACATTAACAAAATTTAAATGAAATATTATAACTTACAAATTGGATCCAAAGCAAAAAAAAATCCGCAATGTAACTTATCATAATCATTTGTAACTTTTATCAACGATTTGGATCCAATTTGTAAGTTATAATATTACTTTTTAATTTTGTTAATGTCTCTTCACATTGTCAATTTTTTTATAGGTCTGATGATGGTCGTGTAGACCGAAACATGTTGTTTTGCCTTTTAAACATTTCGTCACTATTAAATAATTTTGTGGTATGACTCCGAGTTGTTTTATTCTTTATTAAAAAAATATAAGACTCAGTTAGGTTTTTTTAAAAAAAAGTCGAATAAAACATTAATATTGTTTAAAATTTTAAGCTGATTTATATTTCTTAAAATTGGAGGTTATTATGGTGGCTAATTATGAAATAAAATATATATCTGACAACGAACTTGATAATTTTTTTTATTTTTTAAGGAATGAGATTCGGCATACTACAAGCTAAAGTAGGTATTCTGACAATTTTAAAAAACTACACATTATCTGTTAGCAACAAGACACAAACGCCATTAAAATTTAAAACATCTTTTATTCCTCAAGCTGAAGGTGGATTATGGTTAGATTTCAAGAAAACTGAATAAGAATGAAAAAAAAAAATATTCGTATTATTATTTTTAACAAATATTTTTGTACTTAACTTGAAATAATAAAATATAGAAAGATTCGTATTTATTTTATTTCTTAGTTGGGGTTAGTCCGCTTAATACTAACTCCAAAGGAGATTGCTCAAAAAATAAAAATTAATAACCAAAGAAAAGCCCCAGGTAAGGATCTTATGACTGCTAAAATGCTAACAGAACTACCTTGAAAAAGAATATTGATGCTGACCTACATCTTTGTCATTCGACTTAGATAATGGCCAAAATGTTTAAATATTACGCAAATTATAATGATTGATAAGCCTGGAAAAGACCTAACAGAAGTAACATCATACCATCCAATAAGTTATATTCAAACTCCTGGAAAAACTGATACTTGACAGAATGAACGAAATTCTGCCACATTAAGAATGGGTCCCAAATCACCAATTTGGTTTTCCAGGAAGTCCAGGAAATAAATAAAGCTCTCGAAGAAAAAAAAATATTGCTTTACAGTCTTTCTAGACATAAGCCAGGCTTTTGACAAGGTTTGACACCCAGGACTATTGTACAAAATTAAAAACATCCTATCTCATTCCTGTTCTCCATTACTGAAATCATACTTAGGTGAAAGAAAGTTTGAAGTTAAACTTAAGGATGACACTTAAAGCACCCTCTCAATCAATTCTGGAGTACCCCAAGGAAGCGTCTTAGGCCCAGTATTATATCTCCTCTACCATCAAAACCAAATACAATGACAGGAATGTTTGCAGACGATACTACACTTCTAGCAAGTCACCAGGATGCTGTAATAGCTTCCACCTATACACAGGAACATTTGGATCGACTCCAAGAATGGTTAAATAAATGACGAATCAAAGTGAACGAAAACATGTCTGTCCATGTAACTTTTACTCTTCGTAGGGATACCTGTCCAGCAGTAAATATAAACAACATTGACATGCCTCAAAATAATGTAGCTAAATATCTGGATACCAAATTAAATTGGAAATAACACATTTCGAAGAAGAAAAAGCAAATGGACATAAAAACAAAAGAGTTATTTATAAAACCATTATCAGGCCCATTTGGACATATGGCATAGAATTGTGGGGGTGTGCGAGCAAATCCAATAAAGCAATTATACAGAGATGCTAGTAAAAGATACTCAGGCTTCAGGCAACTAGCAAATGCCCCTGGTAACGACCTACACATAGAAACCATTGAAGAAATTATACGTGAAAAAGAAGTCAAACATCACGTAAAAATAGAGAATCACTCACTAGTAGAAGATGCTGGTTCCTCCAGACAACCGACTAATCAAGAAATTGTGGTCTATAGACTTAACAAAATATAAATAATTCCAACAAGTTATCCATAATTAATTTGTTCACTCCCCCCTTTTTACCTCTGTCCTTCAGGCTTATTTTCTTTAATAATATTGTTAAATAATTTGAATAACCCGAGGTTTTGTCACTTGTCATATTTTATGTCACTTGTCTAAATTTATGCCACCTTGTCAAATGTCACTTGTCGATTTAATTTTTGCAAACTCATTATTGTATTAGTTTTAGTTCTAGTAACAACTTTTGATGATTATACCGCTGATGTTTTTTGCTTTGCTTCTAGGCATTCCCTTACGAATGTCAATTCTTGTAATAAGACTTGTACTTTTTGGCCGCCGTTCATGTAGGTACACGAATTAGGCTCTTATGATGTCCTTTCCTCTAATATTTTGCCGGTCTTGACCGTGCTCAAGTCCTCTTCTTACCTTCACAGTTTCTTTTGCGGTTGGATCTCATCAGATCACAACCCTTCACGTGATATCAGTTTTACTTCGTTTGGACCAAGTTTTGCTCTTTTTACTTATGATTATTTGAAAAATACCTAATAAACTTAATATACTTCTCCCTACGCACCTTAGTTAAGTTTTTTCAATACCACATATAGTTATGTAATTTTATTCTACTTTTATTCCCTTTCGTACCTATGAGCTTATACGCACTCTTCGTTTATTTGTAATTTTGGCGCCAACCAGTAATAAGCACTCGTTCTTAATTTAATTTTATTTGGTAAGTTTCGCTTAATTGTGTTAAACAACAATTTTCGTTTATTTTTATTAAAATTGTGGTATCTGATTTTGGATTTTATTACCCCTAATATAAATAAGTTCAGAGGCAATGTCAATGAACTTTGACCTCTTGTCATTATAGTTGTTAGCTTGCCTAGCACTGGTGAGCAAATTAGCTTATAGAATATGTAATATATTGTTATGAAATTTGTTATACCTTGTATAGGATAGGATTAATTTGTTATAAAATATAATAGTAAATAGGGGTTGGTTTAAATAAAAGAAAATGGATAGGAATTGGAAATAAAATTAACAGTTTTCCTTGTTTGTAACATTAAAAAGAAAAATGTGAACCAAAAACAAATTTTAGTAAATGGTACTGCTACTAATTTTGATAATATGAATAGGGCTTAAGCCATTTAAAGTATAAAATTCCTTGTAACAGGTTGGATGGCATTTCTTATCAGGTGAAATGATTTGTCATTGGGTTGGTGCCGTTTAAAATTAAAAAAAAATAGTAGGTAAAAATTTTGGATTAAAAAAAATTATATTTATAAAAAGAATGTTATATGGTGGAAAAGGATGATGTATTGAATAGAAGAAATAAAAATTTATAACAAAAATATAGAGGAACAAAGATTATATACAAAAAAAGGCAACCATTTTAAAGATGACAAACATTAAACAGCTTCAAGGGTGAATAAAAAGAAGAAGTAAAAGGTGGAGAGAGAAGGGAAATTTTGGGAGATCTGAGGAGGTAGCAGAGGAAGGAAGAAAAAGGAAGATCATTAATTTGGTTAATTTTTATTATAACTTGTATTTTTCATTTATTTGGGCGCTGTTGAACCCAGCCTAGTGAGAAGAAGTTCTCCAGGTGAGAAATATGATCCAGCCTTCACCCTATGGATTTACTATTTCAGTATATTTCTGATTCCTAATAAAATATCAAAAAACAAGTTAGGGTTGGTTAGGAACGCCTGGGTCGAAAAGCCTCACTTCTGGACTTAACTTAATTTGTTCTTTTTATCTCTCGAAACTTGCAGTATAGATTGTTCAACAACTAAAACGACACCTTCAGTGTCCCCACTTCTCTAATTTTCCTTTTGTTCTTTCGTTCCCCACTTCTCTGATATTTAATGTAGCGGTCGGTTTAGTAGTTGGACAATCTTTAACGGAAATTTGATGTTCTTTCTAAATTTAGTATCAATTGTTTGCATTCTACATAATATGGAAGGGGTAAAGAGTGATTCTTATTTTTGTAATTTGATAAAAATGTAAAATTTTAATAAACAGAATACTAAGAACCATGATTTTTAACAATTACCTTGGAATATTTATCTGGTAGAATTTTAAATCAATAAATTTCGTATTTCCGTACTTTTATTGATTAAGGGCCAGTACTTTGTGCTTTTGTTAAATTTTTGATTAGTTAATCACATTGTTAAACTAATCATGATCAAACTAACAGAAAAGTAGTAAATTGGTACTTTATAAGTAACTTTGACAAAGATTAGTTAATAAATGTTCGATTTAGTATTTAAGTAGTGGTAACACTGTCTCTTCTTCTTTTTATATATTAAATTGCATTTATTCAAATTTGATATAAACTGTTAAACATACGTTTTGAGATAGTTGACATGTATTAGAAAGAAAAAGTTTTAGGAAATTATGAGTTTTTTTTAATGTTTATATTGTTGAATTTTTATTTTATTTTAATGGATTTTCACGAAATAAAAGATATTTTTGATGATGATAAACTTCTATTCGTAATCAACGAACTTATACCGTGGACGGACGTGTAGACCATATGATTTATTTCACATTTTTGACATTTTAATCTTTTTTCGGTTTTAATTAGCTTCTTTCAATTTTTTTCCAATCTTTTTATTATTTGAGATTTTTACAATTTTGCTGTTTTTTTTTCTTCAAATTTCTCGACTTTTCGTTTTTTTTTCATAATTTTTTCAGTTTTATTCGATTTATTTGAATTATGTTCGTTTTTTTTTCGATTTTTATTTTTTTTTATTTCACGATTTTTTCGGTTTTATTTTATTTTATTCCAATTATTTCGATTTTTGTCGATTTTCGTGGTTTTTTATTTCGATTTTTTCCATTTTTTTTTAAATTTGTAGATTTTGTTCCGGTTTATTCATGGTGTTATTTGACGTTTTTTAAATTTTTTCCATTTCTTTTATCTTTTTCCAATTTTTTCGATTTTTCAATTTTTGTAGATTTTTATCATTTTTTTGGTTTTATTTGACATTTTTCGAAATTTCAACTGTTTTTTTTTTGGTATTAATCAATGTCTTTCAATTACTTCGATTCTTTTTATTCTCAACGATTATTTCTATTTTTGTTTTTCAAATTTCCTGATTTTTTTGGTTTATTCGATTTTATTTTCGATTTGTTTATTTTTTTATTTTTTTTTTGTTTTATTCGATTTCTTTTCGACTCCATTCGATTTTTGACGATAAAATTTTATAAAATGTTTCGATTTTCAAAAGAATCAGTTCGTTTTATAATAAATTGTCAAACCAAATCAGAATTCTAAACCATGAAATTATAAATTGCAGAGTCAATAATTCGATTAAAGCTTAAATTCAAGAAAAAAGATGATTTTAAAATTAACAGAGACACGCCCATATAAAATCATGATTAAGGTATAATCATAGCATAAAGTACCGAAATTCTCTGTTAAAATTTAATTTTCTGTTAAATTAACTTCAGCTCGCAAAGTACAGAATGAAATTATGCATAATTTTATTTTTATTTTAATTCGAAAATTTATGGCGAACCCGTAGTAAGACTTTTTATACATAAATAATCTCATAAAGTATAGTTACCAAGGAGCGAAATAATTTTAGTAATTTTTGTTTAACAATAGACTCATATTTTATCGGTGGAACTTTTTTTCACGGGATATTGTTCCTTCAAGTGTCTAGATAATACCTTAATTTTTTTAAATTTTCGAATTAATATTTAATAGTTCTTTTTAACTTATTTTAGTGCACGGTAACGGAGCGCAGTGCTATTTTCAAAACCAAATTAAAATTATTAATAATATAATAGACAGGGAGAACTTTTTTTATTAGAAATTTCTACCACTTTAAGAATCTGTTTCTTTTAGGGTTCCGTACCCCAAAGGGTCGAAACGGAACCCTATTTCTCTTACTCGCATGTCCGTCCGTCCGTCCGTCCGTCCGTCCGTCCGTCCGTCCGTCTGTCACACCGGTCTAGCAGATAAACCGCTGGAGCTAGAGTCTTGTTGACCCAAAGCTATGTAAATAATAAAAAATATTTTTAAATGTTTTCAAGGGGGCTCCCACACAGCTAAAGGGGGGCGCTGAAAAAAAAAAATTGGCCCAAACTCAAGTGAGGTATCGTTGAATAGAGCTCATTGAGTAGATAAAAGCCATATATTTTGTTTTAAAAAATATTGCAAAACGTAGGTATGAGAAGTCGCCTAAATCAGTATTTTTTACAAAATTTTGTTCCGAAGTATTTTTAACTTTCCATTGGCCTATCAACTTGAAATTTGGTGATAATGTTTATTGTTACATATATTTTACCAACAAATACCAATATATTAATAAATATGGTTTTTTCATTACCATTCTCTCATTTTTAAGGTTACGTACCTTTGCATTTATGTGATTTGTGATATTCGATATTTTATTATTTTTATCTATACAATCGTATTAGTTATATTAAAAAACACATTTTTCATCTTATAATTTTTTTTCTACCTTTGTCGGTTACGCTGATATTAACAAATTTGTTCGTTGCATTTCAAAATTTGTTAATTTTGATTAATAAGTATTATAATGATATGCCCATATAACATTATAAAATTTTGATACTCTATCTCTATTGGGAGTGGGTTCTACATAACAGAAAAATCATAAATTTGTACAAAAAAAACTGATAATTAATGAAAAATTTGAAATTTAAGTTGCCTGCCAAGTTTCTCTTCTTCTTTTTCTTCGTCTATGATAATTTTGAGATCTACTTCTTTTAACTGCTTAATTTTTTTTATATTCTTAGTTGATGCTGCTCTTCTTTTTGATTAAAACTCCATGGAATATACTATTTAGATTTTTCCAACAAATTTTTCTTCTACCAATTTTTTTTTAATTGTGACTTTTCTTTTATTTTTTTTTAATAATAATAATAATGCTTTATTTAAATACCAATAAAGTACATAAAGAAAGAAGAAAATAAACATATATAAATAAATAAAGCCGATAAGTGCATACACACTTGATTCGGTAATTGTGATTTTAAATAAAAAATAAAAAAAACCTTTTTTAATTTTTTATAGATTATATCTTTTTTTGTTTTTATTACTTGTAAATAGATACATTTTAAATATTTCAGGGTTTTTAGTATACAAAATTTAAAATCTTTTACAAATCGTATATAAAAATTATGACTTTTTTTATTATTTTCCCGTCTCTATAATTAATCTCGACTCTCTATTATTTTTTTAAAACCCCCAACAAAAATCATTACTTGATTTTTCAATCTTATCCAACATCTTTTATACTGAATGATTTTAATTTTCATATTTAAATCTATACTACTTTTCCAAATATAATAAAAATTTTATACCTATTAAATTTCATAAGACCTTCTTTTCATATCAAAAATTTGTTGATTATACCAGAATTTTTACGGATTCATAATTTTTTTTGCTTCATCGAACATAAATGCGGCAAGTTATTTTTCTTTTCCCTTCTTTAAATCTTTTTACCAAGTATTTTTGACTTATTAGTTCGGTCAAAATTTTATAGTCCTTAAAGAATCCTGCCTCTGCCCAGCTGGCTTATATTCTACATTTGGTATGAAACCCTAAATGTGCGAAGTCCGACACGCACTTGACCGATTTATTTTTAAATTTCTTACTAAACTGACTAATTATCCTGCAAAGTAAGAGGTTGAACACATCAATAAATCAAAATTACAATTTAATGAATTAAAATTCGGAATTATACAAAATTCCGAGTTGCAACTCGGAATTATACAATATTTAGAGTTGCAACTTGGAATTATACAAAATTTTGAGTTGCAACTCGGAATTATACAAAATTCCGTATTGCAACTCGAAATTATGCAAAATTCCGAGTTGTAACTCGGAATTATACAAAATTTCGAGTTGGAACTCGGAATTACACAAAATTTCGATTTGCATTAAAAAATTTAACGTTCTGTCAAGAAAACAGTATTCAAAAATTTTCGAAAATCCGAATGGGGTGGTCACTGGTCTATAATTCTCTAATAATAATGAATTACCTTTTTCATGCAAGGAAATAACTTTACCAAATTTGAAAAACACCAGTTTCAAATGATAAATTTATTAAATAAGATAAAGTTTCGATTACATCATCTAATGATCTTTTTATGATGAAACAAGGAATGTCATCTAATCCTGAAGATTTTTTATTTTTAAATTTTTTCCCCAATAAATTTAGAAACTTTTCCTTTATAAATGGCTCTAAAAAAATACTATTTACAGGTACGATATACCTGACTCTACCCTAATCATAATTTTTCAGTGTATAATAAATAATTTGTAACTTAGCTAGATAAATAACTGTGTTTATTAAAATTACATAAATAATATTTAATCGCTCGGACTAAATTATTTCATTTTTTCTTCTTACCCTATACTTATATAGGGTTCAGCCACTATATTAGGTATATATATCAGAAAACTAAAAATGTATTACACATACTATGCTGATCATAATCCACAATTGACCTCATTTAATTATTTACAAAATATATTGTAAAATATTTACAGAAAATAGTTATTTATGATATATATAAAATACTTTTAACACAAATATACAATAATTGAAAATTAAATGTTTATAATCTCTTATATCCAGATTTAAAATTTGTAAGGTGCAAGACATTTTACTTGACATTTTACTTTTAACACTAGTGCCTTAAAGTAACATTTTTAATGTCAGTAAATAGTGTTAAAAGTTCCATTTTTAACACGTTTGAAGAAAAAATTCTTTATTAAACAAAATAAAGTTAGGTTCCACCGAGATTTGAACTCGGATCGCTGGATTCAAAGTCCAGAGTGCTAACCATTACACCATGGAACCAATAATATTATAAATAAAATTAAAAAAATACTTTCTAAATACGATCTATAAATAATAAAACCTCCAAAATCTATCGATCTTCACTGATCTTGACCTTTCATCATTTTAATCACAATTTAATTTAGATTACATTTTAGAATTTTGTTTATGTCACTATAAATAATATATTAATATAAAATTAATGTTAAAAGCTTCCTTTTTGCTATAAATCTTTTATCTCAAGCATAGAGTGAAATAACGCTAGTTTGTTTTGATTTTTGTTTCTGTTTAAATATAACATAATTGCTTCCCCCCTTTTAGATTTGAAGCGTAATACCTAAAATGACAAGATGTGGCTTACATAAATTTAATCTTAAAAATTGTGGCGCAATTTTAAAAAAATATTTTTAAATGGCAACAGTACTTGTGTAATACCTCATTTGAAAGCTGATTCAAATATATTTAATATATTTTAATTTTTTGAAAAAATCTCTAAATGATTGCTCCTCGGTCTATACTCCTCATAACAACACCCCTTAGACCCACCCTGTTTACTTTCGTATGTAATGTTGATTGTATGCTTATTGAATCTGGCCTTTTTCCATATGATTGAGAGTGATGAATTGAAGAATTTTTGATAAAGTGACAAAGAAGTTTTATAGGAAATAATGAAAAAATCGAATCCCAATTTTTGTTTTTTCAACATTTTTTTGACCATATCCAGAGAAAATTAAATTTTGTTCGACGATGAAGTTGAAATGTATTTCAATATCTTTCATGACCTTTAAAAAAATGCACTTCTTGGCTCTTCAAGCCCTGTAACTTTACTATATCAACCTAAAAAAAGTACATTAGTATTGTTAGTATTAAGTATAATGTTTGCAACAAATCATGTTAAAATAATAAGCATTGTTAATATTTTTGGGTAAACTGAAAGGAGTAGGAATGGCATGAATTATCAATTCATTCAAGAATTTTTTTTTCATTTAACTAAAAATTTTTTTCAATCAGGGAAATATTTTTTTCAATCAAAAAAACATTTTTCGCAACCAACAAAACATTTTTTTCATTCAACAAAAGCATTTATTTGAATATTTAAATACACAATTTTGTTAAAACAAAATGCACATTTTGTTCAACCTATTCAAATAACATATGTATTTCGTTCAAATAAAATTTGATTAATTCAAGTAATATTTTTCTTGAAAAGGTATTGAAAAATACTATGTAGATTGGATCTGATTTAAATAAACGGTTTTGTTAAAACAAATATCACGTTTTGTTTGACATATCCCAATTACATATTTATTTGATTCAAATAAAATTTGATTAATTCAAGTAATATTTTTTCTTTGTCCTGAAAAGGTATTAAAAAATACTATGTAGGTTGGATATGATTTAAATAAAGGGTTTTGTTAAAATAAATGTCACGTTTTGTTTGACATATTACATATTTATTTGGTTCAAATAAAATTTGATTAACTCAAGTAATATTTTTTCTCCGTCCTGAAAATGTATTAAAAAATACTATGTAGGTTGGATCTGATTTAAATAAACAGTTTTGTTAAAACAAATATTACATTTCGTTTGACCTATTCCAATTACATATTTATTTGGATCAAATAAAATTTGATTAATTCAAGTAATATTTTTTCTCTGTCCTGAAAAGGTATTAAAAAATATACTATGTAGGTTGGATCTGATTTAAATAAAGTTTTGTTAAAACAAATATCACGTTTCGTTTGACCTATACCAATTACATATTTATTTGGATCAAATAAAATTTGATTAACTCAAGTAATATTTTTTCTCTGTCCTGAAAATGTATTAAAAAATATACTATATAGGTTGGATATGATTTAAATAAACAGTTTTGTTAAAACAAATATCACGTTTCGTTTGACCTATACCAATTACATATTTATTTGGATCAAATAAAATTTGATTAACTCAAGTAATATTTTTTCTCTGTCCTGAAAATGTATTAAAAAATATACTATATAGGTTGGATATGATTTAAATAAACAGTTTTGTTAAAACAAATATCACGTTTCGTTTGACCTATACCAATTACATATTTATTTGGATCAAATAAAATTTGATTAACTCAAGTAATATTTTTTCTCCGTCCTGAAAATGTATTAAAAA
Source organism: Neocrepidodera transversa (assembly GCA_963243735.1). Classification (NCBI taxonomy): domain Eukaryota; kingdom Metazoa; phylum Arthropoda; class Insecta; order Coleoptera; family Chrysomelidae; genus Neocrepidodera; species Neocrepidodera transversa. The sequence goes on along the minus strand of OY725346.1, from coordinate 6,467,130 downwards.
ATATACTATATAGGTTGGATATGATTTAAATAAACAGTTTTGTTAAAACAAATATCACGTTTCGTTTGACCTATCCCAATTACATATTTATTTGGATCAAATAAAATTTGATTAATTCAAGTAATATTTTTTCTCTGTCCTGAAAATGTATTAAAAATATACTATGTAGGTTGGATATGATTTAAATAAACAGTTTTGTTAAAACAAATATCACGTTTCGTTTGACCTATCCCAATTACATATTTATTTGGATCAAATAAAATTTGATTAATTCAAGTAATATTTTTTCTCTGTCCTGAAAATGTATTAAAAATATACTATGTAGGTTGGATCTGATTTAAATAAACAGTTTTGTTAAAACAAATATTACATTTCGTTTGACCTATTCCAATTACATATTTATTTGGATCAAATAAAATTTGATTAATTCAAGTAATATTTTTTCTCTGTCCTGAAAAGGTATTAAAAAATATACTATGTAGGTTGGATCTGATTTAAATAAAGTTTTGTTAAAACAAATATCACGTTTCGTTTGACCTATACCAATTACATATTTATTTGGATCAAATAAAATTTGATTAACTCAAGTAATATTTTTTCTCTGTCCTGAAAATGTATTAAAAAATATACTATATAGGTTGGATATGATTTAAATAAACAGTTTTGTTAAAACAAATATCACGTTTCGTTTGACCTATACCAATTACATATTTATTTGGATCAAATAAAATTTGATTAACTCAAGTAATATTTTTTCTCCGTCCTGAAAATGTATTAAAAAATATACTATATAGGTTGGATATGATTTAAATAAACAGTTTTGTTAAAACAAATATCACGTTTCGTTTGACCTATCCCAATTACATATTTATTTGGATCAAATAAAATTTGATTAATTCAAGTAATATTTTTTCTCTGTCCTGAAAATGTATTAAAAATATACTATGTAGGTTGGATATGATTTAAATAAACAGTTTTGTTAAAACAAATATCACGTTTCGTTTAACCTATTAAAATTACATATTTATTTGGATCAAATAAAATTTGATTAATTCAAGTAATATTTTTTCTCTGTCCTGAAAAGGTATTAAAAAATATACTATGTAGGTTAGATCTGATTTAAATAAAGTTTTGTTAAAACAAATGTCACGTTTTGTTTGACCTATCCCAATTACATATTTATTTGGATCAAATAAAATTTGATTAATTCAAGTAATATTTTTTCTCTGTCCTGAATAAGTATTAAAAAATACTATGTAGGTCGGATCTGATTTAAATAAACGGTTTTGTTAAACAAATATCACGTTTTGTTTGACATATCCCAATTACATATTTATTTGGTTCAAATAAAATTTGATTAATTCAAATAATATTTTTTCTCTGTCCTGAAAATGTATTGAACAATACTATGTAGATTGGATCTGATTTAAATAAACAGTTTTATTAAAACAAATGACACTTTTTGTTTGATCTCACTTTTTGTTTGATCTATCCCAATTAGTAATTTATTTCGTTCAATTAAAATTTGATTAACTCAAATAATATTTTTTCTCTGTGCTCAAAAAGCATTGAAAAATAATATCGGATAAAATGAAGGTTGGGTCTAATTTTTTGGCCAAAAATAACTAAAAAATTGAGGTCCCATTAAAATCAGAAACTCGTGTTTAAAAATGATGTTTCTATAAAAAATAAAGATATTGAAGTATGGAAAAGTAAAAAAAGTTCATTTAACTACCGGAAAGAATAACGCATTAAAGTTTTAGAAATATGGATAAGGGTAATATAAATTTCCCGATTTAAATTTTCAAAATTAACAACAATATTTAGTAAATTTCATCTTGTTCCCACCCCGTATAGTAAAAAGAAAATTATTTCTAATTATTGTATGCAGATAAGGATAATAATAGAAGTTAAGGAATAAGAAACAGAATAGGTTAAAAAAATCGTCCTTAACTTTTTTTGTACATAAACATTTTATTTCAATTTAATATGATAAGAGTTACTACAATAAAATATAGATTTTTAAACATATTTTCAGCCTACCTACCTCTAAAATAAATTCTTAATATAAAGCAGCGTCTCAGTCTTAAATAATAATTAAATTATATATAATGGTTAAATATAGGATATTGTTTAAAATATATGTCATAATAAACCTAACAACAAAGAAGAATGAGTAATAAAAATAAAATATTTGTTCGTTTAAAGTTTACAAGCTTCTACAGATTTCCTCGTTTTTCTTGTTCAACTTCTATAGCTTGAAAAAGAGCTTTAAAGTTTCCAGCACCAAAACCCTAAAACAAAATTTTATTTTTAATTATATAAAAAATACAGTAAAGAGTAATCCCATTATAAAAATATCAAAAGTATACATAATAAGCTGTATACAGGGTGGCGCAAATTTAATTGAACACTGTTGAGATTTCGCTAACAGTTGTTAATACAAAGTTTATTTGATTGGAAATAAATGTGTATTTTTAGGACTAATTGATTGGTTTTTTCGAAATTAAAATATCACATGCGCTTTCCGAGATATTTGGGAAAAACCAAAATTGACGGTTTTCGTTTTTTTTTTTATTAACAACGTTACGTATTGGAGGGCAACGCACAACTATATTTTTTAAATATACTTTTTATTTCATCTTTGAAATATTTATTTTTTTCTCTATCCAACCATGTAGAACACTTATTTTTTTATTACGCCACCTTGTATATATACTCCATAGTATCAGAACGAGTCGGCATATTGGTATTAAAGAACAATCTAGTTTTGACAGATATTCTGAGAGGAAAAGATTCCACCTGTGTAATAAGCACAATTACTAACTGGTACCGATAGAAGGACCAACTCCAAAGGGTATCAACCCCTAAACAGGTATTAAATACTTGTAAGTTGTCAGAATCTGATTTCTATCAATCCAGGCCGTAGTGGACATAGCATAAATTAAATACTATTAGAGGATTGAGTTAGCAATGAAGCTTAAAAAACAAACGCTTATGTCATCCCCTTAAAAACAATATAAGGCTTAAAATTTAAGCTATAAAGTTACCCTTCTTAGGAAAAATAGTTTTAATGCTATCAATCTGTAGTATCAGGGAGAATGATAATTTTAGTAATAGTTATTGTGTATTAAAAATCTTAGTAGATATACTACACGTTTCCTGACTCAGCTATAAGAAATTCAATACGTTAGAAAGAGAGAGGATGCAGAGATTCAATCAAAATTTATCAGATTAGAGATAACATCAGTTCTGCTCTTCTGCTATGGGATCAGACGGAGTTGAAGTACCTGAAGACCGGAGCCAACGTTATCTCTAATCTAATAATAGCGGTGACGCTTGAGCTTGATGCAAACAAATTTTTATAGAATCTATGCATCCTTTCTCTCTCTAACACATTGAATTCCCTCATGAAATCTGTAGTATATCTACTAATCTTAAGTTAAATTTACTGAATGATCTTTATTACCTTGAAAAAATTCTATACCTAGGGCCGTTCAAATAAGGGTGCATTATTTTTTTTGTTTTCATTTTATAAATATTTTTTTAAATTATTCATAAATATCTTACATTGTGATTTCTTCTCTGAATGACCTCCAAAAATACGGTAGGTCTATCTTCTAGGTTTTTGGTAAAAATTTGTAATAAATATCCATCTTCATCGTAATCTACGAGAATCTTAAGTTTTTGCAGTGTATCTATTTCCTCGGCTATTTGAACTTGACTGGACTTTAATTTTTCTCGTAAAACGTCATAATAAGAGTCTGGTACCTCCATAAATTGAACTCCGCGTGACTTCAAATTTTTTACCTAAAATTGAATACAGTAAAATTATATGATTTTTAGAAGTAGGTAACACTATTAAAAAATAAACTTAATTATACAGTGCAACTCAAAAAGTGTGCACCATATGGGAAAAATTTTTATTATTCATTTGACAGAAAATTTTATTCTTGCATTACGTAAAACTGCAATTGCGAACATCAAATTTTCAAATTTCTGAATGGTATACAGGGGCGGGCAAAAAATATGAATTTTGTTCAAGAGTAAAGTACTCTTATTTTTGACAATATCAAAAAAATTATTTAGGACAGTTGTTTAGAATTAAAATTTACACTCAGATTTAAAATCACAGCCTCCTACGCAAAAAATCTTGTTTTTTATTTTTTTAGGCTAGCTAAAAATAATATCATATCGAATGTACTTTAGGGGCTTTCCTTCAATCACTATAATATATTTTGGATAAAAAATTTGGTTTTATTTGTTATTCTTACACCATTCTCGTCCTTTTTTTAAAATTTTTATGATTTTTGGTTTTTTCTTGGTGCAAAGTTGAAATTTCACCCTGTAGACAAGTATATAAAAACTACCATTATGATTTAATTGAAGAAAATGGTAAAAAAAAGATGCCCATAAGTTTTTAGTATCAAAATGTAATCTTCACTTATTTATGTCAAAAAAATATTTTTCAATTTAACGGTGTAAAACAAAATCTAGCTAAAATTAACTAAACAAAATGAAGCTTTGAAAATCAAAATAAAAAAAATAAAATAAAAACTTTGCACCAAGAAAAACCAAAAATCGTAAAATTTTTAAAAAAGTCCGAGATTGGTGTAAAAATAACGAAGAAAACCAAATTTTTTAACCAAAAAATCGACAATATTCAAATAAAGTCGACATAAATAAAAAAAACAGCATAATGAAAAAAGCAAAACAAATTGAAAAAAATTAAAAAATTGTCGAAAATCAACAATAATCGAAAAAGTCGACAAAAAGAAAATCAATTAAAATCGATTAATATCAAATAAAATCGAAAAAAAAACAAATCGAAAAAACCGAAATAAATTGAAAAAAAAATGGAATAAAGTCGAAAAAAATCTAGAAAAATCGACAAGAATCAATAAAAATCGAAAAATCCCACAAAAACCAAAAATCTCAAAATAAAAATCGAAATAGACTGATTTTTTTTTAAAAAATACGAAAAAATAACGAAAAAAAACTAAAAAAATCGATAGATATTAAAACAAATCGGTAAAAACCGAAACAAATCGAATAAAATCGAAACATATCGACAAAATCAACAAAAATAAATCGTAAAAATTGACAAAAATCGAAAAACACCAAGCAAATGAAAAAAAAACCAAAACAAATAAAAAAAGTAAAAAAAACAACAAAAGTACAAAAATCGGTAAAAAGCAAAAAAAAAGTACAATAATCAAATAAAATCAAAACAAATCGACAAAAATCGAAAAAGTCGACAAAAATAAAACCACGTAAAATCAAAAAAACCTAAACAAATTGAAAAAAAATAGAAAAGAGTCGAAAAAAGTTAAAAAAAATTAGAAAAATCGACAGAACAAAAAGAAATCGATAAAATCAAAAAAATTTAGGGATTTAAGGAAGACTAAAAGCATAAAAAATGGATTTTTTTTGCGGAGGAAGCAGTGATTTTAAATCTGAGTGTAATTTTTAATTTTAAACAACTTTCTTAAATATTTTTTTTGATATTGTCAAAAATAAGGGTACTTTACTCTTGGTCAAAATTTTTATCAAGAATAACATTTTTTGTCAAATGAATAATAAAAATATTTCCCATATGGGACTTTTTGAGTTGCACTGTATTAAGTAATAAAGCACAAAGTCAGGTACTGCAAAATTTAATTGTAAAAAGAGTACTATCAGTAACTAGTTTCGGTCACTGACCATCATCAGGTCAATATTAAGTACTAACAAGGGAAGAAAAATTAATCACATGCGCGGGTAATCACTGCTACCCCCTAGGGAGCAACGTGTTTTTTATTTAATTATTTTTAATTTCATAAATATTTTCAATTTATATTATTTTTCATTACTTTTCAAGTACCATCATGTTTAATTTTATCTAATTTACCTTCTACACTTAATGGGTCCTTTTGTGATTAATTTTTCTTCACTTATTATTACTTAATAATGACCTGATGATGGTCAGTGACCGAAACTAGATACCTGCTAGTACTCTTTTTACAAGTAAATTTTGTGGTACTTGACTTGGTACTTTATTTAAGGTACCACATTAGAGATATGGATAACTTTTGGGAATTTAACTTAATTATAAGTTAATAATAACTAAAGTTATATCAAAATTTAATTGTCCGGAATAAAACTTCACTTTTCAGAATTGTAGATATACAGGGTGATTCACGACCGACGCCACAGAGTTTTTTGGCGAAACGGCATATATTCGTTAATTTTTATTGAGGTGGTATTATGTAAGTCAATAAGGACTATATTTTAAAAATATATTGAAATATACAGGGGACTCCAAACAAAAGTGCCATACCAAAGTTATGTTTTTTTTTTAATGGAACACCCTATATTTTTTTACATTTTTAGATTCGTCCTGAAAAACTCTTAAACGATTGCTAGGGCCAAACAACATAAAATCGGATAAAACTGCTTACATGTCCCTATCTTAACTTCTACTTGGTGGCATAAGAATAAAATGTATACAGGGTGATCAAAAGTTGCATATTTAAGTAAATAAAAAAAGCAACCCCATATTTCAAATTTTTTACATTTTAACACTACCTACTTTTAATTTTTAGTCTAAAAGAATAAGAAAAAAATCTAAAAAATGACCGATGATGAAAACAACAAACTTAGTTGAATATAAACCTCGGTTATCTCCTCGGTTTGCAAATTCCAATATTTTTGCCATTTATTGACCTAATGAAGTGACAAAGTCATACTTACACTTGTTATGATGTCTTGAGTATTTAAAGCAATATGTTGTACACCTGCACCTCCATAATATTCAACATACTCCTCAATCTGACTCTTCTTTTTTCCTGGGGCTGGCTCATTAACAGGTATCTATAAATTAATAATTTTATATTAAATTATTAAGATCTTAATGAATTAAAATAAAAGGCAAAGTCATGTGTCACACAATGTATTTAAAAATAATTGTAAAATGACGACTAGTTTCGGCTAAATAGCCATCTTCAGAGAAGAAGATGCTATACAATTAAACATATACAGGGTGCGGCAAATAAACCGTGGGTTAGGAAGACCTCGAGAAGTAAAGATATTTGAATATTGGAATGTAGGGGTTTGAACTATTTAAAATGGAATCTACCTATTGTAATCGATTCAATGACGGGACCCAGAACCGGGAATAGGGGCGCTACGCCGTTTATGACCTTCTGAATAAGAATCAGTAAAAAAAAATTATCAGTACATATATATGTGTAGACATTCCGTTCCGGCACGATAGAGGTCGCAATTTTTGTCCAATCGACACCAAATTTGGTACAAAAATTCTTTGGGGCAGTAATTCGTTGTGTATTGCAAATGGGCATTCTACCTCTAAGGGGGTGAGAACTGCAGGGGGTTGAAATCTCAAAAAATTCAGATCTCCGCCATTATTGAAAACATAAAAAAAACCATGAGACTTTTTATATGCCCTGATTATTATAAAATTAATATATCCGACCCACGAGGACGGACCTGGAGGGGGTTGAAATTTCAAAAAAATTATATCTCCGCTATTTTCAAAAATATTGAAACAGGTCATAAAACTTTTTTTATGTTCTAATTATTATAAAATTAATTTGTCTGAAACTTTTTTAATCGGATCTGAGGGGATGGAACTGGAGGGGGTTGAAATTTCAAAAAAAAATCATATCTCCGTATTTTTAAAAATATTGAAACAGGTCATTAGAATTTGTTTATGTCCTAATTATTATAAAATTTATTTGTTGGAAACTTTCTTCGATCTGACCATATCGTGGAGTGGGGAAGCACGAAAGTCTCAAATTTAGACAATAGAAATCTACCTCCCCTGTCGACCCTAACGACAGGATTTTTTATAATAGGGATACCCTGCATATTTTGAAACTTTAGAAATAATTACGTTATTCTGAACAATTCTTAATACTTCCCTGTACCTATCTTTAACTGTTTTTGAGTTACCTATATCATTTTTTTTATTCACAACAAATTGCTTTTTGTGGAATTATTATTTTTCATACTGCAAGAATCGCTACCTGTCGTTGAAAAAAGAAAATAATTTAATTCTAAAAATTCTCGTGCCTGTAACTTTTTTTTCTTGTTTCTTATCATTATAATTAATGTAACTTATAAACTTAAAATCACGAGCAAAAATTGCGATAAAATCTATAAAATCGAATATCTGGAAATCTATGTAATGTAGGTATAGCCCTAGTAGATATAGCGGACAATGTATTCTTCTAAAAAAAATAATCTTATACAAAATGTTTTTTTTTTAAAAAGAAATATACGAATTTTTTCCGTTAGGATTTTATACTTTGACAGCACCCTGTATAATAAAAATAAGAATTTCATAAGACAAACGACAGAACATTATGTCGTTTGCTCTTTGTAAAAAATTTAAGCTTTAATCCAAGTCCCTTTAGAAGAAATGAAATTTTTTCTTAATGGTTAAACAAAAAAAATTGTAAACTTGTTCAGAATAACGTAATTATTCCGAAAGTTGTAAAATATCCAGAGTATCCCATTAAAAAAACTAAGTTAATACCAATTTCCGGTATAACCGGAAGTAACAAAAGAATGCCAATATTTTCATTAAATAGTTCACCCTTCCAAACCCCTAAATTCCAATTTTCAGTTTTCAAATACTTTTACTTGTCGAGATCTTTCTAACAGACGGTTTATTTGCTGCACCCTGTATATAATACTCAAAAATAGCACTAACCATAGCAGAAAAACGTGGGGGGTTTGAAAGAACTAAAAAGTATGGAAAATGAAATAGTTGTACTAGGAAAAAATAAACTGGCATCAGGAAATTGGGAATTAAGAAAGTTTGGAAATTAAAGGATTTCCAAGATCTTTGGAAGCCGCGGAGGACATATGACTTGACAAACTTAATAACATCTTAATATCTTAAACTACACTAAGCAAACCTTCCCAGATTATTAATTTTATACTTACTTTTATATTTTCTTCCCAATTTGCCATAACAATTGATCTAAGTGCGGAATAATCTGTATGAACTTGAGTATCGTCTACTGACCAAAATCTATGAAATTGTAATATTTCTTCATACCATTTTGCCACTGATTCCATTTCATTGTCTGGCTGATTTCCGACTACATGGTCAATAAAGTCTAAATTTGTAGCGGGCCTAAAAAAAAATGTAAATTTAAACTCATTTTCACCGTAATTCATTTATGCGAGTCACGTTTGTTATGCTAAATTGATAAAAATACATTGAAGTCAAGAAAATTTGGTCAAAATGCTTTCTGTAAATTCTCAGAAAGGTGTATTTAGGGTTTTATTTAACCAAGTCTAAGAAGTATCAAAATGTTGGCAACATCGATGACAAATTTACTTAAAGTGCCATCTATTTGAGAATACTTGAACTACAAGTAGGTGAAGTATTCCGGGGGAAACACAGATTTGCTTTTTTCAGTATTTTGATAATACTTCCACAATTTCGAAAAATTATGGTGTTATGCTAAACCACCTCTTTATCCCTGCTTTTTTGAAAGGTGACAAATGGAATGCCAAGTAGGTAATTTTTTTTATTTTTACATCAAATATTTTTCTTCTGTGACGTTTTGTAATATTTAGGTACAACTATAAAATAAAGGTTTTATACATAAAAGTAGATAGACTACATATGTACAAACCTATTTATTGATCTCAACAAGACCATTGACTGTGTTAAATGGTTAAGTTGTTAATAAAAAAAACGTCGTTAGATTTAAAATGTCACATAGAACACATACTTAAAGAAACATTATCCGTAATAGCTTTGCCAAAAGGGCACCAGCTCATCTAAATTCGTTACTTGGCATAAGTTTTTAATGCATTTAAAGAAAAATCACACTAAAACTACGCGTCATCTACTGAGTGCTCCCAATGTACTCATCGAGCTCTCCTTAATCGAGCGTTGCAGTTTTCATTACATTTCGTTATGTTTTTGATAAATCATAGTTTAAAATCATAAGAAAAAAGTTTTACTTCAAAAATAAAATAAATTTCTTTGAAATTTGATTGTCTTTAGATATTTGCTTGTTACATTTAGAACGTCTTAAAATTAAAATTTAAATTTTTACATAAACTTACAAAATTTTTCCAAGAGCATCTTCTTTCAAGGGAACAAATCGAGGTAGAAATATACCTCTGTATAGACTACGGTCTATCAAAGTATGAGTGGTATCTCCGAACTGAAAATATATATTATTACTACATTTTAAATATTTAGAAAAATAAACTTACTGTTTGAATGGTAGCAAATCGAACAATTCCATTAAAATCGCTTTCCTCCCAAATATCCTTCACAATAGTTGCACCTTTTTCTTTTGCTCTCTAAAAATAAAATAAATTAGATTATTATCTAAAGAGAAAATATTATTCTTGTTCTAGGAATAGTAAGAGACGACCTTTGCTATGAGTGATGATGTCATCACTAATCAAGATGAAAATAACCGTTTTACACTAGTTTATTTTCGTATGTTTAAAATTTTAGAGCGACCCATGTATAGATTGTCCAACAACTAAAACGACACCTCGAGCGTCCCCACTTCTCTAATTTTCCCTTTGTTCTTTCGTTCCCCACTTCTCTAATTTTTAACCAAGCGATCGGTTTAGTAGTTGGACAAAGCTTACTATATACGTTTAATTTATATTAAAAAATTCTAATTTCTAATTTTATACTTTTGTTTTTAGTTCGACTTTGTTCACTTCTTTTTAGTTTCGTTTTCAATGACTTTTCTATTATTAGCATCTTTGGCATCCTTCGTTGGTGTTGTATTCGGATATTGCTTTATAGGCTTTCTCCATTTTCCACTGGTTTCTAGGTGTTTTTTTTTCAATTGGTTTTTTTCTTAGTTGAAATTCAGTTGTAGGTTTTTCCGGGTTGTCTCCGTTTTCGATAATTTCTGGTTTTTTAGTTTTGTTTCTTTTGAAGAGTCTGATTTTTTTTACCGTTTTACTACTGGTACATCATTTTCAATAAACTTATTCTCCTTTCTGTTGTAACAAAGTTACGTTCTCCGTAATAATTAAAATATATAAAAAAAATCGCGCACGGTACTCTAGTAGAATTAACTTAAAATTATGGAAATGTGAGATGCTTCGAGTATAAGGCCAGTCGTACCAGTTGTAAACCCCCGCCGAAAGATGGAGTCACTCGCGTATTTGTTTCGCATACTCAGCCGACCTTATGGTATACGACAGCCGGATCCGATATAATTACAAAATCTACATCAGACCCATCCTCGAATACAGAGCTCTAAACCTATCCACAATCCCTCCTCACCTACTGCACGCCATCACGACAACGGAGAGGAGAATCCTGAGGAAATGTGCCAATCTCCCCTGGCAGTTTCCTTACAATGAAATATATGACCACACTAATATTTCTCCTATTGTTCACAGAATAAAACGATCTACAAGGAAGGTACCCACGCCCAAGAACGAGATGGACAGATGGAAGGATTGGAAGACCTCTACCCAAGAAGCCAAGATCTTCTGGACGAGCTCCTAGATCTCTTAGAGGAGGCTCCTCTAAGGATCTGGTGAGCTGGTCACCCCACTGACGTCCAAGGACATACTACTCGCTTGAGCCTCCCCCCGGGGAGGCTCGTAAGTATAAAACCAATTCTCATACGCATAAAATATCTTAAGCCAATATTAACCAATTACTTTTTAAATCAAACCAACACCCACTGTATCCCTGAAAAGGAGGAAAAACTTCTCCTACAGCAGGGTACAAGGAAACAACCAAGCAGTATAAATAATCGATTTGGGTTTAGCAGGTATGCCCCTGACTCTGCATGCAGAGCGATCAGGGGGATCAAGTTAGCGAAGTACGAGTTGCTGTAGTCATCCCAATTGGAATAGCAGTGGCAGTGCGATCTTTAGAGACAGGTCAACCTGTAGAAATATAACCGGAGTCCAGAACCGTCATCTCCCGCCAAGCCAGCCCGGAATGCTTGCCTGTTCCGTCCGAAAAAAGAAATGATTTTTCAGAACACGTGTGATGCTTTATGAATTCTAAATTTTTTAGCCTATCTAAACCTTCCAATATTTTACTTTGATGATTTGAAGATAACTTCCTGGATAGAGTATTTTAGTCATGGTACTATTAGGATTAGCAGTACGTAAAAACTAACAAGTTTAATATCGAAATTAGATTCTGAAATGGAAAATTAAAATTTCGACTAGATTTAGCATTGGTAAATAACTTTTGGTCGCTGTGATTCCACTTGACAAGAGACTTCTTTGAAATCTTTGACTGGACTAAAGTACCATGCTCTCAGACTAAATTTATTTCCATTCATGTCGCTTTTCTTTGGTCTTCTATTGATTACGAGAACTATAACAACGGCAAAATTCGAAGTTTTTTCATTTGATTGATGCAGTAAGTAAACCAAATTCAGCTGTACTGATTTTTTGAATCACTTACGACTTTTATGCTTAGTATGCCTGTGTATGCCTGTGTTATTACAAAATTGTTAATTATTATATAGTATCATTCAAAGTATGCACCATATGGGAAACTTATTTATTAAGGGCTTTTCGACAAAAAGTTATTCTTGGTAAAAGTTTGTGCATCCTTTCAAATCAAACATGCACCAACAAAATGTAGTAAAACGCACGTAATATATTCAAAAATTTAATTTTAGGACAAGAGTAAAATACCCTTATTTTGAAAAATCCCGATAAAAGGCGTTCAGCATTAAAAAATACATCCAGATTTATTTTGGTTAAGAAAAACATCACAAAATAAATTAGTTTGTGCCGAAATTCTTACTTTATTTTTATGTTTTGTGATTTGATATTATTTAATATTAAATTCTTGTTAATTTTGAGCAATTTTCGGTGTAAAAATAAAAATAAAAATAACTTCGCACCAAAAACTTTGAAAATTACTTTGCTCTTCAAAAAAATTGACCGTGGGTTACACAATAGTTGTGTAATTTGTAATATTATAGGCTTTTTAAATAAACCGTCGTATACAGGATGTTGTCTAATTATCATTTTAGCAAATTTTTTTTCGTAGTCCCCATTTAAAAAAAAATGATAAAAAAATAAAACATCACTTAGATGGCCATGACTTTAAATCTAGGTATATTTTTTAATACTGAACAACTTTTCTAAATAACATTTCCCGAGATTTTTCAAAATAGGTACTCTTGTCTCAAAATTAAATTTTTGAAGGCTCCTCGTATATTACGTACGTTTTACCATATTTTATTGGTACATGTTTAGTTTTATTAGATACACCAACTTTTACCAAGAATAACTTTTTGTCGAAAAACCGTTAATAAATAAGTTTCCCATATGGTGCATACTTTGGGGATGACACTGTATTTACAGTTCTGAATCCCGACATTTTCGATAAACAAAACCGTACCAAAAAACCTCTTGGAGTATAAAATTTCCTGAATTTTATAACACAAATATCCTTTCGAAACATAAAACAGGTAATGGCAAAATAAATACTATCCAGCAAATTCAATGGTTATTGTATACATAGAGTGATTAGTAATTTATTTAATTGATATTTTATAAATAATATTATTACTATTTACCTTTACTATTGCATCCAAATTTTCCACACAAAAAGCCACATCTTTTACACCATCTCCATGTTTTTTTAAATGATCATTTAATTGCGTTTCACCAGGATTATATGGGGATACAAATACAATATATATCTGAAAAAAAAATTATAATAATAAATATTAAATTTACTCATATTGTTACTTTGTTTGTAATAGTAAAAGTAATAAAAATACCCCAACCAATTTTTACTTCCAATATGAAGTTGGTGATTTTTTCCAGGTTTTCCTACACATATAGCTAAACGGCGTCATCAATTATCAGTAAGTCGCCCCGGAGCACCACGGTAAATAATAATAATAACCGTTCCATCCCTGCACAATCCTTTGGCTTTTGGGGTTCGCTCGTTTTATTATTATTATTTTTATTATTACAAACAGAGCGACTTTGTGGATGCGTGTAACTACTCATGTCATTTTAATCTGACAAATAATGGAACTCATTTGTTCTTACGAGACAAGAATAATCTTATTTTTTGTACTTGTTTTTGTTTCAAAATTAAAAAAAAATAACTTACTTTATTTTGACGAACTACATGATGAACGTAGTCTCGGTCTCCAGTTTCAAGCCCTTTGTAAGCTACAGGTTCAAAACCTAAGCGTGTAATATAATAGGATGCAGCCTAAACATAAAAATAAATATGTATTTATAAAAATTATGAGTTATTTTTGAAAGGAAGTACGTATAAGAGCTAGGCTGAAAAAAGTGTAAGACTTCGACCGTCACGACACTTTTGCTTTACGTTACAGTGATACATGTAGTGCAGTACAGTTATATTGTTTTTACATGTGTTTGTTTGTTTATAAGCGTATGCCATTCCTTCAAGAGTATATCTATCGTTCATTTATTTTTTTTATTTTTCATTTAATTATTCTCTAATATTGTTAATTTATTTGATTGTGCTTGTTACTTAATACATAATTATAGTGGGGTAACATCTTTTATTTTTTTAATATAGAACTATTTACGATGAACAAAGTTTGTATAGTTCTTGTTAACAATATAAGACTAGGGAGACGCCACACGAAGGGAAATTAATTTAGTCCGAGAATTTAAGAATTAAAAGAATTAATTAATTTAATATAAAATGAATGCAAATACTTACTAGATAAATATTGAAAATTAATTGTTTATCGAAATTGTCTGATTTACGATTTCAAATTATGAAACGAAGAACTAAATTTCAAGAATAGTATTTTGTTTGTTAAAAGTAAGGTTGGCAAGATTAGAACTTTGTAGCCCTATTTTAGTAGTCTAGTCAACAAGTGCTTTTTGGGTCAAACTTTTTTCTCCTCCTCCGAAAAATATGAACGAGGTGTCATTCGATTCGGAATAGCGTGTAGATGATTTTTGAAAAAATTCAATAGCCGCTTGCAAAAATTGTAAAAGTTAACAATTAACTGAAAAAAATGGGCTTTAGTTTTTTGCAAATATCTCAAAAACTATTTGACATTTTTCAAATTTGAAAAAAGATTCAAATAGAGGAGGAAATTTACCAAAAAAAATTACACCTCCCGGAACTGTAGGGCAAATATTTATATAATTTTTCCAGAGTGTTAAAAATACAGCCCAAAATGCTGACTCCGGCTGGCGTAAGAGCTGCCCACTTTGGACCTTTAATGAAAAAATATTATTTAGGTCCAAAAAAGGAAAAAAATTCAGATTTGTTATTTAACAATTATTGCACTTACAATGTTCATATTTAAGGAGGAAAAAATTGTTAATTAACTAATGCATAATTAATAGAAAATAGCGATAAAATTTTTTGACCGCGGATTCTTGTTCACAAAACTATCCAGTAGATGCCTGAATTTTTTCAATTCGTAATTTTCATATTTAATAAGTTTATAGTATATTGTTTAACGAGCAAGGAATGATAGTTATTTCCCACGAGTATGAAGTTTGCAGCATGAGCCGCAGGCGAATGCTGCAAATCATACGAGTGGGAAATTAGCATTCCATGCGAGTTAAACACTATACTTTTTCTAGGGCTGTAATAGATAATAGCGAAATGATTTAACAAATAACATGAATTTCAAATTTAACGTCATTCAAAATTTCTATTTAGGTACAATTAAAATATCAATTACACTTTAGTATAAATGATTGAAAAATGATTTGTAGGACTTTTCATATTTTTCCTTAGATAATTCTGGAATTAAACTTAAACATGCCTGATTTGCGACACAGCTATATAAATATACTAGAACTGTCATTACTTGAAATTGACATTCCATGAAAGACCTGATTTATTGAAATAATTACACAATAAATTATTGTGTTATCAGATAAGGAAATGAAATTGGAGACATACAATGTACCTCATTGATCTATCAAGAACAGTTAAGAAAGAGCAGTTTTGTATTAGAGCCGTAGAAAAAATAATATTTATTCATTAAAGGTCCAAAGTGGGCGGCGCTTACGCAAGCCAGAGTCCCCGTTTTCGGCCGTATTTTCAACCCTCTGGGAAAATTATAAATATTCTTCCTAAAGTTCCGGTCTGTACAATTTTTTTGAGAAAATTTCCTCCTCTTTTTGAATCTTTTTTCAAATTTGAAAAAGGTCAAATAGTTTTTGAGATATTTGCATAAAATCGAGACCCTTTTTAATTTTTCAGTTAATTGTCTATATCTTTTGCAATTTTTGCAAGCTGCTCTTGAATTTTTTCAAATATCATCTACACGCTATTCCGGATCGAATGACACCTTGTTCATATTTTTCGGAGGCGGAGCAAAAGTTTGAACCAAAAAGCACTTGTTGACTAGACTAGTTTAGTCAAATGAAAATCAGTAGATCTCGTGTCGCGCGGTCTAATCTAAAAAATTTAAAAATTCTACAATCTGGTGGTCAGGTCCGGCTTGGCTTGGTTAAGACTTAAAAAGTAATCAAAATTTAATAAAACATTTTTAAAATTAAATTATGCCAGAACAGCGTATAATTGTAAACAATTCTAGTATTAATTTTTCTATATTGCAAAATATTCACGTTTCTTAAAACTTCAAAGATTAATAGCAAATTGAATGGGGTTCATTAAAAATACAATTTTAATCACTTTTGTCTATTATCTTTAATCATTTACTTATTCTATAACTAAAATTTACTTTTAAATTTCCAAAATTTCCAGAGTATTTCATTACAATATATCCAATGAATAAAAATATTTTTAGCTCCTTTTCACAAAAAATTAGGTAATATGTAATAAAAACTTGGTATTCTTAGAAAATCCAGTAACCCAAAAAAGTTTTGGTACTTGTATAATATATAATTTAATACTTATGTAGTAAGTATTTGCGTTTATTTTATTTTTATATTAAACTAATTAATTCTTAAGCTCTCGGACTAAATTTATTCCTATTAACGTCTCTTCTTCCTGGACTTATATTGTTTAATCGAAAACTGTACACTCAATTTTGTGTAGTTTGTACATCCATCGTTTTGTATTTTAATATTACATAAAAAAATATCCTGATTCTTAAACAACATACTGTAACGAGGTCGGCCTTGTTTGAAGGACTGTACACATAATTTTGATGACTCATCACTCGAGAAGGAAAGTTTGACAAGAGTCGTCAGTTGTACTTTGTATATCGTGTTAGATAAATTAATATATTTTGTTAGTTGTTGTTCATATAAACTAGAAGTTGTATCAAATAAATTAGTTATAAATCGACGAAGTGTTTAAAATCGAGCGAACCAAATGTTTCTTCTACCACAGTTTATAATAAATATAAAATAACTAGTTTTGTACTTTTTACAGGTTAACATAATAATTGTTTGGCAATTTAAATTTAAAATTTTCTATCTGTAATAGGGAGTTCAACAAAAATATAACCTCACGTTTTTTCTTTATTAACAGTTAGAATTAATCAAATAAAACCCATTGAGTTTAATTATCTACCGTAATTTGAGCTAGATTTTTGAATAAATTAATTTAAAAAATGCACTTATGTGCAATGAAGTTACCGTCAAGCCATTAACTGTAAATGTGTAAAGAAGAGAACACGAATGAACAACAGATGTTAAATCTCACTTATACAGACAAAGATGGATAAAGATGAAAACTTGGACCTATCCCCTGTGAATTCGCATTCAAAATCGAGAGAGATAAATAGATCAGGTAATAATTTGCTGTTTGGTACATAAGTGCTGGGCACAAGCGTTCCTGATTAAGTGAAAGGTCGCGTCCGCGTCTGTTTACTGCATATTTCACTGTCACTGTTGTAGTTTGTACTATGTAGAGCTGGTTGATGTTGATAATTTTCCGTATTTATTTGTATTTGTTAAGATACGTAAACAAAGGTAAAATGTCAATTAAAAACATATTGACCAAACGACACTTTATAAGCAAACGTCATCTATATTTGAAAGTGTCAATTTTATTTAGAGAAATTGGCACACATTAATATTATGCTGCAGCTATTGCACATAAGTGACGTAGGTGCACTACAAATTGCATAGATGCAATAATTTTTAAATATCAATTTTTTTGATGTTAAATTAAAGAAAAAAGCAGAAAAAACGATTTTTTCATAAAAAGAAATTCATTTTTTTCTCAAATAATGCAAAAAAGATGGACTAATATTTCAAGTTGAACTCCCTCCCCATTGGAAAACTATTTACTAAAAAATAAAATTTTACCTGTATTGCGTTACTAACACAAAAAGTTAAATGGTCGAAGCTCAAAAACTTTCCGCTTATTGGCTGAAACAAAATATTTTCTTATTTAAAATCGATTTTCAATATTACACAGATAATATAAAAAATGATTTTTTTAATTATTTAATAGATTACAACTATTATTTATGACTTACCTTTGGTCCCTTGTCAGAATAGCTGGTCTGTAACAAATAAAAATAATAGTTTATTTTTTACAATCGCTTTTTTATTTGAGATAATTTTGTCAAAATATTAGCAACAGAAAATTTCATTAACTAAGAACTCTTTTATCTCGAAAATGTTATCACTCTCTGGAATGACCTTCCTGTATAACTGTGTTTCACAGGGATTATAATATTCAGTCATTCAAATCCAATTATTCGCCATTTTCATGCACGCCCCGCTCTTGAAGCGACTTAAAAGATTTCCTATTGTACTTGTGCTGTATCCATAAAAAATACAATATTTTACTACTTTTCCTTTCCGAACTCAATAAAGTTGTACTGTACATATTTTTTTTGCTATACGCAGATTTTACTTTTGGTTTAAATAATTTGCCATTCCTGTTGGTGGATTTTAAGCTGTGATTTTTATTTATAGTTCCGCATGAATATTTTATATTTTGCGTGATTTGTGATCTTGATTTTTGTGCTAGATATTTTTCTCGGTGAATATTATAAATTTTGATGATTTTGTAACTTGGTTCAACAATAATCTGAAAATATGCACTTGGCTCTACCCCTTGAGTCACTCGGTATACATAATTTTTAAGAACATTAATTGAACAAATTTAAATTTGGTTACGTGTTTATAGTAACTTTAATATTTATTACGTAATTAAAAACAAATCTTTACATCACGCATATGCTCATGTTCACATAAATACGAATAACAAAATATTAATCAAATTTCTATTTGCGATTACGAATTTTGTAACCTATTTTTAAATTTAAGACAACATTTAGCACATAAAAATATGCTTAGTTTATTTATTTGAACTAAAAAAATTGTCCATCAATCATAATTTATATTCATTATATCTGAATTTAATAAATACTGATATAGAAAGATATTATTATAAATAAAAGTAATCAAACTCAAAGTCATGTACCACAATGAAAAAACGGCAACTAGTTTCGGCTAATTAGCCATCATCAGGCCTAAAAATGTTACAATTCGACAATAAACATATAATATATAATTTACAAAACAAACTAACTTACTATATAAGTAAAATGAAGTAATTGAATTACAAATTGCAAAAATGCATAAAGTTGATGCGAATCAGAAAGGGTGGTGGAGTTTTGAAGGAAAATTTGGGGAGGGAAAAAATTTTAAGGGTAAAATTTTTAACATTTTCCAATGATTTCTACATAAAAAAACCCAACCTTGATATATTAAAATAACTTGCAGTTCTCAAAATATTTAGAAATATGAAGAATATAAATATGGACTAGGTGCAGTAGATAAAGAGACAGGAGATAACGCAGTAAGCCCACGAGGCTGCAGTGAATCCGGACAAAAAAAAACAAATATGAAGAATTGTTTTAGAGAATGCTTCGTACCATTCCTGGCAGCTCGTTAAGATTCCCACTTTACTTTTTGATGAATAATAGCATCTACTTTCCAGAATCGTTAGAAGTCCTTAGACAAAGGAATCCGAAAAATATGCTGCAGCTGAAGTTGGTGAAAAATATGACAATATCGTCTAAGGATGCCATTTTCCAGCTTCAATCTGATTGAAATAATTTGAAAGAAATAGTTCCAAAATTTTAGAAAATTTGATGCTAATTAAAGAAGAGATAAACAATATCAATAAAGGAGACTGGCAGAGGAAGATTGAAAAAATAATTTAAATAGAAGAAAAATAAATGAAAATTAGATACATGCAAATAAATAAAGGTTATAAATTTATTATAGTTGTGATCGGTGACCCGACAAAAGGGTGTCGTGTCATTTCGTACTGTCTCATTTCGTACCGTCCAAAAATTTTACCTGTTTTTGTTTCAATTGGTACTGTGGGTTATAAAATAAATATGAACAGTTGCATTTGGTACCGCATTACCGTTCCTTATACCTGCTAAAGATTTTTTGGGATTTTCCAAATATAATCCATATTTTGGATAATCCCATATGATAAAAATACAAAATATAAGTTGACAAAATAGAGATTTTTTTACCAATTTCTACTGTTGAAAAGACAAATAAAAAAATGTTAATGCAAGAATTTAGAAAATGTCAAATTTGATATTCGAATATTCCATTTTTTTTCGGTCGATGGTTCAAACTTTTATGTGTAACGCCTACTTGCTCAGATTTCACAAAAAAATTCCGGTTCAACCGGATTTTGTTCCTGTTAGTCTAAAACTAGTCCATTATTGTCTAATTGACGTGTGAAGAAAATCTAATTTTTAACCCTTTAACTGCGGTCAAAATTTTGCAACGCTGATCGTTCTAGGGACAAAAATATTGAAAAATACATTAAAACATTATGGATTTAGTTGAATTTTGAGTTAATATAAATAAAACATCACTAAACTTGATAATTTTCAAAAATTTAGTAACAAAACTAAGTTTCAAGAAATTCAATAATTTTGAAAATTTATCAAAATATTCCAAAATTTCAAAAAAATAAAATAAATAAAAATGTCAAGAAATTCAAAAATTTCGATAATTTCAAAAGTATATCGAAAATTTCAAAAATATATCAAAAATTTCGAAAAATTTGAAATTTTGCAATTTCACAAAGTAAAGATGCTAAAATATTCAAAATTAAAATATATCGAAAATTTCAAAAAACATCAAATTATTCGATTCATTAAAAATAGTTCAAAAATGTCCAAGTTTCAAAAAACATTAAAAAATTATTCTAAAATTTCAGAAATATATCAAAAATTTCGAAAAAATTTGAAATTTTGCATTTTTTCGAAAATTTCAGAAAGTAAAAATGTCATAATATTCAAAAATTTCTAACATATATCGAAGATTTCAAAAAATATCAAATTATTGGACTCATTAAAAATATTTCAAGTATTTTAACCGTTTCAAAAATGTCAAAGTTTCAAAAAACATTAAAAAAAAATAATTCTAAAATTTCAAAAAGTAAAAATAGAATCAAACATTTTTAAAATATATCGAAAATTTCAAAAAATATCAAATTATTCGATACATTAAAAATATTTCAAGAATTTTAACCGTTTCTAAAAACATTAAAAAATTATTCTAAAATTTCAGAAACATATCAAAAATTTCGAAAAAATTTGAAATTTTGCATTTTTTCGAAAATTTCAGAAAGTAAAAATGTCATAATATTCAAAAATTTCTAACATATATCGAAGATTTCAAAAAATATCAAATTATTGGACTCATTAAAAATATTTCAAGTATTTTAACCGTTTCAAAAATGTCAAAGTTTCAAAAAACATTAAAAAAAAATAATTCTAAAATTTCAAAAATATATCAAAAATTTCAAAAAGTAAAAATAGAATCAAACATTTTTAAAATATATTGAAAATTTCAAAAAACATCAAATTATTCGATTCATTAAAAATAGTTCAAAAATGCCTAAGTTTCAAAAAACATTAAAAAATAATTCTAAAATTTCAGAAACATATCAAAAATTTCGAAAAAATTTGAAATTTTGCATTTTTTCGAAAATTTCAGAAAGTAAAAATGTCATAATATTCAAAAATTTCTAACATATATCGAAGATTTCAAAAAATATCAAATTATTGGACTCATTAAAAATATTTCAAGTATTTTAACCGTTTCAAAAATGTCAAAGTTTCAAAAAACATTAAAAAAAATAATTCTAAAATTTCAAAAATATATCATAAATTTCAAAAAGTAAAAATAGAATGAAACATTTTTAAAATATATCGAAAATTTCAAAAAATATCAAAATATTCGATACATAAAAAATATTTCAAGAATTTTAACCGTTTCTAAAAACATTAAAAAATTAGTCGAAAATTTCAAAAATTTCAAAAAATTTGAACATCTGTAAAATTTGTAAATATGTAAAAAATTGCAGGGAAATAATAAAATATACAAAATTGTTTACTTACGATGAGTTTTTACGAATTATTTATATACCACAGCCGCAGTTAAAGGGTTAAATTCAAAAACAACCAAAATATTGGGGGCGTACATTGACTGGTGGCCACCGGGTTTATTTATGTAACTTTTAACATTGTTTTGTTATTGTAATAAACATATTTCTTACAAAATGAGGTATTCTTTATAAAATCAATACATACATTTTCGATAAAAAATATATGTACCTAGAGGTATTTGAAATAATAATAATACGCGGTACGAAATGAAACTAGCCACAGGTATACATTTGGGACGCGGTACGAAGTGGGAAATTTAAAGGTAGCGGTACGACATGACACGGTACGAAATGGGCATAAGCCGACAAAAGAGCCCGGACAAAAGAGCCCGGACAAAACAACCCCGACAGAAGAGCCCACCGACAAAAGAGCCCAAGACAAAAGAGCCCACGACAAAAGAGCCCCGACAAAACAGCCCCAACAAAACAGCCTAAGTCTTAAAGTTGGATTTAATTTATTAATAATGAAGAAATGCACTTGCACATGTTCTACTTCATAGATGTCGTTTTTTTTCAAATAAGCTACATTAATAATAATAGAAAGGAATATAGTGCACTTGAGACAAAATATCTATACATAGTATTCCATTAAAACGATTTTAACCCAAAAAAGTGTAGGTATGCTCTAAAAATTTATTGACCCCGCTTTATGTGGCGGAAATTATATTCAATCAGTTTATTTCAGTTTACATTTTCTTAAAAAAATTGATTGGTAATATTTGTTTTATTAAATCTGTACCTATACCTACTTAAATAATCCAACTTAAATAATCCGCCTTGGTAATCCGTTAAAGATCATTTAATACTTTTTGGGATATTTCATAGAAAAAGGGCTGTTTTGTCGGGGCTGTTTTATAGGAGCTCTTTTGTCGTGGGCTCTTTTGTCTGGGGCTCTTTTGTCTGGGACTCTTTTGTCTGGGGCTCTTTTGTCTGGGGCTCTTTTGTCGCGGCTCTTTTGTCGGGGAACCACCCAGAGAAAAATATTAAATAAGGAATAATTAAGGAAAATATTGAATAAGCAATAATTAAGGTTTTATAGACATACCAAGAAAAAGTAAAAGTGAAAGTATCGCTAAATAAGTACCATGGAACAATCTATTCCTCAGACTGCGACATGATATCGTCCTTCTTCAAAAAAAATGTCCAAAGAAACTTAATGCCATTATTACAGCTCAAATATCAGGATGTCAACCAATAGGCTAAAACCACGATTTTTCGTTGCTTTGTATGATGTGACATTGAAGAGAAATATTGTAAGAAGTCTGCTTAAGCTTGTTTTTGTGTCGCTAATGAAGGTATGCGTTTAAAATGGAATCAAATAAAAGTCCAGAAGACTGGGGACTGGAAATTTGGTACCAATGGGGTCGCTTAATTAACAATGACAAAGGAACCAGTATGAATTTCATTTAAAAAAATTAAATACGGTAATTGTGGTTATAGGAAATCTTGTATGTAGATTATATGAAGATCATTCATATGAAAATGCACAGAGATTCTCATTGAAGATCAGGATTAAGATTAAAAAAAATTGTAAAGGGATTGCTCACTCATTATTGTACTATGTCACCACTGACCAAAAGTAAATTTTTTTATACACTCTACGTACGTTTCGTTGATTATGTTAAAGTTTATCATCAACTCCTGATGATGCTAACATAGTTAGCGAAACGTACGTAGAGTGTATAAAAAAATGTACTTTTGGATAGAAAAAAAAAACTTTATCAGCCAGTTTCTTCCAGTTGTATATGTTTCTTAGCAAAAGATAATTCTCCAAATGAAACTCTTGGATCTGGGATGAAAAACCGTTACTAATCCAAAAAGATGGTTCTGGATCCGGGAGGAAAAACGTTCCTAATCCAAAAAGCAGGCTCTGGATCCGGGAAGAAAAAACGTTCCTAATCCAAAAAGTAGGTTCTGGATCCGGGAGGGAAAAACGTTCCTAATCCAAAAAGTATGCTTTAGATCCGGGAGAAAAAAATGTTCCTAATCAAAAAAGTAGGTTCTGAATTCGGGAGGAAAAAACGTTCCTAATCCAAAAGTAGGCTTTAGATCCGGGAGAAAAAAATGTTCCTAATCCAAAAAGTAGGTTATGGATTCGGGAGGAAAAAACGTTCCTAATCCAAAAAGCAGACTCTGGATCTGTAGGAAAAAACGTTCCTAATCCAAAAAGATGGTTCTGGATCCGGAAGGAAAAAACATTCCTAATGCAAAAAGTAGGTTCTGGATTCGGGAGGAAAAATCGTTCCTAATTAAAAAAGTAGGTTTTGGATTCGGGAGGAAAAAACGTTCCTAATTAAAAAAGTAAGTTCTGGATTCGATAGGAAAAAACTTTCCTAATCCAAAAAGTAGTTTTTGGATCTGAGAGGAAAAAACATTCCTAATCCAAAAAGTAGGTTTTCGATCTGGAGGAAAAACGTTCATAATCCAAAAAGTAGGCTCTGGATCTGGGAGGAAAAAACTTTCCTAATCCAAAAAGTAGGTTATGGATCCGGGAGGAATAAACCCCAAAATGTTGGGGGGAAGAAACGAAATTTTTAATACATAGAAGTTGATTGTTCTGACAGATGAGGTAAAAGAAAGGTTTTTAGCATTGGAAAGGCATTTTGTAGTCATTATCAAATGGAGATGGAAATTAAGAGAAGTTGAGAAGGGACATGACACAAAGAAATTAATAAGGGATATCAAGTGAGTCTCAAATTAAAATATACTGCGCATAAGAAGAATGAAAATATAGGGTGGCACAGAAAAAAAACGTAACAGATATTCTTTAACATTGTTGAAAACCAAAGATACCAAATTCCCAATTTAAGACAGGGCGGTACTACTAGAGAATTAGAAGGAAAGAAATGTTTAAATTTTGGTTTAGAATTCAAACTGATGGCGATGAAGAATTTATAAAAATATGATTTGGGTAGGTAGATATATAAAAATTCTGTAAAAATGGAATGTTCACAGTCATTGTTGGTCATCAGAAAATTTTCACATGGTTAGACAACGGTGTCTTCAAGATGGATTTTTATTGTTTTGTATAATGGAAAAGCAGAGGATTTCGTTTTCCGGAATTGGGCAGTATAAATTTTAAAACGGATATTCGACGTTTCGCTTTCATTGTAGACATCTTCTTCAGGAAACTCAAACTGTAAACCATACCAGACACGCCGTGAATTAATAAATAATTAATTCAATATTGATTACACTAATCTTATTTATTGCATAAGAAAACTATTATTTAAAATTAATGTGTATTTTTAGTCCAAAATGCACAATTTTCAAAATGAGTTTTTAATTTTTTTTTTACTAAAAGTGTGTTTTAAGGACTACGTGACAAGATTAAAATATTAACAAAAAATCCAATATGTTCCAGAAAAAGAATTAATTAGTCTAATTAAAAAAAAGTTAAAGAAGAATGTAGATAATTGATATCACTTGAATTTGTATTAATAAAAAAGAATTTTTTCAATTAGTTTCCAATATACATCAAAAATTTGAAAAATAGAAAAACATTAATTTTAAACAAATAAATATGTATAATACAAATTGTAGAAGAATTTATTATTCCAAAAATAAAAAAAAATAATTTGAAATTAAATGAAAAATAACTAGCGATTTTTTTAAAATCAAATAATTTTTTTTCTCGATCATGTTAAGGTTATTTATTTATATTTTAATGTTTTCAGGTAGTACTTGAAATACACTTTCAGTATAAAAAAAAACCAAAAATCCATTTTGAAAATTGTAAATTTTAAATTAAAAAATGTCGAAGCATATATTTTTACTTGACTCACCTTAACTTTCTAAGACCGGAAAAAAAATCAAGTAAAATGAATAATTTTAATTAAAAAGCGACATATTAGGTTTAGGTATAGGGACATATAAAAAAATGTATTCAGCATTTCTAGTAGAAAAATTTATTGAATTTTTTTATAGTTCTAAAGTTTGAGATAAAATTGTATTATATTATTCCATTGATTTAAATATATAAAAATAAATAAAAAAATAATAAAATTTTCCAAAATCAATTATATTTACTTACTCGAATTCCCTAAATATTAAAAATTATTAAAAGATTATAAAATAAAATTACTATGGCTATAAAATTAATTTAGTTTTTAGGGTGGAAACAGTCAGTATATTAAAATCAATTAAATTAATGTAATTTAATACGATTATTATTTATTTTAACCAGCACAGCATTTACTTGAATAAAATTTCTACAAAGATGATG
This sequence comes from Neocrepidodera transversa, assembly GCA_963243735.1. Lineage (NCBI taxonomy): Eukaryota > Metazoa > Arthropoda > Insecta > Coleoptera > Chrysomelidae > Neocrepidodera > Neocrepidodera transversa. The sequence goes on along the minus strand of OY725346.1, from coordinate 6,440,539 downwards.
CAACATATGCCTTATTATTGCATCAGTTAAATTAGTCAAATAGAAGGGCTATCGAGCTTTATAAAAGCTCAAATTATTTTTCAGCTTCTACTTGATCGGTACTCTTTCAGCGTTCACATTAATTTAAAAATATCTAGTTTTATTATTAATTTTTTGGCACTAGATTAAAAAAAAAAATATAAATCAAGTTTATTTTGCTTTAGTATTATAGAAATATTAATAAAATTATTATATTACTTACCATTGCCACTTTTCAGTGCTGTTTTTCGAAATTTCTTTGTCTAAATGGAAGAGACAAAATTGTTTCACTCTTTTATACGCGTCACTCAGCGATGTACGTAAACTATTTAAGTAATCACAATTTGATAACTGTCGTCATGGAGTGAAAACTAACAAAAGGCAACAATGTCTGTATATTTCCTTAAGAAAACATAATTTTACTTGCACAACTTTTCTAGAAATTAATTATAGTTAATCAATTCAAAATAAAGATGAATATCGAAAATTTTATGTTAACTTTGATTTTTAAATATATTATAGAGGAAATAAATTTTTGATATCTGACTAAATATAAATTATGGTCTATACTGTTTTCAAACCTAATATTGAATAATGAAAAAATAAAATACTTTAGAATAAGCGTACCCGAAATATTGGCAAATAAATTAGTCGAAATTAGTCGCAGTATGATAAGAGAATAAATTTTAAATATTTTGTATTATGAAAACTAAACAAATTTATGCAATTAGTGTTATTTTTTTTTTAGTCTAATGCACTCTTGACCCTGTTCCCATACATAGTTGTGGAGAAAATTTGGTCTGTACTTGTGTGAATATAAAAATATAACAAATATTTTATAGATTTGTTGTCTTGATTTCAGACTTAAATTTACACTGAGGTTTAATGAAAATTTACGTGAAACGTTAAAGTATATCAGTGATAGTTAAAGGTGTCTAGATATAGTGAAAAATTACAAAATCGTGTTGATATGACTTTAGCATCCCTAGGGATGAAAAATATTACTTTCATTCGTATTTCTAGGGCTGATATGATTCATTTTCTTATCAGGTAGACGAAAATAGTATATTGTGTGTCACAAGAGCGATAAAAACTGGCTTTTCTAAAAAGTGATAAGAGGGAAATTTTAAAAAAAAAATGATGTATTAAACCAATGGTGTCATAATACTAATTTAATTGTAACGCATAGAAAAGTTTGAGGGGGGGTGGTTTAGGGGTTCAAAACCCTCCTAAAATTTTTATGGCCTGTACAGATTTCGTGGTTTTATATGAAAAAGGTGTTCTTACGATAAGAAAGCCATGTATCCATTTTCATTATAAAATGGTAAACAGTTCATGAAATATTGGAAAAAATCGATTTTGATTTTGTAGTTTCCAAAGGCCGTAACTTTTTTTGTGTGCATATTTGCATTAAGGTGAATACAGTACCGACCCGTGAATTTAACGTCGGAAGCCCCCACATAGTTCGAAAAGAGATGGACTTTTACAGTCCTGACGTAGTCTAAAACACAGCACACCCCACTCAAAATAAGTGGGAGAGAGAGGTTGTTTAAGGGGCGTAGATTCCAAAAAAATGATCAGTTCCACTCTATCTCTTTTATTTTCGGAGTAAATTGAGTTTTTTTAAAAATGGCGAGAGTGCAATTTGACCCGAAAAAAAAGACTTCAAAAATCTTCAAAATTTTTCATCACTCGAATTTTCAAAATAAGTGGGAGAGGGGTTGTTAAAGGGGCGTAGATTCCAAAAAAATGATCAGTTCCACTCTATCTCTTTTATTTTCGGAGTAAATTGAGTTTTTTAAAAATGGCGAGAGTGCAATTTGACCCGAAAAAAAAGACTTCAAAAATCTTCAAAATTTTTCATCACTCGAATTTTCAAAATAAGTGGGAGAGGGGTTGTTTAAGGGGCGTAGATTCCAAAAAAATGATCAGTTCCTCTCTAGCTCTTTTATTTTCGGAGTAAATTGAGTTTTTTGGGACACAGGTAGTTTTAATCTTTGCAGATTCTGGATATTATTAACCCGCTGTAAAACATCACGTTGAAACAATTTCTACTCTTTGAAAATAGTGTTTATAGTCCATTTTATGAAATTTCTGTTCTCCTTCACCGAAAATTATGATTGAGGTATAAATCGATTCGGAATGGCATTTAGAAACTTTTCGGAACTTATCAAGAGGGGCCGAAAAAAAATGTAAAAGTTATAAACAATTTACAAACAAAAAAAATTTTTTCACCGAATAAATATGAACATTATACAGGGTGAGTCATGAGATTACCTCTTCGTATTGAGGTCCCTATGGGGAATATCAAATGACCATTAAAAAGTGTCTGCTCTCATTGATTAATAATATACAGAGGGAGTTGTGAAATTTGACTGAAATTTCTTTTGGTCATAAATTTTGAACATTAACTTCGATTTGTCTCATATTTTGGTAAAACGTTACACTACTACCACTTAATTAACTGATTTATTTACGCTGGAAAAAAATTAGGTCCGGTTTTAAAAAATTAGACAAGTTATGTTCAATCGAGTTATATTTGATACCAGAATATGTGGTTCAATTTATGACCTACCTTTTTGATGTTTGAAAATTTCATGATTATATGAAATAATAATTCTTTAGAATACGTAAGAGGATGAATCGGAGCACTTTGGCAAATACGTAACAGCAGTACTGAGATACGGCCTCTTGCTGCTATTCGTTGCCAGGAAAAAAATGAATGAAAGAGTTGCCGCGATTACTCAGCAAATCTACTTACTAAAACCCTCTCGGAGTGTGCGAGACCAAATTCTCAAATAGGATTTGACAACTCGCCGAACTACTATCCCAATTACCCAGTTACATTTTCATCATCAGCTTCCAGAATACCAGAATATCCATAGTGAAACTAGTTGGAAGGAAAACAAAGGAGATGTACCTATTGACGAGACTAGGGCTTCAACACGAGACGAGATAAGGCGAGAATTTCAAAATTGTCGTTAGTTCAGAAAAAAATAAGTCTCGTTTCAGTATCCGTCTCGTCTCGTAACCGTTTGTCTCGTCCCATCTCGTCAAATCTCGTTATTTCTAGAATATAACTTTTTTTCATTCATACACGTTACAATATTTTCGCCAACATACATTTTACATTTCGTTAATGATAAATGTTAATTAGTTTAAAAATATTATTTTATTATAAATTATTTTTACTTTCCGAATAACAGATTTTAACGAATCTTTACGTTTTGAGGTCACCTGAATCCATTTATACCATTTTTAGCATGATGTCTGTCTGTGTGTGGGTCTGTGTGTGTGTGTGAACACGATAGCGTCTAAACGGCTGAACCGATTTGGATGAAATTTTATATACATATTTAGGGTAGCAAGGAGACAACCTGTATAGATTTTGGAGTTAATCGGACAACCGGAAGTGATAGTTGCTATAAGTGATGACGTCATTATTAAACAAGATGGCAAAAAAGTTTTACACATATATTTTTTATACGTTATAGTTTAATTTCAAATGATTAAAATTTTTAAAAACTTTTGCCATTGTTGCCAGATTTATCAAAAAGTATTTGTTTTTCATATTTTTCTTAAATTACCGAAATAATGCATTTTTATGAAAAACTTCAGGATATGAAAGTATTAGAACATAAAATTTTCTACACATTTTATCATTGCCGTTTTTTTGAATTCCTTATAGTTTCGCCGCTAGAGGGCGTGAAAAAAATGTATATAGACATTTACGACTTTTTTGGATTTTGAGACAAAATTATGCATTTTTATAAAAAATTACATGTAATCAAAATTGTAGAACATAAAATTTTCTACAAATTTTGTCTGTAGTTTTTTTTCGAGTTCCGCATAATTTCGCCCCTGATTTTTATTTTTATTTTAAAGCAATTTTATCTTTATTAAATTATTATTTTTTAGTTAAATTTTAATATTAAAAATTAAAAAAAATACCGTTAAATTTGTAATAATTAATTTTTCAAAATTTTATTACAAAAATTTTGGAATTTTTTAAAAATTGGCTAAGAAACATTTAAAATTATATAACGATTTTAAACTAAATTGAATAACTTCTAAAATATTAAAGTTATTAAAATGGGATTTTCACCATTCAAAAGATAATATAAAATTCTAAATTCAAAATGTATTTTAGTTTCTTAAAATTTAGAATTGTAATTATTATAGCCAAAATAAATAATTTTTTTTAAATATTTTGTAAGTTCGTTTTAAAATAAATGAAAAAAGTAAATAGCATATCCGAAAAGTTTCCAAAAGTACTTTATGTGTAAATGATTTCATAATTTTAACATAGTATTTGTAAAAGTTTTAGCGATTTTTTTTTGGTTTTTCCTTATTTTCTCGTTTTTTCTCATTTTTTTTCTATTTCTTTCTTTTCTGTTTTTTCTCATTGTTTTCTTATTTCTCAGAGATTTTTTTAAATTTTTTGTAATTTCTGTAAGTTTTTCTTATTTTTTCTAATTTTTTTGTTTTTTTCTAATTTTTCTTCTCGTTTTTTTTCTTGATTTTTTTCCCATTCTTTCTCCTTGTGTTTTTTTTCAATTTTTTTCTTTTGTTTTCAGATTTTTTCTCATTTTTTTCTTATTCCTCTGGTTTTTTTTTCGATTTATTTCAATTCTTTCTAATTTTGTAATGTTTTTACGATTTTTTTGGTTGTTTTTTGTTTTTGTTTTTCCAAATTTTTGCCGTTTTTTTAATTTTTTGTGATTTTTTCATGTTTTTTTTACGTTTTTTGCAATTTTTTCGTATTTTTTATTAAACTTTTTGATTTTTCCGGTTTTCCGTATTTTAGAAGTTTTTTTTTCTTTTTTTCCCAATATTTTCTGATTTTTCCAATTTTTCGATTATTTTAATTTGTTCTCGGTTTTTTTTCTCATTTTCTGTTTTTTTTTCTAGTTTTTTTTTCTCGTTATTTTCCTGTTTTTTTTCTTGTTTTTTTTTTTCTATTTCTCTCTTGTGTTTTCAGATTTTTCTCAATTTTTTCTTATTCCTCTGATTGTTTTCGATTTATTTCAATTCCTTCGGATTTTTTAATGTTTTGTACGATTTTTTTGGTTTTTTCGTTGTTTCGGTTTTTCCAAATGTTTGCCGTTTTTTTAATTTTATGTGATTTTTAGCGTTTTTTTGCCATTTTTTCCGTATTTTTTGTTGGTTATTTAAAATTTTTTGATTTTTCCGTTTTTCCGTTTTTTACAATTATTTTTCATTTTTTTATCAATATTCTCTGATTTTTCCAATATTTCGTGTTTTTTTTTCTTCTTATTTTCTCAGATTCTTTCGATTCTTCTAATTTTTTCTCGTTTTTTTCTCATTATTCTGTTCATTTTTCTGTTATTAGTTTTTTTTCTGATTTGTTTTGATAAAAAATTTGATTTTTCTTCGTTTTTTAAACAAATTTTAATCCAGAAAATCTGTATTAATGTATTTTGATGTAGAAAAACTAAAATAATCGATTAAACAATTACTTTACTAGGAGTGTTCGGAAAGTTGGGTGGGATTACCCCCTCATTTTTTATATGGGAGATAACTGAACGCGTCTAATCAGACACCCTTTTAAAAAAATACAATTGTCGAATTTGAACTAGAGGGCATGTTAATTTTGATTTCGTTACTCCTATTTTCAACAGAATTGAAAATTTGAATTAAAATGTTTTATTCTGCACACATACCTTCAACAACAAATGTAGTTTCTAGCTACTAATAGGTAACCTTTAGGTACCTAAGACTTAACTGGGTCATAAAATTTTATTACCCTCAAACTGTTTGGGGCGCAGACGAGTTCCTCCCGGCGGTCAAAAATTTGAATACGGTATAGCAGGTAAGCAATAGTAGAGGATTATAGTGGGTAATTAGGAAAACTTAGAAAAGCTTAAAAGCTTAAGAGAAAACTGTAGACACAATTCTTAAAAAATCATAAAAATAATTCTTGTCAGTTTTAAGTGTTCATTCATATAGTATGGAAGTGAAAAATATATTGAGCGAAAAAACCAAACAAATTTCTTCGTAGTGAATCGTTGGCGATGTGTGCAAAAATTTTGTACTGCAAAAATATACACTCTGGGTAAATGTTTTAATTTACTATTACTTATATTATTATTATTAATCATAGTTTTATGTATTGCGCGCTTTTTATTAAAATTTCATTATTAGCAAAAATTTACTTTTTTATAAGATATAAAACAGGACATATTATAACCGCATATCTTTCTTATATTGCAGAAAACAAAGTGGTTGACACAGATTTAATCCATAAACCATAACGTTGATCAGACTTTATTATTAAAACAACAAATTAACAAAAGAAAAGTACAGGAAGATATCTGCAAGAGGCCAGCAAAATCAATCTACACCGAGAAATTTCAATCGCCGCACAGGATTGTTTAAATAATATGATGCTATGCAAAACATCAATGCACCAGATTTTAATTTTGGTAAGTGTACCATAACACTATAAATATCAATACAATGTAATACAAATATGTCAACAAATAACTTGTGTTCAGATTTAATTTAATTTTGATTTATACTTTTTGATCGTGGAGAAAATATAGTCTGTTACTCGGTTAGAATGAAAAAATTCGACACTCGTGGTTCCTCACACTCGCTAACGCTCGCGTTCGGAATTTTCCACTCGTGTCGATTTTTTCATTCTAATCTTGTTACAGAATCTACTATTATGCAACTAGAGCTCAGTTTTACTACAGCTACCAAAAATATTAAAAATGTGCACGATGCAGTAAATACCATGGAAATTAAAACTATAAAAAATAACAATTTCTTGTTGGTCACAATGACTCTGACATTTACATTTTTTATGTTATGTAGATTTCTTTATATAGATGGTACATTTTTGTATTGTATAAGCTTTTTTTCAATTGTCTGTTCATAGGTAAAAAATCGGTCGTGTCGCCCCAAAACTTTCCCGACAAGTATCCACGAATACTTTTTCAGATATTTAATGTTAAAGTTTCAACATTTGACATTTTTTTATTTTTAACAGGTGACAGTTGAAGAAATACTTTTGACTGTTCTGAATTTTTTAAGGGCTTTCACATGACATATTGCATGTCCAATTCCCTGACATATTGCGTCTGTCATATTTTGATAGTGAGACTTCCGTTTGACAGATGACGTACAAAAACTAATGGGTTCTTCCAACGGGTAGCCCAAACCCATATACCAAATTTGTGCTCAATCGGATTAATTCTTTTTCAGATATTTAATGCTGAAGTTTAAAATGTTGACATTTTTTTATTTTTGACAGGTGACAGGAGGAGAAATAATTTTGACTGTTCTGAATAGAGTTTTTCAAGGGCTTTCAAATGACATATTGCATGTCCAATTCCGTGACATATTGCATCTGTCATTTTTTGATAGTGCTACTTTCGTTCGACAGATGTCGTACAAAAATTAATGGGTTCTTCCGACGAGTAATCCAAACCTCAGTACCAAATTTCAGCTCAATCGGATTAAACGTGTGGCCTCTATCGTGGAAGAATACACACACACAGACCCACAGACAGACTTCCATTTGGAAATGGTCTTAATCGTCTCAGGGCACCCGAAAATGGATATTTCCGTTTTTATCTTGAAATTTTTTTTTAGCTGGTTCACAATACTTTCCCTTCTAGGAGGTGGGTTAAAGTAAAAATGGCCAATATGTGCCTATAGTGATAAGTGTAAAGAATATGAACTGATTTACAAAGTACAAATAAATACGTTGTTGATAATCTATATTTTATTGTTCTTAATTTTAATTATTTAAATTTCTGCGAAACCTTCGGGAGGAACTCGTCTGTTGATAAGAGAGGTGCAGGTAAGAGACTGACCGCCGGGAGGAACTCGGATACGCCCACTGTTTGGTAGCCCTAAAAAATTTGAAACAAATTGAGTTTCTCTCCTTCCCTGAGTGAATTTAGAAAGAATCCCACCGAGATGAGGTTCATCGGAGTTCCTGAGCTCCAGGTCGGCTGTGGGTCAATTTTAACATTATAATCGTGATCAGCGACCTCGAAAACCCACGGAAAACCGATTTGGGCCAGTTCTGACTCTTATTTACAAAGTTATTTAATCTTCCAAAAGCCGTCTAAAAAAATATATTATTTGAATGCATTTTTCGTTGTAGCAATACAAATTTCGGTTTGTATAAGATAAAAGTGGGGACATTTTTTTCAAAAATTTTTGAATGCGAATGCAAAAAACTACATTCCGATCCATCTTATTCCGAAAAATTCCGAACTTTTGGACTTTTTAGTGCTTCATTGCCTCAACTAAAATGATTATTATATGTAACATATTTTGTATCCTGGTTTTATAAATAAATATTTTAGTCAACCGAAAAACTGCCATAATTTTACTAAAGAATATATATTCAGCGAGAAAATAATATGAGCGAATCAAGTGTCGTAATGCAGTCTTGTAAGTAACAGTCACAAACACGATCCAATTTATATACTTTATCAATAACTGTAAACAATAAATGAACTAATAGTTCAAAAAAATCAAGACGTATTAGATAATTTTTATGGTATCATTGTGAATATTCATAAACATTGTTAAAAATATTTTAATATACCACGTCATTTAAAACTGATTTAGCAAACATATTAAATGTAGATGAAATAAGTTCGATACGGTTCATACATTAAGCTTACACCGATTTTCAATAAAAAAAAGTTGAAGGAGAGAAAATATGTTAATTAGTTTAGGGTAATGTTGAAATCAACTAGATTTACAAAAAAGACAAAAATAGTATTATTTCGAAAGCAAAGTCGAAATAGTGACATAATGCCCAAACGCTCAATTTTAAATGAAATTATTAAAAAAGTTTTTAATTATTTCCTTGCTGAAAAAAGCTTGGTGGACTTTTAATACAAGTACTTCAGGAACAATAAAAAGTTAAGTTAAAAAACGCTCAAGGAGAAAAACTTCCCGAAAAAATAAAATTTAAAATTCATACCATTTACAACATGAGACCATCCAAAAAGTATGTAGCTTTAGATAAAATTGATGAAAAAATTTAAAAATAAATTAATCGCAAGAATAACCAAACTTAATTATGTGAGAAATCAGTATAAAGCGCATTCAATTCTGAAGGTATTTCCATAAGTTTAATATAAAAGAAGTGGTGTTCATATAGGTACTAATTTTTTCCGTGACTTTGATTGGATTGTGATATAGTGAAAAACTATAAAATCGCGTTGTTATATGACTTTTGCATCCCAAGAAACGATAATAGTTATTTAACGAACAAGTTTATTAATAAAGGCGATTAACAATCGAGATAATTTAACGCGTGAGCGAAGCGAACGCGTTAATGTTCGAGATTGTTAATTGCCATTTTAATTCACAAGTTCATTATAGAACTTTTCCGTCGACCGTACTTTTCAAAAATAAAAATATCATCCTTTAAATTTTTATTTATTTAACCATAACCATAGTATTTCCTATTTAAAGTTTAAATTTCCTTAGTGGTGTTTCATTATGGTATTAAAGGAAGGAATTGATAAATGATTATCGGCTGTATAGCATTTTTACAAATTTATATTTAAGTCTTCATGGACTTCTGTGACAGAAGAAGATGTGGTGCTGAAGGAAGTACTTTGAGAAGTTTTAGGGGTATTTTTTCCCAAAAGTTTTTCAACCGTCTCAACTTTATTATGTAGAGAATTATCTATATAACCTTCTGCTACAGCAGTAGATTTCCAACCACTAAGTTGGAAGATAACTAGTTGAAAAGTCTGCACTACTGTCACACAGTATCGAGGTAGAAGAACGTCTAAAACAATGCCCAGTGTATAGATGACGGTGCTCTAATTTCAAGAATTTTGCAATAACGGACGGCAATTTGGAAAAGGTATTTATGCCAACTCGCTGTAAGGAACATTTGTCATTTTTATAAAAAACGTAAAATCGATTATGTGGAGTGTGTCCCGGTCTTAAAGAAATATAGTATTTGATCGTATTGAGAATGATATTTGCTTCGTTATCTACTATGGTAAATATTCTATTTGTGTGTGTTTTTGATGATTGTACTGTGACAAGAAACTTTGACCCCAAGTCTTGAACATTATTTGTTTCTAATTTCAATAGTTCATCCTTTCTTAACGTACCAGCCTCTCCAAAAATCAATGCAACCTATAAAATAAAATGTTATGAAATATTGAATAGATGAGGCTTTTACTTGATGAAGATCCATACTATACCATGAAATAAACCAATTTAATTTGTTTAAATCTTTGAACCCGTTTGAGAAAGCTACTGTGTTAGCGAAACGCGTCACGGTTTTATTTTGAACTTGGTTCAAATATGATTGAAGATTTAAACAAATTAAATTGTTTTATTTCATCGTATATTATGAAATACTTAAGTATATGAACTTAATTTACTTATTGGTTTACCATTGCCATTAGAAACAAGTCGTTAGACTTAAGGTTGATTTTACACCATAAACTTGCTATTAGTCCTTTTTCGACAATACTTGAAAAATATGTCAACAGCACAGATTCTGATTATCGCATTATTTCTCTCTCGTCACACCATGCAATAAATTGTTCTCGTATAACAGTTTGCTTTTTTCAGGCAGTAAAATTAACGATATTACATTTGCTTTTTCATTACTTCACTAGTAGACCACATTTGAGATAATGGACAGCCTCTTTAATTTTTTTAAAATTCAACTTGATACGTTTTTCAAATTGCGACATATTGTGACTACTGTTTTAAAATAAAGAATTTTTTTACATCCTGTGGTTTAAATATCGTACGTGGAGTTTATGACCTGACCTCGATTGTTAGAATGTTATGGGCTGTCCCACTATTATTTAGTTCGAAATGAAAATTTTATGTTTAGTTTAATGTACAAATATTTACTTGTTCCTCATTTTTACTTTATCTGTGTTGATTTCATCTTTATTACAACAGGGTTTAGTAATTGGAGTTTGACATACGGAAGTCTAAAGTGGCGCAGACTCGGAATATATTATCTGTGACATGATTTTCGCATTTGGGAAATTCGAACCGACGGCTCTTTGCTTTCAAATCCGTGTCTTAAACCGCATAATCATCGAAACAAAGCAAAAATTTTGTCTTTAATTTAATATAACTTACGTACTTAATTTTTAGCGGTTAAACTAAGTCAAATTATAAAATTTTAGCTTCGTTACAACCTGATTTATGTGGTCACCTCACTGCAGTAAAATTTTCATTATCATAGAATCACTCGAAGGATTTTAATTTCACGAACAAAGTTTTCAATCCAAGTAACGACAAAGCTCACATACCTACGGTTCGTTTTTTCTGTATTCACATTTGTATGGACTTTAAAACAAAAGTTCAGGTACTGATCACGGCAAGCGCTAGCACCAGCTGGCAAGACCTTCTTGTACACGGAATACGTGCAAGTCGCCATTCATTTTTAATCTTTCTTGAAAGGTTTGTATTGAATATGATGATCTTTGGTCGGTGATCACTTTGAAAGGTTTACCAATCAATAAGTGGTGCCATTTCTTCAGGGCTTTCACTATAGAATAGACTGAGTGGTTTTGTTCGCTTTGGTTAAGAGTCCTTGAGAAAAAAGGCGATAGGTCTTGAGTCTTGAGATAGAGTGACAACGATGGAATGCTCAGAGGCATCAGTCTCAATAGTAAATGATTTCGCGTCGTTTATCGTATGCACTGAAGACTTTGTAATTACTGGTTTGAAATTCTCAAAACATTGGTCTGTCCTTGGGGCTGAGGGAAAGTGTTAGAATGGGCCAGCTCATGTACTGTTTTTAAAAATTTGAGAATCCATTTCGAGTAATGAGAGTTTTTCTCAAAAAAACAAGGTCGCTTAGTGGAGACATACTCAGTAAGACCTTAAGTCAATCGCTGTCTGATATTACAACATGATTTTGGATAGTGCGTATCCCAGAATGTTGATAACTTCTTAACTAAACTATTGGTCTTCTCTTTGTTCAAAGTCAGGTAAGAAGAATGCCCCATTATACCCAAGAATAATCAGCTATAGTCTATAAAACAGCATGGGAAGTGAGATAATAGTCTTGTAGACGAAACCTCCTTACTCATGCACCAATCAGAAATTAACTTATAATTAACTAATCTCTAGTTAATGTTAACTAATAATTAAATAAATCTGAAATGTTTTGCACCGAAGAGCATAATTTGTTGGTTACGTAATTAAAGATTAGCATTTAAAATATATGTTGGTAGTCGTGAAATTTAGTGTCTTTGTGAAAATTGCGTTGTTTTTTCTGCCTTTTTTCTGTCTGTCAGATATTTTATGAATTTGTTTGGGTCATTTTCTATTGATAGCTTTTGATAGTGTCTTTTATAATTTGCGTGCTGTTACTAAGTTTTATTCCTTCAAAATGAATATTCATAAACCATCGCCATGAGTAAAGCGTCAAAGATCCCTAAATTTTAATAACAAGGAAAAGATTAATTTAATTCATTCTATAAAAAAATACAAGTATGTTATTGAAAATAAGGAAAGTGGTAGAGTAAATTGGAAAATAAAAGAAGAGGCATGGAAAAATGTAGAACGAGAATTTAATTCTTCATCGTCCACACTAAGGTCAGTGGATATTCTCAAAAGGTTCTATAATAATCAAAAAAAGAAACCAGAAAAAAAGCTGCCTTACACAGACCAGACATAAGTCAAACTGGTGGCGGAAAACCAATGGTTGTAATGAAAGATGATCCTGTTTTTGATCTTGTTGTAGCTTCTGAATAAACTAATTATAGTTCCTGCTGGAACTTGGAATTACAAGAAAAATAATAGCAACTTTTAAAAACGACAACTATATTTTTACCTCTCGCCCTTCAGATAAGAGAGGTATAGGAATCATGCTAAAAATTGGGTAGTGAGTTTTCAATTGATAAACACGTTTTGGGGTCCCTAGAATACGATTTTAATATTTTCGCGATGATGTCTGTGTGTGTGTGTGTTAGTGTGTGTGTGTGTTAGTGTGTGTGTGTGTTAGTGTGTTAGTGTGTGTGTGTGTGTTTGGATGGATGTTGTAGTAACGATAACTCAAAAACTACTGAATAAAAAAATTTGAAATTTTGCATACAGGATTCTGATACCCTAGATTAGATCTGATTAGATTTTGGTGCCAATCGCACAACCGGAAGTGGCAGTTGCTATGGGTAATGACTCCATTATTATACAAAACGGCAATAAAGTTTTACACATATATTTTGTACACCATATAGTTTATTTTCATCTCATTAAAATTTTCGAAACTTTTGCCATTGTTGCCAGATTTACAAAAAAATAATTTTTTTTCATACTTTTTTGTGTCAACCTGTAAATTTTTGATTCAAAAATGGCGAGAGGTCATGTGCTGGCCACATCAGATTTTTCATACATCAAAAACTGACAATTAACATTCAATGTTATACATATTAAAAATATAAAACAGTAAGTGGAGCACTCGATAGTATGTAAACAAAGCATACATATAAGTTTAACAGATCTAACTCTAGATATAATTAACAGAAAAACAGTTTTTGGTTTAAATAACAAATTTGATGATGATGGAAAGGTACAGTATAATTTATAATAGTTTATACTTATCATAATGATAATCCAGCTAAAAGCACAAGCACAGAAGAGCAACAAAATGATTTCATTTTTACAGAAATGGGTGACCGAAATAAATTTTCATTAGATACAAATGTAATTGAGGAAACTTTCACAAAACCAGCTAAGGGTGAACCAACAAGTTCTACACCCTCTACAAGTTATATACCTAATAGCGGTTAAAAAAACAGAGTCGCAGAACGAATGTCTGTAGAGGTGAAAATGTTGCTTTAAGATATGAAGAAGCAGCAGTGTTAAAAAAGATGTTTTTGAGATGCAATTAAAACTATTAACAGAGAGGAGAAAAGATCTGAAAGAAAATAGAGAGTGGGAAAGAAAACTACAAAAACGACGCGAACAAGAACAATATGATTTAAAGAAAAGAGCACTAGAATTAGACATCGAAATAAAAGAAGCCCATTTAGACGCCTTAAAATTTTTTTTTATTTAACTTAGTTTATTAATCGTTTAAATGAAATATAATTTGTTTTTTTTAATTATTATTTTGGAAATTTCAACTATAGTTATTTGAATTTAAAAAATTATGCAGTAAAACTTATATATTACTAAAATAATCATTTATCAATGCTGCCCTTGTTCCTTCACCTAATTCTTCTTCAATTTCTACATCAGGAATGTAACCATTAACTATTAACTCATTAAGAATATCAAAAACAAATAGAATAAGTTTTCGAAACTATACATTCCGACCATTGCCATACATGTTTCATCCTTATATGAATCTTCAGTGGCAATTTGTCGGAATGCATAGTTTCAAAAATTTATTCTATATACCCCAACTATTTTTATGTTTATAGTTTCGAAAACTTATTCTATTTGTTTTTGATTTTATTGCGTAGTGCCTGCTCCCCCCTAGGCATTATGATGGTTGATGGGTTACTCCATCTGACGGCAATCCAAATTGTATTTGGAGACACGTTTACAGAATTGTATTCTGCTAAACGCACTGCCCGGTTGGTACCCATCAACCAATACGATAGATGGCTTGACTATCTATCATTTTTGTGTCACATTAAGAATATGTTCATCTAATTCTGCTGGTATAGGTGGAACTTCTTGATCTTCCATTAAAAGGGCTATATTGCGAAGAACTGATGTAGCAACTATAACAGTGAGGAATTGTCTACTTTTAATCTGCATCCATAAGCCAATATTGGAAAACGTTTCTTTAATATCTCAACAATATCTCAATAACATTCCGTGTTCTAATGTGGCACTGATTGTAGAATCTTTGACCATTTGTGGCAGGATTTCGAAATATTTCTGGATTATTCCCTCCTGCAAAATTTTGTAAAGAATCAAAATATGTCAACTGTTATATATATGTTGTCTTGTGGCTCATGTGAGTGAAGGCCGCGACAAGACGGTTGACAGAATGACAGAAAGGCGGGGGGGCAACGGCCAGTGAGCGGGAGAGATCACATGGGTGGACACATGTTTGTACCACAAGAGTATAATAAAAGTTATCTTGTTAAGTTATACGAGTTTATATTTAGAAACCTTTACATCAACTTTTATAAAACAGTAACTGTTTTTTAAATAACAATATATTACCTGGGGATATAATTTTAAAATGAGAACAGTCAATTGCTCCTAGAACTCTAGGAAATGATGCGATATCAAAAAAATCTTGTTACGTTTTTCTTATATTTTTATTTATTGGCATTCGAATGTATAAAGGCTTCAGACTTGCTATAGCTTCTGATACTCTTATAGCAATTCTTGAGACGGTGGCTAAATGCATACCCGCAAAATCTGCCACTGCATCCAGATGTCGACCTGTAGAATATAGACGAAGAGTAGTCAATATTTGATTCTGAAAATAACGAAATAATATTCTTTATTTTGTATATCTACAAATTTAATCTTAAACTTACAAATCATTTGGAAAAGCTCCTATTCTAATTAGATGTTCCTGAACTGTTTCTTTCGACAGCCGAAACCTTTTTCGAAATGTAGAATTATCCATTTGATTAAAATAATTGGCCCTTTCATAGATTTGCCTATATAGGAACGCCATGTTCTATTAATTCCAATATATCTAGTTCTAACTCGTCGTCATCTATTTCCATATCGTTAATTAAATTTATCATTACTATTGCCGGCTCATTCATTTTATTAATTAACATTTCCGTGCAAAGTTAATTTGTGAATAACTAGTAATTAACTTTAACTACCACTTTAATCACACCGGTACAAACCACCACTCTTAAGATTTATTTATTTCAGGAAGTTTGTTTCAGTAATGGAGATGGGGCTTACATGTATGTCAAAAATGTAAACCTGACGTAATTGACATACACCTTTACAATTTATTTATGAATTGTCAAGCATCTACAACTTTCTTTGAGTTTTCACATATAACACAATGGAAGATATTTCTTCTCCATCTTCTCCACACATATTATCAATTGGTAATTCTTTAGAACTAAATTCAGAAAATTCTAATACTAGTAAACAAAGTGAGAACCCTTACACAACAGTTATACATCAATGGTTAACAACACCAAAACAAATTTATAGAGGTTCACTTTTGTACGACAATTTACATGGTAGTGGTATTTACTTCATTAATAAAGATGATAAAATCTTCTACGATGGTTTCTTTTATGCAAATAAAATGGAAGGATACTGCCAAGTTTTTTATCATATAAACGGATCCCATTTTCAAGGGTTATTTAAAGAAAATAGAAGATTTGGACCAGGAGTTTTAACATATTCAGATGATAGCCAGGATATTGGATTATGGGACGGATTTTCCTTAATTAGAGTTGGTGCACCTCCTACTCAGTATATTCCAACTCTTAGCGTATCGAATGAAGGACATATTAAAATGTTAAAATATAGGTAACAATCGAGTTATAAATATTAAGTATCTTAATAAAAATAATTTAATTTTTAGAAATTTAGTTGACGTTCATCCTAAAGAAGTACCAGATATAGCAGAAGAGTTATTAAAGAATTTAGGTGCAAGTCAAGAAGTGTTAAGTAAAGCTAAAAAGTTATATAGTAAAGACGTTAAGAATAAAAATAATTTATTTTTTAATAAAAAAATGTACGATGAATACTATCCGGAAGTACTTCCAACAATAGATATACTTATTGAAGATTCAATTTCGGATCAAGTAAGCAAAGTTAAAATATTTGACGATGAAACTGAACGAGAAACTGAAGAAGAAAATGAAGAAGAAAAACAAGAAATGAAAATACTTTCTAGAAAAGTGTATTTGTTAAATAATCAGTTAGAAGAAATTGAAAAAACATTACATGTACTAAAACGAGAAATACTTATTGTTACTAGACAAATTGATCACTGTAATAAATGTTGTGCTGTGGAAGATGAAGTAGAAGAAAAATCTAAAGAAGAATTTAAGACAGAAGAAGAAGATAAATTAGAGGAAAAACATATGGAAATTAATCATTTAACTTCTAACGTATCGGATTTTTTTGGTAAAAGATTTTTTTTTAATGTACTTAATGTACTATATGAATTTGCAATTTTTTAGATAATCCAACTTCTCTGATGGAGTTGACAACTAGTTTTAGTGTCAATTTGGCAGATCTGAACTTTGGTGGTCACTCTGCTGTATTAACCCCATACGCAACACCCAATATAGCTTCACCAGAAACTCCTGGAAGTCCAATTTCTGAATCTATAGACAATATACTCAAAGACGAATGTTTATGCCTTCACGATTTAAATATCGAGGATTTATCAGAGTTAGAGGATAAATTACAAAAATTAAAAAAAGATGAAGTATTTTACGCAAATATTTACAAACATTTAAATGCAGAAATAGATAAAATTCTACGAATAATGAAATCGAGAAAAAATATTCATACAAAAAAAATCGTTGTTAATCAAATTTTAGCTTGGAATAACGAACCTCTAATAGTCGATATGTTAAAACATAGTTTTCTACATAGAAACACTGAGCATATGGTTAATTTTCGAGTCCCAGCTATTTTATCTGGACATAGAATAGGCTTTACAGGTCCGGGTAAGTACAGTAAGATTATAAAATATATTTTATGCCCGAATATATATGAAGTCATGTGTAATGTATGTTGCATAACGATAAATAGAGTATATTAAATTATATCCCCACATATAAGGCGATAATTCAGATTTGGCAACATCTTTTGGAATTCGTTTGATTTTTTACGGTTTTGGTTTCTTACGCTTCTATCTTTTTCTACTTTTGACTCTTTAAATTCTGTTTCATTAATATCTGATGTTGTGCTGGTTTGCTCCATTGGCGCTTCGATAAATATAGATTTCTGTTTTAATAGCATTTTGAATTTGTAAGAATTCTACTTATCTATTGGTATTTTCTTACATTAGTGTTATTGTATTTTACGTTTTTGTTGTACTATTTATTTGAAATTTTAACGTTGTGGTGTTTTAATTTTTTGATATTTTAGTAATTTGAGAAAATATCTATCTGGTTCTTTAATATTTGATTTTTTATGGTTTTGATAAAATATCATTTTGCTATAATATATAATTGCTTTTTTAATAATTTAATATAATACCCGTTTATTTTTTTAAATTCGGCTAAATTGTGATTAACCCAAACTTTTATGTAATACCAGTTCGTTAATTGCATCCAAAATATAACTATTTAAAAAAAATTGAAAATTGAATTTAATTTAAATAACATAATAATTTATTATTTTTCACTAAATAATTTTAGTCAATAATTTGTTATTTTCATGCAGGCCATAAAGTGCACTTTGTGGGCCATAAAGTGCAGTTTATGCCCGCGTGTGTCATAAAGTAATCCTTTATGTAGTTAGTAAGTAAGCAATAAAAACACAATAATGAACTAGTATGACATAAAGATCCATTTATACCCTTGGTAACTATTAGGTAATGGCCATTTGTGTCTGTTTATGCATATATTTTTTTATTTTTTTAAAACTAAATAAAATGCAGACAAAAATGATAATTTAATAAATGAAATACATTTTATTAACTTATTGACTAATATTCAAAATTGTAAAATAATGTCATAAAAAAAACATTACAGGACTGTATAAGAGTGCAATAACATTTTACAAATGATTTTACTGTGGTCGAAAACAAATTGTCCAAATTTTTCTTTTACAGAAATTTTATTCTAATATTATAGGATAGAAAAACTAGCTGAACACCCATTGCTTTGCTACGGAGTCTCTATTTTTCCCAATGTTTCCCTATTTGTCCATATTTTTTCCTGTTTTACTTTAATTTTCCTTATTTTTTTCATTTTTCCTACCTATTTTTCATATTTTTTTCCTATTTTTAATTATTTTTCCTGTTTTTCCCTATTGTCCGCATTTCTTCCTATTATTATCTATTTCTCCCTATTTTTTCTTATTTTCTCCTATTGTTAATTATTTTTCCAAATGTTTTCCTATTTTTCATAATTTTTTTCTATTTTTCTCTAACATCCCTTATCTTTTATTTTTATATAAAAAATGTGTTAAATGTTAAATTTATTGTATTTCATCTTACATTATATTATTTTTTTTTCTCTATTTTCACATATCCCATACATTCTTGTAATGTCAAAAAGGATCAATAAAATTTATTGTTATTATTATTTTCCATATTTTTCGCTATTTTTCCATATGCTTTCATATTTTTTCGATTTTTCCATATTTTTCTCTAATTTTCCTATTTTCTATAGCATTTTCCAATTTTTAAGTATATTTCGAAAATTTCCTTTTCTCCATCATTTTCCAATTTTTGCGTATATTTCGAAAATTTCCCTGTTTCTTATTTTGCTCTATTTTTAAATATTTTACTAAATTTCTCCTTAATTCTCCCTAATTTTCCCCTATTTTGCTCTAATTTGATCATTTTTCTATTTTTCCTACTTCTTTATGTTTTTTCCTGTTTTCCATTTTCCCCATCTTTTTCTATTTTTCCCATTGTCACCTACTTTCTTTTAACAACTCTCTGCATTTTTCGCTGTTTCCCTATTTTTCATGTTTTTCCTCTTTTTCATTATTTTTTCGTATTTTTCATACGTTTCCTCCTTTTTCCAGAATTTCTTCTAATTTCCGTATTTCTATTTTCTCTATTTTGCCCTATATTTTTCAACTTTTCCTTATTTGTCCCAATTTCTCCCTATTTTTAAGTTGCTATTTTCCTCTATTTTTCCCTATTTTTTTCTATTTTTTTCCTATTTTTCATATTTTTTTTGTTTCCAATTTTTTTCCTGTTTTCCATGTTCCCCATCTTTCCCTATTTTTCCTATTGTCAACTACTTTCTTTTAACAAATCTCTGCATTTTTCCCTGTTTCCCTATTTTTCATATTTTTTCTGTTTTCCATTAATTTTTCGTATTTTCCATATGTTTCTTCATTTTTCCAGAATTTCTTCTAATTTCCGTATTTGTATTTTCTCTATTTTGCCCTAATTTATCCAACTTTTCCTCATATGTCCCAATTTCTCCCTATTTTTAACTCGCTATTTTCCTCTATTTTTCCCTATTTTTTTTCTATTTTTTTCCTATTTTTCATATTTTTTTTCTGTTTCCTATTTTTTTCCCTATTTTTTTTCTATTTTTTTTTCTATTTTTCATATTTTTTTTCTGTTTCTTATTTTTTTCCTATTTTTCATGTTTCCTGTTTTTCATTATTTTTCGAGTGTTTCGTATGTTTCTCCATTTTTCCCCAATTTTTTCCAATTTCCGTATTTCTATTTTCCTTATTTGCCATATTTTTTCCAACTTTTCCTTATTTGTCCCAATTTCTCCCTATTTTTTACTATTTTCCGCTATTTTCTTCCATTTTTCACTATTTTTTTTCTGTTTCCTATTTTTCATGTTTCCTGTTTTCCATTATTTTTTTGTATTTTCCATATGTTTTCCCATTTTTCCCCAATTTTTTCTAATTTTCGTATTTCTATTTACCCTATTTTGCCCTGTTTTTTCCAACTTTTCCCTATTTGTTAAAATTGCTCCATATTTTTTACTATTGTCCGCTATTTTTCTCTATTTTTCATAATTTTTTTTTCCGTTTTCAATTTTTTTCCTATATTTTATGTTTGCTGTTTTTCATTATTTTTTCGTGTCTTCCATATGTTTACCCACTTTTCCCCTAATTTCCCTATTTTCCCAATTTTGCCCTATTTTTTCATCTTTTCCTAATTTGTCCTTAGTTCTCCCTATTTTTTTACTATTTTTCTCTATTTTTCACTATTTATTTTTCTATTTTTCCTATTTCTTCATATTTTTCTTGTTCTTCATTATTGTTTCCTATTTTCCAATGTTTCCCCATTTTTTCTTAATTTTCTCTAATTTTTGTATTTTCTCTATTTTACCCTATTTTTTCCTATTTTTTTAACTTTTCCCTATTTGGCCCTATTTTTTCTCTGTTTTTACACTTTTATTCTTCTACTTTTCGTATTTTTTTTTATTTTGCCTTTTTCTTCATATTCTTCCTGATTTTCATTATTTTTTCCTGTTTTCTATATGTTTCCCCATTTTCCCTATTTTTTTCCAATTTCTGTATTTTCCCTATTTTGCCCTATTTTTTCCTATTTTTTTCCCATTTTTTCCAACTTTTCCCTATTCTATTTGTCCCTATTTGTTCTCTATTTTTCTCTATTTTTCACTTTTTTTTCCATTTTTCGTATTTTTTCCTATTTTTCCTTTTTCTTAATATTTTGCTTCTTTTTCATTATTTTTTCCTTTTTTCCACGTTTCCCTATTTTTCCCTAATTTTCTATAATTTCGGTATTTTCCCTATTTTGCCCTATTTTTAACTTTTTTTTTTCTATTTTTTTCTATTTTTTACTATTTTCCATTATTGTTCTCTATCTTTCTCTATTTTTCATTCTTTTCTTTTCTGTTTTTTATTTTTTATAATTCTTTTTATTTTTTCCTGTTTTTCATTATGTTTTCCTATTTTCTTTATTTTTCTTATTAATCCCTATTTATTCATATTTCGCAAAAAGCTTTATCAATTATTATAACCTAATCCCAAGAAAATAACAATAAAAAAAATCAATTCTATATTGTTACATACAATCTAAAAATTCGCATCAAATAAGATTCAAAATAAAAACTATTCCTGCTTAAAATTAATTTTTAGGTGAACAAGAAAGAAGGTGCTACGAATTTTTCAACGAATGTTATTCAGGAGTCGCATTAGACGTAATCCGTTATTTACGCGAATATAAAATAAATGTCAATGTTAGCGATTCTAAAGGTAATAATGGACTTTTTTATGCGGCATGTAACAACAAAATCGATTTAATCCGAATTTTGGTTCAATTCGGTGCTAATCCAAATCAAATAAATGATGATGGATTAACTCCATTGGGTATGACGCTATTAAATTATTTAGCCAATAAATATAATATTGATAATTGGGAAACTGCGTTTATACCAGATACTGTTGTTTCACCTGAAGATCAGCAAGAACTTAAAAGTTGGTGCCCAAGTAGATCATTTTTGACTGTAACAGCAGGAGGGAAAACATCTGCTCAATCTATGGGTAACATAATCATTTTAATATTTATCTTTAGTGTTTATACATTGTTATTAAAAATGGTTTAAGAGCATTTCCCCTCTACTTCCTCCCCGAAAGGGTGGGCGGGTACTAGGAGTTTTTCTATTATTTTTTGAAGAATTTTACCACATTTGAGAATGGATAATCTTTTGTTTTCGAATAATTTAATCAAATTGTTTTTCTGAAACTACGCGGAAATCGAAAAAAAGTAGAGGCAAACTTTGTAGGAAATTTTATGTTCTACAATTTTGATTTCCTATAATTTTTCATAAAAATCCATAATTTCGGTTCAAAATTTAAAAATTAATAGTACAATATGTGCAATAATCATATGTACTTTTTGGTTCCTTTCGGATATTTTATTTTCTTTTTTCATTTGTTTTGTAATATCCGATTAAACAAAATTACAAAAAAATTAAAGAAAATTCTATATTTTTGTTATAATAATTACAATTCTAAATTTGAAGAAACTAAAATACATTTTAAATTTAAAGTATCATATTGTCGTTGGAATGGTACAAATTCCATTTTAATGTTTACTTAATATTTTTCAGTTTTTCAAATGTTGTTTTAAATCGTAATAAAATTTCAAATTTTTTTGAGCCATTTTTGTAACAATTTTTGTATTCAAATTTTGAAAAAATCACATTTATAATTTTTTTTATTACAAATACAATGGTATATTTTTTTAATTTTTAGTGTTAATATTTACAAAAATTAAAAAAATTGTTTGGTTTATTTTTAAATCAATAAATAATTAATATTTCATTTCTTTTTATTCTAAGAGCTTTTTATAGGCTTTTTGGATCAAAATGCAATAATATAGTAAGTTTAAAAAAAAATAAAAAAATCAAGTTTTTTATCAAAAATTCATAGCCCTTCGAATTTTTCAACTTTTTATATTTTTCGCTATAAACATTATATTAAAATTATGAAATTATTCACTTATACAGTACTTTTGATTCCTTTCGGATAGACCTTTTCCTTTTTCATTCATTTTATACTTTTTTATGAAACAAAATTACAAAAAATTAAACAAAAATTCTTGTTTTGGCTATAATAATTACAATTCCAAATTCGAAGAAACTAAAATACATTGTAAATTTAGAGGTTTATATCGAATGGTGCAAATCACATTTTTATATCTTTAATATTTTAAATTTAAAATTGTTTTGAGACATTTTTTAAGAGCTGTCAGAAAAGAAGTCTTGCAGAAACAAAAAATTATTGAAAATAATATAGAGGACTATAGGTTAGGTAGAATAAATAGAAAAATGTTTGTCAAATGCGTATCATATAAATTTAACACTTTAACTGCGGATATCGTATATAAATGATTCGTAAAAATAATGCTGTGATGTGAGCATCATAAATAAATAATTTTGTATGTTTTATTATTTCTTAACAAATTTTTATCAATCTTACAAATTTTTACATATTTTAACAAATTTTTATATATTACATATTTTGAAATTTTTTCAATGTTTTTAAAAGTTTAAAATTCTTGTTTTTTTTTAAATTTCGGGTTTTTTTAAATCTGCAATTTTTGAAAATTTTTGACATATATTTTTTTAATGTTGTTTTAAATTTTTGATGTTTTTGAAATTTTCGTTATATTTTTAATATTTTTACTTTTTTAAATATTTTTGAAATTATTAAAATTTATGAAGTTTTGAAATTTTTAATTTGCAATTTTTAGAACTTTTGAAATTTTTAATATATTTGGAAATTTTTGATATATTTTATAAATTTTCGAAATTTTTATTTTTTTAAATTTTCGATTTTTTTCAAATTTTCGATGTTTTTGAAATTTTCTATATATTTGATGTTTTTAATTTTTTTTGTTATTTTTAGAAAATTTTTGATGTACTTCTGAAATTTTTGAATATCTTAAAATTCAATTTTTTTTTTAAATTTTTGAATTTTTTAAAAATATTTTTGAAATTCTTAAAATTTATGAAGTTGAAATTTTAATTTTGCAATTTTCAAAACTTCCGAAATTTTTAATATATTTGGAAATATTTAATATATTTTCGAATTTTTTAATTACTAGATATTTTAATTTTTTAAATATTTTTGAAATTATTAAAATTTATGAAGTTTTGAAATTTTTAATTTGCAATTTTCAGAAGTTTTGAAATTTTTAATATATTTGGAAATGTTTGATATATTTTATAAATTTTCGAAATTTTTATTTTTTTAAATTTTCGATTTTTTTCAAATTTTCGATTATTTTGAAATTTTCTATATATTTGATATTTTTAACTTTTTTTATTTTTTGAAATTTTTGATGTACTTCTGAAATTTTTGAATATCTTAAAATTCAATTTTTTTTTTAAATTTTTGAATTTTTTAAAAATATTTTTGAAATTCTTAAAATTTTTTAAGTTGAAATTTTAATTTTTCAATTTTCAAAACTTCCGAAATTTTTAATATATTTGGAAATATTTAATATATTTACGATTTTTTTAATTTCTAGATATTTTAATTTTTTAAATTTTTTAATTTTTTTATATATTTTTAAAATTTTAAAAAACCTAAAATTTAGGTATTTATTTTTATTTTTAATTTTTTTTTTAAATATTTTTGAAATTATTAAAATTTATGAAGTTTTAAAATTTTTAATTTGCAATTTTCAGAACTTTTGAAATTTTTAATATATTTGGAAATTTTTGATATATTTTATAAATTTTACAAATTTTTTTAAATTTTCGATTTTTTCAAATTTTCAATGGTTTTGAAATTTTCGATATATTTGATATTTTTAATTTTTAAACACTTTTTTTTTGTTATTTTTTGAAATTTTTGATGTACTGAAATTTGTGAATATCTTAAAATTCAATTTTTTTTTTAAATTTTTAAATTTTTTAAAAATATTTTCGAAATTCTTAAAATTTATGAAGTTGAAATTTTAATTTTGCAATTTTCAAAACCTTCGAAATTTTTAATATATTTGGAAATATTTAATATATTTTCGAATTTTTTAATTTCTAGACATTTTAATTTTTTAATTTTTTGAATTTTTTAATACATTTTTAAAATTTTAAAATTCTTAAAAATTAGGTTTCTTTTTTAATTTTTGATTTTTTTTTAAATATTTTTGAAATTCTTAAAATTTATGAAGTTTTGAAATGTTTATTTTGCAACTTTCGAAATTTAAATATATTTTCGAAATTTCTTTTAATTTCCAGACATTTTTATATTTATTTTTTGAAATTTTCGAATTTTTTGATATAATTTTGAAATTATCGAAATTTTAAATTTCTTAAAATTTAGGAAATATATTTAGTATAACAATAACTTTTTTCAGCAAAAAAAGCAGCACACAAAGGATCACCAATGAATTTGAAAAAGAGTGGCTGCATTTTTTCAACTAAATTTCCTAATTTTACACAAAAAGATCATGTATTATTCAATGTATCATCAAACGATATATCTACCGATCAACCACCACCATATACATCATCAATTGAAATCTGTATTAAAACTTTAATAGATTTCGGATCAAATCCAAATTACGGTGAATCAGTTCTTCCTACGTTTTTATTCAGCGTTTATTCTGAAAACTTTAACATCGTAAGAACTTTGCTAGATAATGAAGCTGATCCGAATGTTTTTACTCACGATGAACATTTAAATGCATTACATATTTTGGCTAGCAGTAAATGCAGCGAAGAAAATATTTACATTGCTACGTTATTAATTAGATATAATTGCGATCCTAATAGTAGAACTAGTCAAAGCCACTGGCCTGATCAAAAACAGAAACTACTTGGTAAGTTAATATTTCAAGTTTCATTTATTTTTGTATAAATATAATTGTGATGATATAGTTCAATAATATAGTTCAATAATAATATAAATATAGTAGTAATGTAGGTATTTATTGAACTTATATTAGTACAAATTTTTTTCTTGGTATAAGGAGTACCGGAAAAAGAAAGATAGACATTTCTTTTACTTCCAACAACTTTTCTAGAACCTTAAATTATTATCACTTTAAAATATATACTGTTTTGATAATTTTAATTAAGGGAAATAAAATCACATCTGGAGATAATTAGTTTTGAGGGTTTGCTGAAGAAAATTAAATAAAGTTGTAAATAAGTAAGATTCATATGTTTAGATTGTAAGATTCGGGGCGAATAAGTAAAATCGAGTGTATTTAAGAAAAACTAAGAAGTATAGTATTAGCGAATTTAAGAAAATAGTTAAAGAACAGAATACCTAAATAAATCTAGCATTAATTTGTTAATAAGTTAGTAAATAGAACAGTGATACTTTAATTTTAAATATCAAGGTTTGGCAATAACAGCCAGTACCATAATTAATATAAAGTATACTTTAAGGGTAAAAGGTCCATTTTACCTGTAACAGCCAGTACCATAATTAATATAAAGTATACTTTAAGGGTAAAGGAGGATTTACAGCCAGTACCATAATTAATATAAAGTATACTTTAAGGGTAAAAGGTCCATTTTACCTGTAACAGCCAGTACCATAATTAATATAAAGTATACTTTAAGGGTAAAGGAGGATTTACAGCCAGTACCATAATTAATATAAAGTATACTTTAAGGGTAAAAGGTCCCTTTTACCTGTAAAACCCGTACCATAATACAACTTTAAAGGAGGATTAAACCAAAAAGCCGCCTTTATTGTAAAGGCCCAATTTTGACACTTTTGCGTGGTTAAAGTAAGCTTTATTTTGAAACATAACCTACAAATCTTTAAAGGTTATTAATTTTACACCGTCCACACGTGCTTTACTTTAAAGTAAGTTTACACATGCATGGATTTACCGGCGCCAGTCTTAACGCCAGTTCAACTTTCACGCCAGTAAGCGTTTACACGGTTTCCAGTGTTTTGCACGCCAGTTGCTAGTATTGATACTCTCGTTATAGTAGGTACATCATGTCGCGAAAGGAACTTGTAAAAGATTGTCGAAAAATTGCAAAAACGATAATTGATAGTACGATTAAAGATTTAGAACGGAAGAAACGACATAAAAGAAAAGATCGCTTATGGGTGCGCAATTGGATTTCCCAGAGAGCAATGATGGGTGCTTCAAATTCTCTTTTAAAAGAACTTTCAATGGAAGACCCCCAAAGCTTGAGAAAAAAGACACCCATATGAGCTGTTTTAAACCATGGTAACTTTGGTGTGTATAGCTCATTAGTACCTACGCCAGATTTTTTGCTTTTCTCTATTTTTCCCAATTCTAACGTGTAAGTATTCCTTATACTACGTATTTTGGCTTTAACTTCCGATGAACCAAATCCTTCAATATTCATTAATCGTGCTATCTGTAAATAGCCATTTTCCCTAGCATCTTTATTTTTGTACATTCCAGAATGCACGTCCCACAAACAAGCAACTTGTTCATACAATTCTAAAAACTGTATAATGGTTTCTGATTTCCATTTCTTCTCTTTTTTGTTCATCATTAAAACACAAAACTCACAAAAGAACAAAATTAAACTATTAAACTGTGCCCCTAACCTTAAAAGTGATTTTCCGCCGTAAATAATATTCATTGGCATGCACGGAATGTGTTTACATTTGCAAGTTGTAATTTCACTGGCGCAAGAAAAGATACTGGCGCTTAAAATTTTGGAAGTGACCAAAATTTTTAATCCATGCATGCATGGATAACGCTTGCATGCCAGTAAGTGTTTACATATGCATTTTAAAGTTACTGGCGCGCCAGAAGTCACTGGCGCCAGTAAATCATTGCATGTGTAAACCTGCTCTTAGATTACAAAGGAAGATTACGTATTCGATTCAAGTAGTAGTTCGAGCTCTTCTGAAGAGGAAGAAAATATCGTAGTGAGAAGACCAAAAATATATAGACAGCGGCAGCATTATTTAAATAAATATGACGATATCGAATTTTTCGACCGATTCCGATTAACCAAGCATACTGTATTGGGTTTGTTGCAAGAAATGAACTCTTTTTACGCTTTCTCTTCTGCTCTGACATAATTTAAAAAATCTGACGATATTTTAAAACAATTTAAAAAATATTTCGGCAAACACAAATCAATAGTCAAAAGGCGCTAGTAAATAAACCCAAGCAAGTTAGGTTAAGTCGAAAAAATTCTGTCAAAATAACGTCACTTATATCATGAAACACCATTTCCAGTGCAGCCAACACAACAATATTTAATTAAAGTGTCCTTTACCTAACAGGCGATTAATTTGCATTATGATACAGGCTATACTTTTAGGTTAGTGAAAGTCGACTTTAACCACAAAGTGTACTTTACTTAAAGGACCCTTTTGTCAATATTTATGATACTGGCTGTAAGTGTCCAAGCGCTTATGAAAATTCGGAACATTGGGTATGTTTTGGATCATTGCCCAAAAAAATGATAAGAGACGTCAATTTTTTCAGATATGTAAAAAAATATAGGGTAATACTTCGTTCTGAGGGACCATGCGATTTAAAAAAAAGTGAATATTACGTATTTTGGTCTCCTGCAGTGAGACCGCGTGTCACCTAGAATTCTATAAATCGACTCATTTCTATATGACTGGCACTGCGTGTTCCAAACATTGTCGCTTTAACGCGACTTTAGCTCTTGCAGAAATCGAGACACTGGGACATATTGTTATCGCTAGAATATACAACCTACCTTATTTATTGATCAAAACTGTCAGAAAAAAATTTCATGGTAACAAGTTCACATTTTCTTATGTACGCAACCTACAATTTGAATATTCTACAGGCCGTATTATTTCAATATGGATGTAATCCACGGGGCCAATCACACCAAGAAAATCTCTTTCTTGCATAAATGAAGCTTTTATATTATTTTTGTCTTCATAGTTTCTTGGAAATTATACATAATACGCAGAAAACGTTTCAATGATGGTAATAGTCACTTGATGAATTGCCTCGAATATACTTTGTTGGGCCATGACGACGTTGTAGCTTTGGCGTATTACACGCTTGTAAGCACCTATAGCATAAAAAATAAGCACTCCAAAGAACTTTATTATGCCTGCTTATGCCACAGGATTGTTACCCTGGTCCAACTATGGCAGAAACCCATGAAGCATATATTGAGCCATGTATATGTTCAACCTAAATAGCTCTTTAAATCTAATATCGTCTATAGAGCAAGGATCACTTTCCTAGCTCGTTATCCTTAGTTCCATATTTGCTATTCGAATATCCTCCTTCTCGACCACCAGATTATGAAAAAAATTATCAGGCAACATTTTGCTAAATTTAAACCTACATCAATTTAAACAAATAAATACTATTATTTTATTATTTTTTATATGGATATTTGACAGGATACATTTTTGGGACTATAATGATATAAAAGTTACTAAAAGTCACCAGAATATAACTAATGTTTTTCTATCGAGTAATATATTACTGAAAACGTCCGAAGTGTAGTCGACCGGGACACACAGTGCCAAAAAATGCAACAGTCGATTTGCAGAGTAGATATCGACAGTAGAAAACTAAGTGTCGAATTACACAGCCCCACAAAGAAAAAGTTCATACACAAGAGAGTGACATATGTATTCCCTTGTATTTTTCGACGCTGAATCCAATCCCGAGCTCTGAATTGGGCCTACACGTCTGGAATTGGCCCCAGGGACCGAAAATGGCCTGAAATGCGGTTCCCGGGGTAAGGCGAAGTCGACGCTGAATTTTGGAGCTAATGCCGGATTTGTGTTCGAAAAGTTTATGGCCAACTGAAATTCCGGGTTTGGGTCCGGGAAAATGACCCCTTGAGGCGGGAAAATCCTGTTTTGGACGTCCCGGTCGCGACTGTGGTATTTTCATGGACTTTCCAATTCTGGAGCTGAGACTGGGTGTGAAAAGTGTTTGGTCAGCTAAAATTCCCAGTTTGGGTTCGGGAAAATAGCCCATTGGGGCCGGAAAATCATACCAGTCGCAATAGTGGTATTTTCGTGTGTTTTTCAATTCTGGACCTGAGGGACACGAACAGGGAATTTCATATGGCCGCAAACCTGTCAAGCACTGTCTAAGCTACAGGAATTAGTACATAAAAATTCCACTGTTGCGATTGGTACGTCCGAAATATGATTTTCCGGCCCCAATGGGCCATTTTCCCGGACCCAAACTGGGAATTTCAGCCGACCAAACACAAAACAGGATTTTCCCGCCTCAAGGGGTCATTTTCCCGGACCCAAACCCGGAATTTCACTTGGCCATAAACTTTTCGAACACAAATCCGGCATTAGCTCCAAAATTCAGCGTCGACTTCGCCTTATACCGGGAACCGCATTTTAGGCCATTTTCGGCCCCTGGGGCCAATTCCAGACGTGTAGGCCCAATTCTGAGCTCGGTATCGGATTCAGCGTCGAAAAATACATAACATCACCCTCTTGTGTATGAACTTCTGAACACTGAACAAAAATCCAAAATCAAAACGTGGCGCTCTCAAGTAGTTTCGGAGATACTGACACGGGGAATATTTTCCCAAAATATTCAGATAAAAAATATTAAAATTAAATATTTAAATCTCGCCTTGTGCAGTTCATTGGTTCACTCAACGCGTTTGTTTAGTTAACGTGTTAGAACTGCACAGTGCTAGTACATGAATCGCGGAACAACAATATTATATAGAAATAAGAACAGGTATTGTTCAAGAAAAAAAAGTCTATCAAGAAAAAGTCTTTAGACTTTACTTTTGGCTGTTGGTATTCTGCCGAATAACCGACCCTAGTGAAATGTCTCCTTAAAGTCTTCGTTAGTGTAGTGTTAACTTAGTATGGTAAGAATATTTGTTTGTATATAATAGTGTTTGGTGTGTTATTGTTATTATGTTATTTATTATTAAATATATATTTACTGCTTCCCCTTGTTTACTGTGACATGGTGGAGGTGGGGGGCATTCTTGTAAATTGTTTCAATATGATCAGCATTAATTCCCAACTTAATGTACTGACTAAACTGCCTCTGGATCTTCTTCCTCCAAAGACTTCATATAATCAGAAACATGAATACCAAAAATATGATTACGGTGAACTTCTGCATTGAAGCTCTTAGATTCACCATCATAACCTGGGAAACGTTTGGTAGAATGATAAATATTCAAACCTCCATCAACAGCACCCTTCATGGCTCCAAAGACACGAGCCCCGGTGCTGATACGGTTCAAACCTGTATCTAAGTAGCACCTGAAAGCTCCTGGTCCACTATCAACACCTTCAACATTATATTCATCCACAGTAACTTCAGTAGTACCAGTGTACAAGCTTGAGAAGACAACGCGCCAATAACAAACCAGTTGCATAAGCAGTGTCATAGTTAGTAAGACCAGTTTTAATTCCATATCTGGGCACCTCATGAGCATAAGCTGAGCAGAGAATCTTATCTCCTTCAATACGAGAATAAGCAATCTGACAAGTTATGTTGCGATTGGAAATACGAACAATTAAACGGTACTTGGGGGTGTTGTACTTATTTTTATCTTGAACGATGAGACGTTTACGGGCATAGTTATCAGTTTTACCTTGTTGACGCCTTTTGAATTTAACTTGGAACCGCTTGAAGTACTGTTTGTATGAGCGAACTTTTACGAAACCCATTTTCGTCAATTAATTAAAATATATAATACAAAATTTAGGAGACCCCGCATACGGCGAGATACCAACTGTCTGTCTTACCTGATATAGCGCCAGCGCATGAGTGCGATAAAGAAAGGAGTCGCGATAGACCAACGGAGCAATCTGATTCGTTGAACTGCGTAACCGAGTGACTTCGTCATCGACGTATAAAATAAAAAGAGAACATTTCAGAATTTCTAAGTCATACTAAGGGATTCGGTGGTTCTCTACTAGAAGGTCGTATTTCACTATAGAACAAGCTATGAATATTTATATAGAAAATATATGAACTAACTTAGAAAACAGCAGGAATTGTCTACGTCGCATTGCAAGACATGATGATACTGAGTTCTCCAATCAAAGTATGTAATGGAGAAATTCGTAAAAACAGTCAATAAAATGGATGAAACGATATTAGTGCCTTGCCGGCTAATAGACCTTAAAGTAGGCGATGAACAAGATCCTGCGTGCCAAAATCATAAAACAAAATTATCTGGCTCGGTACACCAAAATCTTAGCTCTACCGATTTGTTTGAAATTTATAACATGCTGAATGGAGTAAAAGATTCTCTATTATGGGGCGGCCAAGGAGACCAAGAAACACCCAAGACTTCTGTAGCAGGACTAGCAGCTCCAGTGATCAAAGGCCACATCCGTAGACAAGGCGAGATTTAAATATTTTTTATCTGAATACTTTGGGAAAATATTCCCCGTGACAATACAGCCCTATTTTGTTCACTATTTGACAGCTCGATTTTTTTTTATTGAAAACACAGAATTTTCCATTTTTGTGGTTAGATTAAATGTATATCGTTAAATAAATAAATAAAATAAAGTTAAATAATAATAACAAATCCATACGCATTCAGGGAGATAGAACACGACAATACTAATAGATGAAAAATTTTTAAAGAGGGAGTCACTTAAATGAGGATTGAAGTAATGGTTTATAACCTTATTAATATTACTTTCCAATTTTGTTGCTGTAGTAAATCATTAAAAAACTCGCTTCACTTCTCGTATTTCAAAACAATTAGTACGAAAAAATAATGTCTTATATAATATTAATAATACGACTATATTTTTTTTAGCTGATGCTCCTTATAGAGCCGAAATCGAAGATTTAGGAAAAAATGCCTTACACGTACTTTGTTTAAGAACAGATTTTGCTTCAGATAATTGTAATTTTTTTGAAAAAGTGGCGTCTATACTTCTCCAGAACATAGACGTAGATGCTACATACTTAGGATTGGATGCATTACGATTAGCAATGGTAGCAGGGAATTTAGATTTGGTTGCTCATTTATTAAATTTAGGAATTTTCGATCCTTATAAAAGTATCCCTTATGAAGGAAATACATTAAGTATGTTTTTCTCAGAAAGATATAAAGGTTTACCAGAAAGTGTTACAAAATCAGTTATTGAATTATTGGTTAATCAAAACGTGAATCCACTTACACCATTTGATGATTACGATAATGTTCTAGATTACATTACCAAAACATATAAACCAGTTGTAGAGAAAGAAAAAGGTAAAGGTACAAGATTATCACTTGTTAAAGGCCAAAGTAATTCTTTTAATGAATTAGAAGAATTTATGAAACGACTAGTGACCCGAAAAATTTTTGAAAACGCTGAAATGAATGTTACTAATATTTTATATGATTTTGCTGAAGCTAAAAAGTTAAGCAATGAGTTACTTACGCACCTTATCCCATATATAACACCGGAAAAGTTTTTAAAAAACCTTAAGCTACTTTTTAATCATGGTAGAATACCATCGGAAAGATTTGATAAAAAATTAGTAGAAAATATAATCCAATATATTAATGATAACACAAAAGTATCGAAAGCACAAGATCAGGATTATGGGACTCTTATAGATGAAATGGATTTTAGAAAAGCTGTACAAGTTGAAAAAAAGGTAATGTATATGATAAAAGCATGTACAGTTAGTTTAATGTTTAAGTATAGATTGTTAAATAAATAAACGGTAAAAAAAATCGAGTTGTAGCCAATTTTAAATCTCGAGGGATTTAATACGACCGGCATACTTCTATTAAACACTTTCCTGTTTTTTCCCTTAATTTATTTATCAATAGAAGTACTAAGTGTTAGTATTATTTAAAATAAATATAATGGAAACAAGAAATAATACAAGAAGAAACCCTATAAGAGAAGAAGGTATAGTTGTTGATGTGGAATTTTAACATGAAAATTTAGAAGGAGAAGGAGACATGATAGAAGTACAGACAGAAAATATGACAGAAATTTTTGATGAAAATATAGAAGGACAAGAAAAAGAACCAATTAAAAAAAAGAACAAGAGAAGATTTTGGATATGATGATGAAAATGATGATGAATATGAGAAATGATTTAAAAAATAGTATACAGGAAGCAAGTAATAAATCAGAAGAATAGTTACAAAATAGTATATACGAAGTAAGTAGGAAGAAAAGATAGAAATTTTAAGAAGTGAAATAAAGGAAACAAATGAAGAATTAAAAAAAAAATTCAGAGACGAAATATTAAAGTATAGAAAATAATACAAACAAGAAATTATGATAGTTACTAAGAAAATAGAAAATGCCAAGGAAGGAAACAAATCAAATTTAAATCAAGAAAAACAACATAGAGAATAAAATATGAAGAATAAACGGACGAAAATATAAAGAAAATGGATGAAAATATTACGAAAATGGATGAAAATATGAACAAGAATTTAGAAAAAATAAAAGAAGAGAGTAAAGAAATAAAACAAAATAATGAAGGGATAAACAAAAAAATAGAAGAATTAAAGAATTATACAGATAATAAAATAGAAGAAATAGACAAAGTAAAATTAGGAGAACAAGATAATGCAGAAAAAATGACAACTTTGAAAAATAAATGGTTAAATACTATTACAGGAATAGATGAGCAAGTGGAACAAAATATAAAGAAGGTAGAAGATAACATAATGGAAAATGTTGAACAAAAGATAGGGGAAAAGTTAGAAAAGTTTAAAAATGAAATAAAATTAAGTAAAGAAATAAATAAAATGTAAAATATTCGTAATAGAAGAAAAGAAAGACCAACAAACATAAAACAAACTATAAAAAAAAAATTGAAAAAGAAAACAGAAATTTAAAAACGATAAATAATGGTAAAATTAAAAATAATAAGAAAAGTAAGAGAAATGAAGGAAGATATAAAGAAATTGCAATAAAAGTAAAAGGAAAGACACTAATTTGTTATAAAATAAATAAAAAGGGAACTAAAAAAAGATATAAAAGACGTAAGGTCAATTTTAAAAATAGAAAAGAAACAAATTAATTGCTAAAATTAAGAAAACCGGAGCAAGGACAAGGACTATAGAAATAGTAATACAAAAAGTGGAAAATAAAGTTTAATTTAAGTTAGTTATAGGAAATTTTGTTAGAAAAGTTAATTAAAGTTAAATTAGAAAATTTAAAAAAATATATACGTTCTAAAAAGGACAATATCTTAAATTATTACAACCATCTGAAGGGCCATATGTTATAGACAATGAAGAAGGTGAAAATAAGTATGTATTAAAAAAAACCTAAAAATGGAATTATACAGTGTTCAATATAGAAAATAAATATTAAGATGAGAAGATATAAATATTTAAATATTTAACTTTGTAGTAGTTGTTAATAGTTTACATAATACATTTATATTAGATTTACTTGAAATGTAATGTAAACTCTCATCTCCGGTTTTGTTGGGTTCCTTCAATAAAAAAAAATATTATTTGGGCGCCTTAAAATTCTTCTGGTTCTTCCCTCTCCTATGTCTTCTTTTAATCAGTTTCTTCACTTTTTCTGTATCACCTCCTAGTTTATTTACTCTTCTGTCTTCTATTCTATTCTTTTTGATATTTCTTTTTTATCTCTTAAAAAACCAAAATTGTTTATTATGTTTTTCTTTCGTTTTTTTTTTAATTCCAACTAGATTTTTCTAAATTTATTGAATACTGATAATAAGATTCTTTTTTTTATGTACCACAATTGTTGTAATTTATAAATGAACTCATTATAAACTCGAAAAAAAATAATTATCTAAACACATAACACACTTAAAGAAATCCTAAACACATTTAAACACATCCATACGCACCTTAAAAGTTCTTATCATAACCTTATTTCCACTGTCTCAGTCAACCACAATGCATACAAAAATAGAACTAAACCTACGCATATAAAAAAAAACCATATCAATAATTATATATACGATATTGTCTAGCAGTACCCGTTTGATTAGACGTAATAGACTTGAGAGTTCTAGATGTTAGTAAGGCATTTGACAAAGTCTGGTACTAGGGACTTTGTATACAAAATGATGGAGTTCGGGTATACGAATCCATTAGTCAAATTAATACACTCTTTCCTAAGAAACTGATTCTTCAGAGTCAAAATGGGACATATTCTATCTGAATATGGAGAACTTGATGTAGGCCCAATACTATCTCCACAATTGTTGGGATCCACAAAAATATAATAGGTTTTGTTCGAACCATTCTAGAGCAATACATAAAAATATACAAATGTATGTATTTCCATACTAATGAACAATTTCAAAACACGTACATTTCTAAGAACGTAATTTGAAAATAACAGTAGAAAATGATAACCATATTTTTTCAAACCAGTAACTTATCATAATCGTAATTTATCAAAACAGTACAATTCTAATAACCAAACATAAGTCTGTATAAACGTAAAATTGCAAAACCGTATTTCATCAGAAACAATATAGGTGAAAAAGGGCACGAAATTTAATTTGTATTTTAAATGCTTCTGAGTAACCAATGGCCGTTTGCACCAATTATTCTTTAGGGGAAGAATACATAGGATATACCTAACTTTAGGAATTACTTAAAATGTACCTGCCTTGCACCACCTTACTAAGGTAGTCTTTATCGGCAACGTTGCAATTTTGTTCAGATCTGTCAAAAATCTGTGGAGAAACTCAAGTTTCAATTGCAGTTTGTGTTGGTTTTTACCATTTTTAGTTAGATGCTTAGTCTTATGTTAACTTATCTTTTACGTCGTGAATTTTAAAAATGGGTGATCTCGAAATTCCCAACAAGTCAAAGCAAAAACGAGCATCAAAGTATACAAGTAGTAAAAAGGAATTTCTGCTGAATTGTATACTAGATTATAAAAATATAATAGAAAACAAAAAAACTGGGGTATTTGTTAAAAAAATGCGAATTGGGAGAAAATTACTGACATGTTCAATGCTGCATCACCCAAAGAAGATATTAGAAAAGAGAGTAGGCGATGCCAAAAACATCTTGTATAATATAACTTACCGATCATATGGAAGTTCTAATGAATCCTCAATCTCTTGCTGTATTGCTAATACTGTAGGGATTGTCGGACGAAATCTCTTAAAAAATAACATCAAAATGATTTTTACTTTCGTTAACTCTTCTAGGGAAACTATTATCCACGATTTCCAATAGTCATCAATACATATTTCCATTTTCCTAACAAATAAACAAAACAAAATATCCAAGGGCAGAACTCAAAATAATTGTACGTTATTATAATCACGATATAATTTCTTTTAAAAGCGCATACCCATAATAAGTAGGAAGAAGCTAGGGGCCCAAATTTCTACACCTAATTTAAAGAAAACCTAGAGCAAGATCAAGTGGTGCAAGCAAAATCGACACTCAGGGCTAATTTAATAATTCTAACAGGTCAATTTTTATTTCAGATGAAACACATTTGTACAGTTAAAAAATTACCCTAAAATCACCCTTGCGCTACTCATTTAAAAATTTTAAATAGCAAGAGGGATCCACTGATACCTCATTTGAAAAGGTTTTTACTACCATAATAGTTACTTGTTTTTGATGACAGGAATGTTTAAAATAAAATTTGAATTTCGCGCACTTTCTCTTGGGAATGAAATACGGTTTTGCCACAATTCTAAATTCGAAGAAACTAAAATATATTGTAAATTAAATATAGAGTTTCTTTCAAATAGTGCAAATCCCATTTTAACCTCAGGTAGTCAAAAACAAAATAACATCTGTTTTATGGTCTGGTTGCTGGCTTAGGTTGGACATGTGTGGATCGGAAAATTCTCGAAATATATTTTAAATCAGAAATTAATATTTTAATACTACTAGCGTCACCTGGTATACAGGAGATTAAATAATGTTAAAAAAGATCGTTTTACTGTTATATATGAAACACAGTACATCCCTTTTATTATTGCTGAAAGACAGTGATAGACTATCGACACTGAGAACTTGAGTAACACAACAGAATTGCGAATTTGCACACGGTGCTTGGAATTTTAGTGTTACCAGTGTGGTGTACCTGTTAATCTAACAGTTTTGAAATTGTACGTTTATACAAAATTACATTTACTGGTTTGTGAAAATACGGTTTTCCTTTTGTAGTGGTTTGTAATTGGAGGAGTCTGACAAAAAATATTATTGTGTTTATACTTTATGATTCTTGTGGCCATTTGATAAATTAAGTGTTTGTGATTTTACTGCAAATTAGTATTTAAATGCAATTTGAAAATGTAACCACCTACAAGAACATCTTGGCCAACCTCGAAAATTGGTTTATAAAGTGTAAAATTTCAATTAACACCGATAAAACAAAAACAATATTCCTCAAAAAGCGAAATCTATTCGGCACTGACATTAACTAGCAGCGGTCAGTAAAATACCAATGGATTACCCTCGACCCTCTAACGTTCAATAGACTAGTGGAAGCTTCTTAATATTGAATAGGAATTACTTATTTTATTTATTTTAATGCAATAATTATCATTTTATTAGATTACTCTCGAACCGGCTGGATTGGACGACCAAAGCCAGTATTTAGTGTGTTTCGAATGTTTAAAAAAAGTGAAAGATATATACCCATGTCCTAAATGTCAACTAGTTCATTTTTGTGAAAAGAAATGTTTTCAAGCCAACTTAAAAAGAAAAACCGATAAACATCCTTGTCAAGTAAAGATGTTTCAAGAGCAGGACGATAACGAATCTATTGGAAAAGGTATAAATATTTCTACTACCATATCTAATGTCCCAAAAAATTGTCGACAAATGGAAAAAACAATACCAAAAGGTTATCCATATCTTAAAAGTCAAATTTTCAATAGCAAAATAAAAAACCAAATCATATTGGAAAATCTTAAAAGGGTGACAACTAGTTTCGGCTTTAAATATTCAAGATATTGAACATTAAATTATAATACAACAAAGTCGAACAATATCTCGAAATATTGTAATTTTTATGCCTATAAACTGAAACTAGTCGCCGCCCAGTTTCAGCTTACAGCCATCTTCAGGCAAATAATGTCTGTAGATTTCTGTATAATTTTCTTTGACAATTCAAGAATTTTAATTTTGTTTTGAATTCACAATTTCAATTCTACCAGCATTTTTACTTAGTACAAACACAAACTGACATCTTTATGTATTCATTTGCTCCAGGATATTGCTGCTTTTTTTTTCTCCATTTGTCCTGAATTGTAGAGGCGGGAATCTTTTATAGATATCTGATCACTACTTCAGGTATACATTTGGTGGATGTTGGCCTGAAAAGAAAAATTATTATTATAAAAACCTAAGATTGTTGACTGATGGGATTATTTTTTATTTTTCTGATGCTTACGAGCCTCTCTGGGGGGGGGGGGGCTCTGAGATAGTGGACTCCATGGGCGTCGCAGGGGTCAAGCTCACCTGATGCATAGGGGTGCACCCTCTATGAGGTATAGGAGGTCGTCCAGAAGATGTTTTGCTTCATGTAGAATCCACAGATTCGGTTGAGTGAATCTCTTTAGTGGTCTTCTTGGTAGTGCTCTTCTGTTCCTGTCAACTGTCCATTTGGTCCGTAGTGTATTGGAACTGTCCATTCTTCTCCTTACGTATCTTCCTTATAGGCCCTTTAATCTGAAAGTAATTGCTATCATATTAGTGTATTCGTGGATTTCTTTAGAAGGGAAGCGCCACAAGAGGTAGGAGCATTTCCTGAGCATCCTTCTCTCGGTTGCCGTGATGGCGTGAAAGAGATGAAGATAGAGGGTGGAAAAGTTTAGAGCTCTAAAGTCCATGATTGGACGAATGTAGGTTTTGTATGTGTATAGAAGGATTTGGGGGCTACATATCAAAAATTTACCACCTAGGGCTCCGATGAGGCAGGTTCGTCTCCTAACTATGTCAAGAGTTCTTTGGACTTCAGTCGCCCAGTTTAGAGTACGCGTGAAGCATACTCCCAAACAGGTAACTTCGTCCAAGGGGACGAGTCCCTATCACCAGAGTCTCAGGTTGATGTCGTTGAGAGATTGATTTGCTTTTAGAGTATAGTTCGGATGTTTAAAGATGATGAGTTGGGTTTTTTGGGGATTTAGAGTAACCCTACCCTGCATTTACTACACCACTGCACTGAGAGAAGTGGTTTAGAAGCTATTGGATTTTGGTGTTTAGAGCTTTAGTAGATGGAGATGTTGCAGAAATCGCGGTGTCATCAGCATAGAGCTGAATATCTTTGCTAGGTGAGGGGGGCGTGAGTTGTCGTGCCAGTAAATGGTGGAGTGAAGGGATGAGAGATGGAGTTTCCATATTTGACATGAATGGTTCTGTTTGTGAGGCATTTGGATGCTTGGGTATAAAGTCTCACTAGTGCATCTTGAGTGGAATGTTCAGACCTAAATCCATGTTATTCCAAAAAATTGCCAATGAATTATGTTTGGGGCGAAATTTAGTATTTTTTTTAAATTATTGATATTTTTTAAAAACTGACATACTTTTTAATTTTTATTAACAAAAATGTTACAAGATAATATGTTTGAATGCTTGTAGGCATTCTAGAAGAATGGAATTCGGTAAAAGCTTGTTGTAGAAAACGATATATAAGGAAACAACGTGAAGAAGAACAATTGAAACGACGAATGCAGGAAGAGCTTGAGAAGAAAAATATATATGGCACGAAGCCGAAAATACCTCAAGTATCGAAGGTAAAATTTAAACTAGTAAAAGGAATAATCTCTGCGCGATTTTTCAAAACTACGGCTCGTTTCCTTAAGCGGAAGAAAGTCCGATTCCAAAAAATGGACATTTTTCCAAAAATTTTTTTTTTCAAATTTTTCAATTTTTTTTTCAACGAGTCCATGCGATATAGATATCAATCGACCCGTCTTGACTTGCACAACATCTTAAAAGAAATCAGTATCAACAAATGTACTTTCCTTTTCGAGATATCTCGAATAAAAGTTTCACTTAGTAGGCGGGCCCAGGATTTGTGAACCCGAAATAGCTCATCTTCTGATAGTCTTCCTTTTTTGAATAAAAACCGATGGCCGAAAGAATTTTCCGGATCGGACTTACCATTCTCCCGTTATCGTGCGCACAGACATCTACACAGACAGACATTTTTTGTTTTTTTCGTGGAAAATCAATTTTCTCCACGTTCTCCAGTCATTTGGAGTAAAATTTTTTTTTTTATATTTTTGCACGATTTCAATACTACGGTTTGCCCAACTTCACCAAAGGAGAAGTGTGGGCGTACGTAGTAATAAAATTATTTATAAATATAAGAATTAAAGAATAATTTAAAAACAATAATAATGGTCCTGGTCTCGGATTGCCTCGGGCGCCACCTTCCGTTGATAGTGTAAAGGCCACTTGCACCGGGCAGCGTCAGTAAAGAAAAAATACAGTTTATTATAACCAAATCCAACAAGGAAGAAAGATGTGTAATATTCCGGATTTCGCTATTGACGCCGGCGGTCGGTCCCCTCTATTATTGGCTCATTGTCTTGGGATGGCTGGACTTGAACTGGATCTGTATACGGTCTTACTCTTCTGGTTCAACTGGCTGGTTTACGGTCATCTATAAGCTCGGCTTCGCTCCCTTCAGTTCGACCTCAATATCAAAAGGTTGCAGATTGTGCTCGGCTCGAGCTCCTACTTGAAGTCGGACTCCTACTAGAACTAGTGGAACTCGAACTCGGACTGCCACTGAATTATGGTCAGGGTTGCCAATGGCCTTCGACGTTATTCCCCATTGCAGGACTGGCGATTCCCCAAAATTACCCACATTATATATTTTACACTTTTCTGCAAGTATTAGGAGAGGATGCATTAAAACAAATAAGTAAATTTTTTTAAACTATATTTAATACGTTAGCCGCCTTGACGGTTAGATTAGGCTAAGTCACCACTAGAAAGGCATATTATTTTATTTTTTTTGTCCAAATGTAAGTATTTATCATCGCTTCATGTGGTTCAACATTTTGTATGCCTCCATGTGGTCAAATTATGCAGAATCAATAAAAGGTCAATGTGAGACTTCGGAATTACGAAATGCGAACTATTCGAGTGCGAAAAAGAAAGAGAACCGTGGAACGTCAAAAGCGGTAGTGTCTAGCAAACCTAGAAGACGTTTTAAGAAAAATTAAACTATAATTTTGTCACTTACCTACCTTATTTAGTAAATCTTGGATTCCCCACGAAATCCTCACAACAGCTACACCCCACAAAATTCTCCATAGTCAATGAAGTTGCCCATATTTTGGAGAATTCCCCACAGATTGGCAACGCTGATTGTGGTACTCGATAAGAATTTCGGTGTCTAAGAAGCACGGACGGGATTGTCTCCATCTATCGGGCGGAGGTTCAACTGGTACGACTGACCATAATTTTAAGTTAATTCTAATCCAGTGCCGTGCGCTATATAATAAATATATTTTAATTACCACGGTAATTAAGTAACTTCGTTACCAAATAATGTATAATGTTAATTTATTGTTATTTACGTATAAATCTTTAAGGTACATATTTCAAAATTTTCATATTTCATTAGAAAAATAACTTTTGCTCTATTAAATTGTTAATTAAACGCCGGGACAGTAATTGTTTTATTGCAAAATTAATATTTTTTAAGTACCATGTCAAAAAATAAAAAGTAATTAACAAATGACAATTAAAGTTTTGAAAATTGCATAATACCGGGTGTCCCAAAAATTTCTGACCCATTTTTACTGCAAATATCTCAGAACTCAGAAGTGATAGAGCACTGAACAATTTCTTTTTGCACAAAGTTGTATTAGGTATAAATGCACATATCGTGAATTTTTAGACAGATCGCCCTGTATATATTGATACTATATGAAAGGGGAACTCTTCTTCTTTCCGAAAATGTACAATTTGTTGCAGTTTAATTGAAAATGAGTAATTTTTTAAGGGTGGTCGTTCATCAGGTATAGAGATTTTTGATCCATGTTGATTGACCCGAATTTTGATTTTTTCAAATACAGACCTGGATATTTGATCACTGTTTTTATACCTTATCACTAACTTTAATTACTAAATTTAATTCTAATGACGTTTCGTTGGCAAAAATTCCATTTTCAGTATTTTTTTGAATAAATTATGTTTTTGTCCTCCTTAAAAACCAAATAACTGACTCATTTTTTAATTGACCAGAAACAAATTGTACATCTTCAAAAATATGAAAGTTCATCAAAAAATACAGCAAGAGCGTAGATATATTTTTTTTTTATTTATCGTTTCTACATTTCATATATTTTATTTCTACGTTTCGTGCTATTTTTTGGTATCCTGGGGGTAATTACCCTCTTTACCCCCATATCTACGTCCTTAAAATATAGGGTGTTTCATTAAAAGAAATCGACGACCATTGAAAAATACCGTTTTTTTAAACATCCTATATATGAATTTATTGAATAAATATTTATATCGAAAAAAACTTTTATAAAAAGAAATTATTTTGTAGAAGCCGCACCATTTTATCGCTTTTGTAGGTTAGAAATTTCTGAGACTATAAAAATCCCAATATATAAAATTTAAAATCTAAATGGCCATTCTAGTTAAAATCGAAAATCGACCATTTTT
Source organism: Neocrepidodera transversa (assembly GCA_963243735.1). Taxonomy (NCBI): domain Eukaryota; kingdom Metazoa; phylum Arthropoda; class Insecta; order Coleoptera; family Chrysomelidae; genus Neocrepidodera; species Neocrepidodera transversa. Next base: position 6,396,896 of record OY725346.1, on the reverse strand, counting down.
ATACGAAGAAAAATACAAAAAAATAAAATTAATGAGATACGTATAAAACGTGACGCAAATTAGAGCGTTAGCTGGAGCGGTAGCGGACGCGGTGGCGATACGGTCAACCGCTGTGAATTTACCGTAATGAAAAAGCGCAAAGCTGCGCAATCTGGCAAACGCGCCCGCCATCCTTGTAGCGAACTATCGTGTACCACCTTTCGGCCTGGGGTAGAACACTGCATGTACCTAGTGTTTCCAGAGTGGTACTATTGTACCACATGTGGTACTTTTGGTCGTCAACAAGTACGGTGGTACTCCTTTGATAAATGTGGTACCTAAATTAGCTTATCAATACAATTTGTTCATCGATTATTTCAAACAAGAAATCAAAATATTAATAGCAGACAATGAGTATGAAAAGAGAGAAAGCATTCTTCCAAAAATTTGTACTAGTAGTGTTACTCTAAGATAAGTTTCTCTATGATGTAGACGAAGTGACACCCACGTCTCGCGGGCTTCTAGCGGATTATATTAAAACTAAATGAACAGAAAGTTCTCAGTCTCAAGTTATTTGACTTTGGATTCTACGTATTCAGCTAAAGAACTAAAAGTTGCTCATTGAAAGTGGTACGGTGGGTCAAAATTTAATATATTTTCTTCGAGTTCGTGGTACTGAAATTTTTTTCCACCTGTCAACACTACATGCACCATTTGCCCGTCTAGTTCACTCGATCTGCCACAAGAGGAAACATGTGTGATACAGAGAAACTCATCGAAAAAGTGCGTTGACAGTTATTGTAAAATAAACGAAAAATCTCTTTGTCCTTTCTCAGTTCTTGACAGATTATAAAATTCTTCTTTACTTTTTGTATCTAAGTTGATATCGTGAACCCAAATTCTTTATTTCGATAATAAACTATTGTTAAATAGTAATATTTAAGGCGTTGGAGTGCGCATTTGTTTGTTCATCATCTGCCCGCATCCCTACCGCGTCCGCGACCGCGCCAGCTATCGCTCTAGTTTGCGCCACGCTAAATATTTACTGGCTTGAAATTTTAAATGGCGAACATACTGGTGCCAATATACTTAATGTAAAGTAAAAAAATATTTTGATTATTAATGCATAAAGACAATGATTAATTTTAGTATACAATATAATATTTTTTTAGGGCGTTCCAAAACCTTCAACTGTAATAACTTTTATGCCTAAAAGTAGATTTTCTAAGGATCAGATGTTAGAAGTATCCCAAAAATTACGCAGGTTTAGTAGTTTGTCAGATAAAAGAGAATATTCTGATGTTCTAAAAGAAGTAGGTTCGCCAAACAAAATGAAAAAATCTAGTAAAGCTAGTGAAGGTAATTTATTTTTTATTCCATGTAATAATAGTCTATTGTATATATATTTTAAATGTTATTAAACACATCAAAATCAGGATATTACCGGTCAATTTGATATTCAATTTTTTTTTTTTTTGGTTATTGATTTGATAGATTATTTAATTCCGATTACACAAATCTTTTTTTACAAACAGTACAAATTTGTTATTTCGAATGGATCATACTGTATATTTTTATAATGTTCCAAATGGTCTTTTCCTTTTCAAAAATCTACAGGATGTCTAAAATTGGAAGGAATAACATTGCTATATCAGAATTGCTATATGGGAAAAAAGTTATACAGGGAAAACTAAAAATGGTATTTTTGGGGTTTTACGCCCATAATTTTTATTTTAAAAAATATCAAAAAATGGAAAAGGAGAGTTTTACTGTATCTTAAATTTGCTAGGAAACTGTAATAATAAATATTTGATTTGACGTTTCGTGTCTTAACAGTCCCCATAAAGAGATTTTTTTTTATTATAAAAATTGATAAACTGTTAATTTTTTTTAAACCGGTCTGAAATTACTAATTTTTATTTATTAAAATTTTAATATTGATTTTTAAGTAGAACATCACGTAGTCCTTCATGAACGAAAACCATCTGAAGAAACTTATAAGAGTATTTCCCAAAAAAAAGTGGAAAAATCTCCTAAACGAGATATTTGCCCTACAACATCAACATGTAAGTAAGATATTTTACTGGCTACTTAAGTAACTGTTAAAAAACCCTCTATTGTATATAAAATTATGTATTGTCCCCGAAAATATTGTCCTAGTTAAAGGAAAATTCTTATGAAATTTTTCAAAACAATCAAAAATAATATTTTTCAAGTTTTTAGAATTTTCATTTAAAATAGAGAGTGTCTAGAGCTCCGTCTAGTCAGTCCAGGTGAAAACCCAATAGATCCGTCTTGACAAATATCTTGTCTAATTAAAAAACGTGTGTATTTAAATTTATTTTATTTAAATAAGTATTGACTATCTAAATCTAACCTGTGTATTTTAATTTATTTTATTAAATGAAGTCTTGACTATCTAAGTATAACCTGTGTATTAAAAAAAAAAGAAATAACTTCCATTTATTTCGTAAAAAAAATAAAAAAGATATCCTCAGGAATCGAACCAGGAACTTCTATATGTAACGCACACACGCCAGCATTAGACCACACTGTATCATAATGATGAATAATCAAACTTTCACCGGGTCCGACCAGACGGACCTCTAGACACTCTCTTTAAAATATATAATAGGTATTTTAGAAAGTCGAAAACATCCCACAGGTTTAATATTATGACGTTGTGCGATATAAATTGCCAGAAAAAAAGTTTTACTTAGGTTTATCACATAAAATAACTTTTTTATACTTAATGCGCTCATCTGAATTTATTTTATATAAACAATTACGATAAATTCTAAAACTTCTTTTTTGGAATAACACAACCGGTTTCCAATTATCTTTTAAAAAAATTGAAGAAAATTCGTACATTTAGCTGTCGTTCACCATAAATTCCATACTATTACCGCAAGTTTAATCATAAACGTAAATAAATTGAGAAACAATTGACAAAAAAAACTACGATATAATTAAAAATCAGGTCTTTTTTATTTTTGTGGGTGTAAGGAAATTAAACTCAAATTAAACGTTATATTTGTTTTATTTAATACGAAGAAAAAAAAGTATCTTTCAGAGACTTTTTTTTGGAGTTTCTCTTCGAGTTTTTTCTACGATCAGTAGAAACGTTGGTCCCAAAGGAGGAAAAAAAAACTTGCTCGCTCCAAAAACTTGTTCAGTAAAAATGTTGTTCCAAAAAGGACTTATTCCAGAAAAGAAACATTTCTTTAAAAAACAAAACTTGCTCCAAAAAAACTTGTAGTGCCAAAGAAAACTTGCTCCTAAAATACTTGTACCTAAAAACTTGTAATCCAAAGAAACCCTAAAAGTTCACATAAAGTATATAAGACAAAAATCTTATAAATTACCAGATTTCGTGGTCTCTATTTAAAAAAAAAAGAATATAAAACAAGAATAATATGAATATGAAATATAAAAATAATCAAATCGAATTAAATTTTAAGACAATCTGTAAAAACAAATTAAAAATAGATTCCCTTTTTGTAATCGAGATTGAAAGAGCACCACAAATATCAGATAACTTATATTATTATAAAACATAAGAAATGAACTTTTAAGAATTAAAAAGAATGAAAATAACAGTAAATAAAAGTTTAAGCGTCGAAATAATTAATAATGATAACGGGGGATCCTAGTGAAAATATAATATTATAAAAAATTACCCTATATAACGAGGGGAAGAAAGGAAATTTTCAATTTGCGACACAGACGATATACCAGTCAATTGTTTTGACTGAAGAGGCGTAGAGAAAGAATTGTTAACATAGGTAAGACATTTTATAATAATACCTAGAAGATAGGGAGATCTTGAGAAGAGATATCAAGCGAGCTGAAATTAAATATACCGAGTAGAGGAATAATAAAAATATAGGGTAGCGCAGAAAAAAACGTAACATCTTCTACCTATTCCTTTAATTCGAGCACTATTTTCGAGGACACACTGTTTTTCTAGAACACCAGATTTTCTTCCAGATGGCTTAACGTAAATATTGTATCTCGACACTTTTCCATCCGAAGACAAATAACATTGACAAGGGATGTCTTAATTGCTCTTAATAAAATGATGCAGATTTTTAAGAACAGCCTCATTTGGTACATGACAACTAAGTCTTAAAAAATAACTGTTCAAAATGGACAAACAAACTTCTATTGTCTCAGAGGAATGTTCCTGATTCGTATTAAACCTCTTTAGAGACATTACAAGCTTTCTTCAACTCTCTTCAGGACAATTTAGCAACTATTTGTGAAAAAACATTATTTTGTTACAAACTAAAGCACAAAGTTTTATTTAAAAAACAATAATAATACTTTAACAATGGCCAATTCGCTGTTAAAAATTAGAATTTTAGTCTCAAATTTTATGCAGATCTCGACGAATATGATTTTATTTATAATGAAAACAAATGTCGAAATTATGGACATTGGGGCGTGACAGGTCGTAAAAATTGTGAAGGCTTCGAGACGTTGAATTTGGAGCTTCGATTTGTAGGTTTGTTACAAGATATTGATAGTTCGATTTTTGAAATTAGGATACTTAACGCGGTGATGAACCATATTCTGTTTACTTCTTAGTGTTATGAGCCATGAATATCTACGACTAAAAAGCATTATTATCAACCTCTCATCTTTGTATATTTTGGAATATTATAAAGATACAGTAAATTACATTTAAAATGGACTAAATGTTCGGTTACCCAATTGTAAACATTGCTAAAAGCAAAATAACAGGATTAGATAGGACATAATATACAGGATGATTTTATGGTCTTGAGAGATACAAAAAAAAGTTTCATATAAAAGTTATAGTCCGGGTCAAACTTCACATTTTAAAATTATTTTGTAGTATACAGGGTTTATAAGGTCACAGTATATCAAAGTTATGGTTTTTTAAATGGAGCACCCTGTATATTATCTGGAATTTAAATTTTGCTCATTGTCTCCATGGCCTAAGTGTTCGGTTATCTATTTATAAATATGAGTGTATAAGAAAATCTTGAAATAAGACGAAATCAAATAACAAATTATTTTATAAAATTGTTAAAAAAAAATAAAACAGGAATGGGTAGGACATAATATACAGGATGATCAACTTATAATCCGGAATTTTGTGGTCTAGAGACATACAAAAAAAAATTTCGTATAAAAGTTATAGTCAGAGTCAAACTTCACATTTTAAAATTATTTTGTAACATACAGGATGTTTCATAAGTTAATTTTTTTTAAAGAACATCCTATATAATATAGAGACTTGTTTCTACAAGATATGATCATTTTTATTTAAAATCAATAACTGAAGGTCCAACGGATTCTGGTACAGTTTTGTTGATAGCTTTCATTGTATATAGAGGGTGATCCAAGACTCACGTCCATGATTTTTTCAGTTATTTTAAATGGAACACACCCTGTATTTTATATCATAGTCAAAAAGTACTTACAAAATACTTTTACTTTTGTTACACTTCTTAAGTGTTACATTTTTGGCAAATCAAGAAAAATAATTTAATATTTCGATTGTGTGAGTAAAATTTTATAAAAGGTTGAGTTTGACCACAAGCATAAAAAATAATTATACCTGATTGGTCAAAATAGCTTGATTTTAAACATCATAGCAGTCTATTGAATGGATAGAAAAAAGTGACAATACCGAACGACTTTCGAGCTTAAATATGCAAGCAAAAGATGATCAAAATATCTTATGCCCAAAGCACCAAAAATGTCCATATCTTTTTACGCTTAGGGTATAAATATATTTTTATTTTTAAAACTTTTTACAATAGGTTTTACTAGTATAATGTTATTTTAATGAAGATTTAGAACTTGTTTATTCAAATTTGCATTTAACAACATGACATAGATTTCCAACTTTTTTAAGTAGCTTGTTATGTTACTATTTTAAAATCTTAAGAAATAGTTACTTATTGTCCATTGTTCGAATTTAAATGGAAATAAACGTTAAGCAACCATTTTATTTAAAACTGAATGTTTTTCGTTTTTAACAATTTACAATAATATAAAGCAATTTTTTTATCGCTGTTTTAGGATTTTTAGTGCTGTTTTAAGATTATTTTTAACGTTGTTTAAAGCTTTTTGTATCGTTGAAGCTTTTTATCACTGTTCGATACTTTTGATCGATGTTTTAAAGTTTTTTATCGCTATTTTAACATTTTTAGCGCTGGTTGGTGCTTTTTTCGCTGTTTTAGTCATTTTTATCGCTATTTGATACTTTTGATCGCGGTTTTAACCTTTTTTATCGCTGTTTTAAGATTTTTAGTACTGTTTTAAGACTATTAGTGCTGTTTTAAGATTTTTAACGCTGCTTTAAGCTTTTTATCAATGTTCGATACTTTTGATCGCTGTTTTAAACTTTTTTTTATCGCTATTTTAAGATTTTCTGCGCTGGTTGAAGCTTTTTATCGGTGTTTTAGACATTTTATCTCTGTTTGGTACTTTTGATCGCTGTCTAATCTTTTTTATCGCTGTTATAAGATTTTTAGTGCTGTTTTAAGGTTTTTTTTAACGCTGTTTTAAGCTTTTTTATCGTTGAACATTTATATCGCTGTTTGATACTCTTGATCGCTTTTTAAAATTTTTTTTATCGCTATATTTAGATTTTAGCGCTGGTTGAAGCTTTTTATCGGTGTTTTAGGCATTTTTATCGCTGCTTGATACTTTTGATCGTTCTTTTAAGATTTTTAGTCCTGTTTTAAGATTTTTTTAACTCTGTTTAAAGCTTTTTTATCGTTGAAGCTTTTTATCGCTCTTTGATACTTTTGATCGCTGTTTTAAACATTTTTTATCGCTATTTTAAGATTTTAGCGCTGGTTAAAGCTGTTTATCGCTGTTTTAAGCTTTTTTATCACTGTTTGATACTATTGATCGCTGTTTTAAGCTTTTTTATCTCTATTTTATGATTTGTAGCGCCGGTTGAAGCTTTTTATCGCTGCTTCAGACAATTTTATCGCTGTTTGATACTTTTGATCTCTGTTTTATCGCTGTTTTAAGATTTTTAGTTCTGTTTTAAGATTTTTAGTGCTGTTTTAGGATTTTTTTAATTCCGTTTTAAGATTTTTTAACTCCGTTTTAAGATTTTTTATCGCTATTTTAAGATTTTTAGAGTTTTTTGAAGCTTTTCATCGCTGTTTTAGGCATTTTTATCGCTATTTGATACTTCTGATCCCTATTTTAAACTTTTTTTATCGCCGTTTTAAGATTTTTAGCGCAGTTTTAAGATTTTTTTACGCTGTTTTAAGCTATTTTATCGCTGTTTGATATTTTTGATCGCTCTTTTAAGCTTTATATCGCTATTTTAAGATTTATAGCGCTGGTTGAAGCATTTTAACGCTGTTTAAGGGATTTTGATCGCTGTTTTCACCTTTTATATCACTGTTTTAAGATTTTTAGTGCTATTTTAAGGTTTTTTTAAAGCTCTTTTATGCTTTTTTATCGTTGAACCATTTTATCACTGTTTGATACCTTTGATCACTTTTTAAAGCTTTTTTTATCGCTATTTTAATTTTTTTTAGTGCTGGTTGAAGCTTTCTATCGCTGTGTAATTCATTTTTAATGCCATTTAATAATTTCTATCGCTGTTTTAACCTTTTATAATCGCTGTTTTAAGATTTTTAGTGCTGGTTTAAGATTTTTGTTAACGCTGTTTTAAGCTTTTTTATAGTTGAAGCTTTTTATCGCTGTCCTAGACATTTTATCGCTATTTGATACTTTTTATCACTGTTTTAAACTGTTTTTACGCTGTTTTAAGCAATTTCTTATCGTTGAAGCTTTTTATCGCTGTTTGATATTTTTGATCGCTGTTTTAAGCTTTTTATCGCTATTTTAAGATGTTTAGCGCTGGTTGAAGCAATTTATCGCTGTTTTAGGCATTTTGATCGCTGTTTTAACCTTTCTTATCACTGTGTTAAGATTTTTAGTGCTGTTTTAAGATTTTTTAACGCTGTTTTAAGATTTTTTATCGTTGAAGCTATTTATCACGGTTTGATACTATTGATCGCTGTTTTAAGTTTTTTTAATCGCTATTTTAAGATTTTTAGCGCTGGTTGAATCTTTTATCGCTGTTTTAGGCATTTTTTATCGCTGTGTTATACTTTTGATCGCTGTTTTAACCTTTTCTTATCGCTGTTTAAGGGTTTTTAGTGGTGTTTTAAGATTTTTTGGACGCTGTTTTAAGCTTTTTTATCGTTAAAGCTTTTTATCACTGGTTGATACTATTGATTGCTGTTTTAAGCTTTTTATCGCTATTTTAAATTTTTTAGCGCTGGTTGAATCTATTTATCGCTGTTTTAGGCATTTTTTATCGCTGTTTGATATTTTTTATCGCTGTTTTAACCTTTTCTTATCGTTGTTTTAAGGTTTTTAGTGGTGTTCTAAGATTTTTTAACGCTTTTTTAAGCTTTTTTTATAGTTGAAGCTTTTTATCGCTGTTTGATACTTTTGATCGCTCTTTTAAGCTTTTTTATCTCTATTTTAAGATTTTTAGCTTTGATTAAAACTTTTTATCGCTGTTTAAGGCGTTTTTTATCGCTGTTTTAAGATTTTTTAGCGCTTTTTTAAGCTTTTTATCGTTGAATCTTTTTATCTCAATTTTTCTTATTTTTGCCTTTGTCGTGTTTTTGTATTTAGACTTAGGCCACTCACATGGCTCATATTTAATAATTGCATACTCAAGAATAAAAATTCTATCAACTAAATTAATTTACAATGAATTTTTCTGAATATAATTATAATAAATAAAAAATATAATATTTAATTTAATACCCTAATAGTAAGTAGCGCAACTGTAAAATGGCATCTTTAATTACAAGCCTTGTAAAATTGGTCAGAGCATTATTTTTTCTCATTCTTTGTCTTTTGACTAGAAATGCATATAATTGTGTAATAGAAGAAAAGAATGTTTTGAAACTTACCGGAAAGAACTTTTTTCACTTATAAATGAACTTTCCATATTTGAACTGATAATTGATTAAACTGTCCTATAATTTGGTTTAATAGTAATTTTTTTATTTCTACCACCGTTGTACTAGTTTTTATATACTTTTTTTTAAGGTAAACGTGATAAAGTTTCTAACTGCCGAACTCCGTCATATTTGAATGTATCAGATATTCTTTCAAAATATCCAGAAACTTTCGTTTCGTCTCACTTTGAACCGTTGCCAGATTTAAAGGAGCCTTATCTTATTAAAAAGACAAGAAAAGTTCCAGCTAAACCACACTTTTTTATGGAGATTTTATCGAAATTATTTCCGGATATAGATTTATCCGAACTATTGTTGCCATATACTTGCTATTCAGATGGAGGACATCTTTACTATGAATTTAATAATACAAATCTGTTTTGCAGAAATTATAGTATAATGTAAAGAAAATAAAGAATGGTAAATAAAATTTCAATACTTATTTCCTCTATGACTATAAAAATAACCGATTTGCAAAAAATTGTTAATTTCAAAAATTATTCACGTTGGTGAAAATTCGATATCAAAACTAAAAAATTTGATATCATATTTTTTTTATGATAAAGAATTTAGATGTTGGTTTTATATTTAAATAGTATATTATTCAACGAGCTTATAATGATGGCTATTATTCACTAGGGTAGGGGTTTACTTCATGAGGTCTATATGAGTACAATTTAAAATTATTTTCATTTATACAGGGTGCCTCAATAAAACGAACTGCACCATAGTTATATAATTTTAAATGGAACTAAGTTTGTCACGTAACGAAAAAGCGTTATGCTCCTTCAGGTGACCTTCCATATCTTTTTCTTACTCTTTGTCTCTTTCTACAATATGAATTTCTTCTGATTTAAATACATCATTTGTAATTAATTATTTTATGGAACGAGGTTTTTTGATTTTTTTTATTTTTTCTCATTGTTTTCTGTTTTTTTTTTCGATTTTTTTAATTCTTCCTTATTGTTAATTCTTTTCTATTTCTTTCTTCTGTGTTCTAATTTTTCTCATTTCTTTTTATTCCTCAGAGTTTTTGCGATTATTTGCTATTTTTTCCATTTTTTGGGATTTCGTTGCTATTTTTTTGCGATTTTTTGAATTTTTTTTGGTTACAACTGTTCTTTGTTTTTTTAGCGATTTTTTGAGATACTTTTAGATTCGTTGCATTTTTGGTGACTTCTTTTTAATTTTTTTGCGATTTTCAGCTATTTTGTTTCGGATTTGTTCAATTTTTTGTTTTTTTCGTTTTACAATTTTATTTTTCATTTTTTCCAGTGATTTTCGGGTTTTTTTTTGTTTTTAGTTTTTTTTCTTACATTTTCTTGATGTTTTCTGATTTTTTCAATTCTTCTAATTTCTTCTGGTATTTTTCTCATTTTCTGATTTTTTGTTTTCAATTTTTTCTAATTTTTCTTCATTTTTCTAATTGTTCAGGTTCTTTTTCTAATTCTTTCTTTTGTTTCCGAATTTTTTCTCATTCTTTCTTATTTCTCTGATTTTTTGATTTTTCGGTTTTTTTCGTTTTTTTTTTCTCGTTTTTCTGATTTTTTAATTTTAATTTTATTCCGTTTTTTCCGTATTTTACAACTTTATTTTTCATTTTTTTCCCATGATTGATTTTGTTTTTTTTTTTTAATTTTTTATTTTTTTTTCTTACGTTATTTGATTTTTTCTGATTTTTTCAATTCTTCTAATTTTTCCCGTATTTTTCTCATTTTCTGATCTTTTGTTTTCAATTTTTTCTTCATTTTACTCATTGTTCAGGTTCTTTTTCTAGATCTTTCATTTGTTTCCGAATTTTTTCTTCTAATTTTTTCCCGTATTTTTCTCATTTTCTGTTTTCAATGTTTTCTAATTTTTCTTCATTTTTCTCATTGTCCAGGTTTTTTTTTCTAATTCTTTCTTTTGTTTTCTAATTTTTTCTCATTTTTTCTACTATCATTTTTTTTGATTTTTTGGTTTTTTCGTTTTTTTTCTCGTTTTTCTGATTTTTTCTGTTGTTTTTTTGATTTTGTTTTGTTGTCTGTTAATTTTTTCAAATTCTTTCAGGTTTTTTTGATTTCTGTCGATTTTTTCGGTTTCTTTCGATTTCTCTCGTTTTTTGTCTATTTATTTCGTTTTTTTTACTTCTTTAGTATTATCTAATTTTTTCTCATTTCTTCTTAATTTTTTTGATATTTTGCGATTATTTGCAAATTTTTTCCATTTTTTGAGATTTTGTTTCTTTTTTTTTTGCGATGTTTTGAAGCTTTTATGATTACAATTGTTCTTTTTTTTGCGATATTTTTCGATTTGTTGCATTTTTTTGTGACTCCTTTTTAATTTTTTTTGCGATGTTTAGTATTTGTTTAGCGTTTTTTCTTCGGGTTTTTTACAATTTTAATATTATTTTTATTATTATAATTTTTTTATTATACATCATTTGTAGTTATTTCATGGAACGAGATTTTTCGATTCTTCTTTATTTTTTCTCATTGTTTTCTGTTTTTTTTTTTTCGATTTCTTTCCTCATTGTTCATTGTTTTCTATTTCTTTTTTTGTGTTCTAATTTTTTCTCCTTTCTTCTTATTCCTCTGAATTTTTGCGATTATTTGTGATTTTTTCCATTTTTTGGGATCTCGTTGCTATTTCTTTGCAGTTTTTTTAATTTTTTATGGTTATAATTGTTCATTGTTTTTTTTTTCGATTGTTTGCGATATTTTTCGATTTGTTGCATTTTTTTGTGGCTTCATTTTGCAAATTTTTTTCCATTTTTTGAGATTTCGTTGCTATATTTTTTTCCAAATTTTTTAATTTTTTTTATGGTTACAATTGTTCTTTTTTTGCGATATTTTTCGATTTGTTGCATTTTTTGTGACTTCTTTTTCATTTTTTTGCGATTTTTAGTGTTTAGCGTTTTTTTTTTCGGATTTTTTACAATTTTTATTTTTTTTTTGTTCGTTTTTTCCGTATTTTACAATTGTATTTTTCATTTTTTCCCATGATTTTCTGTTTTTTTTTTACATTTTCTGAACTTTTCTGATTTTTTCAATTCTTCTGATTTTTTCCCTTATTTTTCTCATTTTCTGATTTTTTGGATTTCAATTTTTTCTTCATTTTACTCATTGTTCAGGTTGTTTTTCTAATTCTTTCTTTTGTTTCCGAATTTTTTCTAATTCTTTCTTGTTTCTCTGATTTTTTGATTTTTCGGTTCTTTTCGTTTTTTTTCTCGTTTTTCTGATTTTTTCTGTTGTTTTTTTGATTTTGTTTTGTTGTTTGTTAATTTTTTCAAATTCTTTCAGGTTGTTTCAATTTCTTTTCGGTTTCTTTCGATTTCTCTCGTTTTTTGTCTATTTACTTCGTTTTTTTTTACTTCTTTAGTATTTTCTAATTTTTTCTCATTTCCGTTGATATTTTGCGATTTATTTGCAAATTTTTTTCCATTTTTTGAGATTTCGTTGCTATATTTTTTTCCGATTTTTTTAATTTTTTATGGTTACAATTGTTCTTTTTTTTGCGATATTTTTCGATTTGTTGCATTTTTTTGTGACTCCTTTTTAATTTTTTTGCGATTTTTAGTGTTTGTTTAGCGTTTTTTTTTTCGGGTTTTTCACAATTTTAATTTTATTTCGTTTTTTCCGTATTTTACAATTTTATTTTTCATTTTTTCCCATGATTGATTTTCTGTTTTTTTTTCAAATTTTTTCGTTTTTTTTCGTACGTTATCTGATTTTTTCTGATTTTTTCAATTCTTCTAATTATTTCCCGTATTCTTCTCATTTTCTGTTTTCAATTTTTTCTAATATTTCTTTATTATGTTCAGGTTCTTTTTCCTAATTCTTTCTTTTGTTTCCGAATTTTTTCTCATTCTTATTTCTCTGATTTTTTGATTATTCGTTTTTTTTCTCATTTTTTTGATTTTTTCTGTTGTTTTTTGATTTCGTTTTGTTGTTTGTTAATTTTTTCAAATTCTTTCAGGTTTTTTCGATTTTTGTCGATTTTTTTTCGGTTTCTTTTGATTTCTCTCGGTTTTTGTCGATTTCTTTCGTTTTTTTTACTTCTTTCGGTTTTCCCGATTTTTCTTATTTTTCCAATTGTTCTGATTTTTTTTCTCATTTTAAAATTTGAAAAAGTGAAAAAAGTCGGAAGGAATTTCGTCCCTCTCCCGCACAAAATAGTTTTGAAGTTATAGACAATTGAAAATCGCATTTTTTATCGGATAAAACGCCTTAAAATGTCCCCTGCTTAAATTTTTGAGTTTTGCTTAATGGCATAGCAATAAAATATATACAGGGTGATCAAAGTTTGGATACTTTTGATAATTTTATATGCATTTTTAGCACTTTTATCCGATTTTATGTCGTTTGTCACTTAGTTCAAAAAAATACAGAGTGTTCCATTTAAAATAATATAACTCTGGTGCAAATCTATTTAGTGAGGTATTCTGTATAAATCAAAATAATTTAAAATTGTACCTGCAGTAAATAAATATTTTGTATACAATCTTACCGTTTTCCGTATAAAAACCGAAGCTACGCGTATAAGATGGGCCACCCTATATATTTCACTATAGGCTTTCAAATAGAGATTAATAAAATATAATTATTTTTTAAACATTTTTTTAACTGTAGGTGGTATATTTATATCGATATTTGAAGCTCAAAAGTAACTTGTCCTTTCCATATAAATAAAACTATATAATGGTACTAATAATTTTTTATTAGTGACTTTTATTTTCTAGATTGGGTTTATTTATTTTTTTCTAGTTTTTTTTGTTGTTTTATCTTAGAAATACAAATGAATTACACTTCCAGTACCATTCAAGTTACTTTTAACACTCTGTAGAGGCTAAACCAGTCATAGCACAATTTTTTTTTAACTTTTACCAACAAACAAGATTTAAAATTTTCATTAATTTCCACAGATGGCCAATTTCATAACATTCTGTGAGGATTCTTTCAAAATAAAAATTCAAGTAATCGTAGGAGTAACAGAAGAGACTTGAGAAATTTATAATTTTTTTTTATATTTAAAAGTGTAATGTTTATTTTTTTATAGTAGAACTCACCCCTACATTGGAGATTAATTTATATACTTTTCTATAACACTACATTATATTTGTATTAATATATAATGGAATCACTCTGTAAATATAAATATAACATGTACCCTTAATGGCATATGTTATCAATTGAAAATGGAATCTATTTTAAATACGTCCTTGTGTATTTCTCCTTCTCTTCTCTCACCGAATACATTAAACAAAATTCTTAAGAATCACAGATCGTACCAACAAATTAATAGTTTCAAGTGTCAAAGGCCAAAACGATTACTTACCTACTGGAAATAAAAAATCAGTTTGGTGTGTGCCCAGTTACGTTCTACCTGTCAGTGATTGCATTAATCTAATTTTTGTGGGTACTACAAATTGAATATTACACTTCAGATTAAATAGGTAAGTGATTAAATGTAAAATATTTTTATATATTTTTTGTAACATATTTTGAATTCAGTTTGTTGTATAAAATATTATTATTATTAGATTCATAATCTCAAATGTGGTCCATCGATTAAGAAATAATGTTCAAAGTCTAGTACCACAAAAATGTTTAATCATATAGTTGGGAGTTGGAAACTAGTTTCGGCATACTAATGCCATCATCAGGCCTATAATACAAATGAGGTGAAGAGTGGAAAAGAGTACGTCAGAATGTAAAATATAAAATTTATTTAAAAAATTCGGCTAAGCGCTTTCTGTAAATAAAGCCATCATCAGAGCCTTTATAAAAGATTTTAAGGAAGGCTCTAATGATGGCTTTATTTGCCGAAAGCGCTTAGCCCCATTTTTTAAATAAATTTTATATTTTACACACTGACATACTCACTTATTTTTATAATACAAATGTTCATAATGAGTTATGTAAAGGAGGGTAACAATATAGTGGAGACTTACCAAATAATTTTACCAGTTAGGGACTACGAAACCTTTGCAAACACTGCTTTATAGTATAGTACAACTTGATCTTAATATTTCACTTTTCGATATATTCAAATTCTATTCGTGGAACGAACCCATAATAAAAAGAATTGAGATTAAATCAATTTATTGCTAAATCACTTTTATAAACGAATAAAAAATTAGCGTTTCACAAGTTGGAGCCCAACGTGGGGCTTAAACCCACGAATTTCGTTTTTTTTTTAGGTTTAAGAAAATTTTAAAAAATTTGTAAAGGTTTTCATGTTGTTTGGAATTTTTAAAGAGACTTTTTTACGTTTTTTTCTGTGCCACCCTGTATTTTCTTTATTTCTCTGCTCAGTATATCTTAATTTCACACTCTTTTCATATCCCTTCTTCATTTCTTCTCAAGATCTCTTGGTATTACTATAAAATGTCTTTCCCATGTTATATTTATTTTGAACTGAACAAATTGAAGAAACGGATTTTTATATATTGTGTGTCAATTATCAAATCCAACTATTTACCGCACTTTAAACATCGTTAAAGAGATTCCAAATTGCATAGTTAACTTCATTGTGTTAACGACTTGAGCGAAAAGTTGGGGTTGTAGAACGCACTCATGACCTAATTTAAAAAATCGGTCAAGTGCGTGCCGGACTTCGCACATTTAGGGTTCCGTACCAAATGTAGAATATAAGCCAGCTGTGCAGATGCAGGATTATTAAAGGACTTTGAAATTTTAATCGAACTAAAAAGATTTAAAGAAGAGAAAATAAAAATAACCTGGCGCATATGAGACGAAAAATGCATTTCTTAACAAAATTAATAATAATACAGATAAAAATAATAAAATATCGAATATCACAATTCGCATATATACGACGGTGCGGAACCCTAAAAATGAGGGAAGGTTAATGAAAAAATCATATTTATTAATATATTGACATTTGTTGGTAAAATATACGAAACAAACATTATCACCCAATTTCAACTTATAGGTCAATGGAAAGTTAAAAAATTCTTCGGAACAAAATTTTGTAAAAAATGCTGAATTTGGCAGCTTCTCATACCTACATTTTGCAATATTTTTTAAAACAAAAAATATGCCTTTTATCTACTCAATGAGCTCTATTCAACGATACCTCACTCGATGGGGAAGGCCAAAAGCTTCCTAGCTTTAATATTAACGGAGCGCCCGTCCAAAAACTATTTCAGGCAAGATAATTTTTGTATTGGCACCTCTTAATAGGGGCATTGGCAAGTTTTATTAAATTTCAGTGTCGCCTCTGTGCTGACTATACGTTCTTTTCATTATATTCTTCATTGTGATCACATTGCAATATTTTTTTTTTGATTTATTTATGACAAGTAAAAGTAGAATTGTGTGTGCAGCAAAAAATTTGACCAAAACAAATATAAAAATTGTTTTTATCGGTTTCCAGCTAAATTCAAACGTAAATGTTTGGTCATGTATTACTTTTATTTTTATTATTTTGAGTTTTCCTGTTTTTTTCTTTTCTATGTACGATATGAAATAATAATAATTTAATTTTTCACGAAAATTATAATTCTTTACCCTCGTAAACATTGTAAAAAGTAAATGAATTTCATCTCTATTCATAAATGGTTAATTCCTTTGAATTCTGATAGCGGCGCCACTCTCCAGGTATAAAATGTTGTAATGTAAGGGTTTCGTAGTCCCTAAGTTTTAAAGTTTATTTTTTATAATTAACGGATGAAAAAATTTGTACGTGTTGGTAAAGATCTGATCTATGTTCCTTACCCCTCAATTTTTCGAAATTTGATTTGGATCTTTTCTAAAAAAAAATGTGAAAATAGTCAAAAAACATGGAATTTTACGATTTTTTTTTGAAAAAACCATATCAAATTTCGAAATCGTGAGGGGTAAGGAACATAGATCAGATCTTTACTAACACGTACAAATTTTTTAATCCACTAATAATAAAAATTAAACTTTAAAAGTTAGGGACTACGAAACCTTTGCATCCACTGCTTTATAGTACAGTACAACTTCCTCTTAAGAAAATTAATATTATTAAATTAAATTGATGTACTGGTTACATTAATAAAGCGTGCACTTAAATCTAGGTTTATTTTATAAAAAAATTTATTTAAAATTTATGTGGTATTAAAAAGGAGGGGGGTGCATAATTGTAGTTAAAGAGGAAATATAAGGGAAGAAACATACCAAAGTCGGTTTTTGTAACGAATGGTTGAGGTAAGATGCAGGAATTTATAAATTCCCAAATTTCGTTGCAGGAAGTCGGACCATGTTAAAAATCGAACGGGATCCAAGGGGATATTGTACCTAATCAGCACTTGATCCCCAAGTCCCCTGCCACCTCCCCGAAGCTTTTAGACCGAAATGTCCGCCACTGTGGATATATCGAGGGTTTGTTTTTCTGACCGAAGTCCCCTGTGCCTTACGATCCTTGCTTTGCTATGGTATGGCCGTATTCCGCCCCAATGGGCTTTATCGGATTCCTGGCTGATATTCTTTTTGTTTTTACGGGACGACCGGAGTCTCTATCCCCTACGGGCGTCAAAAAGAAAAAATATAACGCTGTTAATATTAAAAAACTTGTTTATTTTTAATAAAAATGGTACAAAAGTTAAAAAAAACCGCGCCACTTTCCTAATTTTTCACACTTTTTGCTTATTATTAAGAATAAATAATTTTTTACAACAATATTGATTACATAAAGATTGTAGAGAATCAAATTGTCTACAAATTTAACCCCAAACGCGTGCCTTTTGTTTTTTTATAAGAATCTTATTTTGCACAAAACATTTTTACTTTTCTGCCTTCGATAATATTACTTAATGATTTAAATATTCTGATCTAGTAATATGATAAAATATTCGTTATTAAAAATTATTTCCAACCTTTTTTTCTTAGTTTTTTTCTTAGTGATATTTCTGTAGTGGGAATTGTATTATTTGTGTTATTTTCCGTAGTTAATAACTGTTTTGTCCAATTTTTAAAAACTACTTTCAAAGGCTAGATCCATTAAAATTTAATTATGTAATTATTTTTAATAAAAAACTAAGTTTATTACTTTTTAGAAGTAATTTAATAAAAAAGTTTAATAACAAATTATTATAATTATATAGAGTATCGAATGTGACAAGTAATTTATTAATGATATATTGAAATCATATAATTTTTTCGACAAATAATTAAATAACCAGTATTTTTGGATTTTCCTAATATTTATATTAAACACGATATTTTAATAGTGGGTAATAACGTATAAAAAAATAAAAATCATTTTTAATAAAGTATCAAACGACTTCTCATTTAATTTAGAAATTTTTACCATCACTGAAAATGAAGTAAACTATAAGGTGAGAAAAACGGTATCAAAATTTTAAAACTTTTCATTTTGAAATATTTAACTGAAAATATTGCTAATTTACTAAGATAAATAAAAAATAAAACAATTATCATTAAGTAACTTAGTTAGACATTGGCATATTTTGGTTTTTTTTTGTAAGTTTACCCCCTTAATAGGGGCAGAAATCTCTAGTTTGTTGCGTCCTTATTAAAAGGAAAAAATACGGATAATTACCTCCCCTATAGTAAAAGTAAATATAAGAGGGACTAAGTTAGGTTATTCACATTTTGGTTTTAATTTTATGGGGGAAATATGTAGGGCTGATTTATAAGTCCGACTCCTGCGAGTCAGTATTTTTTTTCAGTAATTTTGGTGCCATTTGGCAACCTACTATTTTACCATTTCTGGGAGTCTTCTCTTTTTATAAAGTTTTTTTTTTTTATTTGGGGTGAAAGTTTTGTTTTTGTGTGTTAAAGTTTTTTTTTAAATATATCTATATATAAAATCAACGCACAGCCTAAACCAGATTTGATAGAAACGTGAAAACATACAAGGTGATTCTTTCAAAGGGGAGTGGCTCTCCCCCCCTGAGGGAGTGCAAATGTTTTACTTTCCCGACCCACCTCCGAGAAGGGAAAGTATTGTGAACAAGCTAAAAATAATTCTCGAGATAAAAATGGAAATATCCATTTTGAAGTCACCTGTAAGACCATTTCCAGATGGAAATCTGTCTGTGTATCTGTCTGTCTGTCTGTCTGTCCGTCCGTCTGTGTGTATTCTTCCAAGATAGTGTCGCCCAAAAACTTTCCCGACGAGTATCTTTTTCAGATATTTTTAACATTTTTTAAACTTTTTTTGCTTTTTTAGAACTTTTATCATTATTTAGCTCATTTTGTGTATTTCTTTATTTCTTTGCATATATTTATATTTTTTTTTTGCATTTTTTTTCATTTTTTTGCATGTTTTTTTTTACTTTTTGGGATTTTTTGTATTTTTTGCACTTAACATTATTTTACTTTTTTTAGATTTTTTGGTATTTTTTTACATTTTTTTTTTTTTCATTTTTAGCATTTTTTTGCATTATTTTACTTTTTTCAGTATTTTTTAAACTTTTTTTTAGATTTTTCTTGGCATTTTTTAACATTCTTTACAATTTCCTTATTCACTTTTTTTAACTTTTCTGTTTTGAATTTTTAACATTTTTTAGCTCATTTTTTGCTATTGTGCATTTCTTTGTATGTTTGAATTTTTTTCATTTTTTTGTTCGTTTTTTTGCATTTTTTGGGATTTTTTTTGCAATTTTAGCGTTTTTAGCAATATTTTACTTTTTTCAGCATTTTTTTACTTTTTTTTTTTAGATTTTTTTGGCATTTTTTTAAACATTTTTTAAAAATTCTTTTAACACTTTTTAAACTTTTTTTGCTTTTTTTTAAATTTTTATCATTTTTTAGCTCATTATTTGCTTTTCATATATTATTGTGCATTTCATTGTATATGTTTGTATTTTTTTTGCATTTTTTCCACATTTTTTTGTTCGTTTTTTTTGCATTTTTTTTTGTATATTTAGAGTTAATTCATTTGTTCCTTTTAGTTTTTGTATTTTTTGGTTTTGTTTTTTGTATAATGTTTGAATAAAGTGCAGTATTTACAAAAAAACACGTTTTTTTAAAACTCCGTGGTATATTTGGAGAAAAAGTTCAAAAAAATAAAAAAAAAGGCAAAATAGAGGAAAAATAAAGGCAGAAATGGCAAAAAAGGGTGAAGGGAACAACAACAAAAAATCCAAAACAGGCCAAATAAGACAAAGTAAAGGGAAAAAGGAAAATACTCCAAAAAAGAAAAAAAAAACATACAAAAAAGGTAAAAAAAGCAGAATAGAGGAAAAACAGGAAAGAAAACAAAAAAAAAATTCAAATAGTCCAAAAAATATGCCAAATAAAGGAAAAAACCAAAAACGCCAAAAAAGTAAAAAAAGAAGCAAAATAGTATAAAAATAAAGGCAAAAAGGCAAAAAAGGGGTAAAAAAAGCAACAAAAAAGATAAAAGAAAACAACAAAATGTCAAAAAGTTCAAAAAAGTTTTAAAAAGGGAAAAAACGCCAAGAAAAGAAAAAAATTGTAAAAACAAAATCAAAAATGCCCGAAAAATTCAAAATAGGGGTAAAAGGGCAAAAAACGCCAAAATAGTAAAAAAAATCAAAATAATATGAAAATAAAAGTAAAAATGGCGAACAATTCAAAAAAGGCAAAAGAGGGGTAAAAAGCAACAAAAAAGGTGAAAAAAGCAATAAAAACGCAAAAAGGTCAAAAAAGTGAAAAAAATTAAAACAGGGCGAAGAGGCGTAACAAGGCCAAAAAAAGGGAAAAAAACAAAATAAAACTAAAATAAAGCCAAAATCTAGAGAGGCAAAAAAAAGAAAAAATGGTAAGAAAGGCAAAAAAGTTTTAAAAAAGTAAAAAAAGGGCTAAAAAGGTGTAAAAAAGCAACAAAAAAGACAAAAACAGGTTCAAAAGTTTAAAAAAAAAGTTAATCAAAAAAATATTTAAAAACGGGGCAAAGAAGTTTAAAAAACAGGAAAAAAGGGTCAAAATAAAAACAAAAGAATCGGTTGTGTCGCCCCAAAACTTTCCCGACTAGTATCCACGAATACTTTTTCAGATATTTAATGTTAAAGTTTAAAATTTTGACATTTTTTTATTTTTTGACAGGTGGAAGTTGGGGAAATACTTGGGGTTTTTCCGACTGGTAACTCCGACTGGTAACCCAGACCTATATACCAAATTTCAGTTGCTGAACTTGTATACTCGTTTTAAATGCACTCTTAAAAAAAAAAAAAAAAAAAAAAAAAAAAAAAAAAAAAAAAAAAAAAAAAAAAAAAAAAAAGCCCCATTAATATACGTCAATAGCATAATTTGTAACCCACTTCAAACGTCATTAACATTTCTTAATTTTCTTCTTGATTTCCCACACAGTACGTCATCAATATATTATACTATTGTATTGTACTTTTAAAATTCTTAACATATTTTTTATTTTTTATACAGGAATTTTATATTTCTAAGAATTACTGTTTTAGTGCAGTTTACAATATTCCAATTTAGTATTAAGTAAACGTGACAACGCTGTCGGTTATTATCACAAAAACATAAATTTTTCTGCTAAAATTAAATTGGTCAATGGGATGCAACTTGGATGGTAAAAAATCTACCTGCTTCACTAGGGATGCAACTCGGACGCTCCGGTAATTTTTGGGGTTCAATATAGTTCATAATTTTAATCAAAAGTATGGAAACAGATTTTTATAAAGTCCCATTTACGATAAAAAAAAAATTCACTCAGATTTTAGTTTTTTCAAAAATATGCTGTCTTTCAAAAATCTCGTCTTGGTCTCGTTAGTTGAGAAAAAATAAGTCTCGGTCTCGTCTTGTAACCGATTGTCTCGTCTCGTCTCGTCAAATCTCGTTATTGCTAAAACTTAATTCTAAAATAGTACAAAAACGAGGTTAATAAATGTCTTTTCATCCCTGTCGTATTATTGTCTTTTCTGCTAATTATTTCTCTTATTCTAGATTTTCCACACACTAAACATATTACTTTTTTCTCATTTTTAATTATTTCAAAAAAAAAATTTTCAAATTTTGATGCCACCGTAGTATTTTTTTATTAAACACAGTTTATTAACCGCTTCAATTTAACTTTTATCTAATCTCGACCTTTATTAGGGTTAACATTACTAGCACCAAAGTCCAAAATTATAAAATAAAATATTCCGGAGATGGTTACCAGAGTTTAGATTTCGGAAATGTATCGTAACCTATGCAGACCTTTTTTATTATAAAATTCTGAAGAAATGTGGACGAGACCAGAAACGAGATTCGGGTTACGCCTCATGAGGTCTCGGAATCGCCTAAATAATGTTCAAAAAGGTATCGTCTCGCTCTCGTCTCGCTCTCGTCTCGCTCTCGTCTCGCTCTCGTCTCGCTCTCGTCTCGGTTTTACGAGATGATACGAGACGAGACGAGAAATGTATCGTTCTCGTATGAAGCCCTAATGCTGATTAATTTTTCAGATTTAAATTTAATACTACTGAAAAAGGGAATGATTTAAAGTTAGTTAATTACTTATTATTCCCAAAAGGAACTTTGCAAAATAAAATTTTAGTAAGCAATGCACGAGCTGTATAAAAATTATCTAGAATTGGTAATTTTCAAGAATACGATATTTTTAGATTCAAATTTACTGAAAAATGGAATGATTTAGAATTACATTTTTTTTAACTATTTCGATCACAATTGATTTATAGCCTGATTATACGAAAATGCAAATAAATGAATTTTGATTAGATATTTCATAATATTTCTGTCGATTTATTTCTTAATCCAGTCTTTTCTTAAGTAGGTTAGTAACATTTGGATATTTTCATGGTCATCCATCGTTCAATGCTTTGTAAACAACGTTTAAATAATGAAAAAGGTTATAGTCTCTTGAGGTCAAAAATCGAGTTGGTTGGTCTTAATATGCAATTTTTTTTTTCAGAAGTAAGTTAATTTATACGTATTGTGTCATCACAAAATATGCATTTATAGCCCGGTAGATATGCCAAAAACTTAACAACTTTAAAATTTCAGTAAAATGATAATGAATTTTTGCATTATTAAACCGGAGAAATTTACAAAAGTTCTGCAAACTTTCGAAGTTTTGAAAAATAGCAATTTACAGCCTGTGATAAATTTGCAACCACTCAAAGAAAACGGAGATGTTTATTTTATCAAAAACAATTTATTTTTCATCTTAATTTTTCGAATAAAAACTTGAAAAAATAACTAAAATAATTTTCTCGACAAGTGTTTTAATTTGTGTCAAGCGGAAATGATATAAGTTTCGGATTAATTCCAAAAAGTTTTAATTTGGGTTACAAATTAAGTTTTTTGAAAAACGAAGGTTTCTATATGGATAAAATTCACATAATTTACCCAGAATTTTATCTATATCTTATCGCAACATATTAAACCACCTTTCTGCAAGTCCTATCCTGTAAATGCACGTCATTAAAAGTTCCAAAACATTCCAATATTTCTAAATACTACCTCTCTGTCGCTCTTATACGAAGAGACGAATAATATTGACTTTGTTAGACAGTGTGCTAGTTGACTCATAACGACCATTACGAAGTATCACGCCACAATTTGTCAGTCAATCAAATCAGGTCAATTTATCTATATATTATTGTCTCACAAACTCTTGTGGTAAATAGTTTCGGAATAATTCCAAATGTTTTAAATTAGGGTTGTAAATTAAGTTTTTTGAAAAACGAAGATTTCTATATGGATAAATTTCATATAATTTACCCAGAATTTTATCCATATCTTATCGCAACAAAGAAAACACATTATACCACCTTTCTGCAAGTCCTATCCTGTAAATACACGTCATTAGAAGTTCCAAAACATTCCAATATTCGTTCTGTCTTATTTCTAAATACTACCTCTCTGTCGCTCTTATACGAAGAGACGAATAATATTGACTTTGTTAAACAGTGTGCTAGTTGGCTCATAACGACCATTACAAAATATCACGCCACAATTTGTCAGCCAATCAAATCAGGTCAATTTATCTCCATATTATTGTCTCACAAACTCTTGTGGTAAATAGTTTCGGAATAATTCCAAATGTTTTAAATTAGGGTTGTAAATTAAGTTTTTTGAAAAACGAAGATTTCTATATGGATAAATTTCATATAATTTAACCAGAATTTTATCTATATCTTATCGCAACAAAGAGAACACATTATATCACCTTTCTGCAAGTCCTGTCCTGTAAATATACGTCATTAAAAGTTCCAAAATATTCCAATATTCCTTCTGTCTTATTTCTAAATACTACCTCTCTATCGCTCTTATACGAAGAGACAAATAATATTGACTTTGTTCGACAGTGTGCTATGGTTTGTTTAACCATCCTTTGCCGTTACATCATACATTGCCCAACTTGATCTCTCAATCATGAAATGGATGAGACGGAATTATGACGTCATTAACGTATTTCTTAACTAATGTCAATTAATTTTTCATTGTCAAAATGCCTTCCCGGTATAATGAGAAAGAGCAAAGTTTAATTTTGAAGTTGATTAATTACTTTTCAAGAGAGAGATGCTGGGATACAGCTTTTACCGTTAAATGCAGTCTACAACGTTTGGGTTCACCCCAAAAATATAATCGTATAATACATTTTTTTCGCCATTTAATCACGATTCGATCATCCGTAATTTTTTACTTTCCTGACCCACCTCCGAGAAGGGAGAGTCTTGTGAACGAGCTAAAAAAAATTTCGAGATAGAAATGGAAATATCCATTTTGAGGTCACCTGAGATGATTAAGACCATTTTCAGATGGAAGTCTGTCTGTCTGTCTGTCTGTGTGTGTATTCTTCTACGATAGAGACCACACGTTCAATCCGATTGAGCTGAAATTTGGAATATGGGTTTGGGTTACCCGTCGGAAGAACCCATTAGTTTTTGTATCACATCTGTCGAACGAATTTTACTTGCAATATGTCATTTGAGAGCCCTTAAAAAACTGTATTCAGAACAGTCAAAATTATTTCTCCAACTGTCACCTGTCAAAAATAAAAAAATGTCAAAATTTGAAACATTAAATATCTGAAAAAAATATCTGAAATATCTTTATACTCGCCGGGAAAGTTTTGGGGTGACACAACCGATTGTTTTGTTTTTGTTTTGACACTTTGTCCCTTTTTTTTAATTTTTTTTGTCCCTTTTTTAAAACTCTTTTTGATTAACTTATTAACCTAACCTAACCTGAACTTTTTTTAACCTTTTGTCTTTCTTTGTTGCTTTTTTACACCTTTTTTGCCCTTTTTTTTCATGTTAAAACTTTTTTGCCTTTTTAACCAGTTTTTTGCTTTTTTAGCCTCTCTTTATTTTGGCTTTATTTTGTCTTTTTTTGGTTTTTTTTTACCTTTTTTTCCTTTTTTTTAGGACTTTTTGATTTTTCCCCATTTTCCTTTTTTTTTTGTCCAGTCTTTTTTTGCATTTTTTGCCTTTTTTTCTTTTTTTTATTAAAGTTTAAATTTATGCTGAAATTTAGCAATTCTTTATCATTTTTAACATTTTTTTTTAAATAATTCATTATCTTGTTGGTATTAATAACAAGGTGCCATTTTAAGTAATTTTTGTCGTTTTTCATTTCAGTTAATTTTTGTGTATTTTTGCAAAGTTTACCAATTTTTTTCCAGAAATTTATTTCATTTTTACAGCATTTTACTTTTACATTCAGAAATTTTGTATTTTGTAATTAAAATAATCTCATTCTCCACACCCGAGCCAGAGGATGACACAGCCGATTTTTTAATTTAGTCAAAAATCATACTTAGGGACGTTAAACATCCCCAAGCCAGAAATTTGAAACAAATCAGTTAAAAAATGGAGGTTTCAAGTTAAAAAAATTACTAAATTATGTAAAAAGGTGCGCAACACAAAATGAAATTTTTGGCATTACCAATTTACACCTTAACATGCCTCATTGAAAACAATCCTTAACATATGTCACTCATTATATTACAATTTTGAGGTTATGTGTAAAATAACATTCAAATAATATAGGACACACGTAAAACAGCAAAATACGTCACCGATTATGACGTAACGGCAGAGGATGGTTAAACAAACTATAGTTGACTCATAACGACCGTTACAAAAGATCACGCCACAATTTGTCAGCCAATCAAATCAGGTCAATTTATCTCCATATTATTGTCTCACAAACTTTCGTGGTAAATAGTCGTTTCAGCATTTGGTTGCTTTTGGTAATAAAACACGGTTTAAAGTAAAATAATGTCTGCACCCTCTTAGTAAGCGGACATGCTAGTTTAAGTATGTAAATTTTCTAAGATTGATCTAATGTTAATGTACGTAACAGTGAGTTAAAATTATCAGTGCATTGTAAAGAGGCAGAATATTACAATACACAATATTATATTGTGCAACAAGTGTAGAAAGTAACGATATGTGAGCGAGTACCACAAAACACACGAGTTGCTATGTTAGGCGAGATCCCGTCTAAAAACGAATAATTATGTTTTGTGGTGCTCTACCCTGTTCTGCGCAAAAAAAATGAACTATATGGAAACATTAACTGGAAAATAATAAATATTTTTTACACCTAATTTAATATAATACAAGTCAATTTTCCTTGAGTAATTCTGTAACGGAAACTGCACAAGTCACGTGGTGTGTGGGATATCGACGTTTGAAATCTTGTGGAATTAATGTAAATTGATTATCTCCAACTGGTCTATTATGCAATATATACATACAACGCGTAATGTGCAGGATATACAGCAGGGTCGTAGCTACCACCGGGGCAACCCAGGCAGTGCCCCGGGGCCACCAAGCACAAGGGGGCAACAGAACGAGGGGCTTTCCTTTTAATTGAAAATGATAGAGCTCAAGAAATCAACTTTGACAAAATAATCAATTTCTTTGCTTTTAAAAAGGTTAGGAAAATTGTTACGATTTTAAACAAATTTATTTTTTCTCTTGAAAATTTGTTTTCTTTAAACTTATATTATTTTAATTATAACTTTTAAGATGAACTCTGCAATTCGTCATATAATTCGTACAATTATTTTACTATTTTTTTTTGTTTCTGGCTGATCCACTCTAATAAACAATTCGTAAGAGAATTTGATTTTACTGTAAGTTTTATATTAAACTCTATAGGAAAAGTCAAGGTGTGCTTTGTCTGTTCTTTTCAATTCACAAGAAAAAAAACAAATAGCAACGCTAATAAAAAAAAGGATTACTAAATAAAAGTGGTGTAGAGGTAAGGGATAGATAAAGGGGGCCCCATAATCATCTGCTGCCCCGGGGCCCGCAAGCCTCTAGCTACGGCAATGATATACAGGGTGTATTGGTAAACGTGCATACGTTAATTAAATATAATTTATGAGTTCCTAATTATAACGCATATTAATAAAGATACTATCGTAATAATATCTTGATTTGGTTTAATTATGCAATATAGTAATAAATCAAAATCTTAATAACCTATAAAATAATTCTTAGATGATAAAAAGTGTAAAATTAAAATAACAAATTCAACGTATTTTGAAATTATACCTTGAGTTATGGACAAATATTTTATATATCTAATAAATTTGTTAAATTTTAATTAGTGAATGTTTCGAGGTTCTGCATACTGCATGTAAATCAGATAATAATAAAATAAAACTTAAAATTATATTCCACAGTGTATTTGGAACAATTTATAATTAATAATCAAATAATTTTATAAAATTTTGCATAACTCTTAATAGTAAAAACATGTTGTGGGAATTTTTAGAACAAAGTGAAGTACATGAAAAATAAAAATAAAAGATAAAATTAGGGGGTGGTAGGTAGTTTAAGGAATAATGTTAAACAAGAATAATGGATTTAAAAATACTATTATATAAATACTCTTGTATTGTGCCTGTGTCAATGGCTTCTAGAAACAATATTTTACCCTATACCATTTTGTCAATTTAACATTTATTATTTCTTCAACACTTAACCTTCAGCATATAAATAATTCATGAAAATTAATTAAAATTCAATAAAATAATATTGTTAAGTTTCTCACATAGTCACTCTAAATGTACACTCATAAATAATTAAATACGCAATTAAATCGATTAGGACTTACTTACTTCTAAAGACCATTAATTAACCTTAACTTGAAAGTATTGTTTAAATATTTTTTACTTATCAAGAATTTATTTAAAATGTGTAAGTTTGTATAAATTATTTGTGCGCATTGTCTATTTATTGTAGCAAATAAGGGAAGAAGAGGCTATGAAAGGTAAATAGAAAATTTTAAAGTATTGGTCAATTGATATACAGGGTGAACAAATTATCTTCAACGCGGAGTGTAACTTGGAAATTAATAAAAATATTGAAATAAAAACAGTTTGATTTGGTTCGGAAATCCCTAGAATTAGAAAATAGTTTCATTTGTACAGATTTATCTACATTCGAGTGGAAAAAAAGTTTGTTACTTTTTTAAATATTTTTAGATTTTTGAATTAATACTTCAGTGGCCTTTATGTAAATTTATTTTTAACAAGATAAACAATTTTTTATTAAATTTTCTTAAAAATCGTTATAAAAGTTATGATAAACTTTTCGTTTCTTAATGTTTTCTAACAGTTTTACAATTTAAATACATAATGAATGCTTATGCATTTATATTGCAAATAAAAATATTTCAAACAAATAATAAGCTGTGCAACTAACGTAATATTAATACTGGAAATAAATACAAATTTAATTTTAAGTAATGCCTCGACATATGGGTTTAAATTATACTGTTTTAAAGTTATTGAAGAAAAAGTCAAATTATCGAAAAAAAATTGCATTTTTTGAGCTTTCTTTTTAACGAATTGCGGAAGTTTGTAAGTATTTCATGACTGACTGTTCCTCTGGGATACACTCTTTTATATTTTCTTTTATGGCTACCTCTTCACAGTATACCTTAAACGTAATGTAACCCATTTTTGAAATTATTAAAATTTTTGAAAGGCCTTTTATGAATTAAGTAAAATATTTGGGTCATTTATCCCAAAGACCTAAACATGTAATAATAGTTGGTCTCTTTATCCTTTACGGCTAAATGTAAATATATATGGTCCTTTCCTCTTAAAATTTAAATAAAAATTTCTAGTTACATATTGTTTAGTCCCTGTAACAAAAAACTGTCGACGTTATTAAAATTTGCTAACTATAGATAGAAAGAGAAAAAATATACTGTATATTTGAATATTTTCAAAAGATTGAATAACAAATTGTGATTTTGAGAAAAGGGAGAGACCACAGCCATAAGATTTTTTAATTTTCCTTATTTCGGTCTCTCCCTTTTGTAAAGTTCATAATTCTTTCCTAAAAATTTTGAAAAAATTTCCACTTTTAGTATATTTTATTCTCTTTTCAACGGTATAAAGTAAATATAGCAATTTTATGGATAAGTTGTTTTTGCTTTAGAAACAAAATTTGAATTACAATTTCTAGTTACATATTGTTAAGTCCCCGTAACAAAAAAACTGTAGACGTTATTAAAATGTGCTAACTGTAGATAGAAAGAGAAAAAAATATACTGTATATTTGAATATTTTCAAAAGATTGGATAACAAATTGTAATTTTGAGAAAAGGGAGAGACCACAGCCATAAGATTTTTTAATTTTCCTTATTTCGGTCTCTCCCTTTTGTCAAGTTCATAATTCTTTCCTAAAAATTTTGAAAATAGATAGAAAGAGTAAAAAATATACTGTATATTTAAATATTTTCAAAAGATTGGATAACAAATTGTGATTTTGAGAAAAGGGAGAGACCACAACTAAAAGATTTTTTAATTTTCCTTATTTTGGTCTCTTCCTTTTGTCAAGTTCATAATTCTTCCCTAAAAATTTTGAAAAAATTTCCACTTTCAGTATCTTTTATTCTCTTTTCAATGGTATAAAGTAAATATAGCAATTTTACGAATAAGTTGTTTTTGCTATAGAAACAAAATTTGAATTAAAATTTCTAGTTACATATTGTTTAGTCTCTATAACAAAAAAACTGTAAACGTTATTAAAATGTGCTAAATGTAGATAGAAAGAGAAAAAAATATACTGTATATTTAAATATTTTCAAAAGATTGAATAACAAATTGTGATTTTGAGAAAAGGGAGAGACCACAATTATAAGATTTTTTAGTTTTCCTTATTTTGGTCTCTCCCTTTTCTCAAGTTCATAATTCTTTCCTAAAAATTTTGAAAAAATTTCCACTTTTAGTATGTTTTATTCTCTTTTCAATGGTATAAAGTAAATATAGCAATTTTACGGATAACTTGTTTTTACTTTAGAAACAAAATTTGAATTAAAATTTCTAGTTACATACTGTTTAGTGCCTGTAACAAAAAACTGTAGACGTTATTAAAATATGCTAACTGTAGATAGAAAGAGAAAAACATATACTATATATAAGAATATTTTAAAAATTTTAGGTAAAAAATTGTAATTGTGAGAATAGGAAGAGACAACAACTGTAATGATTTTTTTTAGTTTTCCTCATTTTGGTCTCTCCCTTTTCTCAAATTCACAATTCTTTATTAAAAATCTAACGGGATGAAATCAGGAGACCTAGCTGGCCAAAATATCGGACCTATCCGCAAATTCCAAACTGAGCTAATAGCGGACATCCAAACAATCTTCAATTGACAAAGTTACTATTGTACATCGAAGAAACGGAATAATAAAACGTGGTTACCTCTAGGGGTTCGTTCGAATTTTACATCCGTACTTTGAGACTTTCACACTTATTTGTTATATGAATATAAATGTCCCAAAGTACGGATGTAAACTTTCCCAGAAATTAAACCCAACCACGTGCCGTTCAACGTTTTATTACTCTATTTCTTCGATGTAGAAAATATAGCTTGAAAAGTAAACACCATATTATGCATAATTCTAAGCTAAATTGCAACATATATAACCCATTTTTTTTAATACATTTTCGTTTCATTTTCCAGGTCAAGATGACTGAGAATATTCCTGACCGTGTATCTGAAATTTTCAATGGTAGTACCGTTTTTATCACCGGAGCAACAGGGCTAGTAGGAAAAGCACTAGTTGATAAACTTCTTCGATATTGTGATATCAGAAAATTGTATATCTTGATTCGAGAGAAAAAGGACAAACTACCAAACGAACGGCTCAAGGACTTATTTAGCGATGTAGTAAGTACTTACTTCAATATAAAATAGACTAATTTAAATATTTATTTACTACAAGTTATTGTATAGAGATTTTTCCCAAGGCCTAGAAAGGATTACCTGAATGAATATAAAAATATTTATTTTTAATAATTTAAAATAAAATTTGATGTTTCATTTTTTTCGCACTTCTTATAAATATTTTTTTTAAACAATTTTTATTGGCAATTATACTAAATTCTCCTATTGTTAATTTTAGTTCTCCTAAAGATGGCCAGTAACTGGCCGATAGCACTTGACATTTAATTGAAAATAAAAAAAAAAATTAAATTACACATTTTAAAATAAGAATCTACGTTTTTTATTGTTTATTACCAAATGTATACACACCTTCAACTATCCTTTTGTTACCTTGGATATTAATAATTTAGCACTATAATAAACATATTTAGCCATTTTGAAGGTATTCCGGAAGAGATAAAAAATGTTCTCAAGTCAACGCATAAATCATTACAGAGTACTCCGATTTTGATGATATTTTTCTTATTATATACTTAGAGTATACCTCAAAGTTGGTACCATTACCAAATTTGAAAAAATCCACTCCTAAGGGAAGAAAAGTAGGGGATGATTGATTATTCATTCAATGATTTTTTACTTAACCGATTTTGTTGAAACTTGGTACACTTATGTAGTCTTGATGACAATACAACATAATCCGTATTCTTCTTTTAGCTTGTACGTCTGTCTGTCTATCTGTTTGAGTGTCTGTACTTTTCAGCTATCTCAGGAACGGCTCGAGTAATTTTCTTGAAATTTGGCCAATAGACTCTTCTTGGGCTACTGAGAAAAATGAGCTAAAATGAAAGTAACTAATTGTGAGTCGGCGCCAAATAAACAATCAATATAGATTATTAATAACTTTAATTATATAATGAAAATAATACAAAATGCAACGTGATTTCTTTAAAGATACAGAATATAATTCTAACGAAGTTACTTAAATACCGTAATAATTAAAATATATTATATCTTATTTTTCGATGATTCATACGAATCTGACCTTCAAATTAAATATTTTAAAAAAATCGAAAATGTTGTGTGCCATTTTGAAGGTGTTCCAGAAGAGATATCGATGGCGACAAAAATTAATATTTATAGATTTTCATGCTCTATCCGAAGTTAAAAATTCTCTAACACAAAAAAAGCTACACCAGCTATACACACAAATTCCTTCATGAAAAAAAAATTCTTGACATAATTCTTAAAAAATTGTACAAACCTTGAAAAATCCACAAAACTTCCTTGAATAAATCATGAATGAAAAATCCTTTAAAATTTTTTGAAAAATTCTTGAAAATTTTTTGAAAAATCCTTGAACAATCAATAAAAAAATTTTAAAAAATCCTTGAAAATCCCTTCATGATAAAAAGATTCTTGACATAAATTTTAAAAAATTGTAAAAACATTGAAAAACCCACAAACCTTCCATGAAAAAATCATCAATGAAAAATCTTTTAAAATTTTTTGAAAAATCCTTGAACAATCAACAAAAAATTTAAAAAAAAATCCTTGAAAATCCCTTCATGATTAAAAAATTTTTGACATAATTTTTAAAAAATTGTAAAACTTTGAAAAAACCACAAAACTTCCATGAAAAAATCATCAATGAAAAATCCTTTAAAATTTTTTGAAAAATTCTTGAAAATTTTTTGAAAAATCCTTGAACAATCAATAAAAAAATTTTAAAAAATCCTTGAAAATCCCTTCATGATAAAAAGATTCTTGACATAATTTTTAAAAAATTGTAAAAACCTTAAAAAATCCACAAAACTTCCTTGAAAAAATCATCAATGAAAAATCCTTTACAATTTTTTGAAAAATTCTTGAAAATTTTTGAAAAATCTTTGAACAATCAATAAAAAATTAAAATAAAAACCTTAAAAAGTACTTCGTGATAAAAAGATTCTTGACATAATTTTTAAAAAATTGTAAAAACCTTGAAAAAACCGCAAAACTTCCTTGAAAAAATCATGAATGAAAAATCCTTTAAAATTTTTTGAAAAATTCTTGAAAATATTTTGAAAAAACCTTGAACAATCAACAAAAATTTTAAATAAAATGCTTGAAAATTCCTTCATGATAAAAAAATTCTTGACATAATTTTTAAAAAATTGTAAAAACATTGAAAAACCCACAAACCTTCCATGAAAATATCATCAATGAAAAATCTTTTAAAATTTTTTGAAAAATCCTTGAACAATCAACAAAAAATTTAAAAAAAATCCTTGAAAATCCCTTCATGATAAAAAAATTCTTGACATAATTTTTAAAAAATTGTAAAACCTTGAAAAACCCACAAAACTTCCATGAAAAAATCATCAATGAAAAATACTTTAAAATTTTTTGAAAAATTCTTGAAAATTTTTTGAAAAATCCTTGAACAATCAACAAAAAATTTAAAAAAAAATTCCTTCATGATAAAAAAATTCTTGACATAATTTTTAAAAAATTGGTAAAACCTTGAATAATCCACAAAACTTCCTTGAAAAAATCATAAATGAAAAATCTTTGAGAAAATTCTGGAAAAAATATTGTAAAATCCTTAAAAATTTCTTAAAAAAATCATTGGAAAATTCTTGAACCATTATTGAATAATTCTTAAAAAAATTCGTAAAAAATCCTTGAAAATTCCTTTATGATAAAAAAATTCTTCATATAATTCTTAAAAAATTGTAAACCTTGAAAACCCACAAAACTTCTATGAAAAAATAATCAATGAAAAAGCCTTTAAAATTTTTTGAAGAATCCTTGAACAATCAACAAAAAATTTAAAAAAAAATCCTTGAAAATTCCTTCATGATAAAAAAATTCTTGACATAATTTTTAAAATATTGTAAAAACCTTGAAAAATCCACAAAACTTCCTTGAAAAAATCATGAATGAAAAATCCTTTAAAATTTTTTGAAAAATTCTTGAAAAATCCTTGAACAATCAACAAAAATTTAAAAAAAAATGCTTGAAAATTCCTTCATGATAAAAAAATTCTTGAGATAGTTTTTAAACACTTGTAAAAACCTTGAAAAATCCACAAAACTTGCTTGAAAAAATCATGAATGAAGAATCCTTGAAATTTTTTGGAAAATCTTTGAAATTTTTTTGAAAAATCCTTAAACAATCTACAACAAATTTTGAAAAAATCCTTGAAAATTCCTTTATGATAAAAAAATTCTTGATATAATTCTTAAAAAATTGTAAAACTTTGAAAAAATCATCAATGAAAAATCCTTTAAAATTTTTTGAAAAATTCTTGAAAATTTTTGAAAAATCTTTGAACAATCAATAAAAAAATTTAAAAAAAATCGTTAAAAATTCCTTCATAATAAAAAAATTCTTGACATAATTTTTAAAAAATTGTAAAAACCGTGAAAAATCCACAAAACTTCCTTGAAAAAATCATAAATGAAAAATCTTTGAGAAAATTCTAGAAAAAATATTGTAAAATCCTTAAAAATTTCTTAAAAAAATCATTGAAAAATTCTTGAACCATTATTGAATATTTCTTAAAAAAAATCGTAAAAAATCCTTAAAAATTCCTTTATGATAATTGTAAAAAGCTTGAAAAATCCACAAAACCTCCTTGAAAAAATCATGAATGAAAAATACTTTATAATTTTTTGAAAAATTCTTGAAAATTTTTTGAAAGCTTCTTGAACAATAAACAAAAAAATTGAAAAAATTATTCAAAATTCTTTCATGATAAAAAAATTCTTGACATAATTTTTAAAAAATTGTAAAAACCTTGGAAAATCCACAAAACTTCCTTGAAAAAATCACGAATGAAAAGTCTTTGAGAAAATTCTTGAAAAATTAATGTAAAATCTTCAAAAAAACAATCAACAACAAATTTTGAAAAAAATCCTTAAAAATTCCTTTATGATAAAAAAATTCTTCATATACTTCTTAAAAAATTGTAAAACCTTGAAAAATCCACAAACCTTCCATGAAAAAATCATCAATAAAAAATCCTTTAAAATTTTTTGAAAAATT
Organism: Neocrepidodera transversa; assembly: GCA_963243735.1. Lineage (NCBI taxonomy): Eukaryota > Metazoa > Arthropoda > Insecta > Coleoptera > Chrysomelidae > Neocrepidodera > Neocrepidodera transversa. Next base: position 6,361,832 of record OY725346.1, on the reverse strand, counting down.
CTTAAAAAATTTTTGAAAAATCCTTGAAAAATCAACAAAAAATTTTAAAAAAATCCTTGAAAATTCCTTCATGATAAAAAGATTCTCGACATAATTCTTAAAAAATTGTAAAAACCTTGAAAAATCCACAAAACTTCCTTGAAAAATCATAAATGAAAAATCTTTTGAGAAAATTCTGGAAAAAATATTGTTAAATCCTAAATATTTCTTAAAAAAAATCATTGAAAAATTCTTGAACCATTATTGAATATTTCTTAAAAAAATTCGTAAAAAATCCTTGAAAAATCCACAAAACTTCCTTGAAAAATCATAAATGAAAAATCTTTTGAGAAAATTCTGGAAAAAATATTGTTAAATCCTAAATATTTCTTAAAAAAAATCATTGAAAAATTCTTGAACCATTATTGAATATTTCTTAAAAAAATTCGTAAAAAATCCTTGAAAATTCTTTCATGATAAAAAAATTCTTCATATAATTCTTAAAAAATTGTAAAACCTTGAAAAATCCTTAAAACTTCCTTGAAAAAATAATGAATGAAAAATCCTTGAAAATTTTTTGAAAAATTCTTGAAAATTTTTTTAAAAATCCTTGAACAATCAACAAAAAATTAAAAAGAAAATTCCTTCATGATAAAAAAATTCTTGACATAATTTTAAAAAAATTGTAAAAACCGTGAAAAATCCACAAAACTTCCTTGAAAAAATCATAAATGAAAAATCTTTGAGAAAATTCTGGAAAAAATATTGTAAAATCCTTAAAAATTTCTTAAAAAAATCATTGAAAAATTCTTGAACAATTATTGAATATTTCTTAAAAAAATTCGTAAAAAATCCTTTAAAATTCCTTCATGATAAAAAAATTCTTGACATAATTTTTAAAAAATTGTAAAAACCTTGGAAAATCCACAAAACTTCCTTGAAAAAATCATGAATGAAAAGTCTTTGAGAAAATTCTTGAAAAATTAATGTAAAATCTTCAAAAAAACCTTAAAAATTTTTTAAAAAAATCTTTGAAAAATTCTTGAACCATTATTGAATAATTCTTAAAAAAATCGTAAAAAAACATTGAAAAACCTGGAAGAATTCTTAAAGAAAATCCTGAAAAAGTAATCAAAATCCTTGAAAATTTTCTGAAAAATCCTTGAAAATTTTTTGAAAAATCCTTGAACAATCAACAAAAAATTTAAAAAAATCCTTGAAAATTCCTTTATGATAAAAAAATTCTTCATATAATTCTTAAAAAATTGTAAAACCTTGTAAAATCCACAAAACTTTCATGAAAAAATCATCAATGAAAAATCCTTTAAAATTATTTGAAAAATTCTTGAAAATTTTTTGAAAAATCCTGAACAATCAACAAAAAAATTTAAAAAAAATGGTTGAAAATTCCTTCGTAATAAAAAAATTCTTGACATAATTTTTAAAAAATTGTAAAAACCTTGAAAAATCCACAAAACTTTCCTTGAAAAAATCAAGAATGAAAAATCTTTGAGAAAATCTTTGATCTTGAAAAATTATTGTAAAATCTTTAAAAAACCCTTAAAAATGTCTTTAAAAAAATAATTAAAAAATTCTTGAACCATTATTGAATAATTCTTAAAAAAATTCTTAAAAAATCATTGAAAATTCCTGGAAGAATTCTTAAACAAAATCTTGAAAAAATAATCAAAAACGTCTTAGAAACTTTTTAAAAAATCGAAAATATCATTAAAAATAAAGAAATATTCTTGGTATTTACTTCAATATTTGTTAAATAAAAGTTCGTTTATTAGTCGGTTAATTAATTAAACAATTACTTTATTAAAAGTGTTTATAAAGTTGTATTTTTTCTCAATTTTTTATACAATGTTTAACGTTATGAATTTAAAATGAAAATTTAGTTTTACAAAAATAAAGAGTTCAAAATTAAAAAGCATTAATACAAATCGATTTATTTTTAGCTATTCAAAAAACTATTAGAATTAAAACCCGATATACTCCAGAAATGTGTAGTTATTCCAGGAGATGCTTCACAAGAAAATTTAGGTATTTCAGAAAAAAACAGAAATTTGTTAGCAAATGAAGTCAACTTTATTTTTCATGGAGCTGCCACTGTTAGATTTGATGACAGTTTAAAATATGCTGTAACATTGAACACCAGAGGAACCAAATATGCTTTAAATTTAGCAGAACAATGTACACAGTTAAAAGTAAGTACTAAAAATATTTTTTTACACAAATTATAATCGTTTAATAGGGTGAAAGTCCACTTACGCGACATGCCGCGGTTTTTAGACAAGCAGTAAAAGTGCAAAAAAGTGGAGACCCAGAACTGACTAGAAGTTTGGAATATCGAAGAAATGTATACTTACAAAAATAGTAAATAAGATATTACTTAATAAAATTTAAATTTTTATACGTATTATAAGACAATTATCTTATTTTTTTAGTTATTTATACATGTGTCTACAGCTTATGCATTTCCAAATCAAGGTAATGTAACTTATGAAAAAGAATACAGTCCACCAGGAAATCCACATGAAATCATCAATAGCTTCTGTTGGTTAAAAGAAGAGGCATTTACACCAGAATTAACTAAAAGGTAGATGTAGTTTTCACAGTGTACTGTTAAACTTCATTATGCAAGTAACAAGCAAAGACTGTTCCGTTTTTTTTTTCGTCTTACATTCAGCATACTTAACAACAACAATTTCCAATAATTTTTAATCATGAGGTTTATCCTTTTTTGTCACATATATTTCCAAGCAGCAAGCTGTCGTCATTTTGACGACATTTTTTCGTCATTTTTTTGGGTATTAGCCAATTGAGCACCAAGCTCTAGATGTAATAAATGTAGACAGGCCAACTGAGCACCAGGCAGGCAGGTACCTTTTCAAAGCGACCCTTTTGAGACAGGCCAATTTAGCACTTTGACCTGGATCCACTTTGTAATAATAATCCCTTAATAGTCCAAAATTCTTTAAAAAATCCATGAAAAAATTGTTGAAAAATCCTTGAACAATCCTTAAAAAATCATTAAAAATTCTCGAAAAGCCCTTGAAAAGTACGTGAAAAATCCTAGAAGAATTTTTGAAAAATACTCCAAATTCCTTAAAAAAAACATTAAATTGAAAAATCATTGAAAAATCCTTGAACAATCCTTGAAAAGTCATTGAAAAATCATTAAAAAATCCTGGAATAATCCTTCAAAAGTACTTGAAAAATCCTACAAGAATCTTTGAAAATAGTCCAAAATTCTTTAAAAAATCGATAAATTAAAAAATCCATGAAAAAATTGTTGAAAAATCCTTGAACAATCCTTAAAAAATCATTAAAAATTCTCGAAAAGCTCTTGAAAAGTACGTGAAAAATCCTACAAGAATTTTTGAAAAATACTCCAAGTTCCTGAAAATAAAAACATTAAATTGAAAAATCATTGAAAAATCCTTGAAAAGTCATTGAAAAATCATTAAAAAATCCTTCAAAAGTACTTGAAAAATTCTACAAGAATCTTTGAAAATAGTCCAAAGTTCTTTAAAAATCGATAAATTAAAAAATCCATGAAAAAATTGTTGAAAATTCCTTGAACAATCCTTAAAAAATCATTAAAAGTTCTCGAAAAGCTCTTGAAAAGTACGTGAAAAATCCTACACGAATTTTTGAAAAATACTCCAAGTTCCTTAAAAAAAAACATTAAATTGAAAAATCATTGAAAAATCCTTGAAAAGTCATTGAAAAATCATTAAAAAATCCTGGAAAAATCCTTCAAAAGTACTTGAAAAATCCTACAAGAATCTTTGAAAATAGTCCAAAATTCTTTAAAAAATCGATAAATTAAAAAATCCATGAAAAAATTGTTGAAAAATCCTTGAACAATCCTTAAAAAATCATTAAAAATTCTCGAAAAGCTCTTGAAAAGTACGTGAAAAATCCTACAAGAATTATTGAAAAATACTCCAAATTCCTTAAAAAAAAAAACATTAAATTGAAAAATCATTGAAAAATCCTTGAAAAGTCATTGAAAAATCATTAAAAAATCCTGGACAAAATCCTTCAAAAGTACTTGAAAAATCCTACAAGAATCTTTAAAAATAGTCCAAAATTATTTAAAAAATCGATAAATTAAAAAATCCATTAAAAAAATTGTTGAAAAATCCTTGAACAATCCTTAAAAAATCATTAAAAATTCTCGAAAAGCTCTTGAAAAGTACGTGAAAAATCCTACAAGAATTTTTGAAAAATACTCCAAGTTCCTGAAAATAAAAACATTAAATTGAAAAATCATTGAAAAATCCTTGAAAAGTCATTGAAAAATCATTAAAAAATCCTGGAAAAATCCTTCAAAAGTACATGAAAAATCCTACAAGAATCTTTGAAAATAGTCTAAAATTATTTAAAAAATCGATAAATTAAAAAATCCATGAAAAAATTGTTGAAAAATCCTTGAACAATCCTTGAAAAATCATTAAAAATTCTCGAAAAGCTCTTGAAAAGTACGTGAAAAATCCTACACGAATTTTTGAAAAATACTCCAAGTTCCTTAAAAAAAAAAATTAAATTGAAAAATCATTGAATAATCCTTAAACAATCCTTGAAAAATCATTAAAAAATCCTGGAAAAATCCTTCAAAAGTACTTGAAAAGTCCTACAAGAATCTTTGAAAATAGTCCAAAATTCTTTAAAAAATCGATAAATTGAAAAATCCTTGAGAAATTGTTGAAAAATCCTTGAACAATCCTTAAAAAATCATTAAAAATTCTCGAAAAGCTCTTGAAAAGTACGTGAAAAATCCTACAAGAATTTTTGAAAAATACTCCAAGTTCCTTAAAAAAAAAAACATTAAATTGAAAAATCCTTGAAAAATCCTTAAACAATCCTAAAAAGTCATTGAAAAATCATTAAAAAATCTTGAAAAAATCCTTCAAAAGTACTTGAAAAATCCTACAAGAATCTTTGAAAAATGGTCCAAAATTCTTTAAAAAATCGATAAATTAAAAAATCCTTGAAAAATTGTTGAAAATTTTCGAAAAGCCCTTGAAAAGTACGTGAAAAATCCTACAAGAATTTTTGAAAAATACTCCAAATTCCTTAAAAAAAAACATTAAATTGAAAAATCCTTGAAAAATCCTTAAACAATCCTAAAAAGTCATTGAAAAATCATTAAAAATCCTGGAAAAATCCTTCAAAAGTACTTGAAAAATCCTACAAGAATCTTTGAAAAATAGTCCAAAATTCTTTAAAAAATCGATAAATTAAAAAATCCATGAAAAAATTGTTGAAAAATCCATGAAACATCTAACCTAACCTTCAAAAATCCATGAAAAATCATTAAAAAACTTTTTTAAAAAATCTTAAAAAAATACTTGTACCTACCTACTAAAAAAGAATTAAAAAAATCCTTGAAACCCCGTTAAATAATCTTTGAAAAATTGTTGAAAAATGCATGAAAAGTTCTTGAAAAATACTACAATAATCATTGAACAATCTTTGAAAAATACTCGGAAATTCCTCGAAAAAACAATAAAAAATCCTTGAATAATCCTTGAAAAATCCCTAAAAATCAAAGATGAGGATTATTCAAGGATTTTTCAGCATTTTTTCAATAATTTTTCAAGGATTCTTCATGAATTTTTTAAAAAAATTCCAATTTAACGATTTTTTAAGGGTTTTTGAGATTTTTTAAAAAAATACTTCTTAAAAATTGTTTTGACCCCATGATTTTTTTTTAATAAATAAATGCCAACTACCATATTCTGATTTTTATTTAACCGAGAAAAATAACTGTTTGCATTAATTCAGTAGGTACCTGATAATTCGTTAATGAACAAACTAGTAATAAAGTGCGCAATTGGCTAGTCATAAAGTACTCAATTGTCCGGTCTCTGTTTGCTCCTTGGTGCTCAATTTTCGTGTCCGGCTACGGTATCAATTTTACCTGAGGGTAATAAAGTGCTCAATTGGCGTCCTTCCATTTTTTTCAGATTAGGACGTCATTTAGACTTTTAAAATGACGTCATTTATGACAATACGATCACGTGATTATGTCATAACCCAGTAACATGATTTTATAACGGTAAAAAGACTTCAGTGTATGTTGAATTAAAGAGGTCAGTGTATTACGTAAAAAGGACATACAAATACTTGATTTTCTGACTTAAAAATGTCATTTACCAAATAAAAATGAGGATACAATTAACGTCGTACATAAGTCAGTCAAATTGGTCATTTTTTAAATTCTGCACATCCAACAAGATTTGTTCTGGAATCCGGAATGTTGAAACCTATTTTGTATGTCTCACTAAGTAATTGGTTAAAAAAAGAAAGATAAAGGACAAATCACTGTATATAATATACGAAAAATTATATTCCCATGTGTAAAATATAATTTGTTCCGCACAATGGTTTTAGCAAAGGTAAATCTATAGACACAAATCTATTAATTTTCACTAATCATGTTAATAAAGCCATAGTTAACAAAGGACAAGTTGACGTAATATATACCGATTTCGCTAAAGCCTTTGACAAAGTTAATTATGACCTACTTTTATCTAAATTAAATAAATTTGGGTTAAGTGAATCGTTGTTAAAATTATTCACATCCCATCTAGAGAATCGATGGCAATCTGTCTATTATAAAGGTGAAACGTCACAGCTTTTCTTAACGAGGTCAGGTATACCACAAGGCTCAAAATTAGGCCCTCTCTTGTTTTTTCTTTTTGGTAACGACCCCCCTCAAATTATCTCGTTAAACTGTCTGCTTTATGCAGATGATTTAAAAATTTATAAAGAAATGAAAACTGTTAATGATTACTTTCAGTTACAATATGATATTGATCAAGTTTATAAATGGTCATTAGCAAATAAACTACATTTTATAAATGTGTCGTAATGACATACAGTCGTCAAAAATCGCCCAATAATTTCTTGTATTCTATGAGTACTGGTATCTTACAAAGGGTGGACCACAAAGTAGACCTTGGGATTACATTTAGCAGTAATTTAAAATTTGATAAGCAAATTCAAAAGGTTCTTGTACAATATATTAACGACATTATCGACTTAAAATAAACATAAATAGAATTTACAAATTAAATAATTATAAGTCCGAAAAAATGTTCTAAGTTAAAAATAGCAAAAACTTGTCTTTACGTTGACCGAAAACTGAATACATACAAAAGTACATGAAGATACATTGAAAAATCTTTTAAGTTAAATACTATTTCAACGTTGGCTAAAACATTTACCTAAAAATATAGGTAGACTTAAAAAATCAATAACTTCAATAGGAAAAATACAAACTTGTTAAAAACGGATTTTATAGAATGCGGAGCAATAAAATGACGAAAAAATGTAAAACTGTGCACAAAATTTTTAATTAAAACAATATATATTTAATTTTTTTAAATGACGAAAAAAATTCCAATAAAAAAATGACGTGATCTCTATGACGTTTACTGTGCGTCCAAAAGTCAACCTCATAAATCACGTCATTTATTAGTAAAATGACGAAAAAACATCATTCTGCTTGGGTTAAGGCCACTTTGTTGCGGTCTGCCGGCCCTTTCTCTTTTACGAAATCGTCTGCTAATAATTTTCCGTCTTTATAATAACAAATACTTGATATTTATATAATGTTTATCCGTTTATCTTTTTTTTAAATTAAATTTATCATTTTTGATCGCCCTCCCCTGCTTTAATCTTCCTGGGCGCGTTGGTAGATTGGCCACTCAATGTTCGTGAGAACTAATGAAACCTCTCTAGATATAAATATTGCATGTACCTTATAACTTGTATTTTTATGTAGCCAGCTCTTAGTTGTTCAATGAAACTATACTCGACCTTTTACCAAATTTTTAAAGCTCTTATTTTAATCCTACTAGTATGAAAATTTGCTAATTTTGAATTTTATGTCTTGTGATTCATAAAATGTTTAACTTCAAACGCTTTTGTACTAAATGTGTTTCACGAGGCAAATGTAATGTAATTTGTAATTTTTAGTATCTTAGGAGATATTCCAAATACCTACACGTTTTCAAAAGCATTATCTGAGGCCCTGGTGTATGAAAAGGTTGGAAAAATACCCGTTATTATTTGCAGACCTGCGATTGGTAAGTTTTTACTTTCCAGTATAATTTGTGGTTCAAATTGAACGCCCTTGCGACTACAATCGTTATTGTGGTAACCTGTTAGAGTAAATTTGGTGCATTATGTATTAATACAATAAATAAAGAATATATTTTAAATTCATAAATAAAAGCCTCATCGCCTTCTGGCTCTATTCCTGTTCATGCTTCATGAGCCCATTGTAAGCATTTGCAGCAGCGCACCCAACCTTCTTCGCTCACTGGAATAACTCCGTGCAATAGAAGCATCTTTACTGACCTCGTTTTCATCTTCCTCATCTATGATTTTCATTTTTTGCTTCGCTTTTCCTTTCTTAGAAGGAATATTTTTAATCTAGCTTTTTTTCCTTTGGTTCATCTTGACTCGCAATTTTTCTTTTAACCATTTGTTTTTTCTTTGCTTCTTTTTCCTCTTTTATTTTTAGTTCAGCTTCTAATTCCAACTTATAAGGGCTAGATGTTAATATTGCTGCTTTGCCCTTTTTATGTTTCCGTAATGTTTGATCTGTTTTAATTCTCTTTGGAAGTGGACGGATGTCGACAGGACTTTCCGATCCAAAACTACTTTTTCTTTTATTTTCTATAGAGCGAAGATATGCTGAAGGAAGTTCTTCTTCCAGCTTAGAATGTGTGGGTTTTGACAAAGTCATACCTGCAGTAGAAGTTGAAGGAATTGATTCTTTATCTTCAGATTCTGACAGATCATTTGTAGTAGATTCTGAGGGAAGGACTTCATAAGATTGTGGGAGATCGTTCGACGCTAGATTTTTTTCAGTCACATCAGACGGAGCAAAGTCTAAATCTGTAAAAATATTGGGATCATATGGGACTAAGCCACTCTTTTTAAAAGCGTTAATAGACGTTAAAGGAGTTGCTGCCTGTAAATACGCATCACCAAAAATTTTAGCAATTTGAAAGACCATGACAACTCTGCCTGGATGATTGTTAAAAAACTTTTCCAACGCCATATCGTAATACCGTGCTAATGGGGTCATAAAACCGATGTCTGTTGGCTGCATTCGATGGGTGCTGTGGGGCGGCAAGTAAATAATATGCACATGTTGTTGTCTGGCCATGTCAACTACATGAATATTTTTTGTATGGCTGCTATGCTTATCCAAAACTAGTAAGACGGGATCATCCTCAGTGGGTTTCACCTCCTGAACAAAATGCTTAAACCAGAGTAAAAAGATCTCTGCATTAATCCAGCCACTTTCACTACATGCAAATATTGTTCCTGGTGGTGCGCCGTCTTGTAGTTTCACCTTCATCCTTTTTCTTGCAAAAATTAATAATGGTGGTACAAAGGTTAATGATGATGACATGCAAATTACTGCAGTGGTTGTTCCGCTTCTATCCGCAGATGTGAGACGGCCAACTTGTTTCCTGTCCCTTTTAGCTAATATTTTGCTGTTGCATTTTGGGACAGTAACTAAACAGATTTCATCACAATTATATGTTCTGGTTGGTTTGATTTTTTTAGAATCTAAAATGCTTTTATATAGGTCAAAAAATTGCTTGACATTATAACGGTTAAAGGCTTGTGTCCTTGCAGCTGAAGTAGACTCTGGTTTTCGCAAGGAAATTTTTGGATGACGTTTACGGAATCCATAGGTCCAGTCAAGGCCAGCAAGCTTCTTAGTTTTATTGAATGGGTGCTGTATCTGATTTAGAACATAGTTTTCTAATTCTTCTTTCTGTAGTTTGGTAAAAACAGGTTTGTAAAATCCCAAACCTTTTTCGTTGGGTAAAACTCTTTTATTTTGTTCCTTACATCTTCGAATTAAAGTTGCTTTTGGAATATTAAAATATTTACTTGCTTTCAAATAGCCCATTTGTCCGCCTTTGATTGCTTTAATAGCATTTTCCATTGGAACAAGGGACCATGTTTGTTTTTCTGTTTTTCTTACATAATTACGGACCATATTGACTAAGCACCTAAAAACGAGAAAAACAAATATAATATTTTTACTCGGGGCAATGTGGACCACTAACGGTTCAAATTGCCCCATATGGATATTAAATTAAACACGTGTAGATCATATCAAAAGTTGATAAAGTAAAAATATAGTGTATATGTATAAGTCTCTTGAATATTTAGATTACTTCATGTACTTTATATTACTTTTTCTAGTAATTCCTGCCTTTAGAGATCCTGTCCCTGGCTGGACTAATAACATCCAAGGACCAGCAGGACTTTTTGTAGGTGCCGGAAAAGGAATACTTAGAAGCGTATATATGGATAGTAAAACGTATGCAAATTTTGGGCCCATAGACTGCACTGTTAGTGCTATTATGGTGTTTTCATGGCACTATCTAACTTCTAAGTAAATAAAACAAAAATATTATTATTACATATTATCATTGTATCCGTTTTAGTGATTCGAAATATATTTATAATGTTTGTATGCCTCAAAACGATCTACAAATAACATGGGAAGAAATTTTTGAAACTGCCAAAGTGGTTATAGAAACAAGAGTTCCATTCAATAGAATATTGTGGTATCCTGGTGGTGGTCCTACTAAAAGTCGACTATATAATAAAATTAGGACTGTATTGTATCAAATAATTCCTGCATTGTTAATTGATCTGCTACTAATCATTTTTGCACAAAAACCAGCGTAAGTAATAAAAAAATTATCAAACTTTATAATAATATTTTATTTTATTTACAGATTATTTTCAATTCAAATGAGGTTGTTGAAAGGTATTGAAGTCTACGAATATTATTTAACGAGACCATGGAATTTTGAAACAACTGCTATTGAATCAGTTAGAAATAAATTAAATAAAAAGGAATTAGATAATTATCAATTAAAATCTGAAGTGATAGATGTGACACAATATTTGACTGATTGTATATTGCATTGTCGAAGACAGTTTTTTAAAGAAACTGATGATATGTTACCTGCAGCCAGACGAAATATGAAAATGTAAATACATTATTTTTTTTTATCTAAGACGAAAAAATAAAACTCCGAGTCGTATTAATTAAAACAACGGTTTATGAGGCAACTAGTTTCGGATTAAAATCCATCTTCAGTAGTTATATAAAGTTAGGACAACAATTATAGTACAATCTACCTGGACCTTTTTCATATTTTTGTGCAAATTATGTGCAATTTTTGTGCATTTATACTTGCCATTTTTTTCAAAGACACCCTCAACATTGTTATAAAAAGTCAAAAAAAAAAAGAAAAACTAAAAAAACCGACCCATCGGGAGTTTGAACTGGTGTCCTCTGCAATTGCGTCACACTGATTTATAGAGATTAGTAAATATTTTAGTCTCAAAGTAGTAAAAGTGGTACTTTAGTCCCTACATAGAAATTATTAAAAGGATTAAAAGTTTCACTTTATTCCCTATATAGAGAATATTAAATATTTTAGTTCTAAGTGAGTGAAAGTGGCACTTTAGTCCCTAAAATGAGGGAGTAAAATGCATGTTTAAGTCCCTTCTTATTTGTTCTACCATAGATTTTGACAGCGTATTGATAAATGTTTATAACAGAAGTATGTAGATTTCCCAAATGGGCGAATACGATGCGTTTATATTATTGCATTAATAAAAAAACGACAAATTTCAGCAGATAATTGGTAGAAAAAAATTAAACACGTAATTTTAAAAAAATCGCATGATAAATTAATAGAATTTGTGCTAGCTGTATATGAATAATAAAAAAAAATAGTTGATCAACTTAATTTTTGATTTCACACTAAATTTGCACAAAAAAAGCACAAAATTATGGGGGTAATTTGAAAAAAATCGCATAATTAACAAAAATTGTGCTAGCTTTATATGAAAGATAAAAAAAGTTATTTGACCAAATTAATTTTTGATTTCACACTAAATTTGCACAAAAAACGCACAAATTTATGGAGGTAATTTGAAAAAAATCGCATAATTAACAAAAATTGTGCTAGCTTTATAAGAAAGATAAAAAAAACTATTTGATCAAATTAATTTTTGATTTCACACTAAATTTGCACAAAAAACGCACAAAATTATGGGGGTAATTTGAAAAAAATCGCATAATTAACAAAAATTATACTAGCTTTATATGAAAGATAAAAAAAGTTATTTGACCAAATTAATTTTTGATTTCACACTAAATTTGCACAAAAAACGCACAAAATTATGGGGGTAATTTGAAAAAAATCGCATAATTAACAAAAATTATACTAGCTTTATAAGAAAGATAAAAAAAACTATTTGATCAAATTAATTTTTGATTTCACACTAAATTTGCACAAAAAACGCACAAAATTATGGGGGTAATTTGAAAAAAATCGCATAATTAACAAAAATTATACTAGCTTTATATGAAAGATAAAAAAAGTTATTTGACCAAATTAATTTTTGATTTCACACTAAATTTGCACAAAAAACGCACAAAATTATGGGGGTAATTTGAAAAAAATCGCATAATTAACAAAAATTGTACTAGCTTTATATGAAAGATAAAAAAAGTTATTTGACCAAATTAATTTTTGATTTCACACTAAACTTGCACAAAAAACACACAAAATTATGGAGGTAATTTGAAAAAAATCGCATAATTAACAAAAATTGTGCTAGCTTTATAAGAAAGATAAAAAAACTATTTGATCAAATTAATTTTTGATTTCACACTAAATTTGAACAAAAAACGAAAAAAAAAAATTATGGCGGAAAAAAATCGCATAATTAACAAAAATTGTGCTAGGTTTATAAGAAAGATATAAGAAAGATAAAAAACCATAATTTACAGAAAAATATGAAAAAGGTCTGAATAGATTATGGTAACTTTATATAACTATCTTCAGTCCACATATCCTTATATAAAAAAATTGAATTAAAAGCAAATCATAACGCTTAATATGGGTGGGATACGTTTGGGGTGGGGAATTTTGGGTACATGAAAAAATTAGATTAAATTTTAAATTACTGGAAAAGGTAACTTGTCAACAAGACAAAGACTAGCCTTCAAGTTCAATATCTTTTTTAACAGTATTTTTATTATTTTTAGCATGTATGTCCTCGACGTATTCGCCAAAGGATTTTTCTTAATAGTAATAGGTTACTATTTCTACAAAATGTGTCTTTCATTTTATGTGTAATAATTTATGGTTTTTAAAAATTTACTAACAATTTTATAGATAAGTCAAAATATAGAAAAATATAAAACTGAAATATTTTGGAATTTTTATTTACTCATGTGAAAATCTCTAAAAAAATTGTTTCAATACAAGAGGGTAGGTTGAAAATAGCGATTTTGATTTGTACAAAAAAAAAATGATGATATATATTATTTGCGACCTAATATAGTTAAGTTGAAATAATTAACAAATTTGGGAAAAAAAGAAAATTACTTTAAAAAATGACCACAGTGCTGAAATTTGAGAGGAAAAGTGACAAATTTGAAAAAAAAAGCAAGAGGATTACTTAAAAGTGATAAAAATTGAGAGAAAAAGGGGAAACTTTTGAGAAAAAGAGGAGAAATTTAAGACGAAATGCTAAATTTTAGAGAAAAGGGGAAATTTTGGAGGAAGAGGAGAAATTTGAGATAAAAAAAGTCACAAAAATTGAGATAGAAGAGGGGAAAAAGTAGTAAGTCTTTTTTTAAGAAAAGAAGAAAAAGAGTACTAAAAAGATGTCTTATTAAGAGAGAATTAGGGTAATTTTGGTGTGAAAAAATTGCTAAAAAAGTGGACTTTTTGAGAAAAGAGGAGTAATTTTGGACAGAAAAAAAAGTGCTGAAAAACAGTGGTAAAAAAAAGCTCTTAAAATGTGACTGAATTGAAATAAAAAAGGGGTAATTTATTTATAAATTTATGAAAAAAAGGGTAATTTATAACGAGGATTGAGTAAAATAGTTATTTATGCAACAAGTGTGTAAAGTGATACTCATTTACATTCGTGAAAAAAGGCACTTTACACACTAGTTGCATACAATATTTTTTCTGCTACCATAATTTTTATGTACAAAAATAGATTTCGCATGCAAGAGGATTTTCCAAAATCTCGAAGTTAACCAGTTGATTTCTGGCACATATATAGAACCTTGGTAAGATAAGAAACATAAGAATATTGCAAAAAATGTGTTGCACATGTAAGAAAGTTATTTTGAAAATTTTATTTTACTTTAAGCACTAGTGAAAAAAAGTAAAACTTTAGGCACTCCTTAGCGTGCGTAAAGTAAGTAGTTTACGCACGGCAGTATAAAAAAGAGGTTTATATCTATATAGTTACTGAAAAAAGAACAAAAAGATGTGAAAAATACCTAAAAAAAATTCTTAATGCTAATTAGTGACAAAAGGATAAAAAACACATAAAGAGTTAGTCCATTAAGCGATATGATCAAAGAGATAAAAAAAGGGAAATGGAATTAAGCTAGTTAATGATCAAAAAGACTAATTTCAATAATTAAAATATTATTTCAATTTTTAAAATCAACTAAATAATTAGTTTTAAACCGAATATTAAATTTGGATAAATTTAATAATAATTAATGATAATTGAAACAATTTTTACATATTACAATACATGACCAATGGGACAAACCAACGAAAAATAGAGGACATAGGTACATATAAAATCATTCGTTATCTATATACAGGATGATTTTTGTTTTTTTTTTATATAATATTTTTACAATGTGATCTGTTTAATTTCCATACCAATTTTTAATATTATGTACAAGTTCTTCGGTTTTTTTTTTTTGTAAGTAACCCTTTTTTCAAGTATGTTATATTGTAATCCAATTTTATAATTGTATTGTAGGCCTGATGATGGCCATCGTTGTGGCCGAAACATGTTGCCGCTAAAGTTTCTTTTTAATTCACATTTTTCATTTTTATCTTACAAACAAGAAAAACTGTTAATTTTACTGTAAAATCCTATTCATACGCTTTTTATTCAACCAACCCCTAACTGTTATATTTTATATAAAGTTAATTTTATACTATACAGGGTATAACAAATTTCACTACAGTATATTACATAATACATAATGTATATTATTTTGTTTAAAAAAAGGACGAGAATTATATGGCCGGTTCAATATTTAAATAAAAAAAGTTAAATCCATAAGTCATGTACCACATAAATATAGTTTCGGCTTATAATTCAGGCCATAAAACGGTTGAAAATATTTGGAAATTTAACTGTTTACATAATGTTTCAGAGAGTATAGGTTTAATGCTAAGGGGGTTTTTTTAAGCACCAGGGAAGGAGTGTCATATGGGGAATAAAAGGTGGTAGATAGAATAAATTAGTATTAAAAGGAAATTAAACCTACTCTCTGAACCATTATGTAAACTGTTAAATTTAAAAATATTTTCAACCGTTTTATGGCCTGAAGATGGCTTATAAGCCGAAACTAGTTGCTGTTCCCTAATTTTTGTTAATTATATTTATGTGATACATGACATAAGAGTTTTATTTTATGTATTAAAAAAAAAAGTCAATTGCCGACAAATTCTAAACTATATCTTATAGGAAAATCGACGTATTTTCTTGTTGTATGAAATAGTTAGGTTTTATAAAGTCGAGAATTCAGTTCCTGCAGAATAAATTTATTTCGTCTCTAAACATATTTAGCTGACTCTAGATAGATCAAAACATCATATTGAATGAATTTAATTGAATTTTTGATTCCCTTATTGGTCAACAGCTCAGTTGGTAAGAGACATAATGGACTGAATAAATTGCGTAATCTGTGGATGTGCTTTAAAGAAAGTTATTGTAAAATCCAATGAACCCCACTAACATTTGTCTTAATATTGATGGTCCAGAAGGACCAGCTCTTCCTTGAATGACACCAGAGTAAACAAGTAACACCGCCACGTATTTTTGAAGCAAAAAAAGGTACAAAAAGTAGATTTCGTACAGGCTTAAATATATTGTAAAATAAAAACACAATAAGCACATGTCTACTAATACAGGGTGAAAAAAATTTAATTAGGTATCAAACCCTAACAACACAAGTACATCCCCTGTGTACATACCATAGGAATGTCCTTCACTTCTGGGACGCCACTTTGATATCCTTCTTTGGGACAATGTATGTACTAAGGATGTCCCAGGGACATTACTGGAACATGTGAGAATGTCCTTTTTTCAATTAATTTAATTTGAATTATAACATGGAAAATATGGAAAAAAATAAATCGAGCGCCATAAAACATATAATAATTTGTTTTTGTAGAAGAACTCGCCTAATACAGCCAATAAAAATATGTGGGTTTTTTCATGATTTTAAAATATTTATCAGAAGGGCGCTTTTGTACTACTTTTTTCAAATTTATCTAGAAAAAAAAATTGATAGTCCTATCACTTTTACTAAAAATTAAAACAAGTGCCACAGACGCGCTCTAAATAAAACTGCAGCTTCCTATCTTGAATAATAACGGAGCGCCCGTCCAAAAACGACTTCGGGCATGATAACATATGGTGACACATTTTAAGGGTTAAAAATTCCGATAAAATGTCGATTACACTCGAGTTTATTTCAGCTCATGAGATAACAATACATTTTTCCTATAAAATATCGAATTACACTCTTAATTCCGTTTTATCTCGCATGGTAAAAATGCATTTGCGATAAAATGTTAAATTACACTCGAGTTTCATTTTAGATAAAAATGTAATTTTCTGATAAAATTTCTAATTATAAAAAAATCAAGTGTGCACTAACTGAATTAATCAAATATTTACAAGTTAAAAAAATCAAATGTGAATAAGATGAAATAAATCGGTCAAGTGCGTGTCGGACTTCGCACATTTAGGGTTCCGTACCAAATGTAGAATATAAGCCGAAAATACTTGGTAAAAAGATTTAAAGAACTGAAAAGAAAAATAACTAGGCGCATGTGCGTTCGACGAAAAAACAAAATTATGAAACGAAAAATGCATTTCTTAACAAAATTAATAATAGCACAGGTAAAAATAATAAAATATTGAATATCACAATCCCCATATTATATACTTAGATATATTAACGAATTTTGAAATGTTACGAACAAATTTGTTAATATCAGCGTAACTAACAAAGATAGAAAAAAATTATAAGATGAAAAATGCATTTTTTAATAAAACTAATACGATTGCACATATAAAAATAATAAAATATCGAGTATCACAATTTACATATATACGAAGGTGCGGAACCCTAAAAATGAGGGAATGGTAATGATAAAATCATATTTATTAATATATTGGTATTTGTTGGTAAAATATACGTAACAATAAACATTATCACCAAATTTCAAGTTCATAGGCCAATGGAAAGTTAAAAAATTCTTCGGAACAAAATTTTGTAAAAAATGCTGACTTTGGCGGCTTCTCATGCCTACGTTTTGCAATATTTTTTAAAACAAAAAATATGCCTTTTATCTACTCAATGAGCTCTATTCAACGATACCTCACTCGATGGGGTAGGCCAATTTTTTTTTTCAGCGCCCCCCTTTAGTTGTATGGGAGCCCCCCTTGAAAACTTTTAAAAATATTTTTTACAGTTTATATAGCTTTGGGTCAACAAGACGCATAAACTGTGAAAATTTGAAGTCTCTAGCTCCAACGGTTTAGCTGCTAGACCGGTGTGACAGACGGACGGACGGACGGATGGACACGCGAGTGAGAGCAATAGGGTTCCGTTTTGACCCTTTGGGGTACGGAACCCCAAAAATCAAGTAAAAAAATGATTTTTTCATTTTGTTTTCGATTTTTTTCTGTTAATTTCAGTCTTTTCGAATTTTTTCGACCTTTTCAAATTTTCGCGATTTTTTTAAATTTTTTTTTTAATTATTCTCAATTTTTTTGGATTTTTTCTGATTTTTAATTAAATTTGCAATTTTTTTCTAAATCTCCCATTTTTTTCTGGTTTTTCAAACTTTCGCGATTTTTTTCATTTTTTGTCAATTTTTCTTGGGTTTTTTCTGAATTATTATTAAATTTGCAATTTTTTTCTAAATCTAGAATTTTTTCTGATTTTTTTTTTTTTTCGAATTTCTTATATACATTAAATTTTAAACAATCCGGACCTGTTTTACGATATTACATAATTTACTATAACGTACGCGACATTCCAATATCTACCAATTCCAAAATGGCGTCTTCATTCATAAATTTTGTTTATCAATGAAATACACATACCAGTATTGACATTGTTGTAGGGATTTTAGTTTTAAGAAGTTGGTAATGCTTGAACCAACATTCTGACAGTTGGATTGTCAATGTATTTTAAAAGCTACTGTCCAACATTTATCCGACGTTTATTGTGCGAACGTTTTTTTTACACCCTAAAAACTATTTTATATTAAATTAGTGATCCAAGAGTGTAATTTTAGTATAAATCATCCAAAAATTGTGATTAACTCTTACAAAAAACGTGTTGGAACTTGGGACGAAATTATTTAAAATGTGTAAAGTTGAATTGGTTGTAGAAGACAATAAGGTATTTATTTTTTTAAATTACGTGTTATTTAAAAGTGGAATCATTTATTTAGATTATTATAATTACCAGAAGGTAGTAAATTTTTATCATATTATTGGTGTAAATTTATAATCATTTTCCTGCTACTTGTATCATATGAACTATCCTGTAACGAATATCGTGTGTTTTTACATTTTTGTTTTCACAATTGCAAATAAAGTAAAATAACTTTTGATAAAATATGCGAGGAAGCTGTAACGATTTAACTTTGTTATCGGGGAGGGTAGAACACAAAAAAATGGCCTCGATGTTTGATACTTTCCATAGAAAAATAAAATGTTATAAGCGATTAATTGACTTAGAAATTAGTGCAAATGTACCTTAATATACATAATGTTTTGTATAAAATCAGGTTTAAGAAATTTAACAAACAAACAAATACTTTACCATATACAAACCTTGCTTTAAAGAAACGTATATAAGTAAAAAAAAAACTGGTTTTTAATATTTTTTTAATAATTACAATACAAAAATTATAATTTATTTTTAGCCTTAACCGCATATCCGTTAATTTCATGTAAGTTGGTGTTTTTAAACTTAACTAAAATATCTCCTTTGATTAAATGTTTATACGATTTCTTTGCACCAACTTTATCTAATTGATAAAATGGTGTTCTTCCATCCATGTTAGCATATTTAAACTTTAACTTGGTTCCATCAGGTAATTTTTCATGTTCACCATGTGGTGTTCCTACTTCTCCTACCATTAAATCTTCAAGTGTAACACTATTCATTTTTTCTTCATTCATGCCATTTTCTATTTCCGCTTCGTAATTATCTAATGTTTTTGAAATCGCATTTACATTTTCATCCAAATTAATCCTTTGTTTATCAAAATATAAATTATCTAAACCATTATTCTTCTTTTGCTTACTTTTCCCACTTTTTCTATTCTTTAAAGGTTCTTCTTTTAATATAATAGGAGTAGAAACAACATTTAACATTAAGTCACAATCTTCCAGGATGGTTATTTCATTATTTTGATTATTCAAATCTATAGCAGGATTAGTGCTACCTGCATCTTCAGTTAACTTTTTTTGTTTCTTTTTCGATTTTACTTCATAGGGATTCACAGTATCTATAGGTTTTTCTACTGTGTCTACAAAACTTGGATTATCTATAGAAAAAACTTTACTCTTCTTTTTCTTTTTTGTCTGTTTAATTTCATATGGATTATCCTCTAATTGAGACATATCTGTTATATTATCTTCAGTTTCATCAAAATTTGGGTTATCTACTTCAATCTTTCTTTGTTTTTTATTCTTTTTTAGTTTAACTTCATATGGATTATTATCAATTTGTGAATCTTCATCATTTTTATATTTCTTCTTTATTTTTGTGTTTTCTTTTGTTTGAGAAGAAACATCTTCAATATTATCATTTTCTTGGCCACAATTCTTTTTTTCTTTCTTCGTCATCTGTACTTCACTATTTTGTAAGTCCATTTTCTTTTTCTTTTTTTTCTTAAGCTTATTTGTTGTAATTTCATAAATGTTTGTTTCAATTTCTTGCGATTCATTTTCTGCTTCAATAAAATTAGGATTAATAAACTCTTTATCACTAACTTTATTAGATTTTTTCTTTTTGGTACTTAAATTTGAAATATTTAAGCTATCTTCATTTATACTTTCTTCAATTGGATCCAAAAGGTGTTTTTGAAGCTTAATAGGAGTTCCCATTGGGTTAAAAGCAGGATTGGATAATCCCAAATTTTCATCTCTAATTTCTCTGCTCTCATTATTTTTTTCTTTCTTGGTGGTATTTTCTTCAATTGCAATGTTCTTTTTCTTGTTTTTCTTAAGTTTGTTTGTTGCAATTTCTGCTTCAATAAAATTAGGATTATTAAATTCTTTAGAACATTCAGTAACTTTGTTAGATTTTTTCTTTTTGGTACTTAAATTTGAACTATCTTCATTTATACTTTCTTCAATTGGATCCAAAAGGTGTTTTTGAAGTTTAATCGGAGTTCCCATAGGGTTAAAAGCAGGATTGGATAATCCTAAATTTTCATCTCTAATTTCTTTGCTCTCATTTTTTTCTTTCTTGGTTGTATTTTCTTCAATTACAATATTCTTTTTCTTGTTTTTCTTAATTTTGTTTGTTGTAATTTCATAAGGGTTCGCTTCAGTTTTAATATCTTCTAGTGATTCATTAATTTCTTCATTAAAATTAGGATTAATAAATTCATTAGAATCTTTAGATTTTTTTTTCTTTTTGGAACTTAATTCTATGCTTAAATTTTGTACATTTGAAATATTAAAACTATCTTCAGTGGTACTTTCTTCAATTGGATCTAAAAAATGTTTTTGAACTTTAATAGGAGTTCCCATTGGGTTAAAACTAGGATTGGATAACCCTACATTTTTAATTTTTAATTTGTCTTTTTTCGATTTCTTTTTTGGTGACAAAATTATATCTTCATTATCTTCGATTTTTCTTTTACCATCTCCATTTTCAGATATAAAAGAAACAAAAGTTGATTTAGATTTTGAATATTTATCATCTGTATTGTTAAATCCAAAACCAAATGGTTTAATCTCAGTTTCAGATTCAGAACTGGCTTTATTTTGTATTGTGTTACCAAATGATGGTCTAAATTCACTTTCCGAATCTGATTCTTCCTTTTTTAAAACACCATTATTTCCTAAAATATAACCATTAATTTTACCAAAATTTGGTATTTTCTTTTTAAAATAATCCTTCATAGAACCAGCATTTACTAAATTATTTGACTTAATTTCAGGATCTTTAGAATTTGATTCTTTTTCACTTTTAATTTTTTTGGTATCTTTGAGAGATTTTCTACCAAAAATATTTGCTAAATCCTTCTCCGAGGCTCTACTAAGGTCTTTTCCTCTTGTAAATTTGTGGTAGTGAACTCTTGCTCTTGAAATTTGCGATTTTTGTTCTAAAGAGGTAACTTTTACTTCTTCTAAATCAATTTCTTTACCAGTTAAAGATTCCAATAGTGCACTGAAGTTACTTTCATGTTCTGTCCATTGGTCGTTAGTCTCTTTATAACCCATACCTTTAAATACGATAAACAAATATAATTGTAAATATAATTAAATTTTTATTGCTTACCTTTGCTATCATTTTTATAAGAGATTTTTACATGCTCTGTCACGCCATCTAATTTAGATCCTAAACCTTTTCCGTGTTGCCATCCCATTTTTTCCAACATTTTTTGTCCAAATTTGTTTGCATCTAAAAAGATAAATATGTTTTTAAACAATAAAAAGGTATTATATTTCATTGATTAAAATAAATCTACCTTGAGACCATTCTTTACCACGGGGATTAAGAGACCATTTTTGCTTTCGTTTCCTTTCAGCTAACATCGACATTTTATATTTTTTTTAATAATTTGTTAAATATTTAAATAATTATTTGTATGTTGTATAATTTAATTGGCGTTATTATTAATAAAAATCCGTTTTTAACGGTTCGGTTTAGGTTAACAGATGCACATGGCAGTTGTCAAAAAAAGAAACGAAATAGCTTATACATACAGTCAAGGCCACATAAAAAGAAGAAAATGTAGGTAGAATAAAACTAAATTTTGGTCTTGTATCTAGCGGTAATTTGTGTACCCATAAAATTCAGATTGATGTTTAGGAATATGTAAACTGTGAAATAAAGATAAAATAATGTAGATTCATATAATTAATTAATATTTTGTCATACATAGACAAATTTTAGACTTGGTGTCTTCTGGCAGTGGTATATTATTATCATTAAAAGCATTAAAAATTAAAAAAAGATATATTTCTTAATATACAAATTTAAAACTCAGTGTGATATAGAATATTGCTCAGTCTAGTTTTTTAATTCATAAAATGTTACACAAAATAATTTTATATGTAAACATTATTAAAAATAGAAGAACTGGCTGAATGTTCATTAGGTACAAGTGGAACACATAAAACGAAGTAGAAGTAAGATGACATAATAGAAGAGGGTTATGTTTATTGTTGATATAGTAAAATATTTATACATTCCATTACTGTCAGTTTTTAAGGAAAATGGGTATAAATCATACTTTTTTGATAGTTTAAGCAATTTATGTCAATTGCCGTGTTCCTTATTATTTCTTTCCCCGCAATTTTTACCTCTTAACTGGTGAGCTGTGTCTCCACAATTTATGTGTAACTTTTTTGATGATTTTTCTCTACAGTTTACCATTTTACAGTTAGTTTTTTTGGCTTACTGGTTCCATAGTTTTTTTTTTAGTCAAAATGCTTATCTCTACAAACTTAAGAATACAAGTTTTAAATGACAATGGAAGATTGAATAGAACTAATTAATAATATTCAAGACATAAAACTAACTCATATTTCTAAATTCATATCGTTCGATGTAACAAACCTATTCCCTAGTATACCTCCTAATGAAACTATAACTCTTGTTGATACTTGCTCAGGTACAATAATGTTAATCCTATAATTCATTCTGATATCATAACCCTATTAAGTTTGTTTAAATCAAAATCATTAAATTATTTCCATTTTAACGGAGAAGTTTATGACAGTAAAGATGGTTTGATTATGGGCAACCCACTCAGTCCCCTATTAGCAGAAATTTTCATGGATAATATAGAAAAAATAGTTCATAAACACCCTCTTAGTAAAAAATTTTTGTACTGGCACCGATATGTAGATGACATTTTAGCTTGCTTCACAGGCACAACGAGACAATTAGATAACTTCATTACTTATATCAACTCAATTCATAAAAATATCAAATTTACCGTAGAAATTGAACAAAATAAGTCTATAAATTTTCTAAATCTTACAATTTCAAATATAAATAATATATTTCACAAACCATCACATACAGACATTACAATTCATAATAGTTCGGCCCACCCATTCAGTCATAAAATAGCAGCTTTCAATAGTATGATACAGACTTTTAACAGTTCCATTAAATACTGACCATTATAACAAAGAACTAAATATCATAAAACAAATAGCAGTTAATAATAATTACGATCCAAATTTAATACACAATATCATAAATAAAATAATAGGAAAACGTACTTTAGAACAAATATTTCCTTCTGATAAAAACAAAAATATTCAATTCAAAAGCTTAACATATTTGGTACACCATCCTTAAAAATCAAATCATTTTTAGAAACTTTAGACTTGAAGATTTGCTTTAAAACTGATTACAATTTATGCAAATTTATTAAAAAACAACAAATATAAATCTTCAAAATTAAACAAATCAGGAGTTTATAAATTAAAATGTGGTAATGACAACTGTGATAAAATTTATATAGGGAGAACTTTTAGTAATTTTAAAACTAGAATTTCAGAACACAAACGTAGCTATGACAACCAAAAATTAAATTCCAACTACTCAAATCATTTATTAGTAAACCAACATACTTTTGATTCCAATTTTGATATTTTGCATATAGAATCTAAATCCTTCAAATTAAATCTTTTAGAAGCTCTACAAATTAACAAAAACAAATATTCAGCTAATCTT
Source organism: Neocrepidodera transversa (assembly GCA_963243735.1). Lineage (NCBI taxonomy): Eukaryota > Metazoa > Arthropoda > Insecta > Coleoptera > Chrysomelidae > Neocrepidodera > Neocrepidodera transversa. The sequence goes on along the minus strand of OY725346.1, from coordinate 6,337,756 downwards.
CTTAGCGACCAAAGAGATATCAATAATTCCCCTTTATTAAACCTTTTTACCTAGAAAGGACCCAGTTGTTGTGAATGGATTTCCCAAGTTTAGTTAATTGCCATGTAAATTATATTATAATACCTTTAAATTTCCAAGTAAAAAATTTTGTTTCATATTTTTTCCATGTAAATTAGATTATAATTATTTTATCAATAACCGTAAAATTCCCTATTAATGCACTGTATAAATTAAAAATTTGTTCATTATACCTTCACCCGTTTGAGAAAGCTACTGTGTTAGCGAAACGCGTCACAAATCTATATTGAACTTAGTTCGGATGAAGATTTAAACAAATTAAATTGTTTTATTTCATCGTACAATGGAAGATTCTATTACCAGTCTACTTAGGATGTGATAATAACATCTGTCTTTAATAAGTTTGTTGTTTTACGTCCTAAATTATTTTACAAAAAGTAGCTACCAGTCCTACCTTGGAAAAAGTGTGAAGGAAAGTTTTATCATAAATAACAGCCTATATTATCACATCATTGTTGTTTAATAAACAAATATATTGTACAAAACAACATTAAAAATCACTTCGAGTATCTGACAAAGTATCGTATATGGTGTCCTCATAAATGAATAAAAAGAACAGGCATGAAGTGTTTCATAAAAAATATACGTTTAACAAGTGCCACTCTGTTTTAGAGCACCCTATATATTAAAACAGTTGTTAAATGTAGGTTTTATTGACTTATAATCCAACTACAAAAAAAATTGACATATGGAATCGAATTATATCTAGAGATAATTTTTGTAGTTTTTGGATCATTAAAACAAAAATTGCTAATAAAATTATAAAAGTTATAAACAAAGCTGCAGTTTTATTAAGAAATTGTTGAATCAGCATTAAATCCATTCATCATCTATAAATTAGTTAATAAATGATTTATTTATATGAGTAAATAACACATAAATTTGTAAAAATAATTTCATTACATTTTTATACCTATATACAAATTAATATTTAAAAATGTATTTATTTTGAAGAAGCCTTCCATTTCTGCAAAATATCTTCTGCTTTTTTCAAGTTTTCATCTTTCTATAACAAAAAGAAAATAACATTTTCAATTTTTTTTGTTTAATCAGATCTCATTTATTACCTTTATAAAGCAGTACCTAACAAAATTTTCAGCTAGATATTTATTAGGTTCACTGTAAAAAGCGGACGGAGGAATCCCTTGGAGCCCGATATTTTTCGTCATCCATTTTGTGAATCTGTAATCCTTTTGATTATCTTTCTCTGAATTTAAATTTACCTTTGATTCTAAAAATATATATAAAAATAAGCATGTTTACAGATACCAAAATAAAATTTCTATTTAAGCAGTTTAAAAATTTTAATGCTAGCAGGATGTTAATTGGTCTGAGATTTATAAATTAATAAGAACTTTACATTTAAGGATAGGAATGAGAAAATATACAGCATTTTATAAGATACAAAAAAAGTTCTCACAGATGCAGGAAAAAAATGAAACACTGTTTAAGCCTGTCGATTAATATCCATCCAAAAGTTTTAAAGTTTGTTATGGGTGAGTAAAATTAATAAAATTTTGATTTATTTCATTAAAATTGATGATATCCTAACACAACTTTTTCTTAGTATATTAAGGAAACCCAAAGCTTGACTTTTGAGTTTTTTTTGTAAAATAAAAATCTACATGTATTTTTCACGAGGGATTTCGCGATATAAATATATAGAATATACCTAGAGGGCTCCAATCGGCTATCATAAAATATCCTCCTTCTGGTATGGTCGGTTTCATTCCAATATCCAGTAAAAATTTCGCCATATAATCTCGTTTACTTTCTAGTTCTTTAGGTAAAGATACGAAGAAACACTCATCGCTGCCTAGTCGTTCCATTTCCAGTTCGAAACCAATAGCCACTGCTTCCTACCATCAAAAAAAATTTTTTTGTTTGAAGTATAAAATACTTAATATATGGAGATTTATAAGGTACAATATTTATTAGGATACAAAACCTAAATTCTAATATCAGTTGATGAGGGTCTGTAAAAAAGTGATATATCCAATTATTAAAAGTTTAAGTTTTGATTTATTCGATAAAAGGGGCAAATTTTTTGGACGAAAAAGTTCATTTGTTTCGTTATGTTTGCAATCATGTTAAAAAAATGTCAATAGATTTTATAATTACTCTACTGCGAATTAATAGTATATTATACAATAAGGTAGAGAAGATATTTTTCTCAGCTGAGCTTTTTAATAAGTTAGTACCTGGACTACCTAGCAGCGCTTGTTTTTTCCTATTTCTTCCCATGTTTCCTGTTTTTTATTTTTTTTTTATATTTTTATATTTTCTTGTGTTTCAATAGTTTTTTCTACCCCTATTTGTTCCTCTTTTTCCCAATTTTACCCTCTATTTTTCTGATTTTTCTCTATTTTCCATATATCTTTCTATTTTTTTCCTGTTTTCGATTAGTTTTCCTATTTTCCTTATTTTTAATTGTTTTTCAGGATTTATCCTTATTTGTACTTTCTCAATATTTTGTGTTATTTTCCTCATTTTTCTCATGTTTCCCTATTTTCCCATTTTCAACTATTTTTTTCCATTTTTCCCGATTTATTCTTTAATTTTCCATATTTTTTCTTATTTACTTAATTTTGCCATACTTTTTTCTTATTTTTCCAAAATTTCCCTATTTTAATTTTTTTACGGTTTTTTTCATATTTTCCCAAATTTTCCTATTCGCCCTGTTTTTTACTATTTTACCAAATTTCTCTATTTATCTCTATTTTTTCGCTCTTTTCCATATATTTCCAAAATTTCCCTATTTTTCAAATTTATTTTTCATATTTTCCCAAATTTCCCTATTTGTCCTGTTTTTTACTATTTTTCTTTATTGTTTCACAATTTTTTATTTTCCTAAATTTGCCTGTTTTCTCAATTTATCTCCATTTTTTCTCTATTTTGCCTTATTTGTTTCTGTTTTCCCTATTTTTCGATGTTTTTCCCCATTTTTCACTATTTCTCTCTTTTTTCCATATTTTCCCCTATTTTTCACTACTATCGCTATTTCCCCCATTTTTTCCTATATCTTTCAATTTTTTCCTGTTTTCCAAGTTTTTCTTTTCTCTTTATTATACCTCATTTACCCCTATTTTTTACTATTTCTTGTATTTCAATAGTTTTTCCTACCCCTATTTATTCCTATTTTTCCCAGTTTTACCCTATTATTCCCTATTTTCCTTAATTGTCCTTGTTTTTCCTATTTTTTCCCATGATTTCCCGTTTTCTTCTATTTTTTCGAAAAAAAATCGACATTTTCAACCACTTAAAATCAAAGGAGAGAAATTTATCTTCTCGACTCAAATACAGAAAAAACAATGATATCTCTTAATACTAGTATTGAAAAAATATTTTTTTATTTACCTGTATGGGTGTTACTCCTGTATAAACACTATTTTGGTGTATCATTTGTAAATTTCTCATTAAATTAGCAGGACAATAAGCCCAACCTACTTTCCAACCTGTAACACTAAAAGTTTTTCCAGCTGATCCTATCGTTATTGTTCTTTCCCACATATCGGGTAAAGTAGCTGAAAAATATTATTCTAAAATTGAAATAAAATAAATATACTATTCACCTATTCTAATGTGCTTGTTTGGTTTGTAAACGATCCATTCGTAAACTTCATCAGATATACACAGAGTGTTCCATTTTTTACATAAATTAGCTATATGAGTTAATTCTTCTTCAGTGAATACTTTACCGAGTGGATTATTAGGAGTATTAATAATAATGCTTTTAGTTTTTTCATTAAAAAGACTTTCTAATTCGTTTTTATCTAGAACCCAATCTGCCGATGTCGGTAGCCTACCCTCGACATTTTTCTAAAAATAAAAATATTTATTCGTTAATAAGTAAGAAATAATTACAATTTTACCAATCTAAGAGGTATGAACCTTGGTATTCCTCCGGCGTATCTAACTATAGGTTCGTAACAATCATAAAATGGTTCTATAATAATAACTTCATCTCCTACTTCAGTATGACCCATAATAGATGCAAATAATGCTTCGTAAGCACCTATAGTTGTAATAACTTCGGTTTTTTCATTTATTTCTCTTCCTATTAACTTAGAATACAATTTTGCTATTGCTGAAACGAGTCTTGGATGTCCCTAAAAATATACATACAATGAAAAAATAAAAATTTTAATTCAGATATTTAATTTTAAAGATATTTTTGATTTAGAATTGTGGAACATCGAAAATTTAACTGTCGCCAATTTTAACACATTGTTGTCTTGTTTTAACTGCTGTAGATTTGTTTTTTAATTTAGTTCTTCAAATATCAATAACAAATGCATTTGCCCTTGTATTCTTGTTTAAAAAAAATATCTTAAATTGTTTCAATATTAATTTAAATATTTGGCACCTAGATGCCAGCATGTTTATGCCATAAATTAAAAAAATTGTGCGGTCGGGGGACTCCCGTCTGGAACGAAGTTCCTTGGATTATTTTTTCATTTTTTAAGCTTTTAAAATGAGAAAAAAAATCGAAAGAACCAAAATAATCTAAAGAAATGAGAAAAAAATAAGGAAAATTAAAAAATCGAAATAAAACAAAAAATCAGAAAAATTAGAAAAAACTAGAACAGAATGACAAAAATCAGAAAAAAACAGAAAACATTATAAAAAGTTCAAAGATATAAATCCGAAATTATTGCACAAATGAAAACTAGAATTGCAAAAAAGGAAAAATTATAAAAAGGAAGAAATTATAAAAACGAAAATAAAGCAAAAAAAATGCAAAAAATACTAAAAACGCAAGGAATCGAAAAAATCGAAACAATTGATAAATGGAAAAATCAGAAGAATAAGAAAAAATTTGAAAAACCTGAAAGAATTTAAAAAAATCAAAAATTCGAAAATAGGGAAAAACGAAAAAACCGAAAAATTGAAATAAATCAGATAAGAAAAAATGAGAAAAAAATAAAAAATCGAAATCAAACAAAAAATCAGAAAAAATCGGAAAAATAAGAAAAAAACAGAAAACATTATGAAAAGTTGAAAAATAAATCAGAAAATATTGGACAAATGAAAAATAAAATTGTAAAAATGGAAAAAATCATAAAAACGAAAATAAAGTAAAAAAACGCAAAAAAGATTAAAAATCGGACAAAAAATGCAAGAATAAATCGAAAAATATCACAAAAAATCGCAGAAAATCGCAACGCGCGAAAAAACGAAACAAAATCCCAAAAAATTTACAAAAAACTAAAAAAAAACCGCAATCTCAGAAAATTGTGAAGAGAAAATCGCAAAAATTTGAAAAAAATCTAAACAAAATCGCAGAAAATGAAAATAGCCAAAAAATTCGCAAACCCTAAAATATGCAAGAAATCGAAAAATATCGCAAAAATCGAAACAAAATCATTAGTTTTTTTTCCTTAGGGGAAACAATAATCACAGACAATAGCAAAAAACCTAAAAAAAAAAACCAAAAAAATTCGCAGAACATGGCAAAAAAATTCGCAAACCCTAAAAATCGAAAAAAAACGCAAGAAATCGACAAATATCGCAAAATATCACAGAAAATCGCAACGCGCGAAAAACCGAAACAAAATCCCAAAAAAATCGCAAAAACTAAAAAAAACCGCAATCTCAGAAAATTGTAAAAAATTTGAAAAAATCGCAAAAACCTGCAAAAATTTGAAAAAAGTCGAAACAAAATCCGGAAATATGGCAAAAAAATCGCAACAAATTAAAAAAAGTCAAAAAATCGAAGAAAATAGCAAAAGAATCTCTAAAAAAACACAAGAAATCGAAAAATATCGCAAAAAACTGAAATAAAATCATTTAGTGTTTTTTTTTCCTTAAGGGAAACAACAATCACAGACAATGGCAAAAAACAAAAAAAAATGGCAGATTATAAAAAAAAAAATTGCAAACCCTAAAAATCGCAAAAAACGCAAGAAATCGAAAAATATCGCAAAAAAATCGGCAACAAATCGCAAAAAGTCTCAAAAAAACGCAAATAATCGCAAAATCCAGAAAAAAGTGTAAAAAATCGAAAAAAAATCCCAAAAAATGGCAAAACTATCGCAAAATATAAAAATAAAAACGTAAAAAATTGTAAAAAATAGTAAATAATTTCAAAAAATTGGAATAAATGGTAAAAAATTGCAAATGCAAATAATCGCAAAAAAAAAAACAGAAAAAAATTGCAAATAAATGGCAAAAATCCCAAAAAAATCAAAAAATAAACAAAAAAAATCTGAAGCAATTGTAACCATCAAAAAAAATTAAAAAAAGGAAAAATCCGTAAAAATCGAAAAATATCGAAAAAAAATCGGAGGAATAAAAAAAAATAAAAACAATTGGAAAACAAAAGAAAGAAATAAAAAAAAGAGAATAAGTAAAAAAATGAGGAAAATTTAGAAAAAATCGAAAAAAATCTGAAAAAACAAAAAACAAAAAATCAGAAAATTGACAAAAAAATTAGGAAAATCAAAAAAACTATCTCTCTCTCTCTTTTTATAAAAAAATCTAAATGATATAAAAAAACTCTAAATAATTAAACATTTATATTGTATAAACAGTAACAGATAAAGAGGGAAGGTCGTCTGGATGGAGTATAACGCTTTTTCCTTACGTGACGTTTTAGGCCAGTTAACTCCTACCGAAAGTCGCGTTAAAGAACTTCGTACCAAAAAATATATTAGTAATGAATGATTACTTACAAAATTGATAAACAGATACCTATGGGACGATGTATTACGGAATAATAATATATTGATATCAGTTTGCTTACCAATTAGGAAAGTTATGATGAGCCATTTATTGATAGGCTGGCTCAAAAGACTGATTAAGCATTGGGAAGCAAATAAGATATGTAACGTTAATTTTAGTCACATTTGATAGTTTAATTTTATTCCCTTTGATTCCTAATATTTTTTAAGTAGCAGAAGACAAGTGTTGTAATATTCATTTTATTTAAAATATGGATTTTTGAAAGAAAAGTTATATTTTGTCTCCTAATTGCTATTGTATATTCTAAGTTTAAATACATTAAATAAATTAAAATAGTATATTAAATAAGTTACCACTTGATTTACTGTTTGTTATATTTATAGATATTTTAATGAATATTCTAATTTATAATTTTAAAATTAGCAATAAAAACCACTTACAAATCCTCTGGTATACTGATGAAGCATATAGTCAGATTTAGCAGATTTTGCTAAAGCATCCATTACATATTGAGGTGGTGGATAATCGGGAAAACCTTGTCCAAGATTTAATGGTTTGTAATCCAATGCCAACTGAATATATTCTGTCCTAATGAGAAATAATTACAAAAAATAGAATTACTAACATTTATTGTATTTATCAAAAATATATCTTTCAAGTCATGCCAAGTAAATTATTATTTATGTAATTTTAATGCAGCTATAAAAAATTCTAATGAAGCGATAAATTATCTCGAGTACAGCGACAAAATAGGCGTAATAATAGAGACAAGAAAAATCTGCAGCGATAAAACATTTTAATGCAGCGATAAAAAATTCTAATGAAGCGATAAATTATCTCGAGTGCAGTGATAAAATAAGTCTAATAATAGAGATAAGAAAACCTGCAGCAATAAAACATTTTAATGCAGCGATAAATTAATCTCGAGGACACAGACAAAAATTCTAAAGAAGCGATAAATTATCTCGAATACAGCGATAAAATAATCCTAATAATAGAGATAAGAAAACCTGCAGCGTTAAGAAACTTTAATGCAGGGATAAATTATCTTAAGTACAGCGACAAAAAAGCCTAATAATAGAAACAAGAAAAACCTACAGAAATAAAACATTTTAATGCAGCGATAAACTATCTCGAGTACAGCGATAAAATAAGCCTACTTAATAATAGAGACAAGTAAAACCTGCATCGATAAAAATTCTAATGAAGCGATAAATTGTCTCGAGTACAGGGACAAAATAAACCCCATAATAGAGACAAGAAAAACCTGCTTAAGTTATTAAAGAATATCGTTACCACTAACCAAAACTGCACTTTTTTATCACTCTATGTGCGTATCTCTAACTATGTTAGCATCATCAACTCAGTTTATAGAGTTGATGCTAACATAGTTAGCGAAACGTACGTAGAGTGATAAAATAGTGTAGTTTTGGTTCATTGTTAAAAACTAAAGGTTCCAAATTCCCAATAAATGATTAATTATATCATAAATTCATTTATACAAGTCAGTAATTACTATTCAATATATGCTAATTTATGAATAAAAATGTAAGAACACTTTAAAATTGCTAAATCATTATATTATAAAGTATAATAACCCTGTTTTCGTTCCTCAAAAAAACAAAATAAAAAATATCAGACTTACCAGACACTTTCTTTGGTTCCTTCATATCTTTGGGGTAATTTAAAATCACGTTTTATTGGAGACATTGTTGGTATTGTAGATAGGGTTCTTAAATTCGATATCAAATTTTGATTTGTATTAGCTAACCTACAAAAATTGTTAGATAGTGTTTTTAACATCTAAAACAAACAAACAATGGAAATTATACTCAAATATTCGAACATATGTAACAAATAAATCCAGTTGGATTAAAATTTATAAAGCCTTATCAATCAAAACAAAAATATCTATAATTAGAGGTTAAAAAAGTTCAATGTCAAATTGAACAAATGCCAACTTACTCTTTTAATTATAACTTAAAACCTCAAAATAAATATATTTACTAGAGGTATGTAATCAGTAAAAGTGATTATTAAAGATTCTAAACTTATTTACATATGTTTGATTACATTTTATTAACTTTGCAATTCAAAATTTAAAAGTTTATGTAGAAACAGTGTTGCCAGACCGTAAACTTTCTCGTATCAGTTGTCAACTCGAAAACGTACTAGATTCAAATGAAATGACGTCAAAATTTATATTTACCTTAAAATTCTTTTATCTCCTCATTAGTGTTAAAATGTATTTAAAACGCATGTATATAATCTATAAATATAGTAACACTCGCCAGAAATAGCTGTCGGTCCAAAAAAAGTGCTCAGAGATCATTTTTGTCTTCTTATTAAATAAAAAAGTATTCCAAGATTAGTTGCATATGAGGTTCTATATTTTTTAGGGCATTAATCCTACAATGACGAACCAGTGTCAGTCCGCCACCGTATAAATCCAACAAGACACGATAAACAACTATAGTGATGGGGTTCTCGAATACCAAGAATCGAAAAGTATTCGATTCTTTAAAGTTCTCGAAAACCTTATTCGATTCTTTAAAGTTCTCGAAAACCTTATTCGATTCTTTAAAGTTCTCGAAAACCTTATTCGATTCTTTAAAGTTCTCGAACTCCTTATTCGAAAGTTCTCGGTTCTCGAGAATCAGTGCCGAAATGAACCGAAAACTAATTAATCCGACCGAATACTGAGTTGAATATATTCGGTAGGTGCTCGGTTCTCGATTCTTATCAGAATTCGAGAACTGAGTTCTCGATTCTTTAAAGTATTCGATTCTTCCCATCACTAAACTTAACCTCTAAAATATTATCCGATTCACTACTTCCATTTTGTTTACAAAATTTATTGAACATTTTCAGTTATAGGTTTTTGTTATACCATAATTGTTAGTATTGCAGTATAGTTTGAAAGACGATTTTAGGCTAGTTTTAAATATTGCTATAAAAACTATTCAGAATTATTACTTTTGAGATTTCCCTATATTTCACACGAAAAAATTAGGTTATTATTTCTTTAGAGATTACAATTATAATATAACTTAGTTAAACAACTAAAGAAAAGTGGGGAACGAAAAAACAAAGGAAAAAAATTAGAGATAGAGATTGACCGAATCTTCGTTTCATCTCTTTCTTTCGAAACAGCACAATTTTCACTACTGGCCATGTCCATGAGTATTTGTTAATTCAGACTTTATAAAAACGTACTAGATCTGATACGAATATAATAGCACTGGCAACGGTGTGTAGTAATGACAGTTTTATTCATATCACAATAAAGCTACCAATTTCAGCAGAGACGGCTTGAGCACGTTGTGCTATGCCCCACTAAATTTTTTTAAATAGATGTATGGGTTTAATCAAATAACTGTGAAATTGTAAATAACAATTATTTTACTTTTTATTGTCGTTTCTTTTTGTCGCTCTTTTTATTCGTTTTACTTTTAAATAAACATAAAATAGTACAAACAATTTTCTTGATAATGAAAATCGCCAAGTAAATAACAGCTGAAATCAAAGCAAAAACATCCAATAAGTAATATTGATACCATGACAAGTTCAAATATTCCACCCTTAAGTGTTTTGCGCCATTATGTCTTATAATGTATTCTACCCAATAAATCGCTTCGTCCAACGGTTTTATCGGTCTGTCGTGGAATATTTTTGATCTGTATTTTACATTTTCAACGTATCTGAAATAAATGAAATGAATTTGTAATATTAATAACGAATAATGAAAATATTCTTACTTCTTATTTGACAAAACTTCTTCTATTGCGCTTGAAATAATTTCTTCATTAATACTTTTATAATCAATTACTACGGCGTAACCATCAGCTTCTGCTGTTTTAGCATTTTTCATTTGGTCTCCAACAATCGGAATTGCTATTGTCGGTACACCATGGTATACTGTTTCAATGGTACTCAAAAATCCACCGTGAGTGATAAAAAGTTTGACGTTTGGATGAGCTAAGTAAATAGAAAATTATTTATTAATGAATTATTACGATTAATAATCTCAACAATTAACGCGCTCGCTATATGAAATGGTTAGGAATGAATTAAAAAAATCCTAAATACGCAATTTAAATGATTTAAAATCTTACCTAAAATATCAGATTGTGGTAACCACTTCTCAATTCTAACATTATCAGGCTTTCCAGGCATTTGATCAATCTCGAATTTCCACAAAATTTTTTCCTTTCTTTTAGCAAACGCTTTCATTAAATATTCTCTAGTTTTAATTGGTAGATCGGCACCTTTTAGATTCGATCCCATACTGAAATAAATCACTCCATTTTTCGCATCATCTAAATATTTCTTTAATTCTGCTGGTAATTGTTTCGGTGGTTTAACATGAAAACCTCCTATATCTTTTATAACAGGTACGGAGCCTTGAGCTGTATTAAGACTAGAGTGAGAATTAGACAAAACTAAAGACACATTGTATTGGACCTCGGTTAAATCAATATCTTTAGAGATATACTTGTGTACTAATTCTCCCTGTTTGGGATAAACCAGAAAATTATTAAAAAAATACGATACGATTTTTAACAGTGTATTCATCAATCTTTGTGGAAATGTCATTTGTCCTGAATATCCAAGTAATATTTCAGGATCCAATGATGGAAAACTAGCATAACCAACAAAATGACCCATCCAAGAATTCATTGCGTTATTATTAAAAAGAACCAAATGAGCTCCTAAATGTGGGGCTAAACCTTTAATTGCTTCTAAAGCGAATTGCGGTACTATCAGTACATCGAAATGTTCCTTTGATTTGACCAGTTTTTGAAATTTTGTATTGTTCAGGGTGATTTCACATATCGTTTCGCCTATGAAGCGAAAACTGCTGACCATAACAAAAGGGTTTTTAAACTGCTCTTGTGAGGTGGATGAACTAAGGTTTACCATTTGACTAAAAATACCTGAAAATAAGAAATAACATAAAAAATTATCACTTTTCTAAAATCGCGTATTTTACCTTAATAGACGAAAGCCAATAATTGAGAAAAAAACATCATTTCAGATAAATTTGAAGTAAAAATAAAAAGCAAAATAAGTTTTCATGTTAAAAATTTAAGTAATATTCTAGATAAACCATATATAAGGTACAATTTATGTATAAAGGAAAAGTATTGTGATCGGGTAAAAAACCGATTTTTTATATTATCGATAAAACATTTCTATCGTTCAAGTTATAGAATGATAAAAAATTATATAATACACTGATATATCCTTACTTTTTTGAATATCCACTATATCGTGCATAACAACTTGTTTATATTTTCCGTTTTTCGGCGGATTTTTTTCTTCAAAAACAGTGTACATAGTGACGTCATGTCCAGCCTCTGCCAATCCTTTTAATAGTTCGTTTCCAAGAAAATAGTGACTAGGTGCAAAAAATGGAAAAACACCTAAAATCTTGTAACTACTGATCCTGTCAATACATGTAAAACCCACGCATAATAAAAATATTATTGAAATTTTTGAACACATTTTAAAACAATTGAGCTACTGTAAGTTAATTTTTACTAGGTACAAATGAATTTTAAAATAAGTATTAAATAATTATTGACATTTCTTATCAATAATCTTTGAACTGTGATAGTAGTTAATATTTATTCAAAGATTACAAAATGAAATATTTTATAATGCGTTAAAATAAGTTTTGTGCTAGGTAATGTACCAATGAAGAGTATTAACCAAAAAAAAATAATGTCGTAGCCATCTTGAAAAACACGTTTTGTGAAATATTTCGTGAACCATGCATCGTACGAGAAAGATCTTTTTTATAGATAAAAACATTCTTTACAACTTTTATTTAAAACTTTTTTCTGTATGTAGGTTTTTATCTATAGCGTTCCAAACTCAGACTTGCGCAGTAAAATAACGTATCACGTTTTTCAAACCTTTTTCCCGTAAAATTTACAGTTTACAAATTATTAGTGAAAATGTGGCTCGTAGTGACCAGAAAACATTTCATAACGCATAATAATAATAATAATAATAATAATAATAGTAATAATGAGGGCGAAAAGTTGTAGAAGGGCATAAAAGAGCTTAATTAATGGAAGTTAATGTTTTAAAATAAAAACGAAATAAAAAATTTATTAATTTTAAAAACGTGTTAGTTCACTGAGTTTGAAACATAATAAATAAAAATATATGCATTATATAGAAAAAAATTTTAAATAAAATTTGTAGAGAATGTTTATGTCTACAAACAAGATCTCCACTATACTATTTTTCTCGTACGATGCAGGGTTCACGAGATATTTCACAAAACGCCTTTTTTAATATGGGATACCCCTAAACATGTTCCAATAATAAAATTTGCTTTACCAAATCATTTGTATAGTTAAATAAAAATAAGGAAAGTAGTTCGCGGGCGCTAAATTAGTCCACGGGCGGTAAAGTTGCACTTTATAACCTGGACTTTAAACTGGTCGTGCGTAAAGTATATTTATATTATAAACTTTGCTTTTTTAAGTTAAATTATTATTGTTTATTTGTAATAATCAAAATTTCTGCTTTTTTGTAAATTTGGTAAAAGTGATAAAGTTTTTTTAGACTGTTAAACAATAAGAAACTATTTACTTTTGTGGAAATTTTATGGCTTAAAAATCCAGATCCGTATTTGAAAAATTCAAGTTAAGGGAATGCCTTCGAACACGAAAAAAATTTTTACTACGCAAAGGTACCAATTGACAAAAATAAAAATTTAGCAATAATTTTATTAATAAATTGAATAAAACTCGAAGTCATGTACCACAAAATTTAATTGAAATTGTTTAGGTTTAAAAGGCGACTAGTTTCGGCTTAATAGCCATCATCAGGCCTACAAATGTAACATTCAACAAAAAAAGGTTTCACAATAAAAAGAATTAACTAACTTACCACATAAATAACAAAAATTCGTTGAATTACAAAAAATTTTGCATATTGCAAGGGCTCTATCTTATCGATAAGGTAAAAGAAGGGAGTGGGAGAAAAAACTTTAAGGATAATAAATCATTGGTACATGAAATGTAAAAACATCAATAAGGGGAAAAAAGGGGGGGAAGGGATGAAAGGTAGTGGAAAAACAGGACGAAGTTGTTAAAATTTAAATTAAACCTTTTTTTGTTGAATGTTACATTTGTAGGCCTGATGATGGCTATTAAGCCGAAACTAGTCGCCTTTTAAACCTAAACAATTTCAATTAAATTTTGTGGTACATGACTTCGAGTTTTATTCGATTTATTGAACACTGGACCACATTTGTGATATGGATAACCTACTTCATTTTAATAATTTTATTATTTTTGTAATTTTCTTCATTTCATTCACCAGTTAAAGTTTTAACATAATTTTCGTACCGTTGTTTATTGTAAAATTGAGTATGCTACACTTGCTTAAGAGGGGGTGAACCTTTTATAAAAGATCAGAGTATATGTGCGGGAGTGAAAGACGAGGTAAAAATAAATTCGTGGCCTGATGATAAAGAAAAATATATTTAGTGTCTCTGTCATACGGCTTTGCGTAAAATTATTGTAAATGTGAGTTTCAGATCGGCTGAGCGAAATAAAAACAACACATTTTGACTAGTCCTTTGTAAGTGACCGCCTATCGCCCCGGTTGACAAAAATATGATATTATAGTTCGGTTTATTACATTTTACATTTTACTTGGCCCGTAGATTTTCTTTAATTTTTAACCATTTAATATATCAGATTTTTACTTTCTCGACCCACCATCCGAGAAGGGAAAGTATTGTGAATGCGCTAAAAAAATTTGTCTGTCTGTCTGTGTGCCTGTTTATCTGTGTGTTTCTATGTCTGTCTCTGTTTTTGTCTGTGTGTATTATTCCACGATAGAATCGCTTGAATCAGTGATGAAAAATGCTCCAAAAATTCAGCTTGCAGGAGTTCGGCAAAAATCATTTTTGAGGGTCTAATTATAAATAGATCTTAACAATTTTTTTTATCAACCAAATCAAATGTACAAATGAGGCATCTCTCAGAGTAATTTTTTGAAAGAAAATTTTTTTTGTGAGATAAAAAATAATGAATCTGACCCTTTTTGTCAATTTTTTTCCTTCAATTTTTTCTCAAAAATTAAAAAAAGTACTTCGAGATATGCCTAGATCCAACCTTTCTTAATCCAAAAGTAAAAAAATATCTTGAATTTTTTAACCACAATCCGAGTCGTTTGATTTTTGCCGTACCTTGTTTTACTAACAATCACATTAAAGTTACACCTCTCTTAACTATAATTCTGTAAGTAACTACTACACTGTGTCTTAGATGTTAATTTTGTATTATAGGCCTGATGATGGCCATCGAATAGCCGAAACATGTTGCCCCTTATTAAAAAGATCATAAATTACATTATTATGGTATGACTTTGAGTTTCATTATTCTTTAAAAAAAAGTAAAATTAATGATAAATGCGTCACTGATTAAACGTTTAATATAAACTCGACATGAAGGTTTTATTTACATATGCATTATCAGTGTTGTTAGTTTATAATTAGAATAGATAGATATCACCTTGATATATAGAACATAGTCATAACCGCCGACTTTTCTGTACACGTACAGGTACACTATTTTTTTTTTGCGTTGTATATTATATAATTATATAACCAACACGCACGTATATTTTCATTCGCAATGAATTCCCCGCCCACAAACTTAACATTCCTTTGACCATGAATATATCAAGTTTTAAGCCAAATTTAAAAATTCAGGCTTCGTCACAACCTGAATTTTTATGGAAATCGGCTATACGAAAATATTCAAAACCTTGGCATGACTCTTTGAACCGAGTCAATAGAAGCTCAAAGATATAAAACATGATTGCTAGTGCAAATCTGTGGTCATTTTGAGCAATTTTTCTAAATTTATTTCTTTTTGTTTGTTATATATTTGTTTAATTGAAGATACGGATCTGTATGATGGATATAACTGATAAAAGGTAATTAAATGATGTCCAGTGTTTTCTAACTAAAGATAATGGACTATATAATTATTAAATAATATGCATGCCTTAATACCTTGCATTTTGTTGTTGCTCCTATAGCCATTGCGACCCCTATAGGGGAAGTCTAATACTTAAGAAATGCAGAAATACTCCAATAGGATAGCGGTTGGTCCCAGATTATAGCGATCTGTTGTGTTAGCGATGTTACGTTTTTTTTCCTGTGCCATCCTGTATTTTAATTATTCCTTTGCTCAGTATATTTTAATTTCAGACTCGCTTGATATCCCTTCTTAATTTCCTCGCGCCATGTCCCTTCTCAACTTATTTTGACTTCCCTCTCTTTTTGATATGGCTATAAAATGTCTTTCCCATGTCAATAATCCTCTTTATCTCATCAGTCAACTTGTAATAGTTTATATCTTTTATTGAAAATTTCTTTTCTTGTCCTCGACATATAGGGGTTTTTATTGAACATTTTTTTCTGGAAGGAGTCCTTTTTTTTTGGACTGAACGTTTTTTTCTGGTTAGAGTTATTCTTTTGGACAGAATATTTTTTTTTTGGGACTGAACGTCATTTTTGGAACGAGCAAATTTTTTTTTCTCCGAACGCTTTTATTTGGAACAAGTCCTTTTTTCTTTTGTATCAAGTTTTTCCTTGGCACGTGACATCTTGACATTAAGGAAATTTTAGAATATATTCGAAGACAAGCCCAAAACTAAGCCGAGTCACATTTCCCAAAGAAATAAAAGAAAAAGACTCTACTAAAGGGTTATTAAATTTTTCTTATAAAATAAAACAAATATAACGTTTAATTTGCCAATAATAATCCAAAAAATTTTACCACTGAATCTTTTGCCCTTAAGTTTTTATCCAATTTTGAAAATGACCTTCTTAAAAATTCGACATGAAAAAAAAAATTTTCAAACATTTTTTTTTAAAATTTTTAATTTTTTTTCTCAATTCTTACACTTGTTTCTATACCATTTTCGATATTTTCATAATTTTTTATTGGTTTCCTTTGAAAATTTCCAACTTTATAAATTGAGATTCCAAAATTCCATATTTTACGGACATTGGTTCGAACTTTTATGAATATCACCAATTTGCACAGATGCAATAAAAAAACTAATTTTAGTTTCAGAATCTACAGTATTTTTTCTTTCTTTGTCTAAAATTTCAAATTTGCCTCTCTATTGGTTAGTTTTTTATCCAACTTTGAAAATGACCTTCGTAAATTTTTTTTAGGATAAATTCGACTTTCTGTCATTGGATCGAACTTTTCAGTATAATTACGAGTTCCTCAGATTGTACAGCACTTTTCATGATGGTTTCAGAATCTACACAATTTTTCCTATCAAAGAAAGAAAGGACGGATTTTGAAATATATCATATTTTTTTGTCAATTGTTTCTAAATACATCAAAAATCAATTAGTAAAGCAACACATAAAGTCCAGTACCACAGAAATAATTTTTTTAAATTAGTTCAAATGTGAAGTTGGCAATTAGTTTCGGCTTCCGCCATCATCAGGCCTACAATAGCGCTTGTTAACAAACAACAGGTAATAATAAAATATTAGTGTACCATAAACATCATGGAGCAAACAGTGAAATAATTTTTTTTTGGCTTAAGCAACATTAAAATTTAATTAACAAAGTTGCAGTTGAATATAAAATATTATTAAGGTTAAAAAAGTAAAAAATTTTGAGACATGCATAACCTGATAATTTTTTTATAAATCAAATAGACTCGAGTCCGAATTTTTTTTAAATTTAATATTTTACTTTTTGATATATTTCAAATTCTATTCGTGGAACGAACCCATAACAAAAATTGAGCTTAAATCACATTTATTACAAAATAACTTTTATCAACAAATAAAAAATAACGTTTCAACAATAGATTAAATTTTAGATGTTATATTTCGTGATTTGTACATAAAAAAAAATCTTAACGAAATTCCTGTAGATAAGCACCTTAAGCAGCTCGTTCTGATAACCAGGTACCTCCAGATAATTTTTTGACATCAAATTCGTGTTCAGCAAACCAAAAAACTCCCGAGTAACCAATTTGACTTCTTGTGTTAATTATTAGCCAGATCACAATTTTTTAACAAAACCATAAAAATCTTAACGAAATTTCTGTATATATAAGTACCTTAAGGAGCTCGTTCTGGTAACCAGGTACCTCCAGGTAATTTTTTGACATCATATTCGTATTCAGTGACCCCAAAAATTCCCGAGTAACCAATTTGACTTCATGTTGTTAATTACTAGCCAGATCACAATTTTTCCTGTAGATAAGCACCTTAAGCAGCTCGTTCTGTTAACCAGGTACCTCCAGGTAATTTTTCGACATCATGATCGTTCAAAAACTCTCGAGTAACAAATTTGACTTCATTTTGTTAATTATTAGCCAGATCACATTTTTTTAACAAAACCATAAAAATCAACGAAATTCCTTGAGATAAGCATCTTAAGCAGCTCGTTCTGGTAACCAGGTACCTTTAGGTAATTTTTTGACATCATATTCGTATTCAGCGACCCCAAAAACTATCAGGTACCCAATTTGACTGCATTTTGTTAATTACTAGCCAGATCACAAATTTTCCTGTAGATAAGCACCTTAAGCAGCTCGTTCTGGTAACCAGGTACCTCCAGGTAATTTTTCGACATAATGATCGTTCAAAAACTCTCGAGTAACAAATTTGACTTCATTTTGTTAATTATTAGCCAGATCACAATTTTTTAACAAAACCATAAAAATCTTAACGAAATTCCTTTAGATAAGCACCTTAAGCAGCTCGTTCTGGTAACCAGGTACCTTTAGGTAATTTTTTGACATCATATTCGTATTCAGCGACCCCAAAAACTCCCGAGTAACCAATTTGACTTCATGTTGTTAATTACTAGCCAGATCACAAATTTTCCTGTAGATAAGCACCTTAAGCAGCTCGTTCTGGTAACCAGGTACCTCCAGGTAATTTTTCGACATAATGATCGTTCAAAAACTCTCGAGTAACAAATTTGACTTCATTTTGTTAATTATTAGCCAGATCACAATTTTTTAACAAAACCATAAAAATCTTAACGAAATTCCTTTAGATAAGCACCTTAAGCAGCTCGTTCTGGTAACCAGGTACCTCCAGGTAATTTTTTGACATCATATTCGTATTCAGTGACCCCAAAAATTCCCGAGTAACCAATTTGACTTCATGTTGTTAATTACTAGCCAGATCACAAATTTTCCTGTAGATAAGCACCTTAAGCAGCTCGTTCTGGTAACCAGGTACCTCCAGGTAATTTTTCGACATCATGATCGTTCAAAAACTCTCGAGTAACAAATTTGACTTCATTTTGTTAATTATTAGCCAGATCACTATTTTTGAGCAAAACCATAAAAATCTTAACGAAATTCCTGTAGATAAGCACCTTAAGCAGCTCATTCTGGTAACCAGGTACCTTCAGGTAATTTTTTGACATCATATTCGTGTTCAGCGACCCCAAAAACTCCAGAGTAACCAATTTGACTTCATTTTGTCAATTATTAGTCAGATCAAAATTTTTGTACTGCCAAAATTTTTTGTAATTTTCCTAATTTAGTGTTAAAATTCCTCGACCTTATTATACTTACTGTCAGTAGATAGAACGTTCTTTAACTTTAACGGTTCTATAACTAATGACAATGACGTTTAGAATGTGACAATTGTATAAGAAATCAACTTGTAAAGTTTTATTCTAAACGTCATTGCCTTTACTTATTGAGTCTTTAAAGTTAAAGGACGTTCTATCTACTGACAGTTATTATTTATTTATAAAAAAGTCTTAAAATAAAATTTAAAAAATACAGATCCATGTCTCAAAAAAATTGATAATGATTTCTAGAAATTGTTTCTCCATTTAGTTTGAAATATCTCGAGAACCGCCGCTTATATCTATAACTTTTGAAATTTGTTGGTAATCGAATAGTTAAAAATATAACGATTATTATTAAAATACTGTAATTTTATTTCGAATTGCAGAACCGTAACAAAATATTTCTTGATGATGACTTGTATAACCAACAAAACACATATTTATATATCGTATTCAAGAGGAAAATATCGTTTAATCTTTGATGTAAAAAATGTAGCAAATCTTGATTTAAAAAAAAGTTGATCATAGTTTCTGAAAAGCAAAACGTTTTACGGCAATTATGAATTGTTTCTTCTTTTTTGACAAATTCTGACAAGTTTTAGGAATTTGAAAATATTTCTTTTTTTTTGACAGATTTTAACAATTTTTAGGAATTTTTAATAAATTCTTTCTTTTTTGAATATTTTTTGACAGATTCTAACAATTTATAGCGATTTTGACAAATTCTAAAAATTTTTAACAATTTTAAATTGCTTTATCTTTTTTTTTGAAATCTTTTTGATAGATTCTAAACAATTTTTAGGAATTTTGAACTGTTTGTTCTTTTTCGACAGATTGGAACAATTTTTAGAAATTTTGAACTATTTCTTAGTGTTTTGAAAAAATTTTGACATTTTCTAAAACAATTTTTAGGAATTTAGAATTGCTTTATCTTTTTTTAAAATTTTTTTGAAAGATTCTAACAATTTTTAGGAATTGTTTCTTCTTTTTCGTCAATTTCGAACAATTTTTGGAAATTGTGAACTGTTTTTCCTTTTTTGACGAATTCTAGTAAATTTCAGCAATTTTGAACTAATTCTTTGTTTTTTGAAAATTTCGACAGATTCTAATAATTTATAGCAATTTTGACAAATTCTAACAATTTTTAGGAATTTTAAATTGTTTTTTCTGTTTTTGAAATTTTTTTGATAAATTCTAATAATTTTTATGAATTTTGAACTGTTTCTTCTTTTTTGAACTATTTCTTTGTGTTTTGAACATTTTTTAAAACAATTTTTAGTAAAATTGAACTGTTTTTGCTATTTTGTTACAAATTCTAATAATTTTTATCAATTTTGAACCGATTCTTTGTTTTTTAAATATTTTTTGGCAATTTGTAGCAATTTTCAACTGTTTCTTCTTTTTTTGAAATGTTTTTAATAGATTCTAATAATTTTTAGGAATTTTGAACTGTTTCTTCCTTTTCTGAACATTTAGCAATTTTGAACTGATTTTTTGTTTTTTAAAAATTTTTAAACAGATTCTAACAATTTGTAACAATTTTGAACTATTTCTTCTTTTTTTTTGACAAATTCTAATAATTTTTTGCAATTTTGAACTGCCTCATCTTTTTTTTTTAATTTTTTCTGATAGATTCTAACAATATTATGGAACCTTATGGAAATTGGCTCCCGGTCAAATTGGTTGAAATTTTAATATGTTGTTCGTTTCGGCATCCGGAACAAAAGTCTCAATGGACACAAAGCTCAATTTTGCTTATTTTGGCTCCTACGGAGCTCCAAACAGTTGACAGCTGTCAACCAGCTGTCAAACAAGCAATAATCAAAATTGATAAATTCTACATGTAAATATATGTTTTTGAGGTTGCTGAGTTCAAAACTGATGTCAAAAGACTATATTGACAGTTGACAGCTGTCAATTAACTGTCAAACAACAAGCAATAATCTATCTTGACACATTATCATGCGCAGTCAAATATTTAATTAACGATAGTACTCAACTGTCAATATCGTCTTTTTTGGCATCAGATTAGAATTATTCAACCTTAAAGACATATGTTTACATGTCACTTTTATCAATTTCGAGTATTACATGCTGTTTGATAGTTATTTGGCAGCTGTCAACTTTCAATATCGATTTTTTAACATCAGTTGTGATCTCGGCAACCTCAAAAACATACATTTACATGTGGATTTTATCAATTTTGATGATAACATGTTGTTTGATAGTTAGTTGACAGCTGTCAATTGTCAATATCGTCTTTTTAACATCAGTTTTGAACTCGGCAAGCTCAAAATCAAATACTAAACTTTCGAAGAGATTACCCTTTTAAGTAGTAAATAATGGTAAATCCGGAGGAGCCAAAATAAGCAAAATTGAGCTTTGTACCCATTGAGACTTTTGTTCACGATGCCATAAGGTTTGTCCGGGGTTCTTTGTCAAATATATTTTTTTTATATTTATACAAATATCTTGAGAACCGTCCCTGATATTAACAACTTCTTTATTTTATTAGATTGCTGTTCTAATAGTGTATAATTTGACCAAAATAAATTGAGCTATGAATCATGGGTGAGCAGCAGTTTCAGGTATCTCAGTTAACGAGAGCATTCAAACTGTTCACTTCGTAAAAATTTAGTGCGGTGTTGTCAACATGAATTCTAAAGTGAAAAATAAAATATTGGGTTCACAAGCTCTTGAAATTATATATAATGTTTTCAAATATGCGGAAAAGAAAGCTGAAAATGAAAAATTAACAATCGATTTACAAAAAGTACAAGATTGGATTGCAGTTTTTGAAATAAATAAATATGGGTGCTTAAATATCTATTATTATTAAAATTTGAGCTCGAATTGTATTTGGTAAGGCAATTCCATGAATAAAGAAATATTTAAATTATAATTTAAATAATAATAATTTTCTATTTTTTTGTAAATGGGTTCAAAGATACTTCAATATAAAAAGTAGCCACCCTGTATTATTATAGTATACAGAGTTCGGCAAACTTCCAATATAGAAAACTTCAAGATTTTTTAAAAAAGTATTTGTGAAAAATATCCAAAAATTATTTTCTTGTATACCTACAGGTTGGTCCAACAATAAATTAGACAATGATGAGATTATTTCTTTTCAAAAATATTGAATTAAATTTCTCATGTAAATTTATGAACATCAAACCGTGAGTGCTCACAGTGTAGCCATCGATCACCGATCATTACTTAACGTTGCTTTTTAAAAAAAGTTTTTGATAAACTTAACAATAAAATAACGATTGTAAAATTTTAAATAATAATTTAATTAAAACTATATATAACATTTCATTGACGTTTCTTTTTATCCGTCTTTTTGTTCGTTTTTTTCCTAAATAAATTTAAAATACTGGAAATAATTTTTTTCGCTATAAAAATCACCAATAAAATAATAATAGAAATAAAAGCGAAAACATCTAATAAGTAGTATTGATACCAGTACAATTTTAAATAATCCACTCTTAAGTGTTTTGCTCCGTTATGTCTAACAATATATTCTACCCAATAAACAGCTTCTTCTAATGGTTTTACTTGTCTATCGTGGAAGATTTTTGATCTGTATTTTGCATTTTCTGCATATCTGAAATAAATTTGTAATATTAATTAAGAATAGAAAATAAATTAATTCTCACTTTTTATTTGTTATAACTTCTTCTAATGCAGATGTTATTATTTCTTCATTTATAGTAGTAAAATCAACTATTAATGTATAACCATCAGCTTCTGCTGTTTTAGCATTTTTTAATTGGTCTGCAATAACTGGAAGTGCTATTGTTGGCACACCATGATATATTGTTTCAATATTACTTAAAAATCCTCCGTGAGTAATAAAAAGTTTGACGTTGGGGTGAGCTAAGAAAAAAAAATTGTATTAAAAACTCACCTAATATACTTTGTCATATAATTTGTCTATTATCCCCTACTATATTAAGTATTTCCCCTTTACTATTAGTTGTTTTGTCATTTTGAATTAACTTCTTGAATTGGGAATTTGGAACCTTTGGTTTTCAATAATGTTGAAGAATATCGTCACTACTAACCAAAACTACACTTTTTAAAACACTCTACGTACGTTTCGCTAACTACGTTAGCATCATCAGGAGTCGATAATAAACTAAATATTAAACCTACAATCTAGCTATTTATACCTACCAACTTCACGCATGAATGCGATTCGATTTTTGTAATTTTTATGAATTTTCAAGGACTCTTAACGATTTTAAAGGATTTTTAATAATTTTTGTAATTTTTATGAATTTTCAAGGACTCTTAACGATTTTAAAGGATTTTTAAGGATTTTTGTAATTTTTATGAATTTTCAAGGACTCTTAACGATTTTAAAGGATTATTAATAATTTTTGTAATTTTTATGAATTTTCAAGGACTCTTAACGATTTTAAAGGATTTTTAAGGATTTTTGTAATTTTTATGAATTTTCAAGGACTCTTAACGATTTTAAAGGATTTTTAATAATTTTTGTAATTTTTATGAATTTTCAAGGACTCTTAACGATTTTAAAGGATTTTTAATAATTTTTGTAATTTTTATGAATTTTCAAGGACTCTTAACGATTTTAAAGGATTTTTAAGGATTTTTGTAATTTTTATGAATTTTCAAGGACTCTTAACGATTTTAAAGGATTTTTAATAATTTTTGTAATTTTTATGAATTTTCAAGGACTCTTAACGATTTTAAAGGATTTTTAAGGATTTTTGTAATTTTTATGAATTTTCAAGGACTCTTAACGATTTTAAAGGATTTTTAATAATTTTTGTAATTTTTATGAATTTTCAAGGACTCTTAACGATTTTAAAGGATTTTTAAGGATTTTTGTAATTTTTATGAATTTTCAAGGACTCTTAACGATTTTAAAGGATTTTTAATAATTTTTGTAATTTTTATGAATTTTCAAGGACTCTTAACGATTTTAAAGGATTTTTAATGATTTTTAAGGATTTTTGTAATTTTTATGAATTTTCAAGGACTCTTAACGATTTTAAAGGATTTTTAATGATTTTTAAGGATTTTTGTAATTTTTATGAATTTTCAAGGACTCTTAACGATTTTAAAGGATTTTTAATGATTTTTAAGGATTTTTGTAATTTTTATGAATTTTCAAGAACTCTTAACGATTTTAAAGGATTTTTAATGATTTTTAAGGATTTTTGTAATTTTTATGAATTTTCAACGACTCTTAACGATTTTAAAGGGTTTTTAAGGATTTTCTCAGGATTTTTTAACGACATTTTAAGGATTTTAAAGTATTTTTAAGAATTTCTATGATTTTCTTAAGATTTTTAATTTTTTTTCAGAATTTTAAGGGATATTTAAAGATTTTTAATAATTTTAAAGGATTTTTAATGATTTTTAAGCATTTTTGAGATTTTTAAGGATTTTCAAGGACTCTTAAAGATTTTTAGGGATTTTTAAGAATATTAAACCATTTTAATGCTTTTAAGGATTGTTTAGGGATCTTTAAGAATTGCTTAAGATTTTTAAGTATTTTTAAGGGTTTTTAGTTTTTTAAAAAAAATTTAAGGATTTTTTAAGGATGTTTTAAGGATTTTAAAGTATTTTTAAGAATTTCAAAGTTTTTCTTAATATTCTTAAAGATTTTTAAAATTTTTTCAGAATTTTAAGGCGTTTTTAAAGATTTTTAAGGATTTTAAAGGATTTTTAATGATTTTTAAGCATTTTTGAGATTTTTAAGGATTTTTAAGGACTCTTAAGGATTTTTCAGGATTTTTAAGAATTTTAAACTATGTTTATGGGTTTTAATGTTTTTTTCAGGATTGTTTTAGAATCTTTAAGAATTGCTTTAGGATTTTTAAGTAATTTTAAGTATTTTTAAGGGTTTTTAGGGATTTTTAAGAATTTTTCGAGGATTTTTTAAGGATATTTTAACGATTTTTAAGTATTTCTAAGATTTTTAAAGATATTTAAATTTTTTTTTCAGAATTTTAAGGATTCTTAATGATTTTTAATGACTTAAGGATTTTTGTAATTTTCAAGCATTTTCAAGGACTTTTATAGAATTTTAAGAATTTTAAACTATTTTTAGAGATATTAATGTTTTTTGAGGATTAGTTTAGGATCTTTAAGAATTACTTAAGATTTGTAAGCAATTTTAAGTATTTTTAAGGGTTTTTAGGGATTTTTAAGAATTTTTTTCAGGATTTTTAAGGATTTTTTTAGGGATTTAAAAGTATATTTATGAATTTCCAAGATAAGATTTTTAAGCATTTTTAAAATTTTTTCAGAATTTTAAGGGTTTTTTAATAATTTTTAAGGATTTTAAAGGATTTTTAAGTATTTTTAGGATTTTTAAGGATTTTTAGGGTTTTTTAAAAATTTTAAACTGTTTTTAGGGATTTTAATGTATTTTTTGAGGATTATTTTAAGATCTTTGGGAATTGCTTAGGATTTTTAAGTGGTTTTAAGTAATTTTAATTATTTTTAACACTTTTTGAGATTTTTAAGGATTTAAAACAATTCTTAAGAATTTTTAAGATTTTCTTAAGATCTTTTATTATTATTAAATTTTTTGAACAATTTTAAGGGATTTTTAAGGTTTTTAACGATTTTTATGGATTATTATTTATTAGTATAATTTATAATCCAGAAAAAGTTGATTGAACTCAGATACCTAATTCAGATAATTAGTATTTGTTATTTCTAAAGACCGTAGAATTACGTTAATATATATCAAAAATTACAAAAAAAAGAAAAAACATTAAAATAAAAAAAAAATAAATTTTTTGACAAGAGAAATTATACCACGTTGCTTCTTGCTGGGCAACAATTAATTTTGTCACTGAAGTAGCTGGTAGCTTAGCTAAAGAGTATATTTTTATAAAAACGTTTTATGTCCAGCCTCCTCTCTTAAAAAGTTCACGAGCCGCCACTGGAGATATTAATTTATTATCCGACACCATCCAAACCCAATCTTTCAAAGTGCCTTAATCTGAAAGGGATTTTGATACATCTACTACAGCTGATTTTGAATATGAGAAAAGAGTTAATGTACCTAACAAGATGATAACTGAAGATATCACGAAACTTCAGCCGCTAGAAGTGATTCATCCAGTTGATAAAACTAAAGATATTCAGGTAAGTATTAAGAGTAATGATGAATATTTACCATCGAAATCTGTTCGTAATTCTTATAAAGAACGTCATCCACCAAAGTATTTAAGTGACTACGAAATGTAAAAAAAAACCAAGGAAAATGTCATACAAATTGTCTATTCTCCACTACTATATTGAGTATTTCCCCTTTACTATTAGTTATATGTTATGTAAACGTTTTTGTAAATTAAAGCCTATTAGTTGAGGTTTATATACAATATACTTTAAAATATCTTACCTAAGATATCAGATTGCGGTAACCACTTCTCAATTCTAACATTATCAGGTTTTCCAGGCATTTCGTCAATCTCGAATTTCCACAAAATTTTTTCTTTCCTTTTAGAAAACGCTTTCATTAAATCTTCTCTAGTTTTCATCGGTAAATCGGCACCTCTTAAATTCGATCCCATACTGAAGTAAATCACTCCGTTTTTCGCTTCATCTAAATATTTTTTTAACTCTTCTGGTAGTTGTTTTGGTGGTCTAACATGGAAACCTGCTATATTTTTAATAACAGGTACGGAACCTTGGGCTCTGCTAAGACTAGTATGAGAATTAGACAAAACTAAAGAAACATTATGTTGAACTTCAGTTAAATCAATATCTTTAGATATATATTTGTCTACTAATTTTTGCTGATTGGGAAAAGTTAGAAAAGTATTTATGAAATACGTTGTCAATTTTAACAGCGTATTAATCAATCTTTGTTGGAATGTCATTTGTCCTATATATCCAAGTAATATTTCAGAATCTAACGATGGCAAACTAGCATAACCAACAAATTGACCTACATAACCATTCATCGCGCTGTTAGTGAACAAAACTAAATGCGCTCCTAAATGTGGTGCTAGTGCCTTGGTTGCCTCTGTAAAGAATTGCGGTACTATAAGGACATCAAAATGTTCCTTGGATTTGATTAGTTTTTGAATTTCTGTATTCTTTAAAGTTGACTCAGTTATAACATCGCATGTGTAGCGAAAATTATTAATCATAGCAAACGGATTTTTAAACCAATTTTGCGAGCTGGTTGAACTAAGGTTTGTTAATTGACCGAATAAATCTGAAAATAAAAAAAAATAGTAAAAATTAAATATTGATGGAAAAGATTGACATTGTTTGAAACGATTGTACATTATTACAATATTCAGCAAGATTACTTATGTTGATTCACGGTTTATCAGGTATGGTAGTTGTAATAGATAATTAATTTTCAATATCATCTACTATTACGGCGATATATCTAAAATTTACGCTTCGAGATTCGCGGTACGTTCATGACAGACAGCAAACATTCTTTGAAATAGAGGAATCTCCTCCCATCAGGAAAATTTAAAATTTGACCCTCACTTACTCCAAGCCATAGTTTATATTTTCATTATAGGCGTATGAGGCATTATTATCACCACAATACATACTATATTATGTACCCATCTACGCCATTATTAATGACTAGCTTTTGTCCGCGACTTCGGCCGCGTTAATTTTGGAATAAATAAATGTTCTTTTCTTATACCCGTTTCCTTCCCCGATTTTTAAACTTCTATCCCCATTTTTACCCCTCCAAGTAGAGTTACTTCGTCAAGTGTTATATCAAATGAAAGGTCACTGTTTGCAAATTTTAAAACAATTTTTTTTATAATCTTATTTTTTTATAATTTTATGTGACCTACTTTAGACTTATGGCGAAATTTTCAGGTCGAAGTAATTCATTCATACCAAAATATATATGTAGACCATAAATTAGATTAAAAAATGCAGTAGTTTTTTTTTAAAAAAACTGCAAAATCACAAAAAAAGTTACCGTACTCATCTCAACTCCTGAAGAAGCTGCGAATAATGGAAACGAAACGTCGAGTATTGATATAAAAATTTATAGGCCAATTTCTATTATAAAATACCAGGTGAACCAGAAATGTTTATTAGTAAATTCTTGTGGTAAAAAAATATAATGATATTATTTAATTGCATTTAGATCAATTTTTTTAATTGAACTTTCTGTATATCTCAATCAAAAAGTTAACTAATTATACATTTATTTTCGGTAAGAAGAAGAATTAACCTTTCAGATAGTATCAAAAGATACAAGGTGTTTTTTTAAAAAAATTGATGATATTTACATTTAATTTAGTTTTTCTTAATGATATTTTCTACTTATTTTTTATTTTTCTTAATTTTTATATTTTTACTCCCTCAGGGGGAGAGTCACTCCCCTCTAAAAGAATCACCCTGTATGTTTTTTGGTTGACGCACTTACTCAAACGGGTCAATATATGTTTAACCCCAATTTTGAACCCCTTAAAGTGCGAATTTTCAAAATTCCTTTCTAAGTGCTCCCCTACACTACTAAAAAAATAATAAAAAGTCGTCAAAAAGCTCATTGCACGTTACTAGAGGATAAGATAAAATGTTGTTATAAAAAAAATAAAGTTTATATCTATTCAGAAAACAATTAAGAAATATCATAAAAATGCACTAATTTTGCTTGGGTAAAAATCCCTGGTCCGTTACTATTTTTATTATATACCTCAGACTTACAAGACCATGGTACAGCTCAATTTTTTACTAACGATACGCAAATATTTCATGAGTTTGATGATTGTAAATGAACAAATTAATGATGCCTGAAAAAATATTAGCGTATATGCTGAAAACAATAATGAATGCCTTTAAATCAAAGTATATTTTATTTTGCAATAATGATCCATCTAGAAAACTTTTGAAATATAACATACACTTAAGAATTTGCATTCGAATAAATATGTAATGTAGAACAATCAAAAAAGATAGTGCGATCGAGAAACCCCCGCCAGGAACGAAGTTCCTTACGTTATTTTTACTTTCCCGGTCCCATCAAAGGAAAAATTTAGTGAACGACACAAAAGAAAAATTCGAGATATCGATGGAAATATCCATTTTGAGATCCCCCAAAAAGATTGAAACCATTTTCAGAGTAAGGTCTGTATGTGTGTCTGTGTGTCTGTGGATAATCTTCCACAACTGCCGAACGGTTCAAGCTGAAATTTGGTATGATGGGTTGGTGTGTGCCAAATTGGTACAGTAGAAGGTCCTCAAGACCCATATTGATTGAATAAACATGTAAGATTTATTCCCTTTTTATTAAATTTTAAGAACAAAAAATACACTTTAGTGGAAAATGTAGTAATGCAAAGTTTTAGAGTATAAAATTTCCAACAATTTTTGTATCAAACTTTTTCCAGAATTTTCTATAGCTGTGCCAGTAGAGGGCGCGCAAAAATGTGCATGTAGTTTTTCCGTAGTTTTTCCAAATTTTTAAGACAAACAATGCACTTTAGTGCAAAATTTTCAAGTGCATAGTTATAGAGCACCAAATTTTTTTCAACATTTATATTTACCTTTTTTCGAATTCTCCATAGTTTGGTCGGTAGATGGCGAAAAATATACACATTTAGGCTTTTTGTCTTTTTTTTTTATTTTGCCATGTTTTTGGCTTTGTTTTACCTTTATTTTGCCTTTTTTGACTTTTTTTACCCCTTTTTCTTTTTCTTGGCCTTTTTGCCCATTTTTTACCCCTTTTTTGCCCCTTTCTTGCTTTCTTAATTTTTTGGTCTTTTTTGAGCTTTGCCTTTATTTTGCCTTTTTTGCTTTTCGTTTCTTTTTTGACATTTTTGCCACTTTTTTTGGCTTTGTTCAACTATTTTTAATAGTTTTTAATTTTTTCGATTTTTTTGTTCTTTTCTGGCCATTTTTTGCCTTTTTTGGCGTTTTTTGCTTTTATTCCTTCATTTTGTCTTATTTGGCTTTTTTGGACTTTTTGTTGGTTTTTTTCCTTTTTTTGTCTTTATTATTCCTCTTTGCCTTTATTTTGCCTTTTTTGCTCTTCTTTTCTTTTTTGACATTTTTGCCACTTTTTTTGGCTTTTGTTCAACTTTTTTTAATATTGTAATATTTTTTAATTTTTTGGATTTTTTTGTTCTTTTCTGACCTTTTTTAGCGTTTTTTGCTTTTATTCCTTCATTTTGTCTTATTTGGCTTTTTTTGGACTTTTTGTTGGTTTTTTCATTTTTTGTCTTTATTATTCCTCTTTGCTTTTGTATTGCCTTTTTTCTTTTCTTTCCTTTTTTGACATTTTTGCCACTTTTTTTGCCTTCTTTGGCTTTGTTCAACTTTTTTTAATAGTTTTTAATTTTTTCGATTTTTTTGGTCTTTTCTGACCTTTTTTGCCTTTTTTGGCGTTTTTGTTGGGTTTTTTCCTTTTTTTGTCTTTATTATTCCTCTTTGCTTTTTTTGCCTTTTTTGCTTTTCTTTTCTTTTTTGACATTTTTGCCAGTTTTTTGCCTTTTATTTTGCCTTGTTCAACTTTTTTTAATAGTTTTTAATATTTTGGATTTTTTTTGTTCCTTTCTGACCTTTTTGCCTTTTTTGGCGTTTTTTGCTTTTATTACTTCATTTTGTCTTATTTGGCTTTTTTTGGAATTTTTGTTGGTTTTTTTCCTTTTTTTGTCTTTATTATTCCTCTTTGTCTTTGTTGCTCTATTTTTCGTTGTTTTCCTTTTGCCTGGTACCTTTTTTGCTCTTTGTCTTTTTCTGCATCTTTGCCTCTTTTTTCCAATTATTGTATTGAAGATTTTTATCGAAATTTTGATTTTTGCCTGTTTTCACTCTTTTTATTACAGTTTTAATTTTTGCTGAATTTTAGCAATTCCTTATCATTTTTAACAATTATTTCGATACCTTTTTTTAGTAATTTTTGTCGTTTTTCATTTTAATTAATTTTTGCCCATTTTTTCAATATTTACCCGTTGTTTTTTTTTTCATCAGCATTTACTTTCCCATTCAGGAATTTTGTATTTTTTAATTAAAATTTTTCTTTTTTTTACTATTTCTTTCTATTTTTCCTGTTTCTCATAATTTTTTATATATTTATCCCATATTTTTCCATACTTTTCCTATTTTTTCTATAATTCCCTATTTATCCCTATTTTTCCCCATTTTCTCTATTTTGCCATCTTTTTTCTATTTTTTATATTTTTCATTATTATTTCCAATTTTTCCCTATTTTTTCTGTTTGTATCTATTTTTCACTGTTTTAACCATTTCTCTATCTTTTTCCTATTATTCCCTATTTGTCCCTATTTTTTTCTATATTTCTCAATTTTTCCATATTTTTCCCCATGTTTCCCTATTTTTGCCTATTTTCTCTATTTCTCCTAATCTTTCCTATTTTCCCTATTTTTCATCATTTTGTACCATTGTCCCACTATTTGTCCCTATTTGTCCTCATTTGTATGTAGTTTTGCCTATTTTCTGTATTTGTCTAAATTTTTTCTGTTTTATTTTCTCCATTTTTTTTCCCGTTTTTCGTATTTCGTCATATTATTCCCAGTTTTACCTTTTTCCCATATTTCTTCCTATTTTTCCCAATTTTTTCGTATTTTTCATTATTTTTTCCTATTTTACTTAATTTTCCTCTCTTTACCTAGTTTTTTATATTTTTCCCAAGATAGTATATCCCAAATTCTATCACGATAATAATAATATTATTTATAAACTGAATTATTTTTAAAATAAAGTGCATAATCTTAAATTAACATTCTTACTTTTCTGAATTTGTACTAGTTCCTCCATATAAATCAGTTTATATTTTCCATTTTTTGGCGGATTTTTATCTTCAAAAACAGTATACATAGTAACATCATGTCCAACTTCTGCTAATCCCTTTAGAAGTTCACCTCCAAGAAAATAGTGACTAGGAGAATAAAATGGAAATACACCCAAAATCTTGTAACCACTAATACTATTAATACACGAAAAACTCACGCACAACAAAAATACCACAGAAATTTTTGAACACATCTTTAAATAATTACTTAAATGAATTAATGTATTTAGAAATTAACTTTAAATAATTATATTATAGATTGATATGTGTTATCAATGCTCTTTGAACTGCGACACTAGTTAAAACCAACAAAAATAAACTGATTCTAGGATAAAACTATTTATTTATTAACAGTGGCGACTCGTAACGCATTCCAATATATTTTATTATTATTATTTAGATTTTTGTATATTGATTTTTTTATGTTTTATATAAGTAAAAATCAATAAAATGACAAGTCTAATTTGAATCTAATAAATCTTGAAACTAAATACTAAATATATTTATTCATCCAACATTAAAATTAGTTTACACGATGTGAGTTGACTCCCCTATACAATTTTGTTGTCATAGTCCTTTAAAAAATTGATGTGTTATCAGTTGCTTTACAAGAAGGACTTAATATTGTAGCGGATCTGTTGATTAGTCATTTGAACGAGGAAAATTATAAGAAAATATAGTGGACAGCAAAAAGAAACTGTCTTGGTGCCACGGTCACTATTTTCAAGGAAGTTTTAGTTGAAGATTCAGAAATAGTTTAAGACTAACTCTATCACAATTTTAAGAACTAAAATTACTTAAAAATCTTTAAAAATAATCCTTAAAAAATATTAAAATACCTAAAAATAGTTTAAAATTTTTAAAAACCCCTAAAAATACTGAAGAGTCCTTGAAAATCCTTAAGAATTAGAAAAATCTGTAATAATCATTAAAAATCTTTTAAAATGCTTAAAATCGATTAAAATCCTTAAAACTCTTTAAAAATACTTTAAAATCCTTAAAAAATCCTCAAAAAACCTTAAAATATCCTTAAAAAATCCTTAAAAATTCCTTAAAAATCCCTAAAAACCAGTAAAAATACTTAAAAACTCAAAATTACTTAAAAATCTTTAAAAACCCTTAAAAATCCTTAGACTTAAGATTACTTAAAAATCTTAAGCAATTCTTAAAGATCCTAAAATAATCCTTAAAAAATATTAAAATCCCTAAAAATAGTTTAAAATTTTTAAAAATACTTAAAAGTCCTTGAAAATCCTAAAGAATCCCAAAAATCTTTAATAATCATTAAAAATCTTTTAAAATGCTTAAAAATCGATTAAACCCCTTAAAACTCTTTAAAAATACTTTAAAATCCTTAAAAAATCATCAAAAAACCTTAAAATATCCTTAAAAAATCCTTAAAAATTCATTAAAAATCCCTAAAAACCAGTAAAAATACTTAAAAACTCAAAATTACTTAAAAATCTTTAAAAACCCTTAAAAATCCTTAGACTTAAAATTACTTAAAAATCTTAAGCAATTCTTAAAGATCCTAAAATAATCCTTAAAAAATATTAAAATCCCTAAAAATGATTTAAAATTTTTAAATATCCCTAAAATACTTAAGAGTCCTTGAAAATCCTTAAGAATCAAAAAAATCTTTAATAATCATTAAAAATCTTTTAAAATGCTTAAAAATCGATTAAAATCCTTAAAACTCTTTAAAAATCCCTCAAAATTCTTAAAAAAATTTAAAACTCCTTAAATATTTTAAGTAAATCTTAAAATCAGTTTAAAATCCTTAAAAATACTTAAAAATCCTTAAAAATCCTTAAAAATCCTTAAAAATCCTTAAAAATCCTTAAAAATCCTTAAAAATCCTTAAAAATCCTTAGACTTAAGATTACTTAAAAATGTTAAGCAATTCTTAAAGATCCTAAAATAATCCTTAAAAAATATTAAAATCCCTAAAAATGATTTAAAATTTTTTAATATCCCTAAAATACTTAAGAGTCCTTGAAAATCCTTAAGAATCCCAAAAATCTTTAATAATCATTAAAAATCTTTTATAATGCTTAAAAATCGATTAAAATCCTTAAAACTCTTTAAAAATCTCTCAAAATTCTTAAAAAAATTTAAAACTCCTTAAAATATTTTAAGAAAATCTTAAAACCAGTTTAAAATCTTTAAAAATTCTAAAAATCTTTAAAAACCCTTAAAAATTCTTAATGACTTAAAATTACTTAAAAATCTTAGGCAATTGTTAAAGATCCTAAAATAATCCTTTCAAAACATTAGAATCCCTAAAAATAGATTAAAATTCTTAAAAATCCCTAAAAATAGTTAAAAGTCCTTGATAATCCTTAAAAATCCTAAAAATCCTTAAAAGTCCTTAAAAATCCTTAAAAATTCTTGAAACATTTTAAAACTCCTTAAAAATCTTTAGATCTTAAAAATTTTTAAAAATACTTTAAAATCCTCAAAAAAACCTTAAAATATCCTTAAAAAGTCCTTAAAAATTCCTAAAAACCAGTAAAAATATTTAAAAACTCAAAATTACCTAATTAAAAATCCTTAGACTTAAAATTACTTAAAAATCTTAAGCAATTGTTAAAGATCCTAAAATAATCCTTTCAAAACATTAGAATCCCTAAAAATAGATTAAAATTCTTAAAAATCCCTAAAAATAGTTAAAAGTCCTTGATAATCCTTAAAAATCCTAAAAATCCTTAAAATGCTTAAAAATCCATTAAAATCCTTAAAACTCTTTAAAAATCCCTTAAAATTCTTAAAAAATTTAAAAATCCTTCAAAATCTTAAGAGAATCTTAAAAATACTTTAAAATCTTTAAAATCCATAAAAATTCCTTAAAAATCCCTAAAATACTTAAATAAATTCTCGGAATTTTTAAATTTCTAAAATTTTCGGAATTTTTTTAATATGACATTAATATATTTTGAACTTTCCGTCAATATTATTAAAAATTTTGAATTTCTAGACATTTTTATTTATTTATTATAAATTTTTTCAAATTTTAGAATTTTTTCATATATTTTTGAAATTATAAATTTCTTAAAATTCGTTTTTTTTTCAATCTTTAAAAATTATTAGAATTATTGATGTTTCATTTAAATTGACTCAAAATTCAACTAATGCCAATGCAAAATTTTACCCACAGTTAAACTGTTAAAATTACATAGCTTTATTTTTTGTTTTTATCCTTAGTGAAATAAAACTAAACATTTTAAATTAATCTATTATTTTTATTCAAATCACATACGATCTACCATTATACTTCCGTGGAATTTGAGAGATACGCCACTGAATGTGCATTTAATTTCTACTCGGGATCAAGGCCATGTACAATGTACATCTCTTATTATTATTATTATTATTATTATTCTATTAGATAATTATTTGTGTGCCTTGAAATGAATACAGCAATGCATTTTCACAGATATATTTTTAATTCGGTATTAATATTTTTATTTTACTAATTTTTTTTGGTTTGCAAACGTGAAATGGAACACAGCCTCCTCAATAAATTTTACTTTACACATTATACTATGCTCCTCTCCAAGTTCAGTTAATTAATTGTTAAGTCGAAATAAAGCAAGTGTGAATATGATTTAGAACTGTTTAAATATAAATTATTTGGAATTAAAAGTTGTTTTATGTAAATAAATTAGTTACAGTTCTATTGGGTATTTAAGTTATGCTGTATTCTGATTGGGTTAATAAAACGTAAGGTAAATAGCCTGATAAATATATTACTCGTTTTTCATAGATAAAAAGAGCGCTGTCCAATTGTTATTTTCTTTTTCCATATCCATAGTGTTTCTGACGGCATGGATTCCTAACGGGTTGATAATATACAGGCCGTTGAATTACTACTACTTTTGGAGGAGGTCTTCGTACTGGTTGAACATATATGGGTCTTGGTCGTTGAACAATAACTGGACGGCCGCATCCTCCACCACATCCTTTATTGTAATGTGAATTAGAAAAAGTAAGACATAGGGTGATCAAAAACACGACCAAGATCTGAAAAATAATATACATAAGCACGTGTTGTTGTAGAGGCAAAAAAAAACGTGTGGTTTTTGATCATGAAAATTTGTTGTGTGTAGCAGTCCTTTGTCATAATAGTGGGTATAAACATTATAGTTAGTATAATATTCAGTGAGTAAATAAATGAGGTAAAATTTCCCATCGAAAAGCCGAAGAGCATAGTATGAAATATCTAAGAGAACCCTTTTAAATAAACTGAAAGCCAATCATACTTGGAAAATAGGAAAACAGTCTATGTTTAATTAACACGAGGAAAAACGTTTGTGGAATGTGTTACTATGGTGAAATATGGGTTTTCCGTAGATTAATTGGAACTGCGGCATGTATTAAAAAATTATTTATCAACTGTCACTGCGACAGTGTTAAAAATTTTATGAAAATCTGGCCTTTGAATTAGCGGACCTTCCCCCCCGAAAATATATGGATCTTTGATGAAAACAACATCACAGACAATGCTTTAAAGAATATCCCCCTTAGGTATTATCGGAATGGAAGAATACTGTAGAAGGTATTCGGCATATATTCATTCAGAAACAAAACTTTCCAGCATTATTATTAAAGATTATGGAAAATGTTGGACTACACAAAATTTGGAAACCGGTTTCAGAAAGTGTGGGTTATTTCCCCTAAATTCAGAGAAAGTTTTAAATCCCCTGCCCAGCAATTCTTTTGACCAATAAGTGATTCAGCCTTCGTTTCTTAAAGGTATGGAAAATAAAAGGTCCGACTTAACAAATTAATGTACCAGCAGGAAACAGTATCTGCCCCTATAGTATTAATGAAAACGTCGCTGACAATATTCTGGTAGACCCACCAACTACTTCATCTAATCTAGAAGATTAGAACATGATTTTAGGTAAAAATTCATCAGATGATATTGATTTTGATGAAATTCAAAAAGACAGTGAAGAAGAACAACAATTTCTAGGCTTAGTAGAAGGCAAATCATCTGCAGAAGATGAATTCCGTATCAAAAGTGTTGTTTCGTAGTATTCTCATACTAAAATGAATTATATCCAGGGGAAATCGTGGCCTTCGATGATGATGTAGTGATTATTAATGCAATGCAGAAATCCTTCAAATTGTGGAAATCGCCATCGCGACGAGATTAACTGAAATACCATTGGTTGAATGTTTCAGGTTCGATAGAACCTCTCACAAAAGTTTCTAAGGGAGATTTATTCTCTGTACCGGAATTAATGACATTTTTCAATAAAATGTAATATACACAGTTCTCATTACTGGTGAAAAGACAACCAAACAGTTTATTTTTGCACCGCTAACTCAAATAAGCGTATTTTAATGCAAATTTTATGGTGGAGCAAAGTAACCCAGACCTATGGGATACTTTGCTCCATTTTTTTACAACAAAAATTCTTTTTTCAACTATATTAATATAATGTATAGACAATAAAATTAACATAAACATTCATACTGTTTCTTTTAAAATCTTCACGAGTACTCACAAAAATATAACAAAGTAACCCTGGTTACGGTACTGGGATTAACTAGTGTGGTATTTATTTACTTTTGATGGTCATTTTCGAAAAATTTAAACCTTATCCTCAAAATTACTTATAGTCATTTGTAAATCAGTTACATAATCTTTGAATCTTGATGACCAATTTGAGATGACAGCTTTTTGGACCTAACCGCGAGGGCGATTTTTTTTATTTTAAGTTATGGTAATCATATTTGGTGTTAACCAGCTGTTAAAAGAATCTAAATTAACCTTAATCTTAAAGAATAGATAAAACAAAGAGATAATTTACTCTATTGGGCATAAGTTACGATTTGATGAAACTGAAGCAAAAAAACCAGGGCCGTAAACATGTGAGAGTACTCCTTTCCTAAAAAACAAAAGAATTGACTGATATTTTTATAATAAGTAACTTACACTCTCAGTGGGATTTGCTGACAAAACAATTAGGCCTGAAATGACTTGAGATCAGTAATTGAGGCCCAACCTAAAGAACGTTGAGGGCCTGACAGTACTCAATAACTTCTGCGATCGGGTGCTTGGTTCGTTCAAGATGGCGACAGGCGGGAAATAATTTTTTTCTGGTTCCTGTGGAACCATTTGACTGACCCAGGGTCAGAATGGGCCCAAAAGTACCGTCAGGCCCCCATCGTTCCTCAATAATTCATGCTGTAGTAAGTTCAAAAAAAATGTCCTGTCAGGATCATCAGGATAAATACTCCTTAAATTGACAAATTATACATGACGTAAAATTATAATTTGTAATCAAATTTAAAAAAATAAATTAAAAAAATTTAAATAAAATCAGAAAAAATGTCCTGATAGGATCACCAGGTTAAAAAAATCCTTAAATTTACAAGTTATATATGACGTAAAATTGTAAATTTTAAAACAACTGTAAAAAAAATAAAAAATGAAGAAAATCGAAGAAAATCAGAAAAAATGTCCTGCCAGGATCATCAAGGAAAAATCCTCTAGTTACAAATTATACATCTGACAAAAAATTGTAAATTTTTAATCAAATTTAAAGAAATGGAAAAAATTTAAGAAAATCCAAGAAAACCAGAAAAAACATCCTGCCAGGGCTACCAAGATAAAAAAAGGCTAAATTTACACATGATATGATGTAAAATTGTAAACTTACACTTTCAATGGGATTTGCTGACAAAACAATTAGGCCTGAAATGACTTGAGATCAGTAATTGAGGCCCAACCTAAAGAACGTTGAGGGCCTGACAGTACTCAATAACTTCTGCGATCGGGTGCTTGGTTCATTCAAGGTGGCGACAGGCGGGAAATAATTTTGTTCTGGTTCCTGTGGAACCATTTGACTAACCCAGGGTCAGAATGGGCCCAAAGGTACCGTCAGGCCTCCAGCGTTCCTCAATAATTTTTGCGGTGGTAAGCTGTCGGGTGATGAGGGTACCCAAAAAGGCCGACTTGCCGGGGTTCATTTTTTTCCCTCACTTTCAGGTCCATGATCAGATCGGGCACAAAACTACTGTAACCTTTGTTTTTGTTTTTCTACTGGCCGCTGCTTAACTTCGCCGCTATCTTCAGTTTCACGTTACGATTTCTTGTATAAAACGAGATATTTTGAAATTGGTATTTGGTTTTCTTGAAATTTTGCTATGATTTTTTTTATATTATTTAATGTTCAGCCAACTAGTATTTAAAACTATAACATAGTACCGTGTGTGGGCCTTTGGGGTAATGAAAGTAATTCTAGTTGACTTGGACTTCTTAATATTTTTTCTGATCTATTTTACTGAATACATACTAATATTAATAAAACTGTTATGACAAATTTGTAAATAAATCACCTTAATAAAGATTAACTTTTCAAATAAAACTATTGACATCTATTGAACTTTATTTGTATTAGAATTTGAGGACATGTTGGAACCCATAAAATAAGGCAAACGTCTAAAATTTCTCTGTCCTGACTAAATATTTTGCATACCAATCAGAATGTTTTTATTTTTCAGCCAACAAATAAAAAAGGCGAATAGTTGATTCTGTGATTTGAACTAGTTTAAAAAAATTCATAACACAACGCGAACGCCATATTATGTACTGAGCAAATTCCGGACTATTTTGTACCAGTTCTGGCCGAAAAAACCAAATGTGCAAAAAAAATTTTACAGTGTGGTCTAAGTATTTCTTTTATTTTGTGCCACTTTTGATGAGAAAGTTTACTGTGTGGAGAGTATTGCTGATTTTAAATTGTTTATTTTTTCGAAAATTTCAGTACATTTATTCCTTAAGAATATAAACAGTTAAGTTTTAAATATATTTTTAAATTTCTTTATTTTTATGTGTCTGAAATTTGGAACTGTTAATTGAATAACACTTATAAAAAAATGCTACGAGCACAATTACGAGTGTGTCGTAATTAAAAATTAATTATTTAAAGATTAATAAATAAATACGTTATAGATATTATAAAATTGTTTATTTGTTTTATTATAATATATCTGTAAAACTGACCAATTTCACTTTTTTTAACTAACTATATTAGTCAATAATAATTAAATACAGTCCGCTGAAATAAACGCCTGAAAGATTTTTAAATTAATTTGCTCGTTAAAATAATTTTAATTCAGGACTATTTTAAGAGATTAAACTTGACTTGGATAAAGAAAATTTTTTCAAATCTTATCAAAAATATATTTTTTTACTGGTTTTATTTCGTTATAAAAGTTATATTTGATTTTTTTAATTCTTATTAATTGTATAACAAAAAAACTATAACTTTTATTAAAACGTGCTTACCAAAACTGAAAAGATAATTAAAAATACTATAAGTGTGAATTTTTTCATAATTTTAGATAAAATATTGTGGGCGTGAGACTAGGGAGAGACATAAAAGATGTCGGTTTTTTACTTTTCACCATCTTGGTCTCTCCCTTTCGTCAAATTTACAATTAATTTTTTTAAATTTTGAAAAAATTCACACTTATAGTATTTTTAATTATCTTTTAAATGACGTCATATACATTTTTACAAATTTTATAATTAGCTTGTTATATTTTTTTTTCAAAAAAAAAATTGTAATTTTTCAAGATTTTTATTATGTATAAACGTAGAAGTATTTTTTTTTGTTTAAATCATTATCAAAAATATATTTTGTTACTGGTTTTATTTCGTTATAAAAGTTATATTTGATTTTTTTAATTCTTATTAATTCTATAACAAAAAAACTATAACTTTTATTAAAACGTGCTTACCTAAACTGAAAAGATAATTAAAAACACTATAAGTGTGAATTTTTTCATAATTTTAGATAAAATATTGTGGGCGTGAGACTAGGGAGAGACATAAAAGATGTCGGTTTTTTACTTTTCACCATCTTGGTCTCTCCCTTTCGTCAAATTTACAATTAATTTTTTTAAATTTTGAAAAAATTCACACTTATAGTATTTTTAATTATCTTTTAAATGACGTCATATACATTTTTACAAATTTTATAATTAGCTTGTTATATTTTTTTTTCAAAAAAAAAATTGTAATTTTTCAAGATTTTTATTATGTATAAACGTAGAAGTATTTTTTTTTGTTTAAATCATTATCAAAAATATATTTTGTTACTGGTTTTATTTCGTTATAAAAGTTATATTTGATTTTTTTAATTCTTATTAATTCTATAACAAAAAAACTATAACTTTTATTAAAACGTGCTTACCTAAACTGAAAAGATAATTAAAAACACTATAAGTGTGAATTTTTTCATAATTTTAGATAAAATATTGTGGGCGTGAGACTAGGGAGAGACATAAAAGATGTCGGTTTTTTACTTTTCACCATCTTGGTCTCTCCCTTTCGTCAAATTTACAATTAATTTTTTTAAATTTTGAAAAAATTCACACTTATAGTATTTTTAATTATCTTTTAAATGACGTCATATACATTTTTACAAATTTTATAATTAGCTTGTTATATTTTTTTTTCAAAAAAAAAATTGTAATTTTTCAAGATTTTTATTATGTATAAACGTAGAAGTATTTTTTTTTGTTTAAATCATTATCAAAAATATATTTTGTTACTGGTTTTATTTCGTTATAAAAGTTATATTTGATTTTTTTAATTCTTATTAATTCTATAACAAAAAAACTATAACTTTTATTAAAACGTGCTTACCTAAACTGAAAAGATAATTAAAAACACTATAAGTGTGAATTTTTTCATAATTTTAGATAAAATATTGTGGGCGTGAGACTAGGGAGAGACATAAAAGATGTCGGTTTTTTACTTTTCACCATCTTGGTCTCTCCCTTTCGTCAAATTTACAATTAATTTTTTTAAATTTTGAAAAAATTCACACTTATAGTATTTTTAATTATCTTTTAAATGACGTCATATACATTTTTACAAATTTTATAATTAGCTTGTTATATTTTTTTTTCAAAAAAAAAATTGTAATTTTTCAAGATTTTTATTATGTATAAACGTAGAAGTATTTTTTTTTGTTTAAATCATTATCAAAAATATATTTTGTTACTGGTTTTATTTCGTTATAAAAGTTATATTTGATTTTTTTAATTCTTATTAATTCTATAACAAAAAAACTATAACTTTTATTAAAACGTGCTTACCTAAACTGAAAAGATAATTAAAAACACTATAAGTGTGAATTTTTTCATAATTTTAGATAAAATATTGTGGGCGTGAGACTAGGGAGAGACATAAAAGATGTCGGTTTTTTACTTTTCACCATCTTGGTCTCTCCCTTTCGTCAAATTTACAATTAATTTTTTTAAATTTTGAAAAAATTCACACTTATAGTATTTTTAATTATCTTTTAAATGACGTCATATACATTTTTACAAATTTTATAATTAGCTTGTTATATTTTTTTTTCAAAAAAAAAATTGTAATTTTTCAAGATTTTTATTATGTATAAACGTAGAAGTATTTTTTTTTGTTTAAATCATTATCAAAAATATATTTTGTTACTGGTTTTATTTCGTTATAAAAGTTATATTTGATTTTTTTAATTCTTATTAATTCTATAACAAAAAAACTATAACTTTTATTAAAACGTGCTTACCTAAACTGAAAAGATAATTAAAAACACTATAAGTGTGAATTTTTTCATAATTTTAGATAAAATATTGTGGGCGTGAGACTAGGGAGAGACATAAAAGATGTCGGTTTTTTACTTTTCACCATCTTGGTCTCTCCCTTCCGTCAAATTTACAATTAATTTTTTTAAATTTTGAAAAAATTCACACTTATAGTATTTTTAATTATCTTTTAAATGACGTCATATACATTTTTACAAATTTTATAATTAGCTTGTTATATTTTTTCTCAAAAAAAAATTGTAATTTTTCAAGATTTTTATTTTGTATAAACGTAGAAGTATTTTTTTTTGTTTAAATCATTATCAAAAATATATTTTTTTAGTGGTTTTATTTCGTTATAAAAGTTATATTTGATTTTTTAATTCTTATTAACTGTATAACAAAAAAACTATAACTTTTATTAAAACGTGCTCACCAAAACTGAAAAGATCATTAAAAACACTATAAGTGGGAATTTTTTCATAATTTTAGATAAAAAACTGTGGACGTGAGACTAGGGAGAGACATAAAAGATGGCGGTTTTTTACTTTTCACCATCTTGGTCTCTCCCTTCCGTCAAATTTACAATTAATTTGTTTAAATTATGAAAAAATTCACACTTATAGTATTTTTAATTATCTTTTAAATGACGTCACATACATTTTTACAAATTTTATAATTAGCTTCTTATATTTTTTTTCAAAAAAAAAAATTGTAATTTTTCAAGATTTTTATTTTGTATAAACGTAGAAGTATTTTTTTTTGTTTAAATCATTATCAAAAATATATTTTTTTACTAGTTTTATTTCGTTATAAAAGTTATATTTCATTTTTTTAATTCTTATTAACTGTATAACAAAAAAACTATAACTTTTATTAAAACGTGCTCACCAAAACTGAAAAGATCATTAAAAACACTATAAGTGGGAATTTTTTCATAATTTTAGATAAAAAATTGTGGGCGTGAGAGTAGGGAGAGACATAAAAGATGTCAGTTTTTTACTTTTCACCATCTTGGTCTCTCCCTTCCGTCAAATTTACAATTAATTTGTTTTAATTATGAAAAAATTCACACTTATAGTATTTTTAATTATCTTTTAAATGACGTCATATTCATTTTTACAAATTTTATAATTAGCTTCTTATATTTTTTTTCAAAAAAAAATTGTAATTTTTCAAGATTTTTATTTTGTATAAACGTAGAAGTATTTTTTTTTGTTTAAATCATTATCAAAAATATATTTTTTTACTGGTTTTATTTCGTTATAAAAGTTATATTTCATTTTTTTAATTCTTATTAACTGTATAACAAAAAAACTATAACTTTTATTAAAACGTGCTCACCAAAACTGAAAAGATCATTAAAAACACTATAAGTGGGAATTTTTTCATAATTTTAGATAAAAAATTGTGGGCGTGAGAGTAGGGAGAGACATAAAAGATGTCAGTTTTTTACTTTTCACCATCTTGGTCTCTCCCTTCCGTCAAATTTACAATTAATTTGTTTTAATTATGAAAAAATTCACACTTATAGTATTTTTAATTATCTTTTAAATGACGTCATATTCATTTTTACAAATTTTATAATTAGCTTCTTATATTTTTTTTCAAAAAAAAATTGTAATTTTTCAAGATTTTTATTTTGTATAAACGTAGAAGTATTTTTTTTTGTTTAAATCATTATCAAAAATATATTTTGTTACTGGTTTTATTTCGTCATAAAAGTTATATTTCATTTTTTTAATTCTTATTAACTGTATAACAAAAAAACTATAACGTGCTTACCAAAACTGAAAAGATAATTAAAAGCACTATAAGTGTGAATTTTTTCATAATTTTAAATAAAAAATTGTGGGCGTGAGAGTAGGGAGAGACATGAAGGATGGCGGTTTTTTATTTTTCGCCATCTTGGTCTCTCCCTTCCGTCAAATTTACAATTAATTTGTTTAAATTATGAAAAAATTCACACTTATAGTATTTTTAATTATCTTTTAAATGACGTCATATACATTTTTACAAATTTTATAATTTGTTTGTTATATGCGATAAAAGATTTTTTCTCCCAAAAAAAAAATTGTAATCTTTCAAGAT
The DNA here is from genome assembly GCA_963243735.1 of Neocrepidodera transversa. Lineage (NCBI taxonomy): Eukaryota > Metazoa > Arthropoda > Insecta > Coleoptera > Chrysomelidae > Neocrepidodera > Neocrepidodera transversa. The sequence goes on along the minus strand of OY725346.1, from coordinate 6,292,897 downwards.
TTTTATTTTGTGTAAACGTAGAAGTAAATTTTTTTGTTTAAATCATCAATTAACTAATTAGGACATTTTTTATTGACGTTTGAATACCCAACACCGTTTAATTCGTCCTAATTTATAATAATGTTTTGTATATTGGTCATTTTATTAGTGATTTTACGGTCAATTTTTGCATTATTACTCAGGGTTCCTCATTGGTACTTCAAATCTAACAATATGGTTAGCTAAAAAGTATAAGTTATTATTTCGTCACAGATTCCACGCCCACTTTTGTGAATTGCAATATCTCGAAAATTACTAATCTGATCGAAGTGACTGATAACTCATTTCAAAGTTTTCGATAAGTAAAGAAAATTTTATTCCGAAAAAAAATTTGAAAAATGGCTTCCTTCATACCGGAAATTGCGTCAAAAAATTAAAACAAATATATTTCAGTTTTTTAAATTCACTAAATTTTAATCTGACCCAAAAATAACTTAACAAAAACATTTTTAAATATTTAAAAAAAAAATTCTTGAGTTATATACTATAAAAAGTAAATAAAAAACTTACAATCTTCATTATAAAATCAGCCATTAATATAACTACTTTTTATGTAATATAACTTAAATTTATATTTGACATTTTTTGCAATTCCAATTGTTTTATATGTGCGATAATGATCCAAATCAAAGTAATTACGTAATTTATATATAATAATGTAATTATTTTTTTTAATGATCACTATTGTTCATTTGAAAATTGCAGTGAATAGTTATCGAAATTATTAAACATGTAAAAATTATAGTGTGTTGATAAATAAAAAATTTCCTAAACGGATTATATTTTGACAAAAACTGTCAAATTTGAAAAGGAATATTTACTACTATATTTTTAATTATTTCCAACGTACCTGTTAGATAAAAGTGCCTTATCTTGTCTGCATTTTTATAAATGTAACATGAAATTATGTCAATAGACCAGATAAAAGACAAAAATAGACACAGAAAAAATGTCAGAATCTAAAGTGGCTAAAATCTACATAAATAAAGTGCTTACTTTTATCAAAATTGTAGAATAGACGAGGCTGAAATTTTGTAAATATTTTATATCGTAAATGCATAATTCTTGTAGATAAGTATTCCAGGTTAATAATAATAATAATAATAATAATATAACGCTCTTTTCGTCGTTAAGCGGTGTTTTGGGGCTTTAGTCCAGGTTTCGGATTGCCTCGGGCGCCACCTTCCGTTTATAGTATGAAGGCCACTTGCACTGGCAGCTTCAGTAGAGAAAGAAAATACTCCAGGGGTCGTATAGTATCGACAAAACCCTTAGCTGACAGAAGGGCGGTCTTTACTTGCACTAATGCGTTGAGTACAACTGGTGGGATGTTAAAACTAAGCAATAATTAAAAACAAAAGTAGAAATAATTCTTTATTCAAAAACTAATATACTTCTTACTGTATCATGTTGGTCGGACAGTAAAGGCACCTTTTCCAGGCTGGCGTTGACGGTTAGACTGACGGATCGGTGAAAAATGGAACTTGGCTTCGCTCCCTTCAGTTTGACCTGTCTCTAAAGATCGAGCGACTACCACTGCCACTTCAATTGGGCTGCCACTGCAGCTATCGACAACGGATTGAATTGTCCTACTCGATAAGAACTTCGGCGTTAAGAAGCAAAGACGCGAGTGTCTCCATCTGTTGGGCGTAGATTCAATTGGTACGATTGACCTTATTTTAATTATCACGGTAACTTCGTTACAAGCATACAAGTTTCCATTGCGTATAAACAAATATGGTAACTTCATTCGTTCAAATCCCGAAAAGGTAGAGGGAAAGTAAGATAATTTTTATACCTTAGCCTATCCACGTGTGTCTTGGTATTTTTCTTTTATACACTAAATAAGGCATTATTAGGGGTACAGGAGATAAATGAAACCATCAGACTTCAAGTATCTAACACAATAGTCTGCCCCACAATTCTTTATGAAAGCGCTACTTAGGAAATATTAATTAAATACTAAAAATGAGGAAGAGCAAATGAAAGAAATTACAACGAAGAAATACTGCCACCAACGAGGGAGACAATACAGCAATAAAAAACAAGAGACAATGTCAGAAGCATGGAAAATGGCTATAATGGTACAAATTTGTAAAAATGGAAAAATACGAATTATAGGGAGATTGCATTACTGGACACAATGTACAAAGCAATTTCAAAGTGTATAAAAAAAATGGAAAGGAATAGGGAGAAGAATTGTTCGGAGATTACCATTTCTGGTTTAGAGCAGGAAGATCAGTAATGGACCATATTTTCACTCTAAATAGGGACACTAAAAATAAGAACAACACAATTATTGGCATTATTGAAGTATAAATATTGTCAACATCGGAAAAAGAGCTAAAAAAGTACTTGAAAAGCTTTCATAGAGACAGAAAATCAAAATTTCTGAAAACAACACCACAAAAGAAAGAAGCAAAAATAAAGTTTCCAATAGACCTAAATGGACAAAGATTAATGGAATTTGAACAAGTCCAGATCTAGGTCTATCTAGGTGTAGTTACCAAAGAAGATGGCGATGAGGAGAAGGACATAGAAGCAATGCTAGCGAAAGGGGGTAGACAGACAGGAAATTTTAATAAAATAATAAACTCAAAGAAAGTATCTAGAAATACCAAGTTACATCTATAAAAAACACTTATAAGACCAAGCATTACGAAGGGTCGAAATACAGTCCAAACTAGTACTGGACTGCCACAAAAACCTAAATGCCCTGGCAGAACACAACAAGATAACTCTTGAATGGGTGCCTGGGCATGAGGGCATAGAAGGAAATGAAGAGGCTTGGTAAAGGAGCTTAAAAACCTTTAATTGGGCCGCAACCCACATGTGGTATTTCCTAAGAAAAATGTAAAGGGTATGCTGGAAAAACAATTAAGGGACAAAGACAGGGAATACTGGTTGGATCTTCCGGGACTTAGACAGTCCAAAACACTTATAGAAGGACCACCCAAGGGCAGAGACAATCTGCTACTATGCCTAAAAAGACGAGAACTCAAAACCGCACTAGGTGTCCTGACAGGACACTGCGGGCTCAGAAGACACCTGAACCTCATAGGTAAGATTCCCTATGTTGGAAATGTGAGGAAGAGGACGAAACTCCTCTTCATGTATTATGCTACTGAACAGGGAAGGTAATGGCACTTTAGGGTACAGCATCCTGAACCCGAAGAGGTAGCGAAAGCTAACATCAGGACTATTCTTGACTTTGTCAAGAGTACTGGACTGATGTGAAAACTGGCGGGGCACAATAGGCCTAGAGCCTCAGTCCCACGAACGATTCAGGGATAAAAAACAGCACTTTATTCAAGTGAAACATGGATATTAAATAAGGAGAAAGAAGTAAATTACAAATGTGGGAAAGGAAAATACTTAGGAAGATATTAGAAGGGACTAAAAAGTGTGGTTATTAAAAAGAACCCGAGAAATAACAAAATTATTCAGAGAGGGAGGAAAGAGATAAGAAAACCATCACCAAGCTATGGTCCCAAACTACCTGCATGCAGCATTACATATAAAAACTTTCTTTGGCTCATAAAATCTATCAGGTTATCGGCCCACATAAGATTCTAAAACATAACAATGAGAAACTCTTTTCTTCGGATTTTGGTACGGAGAAAAATATTGATGGTTGCATCTTAAATTCGCGTGCCAGTTCTCACTTGACAAGAACACACAAAGGGCTGCTAAATTTCAATAATATTGAAAAGAAGGGTATTCTTTGGAAAATAATAAAGTCATTAGATTTGAAAAAAGAGGTTATCTGGGGCATGGTCTGGGTAATGTAAATATAAAAAATGTGGAAAATATTTCTCAGTTGTTTCTTAATCACCCGACTACCAATCTATGTATGTATGTATGTATATATTCTTTATTACCTCGTATTATACAAATGGCTGAACGGATTTGGATTTGTCTTGGTAACCCAAGTATCCTATGATAAGTGAAGTAAAAAAAATCAATATTGTGAATTTTATTTCTTCTAAACCAATTGAGTAGGGTACTAAAATGAAGTATTTCAAAAGCTGATCACAAAAATATATAGAACTAATGACACAAATTGCAACGACATGCAAACTGAAAACAAATATAAGTTGTCTTTTACTAGCATAAACGTTTCATTTTATTGTGTAATAATTAATGCCCTTTATCTACTTGGCTATAACATTTTAACATTTAAAAAGTAAGGTTTAATAATAATACAAATACGTAATAAATAAATAGATATATTACTAGCTACATTAATAAATATATTTACACCATCTATCTTCATTCCTCAGGATCCGTATCCACTACCTTTACCAAATCCAAATCCACCTCCTCCACCAAAGCCTCCTCCTCCGCCACCACCGCCACCGCCTCCTCCACCTCCACCACCTCCGCTACCGCTACCGCTTCCATAGCCTCCGCCGCTTCCATAACCTCCACCGCTTCCATAACCTCCACCGCTTCCGTAACCTCCACCACCTCCATGACCTCCATTATTTCCAGGAATTACTTGACAACACTGATTCTGAACAGGCTTTTGGTATGTAGGCTGGGGATGTACTGGTATAGGCTTTTGGTATACAGGTTGGTACGTAGGCGGCGGATGTACTGGTATAGGTTTTGGGTAAACAGGTTGGTACGTAGGCTTTTGGTATACAGGTTGGTACGTAGGCTGGGGATGTACTGGCATAGGCTTTTCTTCTATTACTATTATTGTCTTTGGAGGCGGCTTTTGTTGAACAACAACAGGCCGTTCAATTACAACTGGTCTTGGTTTTTCTATTACAACAGGTTTGGGTTGATCGATATAGATTGGTTGGATATGTACTGGTTGAACTGGCTGGTAAACCGGTTCTGTTGGGTGATATACTGGTTGAACAGGCTGTTGGTACACAGGTTGAACTGGCTGTTGGTACACAGGTTGAACCCCGTATCCTCCTCCGTATCCTCCTCCATATCCTCCTCCATATCCTCCACCGTATCCTCCTCCGTAACCTCCATAACCACCTATTTTTCCAAGAAGTTTTTTTAGAGTTGGATTCGAATAGCTTTGAGTCAGGGAGGCCAATAAAAAGATGGATACCTAGAAAATAATAATATAATGGTATTATTTGATCATAAAAAAATCGATCAAGGAAAAGTTATTTTACAAATAGTATTTTTGCGATTTTGCTATGACGTCATTTTTTGTTAATTGAGTGATATTAATAGAGTTATCCTAAATTCTGTAATAAAGAAATTAAAAAAAGAAAAAAATCCAAATTAACAATATAAAATACAACATTAAAAAAAATAACCGACTGTCTATTTTGGATCTATTTTTTATAAATTTTGGGTTTGTTTTATGAAATGTTTTATTGCAAGAAAAAGCAATTTTGTTTTTTTATTTTGGCAGTCCTTTATTACAACGTTAATTTTGTCCAGTTATTTAGAAAAAAGTTATTTTAATTTGTTATTCCCATCTCTATTCTAAAATAATAGAGCACTGTTACTAGATTCGGCCTCTTTTGCTAAAAATTAATTTCAAGAAAAATAAATAGGTATTTGTTGTTGTTTTTAATTAGTTTAAAGTATTTCATTAATAGTTGCGTTCAAGTGATACTATGATTTTTATTTGTAATTTTTGAAGGGTTTTTACTATTTATTTCCTTGTAGTCACTAAGAATAAAAAATAGCTGGCGCCCCATCTAGTTTTAAGTCTTAAATTTTAATTATATTATAAGTTGGTATATTTAAATTTCGTTGTGGTAAAACGTACCCTAATCCATAATTTTTTTTCAATAATAAATTTAGAATTTGACAGGTGCTATTTGAAAAAAAGTGAAGTTAGGATTTGACAGTTACTAAATTTAAATAACCCAATATTTTTTTTTTAATTTGGTGCCGTATAATAACTGATGTAATGGTCAAGAGGAAGAAGAAGACTGACATTTATTGTGTGTAAGGTACGTTCAGTATAATTTGTTTGTTTTTATGCTAGATTAATTTTTATTAAACAACGGATAATTTCTAAATTATAAAACTATTTTAATTTTTACATTATGTTTTTTACATAATTATATTTTATAAGTAAATATTGATTTTTTTCACTACTAAATAAAAAATGTAAAAATTTTTAAAAAATCTTACCGTTGTTAATTTAAAAATAGCCATTGTCAACAAAAAACTATAACTTTTTAGAAACTACGTTTAATTTGATATTCTTGATTCATTTGATGATTTTCTTACCATAACAATTGTTTTATACATTATTCGGATGATAATTATAACGTAATTTTTTATTTTTTATGCATTATGAATTACCCACAATAATTGCTACTGAGCGGTCGGAAATTATAGTCAACTAGTATCAGATTAGTTTGTTTTGTTGATCTGGTTTTTACGTTGAATCATAATTTTTTATTATTTTGTAGATATAGAAACAAAAAAATCCCAATTTTAATCCATCAAAATTACTAAATTGTTCCGGTCCGAAAAAAAAATGTTTATTCAATGTTTTCTCCCTAGGGACATAAAAATGTATTACCTTGTAAAGGCAAAAAGTCGTAAAATTTCGTAAATAATAAAAAAAAATTGCGAAAGATCAAAAAATATGAAAAAAGTCGTAAAAATTCGTGAAAAATCGTATTAAATCGTAAAAACCATTAAAAAATTGTAAAAAAAATGGAAAAAAATCGTAAAAACCTGGCAAAAAATTGTAAAATTTCGTAAATAATTTAAAAAATTAAGAGAAAAAAGTTAAAAAAAATTGTATAAAACGTAAAGAAATTCTAAAAAAATCTTAAAAAACAGGCAAAAAGTCGTAAAATTTCGTAAATGATTTAAAAAATTGAGAAAGATCGAAAAAAAATAGAAAAAATCGTAACAAATTGTAAACAAATCGTTAAAAAAACAGGCAAAAAGTCGTAAAATTTAGATAGAAAAAAATGGAATAATCTTAAAAAATGGTGAAAAATCGTGAAAAATCGTAAAAAACCTTAAAAAATAAAAAACCGTAAAAATTGGAAAAAAAAGTAAAAAACGTTAAAAAATCGTAAAAAAACTAGTAAAAAGTCGTAAATAATGCTAAATAATGGTAAAAAATCATAAAAAATCGTAAAAAATTGTGAAAAATCGTAAAAAAGCTTAAATAAATACAAAATATAAAAAAATGTAAAAAAATCGTAAAAACCAGGCAAAAAGTCGTAAAAAATCGTACCAAATTGTAAACAAATCGTTAAAAACAGGCAACAAGTCGTAAAATTTAGATAGAAAAAAATGGAAAAATCTTTAAAAATCGTCAACAATCGTAAAAACCTTGAAAAGGGAAAAACCGTAAAAAATGAAAAAAAAATAGTAAAAAAACGTTAAAAAATCGTAAAAAAAAACTAGTAAAAAGTCGTAAATAATGCTAAATAATGGTAAAAAATCATAAAAAATCGTAAAAAATTGTGAAAAATCGTAAAAAAACTTAAATAAATAAAAAATGTAAAAAATCGTAAAAACCAGGTAAAAAGTCATAAAATTTCGTAAATGATTTAAAAATTGAGAAAGATCGAAAAAAAATGGAAAAAATCGTTAAAAACAGGCAAAAAGTCGTAAAATTAAGATAGAAAAAATGAAAAAATCTGAAAAATCGTAAAAAATTGTAAAAACCTTGAAAAAAGAAAAAACCGTAAAAAATGAAAAAAAAAAATAGTAAAAATCGTAAAAAATTGTGAAAAATCGTAAAAAACCTTAAACAAATAAAAAATATAAAAAATCGTAAAAACCAGGCAAAAAGTCATAAAATTTCGTAATTGAGAAAGATCGAAAAAAAAAATGGAAAAATTCGTTAAAAACAGGCAAAAAGTCGTAAAATTTAGATAGAAAAAATGGAAAAATCTGAAAAATCGTAAAAAACTGTAAAAAAATCGTAAAAAAACGTTAAGATATCGTAAAAAAGGTACTAAAAAGTCGCAAATAATCGTAAAAAATCGTAAAAAATCATAAAAAATCGTAAAAAATCGTGACAAATCGTAAAAAACCGTAACAAACCTTCAAAAACCGAAAAAATCTATAACAAATGGAAAAAAGGGATAATATCGGGAAAGATCGAAAAACGCGAGTAAATTAGAGAAGATTGAAAAAAATTAAAAAACATAAAATGAAATCGAAAAAAATCAAAAAAAAATAAAATTAAATCGGAAAAAATCATAAAAAATCGCTAAAAATTGGAAAGAAACAAAAGAAAACGGAAAAAATGTGGAAAGATGGGAAAAGTTAAAAAAAACAGGAAGAAAGGCTCTAAGAAATTTAATTTCAATAAAAATGTATAATAAAATCAATTTTTTCTTAAAATTTGAATCTCGACTGACAAAAGTGAAACTTTTTGTTATAAACAATTTCTCTCAGCCCTAGGACTGTTTAAATCATTACGGTTACTTACGTCACTTGAAGGATTCATGCTCCACAATTAGATGATATGTTATATTTATTTTTTTATTTTTTTGCTGGTCACTTTTGTCACTTCACAATACTTCTTCAGTAGCTAATAAAAAATGTCATTGTGGTTACGTCTGTTTAAAGACTAAAATGTCTTCATAGCGTTATGTCCATAAATTTCGTGTTGCGCATAGTTCTTGTGTTTATTGTGAATTTTTCGGGCCGAAGTACTAAAAACAACATATGTTTTTACCCCGTGTAATATTTTAAAAAGGTTACATTGGGGCATGTCAAAAAATTGATATTTTAATTTTTTCATATATACTGATAAAAAACTTTTTAGTAACTTTTTATTTCCACTCGAACCCCCGTTTTAAAATGAATCCCAGTTAAATTTTTTATTGTAGATTACCTTCGCACTGTGAAAAATAATGATTCTATCTCTTAAGTTGTTTACCACAGTTTTGTGGAATTTAGTGCGTCATGACCATACATCTTTTTGTATATTAATTATTACAAGTTTTACCATTTTTATCATATTATATATCTAAAAAAAATAATTAAATTGCTTCGTTTTGTTTTGATTGTGATAATCATTAAATTTTTTAAGAACGTATATAATATATTTTTTAATTGGTTTTGTATTTAATAAATTTATAATTTGACTATAGAGCAAATTGACCTTTAATGTATGACTAGCAAATAAGGTTCATGTGGACAATAAGAAAAATTAGTTACATATTAAGTGACATTACAGAGCCACCTTGGTATTCGTTTCATAAATAGTGTATCGTATAACAATAAATACTGAGATGCAAGTATAGAGAAAGAACTTTGTTCATAAAATATTTAGTGACATTACAGAGCCACCTTGGTATTCGTTTCATAAATAGTGTATAGTATAACAATAAATACTGAGATGCAAGTATAGAGAAAGAACTTTGTTCATAAAATATTAAGGATGTTTGATCTAAATCGATTATTCACAAGATCGATCTTTTCACCTGCGATTCTCGATTTTTTAAATTGATTTTTTCATAATCGATTAATGGGTGAATCGATTCTTTTATTACAAAATTGCTCAACAAAGATCAGATGTTCTCAAATTATATTTTTACTGCGATATCACGACATTAAATTTAGACAGAAACAAAAAGTTGCAGATGTCTTGAATTAATAAAAATAAAGCAAAGTGTAATATTTTCTATAATTACAGTTGTAATTGTAAATAAATGTATTATTACCTTAAATGACAGACAGAAGGAATAAAAACTACCAACTGTTAAGTATTTTAAAATTGTTTGTATAAATATTAAATAATAATATCGATTGTTAAGAAAATCGATTTTTTCGATTCGATCTTTAAGTGCATCGATTAAATACCTAACGAGCTGAATCGATTCAGAAGCTCGATCTTTTAGAAAGAATCGCACATCCCTACTACATATACAAAAATTTTGGAAAAAATAGTGTAGTTGCATAGTACTTGTATGAATTTTAATCAAAATTCATGTTGCCGTTTTGACAAAAATTTTAAAAAAATTTTGCGAGTATAAAACGCAAAAACTGAACGTTCAAAATATTAAGGAATAATGGCAGAAAAGTAAGAAACCCAATCAAAATTTTTTGAAAAATTTTCATATTACGGATTTATTATAATACGAAAAATAAATATTTATTGATAAATACAGGGTGTCTCAAATAAGATTAATTGATTTTAAATGTAAATGCACAGGTTAATACTTGCTCTAAATAAATCTAGTTTGTTTACATTTTCCGTCATCAGTACTAATTTTGGTCAAAATAAATGGAAAAAATGTATATTGTTTTAAATGAAACACACTCTTTACTTTCATGGATCATCTTCTTTTAAATATTATATAAATTGATACCGTTTGCTTTCCTAATAACAAAAATATTCGCGTTTTTAAGAAACACTGCATTTTTTCTTATGGAAAAACTGACACTAAAGACCTTATTTCTGAATTTCCGGTTTTTCTGTCACCTTCGTACCGATTCATGACATAATATGTACCAAAATGAAGGCCATACTTTCATACGTACGCTAACGTTACTGGTCCTCCAAAGGCCCATAAAGGTCAAAATGGTGACCCTTCTCTAAATTCATTTTTAAAGCATCGTATCCCAGATAACGTTTCATCTCAAGGGGCTTAAATTTCAATTTTCTGGTGAAAGTCTGAATCACAAACTTTCTTTCGAAAATTATTTTGTACCATTTGTATTAACAAAATAAATTTTAATTACACTCAACCGTAATTATTATCTTTCAATACAATTATAATTTAAAATTTTGTAAATATGAGGGTAGACAACTAACCCAATCATCTACTAATGGGACACGGTGTCACTTATTAATGGGAATAGATTCCACATAGTAGCCAGTACTAACTGGAACCGAAAGAAAGCCCATTTCCAAGAAGTATGAAACCCCAAACAAGTGTTAAATAATTGTAAAGTGTAAGAATTTGATTTCTATGCATGAGGCCGTATACCGGACAGCTGTTTCATCTCTAAAGGACTCATCAGCGGTAATGTGACAGCGTCCAATTCGTCTCCCGAGCTTCGGCATGCGCACGGTCCGACTGCCTAATAGTTGTAAGTTAACTTGAAAGTTTGATTATTGATCAGTATGATACGGTGTGGTCTAATGCTAGCGTGTGTGCGTTACATATAGAAGCTCGTGGTTCGATTCCTGATGATATCTTTTTTTTATTTGTTTTATGAAAAATAAATGGAAGTTATTTCTTTTTTTTTAAATACACAGGCTAGATTTAGATAGTCAAGATTTCTTTTCAGATGCATAGAATTCAAATTTCACCTCGAAAAACAATAGTGCTAATATTCGGTTCCAGTTAGTACTGGCTCTCATTACACATGTGGAATCTTTTCTCAAGTAATCAGTGACACAATGTCCCATTGGTAGATGGCGTTAGCTGTCTACAATCATATTTACATAATTTTAACTCAATAGTATTTTAATTTGTCATTTTTGATAATTTTTAAAATTGGTATGCTCATTACATTATCATAATAAGAAATATTGTGTGCTGTTTCTATATTAAAATATTTATCATACATAAAATTTTGATAATGATTGCTAAATTTGGATTTAACAGAGTACGACTCCGGCGTTGGATATTTAATGAATAAATAAAATTTAAACTTATTAAATACAAAAATTAAAAATTGAAAAAATTCAGGCATCTACTGGATAGATTTATGAACAATAATCCGCGGTCAAAAAATTTTTATCGCGATTTTTCTATTAAATATACATTAGTTGATTAACAATTTTTTCCTACTTGAACATAAACATTATAAATGCAATAATTATGAAATAACAAATCTGATTTTTTTCCTTTTTGGACCTATCTTTGAAAGGTTTCAGAAGAGATTTCTGTTGGAAAAATTAAAAAAATTGTTATTTTTCACTTTGTTATTAACAATTTACTTAGGTTAAAATTAAAAAGCTTGATTAATCATTGAAAAAAAAATTTTTCGTGCATAATGGGGAGACAACTTAAAATATTAGTCCACCTTTTTTTGGATTATTTGAGAAAAACATGAATTTCTTTTTATGAAAAAATCGTTTTTTCTGTTTTTTTCTTGAATTCAACATGAAAAAATTTATATTTAAAAATTACTGCATCTATGCAACTTGTAGTGCACCTACGTCACTTATGTGCAATAGCTGCAGCATAATATTAACGTGGGCCAGTTTATCTAAATAAAATTGACGCTTTCAAATATAGATGACGTTTGCTTATAAAGTATGTTTTTAATTGTGTTTACTTTTACCTTTGATTACGTATCTTTACAAATACAATTAAACACGGAAAATTATCAACATCAACCAGCTCTACAGAGTACAAACTACAACAGTGACAGAGAAATATGCAGTAAGCAGACGGAATCTAATATCTATTTATCTCTCTCGATTTTGAATGCGAATTCACAGGGGATAGGTCCAAGTTTTCATCTTTATCAAATTATCATATAATGGTTTTCTCCATCTTTGTCTGTATAAGTGAGATTTAACAGCTGTTAATCATTCGTATTCTCTTTTTTACACATTTGCAGTTAATGGCTTGACGGTAACTTAATTGCACATAAGTGACGTCACGATCGTAATGGCGGCATATTCAAATAATTAGAAATTTGAATTTTTAAATTAATTTATTCAAAAATCTAGCTCAAATTACGGTTGATAATTAAACTCAATGGGTTTTATTTGATCAATTCTAACTGTTAATAAAGAAAAAACGTGAGGTTATATTTTTGTTGATAAATCTATCCAGTAGATGCCTGAATTTTTCCAATTTTTAATTTTTATATTTAATAAGTTTAAATAATATTTATTCATTAAATATTCAAAGTCGGAGTCCCCGTTTTCGGTCGTATTTTCAACACTCTGGGAAAATTATAAATATTGGTACTATAGTTCCGGGAGGTATGGTTTTTTTTTGTAGTTTTTGAGATATTTTAAAAAAACCAGACCCCATTATTATTATTCAGTTTATAACTTCAAGCGACTCTTGAATTTTATCAAAAATCATCTACACGCTATTCTGAATCGAATGACACTTCGTTCATATTTTTCGGAGGTGGAGAAAAAAGTTTGACCCAAAAAGCACTTGTTGACTAGAATAATTAACTTCATAAGAAAAGTGTTTTCAAACAAATAAAAAAGTTATAGCGTTTCTTCTACCGGGCCTCAGGGTTTTATCGTTCACACTGCGTCCGTACTCGAAATTTTTATTATTAAAATCTTGGAAATCTGGTTCCAGTAAAATGTTCTATTCTGCAGGGCAAGTTAAGTTACTATTAGTCAAATTAAACTGAAATTGAAAGATTCCAGAATATTGTTCATTATGATCAATTAAATCATCAGCGTTATATTTTTAATTATGCGTTGAAAAACCAGAAGTATAAGACTAGATTTTGTCCTAAAATTTCGATATAATTTGTGGTTCTTCCAATCTCTTGATTCTGTTAATATTGTAATTTAATTGGTCTATTCAAAAAGGTTATCAAATGAAGGTTAAAAAATTCAGTTGAAGTAAAAGATTTTGGGGACGTATCGAACCCTTTCTCGATGATATGTCCATTGAAACAAATTAACATTTAAATTTTTTTAAAAATTTTATTGGAATTTTTGGTTAAATTTACTTGGTGTAGAAAATTCTGTTTGTTTCTAATTAAACAGAATATTTTGACTGTATTAATGATCTGGGGTTAAAATTGATTTGTGTCTAGTAAAATTATTTTAGAACTTTGGTACGGTTGATCAAAGAACTTTTTTTTCAATTATTTTAGACGGTCCAAAATTTTTTAAACCCTTTCTGACATTATCTTGTTGTTGTGTCTTGATAATTCTAGAAAGATCTAAGAATAAACAAGTCAGAAGCGCCTGCGCGTTAGCAGGCACGTGAAGACTTCTAAACAAAAATGCGATTATCTAATGAACCGTAAAAGATATCTCAAATCTTTTTCCAAATATCGATTCAGCGTTAAATTTCACGTCGGAATGACATTTTTTAAAACCGGTAGTTAATTACTGTTTACCGCTTGTCTCTATCTCATCTTTTAGTTTTTGAGTTATAAATGCGGACAGACAGAGCCGTATTATAAGACTTCTCCTTTAGGGTTTAGAAGTCTAAAAAATTATATTAAAATTTATCAACAAATGACTATGTATTGAATTTTTGAGGAAAATGTTGTCAAAACAAAAAACAGAAAATTATAAAAAAATATTTAAGTATAAAAATAGTAAAAATCTATTAATTATAATTGTATATGATGAACTATTAAATAAGTATAAATTTTGTTTTGGTTGCAAATCTTTTCTTCGTTCTATACAAAGCTGCAGGAAGTTTTCTATATTAACTTTTTTTATCAGATTGATTTTTCGAGTTATCAAATTTATTTTTAATTTAATGTCAGAAAATTAAAGATCGTATTTTGCTCTAAATTTAATTGTGTTTTCCTTGCTCTATTATCGATAAATTATTACTAGATCTTTCCAAATTATTCAAATTTTATTTAATTTATAAATTACAAATTTCTCCAACAATTACAAAATTAACAACTAAAGCAATATAAATATAATTTGCAATCTTTTAAATAATTAGATTAGATGTTTGGAAATTTTAATTATTTCTTTTTACCCTTTATTTTAATTAATTATACTATAAAGCTCGTTTGATTGGGTTTAATTTTAGTTCACAGTTCTTGAAGTATGTTTTTAGTTTTGTCAACTATTTTAGCATAACTTACTTGCTAAGATTGGTTCAAAATGTCTTCATAAAAAAATTATAATAAAAAAAATATATATTTTGTGAAAAAATGTTTATTTACAAAGAAATGTTTATTACATAATATTATTTCTTTCCTGAACCAAAACCTCCACCAAACCCAAAACCTCCTCCTCCACCACCTCCTCCTCCGCCACCACCGCCACCACCTCCTCCTCCTCCTCCACCTCCGCCACTACTATGTCCACCAGTATTCCTTGTACAACATGGATTGGGATGAACTGGCCTAGGATGAACTGGCTGAGGGTGAACTGGTTGAGGGTGAACTGGCTGAGGGTGAACTGGCACAGGATATGGTACAGGTTTTATTACGACGACTGGTTGAACTGGTTGAACATATTGGCCGCCTCCTCCTTTGCCAAAATGCTTCTTTAGTGTTGGATTTGATAAAGCTGGTACTAGTGAAATCAGTAACAAGATGGTAACCTGCAAAATAAATTATTTATTTAGTTTTGTAATAATAATATAGCTCCGGAACTTTTATACTAAGTCTATATCTTTTTAATTAATATCAGAAGTAAATTTTGTATGTTTATTTATTTTATTTTTAAACCAAGTGATCAATACTTTTGTTACTGGGCGCTACGACCAATGAGTCGGCTCTAAACGCCAAAATTTGCTCATATTCAATTATTTTCTAACGCTGTTTTTAATTAAAAATAATTTTAGATATTTAAATAAAAATTACACATTTTTATTTTTTTACTAGTCAAATATTTTCATTCGATTTCGAATAAATTGCTTCATTTGCGTAGCTGATCAGTAAACAGTCGACTTCCCGTTAGAAAAGTATTCAAAAAATATTTTGGACCTTTCTTAATAAAATTTAAATGCGCATTGAGTTTTTAAAATATTTTTTTTATAGAAATAAAACTCCAAGTCATGTACCACATATATTCATAAAAAACACAGTTTAGGGGGCAACTAGTTTCGGCTGATGAGCCATCTTGAGGCCATATACAATAATAATAATAAACATAATTTAATTTAATTATGTTTATTATTATTGTATATGGCCTGAAGATGGCTCATCAGCCGAAACTAGTTGCCCCCTAAAACTGTATTTTTTGTGAATAAATGTGGTACATGGGAGTTTTATTTCTATAAAGAATTTGACCACATTTGAGAAATGAATATCCTATTAGATTTTTAAAATATTATTGTTTTTACCATTTATGTGGGTATATCTGCTTTTCGGTGGGTAGAAAAATAAATATTATTGAACAATTCTGAAACTTTATTATTATATTTAAATTGTATAAAGGGTGGATTTTTGAGGGGGTTGAAATAAAAATGTCGTTTAAAAAGTTCTATTACTCATTACTATTTAAATCGGTGAGGAAAAATATATTGTTTTTTTGTTTCAAATCTGAAAGTGGAAAAATAAATTTTTCTTCTATTTATTCTAATTCGTGTATGGAAAAAAAGCATTTTTGCTTCTATTTTTTTGAAAATTCAACTGTGAAAAAAATCCTTTTTGTTTTATTTTCGAAAAAATGAATTCTTGATTCTTTTTATCCAAATTCTGGTAGGACAAAATGCATTTTTCCTTTTTTTCAAATTCGGATGTAGACAATGTATTGTTGTTTCCATTTTTCGAATTTGAGTCTGGAAAAACGAATTCTTCCTTCTATTTGTTTAAATTCTTGTAAGGAAAAATGCATTTTTTCTTGTACTTTTTAACAAATTCAATTGTGGAAAAATACCTCTTTGCTTTTTTTTAATTCAAGTGTAAAAATGCATATTTGCTTCTTTTCGTTTAAAATCAAATGTGGAAAACGCGTTTTTGTTTTTTTTTGTTCGAAATCAATAAAAAAATCAATGTTTCCGAATTTTGTTTTGTTATTTAAATTTTTACACCCAAAAAACTATCTCAATTTGAGAAATAATTTTTTTTCACCATTTTTTCTGTAATGTTTCAGAAATTTCAGGTTTTTATCCACTTTTTGGAGTTTTATCATATTTAATCGATATCTGAAGCACATTTTTTTAATTCTCTTAATCAAACCATTTTGTTAAATATTTTTAAGTAGAATAGTTCAAATATACAAAATTTGACAAAATTGTAATATCTTTTAACTTTTAAAAAACTTTTTCACCAAACATTTTTAGTATTTCGAAACTTAGTCTATATACATTGAAATCAACAAGTCAAATTTTCTAATTTGTTCATTCCATATATCCGACGAGAGATTTTTTTTATGAGGCTTCGAAATAGTTAAAAAATCGAGATTAAAATTATTAGAAAATAAAAATTATAGCTTTATTTATAATTTAATTTAAAAATGAAATTAAATAAATTTGTATTGGGTATAAAATTTTTGTATAAAAAAAACACAAATGCTGAATACTTTTAGTTATGAATATTTTAGGAAAATCAATTTTGAAAATATTCGTGACCCAAAAAAAATTAAACTCTTTGGTATTAACAGTAAATTTTTACTCTTAGAACACAACAAAGTTGCCCAGAAAAAAAATATTAGTCTAAACGGCTCAACTGATTTAGATAAAATTTTGCATATATAAAAAATTTCTATATTTTTGTTTTACCAAGATAATAAATTTTTAAAATTATCAGCGTCGTTTCCAAGAAAATTCAAAAGTCGTCAAAGAATCAGAGAAAAATCTATTTAGGATAAATCTTGTTAAACCTTCGCTCCCCCTCCTTGTCTGTAGTGTGTAAGACTTCTTACCATATCAGAGGCATAAACTACCCCCTAGTATTAAATTTATCCAAATATATAAATATATTTTGTTTATATGTAGCACAAAAATAAATAAAAATTATAAAAACTTACCACAGTTATATTAAAAACCGACATTTTAATTTTTTTTTAACACTTTATCGACAAAATAAAAAGGATAAATAAATAAATTATGTTTGATCTGCTTATCATCATTTGTTTTATATCTAGTATAAGTACAATTATATGCTAATTTAATTATTTAATTATTATATATAATAATTATGTGTGTGAAAATAAATTATTGTTATTGAAAAGTTTCCGGATTTTTCAGGGAATCGATACGCTTTTATTACGAAAATTTGAGAAAAATCCCCTGTTATTTATTTAAAAGCGGTAGTTACAAAAAACCCGAGATCCGATAAAGATCAGACAAAGGAAAATTTAGTATTTTTTAATCAAAATAATTCTAAAGCAAAACTGAAATATCAAAGTATTATTTAAAAAAAAAACAACAGAAGATTATCCACACTCAAATGTGGTAAAATTATTCAAAGAATAATAAAAAAACTCCTAGTCATACCACAATAATATAATGTTGAAAATTTAACAGCAGAAGGCAACATGTTTCGGCCATTCGATGGCCATCATCAGGCCTTAACAAAATGTATGTAAGTTATGTCCTTTTAAGTAACTTTAATGTACCATTTTGTATTATAGACCTGATGATGGCCATCGAATGGCCGAAATATGTTGCCTCCTTGTGGTATGACTACGAGTTTTTTTATTATTCTTTGAAATTATTATTTATTTAAATTCTTTTAAATTATCTATTGTTTATAATTTATTATTAAAATCCCAGCTAAATTTTCGTTTTTAAGTTAAATTATAATTTTTTAAGTTAAAAATTACAGTTCAATAAACTAATAATGCTGCAACTTTATTTTTTATTGTAATTAGTATAAGTAGTATCATTGGGAATATTTAATTAGTTATAACTTTGTTGTTAACGTTATAATTTCTAATAAATAAAATTGTGTTTTTGAATTATAATTAAAAATATTACACGGGATAAAAACAATGTTTTTAGTACTTCGGCCCGACAAATTCACTTTAACAATAAACACAAGAACTATACGCAACACGAAATTTATGGACAACAATTTATTACGATTTTTAGGGATTTTTTACGACTTTCCCGATTTTTTAAGAATTTTTTGCGGTTTTTACGATTTTTTATGGATTTTTAAGATTTTTTTAAGGATTTTTACGATTTTTTATCATTTTTTTTACGGGTGTTTACGACTTAAAATCGATTTTTTACGATTGTTTACGATTTTTTATCATTTGTTTTACGGGTGTTTACGACTTAAAATCGATTTTTTTCGATTGTTTACGAATTTTTACGATTCTTTACCATATAACCTGTTTCGATATTTTTAAAAATGGCGGAGATATATATTTTTTGATATTTAAACCCTCTCCAGTTTCACCCCCGTAGGTCGGATAAAAAAAGTTTTATACTAATTAATTTTATAATAATTCGAATATGAAAAAAGTGTCAAGACCTGTTACAATATTTTCAAAATTGACGGATATGAATTTTTTGAAATTTCGACCTCCTCCACTTCCACCCATGAAGGTCAAATCGAAAAAAGTTTTAAGCGAATTCATTTTTTAATAATTAGGAAATGAAAAAAGTCTTATGACCTGTTTCGATATTTTTAAAAATGGTGGATATGAATTTTTTGAAATTTCAACCCCCTCCAGTTTCCACCCCCTTACAGGTAGAATGCAAAAAAACAATAGCGATCCTCTCGTAGATACGAAAAATGATTGCCGAAAGAATTTTTAAGGATTTTTTGAGAATTTTTTTAAGGATTTTTTAATGTTTTAAGGATTATTTAAAGGATTTTTTAAGGATTTTTAAAGATGTTTTAAAGATTTTTTAAAGATTTTTTAAGGATTTGTAAAGGATTTTAAAGTATTTTTTAGATTGTCTTAAGATTTTTAAGAATTTTTAAATTTTTTAAGAATATTAAGGGATTTTTAAAAGATTTTTTAGAATTTTAAAGTATTTTAAGGATTTTTATGCATTTTTAAGGATTTTTAAAAATTTTTAGTAATTTTTAAGAGATTTAAACTATTTTTATGGATTTTTAAGGATTAAATTAGGATCTTTAAGAATTGCTTAATATTTTTGGTCTTTTTAATTATTTTTAAGGGTTTTATGGATTTTTAAAAGGATTTTTTAAGGATTTTTAAGGATATTTTTAAGGATTTTTTAAGTATTTTTATGGATTTTTAGGAATTTTTAATAATTTGTTAAGGATTTTTTAATGATTTTTAATATTTTAAGGTATTTTTAAAAGATTTTAAGGATTTTTTAAGTATTTTTATGGAGTTTTAGGCATTTTTAATAATTTTTTAAGGATTTTTTAATGATGTTTTAATGATTTTTAATTTTTTTTTAAATATTTTAAGGTATTTTTAAAAGATTTTTAATTATTTTTATGGACTTTTATGCATTTTTAAGGGTTTTATGGATTTTTAAGTATTTTTAAGGGTTTTAAGGATTTTTTATAATTTTTAAATTATTTTAAGCATATTAAGGGATTTTTGAAAGATTTTTAAGGATTTTTAAGTATTTTTAAGGATTTTTATGCATTTTTAAGGATTATATTAGGATCTTTAAAAATTGCTTAATATTTTTAGTCTTTTTAATTATTTTTAAGGATTTTTTTTAAGGATTTTTTAAGAATTTTTTAATGATTTTTTTTTATTTTTAGGGATTTTAATGATTTTTAAGGATTATATTAGGATCTTTAAAAATTGTTTAATATTTTTAGTCTTTTTAATTATTTTTAAGGATTGTTTAAGGATTTTTTTAAGTATTTTTTAAGAATTTTTTAATGATTTTTTAAGGATTTTTTAGTGATTATTTAAGGATTTAAAATATTTTTAAGATTGTATAAAGGATTTTAAAGTTTTTTTTTTAATTTTAAGGGATTTTTAAGGATTTTTTAAGTATTTTTATGGATTTTTAGGAATTTTTAATAATTTGTTAAGGATTTTTTAATGATTTTTAATATTTTAAGGTATTTTTAAAAGATTTTTAATTATTTTTAAGGGTTTTATGGATTTTTTAGTATTCTTAAGGGTTTTAAGGTTTTTTTTACGATTTTTAAGGACTTTTATTTTTTTTAAGCATATTAAGGGATTTTTAAAAGATTTTTAAGGATTTTTAAGTATTTTTAAGGATTTTTATGCATTTTTAAGGATTTTTAAAAATGTATAGGGATTTCTAAGAGTTTTAAACTATTTTTAGGGATTTTTAAGGATTGTTTAATGATTTTTTTAGGTTTTTTTAATGTTTTTTTTAAGGATTTTAAAGTATTTTTAAGAATTTTTAAGATTGTCTTAAGATTTTTAAGGATTTTTAAATTTTTTACGAATACTGAGGGATTTTTAAAAGATTTTAAGGATTTTTTAAGTATTTTTATGGATTTTTAGGCATTTTTAATAATTTTTTAAGGATTTTTTAATGATTTTTAATTTTTTTTTTAAATATTTTAAGGTATTTTTAAAAGATTTTTAATTATTTTTATGGATTTTTATGCATTTTTAAGGGTTTTATGGATTTTTAAGTATTTTTAAGGGTTTTAAGGATTTTTTACTATTTTTAAATTATTTTAAGCATATTAAGGGATTTTTGAAAGATTTTTAAGTATTTTTAAGGATTTTTATGCATTTTTAAGGATTATATTAGGATCTTTAAAAAATGCTTAATATTTTTAGTCTTTTTAATTATTTTTAAGGATTTTTTTTAAGGATTTTTTAAGAATTTTTTAATGATTTTTTTTATTTTTAGGGATTTTAATGATTTTTAAGGATTACATTAGGATCTTTAAAAATTGTTTAATATTTTTAGTCTTTTTAATTATTTTTAAGGATTGTTTAAGGATTTTTTAAGTATTTTTTAAGAATTTTTTAAGAATTTTTTAAGAATTTTTTAAGAATTTTTTAAGAATTTTTTAAGAATTTTTTAAGAATTTTTTAAGAATTTTTTAAGAATTTTTTAAGAATTTTTTAAGAATTTTTTAAGAATTTTTTAAGAATTTTTTAGTGATTTTTTTAAGATTTAAAATATTTTTAAGATTGTATAAAGATTTTAAAGTATTTTTATGGATTTTTAGGCATTTTTATTATTTTTTAAGGACCAAAGGATTTTTAAGGATTTTTTTTTTAATATTTCAAGGTATTTTTAAGAGATTTTTAAGGATTTTTAAATATATTTATGGATTTTTATGCATTTTTAAGGGTTTTTCATGGATTTTTAATGTATTTTAATGATTTTTAAGGATTTTTAAGGGTTTTAAGTATTATTAATAATTTT
The DNA here is from genome assembly GCA_963243735.1 of Neocrepidodera transversa. Lineage (NCBI taxonomy): Eukaryota > Metazoa > Arthropoda > Insecta > Coleoptera > Chrysomelidae > Neocrepidodera > Neocrepidodera transversa. The sequence continues at coordinate 6,271,049 of OY725346.1, read as the reverse complement.
TAAGTATTTTCAAGGATACGATTTTTAAGGATTTTAAAGTATTTTATGGATTTATATCCATTTATAAGAATTTAAGGATTTTAAAGGATTTGTAATTTTTTTTAAATATTTTTAAAAGATTTTTAAGGATTTTTAAGTATTTTTATGGATTTTTATGCATATTTTATGGATTGTTAATGATGTTTAAGGATTTTAAGTATTTTCAAGAATTTTTAAGGATTTTTAAGGATTTATTATTTACCAAAATCAGAGAAATCAGAGAAAGTATAATTTATAATCTAGAAAGAGTGCAGTTATATGTTATTGTTGGTGTCGTTACATATTTCTTGTTTCTTTATTGTACTTTATTTTTGTCCAATGTATTATAATTTAAGTGCACGTACTATAACAGCTTGCAATACAGTTGGCAACGTTGCCTTCGACAAAGATCGATCATTTCGTCGTCGTAGACAAAAATTAATTTCGTTGTTGATAAAAATTAAAAATTCTCCGTTGAAGGAAGTAAAGTGCCCCGAAAATATAAGGTTTCTTCCTTCGACAAAGATAAAATAAAAATTAAAAATTCATTTTAAAAATATCATTGGCAATAGGAGTTTCAGACGTTATTTATATATACTAGTCATATAGATCATATGTTATCAGTTTTTTGCATTTACGTGTTGTATTATTATCACGTTCGTCGCTCAGGAGATAAGAGATTGGTATTTGTTAGAGGTATAAGGACATTGACGGACACGAAATGTCAAAAGAACATTAGTATCTATTTTCGTTAGTATTAATCTAAAATTAAACAGAAAAAAAATTGTTTGGTATTAAGGAGAGATCTTTCATTAAACAAAAATTATATGTAATGGAAATGACAATAGGATATTTAGCGTCCAACTTCTTTATTATTGTTACAAAGTGAAGACGGAAAAAGGGGGTCCAGTATTACAAAATATGATGTATAATAATTACATAGTTAAAAATTTAGATCAGTTTTTTTTAGCAAGACAAATACCAATTTATGTAGAACACCTCGTATAATAAATATGTAAAGAAAAAATAATATCATTCAAAATTTATACTTTCTGACGATTCAAAATTTATACTTTCTGACTATTCTAGTAACATAATACTTTTCGCTACAGTCACTCCAAGTAATTAATGTACTTAATTAAAAAAAAAAACTTTGAATACATACCCTCAGGTTACCTTCATCAAAAAATCTATCACTTCATTGTTTATCTCGTAATCTCGTTAAACTGAAAATTAGGTTAATATAAAAAAAAATTTACTTTATTGAAATATTTAACTCACACAACATATTTTTTTGAATTTACAATCGTGCGTTGCAAATGTCTCCAGTTACAGAAGGGACATTTTAGATTTTAGGTGTATCTGTATATGTCTCTAAAACGACCCTTCGCCCGGCTTTCTACAAAATGAAATGGAAATAAATTTAATAAATGAAGACGAAGACAGCATGGAATAATTTACAAAAATGACCGCTAGGTGGCACTAGTGGTGGGCTGCAATCATTTGGTTATTTAAGGCGGTCATACACGCTCCGGTTTGCCTGAGAGGTTTGACTGTGCATTTTTACCGGATGAGGTTTGTCTGCACAGTTTTTTTATGTCACTACACACGCAACGATAGAACTGTACAGTTAATTTAAAAAATGTCAGATTCAGAGAGTGATCCAAGGCTACTTCTAAGATTATTTATTTTTTTACTACGTCATCTTTTGATTCATCTGGATCAATTTCTTTTAAAATTGATTGCAATCTGACATAAGGCAATTTATTTTTGGGTAACTATGTAACCTCATTTTATAGTTGAATATTTAGACTAACTATGACGTCACACCATACTAATTTCTGTAACAACTTTTAAACTCAAGTTAAAAGGCTGGTATGTATAGTTATCTTACTTCTTAAACGAAGAAGTTAATATTTGAAAGAAGAATAACCGTTTTTTTAGATTTCAGGTTATGTTAAAATCTCTATGAAGTAAACACTGATAGTTCATATTTTGGGTTTGAATATAATTAAACTGCAGGTTATTAAAAATGTCTATACAGGCAAACGTACTACTATTGTTTATAACTATAATAAAAAAATGTTTATATGATGGCCAAAACTTTGCACCATACAAAACAACAATTTGACACTGTTGACGTTGACAGCGGTTACATGCAGTAACCATGACGTCATGAATGAACTAACTTGGTATGTTTTGGTTACCCAAAAATAAATTGCCTATAGGCTGCATCTCTCAACCCCCCATCATGATAAGTTTTACTTTTCACTTGCCACTAACGTCTATAAAATCTTCAATTACTCTTTTTTGGCAATATTTAGATATTTGTAATAAAATAAGTACGTATAATTATTTACAAGAAAATACACAAATCAAAAACAGTAATAATAATGTAAACACAAAACTACCCTTCAATTTTAAAACCTCACTTTACCTTCAATGAATAATAAAAAATTAACTATTACGCAGCTATCTGCGCAACTCTGACACAGGCCAAAATATGTTTTTCGATATTCACTCCGGTCAACTGTACAGTCCACAATAATTGTGCAGGTTTTACGATACACGTTACGATCGGTCTGCACAGGCCAGACTGTGCAGGCAGACCTCTCAGGTAAACCGGAGCGTGTATGGCCGCCTTTAGTATCCAGGACAAACGGCATTGTATTTTAAATGTGACGTAGGATAAATACGTAAACAAAAATCATACGCAGAAGTAAAGACTAAAGGGCCTTAAGGTCAAACTTCGTTATTATTGGTCTAAATGGAACGCGGAAAAAGGCGGTATATTTGACATGTGACGTAGAATATACATGTAAAGAAAAAACTTGTCAGGCACCAAAGATAAAAGGGCATTAGGACCCTATTCCGTTACCATTGGTCCAAATTGAACGCGAAAAACGGCATTGTATTATAACTGAGACGAAGAATACATACGTAAACAAAAATCATATGTAGAATAAAATACCAAAGTGCGTTATGGTCCAACTTCGTTATTAGTGGCCAGATTTGGGTGGGACTGTTTTATAAATGTGATGTAGAATATATATGTAAAGAAAAATCATTCACAATAGGATTGACAAAAGGACATTAGCGTCTCACTTCGTTATTACTAGTCGAATTTTGGTGGGACAAAGGGTATTGTATTTAGGACATCTCATAGCATAAATACATAAACAAAAATTATATGCAATACGAATGACACATGGATATTAGCGTTTCACTTCGTTATTAATAATCGGATGTTGGTGGGACAAACGGTATTTTAATTAGTATACCAAATTTTTTTTTTTTATTTAATAACTTTTTCTATATAATAAATAATATTTGCAAGGAATGTTACGATATTTTCTTATCTTATTGATGACAAAGAACACTGGATCAGCTAAATAATGAAGGCAATTGTTTTTAAATGCTCCAAGGTAGTCTCTTCAATTTCTAAATTAAATATTTCATAGTCTGGAAGCCCATATTTGTTTTAGTTTCGAGATTCATTTTTATTTAAGACGACTGAGATGATTTTATTAAAATTATATTTCACGCCTTGTTCTCATAATGATCAAATGTAGTAACCCCTGTTTCCCGTGAGTAAGCACGCAATTTTTAAAGCTAAAATTAACCAGACGGAGTTCCAAAATAACGACGAAGTGACTCTCATCTCTATAGCTGTCTAGTAGTCCCATCTCTAGTTCTGTCAAACCCCATTTCTTTGTTTTGCGTGGAGTAGAGACGTATAGTTTCTACTTTTGAACAAGTTTTTGAGTGAAATATAAAGAAATTCAAGAAAAGAAGTTTATACGAAACATATTTCGATAAATACAAATCGAATGATTATAAATGAATCGTGTTTATTATGTTTTAGGTTATGGAAATAGTACAGAACTGGACGGGAGGTCTACTTTAACTTTGAGGGTGTGATGCCCCCTGTAATTTGTGAATGCGAGATGCCCCACGTAAATTGTTGAGACAAGATGTCGTCTGTAATTTATTGATGCGAGATGCTCCCTGTAATTTGAGGTAAGCGAGATGTTTTAACTATTCTGGTCCTCTATTAATACAACCTACTCGATTTAGCAAAGATATGTATCCTTTTTAAGTTGAAATTGTGGAAGTTCCACTCAATAAGAAAAAATGTTTTTTATTTAGGTTATATTGTGATATAGTGTTTAAAAATCCTCAGCTTCCACAGAATCGGTATCCACCGAGAAGGATTCAGCTCAGGAAATGGTCTTATTAAATTTCGTAATTCTAACAACAGTTGTAAATAATATGCTATACACCAATGTTCCTATTGGAGTACAAAATATGACTATATGTTTTAACGAAAAATATGAGTGGCAGATGATGTCTTCTACCGAAATGGAAATTTGACAGTGTTTTTAATAAATCTACCAGAAAATCAAACGAGATATAAGCCAAAGTCTACATTTCAAGATGGACGGAAAGAAGAAGATGGTACATGGTTACAAATCTCAACCCCCCATTACTGAAATTGATGAATAAGCGCTATTATATAAATATTTTCAATGTTATGCATAACATCATTAATTTTTATTCCGATCTACTTTTAAAAATTGTAATAAAATATGTAAAACAGTTTTATCTAAATAAATGAATAAAAATGTACAGGGTGTTTCAACAATAAAATTCATTATATATAAATAAGCATTTTTTTATCTAGGTAATATCTTATAATAAATCCAGTTATATAAAATATTAATGTTTCTTCGTGTACACATAAACTTTCCTGGAACATGATTTAAACACTGTATATGAGAAGCTTCATAATTTCCTGTTTCATATGGCGATCCATCATATTTTGTGACATCGTATACGGCTGGACACTGACTTGACAGTGGTAGTAATTCTTGACATTTTTCTTATAAAAATTCAGCTTTCTGATTATCTCTAACGTAAATATAGTCTGCAGAATGAGCTAAAACTTATTCCATGAACGAATTTCTCCAAGTATCTAACGGTTTTTTTTTATCTTGTCCACTTAAATTCGCATAGGGTAGAGGTGATTTAAGTGGACAAGATAAAAAAAAAGGTACTTTAATTTGTTAATAATAAATAATTAATGTGATTAAAGCTCAAATCTTTTTATTATGGGTTCGTTCCACAAATATAATTTGAAATATATCAGAAGTAAAATATTAAATAAAAAAAAAATTTGGACGCCAGTCAAATTGATTTTTTGATGTAATTAGAAACAATTGACAATATTTCAAAATCCGTCCTTTCTTTTTTTTTTGGATTAAAGAAATTAAACTCAAATTAAACGTTATATTTGTTTATTTTACGATAAACGAAAGTTCCAGAGATTTTTTTCTTTTTCTTTTTAAAAAAAGTTGGATTTTTTTATGGTTTTTCTTATCTTCCTTCTCTAAAGGAAACTGGATAGTTTGATCCAAAAACGTAGTCCAGGAAAACGTAGATCAGGAAAAAATGTCAAAGAAACACAAGCTTGAACCAAAAGAACGTAGACCAAAAAAAAAAACTAGTTCAAGAGAAAAAAACTTGGTCCAAGTAAAAAAAACGTGTCCAGAGAAATAACCCCCTATTAAATGAGGGGGAGAAAAAAAAGGAACCTTCACTAAGCGACACTAATGATATAAAAATCAATTATTTTGACTAAATAGGCAAAGAGAAGAACATTATTAACATGGGAAAGACATGTTATAGGAATACCAAGTGAATAGAGAGACATCACGCGAGGAAATAAGAAGGGGATATCAAGCGAGTATGAAATTAAAATATATTGAGAAGAGGAATACTGAAAATACAGGGTGGCACAAAAAAACGTAACACATACTTGGATTTAATAAGGAGAAACGAGTTCTTGGAAGATATCTGAAGGGAAGTCATAAAAAAATTAGATACACAAGATTGATTCATTTTTCTCCCACTATTTTTTTACTTTTATTTTCTATCTGTTCCACTCTCAAAGTGGACCTGTTTATTATTTTCCATGCTTATCCTAATATTTCTATTTGAGAAGAAATGCGAAAGATGTCTGAAAATGTTCCATGAGTTAAATTGATATTTGTTTAATGGAAAAAATTTATTAATATTTATTTATGCTTCAGGTTTTTTTAAACAAGTTCGAATAATCAAGATTTATTAGTAAAGATTAACAAACACTAAATTACACGTAGTTATTATGTTTATTACAAATAAATTTTATATTTAGTCTCTATAACTATTTTAATTATTTTTTTTAAAATTAAAAATATGTTACAGTGTATTTAATGTATAATTATTTATAATTTAAAATTTACCTACCTACTCATTTTGATGAATAATGTGTTTGTTTTTTTATTACAAAAGCGTACTCGCGTTTACGTTTTTATGCAAATATTGTCGTTTGGGGAAATCCATATAGAAAGGTCAATTTATTTAAATTATGTAAACAGAATAAACTCGTTTTAATAGTTTTCTTTATATAGTCAAGACAATAATAACCATAATAAGGTCTTTATAATTCATTCACGTACAAGTGAACCCCCGCTTTTATGAAGAAGGGACAGTTATTATTGAATTAAATGAAAAAAAGCCCCCTTTAGTTTAGGGGATTTGGGGTTATTGGTTTTACTAAAGTTTTCAACATTATAATTTTTTTTATACTTAATTTTACAATGTTAAAGTTCATTTTTTATACCAAATTTTAACATTATCTGTAACTTCGTCGTTAATTTTGCCTGATGATGGCCATCGTTTGGCCGAAACATGTCGCCATTTGATCTCTTCCTAAACCAGTAATAAATTATGTGGTATGACTTTGAGTGTTAATTATTCGTTGAAAAAAAAGTGATTGGACTGCATTTGATGCATGTCACAACTTTTTAGAAAAATAATAAACATTAGAAGAATAGGAATAAATAGGGTAAGATTTCAGTTTTTAGGAAAAAAAAATGGAAAAAACACGAAAACATGGGAAAAAAAATAGGGAATAATAGATAAAAATGGAAAGAATAGGGCAAAATAAAGAAAAATAAGTACGCAAATAAGGAAAAATAAGGAAAATAGAAAAAATAATGGAAAACAGGAAAAAGTAGGAAAACTAGAAATAATGGTAAGAAATACCGAAAAACAGAGAAAATATTGAAAACGAAAAAACCAAAAAAATCGTACAAAACATTAAAAAAACCGAAAGAATTGAAATAAATCGAGAAAAATTAGAGGAATACGAAAAAAATGAGAAAAAACTGAAAACAAAAGAGAGAAATAGAAAAAAACAAGAAAAAAAACGGGAAGCGAGAAAAAAATTAGAAAAAAACAAAAAATGAGAAAAAAACCGAGAACAAATTAGAAAAATTGGAAAAATTAGAAAAAAAGAAAAATAAACTTCTAAAATACGGAAAAAACGGAAAAATCAAAAAAATTTATAAAAAACACGGAAAAAATGGCAAAAAAACGAAAAAACCAAAAAAATCGTACAAAACATTAAAAAATCCGAAAGAATTGAAATAAATCGAAAAAAATTAGAGGAATAAGAAAAAAATAAGAAAAATCTGAAAACAAAAGAGCGAAATTGAAAAAAAACAAGAAAAAAAACGTTAAACGAGAAAAAAACAAAAAACGAAAAATGAGAAAAAAAACCAAGAACAAATTAGAAAAATAGGAAAAATCAGAAAAAAAGAAAAATAAACTTCTAAAATACGGAAAAAACCGAAAAATCAAAAAATTTAATAAAAAAACAACAAAAAATACGGAAAAAATTGCAAAAAACGAAAAAAAACTTGAAAAAATCACAAAAATTTAAAAAAACGGCAAAAATTTGGAAACAAAAAACAACGAAAAAAATCGTAAAAACATTACAAAATTAGAAAGAATTGAAATAAATCAGAGGAATAAGAAAAAAATAAGAAAAAATCTGAAAACAAAAGAAAAAAATAGAAAAAAAACACAAGGAGAAAGTATCGGAAAAAAAAAACAAGAAAAAAATGAGAAAAAACAAGAAAATAAGGAAAAACCAAAAAAAAATCGCCAAGACTTTTACAAGTACTATTTTAAAATTATGAAATAATTTACACATATAATACTTTTGGATCCTTTTCGAATATGCTATTTACTTTTTTCATTTATCTTATTCTCATTGATAAAACGAAATTACAAAAAATTTATAAAAAAATTCTTTATTTTAGCTATAATAATTACAATTCTAAATTTTAAGAAACTAAAATACATTTTAAATTTATATTATCTTTTGAATGGTGAAAATCCCGTTTCAATAACTTTAATATTTTAGAAGTTATTCAATTTAGTTTAAAATCGTATTATAATTTTAAATGTTTCTTATCCAATTTTTAAAAAATTCCACAATTTTTGTAATAAAATTTTGAAAAAAATTATAATTATAAAATTAATTATTACAAATTTAACGATATTTTTTTTAAATTTTTTAATATCAAGGGAGCGAAAAGTGATAGGCATTGAAATACAATTTCGAATACTTTCTTTTCTATAAAACTTTATTATATTTATACATAAAAAAGTAGGTCAAATTGCAAAAAATAAACAGTTAAAAATATAAAAAAAATAATTACGCAAATCACTAAGACGTAAAAACCATTTCACATGACGTCATTAATCTCATTTCTCTACTAAATATTTATATATTGACATACAAACGAGCTGAAAATCCAAAATTTCATTAACAAACAGACCTGTTTCCCTGTTTGAACTACCAAAGGCTAATGACTACCACAAGTATAAAAACAATCTTCAGTTCATGAAAAGATTATATTATTAACGTGATTCAGCATAACTATTTTAATCCAATCATCAAAATGTTTAAGGTAAGTTATTTTTACTAATTGTATATACAGGGTGTTCAATTTTTTAATGGTTATTATATAAAAGATTTCTTTATTTCATAATCTAGAGGGTGATCAATTTATACTCCGTAGTTTGATATCTCCGTTGTTTTAAAAAGTTATAGGGACATGTAAGCCGTTTTATCCGATTTTATGTCGTGTGGCCGTGGCAATCACTTCAAGTTGAAAAAATGTGATTTTCAACTTCAAAACTATTTAGATTATAATATAAGTGTAATAAATTTTTGAAATCAACTTCTCGGCACGAATCTAAAAATGTAAAAAAATATAGGGTGTTCCATTAAAAAAAACATAACTTTGTCATGCTGTGACTTTATGAAACATCCTGTATATTACGAAATAATATTAAAATGTGGACCTGGACTTTATTTATAATTTGTATTTAAAACTTTTTTTCGCATCCCTCAAAACAACGGAGTATAAGTTGATCACCTTGTATATGTTGAAGTTAATAAAATATAAAAATTATTTAGGCCAGCCCTAAATAATTACTACTACTTTATTTTGTTTTTTTATAAATAATTTTTTCTATAAACATTACTATTTTTTATTTTTTAAATAAACTAAGTTGGTTAACGAAATTTTATTTGAAATAATAATCAGTAATAAAATAAATTAAATCTATAATTATTGATTTTCTGTTCTACTTTTAAAAGTGTTTTTATTTTATTTGTGGAGGTGCTCAAGCTCGCTTCGCTCGCTACGCAATCTTTTAGGTGTTGAAGTGATATTTACATCTTAAATTGTCCGTTTTTTAATTATTCTTTTCTAAGAGTTCTATAAATTTTTTCTTATTTAGGAAAGTTGTTTAGATTTAAAAAATACACTCAGATTTAAAAACACAGCCTCATGGTTTTTTTGTGTAGAAAGCTGTGATTTTAAATCTGACTGTAATTTTTAATTCTAAACAACTTTCCTAAATAATTTTTTTTGATATTATCAAAAATAAGGGTACTTCACTCTTGATTAAAATTCTTATTTTTTGCCCGACCCTGTTTTCCATTTTTCCCATATGGTGCAGACTTTTTGAGTCGCACTGTATAAATCTTTAATTCCTGTTAACATTTCTTAATTGTCACCAAAAAATAATCAGTTTTCAATTAGGACCAAAATAGTTTGTTATAAAAAAAATGTTCTAGTAGTCATAAAAAAATCGTTTTTGAAAAATCTGATAAACCATTTAATACACATTTTTCAGAAATTAGTTTTTTGGACAAAGGAACTTTAAAACGTAAGAAGAAGTTAAAATCTCGAGATCGGATTTTTTACCCGATCAAAACACTTTACTTTTATACAGGATGTTCGCGAAAATAGTGCACTTATTAAAATAATAGGTAGAAAACATTATTTCAAACCAAAAAATATATGATGCAATTTTTTCTAAGGTTATCCGTTGTTTAAAAAAAAAATTGTTGAAAATAAAACGTAATGGTAAAATAACCGACAACAGCAAATGAAAACAAACAAAAATAAATGAAAACAAATGAAAATAAACGAAACCAAATGAAAATAATCGAAAACAAATGAAAACAAACGAAAGCAAATGAAAACAAACGAAAACTAACGAAAGCAAATGAAAACAAACGAAAAAGAACGAAAACAAATGAAAAAAACGAAAAAGAACGAAAACAAACGAAAAAGAACGAAAACAAACGAATAAAAATGAAAATAAACGTAATCAAATGAAAATAAATGAAAACAAATAAAAACAAATGAAAATAAACGTAATCAAATGAAAATAAATGAAAACAAATGACAACAAACGAAAACAAATAAAAATAAACGAAAACAAATGAAAATATAGGACAGCAAATGAAAACAAACGAAAATAAACGAAAATAAACGAAAATAAACGAAAATAAACGAAAATAAACGAAAATAAACGAAAATAAACGAAAATAAACGAAAATAAACGAAAACAAATGAAAATAAACGAAACCAAATAAAAACAAACGAAAACAAATGAAAATAATCGAAAACAAATGAAAATAAACGAAAACAGACGAAAACAAATGAAAACAAACGAAAACGAACGAAAGCAAATGAAAACAAATGAAAACAAATGAAAACAAACGAAAAAGAACGAAAATAAACGAAAGCAAATGAAAACAAATGAAAAAGAACGAAAACAAATGAAAACAAACTAAAACAAATGAAAATAAACGTAATCAAATGAAAACAAACGAAAACAAATAAAAATGAACGAAAACAAATGAAAAACTAAGAAAGCAAATGAAAACAAACGAAAACAAACGAACACAAACGAAAATAAACGAAAGCAAATGAAAACAAACGAAAACAAATGAAAATATAGGAAACCAAATGAAAACAAACGAAAACAAATGAAAATAATCGAAAACAAATGAAAACAAACGAAAACAAACGAAAACAAACGAAAACAAATGAAAACAAACGAAAACGAACGAAAGTAAATGAAAACAAATGAAAACAAACGAAAAAGAAGGAAAACAAATGAAAACAAACTAAAACAAATGAAAACAAACGAAAACAAATAAAAATAATAGTATTAGTATTAGTTTTTTTTTAATGTTTCGTTTTATTTTCCAGGATTTACTGATTTTAAGCGTCCTATTAACAATATCGATGGCTGTCCCAGTACCAAATCCTGGTACAAGACAAAAACAACCTTCACTAATACAAAAAACAGATTATACAGGATATGATCTCCAACCAGCTGCTTCCGATCCGCAAGGAAAACAACTTTATTATCAGGGACATGGACATGGATACGGTGATAATTATCATGGACAACAACATGGATACGATGAACACTACCATGGGCATCAACATGGACACGGTGATTATCACTATGGACAACAGCATGGACACGGTGATCACTACCATGGACAACAGCATGGACACGGTGATCATTACCATGGACAACAACATGGACACGGTGATCATTACCAAGGACATGATCATGGGCATGGACATGGACATGGTTATCCATTTTAAGGATAAAGATGAATATGGAGATTATGGAAGTTACTTTCATTATCATTGTTAATAGTAAATGCTATAAGTGTGAACATTTTCTAAAATTAGAGAATTGGGCTGTATAACCGAAACAGACATAGACAAATCACTCGGTAATATCACTATAAATTTTCCTGTAAAAAATGAATATAATTCACAAATTAAAATGACAGATTACAGTTAGTAAAAAACAAAATTTTAATCACTTTATTCTGCTCCATTACTATTAGATTTAAAAATTAAATTATTTTGTTTATAAAATGAGATTTTTTTTATTTATTCCATTTAGATTCCGTTATTAAGTAGTTTCTACAATAGAAACGAAATTTTAATTATAGAAAACTTCAGCTGACTCATTACATTTGGGATCCAAGTAGCATGAAAGTATATTTGAAAATACGATAAATATTACCAATAATAATACAAACCTTAAAAATCTGGGTGGTTCCGAATACTTTTATCCTTTCAAAATTGTATACTTCTCCTGTATAATCTTCAGCATTTCAAATACAACGTAAATCGCCATTTGGCTGGATGTTATAGTGTGCGTATATCCATAAAAAAGTTTGCTGCTGTATCAAATTTAAGTCATAACAAGAAATAACAGTAAAGGTTGTCAGAGTACTGTTAAATGAGCTAAGGACAGAACAGAAAAAAGAGGGAAAAACAAAGTGAGAAAAAAAAATGAGAAAGAAAAGGAAACAAATAGGAGAAAAATGGGGAAAAGGGAAAAAATAAATTATAATAAAAAACAAAGTTAGTTTATGGTAAAATAATTTAGATTAGGGTAGAACAGAAAAAAAGGGGGAAGTGGGGTTAAAGACAATAGTTTTAAAGAAATAAAGGAAAACAAAAATATGTAAAGAAAATGCGGGAATAAATGAGCCAAAAAACACAAGTCAAAAAAATGAGAAAAAAAATAGGGCAAAAAATAATAGTTGTAAAAAATGGGGAAAAAAATTGAGTCATAGAAAATAGTTGAGTCATAAAAAAAGAGGGAAGTGGGTCCAGAAATACAATTTTTAAAAAAAAAGCGGGAATTAATGGGACATAAAACAATAGTTATAAATAGGGGAGAGAGGAAGTGTTGGAAAAAATAACAGTTTAAAAAACAAAGGCCAAAAATTGAAGCAAAAAACACATTTTAAAAAAAGAAAAAAATTAACCAAAAAATAGTTTGAAAAAAGAGGAAAAAAGTGGTGCAAAAATAACATTTGGAAAAAAATGAGAGGAAAAAATTTAGCAAAAAAATGGGGGAAAAATTAAGCCATAAAAACATAGTTATAAAAACTGGGGATAAAAATGGAAGAAACACAAGTTTCAAAAAAAGAGCGAAAATAATGGGACATGAAACAATAGTTGTAAAAAAGGTGGGAGAGGAAAGTGATGGAAAAAAGTTTAAAAAAACAGGGGAAAAAGTGAACCAAAAAACAAGTTTAAAAAATGGGACAAAAAATTAACAGTTTGAAAATAAAAGGCAAAAAAATAATAGTTGTAAAAAAGGAGAGAAAAAATTGAGCCATAAAAAAATAGTTATAAAAACAGGAGATAAAAATGGCTCAAGAAACACTAGTTTCAAAAAAAGATGGAAAAAATGGGACATAAAACAATAGTTGTAAAAGAGTGGGAGATTAAAGTGGTGGAAAAAATAAGAGTTTAAAAAAACGGGAGAAAAAGTGAGTAAAAAAACAAGTTTAAAAAAAAAGGCAAAAAAGTGGGGCAAAAAACAACAGTTGCAAAAAATGGGGCAAAAAAATAAAAGTTGTAAAAAATGGAGGAAAAAAATTTAGTCATAAAAAATAAAAAAAGAGGGAAATGGATCCAGAAATGCAATTTTCAAAAAAAGAGGAAAAAATGGGACACAAAACAATAGTTGTAAATAGGGGAAAGAGGAAGTGATGGAAAAAATAAGAGTTTAAAAAATCGGAGGGAAAAAATTGAAGAAAAAAATGGACTAAAAAATAGTTTGAAAAAAGAGGAAAAAGTAGTTAAAAATAGTATTTAAAAAAAAAATGAGAGGAAAAAATTGGGCAAAAAGTAAATAGTAAAAAACGGGGGAAAAAATTGAGCTATAAAAAAATATTTGTAAAAACAGGGGATAAAAATGGGTCAAGTCTCAAAAAAAAAGGAAAAAATATGGGACATGAAACAATAGTTGTAAAATGGGTGAGAGAGGAAAGTGGTGGAAAAAAAGTTCAAAAAAACGGGGGAAAAGTGACCCAAAAAACAAGTTTAAAAAATGGGACAAAAAACAACAGTTTGAAAATAAAAGGCAAAAGATGGAGCAAAAAAAATAGTTGTAAAAAAATGAGAGAAAAAATTGGGATATAAAACAAAAGTTTTTAAAAAAATTGGGGGAAATAGTGGTGCAAAATATAATAGTTGTAAAAAAATGGAGAGAAAATAAGTGATGCAAAAAAGTAAAATAAAAACAAAAATTAGAGGAAATCAAAAATGGAGCAAAAATCTAAAATGGGGAAAAAAGGGGGGAAAATAATTACTAAGAGAAGAACCTCGCTTTGCTCGTTTTCCCACACCCTATTTTCCAAAAAAAAAATTAATAGGGAAAAAATAAAATGGGGCAAAAAAATAATAGTTGTAAAAACAATGAGAAAAAAATTTTGACATAAAAAGTTTTTAAAAAAACGGTGGGAAATATTGATGTAAAATATAATAGTTGTAAAAGAATGGACAGAAAATAAGCGGTGCAAAAAGAAAAATGAAAACAAAAATGGAGCAAAAATCAAAGAGGGGAAAAAGGGGGGAAAATAATTACTAAGAGAAGAACCACCTCGCTTTGCTCATTTTCTCCCACTCCATTTTCAACCAAAAAATTAATAGGGAAAAATAAAATGAGACAAAAAATAATAGTGGGACAAAATACAAAAGTTCGAAAAAAGAAGCGGAACAAATAATTACTAAGAGAAGAATTTCACTTTGCTCAAAAAAATGAAATTTATAAGACAAATCTATTAGAGTTCATATTTCTAAAATTAAAAATTAATTTAACAAAACTAACCAGCTATCAAGGCCAACTTTTAATTTATACAAAAAAAAAAATTAGAAATTTGAAAACTTCAGACTCTAATAATAAACTTTTTGTTTTGTTACAAAGCGTAATTATTAAATTTTTAACGGACAAATGGAAGAAGTTACTTAGCATCAAACCTTAAGGGGATAATTTTTACCCACACTCCCCTAATTTTCTTTTACATAGTATAAAAGCAATAAATAACATGCTTTTACATTTACAAAATTGACAGTCAGTTTTGTTTAATTGTAATCTAAAATCACAATTAAAAATATTATTAGGTAATAAAACTCTAATTTTATTAATACTGAAGAAGGTTGGCAACTAGTTTCAGCAAACAGCCATCATCAGGCTTAGAATACAAAGTTCTTAGGGCTGAGGAAGGGGAGAAAACAGCCCTAAGAACTCTACATTATAGGCCTGATGATGGTAGTTTGCCGAAACTAGTTGCCAACCTTCTTCAGTATTAATAAAGTTTGTGGTACTCGATTTAAAAATTATCTATATCGGATAAAATGCTTATTTGAATAATTTTATTCAAATAAATTTTATGTATAACTATTCAAATTATTTTTGAATATTCTTATTCTTCATTCGAATATATTTTAGCAGCAATACTTTTCTTTATATTAAACTTTATTTTTTAAATAAAAAAGGTTGATTTGATTAAAAAAAAATAAATCTATCAAAAAATTATTATGCACATCACTTAAATGTAAAAAACCTTTTCATATGACGTCATTACTCTTATTTCTTAAATATGTATATTTATATATTCGTTTATAACATAACAAACGGCCGAAAAATCGAAAATTCCAGTGACAGACCTGTTTAGACTACCGTAAGTATAAAAAGGTCTTCAGTTTACGAAAAGAATATATTATCAACTTGTTTCTTAACATATACACAATACAAGACAAATAAATATCTTCAAAATGATTAAGGTAAGTAATTTTTACTAATTTTTATATACACAGTGACTAGATTTTTAATGGAGGTAAAAAATATATGTATCTGATCTAGATGGAATAAGCCGAACTTCATGTTCAATTTGTACTTGCTACACGAAAATATTTTTATTTATTTATTTATTGAGATTTATATTAATATATTTTAAATATATATTTGGGAAAAAAGGGAAGAAATCTAACTTTGGTTTTTTTTTTATTTATCTGTTTTTATGTTTAAAACTGGAACATTATATTTATGATTTTATATTTAATAACAATTATGTTGCCTAGTTAAATTTTGAATTAAACTTTTTATTTCTACGGTTTCACCCTCAATTTTATTTACTTACTTAAATACAAAGAAAATATAACAAATTCTAAAAAATTAAATAACTAGGCATTCAGTTCTGCGTAAAATTGGAAAAAAATAAGGGGGAATAAAAAAAGGAAAAATAAAAAGTTATTTTAGGGTAGAATAAATTAACTTAGAGTGGAACAGAAAAAATGGGAGGAAAAGTGAGATAAAAGCTTATAGTTTTAAAGAAAAAGAGGGACAAAAATATAAGGCATAAAAACCATAATTGTAAAAAAATTGGTTTAAAAAAGAAAAAATATACGATTTTATTTTTTTGAATTGGGTATTTTGAACCTTTGGTTTTCAACAATGTTAAAGAAAAAATACACTTTTTTATCACTACGTACGTTTCGATAACTTTATTAGCATCATCAGGAGTTTATGATCAACTCATTGTATTAATTTCATAGAAGTTTCACTTTTATTAAAAGTGTCTAAATCTAATAAAATTGGAAAACAAATATCAAAAATATACAGGACGATGTCAAGAATACATAAATTATCATTATAAAATAACTATGTGGTTTGTACACCCTGTACTATTAACTTGATAGAAAAAATCAATCTTGATATATTTTTCCAATCTAATAAATTATATAAAATATACAGGATGATGCCAAAAATACGTTAATTTTGATTTAAAAAGAACTCTTTAATTTGCACATCATTTTATACATATAAATAATAATGAGCTGCATAATATAGTAGAGTTTTTCATTTTTTTTCTTAAAATATACAAGAAATAGTGAATTACAAAAAGTATTTACCAGTTTACATAACTTAGTAATATTTTTTTATTATTTTTTTTGCTTAAAAATATTGATACAATCCCACCAAAATTTTCAAACATTTCTAGTAAAAAAGTTGTGAATATCATAGTGAATATCATAAAATGATCAGGAATCTCAGCTTATGTAATTTTTTTGATTATTTTAATGTTTTATTATGCAAATATTAGAATTTTGGGAGGCCGGGGGAGGGGAGTAAATTTCATGAGATTGCTAAGATTTTTTTTTCATTTTTGTATTTGGAAGGCTTATTTACTTACGAAAACTATTTTTTTTATTTCCCTTTATTTCCATTTTTCCGTTTAATTTTTGCTAACATTGTTTTATACATATATTTTTATTTGTGAATAAAGTTATTATTATAATTATATCGGACGTCGTTTTTGAATCCAGTTTATTTATCCTAATTAATTGGAAGTTTATTTCTCCGTATATCCAATTTAATTTTTATGTGCTTTTATTTGAAAAAAATTAATAAAAAATCGATTTTACAATTTGTCAAACTTAAATTGATATTGAGACCACCCTGTAAAAACTGAAGAATTAAAATTTTGAATAATAGTTTTTCATACTTTTATTTGGGATAAATAAGTTTTTAAAGAAAATATTTTAAACTGGAAAAAATGTTAAATTTTTTTGAATCACCCTATATAATTAAAAATAATGCTTTCCGGACCTGAATATCGACTAGAACAATATTTACAAGCGGTCTAGTCATGTTTCAAAATTTGAAATATTAGGACCGGTTTTTTTTTGTTTTTCTGCTATTTTCAGAAATAGAGAAACAATATATTAGCGTTTTATTGCTATTTTTATTATTATTTAATACTAACTAATGTTTTTGTTTATTAATTTTGATTATTTTTTTATTCAAATTCAAAACTGCCTATGTGACGAAAAGCTATTTTTTCAGAAGATTTACGTATTTTACAAAAAAAAAAACAAGTGAAAAAGATCAATATTTTGGAGTTTTCTAGTATTTAAAGTTACGAAAATAAATTTCTATATAGGTATACAGGGTGGCGTAAATTTAATTGAACAATATTGAGATTTGATAAACCGTTATATTTTTACAAATAAAAATATCAGGTCCTGTTTCCGATATATTTTGGAAAAACCGAAATTGACGATTTTCATTTTATTTAATCAACACCTTAATTTTTGAAGGTAGAAAAAACTTTTTTATTTAAGGCCAAATGTCGCTCTTTGAAGGGCAACCTTTAACTATTTCTTTTTAATACGGACCTGTACTTTTAATTTAATTTTTGAAATCCCTATTTTTTTCTCTATCCAACTATGTAAACACTTAATAATAAGTACAGATCCGTATTTAAAAAAAGTAATTCGAAAATAAAAGCAATATTTGGTCTTTAATAGAAAAGTTTCATAAAGGTTTTTCCTATCTTCAAAAATTAAGTTGTTAATTAAATAAAACTAAAATCATCAAATCGTCAATTTCGGTTTTTTAAAAATCTCGGAAACCGGACCTGATACTTTGATTTTGAAAAATTCATTCAATTCGTCTTGAAGATATGCATAATTTGCCCCATTTAACCAACTTTATATCTATAATGGTTTACGAAATCCCAGTATTCTACAATTAAATTTGCGCCACTCTGTATAGTAGCGGGAAAGTAAAAATAGGTCAAAGATTAATATCATTTTTGGGGTTTTTATTGATGTTGAAGCGATTGCCGTTGTCTGTTTGTCTCTATCTCTCACCGTTCTTGAGTTGAATCGTGCTAACAGACAGACATACGTACAAAACCGTTTTATAATAGTTTTTTTTTTTCGAAAACTCTAAAACTATTGCAGCAAATTTTGAAGAATTTCTAAAATAATGTCACTAGACGTTATTGTTTCTTAAGTGGCGATATGTACAAAAACGAGAACATTTTTTTTCTTTTATAAAAACTACCCCCTTGATCATAATTAAATAGTGTCTAATTTATTAATTTATATTTAATTATAAATAATACGGTTTTTTCCTTCAGGAAACAAGTCAACCTAACCTGCCTTGAATAAAATGGTATAATCCTTGATATTTTAGGTAAAGTACCGAAGTGACCTTTATTTCCTTCTAGAATTAAATTGGATTGTCATATTTTTTTGCCTTATATGGTTCTTAAGAACTTGTAATTTTTTTATACTTCTATTTCAAGTGTTTATACAAGAAAACACTTCTCATGTATAATATAGATTATTAATTAATTTTTTTGATCGCCGAACATAATTGTACAATTCTGGATAGCATTCAAGATGTCTTATAACGTCAGGTATAATACTATTTGTGCACTTAGTGACACTTGCTATATAGTATTACCAGCCCCTAAAGCCACCCTTATTTTTTCCATTTTTTATATATTCATATTTTTATCATTAGTTTAAATTTTATACAGGGAAGACCAAATATACGTCTCCTCCCTCTTAGCTTTGTTATTTTACATATTACAAAAAAAATGTTTTAATGGCTCAAGTTTTATTTATATATGGTGTCTTAGTAGTTAGCGATTTGGTAGTTTATTTTTTTAAGCGGACACCCTATATGTCATTGAATTTTTGGATTCTACGTCAAATTCCAAGCAGATTTCATTTGTATACCTACGTTCAACTAATTCCAAGAAAAATGTCAATTATAACTGATTTTATTTCCGATTCCTTACGGTAATGAAATAGGTTGTCATGAATTTTACTTGGATGTAATATTTCAGCAAGATGGAGCACAACCACACTGCAACGACACTTCGGTCGTTGCGGGTCACTTTGGCGCCTTGGTCCAGGTTTCGGATTGCCTCGGGCGCCACCTTCCGTTTAGAGTGTGAAGGCCACTGCACGGGCAGCGTCAGTGGAGAAAGAAATACTCCAGGGGTCGTTATGGTATCGACCAAAATCACTGGCGGCCAGAAGGGCGGTCTTTACTTGCCCTGCTGGGTTTGAGTACCTGGGTATTGAAAATACGTCTTCAGTATCTTAATTTTTGGACTATTTCATTGATTTGTTAATAAAACGTTTCAGTTATATTTGCTACGGTTTCATTTGTATAGTTTTCTTCAACAACTTAAAAAATTGTAAAATGATATGACGAGATAAGTAACGCATTCATGGTGACCTACTAGTTAGCAACATTAAATAGCTTCCAAAAAGTTAGGATAGGAAAGTGAAATCCATTGTTTCATTTCTTATAGTTTTCTTACTGAATTGGAGCAAAAGTAGTCAAAATAGTACTTTACAAGTGTTCATAATACCCAAAACTAATATTTTTTGTCATATAACTCCAGATATATAACATAAAATTTTACATAGACTCCAAAAATCCAATGATATACCCATTAAAAAAAATAAAATACTATAAGGCACTGCACTTTTTTGAGACACTCTATATAGAATGAAACCCTATAACTTTTGTATTTAACATTTTCTTGTAATAGGTAAAATAAGAAAGTTAAGAGAGGGGCGACGGACTTTTGGTCCTCACTGTATAATATTTCCACGTACCATATATCTTTTTAACTTTAATTATTCTTAATGAGTCCCACATTTTGTGGTTTTTTTCAACGTCTACATAGTATAAAATAATGGTAAGTTTAAACATTTTTTGACTTTATTGTCACACTTTAATTCTTGAACGTTTGTACCCATAGACCTGATGATGGTGTATAACTGAAACTAGTTGCCTTTCTATGAAATATATTCTTGTGGTACCTGATTTTGTGCTTTATTTTTTAAAAACTTGAACCACATTTGAGATATGGTAATAATTCGTTTATAATTAAATTTTTTATCAAGGAAATTCACCGAAAACTTTTTTATTTTATCCACAAATTGTCTGAACTTGTCTAAAAATAATTTAAAAAAATTTCCCATTTCATTTTTAAATTTCTAACAGTATTTTACTTTCCCGGTCCCATCTAAAGGAAAATATAGTTAACGAGCAAAAAAAAATTCTGGATATTGATAAAAATATCTATTTTAACCCCCCCCCCCCCCATCCCAGAAGATTGAGACCAATTCCAGACTGAGTTCTGTCTGTGTTAGTGCTTTGCACCGGAGAGAAAATTCGACTCCGGTTATTTTTTCTCCGGTTTCAGAAAAAAAACGGATATAAACTATATCTCGTATCTCGTGGTCTTTCCTCTTTGTGCAATTAAAATATAATTTTTTAATGAAAGTGTGACAACTCACAAGATAGCAACACATACAAATACAAAAAACCATTAACAAAAAAATACAAATCAATAACTAAAAATTAGTTTTTAGTAACAAGACTTGAAGGAATAATGTCAATTGGAGTAATTTTATCTATTTTTTAGAAAAACTGTACTAAAAAATAATTTTTGCCTGAAAATAATCGGTTTAAATCTAAAAACCCGGAGATATCCGGTTATTGTGTTAACCGGTGATTCTCCGGTTTTAGTTAACCGGAGCAAAGCACTAGTCTGTGTGTCTGTCTGTGTGTAATCATCCACGATGACTGTCGAAACGTTTGGCCAATCAAAAAGCTGAATTTTAGTATGAAGGGTTGGTCAATTTTAATATTAATCTAATGCTTAGTATTTTATAATTAAAATAATCCTAATCTCCACACCCGAGCCGGAAAAGTTCTGAGGTGATACTACCGATTTTTTTTTAAGTAAAATTTGTTATTATATTGTGATATTTTCTGTTCCAGGAATTTTTTATTTTATGTGTCGTATTGACCATATCGATGGCTGTCCCTGTATCAAATCCCTCTGCAGAACAAGAGGAAGTTCCAGTTGAAACGACAAAAATAGAAGATACTGAATCTACAGGAAATGATCTTGAAACAGCTGCTTCTCATTGGCATAGAGGCCATAGACATGGTTGGGGTGGATATCCATATGGTCATTACCATAGAGGTTATGGAGGTTATGGAGGATATGGAGGATACGGAGGATACGGAGGATATGGAGGGTATGGAGGATATGGAGGATATGGAGGATACGGAGGATACGGAGGATATGGAGGATATGGAGTACCATATATTGGTTTCGGTATTTATGGATAGAACTGTTAAAAATTAATAAATAATGTGTGATTTTTGTAAATAATAAGAAATAAATTATTAATAAAATATTATTAGAAAAAATTATTTTAAGAAACCAATATCCAAACACGAAATTATCAAACAGATTAAATAAATTATATTCTTCTTTTTTAAAAATAAAGAATATTGCGAAATATTCAATATTTCGAAATAAAATTAAAAAACATTTTTTAAACGAACTTTCTTTCAAAACGTCCAAAAAGTAGTAGATTTAGAGCAATATTTTGTTTGTCATTATTCATGTATAAAAATCATAAATTCTAAAAATTAATAAAAAGAAGAAAACGCGTCTAATACACAATTGAAAAATGGGTTTTTATTATTTAAGTCGATAAGGTTATCCTTAATCTCAAATGTGGTCCACCAATAAATAAATGAAAACTCAAATTTATTTGGAAGGGGAACTGGCATCTAGTTTCGGCCATCATCAGGCTTATAATTTTGTCTACATACTTTTAGCTTGAGGTTTATGAAAAAAACTGAGGGGAAGCATGTGGAACTTTTTTTGTACAGTCCTCTGAAAGTTTATAATTTAAATTTTTATATTTACATTCATTCGATAATTTTGGCTATTTTACAGAGTTTCTAAGAAGGAAAGATTCTATGAAACTAAAAATTATAGTATTTTTTAAAGTTCTTTAAAATCAAAATGCTCGCACTTCACTCATACAAAAAAAAAAAAAAAAAAAAAAAAAAAAAAAAAAAAAAAAAAAAAAAAAAAAAAAAAAAAAAAAAAAAAAAAAAAAAAAAAAAAATTCTTACTTGATTCTTAAAACTTATCCAAAATTTTTTAATACTGAATGATTTTTAATTTTCAAAGTTAAATTTTAAATAATTACTTTTCCAAATAATTTTATTTTTAGTACAATTTCTTAAGACTCCTTTATATATTCAAAATTGTTGATTAAAAAAATTGTTTCTTTATAAAAACTTTTCAAATTTAATTTTTATTACACAACACTTATTAATAATAATAACAATAATAAATTAACTTCTATAACTCATACAAAATGATTTTATTATAGTATATAAAACCATAAAAGACATTTCTGGTATTTTACTTCGGTCCACACCGGAAGTATTAAAATCATGAAAAAAAATTTGAATTTTTTTTTACTTCTTCCATTCGCACCGGAAGTACTAAAATCATGAAAAAAATTTGATTTTTTTTTTACTTCGGTCCTCACCTGAAGTTTAAAAATCATGAAAAAAATTTGAATTTTTTTTACTTAGGAACTATTAAGATCATGAAAAAAATTTGTAATTTTTTTTACTTCGATCAGCACCGGAAGTATTAAAATCATGAAAAAAAAATTTGAATTTTTTTTTTCTTTGGTACCCATCAAATATTAAAATCATGAAAAAAAATTGAATTTTTTTTTATTACGGAAGTATTAAGATCGTGACAAAAATTTGTAATTTTTTTTACTTCGATCAGCACCGGAAGTATTAAAATCATGAAAAAAAAATTTGAATTTTTTTTTTCTTTGGTACCCATCAAATATTAAAATCATGAAAAAAAATTGAATTTTTTTTTATTACGGAAGTATTAAGATCGTGACAAAAATTTGTAATTTTTTTTACTTCGATCAGCACCGGAAGTATTAAAATCATGAAAAAAAAATTTGAATTTTTTTTTCTTTGGTACCCATCGGAAATATTAAAATCATGAAAAAAAATTGAATTTTTTTTTATTACGGAAGTATTAAGATCGTGACAAAAATTTGAAATTTTTTTTACTTCGATCCGCACCTGAAGTTTAAAAATAATGAAAAAAATTTGAATTTTTTTTTACTTCGGAAGTATTAAAATCATGAAAAAAATTTGAAATTTTTTTACTTCGGTCCGAACCTAAAGTTTAAAAATCATGAAAAAAATTTGAATTTTTTTTACTTCGGAAGTATTAAAATCATGAAAAAAATTTGAACTTTTTTTTTACTTCGGAAGCATTAAAATCATGAAAAAAAATTGAAATTTTCTTTACTTCTGTCTGCACCGGAAGTATTAAAATCATGAAAACAATTTGATATTTTTTTTACTTCGGTCCGCACCGGACGTATTAAAATCATTAATTAAATTTGATTTTTTTTACTTTGGTAGTATTAAAATCATGAAAAAAAGTCTGAAATTTTTTTTACTTCGGTCCGCACCGGAAGTATTAAAATCATGAAAAAAAATTTGAAATTTTATTTACTTCGGAAGTATTAATATTAATTTTTTTTTACTTCGGAAGTATTAAAATCATGAAAAAAATTTGAATTTTTTTTTACTTCGTTCCGAACCGGAAGTAATAAAATCATGAAAAAAAAATTGATTTTTTTTTTACTTCGGAAGTATTAATATCGGAAGTATTAATATTATTTTTTTTTTACTTGGGAAGTATAAAAATCATGAAATAAATTTGAAATTTTTTTTACTTCAGTCAGCACCGGAAGTATTAAAATCATGAAAAAAATTTGTAATTTTTATTACTTCGGAAGTATTAAAATCATGAAAAAAATTTGAATTTTTTTTTTTACTTCGGAAGTACTAAAATCATGAAAAAATTTTGATTTTTTTTTCCTTCGATCCGCTCCGGAAGCATTAAAATCATAAAAAAAAATATTTTTGTTACTTCGGAAGTATTAAAATAAAAAAATTTGAATTTTCTTTTACTTCGGTCAGCACCAGGAGTATTAAAAGCATGAAAAAAATTTGAATTTTTTTTTACTTCGGTCCGCACCGGAAGTAATAAAATCATGAAAAAAAAAATCAAAATTTTTTTTACTTCAGTCAGCACCGGAAGTATTAAAAGCCTGAAAAAAATTTGATTTTTTTTTTACTTCGGTCTGCACCAGAAGTATTAAAATGATAAAAAAAATTCGATTTTTTTTTGCTTCAAATGATTTTTCTGGACGTTTTAAGCCACCTACAACACGATTAAGTGAAAAAATTTTCATGTCCATCGGTCTGGATGGATAGATGGATGGATGTGGAGACTCAAGAACCAATCGTCCGATTTTAAAAATTTTTTCGCCAATCGTCTTCTCGTATCTAAGAGAGGAACCCTATTATTTTTGGTCACTCTACATGTAAAGGGGTGGAAATTGAACAGGGTTAATCATATCTACACAATTTCTAAAAATATTGAAACATATCATTAAACTTTTTTCATGCCCCAATTATTATAAAATTAATTTGCTATAGACTTTTTTCGACTTGACCTTCAAGAGTCGAACTGGAAGGAGTTGAAATTTCAAAAAACTCATATCACACCTTTTTCATATCCTAATTATCATATAATTAATTTACTTCAAACTATTTTCGATTTAACCATGATGGGTAGAACTGGAGGTGGTTGAAATTTCCAAAAAATCGTATAAAAAATATAGAAACAGGTCATATTTTTTTCATATCTCAATTACTTCGGTTCGCACCAGTCAACCGTACATGAAAAAAATAAAAATTTTGTTTTTCTTAAATGAGAAAAATTTTCATGTCCGTCGGTCTGGATGTTTTGTCTTTTTGTGTCTAGGAGACTTATAATATTGTTTTTGGGGTCTATACATTCATTATTTCTGGTACTCCCATTCTTAGAATATTAAAAAAGCAAATGTATTTTATGCAGTTTCACCACACCCGGTTATATCAATAAATTTCGTGGTGCGTATAGTTCTTATGTTTAATATTAAAGTGAATTTTTCGGGTCAAAATACTAAAAACATTGAAATTAAAAAATATATACAATGATTTGGACCACTGGGTGATCACTAGTTTCTATAAAAGTGCAAAAAATATTCACAAAAAACAGATTTAATGTTGGAAATAATTTTTTTACTTTATCTATGTCCAAACATAACATTTTTTCAAAAAGATTTGAAATGACTTTATTTATATGTTTTTAAATATCATTTTATTATCATGACCAACGTTTCGTTTGATTAAAAAAAAAACAAATTATTGGATTTATCACATTTTTACTAAAAATTAAATTTTAAATATACAAACACAAAACAAAAAATTCACAGCTGCATCTTTTTAATAATATCCTCCATGTCCATGTCCATATCCACCATGTCCATGTCCATATCCGCCATAACCTCCATGTCCATGTCCTCCGTATCCTCCATAACCTCCATATCCACCATGACCTCCATAACCACCGTATCCACCATATCCGTGACCGTGATGTGCTGAAGCAGCTGTTTCCAAGTCACTTTCTATAGCTGGGTTCCCGATTACCGGTTGAAGGATGGGAGCTACTTCATATCCTAGGTGGACACCTGGTGCAGGTAAGGCGTAAGCTACAGCTGCGAAGATGCCAAGCAAGACAATTTCCTGAAAATAATTAAACATTCAACATTTATGTCTTAAATGTGGTCAAATATTCAGGAAATAAAATTCATGTACCACATATATAATTTATGCAACTAGTTTCGGCTAATAAACCATCTTCAGACCATATACAAACTAACTAAAATTTATTTATGTAAACTAATAGCCTAATATATAAATGTAAATTAAATATTGTAAAAATAGAAGTGTGCATGGAAAAAAAACATTAAAGAATTTTATAAAAAAACAATAATTTCATAATAAAAATGGACATTTACATTAATATTTACACGAATTCTAAAAGTAATAAATTCATTATTAAATAAATAAAATAATTTTTTTGATTTTTTCCAAAATTTAAATTAAAAAATAATTACTTTTATAAAAATCTAGTTTTTTAATTTATCATACATATCCAAATTTTAATAAAAATATAAAAAAACAATTCATTTTTGAAAATAAAAAATTTGTTAAAAATCTATAAAACAAATTATTTATTATATTTTTATAAATTTTTGAAAAATTAAAAATTAAACTTACCTTAATCATTTTGAAAATATTTTATTAACTTGATACAAATTAGGAACACAAAAGTAAACTGATAAATATTCAGATTCGCGGTGGTACTTTTATAGCTACAATTCTTCTAAAATTGTCCTTGAAGAGGTTGTTATTCTTCTATTCAAGAGATTGCGAATTACCATTTGACGAAAATATAAATATTTATATTTTTTAATTATTTTTCGTAAATCAACTTAATGTGGTGTATATTATTATTTTCCTGTGGTTAATTCAAGATTTTTCAAGTTTTTTTTTTATAATTTAATTACAGTTAATTTATTTTTATTAGTTACACGTTCTTTATTATATTTTTAAGTCTAGAATTATGGTTAACATAATAGTTTTCTAAGATTTGTATACAAAATATTTTAATTTATTTGATTATTAGAAAAAAAAATTAAAATTTTGATATCAAAAACCCTGTATACTCTCTTTATATAAAATGGCCTGCTGTTATTTTTTTAAATTTTTTATATATTATATAGAGTCTTTTTTCAGTACTAGTTGAAATTTTAACCAAATAGATTTAGATTTCAAAAATATTAATACCGAGATAAATCAGGTTTAATGGAAATTAAAAAATTATATTTGCCAATAACTTTACTGATTCGGAAGTCCCACATTTATGAAAAAAAAATAGTTTACTTACTATTTTTCAGGAGCGAAAAGTAGCATTTTCTCTACAAAAATCTTTGGACAAATTTTTATGTTTTTATATTATTGGAATTAATTAAATCTTTTAAGAAATTACAATACTTTTATTTCCCTGTCAAAAAATATTTCTAAAAAAATATTATATATAGTATGATCCATTTTAATTGGAACCTCTCTTATAAATTCTCTATTTTTACACCGATTTCAACAATTTTTTAGAGTGATGTAGAGAATACAAAGTTCTAGTTAAACACAAAATTTTAAACTGAAAATCTATTTTCAAGGCATGACTTTTTTCAACGTTGAAAATAGTTAAATCGTATTGGCTAGTTTATTATTAAAAACTGAGTAGGCAGCACGGAACTTTCACCAAAATTTCAAAAAAAAATATTTGGTGTTAAAAAAGTTCATAGCAAGTTTAAAATTGGCCAGGAGTATATTACTGTGTGTAATAATTAAAAAAATTAAAAATCTGGACAAAAAGGATTTTATTGTAGTTTCTCTACTATGTATTAAGTACTAATTTAAAAATTTATTAAGTACTGATTTAAAAAAAAAATAATTAAAATACAAAGGAATTTTTATTATAATGTCTTTACTATGTGCCTATTGATATCTTTAATTTAAAAATATATTAAGTAAAATAAAGCACTAATTACAAAAAATAATTAAAAAATCTGATGTGGCCAGCACATGGCCTCTCGCCATTTTTGAATCCAAAATTTACACGTTAACACTAAAAAGTATGAAAAAAATCTGATGTGGCCAGCACATGACCTCTCGCCATTTTTGAATCAAAAATTTACAGGTTGACACAAAAAAGTATGAAAAAAAAATTATTTTTTTGTAAATCTGGCAACAATGGCAAAAGTTTAGAAAATTTTAATGAGATGAAAATAAACTATAGGGTATACAAAATATATGTGTAAAACTTTATTGCCGTTTTGTATAATAATGGCGTCATCACCCATAGCGACTGCCACTTCCGGTTGTCCGATTGGCACCAAAATCTAATCAGATCTAATCTAGGGTATCAGAATCCTGTATGCAAAATTTCAAATTTTTTTATTCAGTAGTTTTTGAGTTATCGTTACTACAACATCCATCCAAACACACACACACACTAACACACACACACACACACACACTAACACACACACACACAGACATCATCGCGAAAATATTAAAATCGTATTCTAGGGACCCTAAAACGTGTTTATTCATTGAAAACTCACTACCCAATTTTTAGCATGATTCCTATACCTCTCTTATCTGAAGGGCGAGAGGTAAAAATGGACTTTTTTGTAAATCTGGCAACAATGGCAAAATTTTTGAAAATTTTAATGATACGAAAATAAACTATAGTGTATACAAAATATATGTGTAAAACTTTATTGCCATTTTGTTTGGTAATGACGTCATCACTCATAGCAACTGCCACTTCCGGTTGTCCGATGGACACAAAAATCTAATCAGATCTAATCTAGGGTATCAGAATCCTGTATGCAAAATTTCAATTTTTTTTATTTAGTAGTTTTTGAGTTATCGTTACTACAACATCCAACCAAACACACACAGACATCATCGCGAAAATATCAAAATTGTATTCTAGGGACCCTAAAACGTGTTTATCCATTGAAAACTCACTACCCAATTTTTAGCATGATTACTATACCTCTCTTATCTGAAGGGCAAGAGATAAAAATCTGATGTGGCCACCACATGACCTCTCGCCATGTTTGAATCAAAAATTTACACGGTGGCACAAAAAAGTATGAAAAAAATTTACTTTTTTGTAAATCTGGCAGCAATGGCAAAAGTTTCTAAAATTTTAATGGGATGAAAATAAACTATATGGTATACAAAATATATGTGTAAAACTTTATTGCCGTTTTGTATAATAATGGCGTCATCACCCATAGCAAGTGCCTCTTCCGGTTGTCCGATTGACACCAAAATCTAATCAGATCTAATCTAGGGTATAAGAATCGTGTATGCAAAATTTCAAATTTTTTCATTCAGTAGTTTTTGAGTTATCGTTACTACAACATCCATCCAAACACACACACACACTAACACACTAACACACACACACACTAACACACACACACACACACAGACATCATCGCGAAAATATTCAAATCGTATTCTAGGGACCCTAAAACGTGTTTATCCATTGAAAACTCACTACCCAATTTTTAGCATGATTACTATACCTCTCTTATCTGAAGGGCAAGAGATAAAAATTAATAAAATAGCATTTAATAATCCTTGTAAAATTCTTGGAAATCCTTGGAAATCATTGAAATTTTTTAAAAATACTTGAAAACTCTTGAAAATTCTTAAAAATTCATGAAAATTCTTGAATTTTTTTGAAAATTCTTAAAAGATCATGAAAATTCTGGAAAATTCTGGAAAATTCATGATTATTCTTAAAGTTTTTAAATTTTTTTTGAAAATTCCTGAAAATGCTTCAAATCCCCTGAAACATCAATAAATAATTTTTGGAAAATTATTAAAAATCCTTGAAAATTCGTTTAAAAATGCTTGGAAAATCATGGAAGAATTATCGGAAAATTATTGATAAAATTCTTGGAAAATTCTTGAAAAATCTCTAAAAAACCGTTGAAAAATCTTTTATTTTAAATCATTAAATAAACCATTGAAAAAACGTTAAAAAAATCTTGTAAATTTTTTTTAAAAATTATTATTAACAAAATTTTAAAAAAGTCTAAATGTTCTTTGAAAATTCTTTTTAAAAATCGTTAAAAATTCTTTAAAAATTAAAAATTAATTAAAAAATCCATAAAATGACATTTAATAATTCTTGCGAAATTCTTGGAAATCCTTGAAAATCCATGGAAATCAATGAAAATATTTGAAAATTCTTGAAATTTTTTGAAATTTTTTGAAAATTCTTGAAATTTTTTGAAAATTCTTGAAAAATCATAAAAATTCTTAAAAAGTCTTAAAATTGTTTGAAAATACTTCAAATTCCCTGAAACGTCATTAAATAATTTTTGAAAAATTATTAAAAATCTTTGAAAATTTCTTTTAAAAATATTTGGAAAATCCTGGAAGCATTATGGAAAAATTATTGAAAAAATTCTTATAAAATCCTTGAATCATTAAAAATTTTTGAAAATTCTAGAAAACT
This sequence comes from Neocrepidodera transversa, assembly GCA_963243735.1. Taxonomy (NCBI): domain Eukaryota; kingdom Metazoa; phylum Arthropoda; class Insecta; order Coleoptera; family Chrysomelidae; genus Neocrepidodera; species Neocrepidodera transversa. The sequence continues at coordinate 6,240,316 of OY725346.1, read as the reverse complement.
CATGAAAATTTTTGAAAATTCCTGAAAATATTTCAAATTACCCAAAACGTCATTAAATAATTTTTGAAAAATTATTACAAATCTTTGAAAATTTCTTTTAAAAATATTTGGAAAATCCTGAAAGCATTATGGAAAAATTATTGATAAAATTCTTATAAAATCCTTGAATCATTGAAAATTTTTGAAAATTCCAGAAAACTTGAAAATTTTTGAAAATTCCTAAAAATATTTCAAATTACCTAAAACGTCATTAAATAATTTTAGAAAAATTATTAAAAATTCTTTAAAATTTCCTTTAAAAATGCTTAGGAAAATCCTGGAAGCATTATGGAAAAATTATTGATAAAATTCTTATAAAATCCTTGAATCATTGAAAATTTTTGAAAATTCTAGAAAACTCGTGAAAATTTTTGAAAATTCCTAAAAATATTTCAAATTTCCTAAAACGCCATTAAATAATTTTTGAAAAATTATTAAAAATCTTTGAAAATTTCTTTTAAAAATGCTTTGGAAAATCCTGGAAGCATTATGGAAAAATTATTGATAAAATTCTTATAAAATCCTTGAATCACTGAAAATTTTTGAAAATTCTAGAAAACTCATGAAAATTTTTGAAAATTCCTAAAATAATTTCAAATTACCTAAAACGTCATTAAATAATTTTTGAAAAATTATTAAAAATTCTTTAAAATTTCTTTTAAAAATGCTTAGGAAAATCCTGGAAGAATTATGGAAAAATTATTGATAAAATTCTTATAAAATCCTTGAATCATTGAAAATTTTTAAAAATTCTAGAAAACTCTTGAAAATTTTTGAAAATTCCTAAAAATATTTCAAATTACCTAAAACGTCATTAAATAATTTTTGAAAAATTATTAAAAATTCTTTAAAATTTCTTTTAAAAATGCTTAGGAAAATCCTGGAAGCATTATGGAAAAATTATTGATAAAATCCTTATAAAATCCTTGAATCATTAAAAATTTTTGAAAATTCTAGAAAACTCATGAAAATTTTTGAAAATTCCTAAAAATATTTCAAATTACCTAAAACGTCATTAAATAATTTTTGAAAAATTATTAAAAATTCTTTAAAATTTCTTTTAAAATGCTTAGGAAAATCCTGGAAGAATTATGGAAAAATTATTGATAAAATTCTTATAAAATCCTTGAATCACTGAAAATTTTTGAAAATTCTAGAAAACTCTTGAAAATTTTTGAAAATTTCTGAAAATATTTCAAATTACCGAAAACGTCATTAAATAATTTTTGAAAAATTATTACAAATCTTTGAAAATTTCTTTTAAAAATATTTGGAAAATCCTGAAAGCATTATGGAAAAATTATTGAAAAAATTCTTATAAAATCCTTGAATCATTAAAAATTTTTGAAAATTCTAGAAAACTCATGAAAATTTTTGAAAATTCCTGAAAATATTTCAAATTACCTAAAACGTCATTAAATAATTTTTGAAAAATTATTAAAAATTCTTTAAAATTTCTTTTAAAAATGCTTAGGAAAATCCTGGAAGCATTATGGAAAAATTATTGATAAAATCCTTATAAAATCCTTGAATCATTAAAAATTTTTGAAAATTCTAGAAAACTCTTGAAAATTTTTGAAAATTCCTAAAAATATTTCAAATTACCTAAAACGTCATTAAATAATTTTTGAAAAATTATTAAAAATTCTTTAAAATTTCTTTTAAAATGCTTAGGAAAATCCTGGAAGAATTATGGAAAAATTATTGATAAAATTCTTATAAAATCCTTGAATCACTGAAAATTTTTGAAAATTCTAGAAAACTCTTGAAAATTTTTGAAAATTCCTGAAAATATTTCAAATTACCGAAAACCTTATTAAATAATTTTTGAAAAATTATTACAAATCTTTGAAAATTTCTTTTAAAAATATTTGGAAAATCCTGGTAGCATTATGGAAAAATTATTGATAAAATTCTTATAAAATCCTTGAATCATTGAAAATTTTTGAAAATTCTAGAAAATTCATGAAAATTTTTGAAAATTCCTGAAAATATTTCAAATTCCCTAAAACGTCATTAAATAATTTTTGAAAAATTATTAAAAATTCTTTAAAATTTCTTTTAAAAATATTTGGAAAATCCTGGTAGCATTATGGAAAAATTATTGATAAAATTCTTATAAAATCCTTGAATCATTGAAAATTTTTGAAAATTCTAGAAAACTCTTGAAAATTTTTGAAAATTCCTAAAAATATTTCAAATTACCTAAAACGTCATTAAATAATTTTTGAAAAATTATTAAAAATTCTTTAAAATTTCTTTTAAAAATGCTTAGGAAAATCCTGGAAGCATTATGGAAAAATTATTGATAAAATTCTTATAAAATCCTTAAATCATTGAAAATTTTTGAAAATTCTGGAAAACTCTTGAAAATTTTTGAATATTTTTAAAAATATTTCAAATTTCCTAAAACGTCATTAAATAATTTTTGAAAAATTATTAAAAATTCTTTTAAATTTCTTTTAAAAATATTTGGAAAATCCTGGTAGCATTATGGAAAAATTATTGATAAAATTCTTATAAAATCCTTGAATCATTGAAAATTTTTGAAAATTCTAGAAAATTCATGAAAATTTTTGAAAATTCCTGAAAATATTTCAAATTCCCTAAAACGTCATTAAATAATTTTTGAAAAATTATTAAAAATTCTTTAAAATTTCTTTTAAAAATATTTGGAAAATCCTGGTAGCATTATGGAAAAATTATTGATAAAATTCTTATAAAATCCTTGAATCATTGAAAATTTTTGAAAATTCTAGAAAACTCTTGAAAATTTTTGAAAATTCCTAAAAATATTTCAAATTACCTAAAACGTCATTAAATAATTTTTGAAAAATTATTAAAAATTCTTTTAAATTTCTTTTAAAAATATTTGGAAAATCCTGGTAGCATTATGGAAAAATTATTGATAAAATTCTTATAAAATCCTTGAATCATTGAAAATTTTTGAAAATTCTAGAAAATTCATGAAAATTTTTGAAAATTCCTGAAAATATTTCAAATTCCCTAAAACGTCATTAAATAATTTTTGAAAAATTATTAAAAATTCTTTAAAATTTCTTTTAAAAATATTTGGAAAATCCTGGTAGCATTATGGAAAAATTATTGATAAAATTCTTATAAAATCCTTGAATCATTGAAAATTTTTGAAAATTCTAGAAAACTCTTGAAAATTTTTGAAAATTCCTAAAAATATTTCAAATTACCTAAAACGTCATTAAATAATTTTTGAAAAATTATTAAAAATTCTTTAAAATTTCTTTTAAAAATGCTTAGGAAAATCCTGGAAGCATTATGGAAAAATTATTGATAAAATTCTTATAAAATCCTTAAATCATTGAAAATTTTTGAAAATTCTGGAAAACTCTTGAAAATTTTTGAATATTTTTAAAAATATTTCAAATTTCCTAAAACGTCATTAAATAATTTTTGAAAAATTATTAAAAATTCTTTAAAATTTCTTTTAAAAATGCTTATTAAAATCCTGGAAGAATTATGGAAAAATTATTGATAAAATTCTTATAAAATCCTTGAATCATTGAAAATTTTTGAAAATTCTAGAAAATTCATGAAAATTTTTGAAAATTCCTGAAAATATTTCAAATTCCCTAAAACGTCATTAAATAATTTTTGAAAAATTATTAAAAATTCTTTAAAATTTCTTTTAAAAATATTTGGAAAATCCTGGTAGCATTATGGAAAAATTATTGATAAAATTCTTATAAAATCCTTGAATCATTGAAAATTTTTGAAAATTCTAGAAAACTCTTGAAAATTTTTGAAAATTCCTAAAAATATTTCAAATTACCTAAAACGTCATTAAATAATTTTTGAAAAATTATTAAAAATTCTTTTAAATTTCTTTTAAAAATATTTGGAAAATCCTGGTAGCATTATGGAAAAATTATTGATAAAATTCTTATAAAATCCTTGAATCATTGAAAATTTTTGAAAATTCTAGAAAATTCATGAAAATTTTTGAAAATTCCTGAAAATATTTCAAATTCCCTAAAACGTCATTAAATAATTTTTGAAAAATTATTAAAAATTCTTTAAAATTTCTTTTAAAAATATTTGGAAAATCCTGGTAGCATTATGGAAAAATTATTGATAAAATTCTTATAAAATCCTTGAATCATTGAAAATTTTTGAAAATTCTAGAAAACTCTTGAAAATTTTTGAAAATTCCTAAAAATATTTCAAATTACCTAAAACGTCATTAAATAATTTTTGAAAAATTATTAAAAATTCTTTTAAATTTCTTTTAAAAATATTTGGAAAATCCTGGTAGCATTATGGAAAAATTATTGATAAAATTCTTATAAAATCCTTGAATCATTGAAAATTTTTGAAAATTCTAGAAAATTCATGAAAATTTTTGAAAATTCCTGAAAATATTTCAAATTCCCTAAAACGTCATTAAATAATTTTTGAAAAATTATTAAAAATTCTTTAAAATTTCTTTTAAAAATATTTGGAAAATCCTGGTAGCATTATGGAAAAATTATTGATAAAATTCTTATAAAATCCTTGAATCATTGAAAATTTTTGAAAATTCTAGAAAACTCTTGAAAATTTTTGAAAATTCCTAAAAATATTTCAAATTACCTAAAACGTCATTAAATAATTTTTGAAAAATTATTAAAAATTCTTTTAAATTTCTTTTAAAAATATTTGGAAAATCCTGGTAGCATTATGGAAAAATTATTGATAAAATTCTTATAAAATCCTTGAATCATTGAAAATTTTTGAAAATTCTAGAAAATTCATGAAAATTTTTGAAAATTCCTGAAAATATTTCAAATTCCCTAAAACGTCATTAAATAATTTTTGAAAAATTATTAAAAATTCTTTAAAATTTCTTTTAAAAATATTTGGAAAATCCTGGTAGCATTATGGAAAAATTATTGATAAAATTCTTATAAAATCCTTGAATCATTGAAAATTTTTGAAAATTCTAGAAAACTCTTGAAAATTTTTGAAAATTCCTAAAAATATTTCAAATTACCTAAAACGTCATTAAATAATTTTTGAAAAATTATTAAAAATTCTTTAAAATTTCTTTTAAAAATGCTTAGGAAAATCCTGGAAGCATTATGGAAAAATTATTGATAAAATTCTTATAAAATCCTTAAATCATTGAAAATTTTTGAAAATTCTGGAAAACTCTTGAAAATTTTTGAATATTTTTAAAAATATTTCAAATTTCCTAAAACGTCATTAAATAATTTTTGAAAAATTATTAAAAATTCTTTAAAATTTCCTTTAAAAATGCTTAGGAAAATCCTGTAAGAATTATGGAAAAATTTTGGATAAAATTTTGTAAAATCCTTGAAAAGTCCACAAAACTTCCATGAAAAAAGTTATAAATGAGAAATCTTTAACAAAAAATCTGTGGCCAGCACAGCAAAAATTTACACGTTAACACAAAAAAGTATGAAAAAAATTGACTTTTTTGTCAATTTGAAATGATTTAAAAAAATAATTAAAAAATTAGGACAAAAAGGATTTTTATTGTAGTTTCTCTACTATGTGCCTATTGATATCTCTAATTTAACAATTTTTTTAAAAAATAATTAAAAAATCAGGACCACAAAGGATTTTGTATTATCAGAGTCTACGAAAATGTTATACAAAATCTGGAAGTTGGCAACAATGCAGATAATTATTTTGTCCTTTTTTAGTTTTTTTTTGCTCAAATTTATTTATTTTAATATAAACAGTAAAATAATACGAATACAGTAAATAATATTTGTTCTTCAACGAATATTTAAACATTATAAAAATATAATTTTAATTTGAAATAAAGAATACTTGTTTTTTTTCATCCTTTTTTACATCTGACTTTCTAAATTTGTAAACTCAAAAAGGACAAAATAATTATTTGCATTGTTTGTAGCTTTCAGGACTTGTCTAAAATGTTCGTAAACCATAATACACATTAAAATGTGGAACTTGCTATAACTTTTTTAATAACAAATATTTTTTACGAAATTTTGGTGAAAGTTCTTCTGCATGCTTACAAATCCAGTGGTGTACTCGGTTTGTTAATAAAAAAATACGATTTTACTATTTTTTCAGCGTTGAAAAAATCATGAAACGTTGAAACTACAATAAAAATCCATTTTTGTCCTGATTTTTTAAATTAATACTTAATATATTTTTAAAATAGAGATATCAATAGGCACATAGTAAAGAAACTACAATAAAAATCCTTTTTGTCCTGATTTTTTAATTATTTTAACCCTTTAACTGCGGGCAAAATTTCGCAGTGCTGAACGCTCTAGAGACAAAAAATATTGAAAAATATACTTAAAATTTTTTGGCATCAGTGGAATTTTGAGTTAATTTAAATAATACACCAATAAACATGATTCTATTAATTTTCAAAAATTAAAAAACAAACTAAATTTCAAGAAAATTAAAATTTCGAAAATTTAACAATTATTTCAAAAATTCGAAAATTTAAAAAAATCAAAATAAAAATGTCTAGAAATTGAGAAATTTTGATAAAGTCTAAAATATTTCGAAAATATTAAAATACAGGGTGGGAAAATTACCTTCCCGCGGTTTGTGGCGTCAAAACTAGTAAAGATACCAAAATCAAAAAAAACAGGTTTTTACATATTTTTACATATTTTTACATATTTTTACATATTTTTACATATTTTTACATATTTTTACATATTTTTACATATTTTTACATATTTTTACATATTTTTATATATTTTTACATATTTTTACAAATTTTTACAAATTTTAAATATTATACATTTTTTAAATTTTTACAAATTTTTTAAATTGTTGAAATTCTTGACATTTTTCAAATTTTTAAAATTCCTAAATTTTTTTAAAATTTCCGGGATTTTTAAAATCTTTACAATTTGTAAAAATTTTGATATTATTAATTTTTTTGATGTTTTTTGAAATTTTTTATATACTTCTGAAATTTTTAATTTCTCAAAATTTAGATTTTTTTTGTTTTCAATTTTTTTTAAAATTCTTCTGAAATTCTTAAAATTCATGAAGTTTTGAAATTTTTATTTTGCAATTTTTAAAGTTTTAGAAATTTTTAATATACAGGGTGGGCCAATTACCTTCCCGCGGTTTGTGGCGTCGAAACCAGTAAAGATATCAAAATGAAAAAAAATCCGTTTTATTTGGTTCGAAAATCCCTACAAATAGAAAATATTTTCATTTATACAGAGTGATCCATGTAGTGACAGCTAAAAAAATTGTAATTTTTTTAAATGACACACTCTATATATTTTTACATTTTTATATTACTACTTTAGTGGCCTTTATGACAATATTTTATTTTTTTAAATGGGATGCTACGTTGCCAAGATATTCAAATTTTTATTAAATTTTCTGAAAAATCGCTACATTTCAAAATCATTCAAAAATTAATGTATTTTCCGAATTTGAAAATGAAACTTTGGTTAAAGTTAGTTTAGATGTAAATCGTCCATATTTCATAATTATTTAAATATGTACAGGATGTTTATAATATAAGATTAAAATTTCAAAATTGTAATTATAAAAATCTTTGTTTTTTTAAATGAAACACCCTGTATATTATTTAATATTTAGAAAGCCTATTCTACAGGCTTTCTATACATACCACATACTAGGCTTTCTAAATATTAAATAATATACAGGGTGTTTCATTTAAAAAAACAAAGATTTTTATAATTACAATTTTGAAATTTTAATCTTATATTATAAACACCCTGTACATATATAAATAATTATGAAAAATGGACGAGATACATTCATATCTAAACTAAATTTAACCAAAGTTTCATTTTCAAATTCGGAAAATACATTAATCTTTGAATGATTTTGAAATGTAGCGATTTTTCAGAAAATTTAATAAAAATTTGAATATCTTGGCAACGCAGCATCCGATTTAAAAAAATAAAATATTGTCATAAAGGCCACTAAAGTAGTAATATAAAAATGTAAAAATATATAGAGTGTGTCATTTAAAAAAATTACAATTTTTTTAGCCGCCCCTATATGGATCACTCTGTATAAATGAAAATATTTTCTAGTTGTAGGGATTTTCGAACCAAATAAAACGGATTTTTTTCATTTTGATATCTTTACTAGTTTCGACGCCACAAACCGCGGGAAGGTAATTGGCCCACCCTGTATATTAAAAATTTCTAAAACTTTAAAAATTGCAAAATAAAAATTTCAAAACTTCATGAATTTTAAGAATTTCAGAAACATTTTAAAAAAATTGAAAACTAAAAAAAAAATCTGAATTTTGAGAAATTCAAAAATTTCAGAAGTATATAAAAAATTTCAAAAAACATCAAAAAAATTAATAATATCAAAAATATATCAAAAATTTTCACAAATCGTAAAGATTTTAAAAAACCCGGGAATTTAAAAAAATTTTGAGAATTTTAAACATTTGAAAAATGTCAAGAATTTCAACAATTTAAAAAATTTGTAAATATTTGTAAAAATTTGTAAAAATTTGTAAAAATTTGTAAAAATTTGTAAAAATTTGTAAAAATTTGTAAAAATTTGTAAAAATTTGTAAAAATTAATAAAAATTTGTAAAAATATGTAAAAATTTGTAAAAATTTGTAAAAATTTGTAAAAATTTGTAAAAATTTGTAAAAATTTGTAAAAATTTGTAAAAATTTGTAAAAATTTGTAAAAATTTGTAAAAATTTGTAAAAATTTGTAAAAATTTGTAAAAATTTGTAAAAATTTGTAAAAATTTGTAAAAATTTGTAAAAATTTGTAAAAATTTGTAAATATTTGTAACAATTTGTAAAAATTTAAAAAATTATATAATATGTAAAATTTGTAAAAATATGTAAAAACATGTAAAAATATGAACATGTAAAAATATGTAAAAACATGTAAAAATATGTAAAAATATGTAAAAATATGTAAAAATATGTAAAAATATGTAAAAATATGTAAAAATATGTAAAAATATGTAAAAATATGTAAAAATATGTAAAAATATGTAAAAATATGTAAAAATATGTATGTTTTTTGAAATTTTTTATATACTTCTGAAATTTTTAATTTCTCAAAATTTAGATTTTTTTTAAGTTTTCAATTTTTTTTAAAATTCTTCTGAAATTCTTAAAATTCATGAAGTTTTGAAATTTTTATTTTGCAATTTTTAAAGTTTTAGAAATTTTTAATATACAGGGTGTGTCATTTAAAAAAATTACCATTTTTTTAGCCGCCCGTATATGGATCACTCTGTATAAATGAAAATATTTTCTAGTTGTAGGGATTTTCGAACCAAATAAAACGTTTTTTTTAATTTTGATATCTTTACTAGTTTCGACGCCACAAACCGCGGGAAGGTAATTGGCCCACCCTGTATATTAAAAATTTCTAAAACTTTAAAAATTGCAAAATAAAAATTTCAAAACTTCATGAATTTTAAGAATTTCAGAAACATTTTAAAAAAATTGAAAACTAAAAAAAAAATCTGAATTTTGAGAAATTCAAAAATTTCAGAAGTATATAAAAAATTTCAAAAAACATCAAAAAAATTAATAATATCAAAAATATATCAAAAATTTTCACAAATCGTAAAGATTTTAAAAAACCCGGGAATTTAAAAAAATTTTGAGAATTTTAAACATTTGAAAAATGTCAAGAATTTCAACAATTTAAAAAATTTGTAAATATTTGTAAAAATTTGTAAAAATTTGTAAAAATTTGTAAAAATTTGTAAAAATTTGTAAAAATTTGTAAAAATTTGTAAAAATTTGTAAAAATTAATAAAAATTTGTAAAAATATGTAAAAATTTGTAAAAATTTGTAAAAATTTGTAAAAATTTGTAAAAATTTGTAAAAATTTGTAAAAATTTGTAAAAATTTGTAAAAATTTGTAAAAATTTGTAAAAATTTGTAAAAATTTGTAAAAATTTGTAAAAATTTGTAAAAATTTGTAAAAATTTGTAAAAATTTGTAAAAATTTGTAAATATTTGTAACAATTTGTAAAAATTTAAAAAATTATATAATATGTAAAATTTGTAAAAATATGTAAAAACATGTAAAAATATGAACATGTAAAAATATGTAAAAACATGTAAAAATATGTAAAAATATGTAAAAATATGTAAAAATATGTAAAAATATGTAAAAATATGTAAAAATATGTAAAAATATGTAAAAATATGTAAAAATATGTAAAAATATGTAAAAATATGTAAAAATATGTATGTTTTTTGAAATTTTTTATATACTTCTGAAATTTTTAATTTCTCAAAATTTAGATTTTTTTTAAGTTTTCAATTTTTTTTAAAATTCTTCTGAAATTCTTAAAATTCATGAAGTTTTGAAATTTTTATTTTGCAATTTTTAAAGTTTTAGAAATTTTTAATATACAGGGTGTGTCATTTAAAAAAATTACCATTTTTTTAGCCGCCCGTATATGGATCACTCTGTATAAATGAAAATATTTTCTAGTTGTAGGGATTTTCGAACCAAATAAAACGTTTTTTTTAATTTTGATATCTTTACTAGTTTCGACGCCACAAACCGCGGGAAGGTAATTGGCCCACCCTGTATATTAAAAATTTCTAAAACTTTAAAAATTGCAAAATAAAAATTTCAAAACTTCATGAATTTTAAGAATTTCACAAGAATTTTAAAAAAAATTGAAAACTTAAAAAAAATCTAAATTTTGAGAAATTCAAAAATTTCAGAAGTATATAAAAAATTTCAAAAAACATCAAAAAAATTAATAATATCAAAAATTTTCACAAATCGTAAAGATTTTAAAAATCCCGGAAATTTTAAAAAATTTATTAATTTTGAAAATTTAAAAAATGTCAAGAATTTCAACAGTTTAAAAAATTTGTAAAAATTTAAAAAAATTGTATAATATGTAAAATTTGTAAAAATATGTAAAAATATGTAAAAATATGTAAAAATATATAAAAATATGTAAAAATATGTAAAAATATGTAAAAATATGTAAAAATATGTAAAAATATGTAAAAATATGTAAAAATATGTAAAAATATGTAAAAATATGTAAAAATATGTAAAAATATGTAAAAATATGTAAAAATATGTAAAAATATGTAAAAATATGTAAAAATATGTAAAAATATGTAAAAATATGTAAAAATATGTAAAAATATGTAAAAATATGTAAAAATATGTAAAAATTTGTAAAAATTTGTAAAAATTTGTAAATATTTGTAACAATTTGTAAAAATTTAAAAAATTATATAATATGTAAAATTTGTAAAAATATGTAAAAACATGTAAAAATATGAACATGTAAAAATATGTAAAAACATGTAAAAATATGTAAAAATATGTAAAAATATGTAAAAATATGTAAAAATATGTAAAAATATGTAAAAATATGTAAAAATATGTAAAAATATGTAAAAATATGTAAAAATATGTAAAAATATGTAAAAATATGTAAAAATATGTAAAAATATGTAAAAATATGTAAAAATATGTAAAAATATGTAAAAATATGTAAAAATATGTATGTTTTTTGAAATTTTTTATATACTTCTGAAATTTTTAATTTCTCAAAATTTAGATTTTTTTTAAGTTTTCAATTTTTTTTAAAATTCTTCTGAAATTCTTAAAATTCATGAAGTTTTGAAATTTTTATTTTGCAATTTTTAAAGTTTTAGAAATTTTTAATATACAGGGTGTGTCATTTAAAAATATTACCATTTTTTTAGCCGCCCCTATATGGATCACTCTGTATAAATGAAAATATTTTCTAGTTGTAGGGATTTTCGAACCAAATAAAACGGATTTTTTTCATTTTGATATCTTTACTAGTTTCGACGCCACAAACCGCGGGAAGGTAATTGGCCCACCCTGTATATTAAAAATTTCTAAAACTTTAAAAATTGCAAAATAAAAATTTCAAAACTTCATGAATTTTAAGAATTTCACAAGAATTTTAAAAAAAATTGAAAACTTAAAAAAAATCTAAATTTTGAGAAATTCAAAAATTTCAGAAGTATATAAAAAATTTCAAAAAACATCAAAAAAATTAATAATATCAAAAATTTTCACAAATCGTAAAGATTTTAAAAATCCCGGAAATTTTAAAAAATTTATTAATTTTGAAAATTTAAAAAATGTCAAGAATTTCAACAGTTTAAAAAATTTGTAAAAATTTAAAAAAATTGAATAATATGTAAAATTTGTAAAAATATGTAAAAATATGTAAAAATATGTAAAAATATATAAAAATATGTAAAAATATGTAAAAATATGTAAAAATATGTAAAAATATGTAAAAATATGTAAAAATATGTAAAAATATGTAAAAATATGTAAAAATATGTAAAAATATGTAAAAATATGTAAAAATATGTAAAAATATGTAAAAACATGTACAAATATGTAAAAATTTATAAGATTTATAAAAGTTTGCAATTAAGTAACAAAATTGTTTATTTACGATGACATCACAATATAGTTTTTGACAAATCATTTATATACGACAGCCGCAGTTAAAGGGTTAAAATATTTTTAAAATGGAGATATCAATAGGCACATAGTAAAGAAACTACGATAAAAATCCTTTTTCTCCTGATTTTTTAATAATTTTTTTAATTGGTACTCAATACATTTTTAAATTAAAAATATCAATAAGCGGATAGTAAAGAAACTAGAACAAATTTTTTTTTATCTAGACTTTATAATGGGCAATTTTAAACTTAGTTTAAACTATTTTAATAACAAACTTTTTTTACAAAAATTCGGTGAAAATTCTCTACATGCTTACAAATCCAGTGACGTACTCAGTTTTTAGTAAAACAACTCGCTAATAGGATTTTACTATTTTCAACGTTGAAAAAAATCATGCTGTGCTTTGAAAATTGATTTTCAGTCACGAAATTTTCTGTTCAACTAGAACCTTACATTCTCTATCTCACTCTAAAAAATTGTTGAAATCGGTATATAAATAGAAAATTTACAGAGACAGTATAACCATTAAGATGAGTCATACTGTAGATATCGTTAGTTTTCTATATTTTGTGAAATAGCTCATTATTCTCAGGGGCCCAAGGGGAGACTCTGGGCCAAATTTCAAGAAAATCTCTCACCAAGTTTTTAAAATTGCGTAGACAAACAAACAAAAAAACCCGAAAACAACTATTAATATTTTTGATCTTGAGAAAATTCAATAAAAATCATGTATGCAAAAAATTGGTTAAAATGTTTTTAGCGGGAAAATCTTGGTCTTAACCCATATTTTTCCATAAATTAAAGCGATTATGATCCAGTATGCATACGAAATTGCAATTAAATAATATTATGAAATAATTAACATTTTTTAAAAAAACAAATAAATATCGCAAACTATAAATTCTAATATTATTTATGATTAATAAATTGAGATATATTTGATGATTTCATACTGAAAAAACCCTAGACTGTTGGCATAAATAAAACCACTAGACAACAAAAAAATTATGTCCTTTACAGTCTGAGGTTAATTGGAAGAAAACATAAACAATTTTTAAACTACGAATTAAAAATTTATTTTATTATTATTTTTCGGAAGGTTAATCTTGTATTGTTGACGCTTCCTACTTTTTTTATTCCCCCAGTTTAATGTGTCAGGTCTAATTTTAAGTTAGTAATTTGGAATATACGTCGATATTTTTTGTTTTATTATAATTAATTAAATCATTAATAACAACGTTGCGTAGTTTCGTATAAAATCAAGTTAATTCGTAATGTTATGGTTTTATTTTAGTGTCGTTTGATTATTAATAGAAAATAATATAAAAAAAAACTTAGTCGAGGTTATTAGATTAAACCCGGACCATCGGATTAGATATAATTATCAATTAACATTTAAATTAGCTATAAGATAACAAAACATTATAAAGTTAAAGAGGCATTTAGTAAATTTTTTTTTTACTTTTTTACTAATTTTTTAAGCTACAAGTTTGTTTTTTCCAAATTTTCCTCCTTTTTGTCCATTTTCCCCTATTTATTAGTGTTTACTTTAAGATTCAATCTTTTGTTTTTTCCAACTATTTTTTCCACTTTCTCCCCCCTTTTTGTCCTTTTTCGCCTATTTTTTTAACCGTTTTCTACATGATTAAAATTTTTGTTATTTCCAATTTTTTTTATACTTTTCTCTTATTTTTTTGTTTTCTTTATGATTCAAACTTTGTTTTCACAACTTTTTTTTCCACTTTCCCCCCTTTTTGTCTATTTTTTACTGTTTTCTAAGATTTAATCTTTTGTTTTTCAATTTTTTTTACACTTTTTTCCTCTTTTTGTAACTTTTTTCCACTATTTTTTATTGTTTTCTTTATGATTGCAACTTTTGTTTTTTTCAACTTTTTTTTTTACACTTTCTCCCTCTTTTTATCCCTTTTCCCCTATTTTTTAGTGTTTACTTATTTTTTGTTTTCTTTATGATTCAAACTTTGTTTTTACAACTTTTTTTCCACTTTCCCCCCTTTTTGTCTATTTTTTACTGTTTTCTAAGATTTAATCTTTTGTTTTTCAATTTTTTTTACACTTTTTTCCTCTTTTTGTAACTTTTTTCCACTATTTTTTATTGTTTTCTTTATGATTGCAACTTTTGTTTTTTTCAACTTTTTTTTTTACACTTTCTCCCTCTTTTTATCCCTTTTCCCCTATTTTTTAGTGTTTACTTATTTTTTGTTTTCTTTATGATTCAAACTTTGTTTTTACAACTTTTTTTCCACTTTCCCCCCTTTTTGTCTCTTTTTGTCTATTTTTTACTGTTTTCTAAGATTTAATCTTTTGTTTTTTCAATTTTTTTACACTTTTTTCCTCTTTTTGTAACTTTTTCCACTATTTTTATTGTTTTCTTTATGATTGCAATTTTTGCTTTTTTCAACTTTTTTGTCCACTTTCTCCTCCTTTTTGTCCCTTTTCCCCTATTTTTTAGTGTTTACTTTAAGATTCTATCTTTTATTTTTTCCAACTATTTTTTCCACTTTCTCCCCTTTTTTGTCCCTTTTCACCTATTTTTGTAACCGGATTCTGTATGATTGAAATTTTTTTCTTTCTCCCCTTTTTTGTCCCTTTTCACCTATTTTTTTAACCGGATTCTATATGATTGAAATTTTTGTTTTTTCCAACTTTTTTTTACACTTTCTCCCCCCTTTTTGTCCTTTTTCGCCTATTTTTTTAACCGTTTTCTACATGATTGAAATTTTTGTTTTTTCCAATTTTTTTTTACACTTTTCCCTCTTTTTCCTCTTATTTTTTTTGTTTCCTTTATGATTCAAACTTTGTTTTTACAACTTTTTACCACTTTCCCCCCTTTTTGTCTCTTTTTCCCTGTTTTTTACTGTTTTCTAAGATTTAATCTCTTATTTTTTTCAACTTTTTTTACACTTTTTTCCCCTTTTTGTAACTTTTTTCCACTATTTTTATTGTTTTCTTTATGATTGCAATTTTTTCTTTTTTCAACTTTTTTTCCAATGTCTCCTCCTTTTTGTCCCTTTTCACCTATTTTTTAACCGGATTCTGTATGATTGAAATTTTTTTCTTTCTCCCCTTTTTTGTCCCTTTTCACCTATTTTTTTAACCGGATTCTATATGATTGAAATTTTTGTTTTTTCCAACTTTTTTTTACACTTTCTCCCTCTCTTTGTCAATTGTTCCCCTATTTTTTACTGTTTTTTTTTTAAGATTCAATCTTTTGCTTTTTCCATCATTTTTTCTACTTTCTCCCCCTTTTTGTCTCTTTTTTCCCTATTTTTTATGTTTTCTAAGATTTCGTCTCTTGTTTTTTCCATCTTTTTTTACACTTTTTTCTCCTGTTTGTTCCTTTTCCACAATTTTTTATTGTTTTCTTTATATTGCAACTTTTGTTTTTTCCAACTTTTTTTACACTTTCTCCCTCTCTTTGTCCCTTGTTCCCCTATTTTTTACTGTTTTTTTTTAAGATTCAATCTTTTGCTTTTTCCATCATTTTTTCTACTTTCTCCCCCTTTTTGTCTCTTTTTTCCACTATTTTTTATTGTTTTCTTTATGATTGCAACTTTCGTTTTTTTCAACTTTTTTTTACACTTTCTCCCTCTTTTTGTCCCTTTTCACCTATTTTTTAACCGGTTTCTATATGATTGAAATTTTTGTTTTGTTCAACTTTCTTTTACACTTTTTCCTCTATTTTCTCGTATTTTTTTGTTTTCTTTGCGATTCAAACTTTGTTTTTTCTAAAAATGTTTCCACTTTCTCCCCATTTTTGTTTCTTTTTCCCCCATATTTTACTGTTTTCTAAGATTTAATTTCTTGTTTTTTCCAATTTTGTTTACACTTTTTTCCCCTTTTTTGTCCCTTTTTTCCACTACACTTTCTCCCTCTTTTTTTTTGGTTTTTCCCAAATTTTTTACTGTTTCTTTGTAAGGTTCAATTTTTTTTTTCCATCTGTATTTTTCCACTTTCTCCCTCTTTTTGTCCCTTTTCACCTATTTTTTAACCGGTTTCTATATGATTGAAATTTTTGTTTTGTTCAACTTTCTTTTACACTTTTTCCTCTATTTTCTCGTATTTTTTTGTTTTCTTTGCGATTCAAACTTTGTTTTTTCTAAAAATGTTTCCACTTTCTCCCCATTTTTGTTTCTTTTTCCCCCATATTTTACTGTTTTCTAAGATTTAATTTCTTGTTTTTTCCAATTTTGTTTACACTTTTTTCCCCTTTTTTGTCCCTTTTTTCCACTACACTTTCTCCCTCTTTTTTTTTTTGGTTTTTCCCAAATTTTTTACTGTTTCTTTGTAAGGTTCAATTTTTTGTTTTTTCCATCTGTATTTTTCCACTTTCTCCCCCTTTTTGTCACTTTTTATCTATTTATTTTTTTTCTAGATGATTTTTCCAACTTTTTTACACTTTTCCTCTTTTTTTTTTCTTTATGATTCAAACTTTGTTTTTTCCAACTTTTTTTCCATTTTCTCCCCCTTTTGTCTCTTTTTTCCCAATTTTTTATGTTTTCCAAAATTTCATCTCGTATTTTTTCCAACTTTCTTTATACTTTTTTCTCATTTTTGTCCCTTTTCCACCATTTTTTATTGTTTTTTTTTATAATGGCAAATTTTGTTTTTTCCAACTTTTTTTACGCTTTCTCTCCCTTTTGTCTCTTTTTTCCCTATTTTTTATGTTAAGATTAAATCTCTTGATTTTTCCAACTTTTTTTTACACCTTTTCCCCCTTTTTGCCCCTTTTCTACTATTTTTTATTGTTTTCTTTATGATTTGAACTTTCCTTTTTTCCAATTTTTTTTTACACTTTCTCCCTCTTTTTGCCCCCTTTTTCCCTATTTGTTACTGTTTTTTTTCCAAGATTCAATCATTTGTTTTTTCCATTTTTTCCACTTTCTCCTTTTTTGTCCTTTTTCCCCTATTTTTTAGTGCTTACTTTTAGATTCAATCTTTTGTTTTTTATAACTATTTTTTCCACTTTCTCCCCCTTTTTGTTCTTTTCACCTATTTTTTAAACCTTTTCAACATGATTGAAATTTTTGTTTTTTCCAACTTTTTTTTTACACTTTCTGCCTCTTTTCTCTAATTTTTTTATTTCCTTTATGATTCCAACTTTGTTTTTTCCAACTTTTTTTACACTTTCTCCCTCTTTTTGTCTCTTTTTTCCCTATTTTTATGTTTTCTAAGATTTCGTCTCTTGTTTTTTTAAACTTTTTTTACACTTTTTCCCCTTTTTGTTTCTTTTTCCACTATTTTTTACTGTTTTTTTTTAAGATTTAACCTTTTGTTTTTCCATCTTTTTTTCCTTTTCCCCCTTTTTGTGTCTTTCTACCCTATCTTTAACTGTTTTCTAAGATTTAATTTCTTGTTTTTTCCAACTTTGTTTACACTTTTTCCCCCGTTTTGTCCCTTTTTTCCACTATTTTTTATTGTTTTCTTTATGATTGCAACTTTTGTTTTTTCTAACTGTTTTTTACAAATGTCTCCCTTTTTTTATCCCTTTTTTTAAGATTCAATCTTTTGTTTTGTCCATATTTTTTCCACTTTCTTCCCTTTTTTGTCCCTTTTCCCCTATTTTTTAGTGTTTACTTAAAGATTCTATCTTTTGTTTTCTCCAACTATTTTTTTTTTTTTTAATTTTATTTAAACATTAACTTTATCTCTCTCTCTAAGCTGAGATCTTTCTACTGTTAATAATTTAGGTTTATTTATCAATATAAATTTTTTTTTAGAAATTTTTTTTTTTATTATTATGATATCGTCAATATTATATATGATAGGATAAAATATGGAATACACTATTTAAATTTAAATATGTGGACAAACTGTATATATTATTAAGAATTTTTTTTTAATAATTACTTTGTTTTTTTATTCAAATAATCATTAATATATAATTTCAAAGACTTTAAATATTTATTTTCATCTCCCCAGTGATTAATTTCCCTGGATATAAATATACAAGATGATTTTTATTACAATATATTTTTTACACGGTGTTTGACACAAATCCCTTGATTCTTTGCTAATTTTAATTTTATATGTCCATATACAGGCCACTGTAAATATCTAATGAATTTTTTTAATCAATCTACTTTGATCTAAAATAAATATAACAAAAATCAGGTTTAGATAAATTTTTTATTAGCAATTCATTAATACTTATCCGAATTTAAATTTACATCAATGTTTTTAAATCTTCTATCTTAGAGCGATTTATTATCCTTATTTCTCACCTATTATCTAAGAATATATACGAACCGATCTAAGTAGTGATTAAAATAAATTAAATTTACGAATTTAATAGACGTAATTTATTCCTAAAATTATATTATTACAAAAGCAAAAATAAATGCCTGAACGTAGCAGTTCCAATTTGCCTTGACCCTAACCGCGAACAGAAAACTTGAAATCATGTTGATTTAATCCATTTTTACCTTATTGTGCGATTTATTCTTACTATAAAAGTAAATACCAATGAACTGGGAACCCCCTACCCTACAGGATCGGACTAGAAATTTTTATATTTATCACTTATAATTTCTCTAGGGTGTGAATTATTGCCGGAATTTTTTTGAGTTTAAAAACAACAAATTTCTCGTAATTAATTCGAGCACGTGGGTGATTCGGTAAGGAAATTTCACACCGAAATATTAAAAAAAAATACTAGGATAACGAGGTTTTTGGTGATAAATGTAAATGTCATTTTACTATAAACGTCAAAAAATTTCCAGTGTAATTTTATGCTCCTTTACTCCAAGGAGGAGAAAAATGTTCGGATTTTTTTTTAGTTGCTATGATAACAAAAAAAATACAGGCTTTTAATTGTTAGGTGTGAAATTTTCGGGTAAATTTAATAAGCATTTGAGATCAGATTAATCCATCACCGCCTGTCTGTCTGTCTGTCTGTCATGATTCTTTTTGTCAGGAACGTGTCAAGCTTCTAAGTCAACGTAATCAAAAAATACGGTCATTTATGTCGCATATTTTCACATAAATAAAACCTGTAAGGTACTTCCTGTTTATCTAGAATCATGAAATTTGGCAAGAAACAAGAATTATATTCCTAGAAAATACGTTATCTTTATAAAAATGCAAGCTAGCAAACTGACGTATTAAATATAGAAAAATTCATTGTTTTAGTTCAGTTCAAATGTAGCATTCAAAGTAATAAATTAAATTTTCTTTTAAAAATGATTTTCCTGTTTTTAACTTCTTACTGGCGCAGTCGGTAGGATTATCCAAAATTGACCACAACCCTATTGGTGAGGGCAGTTTAACGAAACTCGTCCGAAGTCCATAATCATAACAATTTTATTGTAAGTGCTTCCTTTATTTATTTTCCTTTATTTTTCTTTATTATTGTGAGTGTTATTTATTTCTGATTCTCATAGTACAGGATATATTAGATAGATTATTAAAGTTAAATTTAAAAGAAATGGCTCAACTAAATTTTCAATTAACTAAGTACCAAGCGAATAATATCTCATCTTTCGATAGAAATTCTAAACAAAGTAATCGATTTATTAAATCGTATAAAAACTTTTTAACTAATCGTCAAAATAGAGCAGAACCGGCTGCGCCTATTAATATTTGTTTTATACAATTCTTAGTAAACTCACTGATTTAACAGCCTCCCGAACAGAATTAGATTCATGGGCAAGTGTTAAATATTTACTTTTAGTTACTTTTTTTGACCAGATGTCAACTGAATGTATTGTACAAGAGAAAAATGAAAATGCACAAATTTTTGGGTTACGAATTCAAGACGCTCACGTCGCTCACAGTCTTTTATGCTTAAAAGTAAATTTGTCTATTGACCAAAATAATGTGAAATTATTAAAAATTAAACGGTATGAAGATTTATGCCTAAAAACTTTTATGAATGGTTTAAAATATCATATGCAATTAATTATTCGCTTAAAAAATCCTAATTCAGTAGAACAAGCCATGGCTTTTGCTAGAGAAGGAGAAAATGTTCTCAGTTATAAAAATCGGAACAATAATTTTAAATAAAACAATAACTTTTCACCCAGACAAAGACTACTATCCCCAAGTATCAATGAATCTTGGATAGACATTGGCAAAATATTGGCTAAAAATTTTAGTATAGGGCAAATATATTCCATCTGAAACCAATATAAGTAAAATGTTGTTTGAACATATTTATAGTATATTAAAAAGATGTATAAATTTGATATTAGGAAAATATTTTCAATATACTAATAATATTTTACAAAAATATAATACCCAAATAATTAAAGAATATTGGTGAGATATTGATATTCAACATTTATCACATATTGAATTTCCTCATAACATCTTCTAATGATATTGGAAAATAATACGATTCTTACATAATAAAATAATATTGGTTGTACATTTATATTTAATATTTATAATATATTGAATTTCCACATATAATCAATATTGGAAAATATTTTCAATGATATTATACCAAATTGTGATGCTTATATAATAAAACAATATTGGTAGGAAATTTATGTTAAATATTTATAATATATTGAAAAATATTACCCATAGATGGCGTTAGCACTGTACGTTAATGGGGGAGTTCCCTCAATATTGCCAACCTAGAAAAAGGTCTACCAACGGGGAAGGATTATTTTTGGTCAAAATCTACTTCATTATTTGAGCAATGATAAAATATGTGTACAAAATTCTATTGAGCTTTCCAGAATATATCGTTAGTGAAATATAATGATTTTAATAAAATCTTACTTCTGATCGGTTGGAATTTCGTTGTCAAATGTCATTCGGCATAGAGTAAATATAACAGAGCGACATGTTTCATTTTTAGCGACTGACCTACAGCCTTGGAGGATCTAAACTGAATTTGGCGAGTAGTTTGAATATTACGAAGGCGTAGAAGGGACACTTAAAATAAAAAAAAAATATTTAATCTATAATTTCGTGTTATATCTCGAAATTTTAAAATTTCGTGTTATATCTCGAAAGTTTAATCTAAAATTTCGTGTTATAACTCGAAATTTTAAAATTTCATGTTATAACTCGAAATTTTAAAATTTCGTGTTATAACTCGAAATTTTAAGCTAACCCTACATCTTTGTTCAGATACTATTGTATTAGTCTTAACAACATCGTTTTTGAGTATTATAGGTACCAGTATTAACTGAAGCCTATTTTAGTTTTATAGCAGCATTTGATGCTAATGTACTAAAACAAGCATTAAAATGTTTCGAAGAAGTAGATCAAGCTGACCTTATTGATGTTTTGACTAATTTAGATTGTCAACAAATGGCCACTAAGCTCAATATAATACAAAAGCCTATGTTTATTCTGGATTGTTGGAGCTTAATCCTAAGGAATAAATTTTCTCATGGAGACTTGAGCATTATTTACGTGGTTAACAAAGTTACCAATAAGAGAGTCCTAGAACTTATTCAAACAGCTGAAGAAAATTTATGTGCTGATAAACAGAACATACTAGGGCTTTTAAAAAGATTTCTCAGAGAAGCCGATCATGATATTCTGGAAAAATTTCTTAGATTTTGCACTGGAGCCAACATTATAACTTGTAGTGCCATTCAAATTGAATTCAATCAGCTGGAAGGTGCAGCGCGAAGACCAACTGCACATATTTGTAACGATATATTAGTAATTCCAGTTGGGTATGATAGCTACAGATCATTTAAGTCTGAATTTATTAGAATTTTAAAGTCTAATATGTTTTCCATGGATATTGTATAATGTTTCTTAAGCTTTAACTATATGATCTCAATTTTGTGTTTTCATTTTTTGTTTTTTTATTTAAAGTTATTGAAAGTTATGGAGTAACAATTTTGTTTTTTTTCAATTTTATGTTTTGTTTCTTGTTTGGTATTAAAGCAAAGTTAAAGTTATATGTTTTATTTGTGTAGGTTTTAAGGAAAATAATAAAAATAAATGAGATTTGATCTATAAATAACGTTTTTTATTAAGCAGTCACTTTAAACAAACATAATGATATGGTAACTAAATCAATCTATAATATTTATAATATCATAAATTTTTTGTCTGAGGTTTATATAGTCTCAACGGTCTAAATAACAGTTAGTTAAGTTAATTTCTATAAGTTTGTCAAATTTACAAATACATTAAATAATATAAACATTTCTTGATTTTTATATGTACTTAAAACTATTAATAAAGTAATATAATAATGAATTTAAATTAAAATTTACATATAGTAGCAAAATATTGATCTCAACCCATATTTCCTCTAAAATTGTGAATATAACTAACATACAACTTTTTGGTAACTAATAAATTTACATTTGAGAAAATTATTCCATTAGCGTCCTTTTTTTGGTAAATTTCATTATATTTTGTCACAGTTGAGTACGTTTCTGACTTAATATTTTAAGAACAGTGCCCTATCTTCTCATCACAATGACCTCGAGATACTAAAGACGTCATTTTTACGGTAACGACCAGTAATTGCGGAAAAAACAACAAAAAATTTTCTACGTAAGTGTATATATATCAAGATATCTATCCATGAAGAATTGTAACGACATATAATACGATCAAGAGACTGAAGTGTATAAAATATTTAATTAATTTTTTTATTAATTGTGAATTTGTTTTTAAAATGTTGAAGGTAAGAAAAAAACATTAAAGTGATTATAATCTATGTTGTTTAATTATTCTATGCAGATATCAAAACAAAAGTAATGACTAAAGAATAAAATACTTTAAATATAAATAGCTATTTATTGAGATACTGCGTTTGTGCATAATCAGTTCATTTTAAAAATGTGGAAGGTAAGAAAATTTCTATATTATTATTATTCCACAATTATTCCTGATTTAAAGATCATGTACCACAATATAATTCAAAAAGCGGCTACTAGTTTCGGCTAATAACCCATCTTCAGACCTAGAACTGGATAAGTATGTTCGAATGTTTGTTTTTTGTATTAACATAACTTTTTTCGAACATTTTCATCCCTTTCTAGGCCTGAAGATGGCATATTAGCCGAAACTAGTTGCCGTTTTATGAATAAATATATTATGGAACATGATTATGAGTTTCATTTTATTTAATTAAATAAATTTTTTAACCAAAAGTTTTATTATTCTAATTAGTGTAAGTTTTTAATTTTGATTGTAATAATTAATATATCGACTTGCCAATATTAAGAATGTATTTAAATAATAAATTTAAGTAGTTTTTTTTATATAACATAAAAGAAATAACTGTATTATTTACAGTGAACTATAAAAAAATGTACTTCACAAGTGTTAATTAAAATTAAAGCGAAATAAAATGCTCATTCGATTTGGAATTATGTCTAGAAAAATTACATAAATTATAAACAAATAAATAATTCAAATATAATTATTTACTTAAAAAGTTTTTTGAAATAAAAAAATAAAAATAGCCTAACAATATAAGGCTATAAAAAAATAAAGAGGGGATAATCCCACCAAACATTCCGGACTTTGAAAAATTCCACAATTATTTTAATAAAATTTGGAAAAAAATCTAAATTATAGTGATTTTTATTACAACTTTAATAGTTTTTTTTTAAATATTTAGTGTTAATATTTATCATAAAAAAATTAAAACATGTTTTTAAATATTTTTTTTTTAGTTTTTCCGCATCAAAATCCATTAATAAAGTTCATTTTAAAAAATCACATTTTTTGTCAAATTTTCTTAACATTTTACATTTTTTTTTGTATTTAATGTTAATATTTATCATAAAAAAATTAAAACATATTTTTAAATAATATAAAATATAATAAATAATTAATATTCATTCAGTTTTATTCAAAATGAGAAGTGGACGTTTTTTTGTTTAGTTTTTTTGCATCAAAATCCATTAATTTAAAAAAAATTAAAAATCAAATTTTTTGTCAAATTTTCTTAAATTTTTACATTTTTTTTATACTTAATGTTAATATTTATAATAAAAATATTAAAACATATTTTTAAATAATTTAAAATATAATAAATAATTAATAATTATTCAATTTTATTCAAAATGAGAAGCAGACTTTTTTTTTTAGTTTTTCAGCATCAAAATCCATTAAGTTAATTTAAAAAAATTTTAAAAAATCAAATTTTTCGTCAAATTTTCTTAACTTTTTACATTTTTTTTTTATATTTAATGTTAATATTTATCATGGAAAAATTAAAAAAAAAAATAAAACATATTTTTAAATAATTTAAAATATAATAAATAATTAATCTTCATTAAATTTTATTCAAAAAGAGAAGTAGACGTTTTTTTTTTAGTTTTTCTGCATCAAAATCCATTAGGTTAATTTAAAAAAAAATTTAAAAATCATTTTTTTTATATTTCATGTTAATATTTATCATAAAAAAATTAAAACATATTTTTAAATAATATAAAATATAATAAATAATTAATATTAATTCAGTTTTATTCAAAATGAGAAGTGGACGTTTTTTTTTTTTAGTTTTTTTGCATCAAAATCCATTCATTTAAAAAAAATTTAAAAAATCAAATTTTTTGTCAAATTTTCTTAACTTTTTACATTTTTTTTTTATATTTAATGTTAATATTTATCATAGAAAAATTAAAAAAAAAATTAAATCATATTTTTAAATAATTTAAAATATAATAAATAAATAATCTTCATTAAATTTTATTCAAAAAGAGAAGTAGACGTTTTTTTTTTTAGTTTTTCTGCATCAAAATCCATTAAGTTAATTTAAAAAAAAATTTTAAAATCATTTTTTTTGTCAAATTTTCTTAACTTTTTACATTTTTTTTTAATATATAATGTTAATATTTATCATAAAAAAATTAAAACATTTTTTTTAAATAATTTAAAATATAATAAATAATTAATATTAATTCAATTTTATTCAAAATGAGAAGTAGACGTTTTTTTTTTTTAGTTTTTTTGCATCAAAATCCATTTAGTTAATTTAAAAAAATTTTAAAAAATCAAATTTTTTGTCAATTTTTTTTAACTATTTACATTTTTTTTAATATTTCATGTTAATATTTATCATAAAAAAATTAAAACATATTTTTAAATAATTTAAAATATAATAAATAATTAATATTAATTCATTTTTATTCAAAATGAGAAGTAGACTTTTTTTTTTAGTTTTTCTGCAACAAAATCCATTAAGTTAATTTAAAAAAATTTTAAAAATCTAATTTTTTGTCAAATTTTCTTAACTTTTTACATTTTTTTTATATTTCATGTTAATATTTATCATAAAAAAATTAAAATATATTTTTAAATAATTTAAAATATAATAAATAATTAATATTAATTCAGTTTTATTCAAAATGAGAAGTGGACGTTTTTTTTTTTAGTTTTTTTGCATCAAAATCCATTCATTTAAAAAAAATTTAAAAAATCAAATTTTTTGTCAAATTTTCTTAACTATTTACATTTTTTTTATATTCAATGTTAATATTTATCATAAAACATATTTTTAAATAATTTAAAATATAATAAATAATTAATATTAATTCATTTTTATTCAAAATGAGAAGTAGACTTTTTTTTTAGTTTTTCTGCATCAAAATCCATTAAGTTAATTTAAAAAAATTTTAAAAAATCAAATTTTTTGTCACATTTTTTTAACTATTTACATTTTTTTTAACACATCATGTTAATATTTATCATAAAAAAATTAAAACATATTTTTAAATAATTTAAAATATAATAAATAAATAATATTAATTCATTTTAATTCAAAATGAGAAGTGGACGTTTTTTTTTTAGTTTTTTTGCATCAAAATCCATTAATTTAAAAAATATTTAAAAAATCATTTTTTTTGTCAAATTTTCTTAACTTTTTACATTTTTTTTTAATATATAATGTTAATATTTATCATAAAAAAATTAAAACATTTTTTTTAAATAATTTAAAATATAATAAATAATTAATATTAATTCATTTTTATTCAAAATGAGAAGTAGACGTTTTTTTTTTAGTTTTTCTGCAACAAAATCCATTAAGTTAATTTAAAAAAATTTTAAAAAATCAAATTTTTTGTCAAATTTTCTTAACTTTTTACATATTTTTTATATTTCATGTTAATATTTATCATAAAAAAATTAAAACATATTTTTAAATAATTTAAAATATAATAGATAACTAATATTAATTCAGTTTTATTCAAAATGAGAAGTTGACGTTTTTTTTAGTTTTTCCGCATTAAAAAAGTTAATTTAAAAAAAAATTAAAAAATCAAATTTTTTTTGTTGAATTTTTTTAACTTTTTACATTTTTGATTATAACTTCTACAAATATTATTTTAAAATTATGAAATAATCCATACATACAAAACTTTTTGATCTCTTTTGGATAGTCTATTTGCTTTTTTTATTTGTTTTATTTTTTCTGATAAAACAAAATTACAAAAAATTATAAAAAAAATTATTTATTTCGGATATAATAATTACAATTCTAAATTTGAAGAAACTAAAATATACTGTAAATATAGAGTTGTTTATTATATTTCGATTTATTACAAATTTAATTATATATTTTTTAAATTTTTATTATTAAAATTTATCTAAAAAAAATAATTTAATTAAATAAAAATTATTTCAATATTAAAATAAAAACTAGCGGTGAAACCATGCGGAATTCGAAAAAAAGTAAAGACAAAATTTGGAGACAATTTTAAGTTCTATAATTTTGATATCTGATGATTTTTTCATAAAAATCCATAAGTTTCGCTCATAATCTAAAAAAAGGCGCGAAAGTCTATATATATTTTTTTCACGCCCTCTAGCGTGGTAACTATGCATAATTCGAAAAAACAGTAACAATAAAATGTGTTCTACAACTTTTATATTCTGTAATTTTTCATAAAAATGCATAATTTTGGTAATTTAAAAAATAATGAAAAAAATTAACTTTGTTTGAAATGTGTAATAATTTTTAAAAATTACCCTTTATATTTTGGAGATTTTGTCATCTAATTATATCCTGTTATTGTTCAATAAGTTAATTATTATATTAACAACAACAATTTATTGTCAGCCTTGACGCAAACAAAATTTACACCTTTTTGGTAATAACTTCGCAACTTTACATTCGATCTCAAAAAACGAAAAAAATTTCTAGTGGACGTTAAAAAAAATACAAAAAACGATTCAGAATTTAAAAAAATCGAGTAGCAGGGATATGTTTAGTATATGGCCTCTACCCATTTTGTTGAATGATCAGTCACTTTGAGCCTTTTCCTTTGGGGATGTTTCTATTTTCCCCGTTTTATTCATCTTCCACCACTCCTTGAGGTGTGTCCCCTAGCCTGTACCCAGGACTTCGTCTTTCTTAAAATTCAGTTTTTTTTTTTAATTTTTGAATTTTTTAAAAATATTTGTAATTCTTAAAATTTATGAAGTTGAAATTTTAATTTTGCAATTTTCAAAACTATCAAAATTTTTAATACATTTGGAAATTTTTAATATATTTTCGAATTTTTAAATTTCTAGACATTTTAATTTTTGAAATTTTTGAATTTTTCGATATATTTTTAAAATTCTTAAAATTTGGTTTTTTTTTTTAATTTTTGATGTTTTTTTTAAATATTTTTGAAATTCATAAAATTTATGAAGTTTTGAAATTTTTATTTTGCAATTTTCATAACTTTCTAAATTTTTAATCTATTTTCGAAATTTTTTAATTTCCAGACGTTTTTATTTTTTTTTTTTGAAATTTTCGAATTTTTTGATATTTTTAATTTTTTAACATTTTTTTTGTAATTTTTTGAAATTTTTGATGTACTTCTAAAATATTTAAATTTCTTAAAATTCAGTTTTTTTTTTAATTTTTGAATTTTTTAAAAATATTTGTAATTCTTATTTATGAAGTTGAAATTTTAATTTTGCAATTTTCAAAACTTTCAAAATTTTTAATACATTTGGAAATTTTTAATATATTTTCGAATTTTTTAATTTCTAGACATTTTAATTTTTTAAATTTTTGATATATTTTTAAAATTCTTAAAATTTGTTTTCTTTTTAATTTTTGATTGTTTTTTAAATATTTTTGAAATTATTAAATTTTATGAAGTTTTAAAATTTTTAATTTACAATTTTCATAACTTTCGAAATTTTTAATATATTTTTGAAATTTTTTAATTTCCACACATTTTTATGTTTTTTTTTTGTAATTTTCGAATTTTTTGATATAATTTTGAAATTTTAAATTTCTTAAAATTTAGGTTTTTTTTTATTTTTGGATATTAATAGAATCATGTTTATTGGTGTATTATTTAAATTAACGCAAAAATTTTTACCATATTTTTCAAATTTTTTTCGTCTGTATTTTACTAGCAGTTAAAGGGTTAATGAATGAATTAAGTAATGTTATTTATTTTTTGTTACTAAATATCTAGCTTAAATAAAATACTTTTTTAAATTAAACTGACTTGTAGTACTTAAATTTAATAATTTAAAAAATTAAGAACTATAAATATTAAATAATAAATTTCCAGAATTTGGAAGAATATAAATTTGTGCAGTTCAGGTGAGGGATTAAGTGCCGAGAATCGAAAGTCGTGCAATTCGGGATTATAGTGAAATAAAAATGACCCTTCTTAATTTTTGTGCAATTCGAGTGCGCCCTATTTGACAACTACATAGTTTGGGTAATTTATTTATTTATTTATGACACCCTGTATTAATATCATTCTCTGGACAATTTTTTTTTAAGAAAGCAAACTAAAATAATTACTAGTTAACAATATTAAAGATTTACATCAGTGTTAAACTATAAAAAAAAACATTGAGTAGTTGGAGTTCAAGTTCGGCAGTCGCAATCACCTCGAGTAAAGTCATTGCCATTAATATTTAAAATTATCTTTTTTTTATTCATTGATGAATGAAATCAGATTTAATCATTACAAGTAATATCCGTGAGTACTTTTTTTTCTCAACGTTTAATTAGTTTATAGATGTTAACGGCCTTAGTAGCATTTTTTAGTTCGGCAATGATGAATGAAAAAAAAAACAATTTAATATTTAGCTTAATTTTTTTATATTTGTTATTTTGATATATTGTTTATAAAAAAATCAGATGTGTTCATATTTTTTAATCAATATCAAATTTCATATTCGCACAAATTGGAAAAGTTATAAAGAAATAATTCTAAAAAAATTAATGCGTTAGGAAAATTAAAAAAAAAAGATTCTTAAAGGGAAAAAAATTTCAAAAAAAGCTGAGTCCCAGAAATCTATATCTGACCGTAGCAAATACATTTTTTTTTATAATATTGTATATTAATTTCAAATTCTTAAAAAATTATGATATCATCTAGACATTATTCAAGCTACCGAAAAACTACCTTTTTTAGATTTTTGTTAGATAATTAATAGTGATTAAATTTGATTCAATTTACCCAGAAATCATCTTCATATTTTAATTTATTTCTAATTCTTAGTTTCATGTGATAATA
This sequence comes from Neocrepidodera transversa, assembly GCA_963243735.1. Classification (NCBI taxonomy): domain Eukaryota; kingdom Metazoa; phylum Arthropoda; class Insecta; order Coleoptera; family Chrysomelidae; genus Neocrepidodera; species Neocrepidodera transversa. The sequence continues at coordinate 6,210,385 of OY725346.1, read as the reverse complement.
TAAAAATATAATTCAATTTATTTATACTAGACATGCATATCTCCTACGCCACTGCATACCTTCTAGAATAATCCAATATTACATTAGCAGATACATTTCATCTCTTTTTAAAACTATTATCTCTTTGGCTATCATAGCTGCTTTCAAATATTATATGCAAAATTATTCATCTAACGAATTTTACCCAAAAACGAACACATCACTATTATTTAACCAATCAAATTAAGTTACATAATTGTGTAGTGTAAGAGCGCTCTATCGTTCCAAGTTGTATCGCCCCTCTTAGTCCAGGGCAGATAGAGAAAATTAAATGGTTAATCCGTTTTTGGAAAAGTGCCTTCTGGGCCGGAAAATGCATTTTCCAATTGCATCACTACTTGCATCATTATAGGAACGACTGGAAACTCGGAAAAATCGCTCGGAAATTGTTACTCGAGGGTTTTTAGCCCCGACGAACTCGATTCTAGCATTAGAATTACCCGGGGGCGCACGGGGACGGCTCTGCTAGGGGTGCGGGGGTGGTTAATTGGGGGAGAAATTGCAGCGTGCATGGAAATTGCTCAAAACTCGTTACTCAGGGGTTTTCGGGGATGACGAATTCAATTCTGGCATTGGAATTACCCCGGGGGCGTCTCTGCGAGGGGTGCGGGTGTGGTTAATTGGGGGAGAAATTACAGCGTGCATGGAAATCGCTCAAAACTCGTTACTCGGGGGTTTTCAGGGATGACGAATTCAATTCTGGAATTGGAATTACTCGTGGGAGCAAGGGGCGGCTCTGCGGGGGTGTGGGGGTGGTTAATTGGGGGAGAAATTGCAGCGTGCATGGAAATCGCTCAAAACTCGTTACTCGGGGGTTTTCGGAGATGATTTGCATGGGTTTGCAGAAATATTTAAACAAACACATGTAGCCATGGATACTTTAATAGATCATGGGCTTCGTCTCGCTTTGGCTCTTTACGGGGTACCCAAAGATCTGCGCACCAAAGATGAACCTGCCATTCAGCTCGTCCAAATGTTTCGAGCAAAATCGTATGCTGAAGCCGCCAACCTTCAAAAAGTCGACCTTGCAGGCATAATTCCGACTGCCAATGCGTTAACCGAGCATATCAAGCGGGTATATTTCCAAGTACAGGCTTGGTATGGTTCACAAGGTCAAGACGAAACCTTAGATCCGTTGGAATGGGGCTGGAAAATGGTGGATGGAGAGCTCAGTCCTGTCACCATGACCCAGGAAGCCGGTCCCGAGGAAATTTTGAGCAAAATGTCTTGTTCTTGTCAAACCAACTGTGGCCCGAGGTGCGGGTGCCGCCGAAGTGGGTTGGAGTGCTCACTTGCGATGGCAATTGCTCAAAACAAAAAGACGTTTCCAATGAGGCCGAGAGTAGTGACGAGGAAGAAGATGAAGGAGGGGAAGAAAATTCAGGAGGGAGAGAAGTTGAAGAACGGGAAGAAGACGAAGAAGAGTTTGAACAAGATGTTTAGTATTTTAGTTAAAAATTGAAGTTTATAATGAATAATTCCAGATTAATAAAAACTCCTATCTGTTATTTGAATAACGTATTATTTTCATAATTTGTGATTTTTTACTTTCTTCTTTACCATTGGTGGACGCTGCCACCCCCGTCCCCCCCAATCACCCCCAGACAACCTCACAGAGGGGCCTACGAGAAATATAATGCCAGAATTGAATTCAGTATCCCCAAAAAACCGCGAGTAACGGGTCTGGAGCGCTTCCCATGGACTATCAATTTCCCCCCAGAATGACCCCCGGATTCCCCCGCAGAGCCGCCCACGTGCTCCCCCGGTCAATTCCAATGTCGGGATTGAATTCGGCATCTCCGAAAACCCCCTCCTTATTCTCCAGATTTTAACAAAATTGAGCATAATTGGTTTGCTATAAAAAACAGAATTAGGAAAAACAATCCTCTATTCAAATCTTTTCGTCTAAATGTATAGCTCTTCTACCATCATCCATCTTTGCATTTATATTTGCTACTTTTGCAATTAAGCTCTCTACTATTTTTAAAGAAAAACCATTATATGCTGCATTATGTAAAGGAGTCCAATTCTGATCATCCACGGTGTTAATGGTTGCTCCATTTTTAATTAAAAAATCGCAATGGTTCTGCAAACAAGCAAAAATGACAGGTATTTCCTACATAGACACTTCTACAATCGCTGTTTGCCATAAAAAAAGGATCTCCAAGAACAAAGTTTTTGATGGTTTGGCAGAAATTAGTAAGAGCACATAGATGCTTGATTTAGAATAAGCAGCTTATATAAATCTCGCTTAGCCTCAGTAATGTCGATCTCAGAAATATTTGTAGTTGTGTCTGTAATAAAGGCTAACCAGTTTGGAGCGATTTCCATGCACGCTGCAATTTCTCCCCCCCATTAACCACCCCCGCACCCCCCCGCAGAGACGCTCCGGGTAATTCCAATGCCAGAATTAAATTCGTCATCCCCTAAAACCCCTGGGTAACGAGTTTGGAGCGATTTCCATGCTCGCTGCAATTTCTCCCCCAATTAACCACCCCCGCACCCCCCGCAGAGCCGACTCCGGGTAATTCTAATGCCAGAATCGAGTTCTGCGGGTCTAAAAACCCTCGAGTAACAATTTCCGAGCGATTTTTCCGAGTTTCCAGTCGTTCCTACAATGGTGCAAGTAGTGATGCAATTGGAAAATGCATTTTCCGGTCCAGAAGGCATTTTTCCAAAAACGGATTAACCAGACCATATAGCCTCGTTTTCTGTGACTTTCCTGAACACAATGCAGAAAACCGCATCTCGATATCTGCTTCACCTCCAAATTCATTTAAGTAGATAGGGTAAGTTGGTTCTACTACCACTATAGGGAAGTCAACGTGTTAGAGTGAGAGGTATAGGAAATTCAGCGTGTCAAAAAGAGAGAGCGCGACGTTTTTTAACGTTTACTATTTTGAAGCGTTAAAAAAGAGTTGGAAACGTCACATTTTACAATATTTTCAAAAAACAGAACGTGAAAAAACATTTGAAACTTCACATTTTACGACGTTTTCAAAGTTTTTTAACGCTTAGAATTTTAATTTTATTTTTACATGTTTCCTTATGGGAAATACATGTATTTGATGCAAAAAACTGAAAGTTTTTTCACAACAAAAACTAATCGTTAAAAACGTCGTAAAATTTGACGGTTCAATCGTTTTTTCACGTTCTGTTTTTTGAAAATATTGTAAAATGTGACGTTTCCAACTCTTTTTTAACGCTTCAAAATAGTAAACTTAAAAAACGTCGCGCTCTCTCTTTTTGACACGCTGAATTTCCTATACCTCTCACTCTAACACGTTGAATTCCCTATAGTGGTGCTAGAACCAACTTACCCTATCTACTCATTTAATCCGGCCGATTTTGCTCTAAATGCCCTGGACTATCCACTTTTTGATTGAAGTCACCTATGGAGACTTAAAACTCAATAATGATAGAAACGTAAAAATTTAGGTCCATCTAACAGGTGGCAGCACTTACCAAACAATTAAATGCATTTATCTTAATTCGCTCTTAAAACTTAACTCATGTTTTTTTCTTTTACCAAATATCTTAAAATATTATACCGAATTGTGGACAGCTAAAAAAATTTTCAAAAAAAAATTAAACAGCGAGAAAAAAAATATGTAATTGGTAGCCACAATAATAGATTTTTTTTTCTCCATATTTTAGTGAAAACCACAATTAAATTTGTAACTCCGTAAAAAAGTTATTAGGAATTAGGAATATTTTTACTTTCTTAAATTTATAGTTCGCGCAAATAAAGTGTTAATTGGTATCGCCCAAAATTTTGATTAATTTTTACTTTTTGAAGGTGGAAGTTAAAATTTTTCGTTGACTAAACATTAGTTAGCTGAGGTGTTTTAAAAAGTTCCTGTGTCTCAGCTAGAGGGTACTCCTGAAACAAATAAATCTAACCTGGGAATTTGAAATAATATTGTTTTATTCGATATTTTTTTAAACCTAGCTGAATCGTATATTTTTTTTATTAAATACTTGTAAATTGATTAGAGTTTAACGAGATTTATATAGGTATAAAAATTTAGAAATGATTTAATAAATTTTGTTTCTAAATTCAAAAATTTTGAAAAAATTTGCTTATGTTTATTTCAGCAAAATAAATTATTTCATAAAAAATTGTTAATATCGAGAATACATGGGAAAAAAGTTTTTTCTTGATTTTTTCGAAACCCACATTGAAGATTTTGCTGAAAATTTAATAAATACTAGTCTAAATATCATATATATTCATGATTTTTTTTTTTGTAATTTTTGAATGAAAAAAAAATTAAAAGTTCAAACACCCATCTCTGAAACCACAATATCTAATCGATTCTTATGTCATGGTCAAATTTTTCGCTAAGACAAGATTATATTGCTGGAGGGTATTAAGCAAAAACAACTCGTTTCAAGTTCGAATTTAATCCCATTCTTTATTTTTCTTATATTAAATTGATTCATTTATTTATATTAAGGCAGTTAATTTGTTTTTCTTAATAATACAGGGTAATTCAAAGTATAAAAAGAAAAAGTTCGTAGTTAATATCTTCCTAATTTTAATGCAAAAATTTCTCATTATCTTTGGACCTCAGTTACATTTAAAATTTGCAATAAAGGCTAAAAAATACAAAATTCAGAAAAAATATAGATGTATACAGTATGTCTGAAAAAGAGGAAAGTTTTTTATTATTCATTTTACAAAAATCTGCATCACATATAAATCAATAATCAAGAATCAAATTTGTAAAATATTTAATGGTATACAGGGAAAATAAAAATATTGATTTTCACTGAAGAGAAAAGTGCTTTTAAATTTTGTTTGTTTTTTTTTTATACAGGGTGTTATTGAAATACACGTACATATTAAAATGGGGAATAGTATGTAATGACCAAAAACGATTGGCACCAATTTTAACTTCAAATTCTAAAATTTAAATATTGGGGAAGAGTCCCCTTTTCCGACCTACTAGTTTCCATATTTAAAGAAGTAAAATAAATCGAAATTGAACTTACCCATAGAAATTGCACTGTTGCCGTAGCAAAACCAATTAATTCAAAATAAAGTTTATTACAGTAATTGTTCAAAATGCCGTCCATTATTATTTACACACACTTGCAATCGTCTTTCCAAAGAACTTTGAACATTAGAAATTAGTCTTGGATTTTGTCGTAGTTCCTCGGCTACCGCATTAACTTTATTAGTTAGTTGTTCAACACTATTAATAGGTTCATTATAAACCAGTTGTTTCATGTGACCCCACAAAAAGAAATCGCATGGATTTAAGTCCGGAGATCTCGGAGGCCACTTAGTAGGTCCATTTCTGCCTATCCACTTTTGAGGAAATCTAATGTTCAAAAACCGCCGTACGTTTAAATCAAAGTGTGGAGGAGCGCCATCTAGTAGGTACCACATCCGTTGCCTTAATTGTAACGGTATCTCTTCTAGGAGTACTGGCAAAATATCTTCTAAAAAGTGGAGATATCCTGGCCCATTTAATCTGTTCGGGAGAACATAAGGCCCGATTAAATACTGATCTATTATGCCAGCCCAAACATTTATTGAAAATTTTCTTTGATGCCCAGTTTCCTCAATGGCTTGAGGATTTTCATCACTCCAAATATGCGTATTGTGCATATTGAACACGCCATCACGAGTGAATGAAGCCTCGTCAGTATACAATAATATTTTTAGAAAATCAGGAATATCAACATATTTTTGAATCATCCATTCACAAAACTCCACTCTCTTTTCTTCATCACCTGGATATAAGGCCTGGACTTTTTGGATGTGATAAGGATGTAAACCTTGTTCTTTAAGTGTCCGCCACACAACAAATGAGGACACTCCAATTTCAAGACCTAGTCTTCTACAACTTAATTGAGGCCGGTTTTCAACAGCTTCCAATATTTCTTCTTCGGCCGCCAATGTTCTTTGTGTTCTTGTTCTCCATCGATCTGCATTGACACTCTCAAATTTTCCATGGTCTCTTAGATGCTGAACAGTTGAAATAAACGTACGACAGTCCGGAATTCTCCGATTTGGAAACCGTTCGCGATACAGGATTTGTGCTTGCCGAGAATTTTCTCCAGCTGCCCCATAAACCAGCACTATATCGGTTAGTTCAATATTCGTAAATAGTGGCATCGTAAAAAAATATTTAAAAGTAATCGTAACAACACTTTTTACCAACTTGGAAATGACGCGCTCGTGTTAGCCAGATTCGTAAATCAACTAAAATTTTAATAATCTATAGTTTCAAAAATGTATAGTTTAAAAACAGTAATTTATCAAATATTCTAGTTTTTTGATAAAGAGGGTATTAAAAACCAGTCTTCGGAAATAGAAATTAATTCGAAAATCTTGGCAACATGGTTATTTCTTACAAGACTAGTTTTCTTATCATCTGACAAAAACTTGCATATTAATTACTGTTGATGTTTAAAATAGGTAAATAAACCTAATTTATATAGGTCATCCTCAACATATCAGTGAAGTACGTTTGTTTTAGAATTAATTTTCAAAAATTAATAACTCCCTTAATAAGGGGTATTTTTAAAAAATAATATTTTTCTACATTCAGTGGGGATCTGCGCAATACCCAGTTTTAATATGTACGTGTATTTCAATAACACCCTGTATATTGTAGAACTCACGATTCTGACTAATGTCTACATTGCGCTCTAAATTCCACGGTTTAGATTATACAGGGTGCTGAAGTTAACTTTTCCAAAATTTTGAACACATTTTTGAATATACAAACAAAATCAACTATTCGGACCACTTTTTAAGCGTAATGCGAGAACGGAGGAGTGTGAGATTTTATATAGTGAAAGTTTATGGAGAACTGCAGAGAGCTAAAATTAATACAAAAAATATGTGTTACAAATAAATTAAAAATAAATTAGAAGTAAGAAAATACGAAAAACAGGAAAAAATGGGAAGTGGGAAAATTTTGAAAAATAGGGAAATGGGGAAAAAAATAGGAAATAATATAGAAAAACAGGGAAAAATTGGAAAAATAGAAAAAATGGGAAAAAATAAAATATAGGAAAACGTAAAAAATTCTGAGAAAAATAAGCAAAAATAGAAAATCACAGACAAAATGTGGAAAATAGAAAAAACAGTAAAAAATTGTAAAAAAAAACAGTAAAAAATACGGAGGAAACAATCAAAAATACTAAAAAAAATAGGAAAAAATGGGAAAAAAGTAGGAATAAACAAAAACATAAAGAAAAATAGGAAAATTGGGAAAAAATAGGAAAAGTAAAAAATAGGTAAAAATAGGGAACAATAGGGACCTTTGAAAAAAATTAGAAAATTAGGAAAACATAAAAAAATAGGGAACATTAAAGGAAAATGGGAAAAATGGTAAAAATAGAGAAAAATAGAAAAATATAGGCAAAAATAGGAAATATGTGGGAAAAGAGAAGAAAATGGAAAAAATAGAAAAATCAGTAAAGAACAGTAAAAGAGTGAAGAATAGGAAAAAGCAAGCATAAATAGTAAAATAGTAAAAAGAAAAAGGAAACAATAGGAAAATGGGAAAAAATAGGAAACATAGGAAAAAAATTGGAACAAATAAAAAAATAGAGAAAAATAGGAAAATTGAAATTGAGGAAAAATAGGTAAAAGAAAAAATAGTAAAAAATAGGGAACTTGGGGAAAAATATGAAAATTAAGAAAACGTAAAAAAATAATGAACATTTAGAACAAAATAGAAGAAAACAGTAAGAAATAGTAAAGAATAAAAAAAGTAGTAAAAAAATGGTAAAAACCGTAAGAAATGTTAAAAAAAGTAAAAAATAGTAAAAAATACTTAAAAATAGTAAAAAAAAAACAGTAAAGAAAAAGTAAAAAATATTAAAAACAAAAACAAAAAAAAAATAGGAAAATAGAGGCATATAGGAAAATGGGAAAAAATAGGGAACATAGGAAAAAATAGGAACAAATAAAAAAATAAAGAAAAATAGGAAAATTGAAATTGAGGAAAAATAGGTAAAAGAAAAAATAAAAAATAGGGAACTTGGGGAAAAATATGAAAATTAAGAAAACGTAAAAAAAATAATGAACATTTAGAAAAAAATAGAAGAAAACAGTAAGAAATAGTAAAAAACAGAAAAAATAGAAAAAATAGTAAAAAATAATAAAAAACAGTAAAAAATAGTAAAAAAACAGTAAAAAATACTTAAAAATAGTAAAAAAAACAGTTAAAAAATAGTAACAAAACAGTAAAAAATGTTAAAAAATATTAAAAAAAAAAACAAAAAAAGAAAAAATAGGAAAATAGAGGCATATAGGAAAATGGGAAAAAATAGGGAACATGGGAAAAAATAGGAGCAAATAAAAAAATAGAGAAAAATAGGAAAATTGAGGAAAAATAGGTAAAAGAAGAAAAAATAGTAAAAAATAGGGAACTTGGGGAAAAATATGAAAACTAAGAAAACGTAAAAAAAAATAATGGACATTAGAAAAAAATAGAACAAAACGTAAAAAAATAGTAAGAAATAGTAAAAAATGTAAAAGTAGTAAAAAAATAGAAAAAATAGTAAAAAACAGCAAGAAATAGTAAAAACCAGTAAAAAACATTAAAAAACACTAAAAAACACTAAAAATTAGTAAAGAATATTAAAAAACAGGAAAAAGAAAAAAGTAGGGAAAAATAGGAAATATTTGGGAAAATAGAAGAAAAAGGAAAAAATAGAAAAAACCAATAAGCAACAGTAAAATATACAGGAAAAAGCAGGCAAAAATAGTAAATAATAGGAAAATGGAAAAAAATATGGAAAATAGGAAAAAAATTGGAAAAAAAAAATAGAGAAAAATAGGAAAATCAAGGAAAAATAGGTAAACGAAGCAAAAAATAGGAAAAAATAGGAAACTTTTGGAAAAATATTAAAATTAGGAAAACGTAAACGAAAATAATAATCATTAGAAAAATAGAAGAAAATAGTAAAAAAATAGTAATAAACGGTAAAAAATTGTAAAAAAAACATTAAAAAAAAACAGTAAAAAATAATAAAAAACAGAAAAAACAGAAAAAACACTAAAAAATAATAAAAAACAGTAAAAAACAGTAAAAAAAAAAACAGTAAAAAATAGTAAAAAAAAGAGTAAAAAATAGTAACAAAACAGTAAAAAACATTAAAAATTAGTAAACATTATTAAAAAATAGGAAAAAAAAAAGTTGCGAAAAATGGAAAAAAATAAAAAAAAACAATAAAAAACTGAGAAAACTATGAAAAAATAGGCATTTTTGATGTCGACTAATAGTTAATATTATTTCGCCTTATTTTAAAAACTCATCGGTTATTTTATCTCAAATATTAATATAGTTTTGTTCGTTTTTTTATTTGTTTTTGTGTACGTGATCTCAAAAATTAATCAAGAGATTTTTTTGAATTTTGACCTATAGACTTCCCTTAGACCACTGAAAAAAAACTATCATACATGTCAGGAATAACTCCTGTACTCCAGGATTGGGGGTGGTGCGCGTATATATGCACTCGGTACCCTTATTTGTCTATAGAATTTGACACTATAGATAGATGGTTCTCAGTTTGGAGGACACTCTCCATCTGTTTTACTACCTCTTATTTTTAATCTTCTAACATTTATATTTTATCGATTAAATATTTTTTTCTTTCCAGGAAATTATTCTATTCTTTACGATATTTGCCATATCCCTGGCATTTCCTTCGAATGACCAAGAACTGCCTCCAAACGGCGTTAGAGAGAAAAACGTCGCCAACCTGGCTGTAGCACCACAAATTACTCTCCAAGACGACGATTTAAGTTCTGCTGAAAGTGCCTATGGATGGGGAAGAGGAGGATGGGGTAGAGGTTACGGATATGGAAGAGGCTGGAATAGACCTTATTATGGAGGTTATGGAGGCGGAGGATGGGGAGGTTATGGAGGCTATGGAGGTTGGGGAAATGGGGGTTATAGGAGACGTGGTTGGGGAGGAGGATATGGTTACTGGGGTTAAATGACAAAAATAATGATAAAAATAAATCATATTGTTTAGATTATAAGTTTAAACAATCTTCGTCTAATAAAATTCTTAGTTTTTTTATGACGATTTTTATTTTCCTTAAAAAAATAACATTATACATAACCTCAAGTGTACCCCAAAAAAGGGGTTCTGGGTTCTCTAATCGGAACTTAAACTGACCATTCTTAAAGGTTTTTCAAAATTACAATTTCTCTGACAAAATAAATATATCTTTGAGTTTCTTTTTTGGCAGGCAGACTAACAGTTCAATATTTGTTTTTCGACGGGATTTATTGTTTATATCAGAAAACTGCCGAAAACTGATAAATCTCGCTGAGATCCAGCTTAAAATTTTACGCACGTAGACTCATATACAGATTTATGATTAAAAATCACATAAACGGTCTTATTCTACAATATAAGATCTGTAGATATTTTGATATTTATAATAAAATAATTGTGCTTTAATCATATAGTTTCCAATTATATCCAAAAATAAACAGATGCTACACTTATTTTTCTTTATTCTTGTAAATAGGTAATAAGATTTTGGTTGACTTAAAGTAAAATAAAAAAGATGTACATACCTATTTATTGATGCCATTTTTTTTAAAGAATTAGAAAACCGATTTTCAAATATTTTACGCTCGCCAGCGGAATACTTTGGCTAAAATTTGAGAATTTGAATAGCTTAAGCGATATATAGGGAACTTCTATTTGGTCGACTTGTAACGTGAAATAAAAAAGATATAAGCCGCACTCGATAAATAAAATTATGGTATTTTTATAAATTTAACTAATCAACGCACTTCTTATTTTGTTTAGTTCAATATGTGCCTATACCGTTGTGTTTATTCAGACAACGCCTAATCTAATTCATTAGGGACCACGGACTGTGACGGAACAGGCCATTTCAAGTAGAAATATAAAAAGGACTAACCAGTGGGAGAAAAGTTTGTACCTTTGTTTTGTTGTGTTGTCTCCTATAAAGATGTTTATACCTAATGGAATGCAATTAAACGCTGAAATATAAATGGGATCAATCCAGACGTTCCCCAAAGCGTTGTCTGTATAAAGACAACGCCCAAAGTATTCTTTTCTCTTTTACGAAAAACTACATTGTAATGGCCAAACACCCAAGACGGTAAAGGCCATTAAATAGGGAAAGAAGAATATTCATAACCAAAAAATTTTTAAACAATTTTTATTATTTGTAATGGATATTTTAAAAAAATTATCGTCTCTTCAAGAAATATCGAAGGCTCAGCTTTCAAAAATTTTGAATATTGTATCGAATAAAAAGTTTTTGATAATAGAACCTGCCTTAATAAAACCTCTAGAAAGAGTATGCGGAGTAAAGTGGTTAAAGTAAGTTGAAGAATTATAATTATTTATAAAAGTGGTTTATAATTTTTTTTTAGGGGAAATGGTGTAGAAAAAATTTTCAAATTGGAATCAATAAGCATACAATCAGATACAAATGTTATTTTTTATATGATTTATAACAATACGAGAGTATTTAGGCAAGTAATAGATCAAATCAGGTCACAGGTTGATATAGAAAATCCAGTTAAGGATAAATACCATATAATTGTGGTACCTAGAAACATATACACTTTTGAAGCTGAACTAGAAAAAACAGGACTTTTATACAGTTCAGTGAGGTTACACTCGTTTCAGTGGATGCCTTTACATCTTGATACGGGATTGCTAAGTCTTGAAATTCCAGATTTGTATAGCTCATTATTTGTTTACCAAAATTTAACATATTTACCAATATTGTCAAAATGTTTATGGCAGTTAACCTTTGTAATAGGAAAACCTCGGCTTATATTAGCTCTTGGTCAATATTCAAATGCTTTGATGGTTCAATATGATCAGTATACAGAGGACAGAGGAGAAAGTGATAAGTTAGAATCAGATATTGGTGCATTAATAATTATAGATAGAGATATTGATTATACAAGTGCGTTGTTAACCCCAGGAACCTATACTGCTTTATTAAGTGAGGTAATAAAGTTTATCCTACAGAGTGTTTAATAAAAAGCAATAATATACAATTATTTATAGGTTTACACTGTATGTGCAGGAATATGTGAAAAAAAGGAAGAAGAAAATATAAAATTGGATAAAAAGTATAATCCTTTAGTTGAGAAACCAGTTCTTCATTTTAATTTAGATAGTGTTCAAGATAGTATTTATTGTGATATAAAAAACAGGTATTTTACAGAAGTAACATCAGTTTTAAGTAATTTAACAAAACAACTAAAAACTGAAAAAACAAACTCTAAGGAGATGGCATTGGATGAGATAAAACATTATGTTCAAACCCAACTTCAGGCTACCAAATTAAAAAAAAAGTTTATTACAAATCATCTTCTCGTTGCGGAAAGTATTATAAACATTCTAGGTCATAGATATGAAAACCAAAAAGATATTGAGGAAAATGTAGTTAGAAATAATGATAAAAGTGTTAACTTAAATTTTCTAGATGAACTTTTAAATTCTGAAAATGATAAATTTATAACTTTACGGTTATTTTGTTTAATATCACTTTTCCAATCATTAAGTGAAAGTGAAACAAGATCTTTTTGGATAAAATTTTTGCATCAGTTTGGATTTAACTATGGATTCGCTTTTCAAAATTTAATTTCAACAGGTTTTATACCAGCTCCTGTTCAAATTACTAGTAGTTTAAACCTACCTGGAAAGTTAAAAATTCCAAAATTTACTTCCAGCAATAGTCACATCAATGCTAAAAATTTAAAACAAGTCCCTACAGATACATCCAAAATCAACCTAAAATTTCCAACTTGTGCTAGTTATGTTTACGGTGGTAGTTACATACCTTTGATAACACAAATAGCCGGTATGTTACTTAATTCTATTCCTGTTGAAGAAATCAGAGCAAAATTGGATGTTTTAGGAACTTTATCAATTAGAAATGATAGAGGATATCCACTTCAGAATAGAATTATATTAATATATATTTTAGGAGGAGTTACATATGCTGAAATGGCGGCTTGTAACTTGTTAGAAACTTTAACAGGGGCCCAAATAATTATTTTAAGCGATAAAGTTATTACAGGGAATGATTTAATGAAGGGAATTCTAGATTATCCCTTGTAAAATAAACTTTTCATTCACTATTAATAAGTTTTTTAGTGTATATAGAATGAAAAGGTTTATTTTTGTATAATGTATAAAATTCTGTCTAATATATGAATCTCGATAACTAGTTTTTCTTCGAGGCTATAAATATTGGTATATTGACGATATGTTGTCAATATTTAAATTATCTCAAAAGTGATCAATTAATGAGGTAAAATAAAACTCGAAATCTAGTACCACACAATATATTAATACTTCTAATATTAAATTGAAGATGAGGGAACGGCAAGTAGTTTCGGCAATAATGTCATCATCAGACCAAACTTAACAGGTTGACTGCCATGAGGTTTGGGGTGTGTGTCAAACTATTTAGGCACGGCTCAGTAAATAAATCGCGAGAAAAAGCCCTCGAAAATTATTTGTGGTTTACTGTTTTTCGTCGTAATTATGTATTGTGGGTTAGAATTTTTTGCACAAAGCCCACAGACTCTGTTTTTGGAAATTATGGAAATATTATTATCTAAAAGAACAGCTTGTAATAAAATAAGGTGATTTGCTAAAATAAAAGATTTATTTCTGAAAAAAATTCATGAAAATAAAACCAATTCAAATAAAAATGAGGTTTACAAGCATTATAAATGCCATAAACTAGAATTATAAATCATTATATCATGCTAAATAACTTTTATGAGAGTGAAAAAAGCAATCCACACAATATGATTTCTTGCAAGTAAAGCAAGACCAAGTGGTTCTTGTGATCCTCTTTACGTCCAAACTCTGCAGTAAATCTCTCGTAACACACTGTACAACGCAACCGCTTGCCAATTTGCTCTAGTTCATGTCGTTCAGTCTGCAAATTTGGTTGAACTTCGGGCTCCTTAAGAGATACTTGTTTTTCGAAAATGTGTTTCAAAATATCTTTTTTGAATTCTGTGATAATTTTTTTGTCTTGTAATTGTTCTGAATACACCACTTTAGCGTTTACCGGAGTAGTTCCCAAAATGATTTCGACTGCCAGTTTCCGATACCATTTTATACCACGTCTAAGTGGAGTATTATAGGCTTTTTGTTGATCTGAGAGATCTATATATATGCCTTGGAGTTGTTATAGTCAACGATTAGCGCCGGTTTTTTTCTGTCAGGATCTGTTCGACTTGGCATAGCTCTCATTTCATCTAGATGTTTTGTACTGAGAGTCAAAACATCTCTCTTATCTCTCCACTTTAGCATAACGATTCCGGGATCAATAAAGAGCAATACATTCTCCTTTTTTGAGTTTTGCTTTTTCTATTTCGAGACAGTTATGTTTTCTTCTATTCCTTAGTGTTTCAACTAAATGAATTTTCCTTTCAAGCAGCAGATTTGCTAGTTCACACTGGTATAGTAATTATCAACAAATAATGTTCTACCAGAGTTTAGGAGCGGTTCTCTCAAGTCTAGAACAACTTGTTTTGAGGAGGAAAGTGACTTTTTATTTAGCTCAGTTTGTCCACAATATACTGAAAAGTTGTAAGTGTATCCTTTTTTTATGCACAGTTTATAGAGTTTATACCAAACTTGTGTCTTTTATTTTTGATATATTGACGAAAGCCAAGTCGTCCTCGAAATGGTACCAAGGTTTCATCAATACATACGATTTCTGGCGGTACTACAAGATACTTATATCTTGCGATCAGCAAATCTAGCAACGGTCTTATTTTGCGAAGCTTATCGAGGCCTCCTTGTGGAATTTCTTCATTGTCGCGCAGAAATGTAACGTGCGTAATAATAACTGAAACCTGTTCCTACTCATATACTTGCAAATACTATTTTGGTAAATTTCTTCTTTAGACCAATAGTCTGTAATTAACGGAAAACGACATAAGCCCATCCAGAGTAAGATTGCAAAAAAAAACTCTATCTCATCGTCATTGGTATCAGTCCATTTATGAACGCGAGATTTTGGATTGATAGTTTTTTCTTTTAGTTGGGTTGCGTATTTGTTTGTCTCAATGACAATCTGTTGTAAAATTTCACCTGTCGAAAAAACTCGTATGGACTTTTATCAAAATAAAGTTCCACTAAATCGGGATTTATTCCTACTGTAGGTACCGTAAAATCGAATGTTTTCATGCTGTGATTGGTCCCCACTCTATTTTTTCGTCTTCTGAAAGTTCTTCTAATGAGCTGGCCGATGATATTTCGGTGGTGGTTTGGTTCACTACTTCTTCTATGATATGGTCAACGTTGGACTCTTCTGTAAAAAGAAAGACGTGAAATACTCATGTACAGACCTATAGTTGTTTTTAAAACTTACCGAAGGTGTCTATAGATTTATTCCCATAAACATTTCTAGTCAAGTATGAACATGAAGTTTCTATTCAGAGAAGGTTGAGAAAGACACAAATCTGAAGAAAAAAATACAATTAGTCAAAACATTTTGACATTGAAACGTTCCTACCCTAGGCCACTTAATCTCTTATTAATTCCCATTTTTAATTACTATTTTCCTATATTTTTCTATTTCCGTAGAATTATTTTACTTATAAATTCTAATTTTATTTTTCCCTGTATAAAATTTACGCTTCAAATATTTCTCTTAAAATTCGTAAAAGACACAAAATAGCTAAAAAGTTGTCCTCAGGAATGCAGTTATCTACGATAACATAAACAAATTGGCGATAACGAGTCGCAATAGGGTAGATTCTCACTACGCAGTTACAATGCCTACGTCACGAAATGAGATAATTTCTGGGTATAAAAAGGGCATAAAATGAGAAATAAAATCAGTCTAAAAATTTTACCATCGCCTAAACTATCTAACAGTACC
The DNA here is from genome assembly GCA_963243735.1 of Neocrepidodera transversa. NCBI lineage: Eukaryota > Metazoa > Arthropoda > Insecta > Coleoptera > Chrysomelidae > Neocrepidodera > Neocrepidodera transversa. The sequence goes on along the minus strand of OY725346.1, from coordinate 6,194,448 downwards.
TTCGCTTCGCTTCGAGAAAGAATAAATAAAAAACCAGCCAGAGAGAGAACAAATCAGTTCCTGTAAAATTACCCATCGACGAAAACAACAATTATTTTGTAGACCTGTGTCTACCGCCAACTTCGACCCCGTAATAACCATTTGTAGGCCTTTGCCTATCGTATAGAAAACAACTACCCATAAAACCAAAAAGAAAATAAGTAGAGAAAAACAATCTAAAATTCGTTACAAAATAAAAATATCTATCTAAATAAAATGTCTCAAAAACACCCCCAATTCAAAATCCGGGGAAGAAAATTCATATTTAATTAACGTCCGGACAAGTAAACCATTTGTTTAATTGACCGTTCACAGCGGCGCGCCGTTGTGTGTACGGAAGGGTTAAGTCAGGAGTCTCATTTACCAATTACAACAATACACAATACATTACACAGAAAATCTTGTGTTTTTATGAGTTGGTCAAGATTGTTACTATGTCTATTAAGGTACGGTCCCTTTTAAACAAAAAAAAGAATTAATTATTATGGGTCGGTAGGAGGCAATGTGATCTCCCCTCCCTGTGAAATTTTCCCAATGAGGGATATCGCAGACGGCAATAGACCCGCGGGCATTCCATCTTCCTACCTGAATGATTAGGACATTATTGACCATAGTAAATACACGTGATTTCAAATCACTCAATTAAAAAGGTTATAAAATAGAAACAAACAGAAATATAAAAATAATTACACAAACACAAAATACAAATTGGTAAAATGTGACAAATATCTTCGCTTTCGTCCACCCAGTGGCGGGTCTCTGTGAGGGGTCCTCACATACAAATAGAGTAAAGAGTAAATAATGTCTCAAGGTTTTGATTTTTGTAATTATCAAAAAAGGTTGAAATTACGGAATATACGATTTGAAGGTTTTTCAGTGTTTTATTTTTTTACTTGCAGCAAACTTTACTATAGCGAATAAAAATACAGCACAACTGGGTCCTTTAACAATACTAGACGATCAGGTATATTTTATGATAAATTTGAGTATAAAAGTTTCTTACCGAAATGGCCATCGGTTTGTTACTTTGTACTCGCCTTTTTCATGAGATAAATGGCCAGGGGGGTGGGAGGTTACAACATAAAAGCACAAAATCTATTAGTTTTCAATAATAAAATTATTGTTACATGTGAAGTACGATAATAATAAAAGATCAACTTGGATGAACGCACGTAATCTGTCCGCCTTTGGACTTTAATTTTTTTTTATCGTCTCTGGTTTTTCTTAGAGTTTTCATCATATTCGCTATAACTTTCACTTTCGCTTCCTGGTAAATAATCATCTGAGGTTTCATTGTCAGCAAATGGATCTTCCTCTTCTTCAGACATTATGGTGTCCCATAGTTTTTGATCTTTTTCGAAATTCACTGTTCACCCAATTATGTATCAAACGGAAATAACGCGCAAATTTTGCGGATGTACAATAGTCTCTTAGACTCGTTAGGATTTGTCGAAACTTTTTGTTGAGGCACAGAATTCGTACCTCGAATTAAATAACTTTAGTTAAAAAATTTCTTTTCAAAATTACAAAAATTAGTCTTTAATACTTTGAAGGCTAGAACTAGACTGAATTAAAAATGACTCTAACTGAACATGATAAAAACGCAACGTAACAATTTATTTATGTAATAAGCTATTTTACTTATATTTGTTATATAAGTAAAATAGCTTCATATTTCACATTCTGTGCCGCGAGGTACCAATGCTGTGCCATTTTTTTGCAAAAATACGGAAAATAATAATAACTACGATCATTTTTAAAATAATTCAGTGTCCTACAAATAAAATAATGTTGAAATCCCGACGGAATAAAATTTGGCACAGGAGGACCATATTTTTCTTTCAAATGGCGGCAGTAAACGTTATTTAAAAAAAAAAACTGAGAAATCGCATACTAATGGTCCGTGGTTGGTACAATTAAAAGGTTGTAAATAAAGTGTGTAGAGGAATTAATAGGCGGTACTAGGAAATGATAAACATTATGATATAAGAAAGTGAGAAAAACCTTAAAAAGGTAAATGGTGCTGACCGAGGTGACAATGGTAAAAGGCTGAAAAAACACAGCCGGCAACTATAAGGAAGAGGCTGATGATGGTATTATTGCCGAAACTAGTCTTAATATATTGTGTGGTGCTAGATTTTGAGTTTTATTAGATCATTAAATGTGTGTTTGTATGAGTGTGACTTACGATGTTGCCGAACGATTTTTTTTGAAGATTATTTTTTTAAGTCAAAATTTTATTGCTCTTAAAAAATATTTTAGTTTATTTTTTAGATATTATTAACTAAAAAAAACTGTAATTTAAATAAAATTTGAATTGAATATTTATTTTTATTTGTATATAATAAAATATTATAAGACTGTTTATTTATACAAATGTATAAGGCTGTGCTGGAAAAAATGGTAAATTGTGACCAAATAAAAGGCATTTTAGAAAATATAACAATTTTATTATTCATAAAATGTATATACCCTACTGTGATATTAACATTATTAAATTCTTACCTTAGTCGGACAAGAATAATTACCATCTAAAATGATTTTACAAAATAAATTAATAATATAAATAAAAAGTACCTAAAAAATATTATACAATAAGTAAGGAGTAAATATAAATAATACCATTCTGTAAAAAAAACGGAAAAAATCGACAATTGTGAATCTATAGTATTTAATGGCATCTGCATTTTTAACCCTTTCATGTCCATTTTTAATAATTCCAAAAGAATTGAACAATTTTGGGTCTTATTAATCTTTCCTTTAAATTTACCTTTTTTTTCAAAAAATATATATCCCACTGGGATTAAAAGGGTTATAAATTTTATTTTTCTAGCAGACACCAAAAGGTACAAGTGTTAAAAAAGATTTGTACCAATTATATATCCTAATAAGATTAGCAATTTTAACACGAAAATATAAGCAACAATTTTTCTTTTTCTGTACAAATAAATATGTGCTCATTAATAAAAACTTAATAACAATACTATGACTAGTTATTAAAATTACCAAGTGAGATACAAACAGAACAATGTACAAATTGTGCACCAATAAGATAAAACTTAATTATAGAGAATAAAATTAAAAAAATGATGTTAAATATTACTGTTGCAACGGCGAGATTAAAAAGTTACTGGAAAACACATAAAACAAAAACGATTAGTAATTTCAATTAGATATTAAAAATAGTATCTGCCATTATCTCGCCTCTAACCAAACAACCAATTGTAAACAACGAGTTTTACAAACATAATAGAAAATATCTAAAATATCACCCATTTCATTCTCAATTAAATGAAACATTAATTATTTACTAGTAGCATTGTCGGCGGGGGGTTTTTTTCTCCGACGTCCTCCTTCCAGCAAGTATGAAACATCAAAGACCTGTTTAGTAGGCATTTTACCCAAGAGATCCAGTAATATTCGATTTAGTCTAGATTTTTGTTCAGCACGTGTCTAAAAAAAAAATATAAAATCAAAATAGTATTTATTATCTAAAAATATATTAGATATACATCCCAAAGGTTATCCATATCTCAAATGTCCAAAGTTTTAAGGAAATAATTTTGATTTTAACGGGTAGAATATGGCAAAAAACGGTGGTAGAATAAGTAAATTTATATATACACGACAGTATAAAGGTAATGTTATGTCTTCGGTATTTCTCTCATTTGATTTTTAGGAAAAAAAATGGAAAATTAAGAAAAATAGGAAATAATAGAGAAAAATTGGGAAAATGGGCAAAATAATAACAAACAGGGAAAAATAAAGAAAATAGGAAAAACAAGAAAAAATTAAAAGATATAGGAAAAATAGAAACAAATGGGTAAAAATGAAGAAAAAGGAAAAATCAAATGAAAAACAAAACAAAATTAAAATAAATAGGAAAAATAGTATAAATTCAAAAAACAGAGAAAGAGAAAAATAGGGAAAATAGACACAATTATGGAAGAATCGGAAAAATAGAGAAATTCGGGAAAAATATAGAAAATGGTGAATAATTGGAAAAATGGGAGAAAATAGGGCAAAATAGAGAATACGGAAATTACAGAAAAGTGGGAAACATACGGGAAAATAGTGGAAATAGGAAAAAATAATAAAAAACGGGACAAAATGAGGAAAATGGGATAAAATAAGTACAAATAAGGAGAAATAGGAAACATGGAATAATAAAGAAAAAAGGAAAAATAGAAAGATATGTTAAAAATAGAAAAAAATGGAGAAAAATATGGAAAAATAAAAAAAGAAAAAACTAATGGAAAACAGGTATAATATGAAAAAATGGGAAATATTGAGAAAATAGTAAAAAATAGGCGAAAATATGGAAAAACATAAGAGTAAAATGGGGAAAAAATGCAAAAAATTTGGAAATCAAAGAAAAATATCCAAAAGCAGGAACAAATGGGTTTGGGCAAATTTTGGAAAAAATTATGAATAGGGAAAAACAGAAAAATAAAAAATGGAAAAAAAACAAGGAATAGACAAAAACAGGAAAAAATTGGGAAAAATGGAAATTTAGGAAAAATAGGTATAAATGGGTGAAAACAGGGCAAAATAGAGAAAATACGGAAATTACAGTAAACGGGAAACATACGGGAAAATAGTGGAAATTGGAAAAAGTAGGGAAATAAAAGTAACCCAGAAAAAATATAGAATAATGACAAATGGGGGAAAATAGGAAAATAATGAAAAACAGGACAAAATGAGGAAAATAGGACAAAATAAGTACAAATAAGGTGAAATAGGGAAACTTAAGGAAAAATTAAGAAAAAACGAAAAACTAATGGAAAACAGGCAAAATAGAAAGATATGTTAAAAATAGAAAAACAAAATTAAGTAAAGTGAAGTTCTTTATTTTCCTTGTGGACAATTACACATTGTATTGTATTGTAAAGAAAACAGTAAAGAACAGGGGAAAAAATAGAGAAAAATATGGAAAAATAAAAAAAAAGAAAATTTGGAAAAACGTAAGAGTAAAATGGGGAAAAAATGTAAAAAATTTGGAAAAACAAGGAAAAATATCCAATAGCGGGAACAAATGGGTTAGGGCAAATTTTGGAAAAAATAATGAATAATAGCGAAAGAGAAAAAACCAGTATGGTAGATGTTTTACCATTAACGTTCTAAATACATGTAGATATTTCCCATTAACGTTCTAAACACATTTTAGAAATTAAATATTTATTTTGTAAAAATGAAACGATATATAAATAAAAACTCAAAATGAAAAATTTAACGTTGAACTTGATTGATGGCTTGTTGTTGAATTCCCCATTGCTTCTTGATTTTCTCAGCTAGTAAGGAAAATACGACAAAATAGGGAAAATGGCGAAATTCCGGAATTGAGTAAAATAGGAAAGAAAATGGGAAAAATAAGGAAGATATGGAAATTTTTGAAAAATATGAATAAATAGGAAAAATATATATAAATAGGAAAAATAAGAAAAAAATTGAAAACAGGAAAATTAGAAAATGAGGAAACATGGTAAAATATTAAAAAATTGAGAAATATAGGGAAAATAAGGAAAATTGGAAGAAATAGGAAAAATATTGAAAAACTCCATAGAAATAGAAAAATTTGCGAAAAATTGGAAACATATTGAAAAACATTGATAAAACAGGAAAATTAGAGATAAATAATGAAAAATGAATAAAAAAGGGAAATATATGTGAAAATAATGAAAAATAGTGAAAATAGGAAAAAGATAGATAATTATAATGCCAAATAGAGAAAAACAGGAAAATATAATGAAAAACAGGAAAAATAGAAAAAAATTGGAAAAAACAGTGCAAAAAAGGGAAAATAGCGAATTTGGGGAATAGAGAAAAATAGGAAAAAACAAGGTAAATAGGGGGAAATATGGAAATTTGGGAAAAATTGGAATAAAGAGGAAAAATACGGAAAATAAGAAATAATATGAAAACAGGAAAATTAGAAAATAAATGGGGAACATATGGAAAATAGTGAAAAATAGAGAAATATAATGGAGAAAATTGGAAAATTTATGAAAAAATGGGAACAAGATTGAAAAACATTGATAAAATAGGGAAATTAAAGAAATATGAATAAAAAAAAGGATATGTATGGGAAAATAATAAAAAATAGTAAAAATGGGAAAAACGCAAGCAAAGCTCGTGAACAATTAGAGAAGTGGGGAACGAAAGAACAAAGGGAAAATTAGAGAAGTGGGGACGCTGGATTTGACGTCGTAGTTGTTAGACAATCATAGTAAACTTTATATGATTATTTAATAAATTACTTCGTTTTAGCCTTATCATAAACTACAACAAACTATAATGAAGACTGGAAATATTTGCTTACCCTAACAATGGGAGGTAAAAGCGTTACGACATTCTGCGTCTCGTTTTTGAGAATAATTCCTCCAGCTTTATCTGAAGATGTTGATTTCACCACTTCTTCACTTTTCGGTTTTCTTCCGGTCGATTTTATCAACGTTTCGTCAACGTCGTGCGGACAATAAGTTCTAGTTATCTTCAAACGCGTCTCGAAGTATTCAAAGGCAAAACTCTTAGTACATATGGGAAATTTGTTTTTGGATACCTAAAAGAAAAAAATGTGATAGTTACATTAGATTTTTTTAATTTTAATATATGTACCTTGCTAAACATTTTAGCTGCTTTATCTACCCTGTATTCGCAGATGTAAATGTGTTCTGATGGAGCTCCAATTGGTTTCCCTTTACAAAACGTATTTAAATCCATAACCCAACAATGAGATATTATCAGCTCGACTGGTACAGCTTCGTAAAGTGGGACTCTCATTACTTCATTAGGGAAGAACCTAAAAATATAATAAATAGAAATGGTAAGGTAAATAAATAGCATTTGACTTACTTTCTAGTAGGTTCATGGAAAGTTTCGTGGGGTCTCAAATAATGATGTCCGTACGCTAAACGTTTTCCCGTTTTTTCTTCCTTCCATAATCTTTCAATTCTAAAAATGTCTAACTCTGCATATTCAATCTTCCCTATTGTATCGTATGTATGTTTTTTGTCGGTTCCTTTAATAGGAATATCTCTTAAGACATACACAGTTTCGCCTTGTCGCAGTTGAAGATCGCCCCTCATTAATGTCATGTAATACCTAAAAAAAAATAATCATTATTTATTTCAGACAGCTGTTATTGTCTTTCGTAATCAACCTGTGGCCATGTTCAGTGAACTCATCCAATGGAATTTCGTAATCTACTTTCCTTGGCACACAAACTTCACAGTGATAACTGGCAGCTGATACATCAGCTTTAATGCATTCGCAATGTTGCCAGACCATACATCGTTCACATTGTATCATAAGACCTTCGTCCCTGGGAATACCACATATACATCGAATAATATCTTCCTCTTCACCTACAAATAAATATTAGTCATAAAATAAAGTATATAGTAATTCCAACAAGTTATCCATAATCTCGAATGATGAGTAATAAAATCCAAAATCAAATACCACAAATTTAATAAAAAGCAAACGTTGTTAAACGGACATAAATGGGGAAACGGCAACTAGTTTCGGCAGAACTGCCATCATCAGGCCTGTAATAAACAGTGTCAGCCAAAATTATTATTTAACACAATTTAGCTAAAACTAAAGGAAAATTAAGCACTTGCTCTTGATTTCCCTTTTATTTGGTTAGGTTTTAGATAAATTGTGTTAAATAATAATTTTCGCTGACACTGTGTATTACAGGCCTGATGATGGCAGTTCTGCCGAAACTAGTTGCCGTTTCTCTATTTATGTTCGTTTAACAACGTTTGCTTTTTATTAAACTTGTGGTATTTGATTTTGGATTTTATTACTCAAAGTATATACTGCCCTTCTAAGCATAAAAGTCGTATCTGCATATTAGCTTATTTTAAGATTATAGTATTTACAGTATTTTTAGACGCTAATGCATCATTTTTTTTAACTTGGGAAGTCTTATCTGTACTACAAATACTAGTTTTTGAAGGAAAATAGTGGTCGAATGTACAAACAAGACTACATTTTTAAACAATATTGTCGTATGTGGCATTTTTAGTAATATTAGACGTATCTACCAAAAATCATTGTAGATACGACATTTGATTCTAGAATATCGATATACATAACTTCAATTTTCTAACCTTAAAATAATAAGTCAAGAGTGATTGTTGTATGCATTCAGTGAATCGGTGTTTGATTTCTAGATAATTGGATTAAAGTTAGTTGAAGTAAGTAAAACCTAAAAATAGTTCAAATACTTGGTCTCATTTATTGTTATTTTATTTTAGATGAATCATAACAGCAGAGCGTTTAAAATATTGTCGGTTTTGAATCGTGAACAGCGAATTAAAATAAATAACATAAGACGTGCTAGCAAAGAAATGTTGAAAATGAGAATTCTGATTATGAGCTATCAGATTATGGTGAAAACAGCGAGTCAGAAGTTACAGTTAATGTTAATGCTGTACCAAAAATTCACATACTTAGTGATATACTTCTTATATCTGCTTCAGAACAAATTATAAATTCTTCTAATGAGCTATTTGAAAAACGGTATAAAAGAGTATACGGAAGATATTTTAGATAATATTATAGAAGAAGTTGTTAAAATTTCGGTTCAAACACATTATACAAAAAGGTAAACAAAGAAAAAGAAGGTTTGAAACAACTTTTTAAAATAGGAAAAAGGCAAGATTAGAAAAGACAGTTAAAAAGCATAATTTAAAAACTCCGTGTCAAAGTCTGTCTTGTAAAAAAAAATGCGCAGAAAAAATAAGTCTTATAAGAACAACTGAAATTAATAGAGAGTTCTGGAAATTGAATGATAATGACAGACGAAACTTTATGTTATCTTGTACATCTGAAACCACAACAAAGAGAAAAAATTTACCAGCAGGTGTGACTTCGCGAAGATGAAAAACTTTTTATTATTATTTAAAAGATGACATTGGCTATAAAAAGAATATATGCAAGAAATTTTTATTGGCTTCGCTCGGTTATGAATTAAAGAGAGATGTCCTCAACAAAACAAGGAATTCAGGAATTTCAGCTAGCAGATGTTTAAGGGGACATTATATTAGAAAAAAATTTGACAGAGATGTTATTGAACATCACATTGAGTCATTCAATCCTTCAATAGCACACTATAGGAGAGAACATGTACCAGAACGTCGCTATTTGCCAAGTAACATTAATATCATCCTTATGTATAGACTTTGTAGAAAAATATTAAGTTATCTTACTGTCTTTATTGGGAATTTCTGAAAGAGATGAATATCTCTTTTACGAAACTGGGCCATGAAGAATGTTGGTTATGTGAGGTTTTTGATCAGTATTCAAAGGCAAGTGGTCATAAAAAATCTAATTTAGAAGAGGAATGTGTTCAATGTAATAAGATGAAACAATACAAAAACCAATATACTGATGCAAGAAAGTTTTATGAAGAAGATTAGGAAATATTTAAAGAAATTATTTTTACACCTCGCCTCATTGCGTTTAATGAAAGCATTGTATCAATTGGTAAAAAGGTGACAAGTCCAACAGCTGTTCTCTGGCACGAAGCCATATCGGACCGCAGCAAACATGATATCAGTAGTACCTTTTATGCATTTTTAAAATCAACAAGAGATAGCAAAAAAGTTAGTAGTCGAAGTCTCTTAAATGTACTAGCAAAGTATATGAGTTTCATGATTTTTGCTGCTAATTTTAATATTAAAAATATGACATTAAACGATTTCTTCGTATGGCCTGATGGGACATCTCAGTATAAATTAAATAAAATAACTCCGAGATCATATCTTGCTGAAATGGTAATAGTGAGATTTAAACGCGGTTCAAGGTGTTTTTGGTACAAAAAGGGGTACTCTTCAGCTGATATTCAAGTAAACTTTTTACTGAATAAATACTAAAAAGGACTAAGACCTTCACCAACACCAAAAAAAGACCATAGGGGTATCACTCAAGAAAGAAAAGGCCATATTATCTCAAAATTTGCTGAAGTTGCTCCTAAGAACCGACTTCAATTTTGAGAACAACTACCAACTTGTAAAGCAGACACGGTTCTTGAAGAGGATTAATGATAAGTTTAATAACAATGTTATTTTAATTATTATTATTATTGATATAAAAACTTTTCCAGTAGATAAGACTTTTATTTCAATCTTCTAAATATAGTGAAACGAACTATTATACAATTTTAGTTAAAAATGTCGTATCTGTCATAAATCATATTTCTAATTCAAAATTTGAATTTTAAGGTATACTGTTAGATCCGACATTATTTAAAACATAATGTGTACCATATTGTTCTTTTCCTAATATTAAAATTTCGATGGCAGGAAATATAATGTAAGTTCTTTTTTCTCAAAACATTAAATTTGTTCGATACGACTTTTATGTTTAGAAGGGCAGTATAGTACTACAAACTTACTCTTTTTCCTATTGGAAATAAATTTAGACGGCGGTTTTTCCCCTAATGTATCCTGGAATTTTTTCAGACTCTCTCTTTTAGAATCGATATAAATTTTTTTCAATTTCGCCGCGCTGATACCCATTTCACTGGTGCGACCATAGAACCGTATGTAATTCCGGAATAAGCGATTAAAATCGTCGTCGAAACTCTCCGTAGTTTTGTATACTCCTGTTGCTATATTCTGTTCGATAGTAGACAGATCTATGGGGCTAGAGAGACGAGCGTACATTTCTGGAACTTTTCGTTTTGATGGCATCGTCATGAACGGAGTGCTTATCGGAACGCCTTTTCCATCTACAACATTGAATTAAATTGATTTACGATATACAAAACAACTAATGAAGTTAAACAAAATGCTGTGAATGAAATAAAAATAAGAAACAGCAATTTTTATTCCAGAACGAAAATAAATATTAGAAAAATACTGAACCCAACAATTAATTATATAAAAATATACTACATAAAAACTATTGTAAAGATAATTTCATGTTTTCTGTTTGTTCTTAAGTAAGAGGCCAACAAAGCGTTTGGTTAGCCGAGGAGAAGGGATAAAAAGAGTGTTTTTCATTTTCATGAAGACTAGTTTAGATTATAATAAGTTTTACATTAATAAATAATTCTCATAGCGAGTATTTTTTTCAGAATCGAATTTCCACTACATTATTAAAAATGAATGGAAAAAAAACCAAAAATTGTTACTGTTACTTTTGCCTTCAATTATATTCTAAGTATAAAAATGTTTCTAAAATACATTTTTTTAATTAATAAAAACCAAATTACCTTTAGCGGAAATCACGGCGGTCCAAATTTGTTTCAACAAAGATGCTAATTTAATGGTTTTGTTAAGTTCGAGATTATCTTCTGCTTGCGCCAATTTTCTCGTTTTCATATTCCTCGGTTTTTGAAGGGCGTTTAGTTGATTCATGAAAGCACTTGTATCTGTTTGAGTACCGGCTTGTAATCTTGAAATCGAAGAAGCCGTACTTAGGGATCTATCTCGAACTTTTCTCACCTAAAAAAATTAATTAATAATATTCCTAAAATCTAGATTATGTAAACAGATCTCTGCAAATATTGAATTTCCTGACTAATTATAAACCCTGAATTCGGCGCAAATATTCAATAAGTACAATTAGGTGCAAATATTCTGCAAGTGCAATTAATCAAAACTCTTTTACACGCATCATTCGTTGCAATCTTCCTTTCGGAGAATTAGGCGTAAATTTTTCACACGCAGCAAATCTATCATGTAAAAATTTAGCATAAACCTTCACATTATCTTTTTTTATACAGACAGTTCGGCGTAAATTTTTCATACATATAAATCAGCCAAAATCACAAATTTTTTTCTCGTTCTGTTTTTTCGTTTTCTAATTTTTTTCTTATTCCATTGATTTTTTTATGATAATTTGCGATTTTTTTGGTGATTTTGTTGTGGTTTTTTGTACGATTGTTTTACGATTTTTTGTGATATTTTTCGATTTCTTGCGTTTTTTCCGTATTTTAAAATTTTATACTTTCTCTCAATTTTTTTCGGAAGTTTTTTATTTTTTTAATTCTTTTCGCTTTTATAATTTTTTTTTTGTTTTCTTTTTTATCATTTGTTTTTTTCTGTTTCCTTTTTACTTTTTTTCAATTTTTTCCAATCTTCCCTCATTTTTTCTCATTGTTCTGTTTTTCTATTCGTGTTTTTCGTTTTCTCATTTTTTTTAATTTCATTTATTTTTTTGTGATAATTTGCGATTTTTTTGTAATTTTTTTTGTGATTTTACTGCGGTTCTTTTGCCATTTTTTATGATATTTTTCGATTTCTTGCATTATTTTTTCGTTTTTTTTTTTGCGATTTTTACCGTTTTTTGATATCATTTTTTCTGTATTTTACAATTTTGTAATCCATTTTTTTTCTCATTATTTTCCAACTTCTCAATTTTTTCCAAATTTTTTTGTATTTTTTTTTAATTTTTTTTTTTTCATTTTTTTATCGATTCTGCTAATTTTTCTCGTTTTTTTTTCTCATATTTATGATTTTTAGAATTTTCGAAGAAAAAAAACTGTTATAAGATGGCTTTGTCCGTCCGCCTGATTCAACCTACCGAAAAATGATATTAATATTTGACTTTTTTTACTTTCCCGCTACTTATACCATATATATACTGAAGTATATAAAGTATATCCCTAAATAGAAATTTATTTTCGTAACTTTACATTTTTTGAAAACTCACAATTACGGCAGAAATATTGTCGTTTTTCACTTATTTGTTTTTTTTCTGTTTTGTTTCTTATTTGTAAAAAAAATATTATAAATAGCGTCCCGAATTTCGAACTTTGAAATCCAGTCACCATAATTTTAGGTGTTATACTAAAATAGTAATTTTAGTAGTATTTTAAAAAATATTGGAATAAAGACATAAATTTTCTATTAAAATATCGAATTTCCTTTTTTCTTCTACTTAAAAATAGGACAACAACATTGCGTTATGTAGACATGAATTATATACCCCAAAATAATTATTTTGCAGGTGGCGCCATCTATAAAAAGTACGTGAACTGTAAAATTGCCAGAATAACAGGTTTCTGATGTATTTTTGGTGATGTTCTATGGTTCAAATTATAAATTTTTTGTGCAAAAAATGAAGCATCTCTTATGTACCATCTCTAAGGGGAATATAATCTAGTTCCTGAAATAGTTTATATAGCGATTTTTGATGCTTTTTTTTAAGTTAAATTTTCACAATTCTATTGTTCTTTCAGTTTTCTTATTTTTTTTTTCACTTTTCAATATATTCAGGAACTAACTTAATACCATTAGAACATTATAAAAGCAAATCCGCATATATTTATGCTTATCAATTTGCTAAAGCCGCCTTAAGAACATCAAAGGGACAAACTAGAAATGACAAGATAAAAGAAGAGGATATTAAAAGGAAACCAAATGTTTGGGATAAATAGGAAATTATTAAAATCCAAATATAAACAAAAAAGGACCAAACATAACAAGAGATGGAGAAAGAAGATTAGAAAGAAACAGAAAATTAACTATAGCCCGATTTATAAAAGCAAGAAGACTGGAATATATGAGACACATGAGAAGAGCACCAACAGAAACCTTAAAATAATGACATCATGGGTTCCATTAAAGACGAGAGCAAGAGGAAGACCACGAAATAAATAGTGGGATCAAGTAGAAGAAGATATAAAGCATTGAAAATCGTAGGCTGGAAACAAAATACAGAAAATGGAAAACCATAACAAATAAAAGATTATAAGTGCACCGATAGAAGAGTTATCCACGTCATCAATAGGATTTAATACAGCTCTTTTTAAGGCAGCCATAAACCCTCTGGATTGAATGGCAATGATGGTGATATTTAGATAAAATAATCTAATTATAAAATATTATAATGGAATTTAAACTAACAATTATTTACTAACCTTTGTCAAATTTCTTAACAAGAAACAATGATGTTCTAAAATAAAGCATTTTTGTTGGTGGCTCATGGGTTTCACTTGAATCAATGGTACAATCGGAGCGGTATTAGGAACTTTATCCACTTCCTTGTTATTGTTAGTTTTCTTTTTGGCTTCGGTCTTTCTCGGTCTTCCCACTCTACCTGGATTTTTCTTATCGGTAGCGACCGGTTCGGGAAGTTGTCTAACTCGTTGCGATTTTCCTCCTATAACTCCACGACACGTTTCACTACCGCACTTGCATTCCTACAAAGATTATTTTTTTAATAAATTGTACTTTAAATTAATAAATTGAATTACCTGTCCCTCGGCTGGATTAAATAACGAAAAATTATAATCATAAGTTAACTCTTCTCCAGCTTCAATATCTCTAAGAGAAAATAAAGCCATGCGAAATTGCCCGTTAACAGACCATTTTTGCATTTCGCAATTGGGCATACAAGAATGATTCACGAATCGTCCATCACTACCCATACGATGTCCATCAATAACAAGTCCACTATCTAAATTAAGACAATAATGGTGAGTATCATTTGTATAGATTGTACCCATTCGTTCTTTAAACTCTTGATCTGGGACCACTTCACCCACATATTCGAGTATAAATTCGCTATTTTTTATAGGTAGTTTTGTGCGGACACCCCAACCTATAAAGAAAATGTATTTATTGATTTATTTATGTATATCTAATCGATTTTACCTTTTGATTCTGTCATGAATTTCTCAAGTTGTGGAGCCCATTCGTGCCTCTGTATCCTTTGATTTTGACATCTATGGGAAGTAGGACATTCAGAAAATACTAACCGATTAATACAATCATCTCCACAGTTATTAGAGGGTTTGCAATTACAAGATTGAGGTTCACAAGCTCCAGTTGTAGATTTCATATTGTACATATTAGTTCTTATTTTTCTAAAAAAATAATTTATTTATTTAAAAGATTCAATATACGTCTTCAATTTTTGGTACCTGTAATTCCACGATGGTACGATATCTCTGCCGGGCAATTGAGAATGGGTATGTTGCCACCAGATGTCATAAGGCAATTGGAAAGGAATTTTTCTACATCGTAAATATTTACCGCAATGATAGGGAGGTGGTAAAAGACCGTAAGGGTGTTCCGTTGGATTATAATTCATATTCCTTGTTGGCTTATTAGCGTTTTCACTGCGTTTATGACGGATTGCCTCACTGGAAAAAAAATGGGTAAATAAATAAGTTCATTATTAGCAAATAGAAAAATCTATATTAATCAACAAAAATATAACCTCATGTTTTTTCTTTATTAACAGTTAGAATTAATCAAATAAAACCCATCGAGTTTAATTATCTACCGTAATTTGAGCTAGATTTTTGAATAAATTAATTTAAAAATTCAAATTTCCAATTATTTGAATATGCCGCCATTACGATCGAGACGTCACTTATGTGCAATGAAGTTACCGTCAAGCCATTAACTGCAAATGTGTAAATAAGAGAATACGAATGAATAACAGCTGTTAAATCTCACTTATACAGACAAAGATGGAGAAAACGATTATATGATAATTGGATAAAGATAAAAACTTGGACCTATCCACTGTGAATTCGCATTTAAATTCGAGAGATAAATAGATATTAGATTCCACTGTTAGATAAAGAAAACGACTATTTTTTTAGTGTGTTGAAATACAGTCAAAATATTGCCAAACAGAATGCTTTGGTTTTGGCATAATATTGAATAAAAATCATAACTAACTTAACACAACAATCAACACAAAGGAGAAACACAGAAAGGATTATTTGCAGTGTTCCAGTTTTCAATAAACCATATTCTACTAACATTTCGATAATAATCTACCAAAATCTACTATCTAAATCTAACCTGAGTATTAAAAAAAGAAGAAAATATAACACTATTTATTTTATTAAAAGAAATCTTGACTATCTAAATCTAACCTGTCTATTAAAAAAAAGAAAATATAGCTTTCTCTTTCCACTTAAAACTTATTCTCAACTACGTTCCACTTCTTTTTTTCTACTTTTTTTCCTGCATTTTCTCCTATATTTTTTACTAATTTCTTTCCCAATTTTTTTCACTTTTCCCCTACTTTTTTCCACTTTTCCCCCTACTTTTTCACTAATTTTTTTATATTTCAAACTTTTTTCCAGTTTTTCCCAGACTCATTTTTTCTCCTCTATTTTTATTATTTCAATTTTTTTCTGCAATTTTTCCACCATCCTTTTTTCCTCTACTTTTTTACCAATTTTTTTATATTTCAATATTTTTTTCCAATTTTTTCCCCCCATTTTAGATATTTTTTTACATTTTTCCCCCTATATTTTTTTAGTTTCAAACTTTTTTTCCCCTTTTTTCCCAACTTATTTTTTCTCCTGTTTTTTCAGTAATATTTTTGTTTCCAACTTTTTTCCCATTATTCCCCCACCCTCTTTCCATTACTTTTTTAATAATTTCTTTGTTTTTCTCCTCAAAAACTTTTTCCACATCTTTCCCTATTTTTTCACTTTTCCCCTACTTTTTTCCATGCTTTTTTATTATACCCTTTCCTCTACTGTTTTCCACTTTTTCAAACACATTTTTTTTACTAATTTCTTTGTGTCAAACGTTTTTTGTTCCACTTTTCCCCTTAAAACTTTTTTCCATTTCTTCCCCTATTTTGTCATTTTTCCCCTACTTTTTTATTTTATCCTTTCCCCTACTTTTTTATTCTGTCCTTTCCCTACTTTTTCCCATAAATTTTTGACTAATTTTTTTGTGTAAAATTTTTTTTGTTCCACTTTTCTCATTAAATCTTTTTTTCACTTCCTTTAGTATTTTTTTTTCACTTTTCTCCTATTTTCTTACACTTTTCCCTACTTTTTTATTCCAACCTTTCCCATACTTTTTTTCACTTTTTCTCCTACTTTTTTTACTAATTTCTTATTTCTTTGTCTCAAATTTTTTCCCTTTTTTCACAAATTTTTTTATAATTTAAAATTTGAAACTTTTTTACCAATTTTTCACCTACTTTTTTTTCCACTTTTAGTCCCTTTTCCCCTACTCACCCCAGCCTTTTTTCTCCTACTTTTTTAGTTTCAAAATTCTTCCCCAATTTTTTTTATATAATCTTCGTTTTTTATTTCCAATTTTCTCCCTCTCCCTTTCTATCAGTACCAATGGAGTGGTAAGGGGGGAAAGAAGAAAATAATTATTCAAAAAAGTGACTTTTTCGTAAAAAAGTGGAAATTTAACAGAAAATGACAATAATGAGAAAAATGGGTAGTTTTAGAAAAAAAGGGGAAAACTGGGTAATTTCAAGAAAAAAAGTGACAAAATTTGAAAGAAAAGAGTGGAAATTTAAGACAAAAAAGTTCGAAAATGTGAAAGAAAAGAGGGGAAATTTTGGAGGAAGAGGGGAAATTTGAGAAAAAATAACAAAAATGAAAAAATAAGAGGTAATTTTAAGAAAAAAATGGGGTAATTTTAGAAAAAAACGGGCTAATTTCAGGAAAAAGAGACAAAAATTGAGAGAAGAGGGGAAATTTGAGACAAAATATGACAGTATTTGAGGGAAAAGAGGGGAAATTTTTAAGGAAGAGGCCTTAAGACGAAAATAAGGGGTATGTTTCAGAAAAAAAGGGCAAATTTAGAAAAAAAAAGGGGGTATTTTCAGAAAAGTGACAAAGGGAAAAGAGAAAATTTCGGACAAAAAAATCAACAGCATTTGAGAGAAAAGAGGGAACATTTATTTCGAAGTCGGCGCGGGGATGCTTGCGCAACAGCCGAATAAATCGCTACTGATATTATACTTTTGTACAAGAGCATATTGAGACATTTTCGGATGTTTAAAATGGTGGAAAACATTTTTAATTTAATAAATAAAATTATCGATTATATCGGATATATATATCACTTGATATATATCCTCCGAACCATGTGTTAAATTAAAGAAAAAAACAGAAAAAACGATTTTTTCATAAAAAGAAATTCATTTTTTTTTCAAATAATTCAAAAAAAGATGGACTAATATTTCAAGTTGGCAAATTTAATTGTCTTTCTAGCTTTTCTTATAACTTAAATGTTAAAGTGATTAAGCTAGTTTTAGAATTTACTAAATGATCATCCAAAAAGATTTTTTGTTTTTGTCATTGTTTATAGTAACTGATCGGTAAAAATATTCTTACTTGTAAATTAGTATAAAATTAATGTTTAATTATTATTATTAAACTGTTATAATTTAGTAATTAATTTATTAACTTACTCATCTTCTTTATAATAATCAGAAAAAAGTCCAGCAACTAAATACTTTTTCCTCCATCTCAAACTTCTCCTGCCTCTTTTTTCGTCACCGGAAGTCGAAGTTCTATCTTCTTTCGATTTTCTTTCTACACTGCTAGTCGGTGATGAGTCCCTCAATTTTCTTTTCGGATAATTACTAAGCGGATCTAATATTTTATGTTTGTTTTTTCTGTGTCTCGCTCGATTTTCTAGTCGGGAACGTAGACGTTCTATACTAGATTCTAGAGAGAGTTCTAGATCTTCGGAGTCGTCGAGTTTGAATTTGCTGCGATCGCTGCTTCTTGTGTCTACTGAGGTTGCTGGTGAGTGATCTCTTTGACGTAGAGTCATTCTATAAAATTTTATTATTTTACAAAGTATGTTAAAAAACAAATTGTAACTTGCAAAAATCCATTATACACGTTTTGCAAGTTATAGTGGCGATATTCAGAATTAGGCCGATAAAAGATAATTTGCTTTTGAAGAATGGAAATTTTTAGCATTACTAATGAAGAATTCGATTTAAATATTGTAAGAATATTGTAGTAAAGAAAAGATCAGATTATTTGGAATTACTAAATATGATACGAAAGCATTTTTATAATATAAGCGGCAAAGTTGAGTGACATAGAAAGGAAAAAAAGAAAAATAAGAAAAATAGAGAATAATAGGAACAAATAAGGACAAATAGGGACAGGAAAAATATAAAGAAATAGAAAAAAATAGGGAAAATTGGAGAAAATTGAGAAAAATAGGGAAAAGTTATAAATAGCGCAAAATTAGGGAAAATAGAGAAAAATAGGAAAAAATAAGGAAATTATGGATAAATAGAGAAAACAAGTACAAATAGGGAGATATAAGTAAAAATAAATAAAATAGGAGAAGTAATTGAAAACAGGAAATAAATAAGAAAAATTGAAAAAAAAAAAATTAAAAAGAAAAAGAAAAAATAGGGAATAGAGGGAAAATAGAAAAAATTCAGAAAATGTTGAAAAAATTGGAAAAATAAGGCAAAATGGTGAAAAATTGGGAATGGGAAAATTTGAGAAATAGTGAAAAAAGGGGAAAAAATGGAGAAAGATGTAAATAGAGAAAATTTAGCCAAAAAAAAGGAAAATTAGGAAAAAATAGGGCAAAACAGAGAAAAATGAGGAAATTTGGTAAAAATAATGAAAAGTGGGGAAAATTGGGAAAGAAAATAATTTGGGGAAAAATATTGAAAAATGGGGGAATAGGAAAAAAATCGAAAAAATGGCGGAAATGGAGAAAATTTTTAAAATTGAACTGAAAAAAAGGAAAATTTCAGAAAAATATTGAAAACAAGTGAAAATTTGGAAAAACTGGGAAATAATGGGGAGAATAGTATAAAATAGGAACCTTAGGGAAAAATAATGAAAAATGGGTCAAAATAGGGGAAAAAATTGGTAAAATGGGAAAAATTGGTAAAATAGGGGAAAAGGGAAAGAGAGAAAAATGGGGAAAATAGTTAAAAATGGGGAAAAAGTAGGGGCAAATTAGAAAAACGGAAAAAATTGAGAAAATCGAGAGAAATTCAGAAAGCCAAGTACAAATAGGAAAATTATAGAAAAATAGTGAAACATGGAAAATAGGGGAAAATACGAAAAAAAGGGAAGTAGGAAAAAGCAGAAAATAGGGATAAATGGTGAAAAACAGGAAAAAATAATGGAAACCAGGAACAATTAAAAGAAATGAGAAAAATGGAGAAAAATAGAGGAAATTGGTAAAATAGGGCAAAACATTGAAAAAAAGGAAAATATCAGAAAAATATTGAAAACAAGTGAAAATTTGGAAAAACTAGGAAATAATGGGGAGGATGGTAGAAAATAGGAACCTTTGGGAAAAATAATAAAAAATGAGTCAAAATAGGGGAAAAATGGGTAAAATGGGGAAAAATAGAAAAAATTTGGGAAAAGGGAAACGCAGAAAAATGGGGAAAATAGTTAAAAATGGGGAAAAGTAGGGAAAATAGTTAAAAATGAGGAAAAAGTAGGGGAAAATTGGAAAAATGGAAAAAATTGAGAGAGTCGAGAAAAATACAGAAAGCCAAGTACAAATAGGAACAAATAGGAAAATTATAGAAAAATAGTGAAACATGGAAAATAGGGGAAAATACGAAAAAAAGGAAAGTAGGAAAAAGCAGAAAATAGGGATAAATGGTGAAAAACAGAAAAAAAATAATGGAAACCAGGAACAATTAAAAGAAATGAGAAAAATAGAGAAAATTGGTAAAATGGGGCAAAACATTGAAAAAAAGGAAAATTTCAGAAAAATATTGTAAAACAGGTGAAAATTTGGAAAAAACTAGAAAATAATAGGGAAAATGGTAGAAAATTTGGGAAAAATAATGAAAAATGGGTCAAAATGGGTAAAATAGTGAAAATTTGGGAAAAATAGTAAAACCCAGGAAAAAACAGTGAGGAAAAAATGGGAAAATTTGGTAAAAATAGTGAAAAATATAAAAAAATAGAGAAAAATTGGAACAAATGGGAAAAAAATTGGAAAAAAATTAGGAAACTGGGAAAAATAATAAAAAAAATTGGTAAAAATAGAAAATAATAAGGATAAAAATAGGGAAAACAGAGGAAAATAATGATTAACAGGAAAAATATAAAGAACTAGTAAAACTAGAGAAAACAGGGAAAAATAGGAAAAATTGGGGCAAAGGGAAAAAGAGAAAAATGGGGAAAATAGTTACAAATAGGGAAAAAGTACGGGAGAATAGGGATAAATAGTGAAAAACAGGAAAAAATAATTTAAACCTGGAAAGATTAAGAAATTGAAAAAATAGGGAAAAATGAAGAAAAATAGGTAAACATGGGGAAAGTAATTAAAAGTAGATAAAAAGTATAGAGGAAAACAGAAAAAAATAGCGAAAATCGGGAAACAGAGCAAAATATGGAAATATAAGTACAAATAGGGGCATATAAGAAAAAAATTAAGAAATTAGAGAAAAATAAGGAAGTGTATGGCCAAACTAGTGAAAAATGGGGAAAAACAGCGGATTATAATGGAAGAATGGAAAAATATGAAAAACAGTAAATAATAGAAATAAATAAGAAAAAATAATGAAAAATAGAAAAATTGGGGAAAATAGGAAAAAATAGGGCAAAAATATGAAAAAAACAGTAAAATATAGAGAAAACAGGGAAAAATAGAGAAAAATCTGGAAACATATGGGAAAATAGTAAAAATAGGGGAAAATAAAGGATAGTAAAAATAGATAAAAATAGGGACAAATAGGAAATAATAATGAAAATAGGAAGAAATAGGATAGAGAAATTGGAGAAAAATAGAGAAAATTACGGAAAAATATAAAAAAATAAGGAAAGACAGAAAAAATAGGGAAATTAGAGAAAAATAGGAATAAAATGTTAAAAATAAGGAGAAATGGTGAAATATGAGGAAAAATAGGGAAAAATAAAGCAAAATAGGGACAAAATAGGAAAAAACAAGGAAAGCTCGGTCGTTCAGGTACTACTTTGGACTACTATTTTTAGTCATTATTTATCAGTTAAATTCAAACATCATGTAACTTTTCTAGTTTTGGTACTAATCTATTAACATTAAAACAATACTGACCTGTCTGATTTCATGTCATCGTCATAGTCCATTCTTTCATCTTGTGGCAAACTTTCACATTCACTCATCAACTCCCATTTTGAAGATTCATCGATTTTCGCTTTCTCTGGCGTACTTTCGGACTTTTCTGTCCTTTGTAAGAATTTCATATATTCTTCACCTTCTTTAGGAACGCGATCACAAACGTTAGAAGGCTGAGATTCCATAGATGATTCTATAGTAGATTTCTTCTTCTTTTTTTTCACCGTAGGAAAACCTGTTCGGTTAAAAGCACGTCTTTTTCTAACCTTCTTTTTAGCAGATTCCGGTGATAATTTGGTACTCGGATCATTAAGAGGCTGTTCTTTTTTAATAGCTACTTCAATTTTTTTAAGACATTTCTTATCGTCCCCGATTAGCGGCATTTTCGGGATAAGATTTCTTTTCGCTTTTAATTCTGTGATGTAAGATTCAATGGTGATTTTCGGTTTGTCACTTTCTTCTTTTATCAGTGTAGGTTCTTCTTTAACTAATAATGATAATTTTTCGTTTTCTACCATTTCTAGTCGGTGTCTTTTCTTGGGTGTTGTGGCTATTGAACTTGGTTTAGCCTTATCATTCGCGTAACGAGTAATACAAGCTTCAATTGCTTCTTCAATATGACTATCAATGGCTTCTGTAACATCTTTTACTAAAGGTTTTGGTTCTTTTATAACATAATCGTTATTGTTATTATGAGGTTTTGGTGTAGGTGGTATATGTTTAGGAGAAACTGGTGATTTTTGTGTTTCCGTTTTAGGAGTCATATTACCACTTTTCGGTTTTTCTTTTTCTACTTTATTAGTTGTAGTATTTTGCTTCAGTTTTTCTTTAACTTTATCGATTTTTATCTCCACAGTATCTACTTTAATTTCTTCAGTTTCTTTACTCTCACTACTATTCACAGCATGGTAATGTCTCTTTTTAAGAGGTAAACGTTGTTCATTCGAATTATTAACCTTATTGTCTGTAGCGCTTACGCTTTGTTTCTTCTTTTTCTTTTCGGAATACTCCGCAGTTTTTCTTTTCTTCGTAACTTTCTTTAACGTTTTTAATATTTGTTCTGGGATATTTTCTTTAGGTTGTTGCTTAGTTGCTATGGCGCAGTATTTTATAAAGTCTGCTATGAGCTTTTCTATTTCCGTGCTTATATCGGAGTCCGCGGCTATCACTGGTTTTAAAATTTTAAATTTGTATTTTTTATGTTTCTTATGTTTATGTTTACTATGCATAAGTTTCGGAACTCTAAGAGTCTGGTACTTGAATTTCTTATTATCAGGTCTATTTTTCGTACTAAGTACTTTAGTTTTTGTGATTCTTGGTTGATTTTCTTTAGAATTGTTTATATCTAATATAACAGAATTCCTGTTCTTCGGCGGCCTCCCGGGGCCTTTTTTAACCACAGGCGGTCGTCCAACCTTCCTCCTAGGAGGATATAATACTCTATCAGCATTGGCATACATTACTCTATCAAATCTATTGGACGTAACTGGTATTTTGCTTATTTCTTTTGATTTAGCTATTACAGGTACTTGCTTAATGTTATTATTAGTTCTAGTTATAGATTTTTGTGACTGGGGCTTTTCCGTTTTAGTCTCCTCTTTTATAGGTACCGCTTTTTGCTTCATAGCCGGCGATAGGCTAGGCTCTGGACTGGATACATGATCAGGACTGTTCTGGATACCAGAATCTGGAGAAACATTGGGATTGGTGCAATATTCTTGAGATTTTTCAACCTGACTTGCATCTTTCTCGGACTTTTTAGGCCTACCTCGCCGTTTCTTTACCTCCGTATCTGGTTTTGTATTTTGAGTATTGATCGTATTAACGGGTAATACAGGGGGTTCTAAAGGTTCATTAACTGTAGGAATAGGCGGACATGGAGCGTTTAATAGTTGTGTTTGTACTACGAATTGTTGTAATAAACTATTAGCGTACAAACTAATCGGATTAGGAGGTGCGTGGGTTTCCCCCTCGCTGGAGCTTTCCGTAGTTCTTTGAATTAACGCGTTGACGGCTTGTTGAGGCAATTCCATGTCGGAACCGGATACGTCTCCCGTAGCTGGTGAATTTTTATCGCTATGATTACATTCGAAATCGAACGCGTCGATTTCTTGTTGATCCGGCAAGATCGCGGCCAGGTCTTCTTGTCGAATTTCTTGTAGACTACATGACGCCAACATTGCACTGTCTGCGTCCGAGTCATCAGACTCCGAACTGGAATAGGTCGAACCCCGTGAAAGTGGAAGAGAAGCCATCTGAAATAAATAGATTATTAAATAAATAAAATTATTTTAAGATTAAAACGAGTAAAGATGAAGATTCAACGTAAAACATATAAAAAATGAAATGAATATATATTAATAATAATAATATAATTATAATAATGTTTATTCGCTGTAAATACAAAAAAAATCGGCTGTGTCATCCCAGAACTTTCCCGGCTCAGGTGTGGAAAATGAGATTATTTTAATTACAAAATACAAAATTTCTGAATGGAAAAGTAAAATGCTGTAAAAATGAAATAAAGTGCTGGAAAAAAAGTGGGTAAACATTGCAAAAATGCACAAAAATTAATTAAAATGAAAAACGACATAAATAACTTGGCACTTTGTTATTATAAATGCCAACAAGATAATGAATTATTTCAAAAAATGGCAAAAAAATTAACAAATCTGACAAAATAATTTATTCAGCAACTAAAGATCACAAACATTTAATAAAATTTATAATGAAATTAACAGTAATAAATAATGTAAAAGTTACAAAAATGTTGTATGTGCCTACTCTCTTTTTGTATTTTTTGCGATTTTTGTTTTGCAAATTTGCCACTTTATTTCGAGTTTTTGCATTTTCTTTGCAATTTATGCAATTTTTTTGGCATTTTGTAAGATTTTTCTGTGATTTCTTGCAATATTTTTTGCCATTTTTTGTGTTTTCGATTTTTCCCAATGTTTCATGTTTTTTTCTTTCAATTTTTGTTGTGATACATTATATTTTTTCGGTTTCTTTTTGCGTTTTTTTTTTTGAAATTTTTTGCGATTTTTTTATTGTTTTTTGTTTCCTAATTATGTTCGATTTTTTGCATCTTTTGAGAGTTTTCGCGATTTTTGGCGGTTTTAGCGAGTTTTTGCGGTTTTTTGACATTTTTATAGATATTTGGCAATTTTTCTTATCTTTTCGTTGTTCCTCTCTAATTTTTTTAAATTTTTTGCCATTTTTTAATTATTTTCAAATGTTTCCTGCTTTTTTCATTTCTCCGATTATTTGCGATTTTCTGCCATTTTTTGCGATTATTTACCATTTTTGACATTTTGTTGTGGTTTTTTTGCAGTTTTTTGCCATTTTTTTGCGGTTTTTTGACATTTTTGCGATATTTTGCATTTTTTTCTTATCTTTTTGTTTTTCTTCTCAAATTTTTTTCTGATTTTTGGCCATTTTTTAATAATTTTCAAATATTTGTTTCTTTTATTTTTCCCGATTATTTGCGGTTTGCTGCCATTTTTGCGATTTTCCGATTATTTGCCATTTTTTGAGATTTTTTTTGGGATTTTTTGTGAGTTTTTGCAAATTTTTGAGATTTTGTGGGATTTTTTAATTTTAAATTTTCAAACGATTTTTCTAATATCAGAATGTTTTCGATATTGTCCCTAATGTTATTTTTTGTTTCTGAATAATTTTTTTGTAAAATTTTTATTTTTTGTCCTTTAATATTGAAAATATTAAAAAAGTAGAAATACGTTTAATTAAAAAAATTGTATCAGAAGGACAATTGATTACACAATTACTTTACTAGGAGTATTGGATGGGATTATGTATTTATTTATTTTAAATATCAAAATAGTATTTTTTTAAATAATTGGCAGTGTACAGAATGTCCCAAATTTAACTTTTATACGAAACATTTTTTTTATAACTTTATAGTAAGCGAAATAATTAACTTGAAAAATAAACGCAGATTATCGTTATTTCCATTTATCTTTAAAAGGGCTCGAAATGTTGGAATACCATCTAATTTAATAGAAAAAACTGCACAATATTGCTCATTTAACTAAATCTGTGACTTTATTAATACCGAATCTATACCTGTTATACAATTCAATTTGGGACACACTGTAGTATGCTGAAAAATTCGAGGACTAATGCAATGGGATGTTGAGGGACATTCAGTAGACATGCAAAAAAAATTTTTTAAAATATTTGTGGCTTTATCTGAATAAAAATCTTAAATTTGGCAAATCTGTATAATTTTGGTAGTTGTAATTTGCTATATTTAAGTTAACATATAAAATCAGAATTATTCGGTGCAAAATTCGATCCAGCAAAGGTCACTCATTTAGATTTATTAATTACAGAATTTTTATAAATATAAAAAAAACTGTATAAACATAAATAGAAAAAAGTAAAAAGACTGCCTTTAGGGTCCTTAAGAGATGTTTGAAAAGTATTTTTTAAACCATGGGTCCTGAAACTGATAATAAAATCCCCCTGTGAATTGTATTATTTTAATTTATTTAATTCATTAATTATTTTTGAACTATATTCAAAAAGATACAACAAAATTCAAAAAAAATTTTTTTATTTTTATAAACTTTGATAGACTGATTTAACACAATCCGATACATTTTTTAATAAATTTGTAGAAATACTTTCTAAATATTTGGCGTTTTAAAAATAGAAACTACACATGGTATTTTCAATTTTTTTTTGTCGAATGGAAAAAGATTTTATAAATTAAAACATTAAAAATATAACATTAAACAATGTATAAAAAATATCTTAATAGAAAATACACCTGTAAAAAAACTAGACAGATGTTAGACAGAATTAGGAAGCTTTAAAAAAACATAAAAGTTGATGGATTTCAAAGAAATTTAGGAATTTTATCCAAAAAATGAACACAGTCAATGAAAAATGAACACTGTCAATGAAAAATGAACATTGTCAATGAAAAATGAACACAGCCAATAAAAAATCAACGTTGTCGATGAAAAATGAACCCTGTTAATGAAAACTGTCGATTTTAATCTCCGAAATCATGAAAAGTGACAGTTGCCAATAACAAATGAAATATTTACCGAAAAACTGTGAACAAAAGGTAACAAAATTTGACAGTTAAAAACAAAATTTATACATATCATCCAAAAAATCGGTAATTCGCAAAGAATTAGATAAATTTAATCGATTTAAAATGCCATCAATAAAAAAAATATTAAATCTCACAGAATCAACGGTAATTGTAAAAAAAAAATCCGATTTTCTTTGACATTTCCATTTTTACAATTTTGAATTTTGCTTAACCCCATTATTCTTTTAACTTTTGTTTCAAATTCGAAGCGAGTTTATCAATGAATTCGAAAGTTTCCATATAATCATCTCGAGTCACTTTACTCATTCCCTTGATGCATATCGCTAAATCTTTGGTCATGAAACCGGATTCAACGGTATCGATGCAAACGGTTTCTAAAGCGTATGCGAAAACCTCTAAGGGTTTGTTTTCGTCGAGCTTGCCCCGATGGAGAAGTCCTCTAGTCCATGCGAAGATCGTAGCGATAGGATTGGTTGAGGTTTCTTTACCCTCTTTATACATCTGATAGTGCCTGGTGATGGTACCGTGAGCTGACTCGGTTTCTACGATCTTGCCCTCGGAAGATATCAGGATGGAAGTCATGAGACCCAGAGAACCATAGCCTTGAGCCACAGCATCTGACTGTACATCCCCATCGTAATTTTTGCAGGCCCACACGAATCCACCTTCTGATTTCATCGCGTAAGCGACCATGTCGTCGATCAGTCTATGTACATACCAAATATTTTTCGATTCGAATATCATCTTGTATTCCCTGTTATAGATAGTCTGGAAGATATCCCTGAAGCGACCATCGTAGTTCTTCAGTATAGAATTTTTGGTACTGAGATATAGCGGGTATCCCCATTCAATGGCGTGTTTAAATGAATTGTGTGCAAATTCTACTATAGATTTATCGGTGTTATACATTGCTAGGGCTACTCCAGGTCCTTGATAATTATGAACAGTATATTTCTGAACATGACCTCTTGCTCCTGTATAAACCAATTCCAATTTACCCTCTCCAGGTATAATCAATTCAGTAGCTTTATACTGATCAGCATGAGCATGTCTTCCTATAATAATAGGTTTGTTCCAATTTAAAACCAATCCGGGAATGTTTTTGCAAATGATAGGTTCCCTGAAGACAGTACCATTAAGCATATTCCTAATAGTACCATTAGGACTTTTCCACATCTTTTTTAACTTCAATTCCTTCACCTTTTTTTCATCTGGTGTAATTGTTGCGCACTTAATACCTACGCTGTAATTCTTTATAGCTTGTGCACAATCTATAGTCACTTGATCATTGGTTTTGTTTCTGTTTTCTATACTCAGATCGTAAATTTTTAAATCGATGTCCAGATAAGGAAGGATTAATTTTTCTTTGATAACATCCCAGATAATTCTGGCCATTTCGTCTCCTAGGATTTCGACAACGGGGCCTGTATGTATTTTCTCCATGTCTGAATTTGGTTATGACGATATGCAATTGCAGTACAAACTTTTTTAATCTATTTATAAGTTCGACACTTAAAAATTCAGAATAATTTTTCACTTTTGTTACTACAGAAACGTAATGCTTTTAAAATCGGATGTTTTAAAAATATTTAGTTTATTATAAAGTAGGTCATCACAAGGATTTTGGTTATTTAAGATATGTCTTCTATTGATACAGTTTTGTTCGTTTTTTTGTTGGTTTGGTTGTTTGTTTGTTTGTTATGCGATGTCCAAACGGTTCGAGTCCTTTAGAAAATTGAGCTATCGTACATGTATGGGAAAACTCTGTACTCCGAAATTTGTGGTGGGGAGCATGAATACGATCGGTACCCTTTCATTAAGTTTAATGTTATAAAAATTTGGCAAAATCCATTAAATTTTACGAAACTCGCAAGACCGAACCGAGGCCCTCCACCATATATGAAAATAAATATAGGTACTGTTTAAAAAATTATTGTATCTAATATAATAACGATTATTTTACTTATACATTTGTTTAAATGAATGAATAATACTTTTTTAGCGTAAGTGGTTATTTGAACTAATGGCAATAAGTAACTGATATTAGAATCATATTTTATGAAATAAATCTTGCAATAATGTATGACATTTTAGTACTAAGATGTCTAAATAAAAACCCTGGTGTTTTTACTTATACCTATAAAAGTTTGGGACAAACTGGGAAATTTTTACTTGATTTTGACTAATTTTAAGATTATTAGAGTTTCAGATTAGAAATTTCAGATGGCGCATACATAGCTCGTAAACTGTAATCACAGACCACACAGGGTACTGGTACTGAACACAGACGAATGCTCTAATCTTGAAATCGTAGGAATTATTTCTCCAGAGAATTGATTCCAAAAAAAAAATTCTCTTGAGAATCGCCAATCCTATTCTTGTATAAGTCGAAACTGAAATTCTAGTGAATTAAATGTTCAATTTCAATTCCCATAAAACACGTCAAACTCGTACTACTCACACTCTTAATTCCTTAAATTCTCATGAGAATTTGAAGTTTCTTAAGAAAATGACATTAGGAAATAATTATCACAATTTTTGGAGAATTTTTTCCTACGAGAAAATGACGTAAATTTCTCATGAGAATCGATTCCTACGATTTCAAGAAGTGGGTCCCTGCAGCTTTACACTGTTCACACAAAATACAGAATGCCCCCATTTGACGAAAACTATCCTTATACACTATTTAGAACTATTCCTACTGAACTAAATGTAACTACACTAAAATAATTAAGAACTGGTGAACGAAACTATAATAAAAACAACGAACAGAGATAATATTAGGGAAAGGTAAAATTTGCAATTTCAAAACACACCGATTATAGAAAATACGCATTGACACTGACAGAAAACAATTTATTTGACATCTCATCTGGTTTAAGTGATCTGAGGCTGTGTTCGTTTATTACGTCTGACTAATCTATCTGCTCGCGATCGTTCGTTAATTCAATCTAGATTTAGAGGTCGTAAATCTGGAGTGTTTTTTATTAAAATCAGACTAGTCAGAGGCTAATCTGTTTGCTCGGTTCGTTTTGTTAGATGTAAGCGATTAATCTATGTATTTGAGGTTAAGTTTTATACGTTATATTTGTTTATAAACTTTATGCTGATTTGTGTTTTATGTTGCTGAAAGAAGAATCATAGACATTTTCTGCCTACATTTATTAGTTTTTTGCTAGAACTCATTGATCAAGATGACAAACAATACTCCTTTCAAGTAACTGATGATGATTTTAAGAGAGTGGTTGAAGAGGTGATTTCGGGATGCTCACATGAAACAGGTTTCTCACTCGTACTCTGCAATTTCTGAAAAAAAATTCGAATGTTTCTAGGTACATTCGAAAATGCTGCCTAAACTGATTATCCTGGAAATGTGGGACAATAAATTCCGAAAAATTTGCAGTTTTTAGAATGTGCACTTTTTCTTCCTCATCACCATCATCGAACATTAATTCATGTCCTTGAATCACAGTCAGCATCGCCTCTTTTAGTGTGAAATTCATTAATACACAATAATAAGAGTCGCTTAAGAAAAAAACACATTTGCAAACCAAATTTCGAGACAAATTTTTGCAGCAAAACAAAACCTAATTAAAATTTGGCTGTCAATCGCCGAAAAAATTTGAAGTGCTTTTTATTTTAAATTTAATCTGACTGATCTAGAGTCACGTGACCAAAAATCGCACTAATCTCAGATGTAAAAAACGAACACAGCCTGTGACAAACTCAGCAAGGACTCGGAACAATTCTGAACAGCGCCACCTTACAGAATTCTATTGAACTCAACAAGTTGGACTCCTATAAACAAAATCCAATCAGTAGATACACCAGGATTTTTAGAAGATACACCAGGATTTTAGATATCTTATTTTAGGCACTAGTGCCTTAAAATACTTACTTTAAGGCACTAGTGTTAAAAGTAAAATGTCAGCGCTAGCGATTTAATAAAACTGACAGGACCTCTCAAATTTTAAATTTAGAGTTTCGAAATATAAAACTGACGGGACCTTTCAAATTTTAAATTTATTGTATGCTTTTTATTGCCGTTTGTAGAAAAAATATTGTATGATATTTTTTGTGTTTAAAGTATTTTTCTACAAGCGTGCGGAAATTTGTATTTTTCCGCACGCATTTGAGTGCGGAAAGTTGTACTTTTCGCACTGATTTTATAAATGCTAAAATGATTAAAAAATTAATTCTTGCTTGGTTACTATGATTACTTTCAGCCTAATGTTTTATTTATTAAGAAGCACTAAGAAATTTTTTGTTTAATGACAAAAAAATATTGTTGCTAAAATTTTTTTTTAATTCTAGGCGCTTGTAGAAAAAATATTGTTCCTAACACTTGCGTAAAGTATCTTTTCCCCACTTAATTGCATGCCCGAACTCCGCTTCGCGTCGTTCGGGCAACTGCAATTGCGTGCGGAAAAGTATAACTTTCCGCAATTGTTAGGAAAATAACTATTTTAACACTTATGTCATAAATAACTATTTTATTGTGTTTTTAATTGTTATCTCCCACAAAATAGTTATTTATGCGTAAATACTTTCCGCACTAGTATTTCATTTTATGCACTAGTATTTCATTTTACGCACTAGTGCGTAAAGTTGAAATTTACGCACTAGTGCGTAAAGTTGAAATTTACGCACGACAAAGTATGTGAAAGTTACTAATTTACACACGGTAGTAGAAAAATATTTTTTATGAAAATTTTCATCAATTTCAACGCTTAATTGGAATAAAAAATTCTAAAGATTAACTGAAAAAGTCATGGTTTTTTTAATTTAAATTAGTATATAATCGAAAAATAAATATTTTGCTTTCAAAAAATTACACTACACAAAAAATAACGTTTTCGCCATGTTTGATAAAAAAAATTAATATTCTTATAATAATTTCTTTAATGTCTCTTCACAATGTCCTTTTTATTATAGGTCTGATGATGGTCGTGTAGACCGAAACATGTCGACTTTTCATATAAATTATTTTTATGGTATGACTTTGAATTGTTTCATTCTTTATTGAATATTTTACCACATTTGAGTATGGATATTTTGTTTAAAAAAAAATTAAATTTGCGGAACTGTTTTTAGTGTTTTTCTTGATAATTTTGAAGATATTTTGAAAAATGATCAATACAAAAGTTTTATATTTAATTATTTAAAACTTTTACATTAAACTTTTTTCGATAGGATGCATATTTCAGCCACAACTCGTAAACAAAACAATATCTAACCCTCAAAACGAATATTTACCTACCCCTACCCCTTTCCAGAACTTTTACTTGATTTTTTTTTAATTTACTTATAATTTAACCTAAATTTTCCGACCATTCACACACTCCTAAGAATTATTTTTTGTTTCAAAAATTATTGGCCATGGTCTATAGTTTTAATCTAGGTTTACAATACAAATTATCTTTACTTTTTTTAATACATAAAAATAGTGACTGGTTTGATTTGGCGCAGTCAAGGAGTTTTTTTTTTTAATATTTCCCATGTATCATTCACAATTGAATAATTTATGATTTTATTGTCAACGTGTCAATACAAATAAATTATAGGTGGCGCTGAATACTAGATTTGATTACTAGAACACGAAATACACATGCTACCTAATTAATGTGGCAACGACGCCAAATACCTGTCAAGTCCCCTAAAATGACAATTTTAGAACGTGTGTAACAGTATAAACAAAATTTTAAAGTAGTCATTGGTTTTGTTGTGGTTGTCATGGAGATTGAAACATTGTTTACACTGTTACGATGATTATAAAATAAATACCATCGTTTCTCCCGACTTCAAAAATTGTTTTCGAGTCGCCAGATACGATTTCCCATGAAAAAACACGAGGAAATGTTTTTTTATCATAAAAAATGAAAAATTTTGTGGTGGTTTTTCTGTCACATTTTAAACGTAGGTATTATTATGTTGGTAGTACTGATTTAAATTTTGAATATGCCAAAGTGCGTTGTAAGTTTATAAGTTATGTTTAGTTCCATTTAGTATTTTTATCTATTAAGTTTATATTCTGTTAAAAAACTCACCATGAGTTTTCTTTTTGGATAGCAACTTAATTATATTTTAATTAAAAAAATAAACCTTGTGTAACATAATTTTCAAAATTCTTGAGTCCATAATATCCATTCCAAAAAGCGCGTCACTAATACACACAAACACACACATACACAATCTGACAGCAATAATAAAATCACCCCTTCTGATGTATGTAAACAGCTGCACGCATTTAACAATAAAAAAAAAACTATGCCAGCCACTTCACTAACATGCACTAAATTAACGGTTTTATTTTAAATAAAAATTACATGTAGTAAATATCATTAAAGTAATTAAAAAATCGGTACGTATACGGCGTCATGCATTTCGTGTTAGTTGCATCTATATATTGGCCGTTGTAGTTAGTGCGAAGGGTTCGAAATTTGGTTATGCTGCCGTCCCGCCAACGGTCCCATTAATCGATGCTATACGTTCCCAATGTGTCATCTCCGTTAGTCCGGACGCCCTACTCACTTTTCCTACCCCTTAAAAAGAGCGAGAAAGAAAAAGAAAAAAGTGGAAACAAATCTGATCTGGCTACACTAAAGCTATTTTTAAATTCAAAATTGATATTTTAGTAAATTTAGAAACAATGGTAAATTTTTTTAAAAATTTATTGATAGAAAAATAAACTATAGTGTAAAAAAGTAGTGGAAAAAAAGAAGTGGGTGGGCTCTTATCCAGAACAATTTTCACAAATTTATGAATAAATTACCCGTCTTTTCCATCAAAAAAAAACATTTTTTTAGTACTTTTTCGCATTTTTTCCAAAAAAAAAGACTTACTTCTGTTTGTCCCCTCTTTTCTCTCAAAAAACACTTATTTACTGCTTTTTTCCTATCTTTCTCTTAAACATTTCTCTTTTATGTCACTTTTTTTGGTGATTTTTTCTCATTTTCGTCTTCAATTTCTCCTCTTTTCTCTCAAAAATTTCCCCTCTTTACTCTCAAAGGACCCCGCAAAATCCTTATGGAAATTGGGTCTCGGTGGATTTGTTTTAATTTTTCATATGATGTAGTCCATGGAATTCTGAATATATGTTAACATTGCGCCAACCCCCCAATATGAACAGTTTTTCTGCTAGGGGGGGGCTTAAATTCACATATTGCCCATAAAAATTATGAGAGAATATTTTAATAAGTTATAAATATCGGTGGATTTTGCTGAATTTTTAATATGATAAAGTCCAATTGATTTTGACCAACAATTGATTGGGTGCCAATCATCAAAAATGAACGGTTTTTGTGCTATAAGGGCTACACTAAACTATTTTTAAATTCAAAATTGATATTTCAGTAAATCTGGAAACAATTGTAAAATTTTTTAAAAATTTATTGATAGAAAAATAAACTATAGTGTAGAATAATAGTGGAAAAAAAAGAGTGGGGAGAAAAAGTCTAGTCGGTTTTATCCAGAACACTTTTCACAAATTTATGAATAAATTACCCGTCTTTTCCATAAAAAAAAAAAACATTTTTTTAGTACTTTTTCGCATTTTTTCCAAAAAAAAGACTTACTCCTGTTTTCCCCTCTTTTCTCTCAAAGAACGACACTTTTTTACTGCTTTTTTCCTATCTTTCTCTTTTATGTCACTTTTTTTGGTGATTTTTTCTCATTGTCGACTTCAATTTCTCCTCTTTTCTCTCAAAAATTTCCCCTCTTTACTCTCAAAGGACCCCGCAAAATCCTTATGGAAATTGGGTCTCGGTGAATTTGTTTTAATTTTTCATATGGAATTCTGAACATATGTTAACATTGCGCCAACCCCCAAATATGAACAGTTTTTCTGCTAGGGGGGGGGGCTTAAATTCACATATTGCCCATAAAAATTATGAGAGAATATTTTAATAAGTTAAAAATATCGGTGGATTTTGCTGAATTTTTAATATGATATTTTTATTGATTTTGACCGAAAATTGATTGGGTGCCAATCAATCATTCACGCTTAGCTCATTAATAGACCATTTATTTTTGTAACCCCCTCTAGCAGAAAAACCGTTCATTTTTGATGATTGGCTCCCAATCAATTGTTGGTCAAAATCAATCATACTAAAAATTCAGCAAAATCCACTGATATTTTTAACTTATTAAAACATTCCCTTATAATTTTTGAAGTGAGTCAGCAATTAATATTTTTTTATTTATTTAAATAGGGGTTGGGGTTAAATATGTGGGGTTGGGGTTAAATATGTGGTGTTGGGGTTAAATATGTGGGGTGGGGGTTATATATTTATTTAAGAACACTTTTATGCAATATAAACTAGAATAAAATATTTAAAAATATAATTCCCGTCTTCAAAAATAAATATTCTATTATGGGCAATATGTGAATTTAAGCCCCCCCCCCTAGCAGAAAAACTGTTCATATTTGGGGGTTGGCGCAATGTTAATATATGTTCAGAATTCCCTCATATCAAAAATTAAAACAAATCCACCGAGACCCAATTTCCATAAGGATTTTGCGGGGTCCTTTGTCACTATTTTAAGTAGTTTTTTTTCGTCTGAAAATTTCCCCCTCTTTTCTTAAAAATTTACCATCTTTTCTATCAATTATATTAATTTTCATCACCAGAATTTGTTCAACTTTTTTACATATGTTATAAGTGAGGTAGTAAAACTCTAAATCTAGTACCACATGTAATATATTTAAAAAAAATTTAAATCCGATGTTACAGCGACTAGTTTCGGCAATTATGCCATCATCAGACCAAAATTAATTATAAAGGAAGGCTAAGATTATATAACAAAAAATACATGGTTAAACGAAAAACTAGTCTCAAAGAATTTGTTCAACTTTTTTACATGTTATAATTAAAATAGTAAAACTCTAAATCTAGTACCACATGTAATATATTTAAAAAAAATTTAAATCCGATGTTACAGCGACTAGTTTCGGCAATTATGCCATCATCAGACCAAAATTAATTATAAAGGAAGGCTAAAATTATATACCAAAAAATACATGGTTAAACGAAAAAATAGTCTCAATTTAATAACCTCTTTACCTCTTCGTATCTGTGCGTACAAATGTTTTGAAAAATGTATTTTTTGGCATATAATCTCAGATTTAAAGAAATAAAACAACGTTTTATGATTTTCACAAAAATAATAACAAGTTATTAATTTATTAGTAACTAGTTTCGTTACATAGTAACTTCATAAGACTAATATTATTTAAATGAATATCCAGAAATTTATACTAAAAACAACTGAGAGTAGTATACATTTCTGGATGTTCTTGTAAATAATATTATACTGATGAGGTTACTATGTAACGAAACTAGTAACTAATAAATTAATAACATTTGTTATTATTTTCATCAAGTAAAAGCCGACACAGTTAAACATGTAATCTTAGCCTCCCAATATAATTAATTTGCCCTGATGATATATGGCATAAATGCCGAAACTAGTCGCTGTTCTCTCCTCTTCAATATAACATCGGATTTAATTTTTTACTTTCCCGTACCCATCAAAGGGAAAGTATGGTGAACGAGAAAAAAAATTTGAGATATCGATGGAAATATCCATTTTGAGGTTCCCCGAGGAGATTGAAACCATTTCCAGAGTATGGTCTGTCTGTGTAATCTTCCACGATAACTGCCGAACCGTTTGACCAATCAAGCTGAAATTTGGTATGAAGGGTCGGTGTGTGCCATTTTTGGTTTAAATTGGTACAATAGAAGGTCCTCAAGACCGACATTAATTGAATGCAGATGTAAGATTTTTTGCCTTTTTTTAAATTTTATTGAAAAACAATGGACTTTAGTGCAAAATGTTTTAGTGCAATGTTTTAGAGGATAAAATTTCCTACAATTTTGATATGACACTTTTTCCGGAATTTCCAATAGTTGCGCCACTAGAGGGCGCGCAAAAAATGTTTATGTAAGTTTTCCGTAGTTTTTCAAATTTTGAGGACAAACAATGCTCTTTAACTTTTGTTTTAACATTTTTCGAATTTCCCATAGTTTCGCCGCTAGAGGGCGAAAAATATACACATTTAGGCTTTTTGCCTTTTTTTTTTATTTTGAAGACAAACAAAAGGCTTTAGTGAAAAAAGGTTCTATTGCAAAGTTGTAGAGCATAAAATTCTCTACAAATTTTTTATTAAACTTTTTTCAGAATTTCCAATAGTTTTCAACTATGGTTTTAGGAGATCCTAATTGTAGCAGTGTGCTATATGTTGTGCGCATGCGCCTGTTTATTAAAATAATCATATTCTCTACAGCTGAACCGGGGAAGTTCTGGGGTGACACAGCCGATTTTTTTTAAATATATTGGATTTTTAATTAAGATTCATTTTAAAGTCAGATTGAAAATTGGCAATAATGAAAAATCTTACTGTATAATAGTGTTTAGTAATAATAAAAAAAAACAATAACGACACACACTGTGCTCCAGTGTAGTAACCACCAGAATTTGAATCAATTTACAGGACCGGATTTAAAAATAAGGCATATCTGGTCCATGTCAAAACTTCACCCTGTATGTAATTTTTCACACCCGCAATGAAGTGAAATCAGATAAAAATATTTGTATTAACCTAGTTTTCTCATTTGCTTGAGGGAAAATCATGTACAGTTCCTCGTGTATACAATTTTTTAACAAGTGTTGTCAAAATAAAAATCAAGTCAAAGGACAAGGCACACTTTTAATGTAATCTCGGGATCGATAGATTTTTTTGAAATTTTAGTATGTTATTGGGCATAAAAAAGCAAGTATTTTTTAACGTATGTAGTATACTGGGTGTAGCAGAAAATTTGGACTTACGGTTAGATATAGAACTGTCTTTACAGCGTATTTCATAGTGACTAGAAATACTTTTTTCGACACAGGGTGCGCCAATATTGTTCATTGTATTAAGTATTCATAAACACTATAATTTGGAGACATTTTGAAGTATACAGGGTGTGCCAATATTGTATAATCAAAATTAATTTTGTTCTACTTTATATTTTTTAGTGTTACCTTATTTTAAATATTGATATATCAAAAAAATCAGTGCATTCAGTTTTAATAATATAGGGTTATTCAAAAAATATAATATGTCGATTGTATGTAATAAAAAATAACAAGTTTATTAAGTTTTCCAAGTAAATACAATACACTTTCCAAAAAATTCTTTTAATTTGCTAAAAGTTTCATAAGGTGTATAGAAAAAACAATTCAAACAAGTCAATCTTCTCTATCTGGAAAGTATGACGGCGAAAGTTTTACGTGATAAATGTCAAAACTTTTTGTTCTAATACTGTACTAAGATGTCTAAAAACCCTGGTGTATCCACTGATAAGATTTTGTTTCAAACTTCATGGGAGTACCACCTGTTGCGTTCAATAGAACTTACCAGAATTTTGTAAGATGGCGCTGTTTAGAATTGTTCGTGTCCTAGCTTAGTTTGTCACAGATCGCTTAAAGCCGATGAGATGTCAAATAAATTATTTTCTGTCAATGTCAATGCGGATTTTTTTATGTATATGGTATTAGTATTAGTTCATAAGGAACAGTTCCAAATAGTGCATAATTATGGATACTTTTCGTCAAATGCATTTTGTGTGGACAGTGAAAAGCTGCAGATTCGAGCATTCGTCTATATTCAGTACCAGATTATAAATACACCCTGTGTGATCTTTGATTACAGTTTACTATGAGCGATGTATGCGCCATCTAAAATTTTTAATCTGAAACTTTAGTAGGTAGAGATCTCCCAGTTTTGACCCAAACTTTTACAGGTATAAGTGGAAACACCATGATTTTTAGACATCTTATACTGGACCCATGGACCCCACATTGTCCTAATTGAAGATTATTTCTTTCAATTCTGCTCTGATTAGATTTTCCACCTTATCGAACAATATCCAATATCCTTTCAGCCAACTCATCGTTGGCATTCTGCATATGTATTCTTTCCCGGAAAGCATTTATTAGGGAACAGGTAACCTTTAGGAATCAGTATGAAATACGCTTTAACATATAAAACCGTTAGTCCTAATTTTCTGCTACACCTAGTATACCTACAGGTTTGGTTCAACGTTAAAAAATACTTTTCGCCCATAATTTAAGTTACTTTAACGTTTGGCCGGACTTTTATGATCCATTTTCGATTTTGTCCCAGGGGGGACTATCAATTTTCCTTTCTTTTTGCACTCCGGAGACATTCCGACGGTGCTGAGTGGGCGGTGCGTCAACACTTGCCCAAAATGGGGTCCGGTTCAGGCCCCACCATCATTATGTTGAGTTTGATACTCGGTTAAAGGTGTTTCAAACACCAGTATTCAACCTTTTTTTTACCTTCCCCCTTTGAACCCATCATTTTATTTCATGTACCCCTAAAAAATTTTTCCTTTCCAAAATTTTGTTCCTTTAAAACTTCACCACTTTTTCTGATGCGCATCAACTTTATGCATTTTTGCAATTTATAATTCAATTACTTCGTTTTACTTATATTTCCTGATGATGGCTAATTATCTGAAACTAGTTGCCGTTTTTTAATTAAATCGTTGTGGTACATGACTGAGTTTCATTACTTTTATTGAGAACTTGTTAACCTGTTACATTTACTTTTATATGCCCAATAAAATACTAAAATTTCAAAAAAATCTATCTTACATTAAAAGTGTGCTTTGTCCTTTATTTCCACAGTCGCCTACGTAGATATTAAAAAATCGTCTCGAAAGTACAAAAAAATCATTGCGCAAGTAAAACAAAAAACAAATCGTACCGAAAGTAAAACTTTCGGTACAATTTTGAACTTTCGCTCTAATAAATCAATGTGAAAGTTCGATTTTGCGTATCGATTTTTTTTTTCAGTTGAACTTGCACTTTCACTGTAAAGTGACGTTATTTTTGTGACCCTTGAAAAATATATACGCGGCTACCGCACTATAAAGGAACTAAGTTATGCAACCGGCCAGACAGGTGGACACCGGGTCGAGCACATGGTTATAAGAATTGGGGTTGCATTATATAGAACAAAGTATGAACTGTTCGGGGGGGTTAAAGGGTAATAGTTCGTCATTTAAATAATTTCCCGCTACATATAGTTGGGTTTAATGGGTAAAACCCACATATTGGGTAGCTTTTAACTTCTGTTTTTTAGAGTTATTTGGCAGAAACTGTGGTTTTTGCATTTTTTGACATTTTCTGTCACTTCCGGTTTTACCGGAAATGAGCATAAAAACATTTTTTAATGGGATATTACATATTTTGAAATAATAGAAAAAATACAATGATAAAAAAATCAGAAGCGCCTACGTGTTAGTGTCACTTCCGGTTCTGGATTGTAAAACCAGTTTTGAAACCGGAAGTCATAAAAATCTGAAAATCTATTTGGGAGCTATTCAAGGTATGCTGAGTTTATTACCGTTGACCGTTTTTCTCTATTTTTTTTCGTTTTTGAGTTATAAATGCCGACATACGGACGGACAGACAGACAGAACTTCTTATTTAGGGTTTAAAAGTCTAAAAATAAAGTTTACCGAAAAAAAAACAACATTTCGAGATATTTCAACATATTGGGTTCCAATAATTTAATACCGAAATATGAGTTCTGGTCAACATAATACTTTCACGCTATTTATTTGTAATCTTCAAAATATTAAATAAGGGATGGAAGGGCGAAAACTACTAACTCCAAATATAGTATACAGACTCCTATAGTAAAAGCTATATATAGAATGCAGTGTAGGCGGCATAGCTCAATGCATTTTAAACGGAAGAATGCTCGGCGGCGATGCCAGCTTGGCCAACCCTGGTATGCTCAACCTTCCGTTTTCTAACATTTTTTTTTACGTTAAGACAATGATGTTTGAATCGATTTTTTAGATCTTTTAATTGACTTCTCTCCATTTTTAAGTATTTTTCACATTTTTCAATAATTTTCCCCAAATTTCCCTATTTTTCCCAATTTTTCAATAATTTTAGCAAATTTCGCTATTTTGCACATTTTTCCTATTTTTACCAATTTTTCGTCGGTTTTCTCTATTTTTCACCATGTTTCACAATCTTACCTATTTTACACTTTTTTTCCTTTTTCCTAATTTTACACTATCCTTATTACATATTTTCGTTGAGTTTGCTTTTTTGTTTGTTTTAACATTTTCTTTTGACATTAAAAAATCGATGTTTGAATCGATTTTTTAATTGATTTCTCTCCATTTTTAAGAATTTTTCACATTTTTCCGTATTTTCCCCAAATTTTTCTATTTTGTCCTATTTTTCCCTATTGTTCAATAATTTTCCCAAATTTCGCTATTTTGCACTTTTTCCTATTTTTACCAATTTTTATCTATTTTTCGTTGGTTCTCTCTAATTTTTTTCTATTTTTCAATCTTTCCTGTTTTGCACTATTTTTTCCTATTTTTCCTAATTTTTAACTATCCTTATTATATATTTTCGTTCAGTTTTCTTTTTTGTTTGTTTGTAACGGTTGTAGCTCTTTGTGTGGTTGATGAACTTGAAAAGTGGGTTCCATATGGTCTCTAGATGTGCAGGAAACCAATTTTGAATTTTAAATACAAAATGGCGACTCCAAGATGGCGGACGAGATTTAAGATTATACCGATTTTATTCAAAATTGGAATGTGGGGAATTTTGGGGTTGGAGATTTTGAATTTTTTGTCAAAATAAAAAAAATCAAGATGGCGGACGAGGTTTATGATTATAGATAGATTTTATTCAAAATTAATATGGTACTCCAAGGTGGTGGACAATATTTATAATTATTTACAGACTCCATTCAAAATTGGTATGAGGGGTTTATGGGGTCGGAGATTATAATTTTTTTTATCAAAATTAATGGCGACTCCAAGGTGGTGGACAATATTTATAATTATTTACAGACTCTATTCAAAATTGGTATGAGGGGTTTATGGGGTCGGAGATTTTGAATCTTTTGTCAAAATTAATAAAATCAAGATGGCGACTCCAAGATTGCTGAAGAGATTTATGATTATAGGCAGATTTTATGATTACTAACCAATTTTATGACTACTAACCAATTTTATTCAAAATTGGTATGTGGGGATGTTTGGGGTCAGAGATTATGAATTTTTTGTCAAAATTAATAAATTGTATTACATTCTTGATGAAAAAGTTTGATTAAGTTGGTTTGTTATGGTATCTTGATGAA
Organism: Neocrepidodera transversa; assembly: GCA_963243735.1. Classification (NCBI taxonomy): domain Eukaryota; kingdom Metazoa; phylum Arthropoda; class Insecta; order Coleoptera; family Chrysomelidae; genus Neocrepidodera; species Neocrepidodera transversa. The sequence goes on along the minus strand of OY725346.1, from coordinate 6,152,345 downwards.
GAAAAGAAATTTTGAATTTTTTTTAACCATATCATGTAACATACATAAGCGAAAACAGGCTTTTCCCTATTTTTCCCTAGTTTTCGTTAATTTTCTGCCTTACACTACCACTTGGGGAAGTGTTTTTGGCCTCTTTGGCCTGTTCTGGTTTGGTACATTTTGTTTGGGTACCTCGTTGTTTGTGTTTCTCGCCTACGTGCTTGGTTTTATGTTTTCTATCTTTATAGAGGTTATTTCTCCTCCCTTTCGACTTCTAGGGGTGCAATTGGCATCAAAAACCAGCACTATTCCACGCTGCTAGTAGAGCTCATACTTACGTTTGTTAAAACTACTTATTTAAGCGAATCGCGTGTCACGTTTATATGATAAAAAATATTTTTTCTGAAAAATCTACTCAATTTTACAGCGGACGTAAATATTAATATTTTGCGTTCAATTTTTTATCCGATCTTTCAGTTAAAAAAAAATGTCGAATCTGCCTTTTATCAATTCTATTAAAATTCTACCAAACACCCTCATTATTCTTAAAAATCTAATAATTTAGTATCAAATTTACTAAAAACGGTAACCCTGTAAAATGTGTGTGAATACAGCGCAGCAGCGGGCCAGGGGCGAACCGTTCATGGCTACTGACGTCACATGGTCTAGTCTCGCGCACAGGTACCATTTTCCAGCCTCTCACTGATCGTTGAATTTAAAATATTTACAGCGGATGTAAATATTAATATTTTGCGCTCAAATTCTTTTTGATCGTTTTTAAATAACAAAATCTCTCGATTACAGTTAAAAAACAGAAATAGTCAGACCTGCCTATTATTGAAATATTAAGGTCTAAATAATAAACATAGCGTATATACAAGTGTGTGAGAGAGAGAGATCGTATCTCCTCGGTCGCTATGCCATAAACGGAGTCTTTTAAGAATTATTCCGATAAGGTAGAACGAAATAAGCGCGCTCGTTCAAACAATGCATTCCATTATTTAATTAAAATAAATTGCACCTGAGTCGAGAGGTCAACCAGTGTCTGCTTTAGTTTAGAACTTGCAGGTAATCGCATATGTAAAACGAACAGTTAAATGTTTTTACTGCCGATGGTGATGAGAACCTCTCTTTTTCTCTGATGGTAAATTGAATTTTTATCGACAATTTTATTGAAATTTCACTGTCGCAAGACATAAATTTATTAAAACAAAAATAAAACGTAAAATTAGAGAAATAATTCGGTTATGAAAAAATAATAGATTAATTATTCTGTCAGTTTATTGAATTTTAATTTTTAAACCTTTTGACAGCAAAATTTCACAATACATAAAAAAATTATTTTAAGAAAATTAAAGAGGTCATGAATTATACAGGGTGTTTCATTCAAGGTCACCGAAGAGGTTTAAAAGAACTCATACTTTATGGGCCTTCATAATCAAGATACAGAGTGTTTTATAAATTTTGTCGTTTTCTTTTTACGCTCATTACTTATGAACCACCTTGTATATTTATTTTAAATTTGGGACGCACTGTAACCTAACAGCAAATTTTCACAATACATAAAAAAATTATTTTAGGAAAATTAAAGAGGTCATGAATTATACTGGGTGTTTCATTCAAGGTCACCGAAGAGGTTTCAAAGAACTCGTACTTTAGGGGCCTTCATAATGAAGATACAGAGTGTTTTTATAAATTTTGTCGATTTCTTTTTACGCTCATAACTTATGAACCACCTTGTATATTTATTTTAAATTTGGGACACATGTACCCCTTAACAGCAAATTTTCACAAGATATAAAAAAAATTATTTTAGAAAAATTAAAGAGGTCATGAATTATACAGGGTGTTTCATTTAAGGTCACCGAAGAGGTTTCAAAGAACTCGTACTTTAGGGGCCTTCATAATGAAGATACAGAGTGTTTTATAAATTTTGTCGATTTCTTTTTACGCTCATTACTTATGAACCACCTTGTATATTTATTTTAAATTTGGGACACATGTACCCCCTAACAGCAAATTTTCACAATACATAAAAAAATTATTTTTGGAAAATTAAAGAGGTCATGAATTATACAGGGTGTTTCATTCAAGGTCACCGAAGAGGTTTAAAAGAACTCATACTTTATGGGCCTTCATAATCAAGATACAGAGTGTTTTATAAATTTTGTCGATTTCTTTTTACGCTCATAACTTATGCACCACCTTGTATATTTATTTTAAATTTGGGACACATGTGCCCCCTAATGGCAAATTTTCACAAAACATAAAAAAATTATTTTTGGAGAATTAAAGAGGTCATGAATTATACTGGGTGTTTCATTCAAGGTCACCGAAGACAGTTTCAAAGAACTCATACTTTATGGGCCTTCATAATCAAGATACACAGTGTTTTATAAATTTTGTCTATTTCTTTTTATCATAACTTATGAACCACCTTGTATATTTATTTTAAATTTGGGACACATGACAGCAAATTTTCACAAGATATAAAAAAAATTATTTTAGAAAAATCAAAGAGGTCATGAATTATACAGGGTCTTTCATTTAAGGTCACCGAAGAGGTTTCAAAGAACTCGTACTTTAGGGGCCTTCATAATGAAGATACAGAGTGTTTTATAAATTTATAACCTTATTTTTCGGTATTTTTCCCTGCTTTTCCATATTCTATTCTGTTTTTTTCTATCTATTTATATTTTCCCCTATTTTTCTCTAATTTCCCATTTCCCCCAATTCTTGTTGTTTTTCATTATTTTTTGCTGTTTTGTCCCTATTATTATCTATTTTTTCCTATTTTTGCTAGTTTTCCTTATTGTTCTCTGTTTTTCAATATTTTCTTATTTTTCTCCATTTTCTGTATTTATCTCTAATTTCCCGATTATATCTTTCTTTTCTAGTCTTTCCCAAATTTTGGCAAATTTTACTATTTTTCTACTGTATTTGCTATTTTGCCGTATTTTTTCTATTTCATCATATTCTCCTGTTTCTCATTATTGTTTCCTGTTTTTCTATATTTATCCCTATTATTTCATATATTCCATTTTTTCTTATTTTCCTCAATATTGCCATATTTTTCATTATTTTCCCATGTTTTCTTACTTATACTCTAATTTCCCTATTTTTCTAAATTTTTTTCCTATTTTTTATTATTTTTCTTATTATTTTCTGTTTTTCCCAAGTTTCCCTATTTTTCCCAAATTTCCTTATTTTGTCCTAACTTTTCCGTTTTTTCCCCATTTTTCACTTTTTTCCCAAATTTCCCTATTTTGCTTAATTGTTCACATGTTTGCCCTATTTGTTCCTATTTTTCCCTGTGGGTAGTGAAAAATAGAAAAAAAATAGAAAAAAGTAGGATAAAATATGAAAAAATAGGGATAAATAGTGAAAATATGGAAATTAGAGAAAATATGGAAATTAGAGAAAATATGGAAATTAGAGAAAATATGGAAAAATGGGAAAACACATAAGAAAATAGTGGAAATAGTGATAAATAAGGAAAAAAAGGAAAATTGGAAAAAAAGTAAAATGGGAAAAAAAGGAAAATGGGAAAAAAAGGAAAACAGGAAAAAAGGAAAATAGGAAAAAAATGAAAACAGGAAAATGGGAAAAAAAAAAGGAAAATAGGAAAAAAATGAAAACAGGAAAATGGGAAAAAAAAGAAAATAGGAAAAAAAGGAAATAGGAAAAAAGGAAAATTGGAAAAAAAAGACAATGGAAAAAAAAATTGTAAAAAAGAAAAATTGGAAAAAAGGAAAATATGAAAAAAAGGAATAGGAAAAAAAAGGAAAATAGGAATAAAAGGAAAATAGGAATAAAAGGAAAATAGGACAAAAAAGCAAAATAGAAAAAAAAGGAAAATAGGAAAATAGAAAAATAGGAAAAAAAGGAAAATAGGAAAAAATAGAGAAAACTAGGGACACACTGACAAATAAGGAAAAATGGGAAAAATAGTTGAAAACAAAGAAAAGTAGGAAAAATTGAGAAAAATGAGGAAAATAGAGCGAAATGGGGAAAAACAATTACAATTAGCGAAATAGAAGCAAAAATAAATAAATATTGAAAAAACGGGGAAAATAGGGAATAAATGGGGAAAATTGTGAAAAAAAAATTGAAAAAATGGAGAAAATTTTAAAAATAAGACAAATTTAGGGCAAATCAGGGAAAAATTGGGAAATTTGGTAAAAACAGTAAAGGTAGGAAAACATAGGAACAAAATAGGGAAAAATAATGAAAATGGAGAAAAATAGGGAAATGGGAAAAAATATAAAATAATATTGATAAATGTGGAAGAAAAAACAGAAGAAAATAATAAAACAGGAAAAATATGAAGAAGTGGGTAAAATTTAATAAAATAAGGCAAAATAGAGAAAATAAGTACAAAAAGTAAATAATGGGAAAAAAATATAAAAAATCAGAAAAAGAAAATAGGGAAATTAGAAATAGAGAAAAATCTGGACAAATAAGGAAACATATGGGAAAATAGTGAAAAATAGCGAAAAATAAAAAAAATTGGCAAAAACAGATTAAAATAGAAGTTAATTGTCCGTATTTATAAAGACAAACAGGGAAATCAGGAAAAAAATGAAAGACGGAAAAACAGGAAGAAGAAATATAAAAAATATGGAGAAAATGGAGAAAAATATGGGGAAATGTGAAAAAATGAGGAAAAACAGTTGAAAATAGAGATAAATTGGAAAAAAATACTGAAAAATAAGAAGAAATGATGTAGGGAAAACTCGGTGGTCCAGTTACTACTCTTATCGTGGAGACTTTAAGCACGAACTCAAATGGGAGAATTGGGCAAAATCGGTCCACTAAATCGTACTAATTAATATAATAATGTAATGTCAAATGTCAATAGTCAAAAAAGTCATGGAAATTTGCAACACTTGGCCCCAAATGTAAGAAGACTCGTTTTTACTTTTGCGTGCAATTTATAATGCTTGCAGTAAAGTTGCTGCAAAAAGGCTGTAATGTAAGATTAGTTTTAGACATTAACGCAAGTATAAACCCACCTTTATAGAAATAATATTACGCGTAATTTTGAACCCTTTTTACTTACTTCCTCTTTCTTTTATATTTCTTTTGTTCAACCCTACACGATGACGAATAGTTCCTTTTGGATTATTTATGGACTATTCAGTAAAGACGGCAAAAGTTGCATGTGGCGCCCTAAAGGGACATTTATCGACGATTCCAGATCAAGTCGAACTACCGTAGAACGGAAAACCCTAGCAGGTCCGACTGGCGCGACACGAACTTTCGTATGGTAAATCTACAGCATGTCTCCGAAAATAATTCACTAATTCATGTCACGTAAATATACAGGGTGGTAGGAAAACGGATATACGTTAACTGTGGATGGGGGACACCGAGGTGATTCTAAAAAACCCCTATATAACACGTATTGTACTCTTTATAACCGAGATACAGAGTGTTTTACACACATCGATAATAATTACGTAATTGGCAATAAATCAAACACCCTGTATATTAAAAATTGTTTGATTTCGTATGAAAATATCAAATATTCGGGAGTTAAAAACAATTTTCAATTTATTTATGGAATATTTTATTAACCGCAAGATTGTACTGTGCGCTAAAGTCAAGGTCAACTACTTACCTCGTTGTCTCAACTGTGCATGAATGTGATAATGGGGGACCGTCTGCACAAATCAACCAAAATAAAGTAGTAGAAGTCCACAGATGAAGATTTTTAACAATTTCTTTAAACACTTTTTCAATTTTTTTGCTTTTTTTTTAGAATTTTGTAGCTCATTTTTTGCTTTTCATGTATTTTTGTGCATTTCTTTGCATATGTTTGTGTTTTTTTTTATTTTTTATTTTTTTTTGCATTTTTAACGTTTTTTAGCATTATTTTAATTTTTTCAGCATTTTTTTTTTTAGATTTTTTGGTACTTTTTTAATTTTTTGGCACTTTTGCATTTTTTCATTTTTTAACATTATTTTATATTTTTTAGATTTCTTTTCATTTTTTTGGCATTTTTTAAACTTTTTTTTAATTTTTTTGGCATTTTTTTTAAAAATTTTTACAAATTCTTTTAACACTTTTTAAACTTTCTTGCTTTTTTTTTTAATTTTTGTCATTTTTTAGCTCATTTTTTGCTTTTCATTTATTTTTGTGCATTTCTTTGCATATGTTTGTATTTTTTTTGAATTTTTTCCCTTTTTTTGTTCGTTATTTTTGCATTTTTTTTATTGTTTGGGATATTTTTTACATTTCTAGCGTTTTTTGACATTTTTTACAATTTCTTTTAACACTTTTTAAACTTTCTTGCTTTTTTTTTGAATTTTTATCATTTTTTAGCTCATTTTTTGCTACTCATTTATTTTTGTGCATTTCTTTGCATATGTTTGTATTTTTTAATTTTTTTTTTGCATTTTTTGTATTTATTTTACTTCTTGAGGTTTTTTTGCATTATTTTAATTTTTTCAGCATTTTTTGACTTTTTTTTTTAGATTTTTTGGCATTTATTAAAATCTTTTGGCACTTTTGCATTTTTAGCATTTTTTAACATTATTTTACTTTTTTTGACTTTTTTTAGATTTGTTGGCATTTTTTGCATTTTTTTTCATTTTTTAGCATTATTTTATTTTATTGGCATTTTTTAAACTTTTTTTGGTTTTTTTTTTTGGCATTTTTAACATTCTTTGCAACTTCCTTTATCACTTTTTTTTTATTTTTTTGGCATTTTTTTAAAACATTTTTACAATTTCTTTTAACACTTTTTAAACTTTCTTGCTTTTTTTTGAATTTTTATCATTTTTTAGCTCATTTTTTGCTATTCATTTATTTTTGTGAATTTCTTTGAATATGTTTGTATTTTTTCCATTTTTTTTGTTCGTTTTTTTTTTGCATTTTTTTTTCATTTTTTGGGATATTTTTTGCATTTTTAGCTTTTTGACATTTTTTTAAACATTTTTTACAATTTCTTTTAACAGTTTTTAAACTTTTTTTGCTTTTTTTTAGAATTTTTATAATTTTTTAGCTTAATTTTTGATTTTTTATGTATTTCTTTACATTTTTTTCCATTTTTTTGTTTTTTTTTTGCATTTTTCTGGTTATTTTTTTGCATTTTTAGCATTATATTTCTTTTTTCAGCATTTTTTAATCTTGCATATTTTTTTAAGCATTTATTACAATTTCTTTAAAAACTTTTTAAATTTTTTAAGAATTTTTATCATTTTTTAGCTCATTTTTTGCTTTTCATGTATTTTTGTGCATATGTTTGTATTTTTCTTTTGCATTTTTTCCTCTTTTTTTTGCATTTTTTGGGATGATTTTGCATTTTTAGCATTATTTTACTTTTTTTCATTGTTTTTTAACTTTTTTTTTTTATTTTTTTTTAGCGTTTTTTTAACATTTTTTTAGAATTTACTTTTTAAATTTTTTCGCTTTTTTTAGAATTTCTATCATTTTTTGCTTTTCATGTATTTTTGTGCATTTCTTTCACCTACAGGTGAAAACAAAAAAGTTTTGTTTTTTATTAATAAATAAGTTTGTATTCCGTAGGGTACAAATTTGGAAAAACCCTATATATTTATTGTTTTTAATTTGACATTTTTTTCAGAATATTATTTTTTCTTTGTTTTTACTGGTTATTACTATTTTTTCCTAATTTTCTCTGTTTTTCACCATTTTTTCATTATTATTAGTATTTTTCTTGTTTTCACCAAGTTTTCTTATTTTTTTCCTTTTTCACTGTTTTTTTTTCAATTTTTTCCATTTTTGTATATTTTTCTCTTTTTGCATTTTGTCGTATTTTTCCTTATTTTTACTATTTTTCTAAAATTTCTCATATTTTCCCTGATTTTCACTATTTTTTTCTGTTTCACTTTTTTCCTATTTTTTCTATTGTGTAATATTTTTTACTGTTTCCTATTTTTTAAGCAATTTTTCCTATTTTTCACTAATTCTTCCTATTCAAAATGTTGTCCTATTTTTCCTAGTTTTAGTTATTATTTCCAAATTTTACCTGTTTTTTTCCGTTTTTTTCTATTTTTTCCAATTTTTACCTATTTCTTCATGTTTTTCACTTTTTTTTCCACTTTTTGATATTTTTCCTTTTTCCTGGTTTCCCCCAATTTCTTTTCTAAATTTTATCTATTTTTTCTCCGTTTTTTTCCAATTTTTACCTTATTTTTACACCTTTTTTTTCTATTTCTGCCTCTATTTTTTCATATTTTCATATTTTCCCCTCTTTTTTACTGTTTTTTCCATTTTTTTTTAAATTCCCTATTTTTTCCAATTTTCCATTTTTTTTCTATTTTACCTGGATTTCACTAATTTTTCTTATTTTTTCCGTTTTTCATTATTTTTTCCATTTGTTTATAGTTTTCCCTATTTTTTCCAATTTGTTATGTTTTTCATTGTATTACTATTTTTCCCAAATTTTCATATTTTCCTTGTTTTTCACTAATTTTTCCTGTTCAAAATGTTTTACAATTTTTTCCAAGTTTTCCCTATTCAAAATTTTACCCATTTTTTCCGTTTTTGCCGATTTTTACCTTATTTTTACATTTTCTATTTTTCGCTCTTTTTCACTGTTTTTAAATTTTTTCCAAATTTATGACCTATTTATATACGACTAAAAAAAAATTGATATCTGATGATTGTATGTGCACATTAATGCACAACTTTTTATCAAGAATAACTTTTTTTCATAAAACCAATAATAAAAGTTTCCTATATGGTTCCAACTTAAGCAGACACTGTATAATATATTACATATTTGGTGAGATATTAATTTGATTAAAGATCACAAATTTTCTCTTGTGCAATTGATCCGTTTCGAAAAAGGCGTTTAATATACTCGAATCATTGCTCCCATATTACCTCGCCTTAATTAATCATCGCAAATCGGAGGACATTTTTTTTAAAACACTCGTTAAGTCAGTCGCTTCTATGAAATTTGTAAAGATTTTTATGTTAATTTCGCGCCTAATGACACGCTCTATAACAGTCTTTAATTTACCAATAATTTTGTTATTTTCAGTTGCTTATAATAATAGGTTTTAGGTATCGGCTTCTCAGGAAATCCGTAAACGTACAGGATGTTCCATTAAAAATTTGGAAACTAATAATTTAAAAAAAACATTTTATAATGAGTATGAGTTTTTTTATATACATTAATTGCTGGAGGGGTATAAAGAAGATTAGGTGAACAGGGTTTTAAATTTATTTTTATGAGTGGTTTTCCTTTGTAATGTTTGTTATTTTTTTTAAAGAACAACCCCAAAATTCTTATTAATAAATCCTTACAATATGTACAACTTAAAGCAACAATGGAACATTCAGTTTATTCCAGAAAATTGTATACCGGGTGACTCAGAATGAATGAACAGATTATGAAATTTGGGGTGGTCATACTAAACCTAATATCAAATTAAATGATACAAAAAATCCAATTTCCAGTTTCTTTGATATACTGATATACCTTAAAATATTTATTCGTCAAGTTTCTAATGGCTCATTTACTACCCCCTGACACTATTTTAAGGGTGGATAATTATTTATATACCACCTGACATTTTTCTGTAAAACCAACTCTCCTGTATAAAACTTACCTAATATAAAATCGGTTAAATTCAACCCTAAATATTCCACTTCGCTTATACATATCATTATATACGCTTAGTGACTTTTCATTTGTGTTTTTATCTGATTGTAGTAGGTACATTTTATAACCTCTAGAAGTATATCAAGGGCATCTCAAATAACAACTGAACCAGACGAGACGACGTCTCACCTTGTAAAACAAAGATAAATACATTGCTTTTTATAAAGATCGATGACTTTACAATTGCGACAAACAGTTTTTAATAAAGATTTCAACATACTAAGTTACGTTTGTACTAGCCGGTTTTAGGGATTCGTTTACAGGGAGATCAATAATTACAATTTATTATAACTAAAATGTCACTAAAAAACGTATAAAAGCTTGCAATATTATCATGAGATTTAAAGTTTTGTAAAAATGGATAATATAACAGAGACGCACTCACACAAATAAAATACAGATTGTAAATCTTTGTATTGTGTATAGCAATGTCTCGATTAAGCAATACGGCAACATCGCTTTATTTTCTGTGGCAGTCGGTTAGCGATTATCCCCTCCAATAATAACATTTAGACATCAGCGAACATGCAGGGATGCCATATTTCTTCCTTGCTTAGAATAAACGCCGACAATTTACTTCTGTATAACTTCAATAATATTTTTGAAAATTTGATATTTTCGAAATCATTGACGTTTTTTTGAAGACCTTGATTGATATTTTCGAATTTTAGACATTTTTTCGAATTGTATTTAATTTTTTGAAATTTCTAAAATTGTTAAAATTCGAAATTTTTTGATAATTTTTATTTTCGGACTTTTTTGATATTTTTTTTTGAATCTTCAGAAATTTTTTTAACACGTTTTCAAAATTTCTGACAATTTTTAAAAATCGGAGGTTTTTGTCGATTTTTTTCACGTCTTGACTTTGATTATTTCGAAATGTATTTTTTTTTTCAAATTTTAAAATTTGTTGAAATTTTTAACTTAAAGTTTTTGATCTCTTTTTTATATATATTTTTAATTTATAACGTTTTTTGAAGTTCTAAAATTTCTAAAATTGTTAAAATCCGAAATTTTGATATTTTTTTTTTGACTTTTTCAGAATTGTCAGAAATTTTTTAAACACGTTTTCGAAATTTCTGACAATTTTTAAAAATCGGAGATTTTTAACAATTTTTCTTCTTGACTTTGATTATTTCGAAATTTATTTTTTTTTCAAATTATAAATTTTTTTGAAATTTACAAATTTGTTTCAATTTTTAACAATTTTTTGACTTCTTTATATATTTTTTAAATTTTTTGAAATTCTTGATTTGAAATTTTCGATTTTTTTTAATCTTCAGAATTTTTGGAGTTCCTGTGAAATGTTTTTGAAAATTTTGATGTTTTTAATATTTTCGAAATTTTTGAAATTTTTAAAACTTGATATTTGTCAAATCATTGACGTTTTTGATTGATATTTTCGAATTTTGGGCATTTTTTTTTGACTTTTGAATTTTTTGTTTTATTTTTTAAAATTCCTGAAATTGTAGAAATTTTTAAAATCCGAATTGTTTTGATTTTTTTTTAATTGACTGTTTTTATATTTTTTTTTTTGAAATTTTCAGAATTTTTGAAATTTTTTTTAAATTTTTAAAACTCAATGTTTTCGGAATTTCTGACAATTTTTAAGTCTGAAATTTTATTTTTTTTCTTTGAATTTAAAATTTTTTTGAAATTTACAACTTGTTGAAATTTTTTTTTGAATTTTTAACTTTTATTGAAATTTTTTGACTTGAAATTTTCGATTATTTTTTATCTTCAAAATTTTTGGAGTTCCTGTTTTTCTTTGAAATCGTTGATACATTTCTTTATTATTTTTGAAATTTTTAAAACTGATATTTGTGAAATCATTGACTTTTTTGATTGATATTTTCGAATTTTGGACATTTTTTTTATTTTCGAATTTTTAAAAATTCGAAAATTGTTGATGTTTGTTTTCATTGACTTTTTTGATTTGATATTCTTTTGAAATTTTCAGAATTTTTGAATTTTCTTTGATATTTTTGAAACTCCACATTTTCGAAATTTCTGACAATTTTTAAAATACGGAAATTTTTGCCGATTTATTGAAATTTTTGACTTCCAATATTTTAGATATTTTGTTCAATTTTTTGAAATTTCTAAAATCGTTAAAAATAGAAAATTTTTTGTTATTTTTTTGAAATTGACTTTTTTGATATTTTTTCAGATGTTTTTTAATGGCTTTGAAATTTTTTAAACCATTCGAAATTTCTGAAAATTTTTAAAATTAGGAAATTTTTGACTTTGATATCTTCAAAATTAATATTTTTTTATTTTAAAATTTTTTGAAATTTACAAATTTGTTGAAATTTTTGGCTCAAAAGTTTTTACTTCTTTTTTATATATTTTTTAAATTTTTAACGTTTATTGAAATTCTTCGACTTGAAAGTTTCGATTTTATTTTTTTAATTTTCGAAATTGTTCAAATTTTAGAAGATTTTTTGAAATTTTCGATTTTTTTCTAATCTTCAGACTTTTTGATATTTTGATATTTCCGAAATCATTGAGGTTTTTTCCTTGATTGATATTTTCGAATTTTAGACATTTTTTTTCGAATTATATTTAATTTTTTGAAATTTCTAAAATTGTTAAAATTCGAAATTTAAATTTTTTGAAATTTTGTTTTGACTTTTTTGATATGTATTTTTTGAATTTTCAGTTTTCGAAATTTCTGACAATTTTTAAAAATCAGAAATTTTTGACGATTATTTGCACATCTTGACTTTGATTATTTCGAAATTTATTTATTTTTTCAAATTTTAAAAATTTTTGAAATTCTTAACTCAAAGGTTCTTTTTTTTTAAATTTTTTAAATTTTTAACGTGTTTTGAAATTTCTAGATTTGAAATTTTTGATTTTTTTTAATCTTCAGATTTTTTTTAGTTCCTGTGAAATTTCTTTGAAATTTTTGATATATTTTTAATATTTTCGAAATCATTGACGTTTTTTGAAGTCCTTGATTGATATTTTTGAATTTTAGACATTTTTTTTCGAATTATATTGTTTATTTTTTTGAAATTTCTAAAATAGTTAAAATTCGAAATTTTTTGATATTTTTTTTTGAAATTGACTTGATATTTTTTGTTTTTTGAATTTTTCAGAATGTTCAGAAAATTTTTAAACACGTTTTGGAAGTTTTTAAAAGTCGGAGATTTTTGACGATTTTTTGCACTCTCGACTGACATTTTCGAGAATTATTTTTTTTGCAAATTTTAAAATTTTTGGAAATTTACAATTTTGTTAACATTTTTAACTTATTTTTTATATTTTTTAAGTTTTTTGAAGTTCTTGATTTGAAATTTTTGATTTTTTTTTAATCTTCAGAATTTTTGGAGTTCCTGTGAAATGTCTTTGAAAATTTTGATGTTTTAATATTTTCGAAATTTGGACATTTTTTTTAACTTTTGAATTTTTTGAAATTTCCAAAATTGTAGAAATTTTTAAAATCCGAATTGTTTTGATTTTTTTTTTAAACTTTTAAAACGTTTTCGAAATTTCTGACAATTTTTAAAATTCTGATATTTTATTTATTTTTTTGAATTTTTAACGTTTATTGAAATTTTTTGACTTGAAATTTTTGGATTTTTTTTAATCTTCAAAATTTTTGGAGTTTAATCTTCAAATTTTTTGAATTTCTGACAATTTTTAAAATTCGGAAATTTTGGCCGATTTTTTGAAATTCTTGACTGATATTTTGAAATTTTTTCAAATACAAACTTGTTGAAATTTTTAATTCGAATAGATTTGAAATTCTTGACTTAAATATTATCCAAATTTTTAAAAATTTTACAACTTGGTTTTTCCGAAATCCTTGATTGATATTTTCAAATTTTAGATATTTTGTTTAATTTTTTGAAATTTCTAAAATTGTTAAAAATCGAAATTTTTTGATTTTTTTGAAATTGACTTTTTTGATATTTTTTTTTTCGAATTTTTCAGATTTTTTTTAATTTCTTTGAAATTTTTTAAACTCCACGAATTTTTGACGATTTTTTGCACTTCTTGACTTTGATATTTTCGAAATTTATTTTATTTTTTAAATTTTAAATTTTTTTGAAATTTACAAACTTGTTGAAATTTTTAACTCAAAAGTTTTGACTTCTTTTTTAAATTTTTAACGTTTTTTTTTAAATTCTTCGACTTGAAATTTTCGATTTTATTTTTTTAATTTTCGAAATTGTTCAAATTTTGTAAGATTTTTTGGAAATTTGTGTTTTTTTTTGTAATCTTCAGAATTTTTGGAATTCCTGTGAAACTTCTTTGCAATCATTGATACATTTTTTTAATATATTTGATTGTTGGATATTTTTTTTGATTTTTTTGTTTAATTTTTTGAAATTTTAAAAATTCAAAATTTTTTGTCTTTTTTTTATGGACTTTTCATTTTTTTTTTTGGAAATTTTTAAATTTTCTTTAAAATTTTTGAAACTCAACATTTTCGAAATTTCTGACTATTTTTAAAATTCGGAAATTTTTGACGATTTTTTGAAATTTGATATTTTCGGATTTCTTTAATTTTTTTTTTGTTTTTTTTGAAATTTTGGAAAATTTTTAAATTACAAGCTTGTTGAAATTTTGAACTCGAAATTCTTGACTTCAAATATTTTGTTTTTTTTTTTGTTTCGAAATTTTGTAAGATGTTTTTGAAGTTTTCGATTTTTTTTAATCTTCAGAATTTTTGGAGTTCCAGTAAAATTTCTTTAAAATTATTGATATTTTTTTAATATTTTCGAAATTTTTAAAACTGCCGAAACTTTAAACTTTCGAAATTTTTGTCATTTTTTAATTTTTGGATGTTTTTTTTTTGAAATTTTTGGTAGATTTGTCATGTTAAATTAGCAATGAAAAATTTTAATTTTTACTAGCCAAAAATTAGACGTTTACGAGAAAATGGATTTTTTTAATTGCAGCATCAGTCAGAAACGATATACAGGATGTTCCACAATTTTCACTCCAAAATCGAGATTGTATATGCACGATTTTGATTTTTTTTAATTTTTTTATTCGGTATAACAAAAATAATGTTTAATTGATCAAGATCAGAAAGGTAAAAGGCCCAAATATTTTGTTAAATGGGCAGGCTCAAGGGGTAAGTCACCCAAATATTTTTAAATTGGCAGATGTACATGGTAAAATGACCAAATATTTTTGCAAATTTACAAGGGGTAGAGGGATAAAAGATCTAAATATTTTTTCATTGGCAGACAGAGGTAAAGGTAAAATATTTACATGGAGGGGTATAAGGGGTAAAGATACCAGGCCTATAAGAGACATACGGCCAGGTCTAAGGGGTAAAGGTTTTTCAAAAATCAAAAATTTCAAAAATCAAAAATTTCAAAAATCAAAAATTTCAAAAATCAAAATTAAAAAATTTCAAAAATCAAAAATTTCAAAAAATCTAAGATTTCAAAAATCAAAAATTTCAAAAATCAAAATTCAAAAATTTCAAAAATTCAAAAATTAAAAATTTCAAATTTCAAAAATTTAAATATTTTAAAAGGCAATTATTGCTTAATTAAATTTTTTGAACTTGTGTTTTGGTATTGAAAAAAAGATTATTTTATTGCAGATATTATTACAATTGTTTTTTTCAAAATTTAAAACAAAACATCAACTTAACAACAAAAGGATTAAGAAAAAGTTAAATTAAATACTGAAATTTTAATTATAAACAGCAACTAAAAATATCTCTTAGAAAGAGGTTAAATTAGCAACGAACGTGTTAATTCCGACTTGACTGATAGACCTTCGGTATGAAAACTTGAATTAAAAAAATAATAATAACCTTGTAACGATCGACATCCTGCTCGTCGTCATTTTGATTTTTGTACGATTTTACCAAATCGCTGACGTATTCCCATACCCCCTCCGCCAAGGCGCCGCTATCCCAAGCACCCGCACCTAATTCTATGTGACGCACCATTGACTAAAGTTATAGTAAATCCGACAAAATTGAAACTTGGCAACGTTCTAATTATACCGCACTAGTATAAGATTTTTGAACCGAGTTACTTTTATTAACAATTTTTTTAATTCTTAGCGAGGATAAATTTTATTATGTTTGTTAGTTTTTAGGTGTGTATATTTTTTTATATAAATCGCGTAAAAGTCGTATTTTCGCGGTTACCGGTTATATAACCAGCTTTGTTCGAACAGAAGTTCACGTGTGCCGATTAGCGTTTGTTATGGGAGCGCGCACACCGCTAAGATAGAAGAGATCGGGGCTACCGCCGGCACTCGATTTTAGAGTATAAATGAGAAATGAATGGGTAAAGGCTAAAAAGCAAGACAGATTGGTCAGAAAAGGCGCGGCAGCTTGTCATATATGAACACGCGTGCTTCGTTTTATTTTGTTACCGTACGCCGCTAATGTAAATACAACTTACAGGGTGGCTCTTAAACGTGTAAATAAACACGACCCCCATATAAATATTGTATAAAATGGTCAGGTATATGCAGATCTGTATCGAGATAGTGACAAAAAGTGTCACCAAAATGACAAAAATAAATTGATTTGTATCAAAATAGTAGTTCAATGTCCCGTTAATGATTTTCAATTTTAGTAATGCCATAAGAAGGAACATATAGATTATTAATAAAATAGTTATTTTCCTAAAAAGTGCGGAAAGTTATACTTTTCCGCACGCAATTGCACTAGTGCGGAAAAGTACAACTTTCCGCACTCAAATGCGTGCGGAAAAGTATACTTTTCCGCACGCTTGTAGAAAATAGTCTTTTTTGTATTATTGTTTTTATTTTTTATTATTTTCATTTTAGTTTTATACATTTCTATGAATAATCGCATTTTCTTTTTAAAGGACTCCGCACGGTTCTTATGGAAAAAGAGTCCCAGTCGAATTGACTGAAAATTTAGTTTAATGTAGTTTATGATGCCCTGATCAAATCTCTCCGTGGGCCCAACAAGATCTAATGGACAGTTTTTGAGATACAGGGTGTTAAAAAATAAATAGTTAGTAATAAAAAATAAAAGACAATAATATTGTCGATATGAATGAATGTAATGAAAA